>CM037851.1:232827341-234221055 GCA_021234595.1 Delia radicum
TACTTATTGAAATGATGTGAGTTGACAACAATGTAATCATTTTTTGGTGATTGCATTCAAAAGCATGAAATAAGGCACTCAAACGTCGCTGATGTACAACTGCATTAATTTAATGAAAAGTTTCAATGAACGAGTTCCAGTGACATTTCGTAGATCTCTTGCCAAACTGCATTGTTATCATGCCAAATTCATTGTTATCTCACTGTAATACAAATTGGATTAACTGCTTAATCAAGCACTAGAGAAGGCGATTAAACCATTTTTTATATTTTTGATTAACATTTAATCCAACGTTTTTGTTTGGCTACTACACAGAAAAAAATAAAAACTGTTTTCCAGTCAAAAAATTTATTGAATCAATTAATATTTTAATTGATTTTGCACCTATCACGGCAATGATACTATCAATTTAAAACCAGTGGTCTTCATCCCATATCACCCAGGGGACGAAGTTTTTCGGGTATTTATTTATTCTCTTCGTGAATATTTAACCAGGGTTGCTCAAAGTAAAAAAAACTCCTACAAGACAGCTTCTTGAAATGTACCAAAACTACCTGTATCGCTAATCTTTATTATAATATCTTTAAATTTTAATATCGTACTGTATTTACCAATATTGCTTTTATAACTCTCAGAAAGCTTTTTTTTTGTTTTATTTTCCTATCAAAAACTTAACTAATTGTAATAAATTAACAACGCTACAATATCTTTCATAAAAAAATACGTACTCTTTGTTTGCATCGTACTGAACGGCAACCATAATTACAACAATCAATATGTGTGTGAGATAATTGTTTCATTCAGTAGCTAGTTAGCTTTCAACAGAGTAGGAGTATAGCGGATCTTTTTATGTTTTTAACGTTTTTAACGAAAGCTACATTTTTGTTTGATACACTGAGAAGTTTTGATAACAAGCTACATAAATTTATGCATGTTTGTTTATATTTCGTATAAATATATATTTTTTTTACAGCATTTGAAATTAAAATATTTAATGAATATGTGGGATGTTGAGTGGAAAAACTATTTTTTATTTATTATTATTTATTTATTTTATTCAGAAAATTTGCACTGAAATCGTATGGTTTTTTACAGCAATCAAACCAGCATTCCACAATAATATCTGTATTATTAGTTTTAAAACTAAACTAAAAATAGATAAAAAAAAAAAGAAAAAAACGTTTTAAAACGTTTTATTGTTCAAAAAACATATTTTTCAAAATATTTTTTTTTATTTTAATATTTATACACTAAGACATTTTTCGATTTTCAACTTGAGGGATATTTTTTAATTTAAAGTATATTTGAATTTTTTAGTTTCTATTGATTTATAGAAACATTTTAAACTTTATTGATATTTATTTTTGATAAAAACAAAAAATAAAACGTTTTCCGGCTGATATGGATGAAGACCACTGATGTACATTATTGTTATTATCAATACAATATTGTTTTTTATCAGTACAATATTGTCCCTGTTAATTTTTTTCGCAACAAAAAAGTCATAAACCCTAATGAACATACCTATTTTTAAAATTTATATTTTTTTAACGCAACATAGTCAATAATTTCATAATTGTTATAACAATGAAAACAAATCTTGTAAGAAACCACAAAAAGAAAAACTCATCACTTCTTTCAGTGTAATACTCCTCATTTTATGTGTGTTTCTCTTTGTGAAGACCACTGATTTAAACCTTTATTGATAATTACGAAGGAAAACAATATATAAATAACTTCTGCAAAACAAAAATATGATACTCACAAAAAAAGTGTGTGAACGATACGTTGGTATGTGGTGTTTTTGGAAATGCTGAGTCTGTTTGTGTGTGTGCTTGTTTGTTTGTAAACTTCAAATGTATTTGGTATTTTATACTAAAAATTTTCTATTTAAGCATACAGTGTATGAAAAAATAATATGATAATTACGTCTTAAATAAAATATGTATTTATATATTTAAAAGCCAATTCAAATATTAATTGATTCTATTAAATATTTGTTTATAATAAACAAATTTAATTCAAATCAAATCTTTATTTAGATATTTTAGATTGATAATTTTTTCTGTGCATTTATAAACGACTCTGTTATTCATACTACTAAATGTGTGCAATTTTGTGTTTTCATATAATTTTCGTTGGCAACGGTCAAAACGTCGCGTACAAAGTCAGGTAAAACTACGTTAATTTGTGTGTACCCCGTTACACAAAGCTAAGTTTTAGTTAATTGAAATTTTTCTGCTAAGATTACCAAAACATTTACTAAATACAAGTAGAAAAAAAAAACTGAAAAATATTTAAAGTTTTTGTTTAGATTTATTTTTTTAATGCGAATAAAAATCAGCTTTTCTCAAAATCAGCAATTATAAATTTTTTTGGTAATAATATCTGTTGATACTGTAATTTTGCATTATACTAAATTTAAGGTAACTATAGCAAAAATGTTGTTGATATTACAAATCTTGTTTGCTGCTTTAAGTCTAAAAATATTTATCAAAAGTTTTGCTAATTTTAGCAGAGGTAAACTGCTATTTTCAATTAACTAAAATTCAACTCGAATATAAATAGAATTTGGTAAAGTTAACAGTTTTATTTTTGCTGTTCTTATTTTTTAATATTTAGCAAAAAATCTTCTAATTTAAGCATTTTTTTTCTGTAAATTTACCTGCTATTTTTACAGGATTATTTCTATGAGTGTAAGTATATATGATAACATGTTAAAAATTGCCGAGCATATCTTGCTACCAAATACATAAATATGTATATGTACCACATACATATAAATATGTACGGAAACGTACTTACTCATATTTCTTTTAATATGACGGCATATTTGAAGTTGTTAAAAAACTGAAAGTTATACATAATTATATCCACACAAATATAGTACCACACTTGGCGGTATATAATCATATTTGTTTATGTAAATTATATAACTTTCTATTGTATATAACTTTTTATACTCGGGTTGTCGGTTTAATTGACTTTGATTCAAAAAAAAAAAATGTATTGAGTTTTTTTTTTAATTTTTAATATTATTTATTATGTCAAAGCAATCGGAGTAGATAATAAATAGAAAAGGAGCAATGACTTTTTCTACTTTTCTGTAGTTTTTAATAAAGAAAAAAGAGCAGGCACTGGTCCTGAAGGCGTTGGAATATGTGGTAATAACAACAATTGGTATATTAGTTTGCTCCAAAATATGATTGTAAATACACTGATAGAATTTTGTTCATTGTATTAATGAAATCCTTCATTAATACAATGAATTTTTCATTAAAAAGTCCCCAAAGAAAGTTTCATTGGCTCAATGAAATATTTTTCATTAATCAAATAATAATAGAAAAAAATATTTTTTTTCTTGTTTCATATTTATTTTGTGTGAATTTTTTCTTTTTTACTATCTTATATTTATTTTTCCGTGTTTTTATCTCCCTGAACACGACTTGAACCCGCAACCATCACCATACAAACAGCACCGCCTTACCAATTGACCTAAATTACAAAACAAAAAGGTTGTGCTTATTTAGACTTTTGTAGGAAAATATTTTTTTTCAATAGTTGAAGCGCCTCCAGTGGAAATTTTATGGAACTTATTGGTTTGCTGTACAAAAAATATTTATGTAAAAATGATTGCATATTTTAAGGATCAAACAAATACAGTTAATGAAAATTTCATTCAGTCAATGAATTTTTCATTAATTTAATGAAAATGTTTCATTCAACCAATGAATCCAAGTTAATGAAAGACATTCATTAATAGTATGAAGGAAAATCCTATCAGTGTAGCCGCGAGGCCACGAATGCAAAATAGTCTCTCACGCTAAATTTGCCGATATGCTCTTCAGTGCACTCAAAAAAATAAGTAAGTATAAAAGTTAGTAAAACGTCTTGTAAATCAGGTATACTATTTGCTAGCAAATTTTTTTGCTAAAATTCAGTTTTAAGCTAAAATTTTTGTTATACTTATTCAGCACTTAACTGATTTAAACTAATGTTTTACTAATATTAAACTAATGTTTTACTAATTTATTTTGCTAAAAAAATTGTGCTGATAAGCACATTAATAGCGTGTACAACAACCAGATTGAAAGATAAACGCAGAATGAAGTAGATGTCGCGGCTTGTCAAGATGTAGTAGAGAAGAGGAAAATCATACTAAAAAGTACAACTCTAATAAGACATATAAAAAAATCAACCATGGAAGATTTTTGTATCTGTATTTCATACATAAAACAAAATTGTGGATTAAAATAACTTAAATATTGCGTTGTCACCGGCTTGTGAAAATAATTGTCTATTAATTAAATAAAAGACAAAATAAAATATTTAAATTAAATAAAGATTAAATATGTATTTCTAAACTAAATATTTATAGATATTAATAATCTAGTGTGGTCAAATTGCAAACAGTCTGTCTACCTAAAGCGAAGGACAAAGACATTCATCTTAGGTAGATTTTTCTGTTTCCTTTTTCTTATTGCAAAAAAATGGTTGTATGTGTTATATTTTGTTATTTTTTTCGTTTGTTTTCTATAATTCTCTGCGGCATTTGCGTTCCTTTAAAAGATAGCATCATTTAGACAACCATTGATGTAAGTAGTTGGAAGATTTTGTTTATATTATATATAATTATTTTAATTGTTTTTAGATGTTACATTAATTCAAGTCGTCAATTTGGGAGTGTGAACATTTTTATGTTTTGTATAATAAATATTTTAAAAGGAATCACAAAAATAATGTTTATGATTTTCAGCAAATAAATTAACTAAAGTATAATTTTTCTACAAATTTTTTGAGTTTTTTTCAGTTTATTAATATCCAGCAAAATATTATTAGTTTTTAGCAAGGGTTTTTTAATTTCTAATCCACTAAGTGTTAGCAAAATTTTTGCTGAATCTACTAATTTTGTTAGCAAAAGATTTTGCTGACAGTAGCAATTTTTTTTTGCAAGCACCCTCCTGACTAAAATTTTGCTGACTTTACTAACTTTTTATTTGAGTGTAGAATTGTAATTTCTGTGATGACTTGGAATGATTCTGTACCATTTCACAAATAAAAATGTTCATGCTCATTTTCACTAATTTTGTTATGAGCGCAGGCACCGAATGCAAATAAAATTTTAATAATTTTCGGAAATTTTCTAAATCAGGTGTTTTACTAAATTTGTTCTACATTGTCAGCAATATTTTTGAGAGTGGTCGAATTTAGATTTTTTAGAAAATTGACCTTAAAAGTCAAACAAATATATGAGCTATATTTGTTGGACTTTTAAGAAATTAATGGGTACACCAGGTAAGGTCATATGCTTGTTATCCGAAATTGTTTACAAAAATCGTAACATGTGCTTTTAAAAAAGCCGGTTTATCCACTTTGCAATAAAATAACATTTTATTCATTTTGCAATTGGCTTGCAAAAAAAGTATATCTATGTAAAATCGATTTGTCTGAAATTTTGGATACGATACAGTTAAAAGTATGTCGGATTAACATTATTTAAGTATAGTCTTTTTTAATACCAAAAAAATGTTTTACAACTTTTTAAATTTTTCAAGTTTAAATTTTTTTTATTAATTAACTTTGATTAATTTTAAGTCTAATAAAAACAGAAATTTATCTGAAAATCTACAAAAATATTTTTTGTTTTTATAGAGAAAAATAATCACTAAACGCATGCCAGGTCCGAAAATGGCAAGGCAGGTCCTTTGTTGGGTATTTTATATAAAAAGTTACTTTAATATGGCGTTGTCGCAGTACGTCAATTGAAACATTTTTGATACCTTGTGGTGTGTTAGGGAGTGTGCCTAAAAAAACTCATTTTCAAATAAACTTAAAAAATAGGAATTTAAAAAATCTAACAGGCGTTAGTACTACTCGATCGTAGAATATTCTGCTGTCAAGGCACACGCTTTAAGCGTGCTTTTGCATATTGGCTGGCAAATTGAGAAGTTATATTTTTTAAATGTGTATTTAAATACAAAGAAAACATATAAGCAACTACTACAAGAAAATTAAAGAAGAAATGGAACTAACACAAAAAGCAAATAAACTTGATATGCAATCGGTTTAGTGGTCACAGTCCTTTGGGATTAATAAGCTCATTCTTATCCAAATATATAAAAAAGTTAAAAAAGTAGTAATTGCAAAATGGCGTTTAAATTGAACTGGGTAACTAAAATTTTACGCTATATTAATTAAAATTTAAATTTGTGTTTAAATAACGAAAACAAAATTAACTCAATATTGACCGAATCTATAATTTTTACAGAATACATTAAAACCCTTAAAATAATAAAAATCTGAACTACAGTCGTGAACTAAAAACCTGCAGAGCGTTTTTATTCAGAGTTGCCAAAAAATTATTTAAACAAATCAATTTTGGGCCTTCTTTGATTGCGCAGACACACAGAAAAAAAGCATTAGAAAATCGAGTAAAAACAACACTAAATAAATCGAAAATAGTTTGAAATCAAACAAATTTTGTTTTCTATTTTTTTTAAATATGTTTCTACTTATATCTAAAAGACATAAATTACATCTTTAATGTTTAAATATTAATTTTGGTACGAAATATTAATTTTGTTATGAAATATTATTTATGTTTATTTTAACTAAAATCATATTTACTCTAACAAGATTCGTACTTAATTTAAAAATTGTCGTTAAAACTAAGATATTAATTTAAATATGAAATAACAATTAATTTTATAACTTTTTTTCTCTGTGTACCATACTTAATTAAAATGTCAGAGTTGTAAATAAAATAGTAAAATATAGGAATTTTTCTAAAAAAAAAATTAAAATCCGAGAACTTAAAAGAATGAGGAAATGTTCCTTAATGTGACCCCTTTCGTGTTTATTCGTATTGATGCATAAATATGTCAAGACTGTCACCAAGTTAAATTTCCTCTGTCCTATTTTAGAAAAGTTTCGACTTGAATGTACTCGTTTTTTTTGGTTTTAATTTGTCATTTTTAAAAAACGCGCAGGGCTTGGCCGTTTCTTTTTTAAAACGTTGGCAAAGCACTGGCAATAAGCGCTTTGCCAGTACCAAACCCAAAAACGACCTATAAAGTCCTACATACTTTTTGTGATAAGTTAGCACGATTTTTTACTACAATTTTACTAAAGCAAGAAATTTGAAAATAAATTTCTTAAGTAAAATTTTAGTACAAAAACTATACTTTGTGCTGACTATAATAGGAGACTTTAATATTCTTAACTTCAAATCATAAATTTCAATTTAGTTTTGAATTTTTTCACTCTTGTTGTGAACGAGGGATGTGCCATTGTTTTTATTAAGTTAACGGTTGAAAATTTTGTAAATAAGTACTGGCAATGCACTTTTTGCCAATGTTGGGAAAGCGTTCTAAGTTAGTACTGTGCCAAGGGTTTTTTTTACGGTTGTAAATTTTGTAAATCAAGTACTGGCAAAGCACTTTTTACGACCGTTGGCAGAGCGTTCTAAACCAGAGCTGTGCCAGTGCTTTTATTATTTTTACTGATGTAAACTTTGTTAATTAAGCACTGGCAAAGCACTTTTTACTAACGTTGGCAGAGCGTTGTAAATCAGTGCTTTGCCAGCACTTTATTTGTTGGATCACTGGCAAATAGTGCTCTGCCAGTGCTTGATTTTTCAGAAAATTGGCAATTTCTGGCTGGGTAGTTTTGTCGATCTTATTTATATCCTTTTAGACAGTTTTTTAATTCAGGTCTACATGTGCCACTTAGTTTTTTTTTTATATAATCCAAATAGCAGGTGCAGGGCGACATTGGGAAACGTTTACTTATTATTTAATATATTTGTAATTAAATATTTATTTACAAAAATAAACAAATTAAAATTTTTAAAAATCAACCATCTAGGATTGCTAACATTTAAACTGGAGGTCGCTTTAAGGCAAAACAAAATTTTAAATATTTCTTAATTGTTTTGCATACCTACAAAGTTTTGTTGAAAAATGTTTACCGAATATGACGTGTCGTTATTAACTTAAAATGCAGAACCCGCAAAAAATAAAAAATATTAAAGTTTAACGTAATATAAATTATATTAAACAAAATTACATTTAAGTCGAAAAAGAAAAATTTTTAATTTATAACGAGCTTCCAACCTCCGTATATTTACAAAAATAAAGCAAATCAAACATATTAGCTAGGTTGATACTAGTATTTCGATGTGGCTAAAGATCTCATCAGAACCCGAAGTTTTAGAAAAGTTAGAGCCTCCATAATAGGCAGAACTTTAACAAAAAACTTATCAATCATTAATTTTGCTCCATTCTTGTCTTCTTAGTAATCAAGCACGTGGTTAGGGTCTTTTCCTAACAAGCATCATGACGTTACTAAACTTTGAAGACCAAAAATGTTCTATTTATATAAAAAAATTTTAGTGTTTACTCTGGCCCAAGTAATATTTTTCACAGTTTTGTTAGTTTTTTGTTTTTATATACATCGAGATTATTTTTATGTTATTTTTAATTTATAACGAGCTTCCAACCTCTGTATATTTACAAAAATAAAGCAAATCAAACATATTAGCTAGGTTGATACTAGAAAAATTCGATTTTCATTTTTAATGCTTTAAAAAAAGGCGGATATACCAAATCTGAAAAAAAAACTAACTAAGAAATAAAAGAAAACTGAAATATCTAACATATGCAAAATTCGAAAAAATACTTTTAATACTACTCAATGACACTAACTTGCAAAATACGTTTAAATACTATTTATAGCAATACAATTTTGTACTCACCGCGTTTAATTACTTCTACCAAAACCCAGAGTCTATTTTATGTGATTGTTTTTCAAAACACCATAAAATGTCTAATAAAAGAAAATTTCAAGGCTAATTTAAAAACACATTTAATACATTAAAATTATTTTTTAAATAAATTTACTATTTATAGTTTTTATTCAAGTATTTGAAATGTTTATAAATGATCCAATGTTAACGAATTTGTGTACATTTTTTTTTTCATAACGTGAGAAAAATCTAAATCTCCACCAACCGATGAACAGAAAATATAGTCTACTTCTTAGCTAATAAAAAAATGTAAGAAATATTTCTATATCTTTCCTTACATTTCCATGACACTGAGTTCGTAGTGATTTATGGATGTCACCGAAAATGTGCGTTAAATTGCTTACGTATCGAAAATTAAATGAAAATTAAATGAAATGTCTGTGTTTCCTAAACCATAAACCAAATAAATTAAGTTGTATATAATAAAACAATCTAAGGGCCACTACTTCAGTAGCGCAGCTACTACAATGATGATTGCAGTAATTTTGTTGTAGTACACCCAGAAAACAGTCTCGGTTGTGGCCACCGAATTGGTTGTCAATCGAATTTTGCCGGTTACGACAACTATCTTCATAATAAATTATATTTTTATTTGTGAAATTTAATATTCAGTTGTCCCATTAATATTATATTCCACTTCAATATTATTACGTTTCAACATAATTTTATTGAAATAACTAAAAAATAATATAAATAATTATTTAAGTATGGAATTTAGGATTTACATTACTCTTCATTTTCATTAAATTATTTTCTGCTTGAACATTTCAGCTCTTTATTTTAGTTTAAAAAACTTTTTGTTTTTGTCTTCCCGACAAAAAAATGTCCGATATAAAAGATATGATTATATATAGTATCATATATAACAAAACATCACATCACTTGTTATCTGATCCCAAAAATGGTGTATATAAGCTGATCTCATGGTATATCATTCGATCTAATCTCATATAGTTTGATCCGAAAAATGGGTCTATCAAATACGATCAAATTATATATAATTTAATACAATTTTAGCTAATAATAATCATATGTGATTATATATAGTATCACATATAACTAAACATCTCATCCGATCTAAAAAATGGCATATACAAGCTGATCTCATGGTATCATGCGATCTAATCTCATATAGTTTAATAATAAAAATGGGTCTATCAAATATGAAAAATTATATATAATTTGACACAATTTTAGCTAATACGTTTTTTAAAATAAAAAATTCCCGACGAAAAAAGTTCTGATATAATCATATGTGATTATATATAGTATCACATATAACTAAACATTTCATCATATCTCATCCGATCTAATAAATGGCATACACAAGCTGATCTCATGGTATCATGCGGTCTAATCTCATATAGTTTAATCCTAAAAATGGGTCTATCAAATTTGACCAAATTATAAATAATTTGATACAATTTTAGCTAATAAGTTTTTTAATTAAAAAATTCATCTGATCCGAAAAATGGCATATATAAGCTGATCGCATGCGATTTAATCTCATATAGTTTGATCCGAAAAATGGGTATATCAAATATGATCAAATTATATATAATTTGATACAATTTTATCTAATAAGTTTGCTAATTAAAAAAAAAATTAAAATTTTTTAAAGATCAGGGGCCGTGATCGTAATTTTGCTATCGAAATTAATTTTTTATTTCTGAAAATTAAACATTTAAACTACATTTTTTTGAACAGGGATGTTGTAGTTCGGTCCATGATTGAAAATTAATGTAAAAATGGGTGTTTTCATTATTATTATTTTTTCAGTTACTGATTAAAAAAACTGTTTTCTAACGATTTCACTCGATCACGAATGCCGTAATTTGGCCCCAGTACACCAATTCAGTACTCTTTGTAATTCATATATATAACATGTAAATATGAATTTCATAAAATAATGTTTAGTATAAAAATTTATGCTTTTTATAAACCTGAAGTTGGAACATTTAATAAATTTAAAACTCTAGGTACAAAAAAAAAAAACATACCGAGTAGGAAAATCAAATTTTTTGTTCCCAAAATTTTCAAGTAGAAGATTTTTTCAAAAGCAGAAATAAAGAGCAAACTTTACAGGCCCTTGTTATACTAAATAGTTAAAAATAATAACTATGCGGTCGGTATTAAAGATCAATACTATATTTTGTTTATGAAGAATAAATCTCCTTATTACGTACTTCAGCAATTTCAGATTGTTCAAAAAAACTATTTTGTTAACCACAAAACAGGATTAGTGGTAGAAAGTATATTGCCTATTGTGGAACTAAATAACTATTTGATTTCTAAAATTGAAAATTTAGAATCCATTACGCATGATATAAAGGGTACTTTAAATTATTTAATTAAAGTTAATTTGTGTTGAATTAACACAAAATTTTTTATGTATATATTAAGAAATATGCATTGAAAAACCTTTACAAAACTGTTTCTCTTAAAACCAGTTAGCATATAAAATTTAACAGATGTTGTCCTTGGTTCGTTTTTCTTTTGTCTATATGTTCGTTGGCTTAAAACCGTGGTTGGCACTACCGTTTCATTATATTGGTGGTTACCTGCCACGCCTTTGTCAATACCGATATGAACATTTTTAAACTAAGATTCCAATAGCGACATGTGTCTTCTAATATCACACGGTTTATTTCAAATATTACAAATTAAGTTTTTTGATATCTACAAAATCCCGTTATAAATCGGTGATTCCGTATTTTAGAGTTATTTAAACTTTGGTTGAAGATATTTCAAAATCAAACAGGTAAAATAGAAAAATAGGATCGGTTCTACTAGAACAGACAAACTTTCATTTCGGTCTTGATGTAACTATGGTATGCCAATCCTGCTTAAAATCTAATAACTATAACGTTGTGTTTTAGTACTTTAATAAAAAAATAATTATAATCATTACAAAACAAAACAAACGTAGTTTTTCATTTTTGTTTTGCATTAAATTTTTAAACTCATTTATGTTTATAACGGTGCTAAAAAAATATAAAATATTGATGGACTTTTTTTATAAAATTTTATTGTATATAATGATATGTTTTGATATATATATAATTATATATAAAAGTGATAAAATTATTTTTGATTAATTCTACAATATACACTTACATATGACCATATATGGTAGAATATATGGTCATATATAGATCTAATCTGTTTCATATGATCAGATATACAAAATATGCTAATAAATAACATACGATCCAATGATATATAATTATATATTACGTCATATCAACAAATTTGCATAAAATAAGTATAAGATATGAACTTATATCGTAATATATCGACACACATATAAGCATATATAATGATATCAAGTAGTCTATGAGTATATAGAAACTTTTTTCGTCGGGTTTTCAGGTTTTGAACTCTGAAACTTTAATTATACCACAAACACTTATAAATTTTGGGTGCAAAATTTGCATTTAAATCTTTTGTTAGGAAAACAATTGAGTTGGTTCTACTGAAACCATAATTTAATTGCGTATTTAATTTGGAGACCCTATTTGCAGTTAACACTTTTGATTAACTGAATTTTATGCACACAGAAAAACCGAATTGAAAAGTGTAGTTTGGTAGATAAAATCAATAAATTAGGTTAGCGCAACCATATTTCTAAAAATTTTGAGAGTTTCACTGACTTTAACAGTGGTTTGCATAAATCAACCGATTTCAGTCATAGCAACCGAATTCAAATTGGAAAATGACTAAATTTTCCTCTGTGTGTATAAAAATTTGATTTTAATTACCAATAATTGTATAATAGTATTGCTTTCCTTTTCCCTCTTTTTAGTTGCGAGTACAGTATTTTTTTCTTTATTAATCGATTATAGGTAATTACTATTGGAATAACTTCCTATCAAATAAATTTTAATGGTTTTGACCGAATTCCAACCAATATTTTTTCTGGGTGTAGTATTAGTAAGTAGGTGTATTATGATTATGGTCGCCTTATAGCTTTAACAAGATACATAGACTAATTTTATGATACAAATTAGTAATGTCAGTCGTATTTAGACATCACAGAATTCTCATATATGTTGCTTTCCAAGCCAACTATCCAGTTAAACAAAAAAGTTATTGCAGAAATGTTAAACTTAACAGTATTTTTGATCCCATATGATGCTAAAAAAAAAATGTCCAAATACTAGTGAAGTTGGAACTCAGAAAATACTTCAAAATTAACTAAATTACCATATTTTTTTATGGAGAATTAAAAATAAACAAATTTGTTTTAAAAAGACCTCAGAACTAGTTCCGAATTTTAAGTGTAAAACAAAACTCAATGTATCAAAAAATCGCTAAAATTTGTTCAGTTATAAAAAATGTTAAATATTTTTCTATCGATCCAGAAAGTTTCGTCATATAGCTCGGTTTAGTTTTCAAAATAATATTCGTTAAATATTGCCCCTAATAAATATTTCAATATTTCTATATTAAGGCTACGTATGGTACGAATGCGTATGAGCAATAAATAATAAGTATAAGAAAATTCCGTACACATCATGCAGATTTAACATAGAAATGTATTCTTTATTCGCAACATATGTATATGACAAAAAGTACTTTAGGTTTTCGAATTGATAGGATTAACTTTTTCCTGTAGTAGGATAGTTGGCTTGGAAAGCGCTATATTTGCCACAGTATAAGGTATTTTTTCATGGTCCACTGCTACGCTCTATAAAAGCAGATTAGTTTAAGTAAGAATTTAATTGCAATAAATTTTCTTATGATATGCAAATAAATCAGTATAAAATAAGGGGAGTGATTATATACGAATACAGGTTCAAACTAAAGTGATTAGTAAATGGGTGGAGAAAGAAAAATAAACTAGATAAGCTTATCATTGAATGGGTGTGCTTTTCACCTTGATAAATATTTCGAACACACTTAAAATAATATGTTAATAGTATTAAATAGAAAATCAGTTAATTTTAACCGTTTTTTAGATATTTAATTATATAATTTTAAATTAAATAAATTGGCGTTTAAATAATATTTAAAATTTTTTATCTATCTGAATTTCATTAAGATTGGAGAGACGCCATCTGGAGACTCTTCCTGTCAGTACCATTAAGCGGCGATATTTTTTAACCAGATGAAGTTCATCAAGCGGTTTAGTTCCATATATTTAGTTTCGTTAATTAAAAAATAGAACAAAATTGTTATCGAGAATTGCCAACTAGTTACATAGTTATTTAACCCTTTTAAAGGGATTTCCAATAGGTACTTGACAACATTGAATTTAATTTGTGAACACACTATTTCACTGATCATCTAACTGTTCCTTTTTTTCAGTAAACTCAACATTTTCATCATGGTAAAGTACTCGAACGAAAAACGTATGCAAATTATAAAAATGTACTACTGAAATTCGGAGTCGGTGAGCGCAACTTTAAGAGCGTTAAATCATCTTCAGTGACGAAGTTAATTTTTGGCTCAATGGGTTCGTCAATAAGCAAAATATGGTAAAAATCCACATGTGCTTCATGGATCACCACTTCATCCACAAAAAATAACTGTTTGCTGTGGTTTGCATGCCGGCGCCGTCATTGGGCCATATTTTTTTCGTCGACAATAACGTTGTCACGTTACTGTGAATGGCAATCGTTATTGCGCCATGATTAGCGATTATTTTTGGCCCGAATTGGAAAACATGGACTTGGAAGACATGTGGTTTCAACAGGACGGTGCCACCAGCCACACAGGACTCGTTACAATCGATTTATTGAAGAGTAAGTTTGGTGAGAGTGTTATCTCAAGAAATGAAACAGTCAATTGGCCGCCTCGTTCGTCCGATTTAACGCCTCTAGACTTTTTTCTTTGGGGCTACGTCAAATTATTGGTATATGCCAACAAGCCGACGACGTTGGAAGAACTCAGAGCCAACATTGAACGCGAAATAGCAACCGTTACGTCCGAAATGTGTGACCGAGTTATCGAAAATTGGGTACAACGAATCGACCGCTGCCGACATGCCCGCGGTGGCCATATGAACGAAGTCGAGTTCCATTCATAAATGTTTTGATTGTATTTCAAGTCGATAATAAAGTTTTGGAAATAACTCAAATGGTTTGCGTTTTATTTACTACCGACCCTTTGTTTGTGGATATATTTCTATTTCGACTACAGATTTTTGTTAGGGGTCCTAACATTAGAATACAACCAGATTTATATATATGCCCCCTCCCCTAATACCCACCAAAAAGTTGGATTTCTCAGATAATTCTTACCTCTAAACATTCGAATAACCAATAATCCTTTGAGCGATTTCATTCTGGTCATTATATGAAGCTATGTCTCAAATTTCGAGATTATAGCACTGTTAGTTTAGGAGATACATCAAACGGCCATTTCTGCGGAGATAAAGGCTGATTAAAAAAATTAGACTTTATTATCAAATATCGCGACTGAACAATAATTCATTGGAAGTAAAACGACTAAACCTAAACCACCTAAACGTTGTTAGCATCTATTTTTATACAAATTTTGAGTTTTCATAATAAAACCCTTGAATTGTATCAAAATTTACTTGCTGATATTTTATTTCTCCTGGCAATCTGATATCAATTAATTTCATATAAAAGTAAATCGTTGAGTTTATTCTAACTGAAGATGAGAAAAAATTGTTTTTCCCGATTTGAATTCAGTGTGCATAGATAGATCTTTTAAAAAAAAAAATTTTTTAAAGTCAAGATTTTTGGCCGTCAAGATGTGTTAATATTTACTTTCAGACTGTTTTCCATTTTTTTTCTACCATATTTTTACCTTTAAACACATGAAATTTTTCATTTTTTTACCGTCATAAAATTAAATCGGAACCGAGGAGCTGTTTTAAATTGGTCAATGTTAAACATTTCAGAGTAATAAATAGCATGTTTTCTATGAAGCAATAAAATCCAGCCTTCGTTGGAATGCGCATTTTTTCGGCTTTAGGAAGCGCTAAAATAATGTTTGATCAATAAAATTTTTAACGCTTATTCAATTTCCCCTAAGAAGCAGTATTGGCTTTAAAACTGCGCTAACAAGAGGCCTTAATCAGAAAAAGAAAGAAATCTCTGCATTATTTACTACTTCAAAAGAATGCTCTTAGGAAAGCACCAAAAATGCCTTCATGGGATAGGTCCTTAACATCTCATTTTCCGTTGGGATAGGATATACGTTTTTGTCCGATCTGTAATAACCCAAATCAGCGATAAGGCAAAAGAATCCAAAACAGATTAAACGAAAATGTATACACTATTTTGTGTAATGGAACTCATTTCGACTGGTTTGGGTTAACGTGGTAAACTATGATAAAAGACATTAAGCATTTACGTTAAAAAAAATTTTTTTCAATTAGCTAAGCCCATAAGGGATTTTATAATTACACAGTTTCATTTTAATTGATCTCAAAATAAAACACTTAATATTTGTTTAATAATTATTAATTTGCCAAACAATCTGTTTATAATTATCCTGGGAATGAAAAAAATACAAATATAAATCACACACACTCAAACACCCTTAAATGTTTAATAATAAAACAATAAATAAATCATTTCATATTCATAACATAATTAAGTTAATGTTTTTTTTATATCCTTGTCTTATATTGAAACGGAGCTATCTACATTTTTTTTTAGAAAATGAGTTTTTGATATCAAGGAAACTACACAGAGGTGAATCAGCAGATTTGAACAAAACTTGGATATGTTGTAGGGGACAAAAAAATATTAGACAAGTATTTGTTTTAGAGGTGAGCAATCTTAAGTTTAGGCGTTAAAGAGTGGGGTCAAAAATTTCACATCTAAGTTATTAAAATATATTCCAATTGTGTATCAAATAAAAGTTATTTTAAAGACACATTTACTGGTGATAAAACATGTCGGTGCATGACCTAAAATTTTTTTTATTTAAAAACAAAAATTACGAATTTGGGCCCACAGCATGGGTAATATGGGTATCAAAATAAACTACGTAGAAAAAATCGGAATTTCTTTAATTTTAAACATGTTTTCGTAATATTGTAATTGATGACCCTCGTGCGATTGCACACCTACAAAAATACCTCTCTAATATTTGTTTGTCTTTTACAACATATCCAAAATTCATTTAACTTTGCGAAATCGCCACTGCACTCAGTGAACTTCTGCTTTAAAAATATGTAGCTGTTTGGGTTGTAATACAGTTTGTTTCTTTTTAATGTAAATGTCAGCCATTTGTAGAACAAATTACATTTTTTACTAACCTTGTAGTTTTTTTAAAAAACAAACCACATCAAATGACTGTTTTATGATTTTCCATTCAATTTTACAGTAGTTTTTTTGTTCATTTTCACTACAATTGTTAGTAATTTTTTAACAATAAAAAACAAATGACAATGTTACTTGAATTTACTGAAATGTAAGTCGTCCTTTCTTTAAGTGAAATTTCATTTGTTTTTAACTACATTTGCAGTGGGGTTTACCTGCATAGTATTCTAAGTGTAGTTTAAAAAAATGTATATATATAAATATATTTAAATTTTTATTGCATATTTTAAGATTTTTTGTGAATATCATAGGTGCATGAAGTTCCTGTCCCTGCTAATTAAATATCATGAAACCGGCTAAAAATTCGTTTTTTCCAAAAAACAGAAACAATCGCGGTCGCATGCTAAAAATTTCAGTGTTTATTTTGGTTATGTTAAGAGAGAAGCAACACTCAGGAAATTTTTCCTATTTGTTAATATGTTCTTTTCTTTTTTTGAAAGGAAATAGAGGAGATATGAAAGATGAAGGGCTTCAAACATGGCAACACTGTAATTGCGCGTGATGATAGTCTTAGAACAGTTGTTGCTCACCACCTGATGGAGAGTCCGGCGAACTTATTTAAGTGTGTGTATTTTCCTTGTTAGTTGTTATAACATCAAAAATGTTATGTAGATACACTCAAATAAAAAAATTAGTCAAGTCAGCAAAAAATGTTGCTGAGTCAGCAAAATTTTAGTCAGGAGGGTGCTTGCAAAAATGTTGCTAATGTCAGCAAAATCTTTTGCTGAAAATCAGTGAGCTGATTTTTAGCAACAAAATTAGTAGATTCAGCAAAAGTTTTGCTAACACTTAGTAGATTAAAAATTAAAAACCCTTGCTAAACATTAATAAAATTTTTGCTGAATGTTAGTAGACTGAAAAAAACTCAAAAAATTTGTAGAAAATTTATACTTTTGTTAATTTATTTTGTTGAAACTAATAATATATATTTTTGTGATTCTGTTTAAAAATAATTTACAATACGTTACAAAATATCAAAATGTTCATACTCCCAAATTGACGACATGAATTAATGTAATATCTATAAACAATAGAAATAATTATATTATAACATAAACAAAATTATCTTTCAACTACTTACATCAATGGTTGTCTAAATGATGCTATATTAAAAAAAAAACGCTAACGCCGCAGATAATTATAGAAACGAAAAAAAAAAAATATGACATCTACAACCCTTTTTTTGTTATAAGAAAAAGGAAACATAAAAATCTACGTAAGATGGGTGTATTTGTCTTTCGCTTTAGTTTGTCAACCTGCTGTATATTTGTTTGCAATTTGACCACACAATTGACTACAAATACACGTTTAATCTTTTTAAATTTAAATATTTTATTTTGTATTTTATTTAATTAATAGACAATTACTTTCACATGCCGGTGAAAATGCAAAATTTAAGTTGTTTCAATCCACAATTTTGTTTTATGTATGAAAAATAGATACAAAATCTTCCATGGTTGATTTTTTTATGTGTCTTACTAGAGTTGTACTTTTTAGTGTAATTTTTCTCGTCATTACTACATCTTGACATCTAATTCATTCTGCGTATAAATTTTAACCTGGTTGTTGTTCACACTATTGACGTGCTACTCAGCACAATTTTTTTAGCAAAATAAATTAGTAAACATTAGTAAAATATTAGAAAAACATTAGTTCAAAACAGTTAAGTGCTGACTAAGTATAACTCAAATTTTAATTTAAAACATAATTTTAGCAAAAATTTGCTGAAAAATAGTATACCTGATTTACAAGACGTTTTACTAACTTTTTCTACTAACTTATTTTTTTGAGTGTAGCTTATTACAATTTAAAAAAAAAAAAACATTATTGTAGATAGCTCAATCGAATTTTGCATACAAAAAAAAACAAAAAAAAACAATGTAAGAATGAATCTTTTAAATTTTAAATAAATACCATAGATGACAGCTAAGTCAGAGAATATTTTGACATCAAAATCACATTTGAAAACAAAATGTAGATAGCTCCGTTTGAATATTATGTTTCCATATCGTATTATGTTTGTGTGTGTAATATAATAATAAAGAAAAAATTATTTTTGATGTGTAACTCATGAATAAAATCATCAATAATAATTATATTAAAAATAGAGATGTATCTACGAAAATATACATGAGTAAAATTACAAAAAAAAAATATTGTCATCTATATAAAACATTTATCATTTATAAATAAAAACAACGGACAACAACAATAACTACCAAAAAAAAAATCTACAAAATTTTCCAATAACAATAAATACCACATGTTTACACAACAAAATACATGTGTTTTTAAATATATGTATATTTTTTTTTTTTTGAGTAGAAGCAAAAAATTACGAATTTCTATATATGGGGTTGGGTTGAGCGGTATAGGATGGATATGTGTGTGTGTGTAAATGTAAAATAACCCTTAACTCATTAAAGGCACGTCATAGATCCGCTGAACATTATTCAACCAAAATTTGCAGATATATAGAATAATGATTCTTTAAGAAATATTTGTATTTTTTGCCTTAAAGCTCCTTCTAGTGGAGATATTAGCAATCAAAGTTGAAACTTTGGCAGCTCGATGAGACAAGTTTTTACATACTCATATACAACTTGATATCATTTTTATATGCTTATAAGTGTGGCAATATATTATGATATATGTTCATATCTTATACGTAGTTTATGAAATTTTTTTAATATGGTGTAATAAATCATCATATATCATTGTATCGCATATTATATATTAGCATATCTTGTATATCTGAGCATGTGAAATAGATATATATGTAGATCTATGACCATATATTCTACCATATATGATCACATGTAAGTGTATATTGTATAAATAATCAAAAATAACTATACCAATTTTATATATAGTTATATATAGTTATATATGTATATATAGTTATGTATGTATGTACGTCATGTATGTAAGATTTAATAAAACAAATGCTATTACGTTTATCTATTTTTTTAGAACTGTTTATAATTAGAATATAAATGAGTTTTAAAAATGACTGCAAAAAACATGAAAAACTATGTTTTTTTGTTTTGCAGTGATATTTAATATTTTTTTATTAAAGTATTAAAAAACAGCGTTTATAGTTATTAGGTTTCAAACCAACGAACATATAAACTAAAAACGAACTCAACAGAAGAACTATGCCAACTGGTTTTAAAAGAAACTGTATTTAAGAGGTTTTTTAATGCACATTTTTTTGCATAATAAAACAAAATTTTGTGCGAATTATACAAAACACAAATTAATTTTAAAATGTATGTAAATAAAATTGTATAAAAGCATTAAAATTAATTAATTAAAAGTACCTCTGTTAACACTTTTTTCGAAACTTTCTTAAAACGTCGTGTTTAAAGAAATTAAACACCCAACCCTTATAACATCCCTATGGGGAATGAGGAGTCAATTCCCATTCCCCATAGGGATGTTTATTGGATTTTAATTATTAAAAATTAACTAGTTGCTTAGTTCCACTATACGCAATATACTTTCTACCAGTGATCCTGTTTTGTGGTTAACATAATAGTTATTTTGAACAATCTGAAATTGCTGAAGTACTAACTAGGGAGATATATACTTCATAAACAAAATATCGTATTGATCCATAATACCGACCGTATAGGTTTTATTTTTATTTATTTTGTATAACATGGACGCGTAAAGTTTGCTCTTTATTTCTGTTCTTGAAAAAATATGTAAGTCTTCTGCTTAAAAATTCTGCGAACAAAAATTTGATTCTCTTCCTCGGCAAACTTTTTTGTTTTACTGATCGTTTTTAAGTTATTATATCCCTATGGGAAACGGGAACGGTTATGCGTGTGCCACAGGATCGGTCCCTTCGTGCCAGAGACAGGTCCTCTGCTATACCCTACCCTATGTAAACAACTGGCAAATTTAACATTGGCTTGTCATAGGAGGGGGTCATTTGTCCTGCTTTAAACCAAATAGTGGCATGCCACAGGACTAACCAAAGATTGGCATACCACAAGACTGTCGCAAAAGGGCAATGTTGTATAAAATAAACGAAAACTAAACAGCTTACAATGGGTAAAAATCTGGACAACTGGCTTTTTCTTGTTAATAAGCATTCTGGTTAAGTGGTATGTCCTCCCTTTAACAGTCACAGGATTGGTAATTTTAGGACAATTGACACTGCTTAACCCACTTCAGTATTCAATTATACCAGTCCTGTGATAAGTCCTTCTTTAACCAGTCACTTTTAGGACAATTGACTCCTCATTCCCCATAGGGATGTTCCAACTTCAGGTTCATTAAGTGCATACTTTAACATTATTTGTTAAAACTATATTTATAAATATAACTTTAAATATATATTATATATATAATAATATTTTTTCCGAAAAGACTACTGAATATACACATTAAATTAACTGAAAATCAGTTAAAAACAGGGCTACAACAATTGTATTTTTTAGTTTATTTTCAACTGTTGAAAATTTAATTGACAACATCGATAGCAACAATAGACTGTTTTCATTTATTTCAATACTCAATATAACATAACATCTTTTTGTTTTAAATAGAAAATTTTAACTGAATATTTTAACTATTACCGATAGACCGATTTTTTTTTTTGTTTATTTTGTTTATTGAATAACAGACAGAAAGTTAAAAATATATATCTTTGGTAATTTAACTGTATATTCCATTGAAACATCTTTATCGATTAATTTTTAAATAACTCTTGAACTTTTATTGCAAAGTTCTTGTGAGTGTATATGTTTTATAAATTAATTACAAGTAGTACTGAATTGGATTAAAGTAAAAACTACTGATCTCTAAAACATTTTAAAATTGAAAATGAAAAGTATTCAAGTTCGAGGCCATACTCTATATTTCTTTATTGGGATGTTGTCCTAACCAATAATCTATAGAGTCTCAAAACGTGTTCTGATGATGGGAACCTAGAAAATTCCCGAAATAGATCTATCAACACATTCCTGCAAGGGTCAAAGAATAAGTTTAAAAAGAAAAACTCTATAGATTATTGGTTAGGACAATATCCTAATAAATAAATATAGAGTATGGCCTCCAACTTGTATAATTTATATTTTCATTGCACAATTAAAGGTCAAAAAAAACATAATTTTTATTTTTAAAAAAATTTTTATCAAAATTGTAAAGGGTGGTTCAATTTTAAGGGCCGATGTTGATTTTGAATAAAACACAAATTATTTAGGTAGTTATTTTCATTTCTTTTTATTATGATAATATTGGTATGATTCAATTATGTATGGAACAAAATATCGGATAAATGGCCTCTGCGACCTCGACGGCACACCTCCGATGGTCCAAATTTTCGATGACGCTGATTCATAATTGAGGTTCTATGCCGTTAATGTGCCGAATTATTTCATCCTTTAGCTCTTGAATTGTTGCTGGCTTACACACGACGTACACATTTTCTTTCAAATAACCCTAAAGAAAGAAGTCCAACGGTGTCAAATTACATGATCATGGCGGACAATTGACATCGCCACCACGTGAGCTAACACGGCCATTGAATTTGTCACGCAAAAGAGCCATTGTTTCGTTAGCTGTGTGGCAAGTGGCACCGTCCTGTTGAAACCACATATCGTCCACATCCATATCTTCCAATTTGGGCCATAAAAGTTCGTTATCATCTCACGATAGCGAACACGACGACGAGTTTAGGTGGACGGCTCTTCAGACACACTATCGCGAACAGCATCAATATTTTCCGCAGTACGAGCTGTACGAGCATGCACTGGTGTTTTCACATCTCCTACAGACCCGGTTTGCTCAAATTTACACGATTTTTCCGATTGTACGCACATTTGGACGATTAAATTGATAGAAAAAATCACGAAGTGCACGATATGCATTTTGATTTGAACGCCCATTTTCATAATAAGCCTGAAAAACTTTTACGCATTGCTCGATTGTGTATATTTCCATGGTTCGAATTGAGTTAGTCTGAAATTGAGAAATGTCACATTAACTGCAGGAAAAACTTGACGTTTAGGTGTGGTTTACATTCAACAATTTAACCACCCTTTATAAAAGACAAAGTATGGTCTTGTTTACTACTTCTCCTGTACATTTTGTTTTTAACAAATGTACATATCAAAGGAAAAGAAACAGAAACGTGGATTGTATGTATATTTACAAAAAAACAAGTTTTCAATTTATTTTTGATCAATGGTGATAATCTTTTTTACTTCGAGCTCATATACTATATATTAGTTCTCATGTATTGAGTAACCTAGTTTATATGAATGTTTGATATTTGGCATTGGATTCTTAAATCTATCAAAACGTCTTCTGATTATGGGAACCTAAAAAATTCCCGAAATAGATCTGTCAACACATTCTTGAAAGGGTCAAATAATAAATTTGAAAACAAAAACTCTATAGAATATTTGTTAGGACAATATCCTAATAAATAAATATAGAGTATGGCCTCGAACTTGAATAATTTTCATTTTCATTGCACAATTAAAGGTCGAAAAAAACATAATTTTTATTTTTAATAAAAATCGTATTAAACTTGCATTTTAAAATTTTTTTGTGTAATGTTTCTATTAAAAAACTTATTATCTAAAATTGTATCAAATTATATATAATTTGGTCATATTTGATAGACACATTTTTAGGATCATACTATATGAGATTAGAGCACATGAGATACCATGAGCTGCTGTAGCCATATTTCGGATCCGATGAGATGTGAAAATTAGTTATATGTGATACCACATATAATCATATATGATTATAACGGAACTTTCTTCGTCCGGAAATAGAAATCATAGACAGTTAAAAATATATTAAATATTTAAATTTTGTGTAATTTGTGAAACAAATCTTTACTCAAAAATAATTTTTTTTTTTACTTTAACCGATTTTTAAAGTTTTTGGAAAAATATCGTGATTTTTGACCATTTTTTAAAATTTTCCTGATGTTATAATTTTTATACTTTTAGTATAGTGTAAATAAAAACCATCCATCCAATCAGAAATATTTGATGCCTATCATTTCTAAATGACTTTAGGAGGTTTATCACAAATATGGCCTTCGAATTTCAAAGATAGATGCAGTTAGAGAAATATTTGCCAAGAACTGTTCGAAGAAAATTAAAATTTTTTGGCAAACTTTTTGAAAAAAAAAAAAACAAAATTGTAAATAAAAATACTCTTTTTTTTGTATGTTACACGTATTGAAAATTGAAATAATATTGTCTAAGTTTTGTATTTAAATTTGAAATTTCTCAATTTTTTTTTTTTCAATTCATTTATTCTTTATTTGGTATTCAATTTAATTTCTTAACAATTTTCATAAAGAGTTTAGGATTATTTATTTCCTTTTCTACTTAAATATAAATAACAAACTATTATAATGCATTTGGTTTCAGCTAATATAAGATAAAAGGTAAAAATTTTCAAAAAAACCTTTATGAACATTTTAAATTAAGATAAAAGATTAAAGGTAAAATTAAGTTGAGCCTAGCTCATTGATATGAACAAATTCCGAATTGAGACATCTAGTATTAAAGTTTAATGTAAGCCTTTGTATTTTGTTATTTACTAGTTCAACGTTTGCTAGAGTGTGAAGTCGTCGGGTGGAGTGATGCCAAGGTAAATTGTGTATCATCTTTAATAGTTTGTTTTGCGTTATCTGTAGTTTCTTTGTATGACACTGGGCTGATGTAGACCAAACTGGAGCAGCGTAGAACATTATGGCATGGAAAACAGCTTTCAATATTAGGCTCTTGTTTTCAATATTAAGTTTAGAATTTCGGTTTATTAATGGATATAGCAATCTTGTTACCTTATGAATTTTGTCTATTATATAGGGAATATGGTCTTTGAATTTGAGTTTAGGATCCAATATGACCCCTAGATATTTGACCTTATTTTCCCAGTTTATAAGTCTATGGTTGAAAGTTATATGTTGTTGAGGAAGAAAACATTGTTTACGTCTACGGGAAAAGTACATAGCTTGTGTTTTTTCTGGATTTACTAATATTTTCCATTTTGTAAAATAGGAATGAATATCGATAAGTGCAGCTTCCAAATTACTTACTACATCTGTCGCAATTACACCCGAGCTAAGCAACGCGGTGTCGTCGGCAAAAATAGAGGTGATACAACCATCCAGAGTTGGAAAATCTGCTGTGTAAATATTATATAATATTGGTGAGAGGCAGGAACCCTGGGGACAACCAGCAGATATTTCTTTTTGTGTGGAGTAGCTAGATCCAATATAAACATTAAAAAATCGTTCTGAAAGAAAGCTGTGTATTATTTTTATGATATGTTCTGGGAAATTTAATTTTATCATTTTGTAAATAAGACCATTATGCCACACTGAATCAAAAGCTGCTTTTATGTCCAATAAAATCATACCAGTGGATTTCCCGTTATTAAAGTTCGATGTTACTAAGTTTCTTATTCTTACTAATGGTTGAACTGTATTATGTTCCTTTCGGAACCCAAATTGTTGGGACGGTAATATTCCTTTAGCATCAATAAAATTTAAGATTTTTTCCTTAATACTTTCTCAAGTATCTTGCTTAGCGATGACAGAAGACTTATGGGTCTATAAGAAAGAGGGCAGTCAGGTGGTTTGTTTGGCTTTCGTATTGGAACAATTTTTGAGTGCTTCCATGTTTTGGGAAAATATTGTAGCTTTAAACAATAATTAATAATTTGTGTTAAATATTTTATTCCTTTTTTAGGTAGAGCTTTTAAACATTTGTTTGTGATTCCATCTGTACCAGGTGATTTTCTAGGTTTAAGATTCTTCATAATCGATGATATTTTATCTGTTGATATACATATATCACTATGAGCAGCATTTCTGGTGGAAAAGAGATTACTTAGAGCGTTATTTACTTCTGTGATAGTTGTCTGATCACTAAGATTTTCAGAAATTGTGTGATTTAGACGAAATGTTTGAGCTAGTATTTCGCATTTCTCTTGCTGTATGTTGTAGCTTGTATTATTATGTTTTAAGATTGGAATGTTTGAAGATTTCTTTTTTAAAATTTTTGATATGTTCCAGAATGGTGTTGAACCTTTGTCTAGCGTAGATAATTTTTTATTCCAAGAATTATTTTTAAATTTTTTAATTTCTTCCGAAATTCGAAAATTAAACATTTTTGTTTGAAAATGATCATCTACGTCTCTAAACCGTTTCCAGTTTCTCCTATACACATTTCTTATTTGAATTAAATGTTTAATGTACATTGGAAGTGGTTGAGTTTTGGCTGTAAAAATTTTCTTTGGGACACTATAGTTAACAGCGTTTGATATTGTGTTACTAAGGGTTTCTATCATAGAATCGACTTGCTGATGATTGAAGTAGACGCTTTCATCTGAAACTGTTAAGTTTCTTTTGATAAATGAAGCGTATCGTGACTAATTTGCTTTCTTAAAGTCATAAAATGATTTATGTACAGATCTGAGTTCACTATTAAGGGAAACTTGAATAGGTAGGTGGTCGGAACCGAGGTCATTGATGACGGAGACTGGCGTAAGACTGTTTGCTAAATCGGTTAAAAAGAAGTCTAGAGTGGATGATTGTCTTCTTGGGTCTTATGGTATATATGTATGATCACTAGGGTAAATTATTTGAAAGTTTTCGGAATCTAATTTTTCGTACAAAAGATTTCCCCAGCAATTTGCTCGTTGACATCCCCATAGACTATGTCTGCAGTTAAAATCGCCACCAAAAATAAAATTATCACGATTATTGTAAAGTTTTCGAAGATCAGACTTAAACTGTATTTTTTTAACGTTGTCCCTTCCAGGGGATCCACCAGGAAAATAGCAGGAAAATATATTTATGTAGGATCCATTTAAAGTTCGTATTTTGATGCCAATATTTTCTATGATAAAAGTGTTTAACGGAGGTATGAACGTGTGTTCAATATTTTTTCTGACCAAGATAGCCACTCCTCCGCCTCTGCCTTGTTCCTTATCATTTCTGTAACGATTTCGTCAATAAATAAATCTACAACAAAATCAAGAGCCGAAATTTAAATATATACCTTTAGTAAACATCACGGGTTTACTTATTTTTTGAAAAAATGGCGTACTTTATCTTTTTGTGTAAGAAAAAATAGATTTAAATAAAAAAATTTTATATATTTTTATATTCCATAAATATGGAGTCTGTGACAAATCATAACGAGCAAAATTCAGATAAAAATATTCAACTATGTTTAACACATGTTTTAAAGCAATACCAACCTAGTTCTAATGAAGTGAGTTTTTATAAAAAATTACGATTTTTAATCATGCTTTTTTTAATTATACTTTTTATATTTTCTCCATATTAAATTCATACAAAATTAATTTTAATAAAATAGTTAAAAAAAAAATGCATTTCAGATTGAGTTTGCTAGTAGTTTTGATATATTTATGTATGGTTTTTTGATTAAATGAATTAAGTGGAATATAGATTAACATAATGTGCTAAAATTTTGCAAATTCGATTAAGGGATTTTATAATATTTACAAATATATAGATATCATATATCCTTCACCTAATGGAAATTAATTTATATGTTCAAATTCCATACCTAAAAGTGAAGTTTTCTTCACAATGTGAATTACAAATTTCTTAAACTTTATAAAAAAGCTTCATACTTTTAATTCATTAGTCGTATGGAATTTTTAATAAATCAAATGAAATTTTTCGTTAAATTTTATGAAAAACTGCATTAATTTAATAAAAAATTTCAGTGGATGCGTTCCAGATCTAATGCAAAATTCATTATTTATATGCATTATTATACACAATTGTGAAAATTATAAAAGATTAGACTTTTTTATAGTTACATTAGTTTTTTGTTTTAATATACATCGAGATTATTTTTATGTTATTTTTAATTTATAACGAGCTTCCAATCTCCGAACAAAAATTAAGCAAATCAAACATATTAGCTAGGTTGATACTAGTATTTCGATCTGGCTAAAGATCTCATCAGAACCCGAAGTTTTCGAAAAGCTAGAGCCTCCATAATAGGCAGAACTTTAACAAAAAAAACTATTAATAATCAATTTTGCTCCATTCTTGTCTTCTTAGTAATCAAGCACGTGGTTAGGTCTTTTCCTAACAAGCATCATGACTTTACTAAACTTTGAAGACCAAAAATGTTCTATTTATATTAAAAATTTTTAGTGTGTACTCTGGCTCAAGTAATATTTTTTACAGTTATATTAGTTTTTTGTTTTTAAATACATATATTGTTAAATAATTTTTAAAAAAGACCCCATCAAAAAAGGACAAAAATTTATTTTTTTTTCCAAATAATTATTTGTCAACTTTGGGTAACAATGTTCCACAATTTTTTTATTCACGATTGCTGCTAAGAATTGCATTACCCACCAAAAATGTACTCTCTTGGCATTTTCATTGATGAATTTAACATTGTCTTCCCAGCAAAAAATAGTGCTTACCCAGAAGCGCTTCCGGAAGGCATTATTTGATAACGAAGCGCTTCCAAAGCAAATAAAGAAGACATGATTTTTGTTCGCGATGTCCTACTTGGTATGTCTCTTTTAAAGCGCTTATTTCATGTGCTCTTGGAGGCAATAAATTCATGCCTTCTTAGGCACTTAGAAGCGCTTTTTGTATGTTGACAACATTAGTGCATCATGGTATGCATACTTTATTTGTTCATTTTAAGCATTATTCACTGCTTCAAAGAAGGCATTCTGGGAAGCACGACAGAATGCCTTCTCTAATTGCTTTATAGTATGCAAGGCGGTGAAGCGCTATTTTGGAAGCATACAAATGCAGTTACTGCTTACCAAATCAAGGTTATTTTTTGCTGGGTTGTCATAGGAATGAATCTTTCCAAATATGATTCTTCGAACGTTTTTCTGCCGAACCAACTTCATGGTATTTATTTAGGCACAACATATTCCTAGGAAAGTGATTAGCAGCATTAAAATAATGATTCCTTCCTGTGCCAAGCCAATGTTAAAGTCATCGATGAAAATGCCCCATCAGAATCAATCCTTGGCCGAACAGTTTTTGCTTTGTTATTTTAGAATTTTTAAACCCCTTTGTTATCTGTATCCAATTAACAATTATTGCCATTTAAAAGTACTGGATCGAAAAGGGAACACGGTGTCAATAATGAGTTAAAAACTCATTCTTTAAACAATTTATCAATAACCAATATATATATGTGTACACAAACTTTTCTGAATGTTTCTCATAATATGTATAAAACTAGTACAACTATCTGAGTGGATCCCAAATAAACAAAACTTTAAAAAAAAAAAATTTTGTACAAAAAAAAAAGAAATATTTTTCTCACTACATGTTTAATGGCAATACAATACAAAGGAAGTGCTGTCTGCTTGTATTGGATAACCCATATGCAAACACATTTTCATCAATAAACAAGCATAAAAATATGACAAACAAATTAATAAAATGCATCATTGGCGAAAAAAAAATAAAAATAACACAAAATCAACCCAAACAAATATTGAACAAAATCTTACACACAGCTCTACAGAGTTTCCCCCTCTTAACAATAAAATAAAGTTTTTTTTTTTAGATTTGGTATTCGTTTTTTATGCACCCTATATTCACCAAAAAAAATGTGCTACATTTTTGCAACGATTTATCGAAAAACTAAAAAAATTCTCTACCCTATCAAAAGAAGTTATGTCTCATATGATAAATTTCATATCAAAACCGATATTCGTTGAACCCGACCCCCTCAGAATTTGATGAAATTTTGCATATAGTTACATTTTACCTATACAAACACAACCTCATATTTATAAATTGCATTTTTGAAAATATGTGGGCGTGGCACGGTATCGAAGTTTTTTAAAAATCACGATAACATGTACTTTCAATCTGAGATTACTACGGAATGGCTGAACCGATTTTAAAGATTTTGGTACCATTAGAAAGGTATTCAATTAGCTTTCGAAAACATACAATGTAAATTTTTTTTTGCCAAAAATAAAACTTTAAACTGGGAAAACACTTCAAAGGCCAAGTGTTTTTTTTTTCAAAAAAAAATTTTTTAGAAGGGTCTATTTAATATATACAACATATCTAAAAACTAAAATGGCGTTCTTTTTTCTTTTTTTTTAAATTTTTTTTAAGTAAATGCATCTCTTGTTAACTTCCTTATATTTTGATATCATTGTGTGACAAAAAAGAATAAAGTAACTATACTTTGAAAGTTATACAGATTTTTTTTGTAATTCTAACGGATTAGAACAAGAATCGTGTTATCAAATTTTTCAGACACCCCCAAAATATGGATTTACCCTTGGTAAATTTTTTTTTTTATTTTAATTTTGTAGATTTAATATATAATTTTGCGCATACTGTTGACTTTCGGAATATTTGCTAACTTTTAGTGAAGTTTCATCTAAAGGTATAAAAGAATGGAAGCTTTGAGTTCCTGTAATAGTTTTAGCATTTTTATACCTTTAAAATAGCTCTTCTTTTGTTTTGTTATAGTCGTCAGCGTCTGCATAAGCAACTTCTATGGAGGTCTTAAAGTTTGTGAAGCCCAATGATAAAGGTCTTTCGCCATTTGAATTTGGTTTTTATTTGCAATGCTATAATTCCGAGCGCCTCTTTTTAATGTCCCACCTATACCATCACATGCAGATTTTCCATGGCTGGTTGCGTAAAAGTGACACTCAGCGAATATTTCGAAATCAATTTTATGATGACATAAATTAATTAAGTTGTATTTGTTTTTGTATTGTGTTCCTGCACCATCTGACAAGTAGACAACTTTCGTAATTGAATTGCTTATATTGGTCTTAACAAAATTAGTAATTTTTGAAATATACAGATGAACTGCTATGTTATCCTGGATCTTAAAATCGGATACTATGACAAAGGTTCTATAAATTATTTTTTCGTTATCTTTGTAATAAACTACGAACGGATGTATCGTGGCTTGATTATTATCCTTGAACGGCATTATCCTTGAACGGCATTTTGTATAACAATGATATCAAAATATAAGGAAGTTAACAAAAGAAGCATTTACTTAAAAGAATTTAAAAAAAAAGAAAAAAGAACGCCATTTTAGTTTTTAGATATGTTGTATATATTAAATAGACCCTTCTAAAAAAATTTTTTTTTGGAAAAAAACACTTGGCCTTTGAAGTGTTTTCCCAGTTTAAAGTTTAATTTTTGGCAAAAAAAAATTTTCAGTGTAATATAAAATTTTTACAGTGTATGTTTTCGAAAGCTAATTGAAATACCTTTCTCATGGTATTGTAGCTGTATGCAATGTATGTATGGTAAAATGTAGCTGTATGCAAAATTTCATCAAATTCTGAGGGGGTCGGGTTCAAAATGTGCCTTTTTTTTATAGGTTTTGATATGAAATTCATCATATATAAAATCATATCCAGAAAGGTTGAGGTTCCCTAAAAATTATAAACACTATTAATTTTCAAATCAGACTAGACGAGTTTCTGAATTTTTCATGGACAGGAGTCATCAGTGATTTTCCATTTTAAATTTTATTTCCGAGTAAATGGAGTTATATAATATTTCATATTATTTAATACCACTAAAGAGATATAATTCTCGTGTTTTAATCAAATTTTATAACGTACCATTTTAAAATGTATATTTTAACTTAAGTTACCATATGAAGTTAGATCTGCCATAGGAAATTAAAGTTGTAAGAATATTTAAATCCAGTTCCATATACAATTTAAAATTATATTTTTATTCGAAATCAATTACATTTAATTTTTAATTGGAAAATATCTTAAGGGAAACTATAAAAAATAACATGTATGGAGTCTAGCGTTAAATCTTTGGTTTTTGTTAGAAAAACAATTTTGATATAAAGTTCACTTTATTTAATTTAAAACAATAATATCTGGCGCATATTCTTACTTCAAATAAACATTTTATAATATCTTAATGAATTAATAAAGGAAATTCGTGTTTTATTTAAAATAATTGAAAGTCCTGACGTTTTGGCATTCGAACCAGAGAAGAGAATGAGACCATTCGTTTTTGTTGTCCATTCATACATTCATTGCTTTTACATTGCTTTTATTCAACAACAACAGCTTATGCTGTTGCTGTAGCTGTTTATTCCATTTATTGTTTTTGTTTAATGCCTTTTTAACATTCATTTTTATATTGCCGTTACATGTCAAGCAATAAAATGAAAGGATGACACGTGAATAACATGAAATCAATCACAACATTCGCGTAGTATTCGTTGACCTGTAGTAATAATAATAATTTTTTTTTTTTTAGTTTTAGTAAACATGAAATATGTTTAAATTTTTGTTTAATTTTATTAAACATGAAATATGTATAAAAATGTTTAATTTTCTTAATACAGTAATATGTTTCACAAAAAAATTTGTTAACGTTTTATTCATTTAACATTGAGGCCATTCATACCAATCGTTGTGTATTCGTTGTTTTCGTGAATGTTAAGTGAGGTTAACACTAGACAAGCAATGCAATGCATGGTTTTCGTTACACTCACTTTTCTCAATTCTGTCGATTGCTGCTTTATTGAAATGATGTGAGTTGGCAACAATGTACTCATTTTTTGTGATTGCATTCAAAAGCATGAAATAAGGCACTCAAACCGTTCTCTGATTCGAACCATAGATTACATAGATCTACAACTCTTTGACATTAGCATGAGAATGTGTTGGACTCTTCCACTGTAACTTTTCATTAAATTATCATATAAAAATTATAATTTTTCTGTTAATTTAGAGAAAAATTTGTCATGATCTAAAACCGAACAAATAAAATCTCACACATTAATGAAGGTTTTCATAAAATTAAATGAAAAATTTCATATTATTTATTAAAAATTTCTTACATTTAATGAAAAAGTTACACTAAAAATAGTTTTATTTTCATAAAGTTCAAAAAATGTTCATTCACATCGAGCAGAAAAGCTCATTAGTTGTTAATGAAACAATATCATTAACACTTGTCTCTCTATGTATGGATATGCTTGGTACCACATCTCAGCAACTATTATTGTATATTTTAAGATGAAAAAACATGTGACTATATATACATTTTTTTACTCGGGTAGTTAAATATAAATTCACTAAAGCATAACATTTTCTGGGTTATCTCCAATCTTAATGAAATTTGGATATGAAAAGAGGAGAACAAAATAAGAAACACGTATTTTTTGCGGAACAATCTCATTTTCTAGGGTTAAAAAGTTTGGTCAAAATTTTACCCCATTTTACGTTTTTTTCGGATTTTTTCGTATTATTTAAAATAAATTTTGGACAAGTGGTGTATCAAATGAAGGAACTTTTAGAAACATGTTAACTGGTATATGAAATATGTCCAATAGGATTGAAATATTTTTGTTATTAAAAAAATGTGTTTCAAGTAACATTACAACTGACGATTAGTTAAGGAATTATAGCTGGTTTACGCTAAAATTAATGTTAATATTAATAACCATTTAATTTAACCGAGGGTGTCTGAGCTTTTTCCAATATTTATAAGTGTTCGGCTTTTATGCAACTTTTCCCGACGAGCTTTTTTCAAATAAATGGCAACCCTAAGTTACTATATAGGCAATATAGGTATCAAAACTTTCGTTTTTTCAAGTACTCTAACGCTGTGTTCAAAGAAATATGAATATCATTAGTTCTATTCATGTTTTCATAACCCTTAAACGTTAGATTGGGCAGATAAAAAAAAATATTTCTTCCTTATTTTTTCTGCTCTTTCACATATTTGAATTTCATTAAGATCTAAGATAACCCATAGGGAGACTCTCCTTGTAAGTAAAAGGGTAAAAATTAGTCGTTGCATAGCGTCTGTATATATATTTTTTTAATTATTTCAAACAATTCGTTAATAACAACTGACTTTATTTTTTGTAATGCAAATGTTTTTGTTATTCTGCATCCATTTTTAAAGTAAAATATTTTATGACAAAAAAAATAAAATGCATAAAAAAGAAAACAATTTTTTGTTGTAATCAAAAATATTTACAAATTTCCAGCTAATTGGTTATAAAAAGTAATAAACTATATTCCAATGGCATAAAAAGTGCAAAAAAAAATAATTAAGCCGCTTGAAGCCAAACCCGATTAAAAAAGTTTATATATGCTACACTCAATAAAATAAGTTAGTACAAAAGTTAGTAAAACGTCTTGTAAATCAGGTATACTATTTTTTAGCAATTTTTTTTTTGCTAAAATCGTGTTTTCAGCTAAAATTTTTGTTATACTTATTCAGCACTTAACTGTTTTATACTAATGCTTTACTAATAAACTAATGTTTTACTAATTAATTTTGCTAAAAAAATTGTACTGATAAGCACATTAATAGTGTGGACGACAACCAGATTGAAAGATATACGTAGAATGAAGCAGATGTCGCGGCATGTCAAGATGTAGTAGAGAAGTGGAAAATGATACTAAAAAGTACAACTCTAATAAGACATATAAAAAAACCAACCATGGAAGACTTTTGTATCCCTTTTTCATACATAAAACAAAATTAAGGATTAAAACAACTTAAATTTTGCGTTGTCACCGGCTTGTGAAAATAATAAAAGACAAAATAAAAGACAAAAGAAAATATTTAAATTTAATATGTATTTCTGTAATAAATGTTAATAGATTAATAATCTAGTGTGGTCAAATTGCAAACAAACATATACAGACATGTAGACAGAGTAAAGCGAAAGACAAAGACACACATCTTAGTATGGTTCCTTTTTTATTGCAAAAAAAAGGGTTGTTTTTTTCGTTTCGTTTGTTTTTGTTTATTTTTTCGTTTCGTTTCTATAATAATCTTCATTTCTATATATAATTATCTTCGTTTCTATAATTACCATTGATGTAAGTAGTTGAAAGAAAATTTTTGTTATGTTATATATATTTATTTCTATATATTTTCAGATATTAAATTAATTCATGTCGTCAATGTGGGAAAATGAAAATTTTTATATTTCGTAATTATTGTAAATTATTTTTAAAAGAATCACAAAAATATGTTTTATGATTTTCAGCAAATAAATTAACTAAATTACAATTTTTTACAATTTTTTGCGTTTTTTTCAGTCTACTAAAATTCAGCAAAAAATGTATTAACTTTTACTAAGGCTTTTGTATTTCTAATCTACTAAGTGTTAGCAAAACTTTTGCTGAATCTACTAATTTTGTTGCTAAAAATCAGCTCGCTGATTTTCAGCAAAAGATTTTGTTGACATTAGCAACTTTTGCAAGCATCCTCCTGACTAAAATTTTGCTGACTCAGCAAAATTTTTTGCTGACTTTACAAACTTTTTTTTTTGAGTGTATAGCGTGAACTGAGTATCTTACTATACTGCAACTCCGAGACAAAAAGGCACTTAAAACTTCTAAACACAAAAATTTTATGAACTTTTTAAAAAAATTGCGAAATTAAAACTTTTTTTTTCGAATTTTTTTTATAAAAAACATGGCTTGAGAAACATGTATCTAGAGTGAATCTTCACGACTGGCATAACTAATAAAATGCGAAAACATAGAGTTTTTTTCGTTCCTAGCGACTACTGCGGCAGTTTTTACCAAACACATTTAGCTTTGTGACAACTAAAGCGCTGTTAGAATTACGTCAAAACTTACATCAACACAAGATTTTAATGAGCTTAATACTAAAATCTATAAGGCATTAACAAAATTTTAAGGACTTTATATTTTATGGAGCAAGCAAAATTTTCATAACCTCCGAAAGCATCCTTATATAAAAATTTTAATTTTTCGAATGTAAAAGTATTTGATTTTTTTGTTTTCAATACAAATTTGCAATTCTTAACGGATTTTTCTTAAATTTGGCATGAATAATCCTCGGACCTCAACTTATATCGTAGTATAGTTTTCATCGATCACGCCCACTTCTGCGCCTACTTCGGACAAAAAATCTTAATCTAAAATTAAAATTTTTTTCACCTTTTTCGTTTTTTGTCGAATACAATCTTCTAAGAAAGTTTTAACGGATTTCTTTGAAATTACTCACATATATTCTACGTTTCCCGAGGAAGGCCTCAGTGAAAGTTTCATTGCCATAGCCCACTTCAATACCGAATTTTGATCAAAAACGTCAAAATTAAAAAGTTCTCTATTTTTAATAAAGCTTATTTTTTTAATTTGAAAGTATTAAATACAATCAAAACATTTTGGGAAAAACTATTTCGTTTTTAGGAATTTTTTTCCCCCGTACTGATTTTTTCGCAATGCCTGTATGATTTCATTTTTTTTTAATTTTAGTTTTCATTGCCGTTTTTGGCAATAACAAGTCCATAAAAAAAAAAACAAAAAAAAAATTCTTTAAGGATAAACTTTTTCGAAACCATGGACTAAAATTTCAAATGGAATCTTTAATTTCAAATTTAACGTTAAAATCCTAACTGATTCTGCAAAACACAACAGAATAAAGTCGTCTATATTTTTCTCAAAATTTTTTCTGCATTCAAAAATCACAGTTGACGCGGGAAGCACCGCGCACTTTAGCTAGTTTAATATAAAAAAGTAACTGTAAATTCCTTTAGTGAGGCTCCTTAATGTACATTGCACATATATAATTTTTTTATTCGTTTCTTCTGGGCAATTGAAAAACAATTGATGTGTTGACTTTAATATTTGTTTTGATGTGTGACGTTTTATTTATTTTGTAATATCACAAAAAAAAAACTTTAAATACGAAAATAATATATTAATTAAATTAAATGTTAATAATTCATACAAACTGGAATGCATAAACGCTCAATTAGTCTTGCAGTTCCGTGCCATAACGTATTTATTTATGGATAGTGCGTTTTTCAAAAAAACACCTCACGTAAACCATGAACGAAACAGCTGATGGGTCACGGCAAGACTAATGGATCCTGAAATATTTCTTAATTCTGTGTTAAAATATACAAATAGTTAAAGTACACAATATCACTAGCAAACCTTAATTAAAAATTGTCATACATAAGGTCCGATCATTTTTTTTTTATTTATTTATTTAAGTCTACGGGATAAATAGCTACAGACAATTTTCTTGAGTATAATAAATTATAATAGTGTTTTAAATCTACGTATTTAGGAACAATATTATATTGCGTTTAATTACGTTAATATTTGTGGAAAAATCTATTAAATTATAAAATTTATTAAAGTCGTCGCATAATCTTCTAAATGGATCAGCATTAGCATAGTTTACGCGAAAGTAATCAATATATAATGAACTGAAGTAACGTCTTGGACGTTGAGGAACGATAAATGTAAGATTGTTCACCAAAAATTCAGAGCAAACGTCGCCATTTATCAGCTTGATTAAGAATGTCACATTTAGCATTTTTCTGCGGCTAATTAATGAAGGTAATTTAATTTGAGCTAACCTTGATTTATATGAAGGAAGATTAGTAGGATCAGGAAAAAGATTTCGTAAGCAAAAAATTAAAAATTGTTTTTGAAGTCTATAAGATTACTGTTAACGTCGTAATACGGATCCCAGACAACGCAGCAGTATTCCAAACTTGATCTAACAATAGACGTATACAATTGTTTTGTAATGCTTGTATCAGAAAATTCTTTAGCCCAACGTTTAATAAAGGCAAGTACCCCACGAGCTTTATTAGTCATAGTATGTCATGTCATAGTAATATGTTAAGTAAATGTCAGTTTTGTGTCCAGTAAAACACCGAGATCGAGAAAAACATTTCCGAACTCCTACTGATGTTCACCAAGAAAATATTGACCAAGATCTCCAAAATTTCTAGAAAAACGCATGTACTTGCATTTACTTAAATTTAAATCCAATAAATTTAGATTGCACCAAACGAAGAAACTGTTTAAATCACGTTGAAGGTAAGCTTGATCACCAGAATCTTTATAGCTAAGTAAGATTTTAACGTCGTCAGCATACATAAACACGTTAGAAATTTTAATTATATTATTTTATTATATTATTTTATTGTATTATTTAACAAAACACATTGCTCTCTAGCAGTTAGATAAGATTGAAACCAGTTTAAACAGTTTTTTGTAAATCCCATCAAGTACATTTTTTAAGTAAAAGGCAATGATTAACGAATGATTATCGAAAGCTTTGCTGAAATCGGTGTATATTTTGGATAGAAGGAATATATAATAACGCAGTAAAAAGCATGCGAACATTTGAGGTCTTTACTATAAAAATAGTTTTAAAAAATGTTGCCTTATAATTAATATAAAAATACAATTTTCATAACTTTTTTTCAAGCTTTTTTTTTGAAAAATAATTAATTTATAGAAAGTAGACCAGTGTGATAAAAGTTTTATGCTGATTTGGTAAAGGTCCTTTTGAAAAATGTTTTGAATGGGAAACAATTGTTGTACAGTAAGTATCAGATAGTGGTCTATGGATATTCTTAGTAACTAGATTTGGATTTCGTATCCAAATCTTATTTAATGAGGTTCGCAAAAAAAATGCATTAGCCAAAAAAGGGAGGATGGGGTAGGCTTGACAGTCGTACTGTACGCGTTCATTTTTTTGCAAATATACTTTTTTCTTATTTTTAGCCTCTGTGTTCCTTTTTGTACTTTTTTTTCTTGTTAAGAACATAAATTTAGAAATTTTTTATTTAAAAACAAAATATTTCTTCAGAGTATACAAAATCAAATGCAGGTTATTTGAAACGCCCGGTAAGAATGTCTCATATCCGCTCTGCGATGCCAACTTTAACGATTTGTATACATTTTGAAATATGATAAAACGACGATTGATGGTTTTACAAAATGTATTGTATGTAATTTCTTATATATAGAAATTTTCTATTTTTGTCCAATTTTTAAAGTATTTTTTAGCTATAACTTACAGACAAAATTTTATCAAGCTTCTTTTCATTTAAAACATCAGCAAATGAAATAAAATGATCTCAAATCGATCAAAAACTATTAATTTACCCATATAATAGTCAAGTAAACATAAACTTCATCAATTTAAAAGATTATTTCAATTTTATTTAAAATTTATTAAAAAAAAAAAAACGAACACCGAAGAGAATTTTTATAGGGTTTAGATGGAAAAATCCAAAAAAATGAAGTAACAATAAAGTGCATCAAACTGGTGAAATAATTACAAATAAATTATTCAAAACGAAGTATTGAGTAAACTTTCCCATTTTATTGAACTTTAAGGAGTTTTGGGAATGATTTACGATTTTTCAAACAATTTTCTTTTTTTTCGGAATAATTTCATTTCATTATTTTTCCGTATTATGAATGGTTAAATAATGGTCATAATAGAAAGAGTGAGAAAATTTTGTTTATTTGCGTAGGTTAATTTGATATTTTAGACTCTCAGGTGGTCTAAAATATATCTGCTGGGAGCCACATTTTATGGATCTTAAAATAATATGAATTTCTGCAATTGTGAGAGAACCAACACTTATATATTACTATATTCTTCAAAAAAGGACGACTTACATTTCAGTAAATTCAACTAGAATTGTCATTTGTGTTTTAATGTTCAAAAAATTTACCACAATTGTAGTAAAAATTAAAAGATAAACAAACATTTATTTGTTTCATTGTTTAACTAAAAAAACTACAGTATCCAACATGCATATAAAATCATAATACAGTAATTTGATGTGGTTTGTTTTTTTTAAATTGTAGTCAAAACTGAAATTTCTTCTACAAATGACTGATTTTTTACTTTTTTATAAATATACTGTATTACAACTCAAACAACTACAAATATTTAAAGCAGGAGTTGCCTGAGTGTAGCCGTAACTGTTTTTGGATAACCGTTAATATCAAAAAAAGGCATTTTTAAGTCTAGAGGTGGTCACATACTATTTGTTTTGTTTTGAGGAGTGTTCCAAAAAGTTAACTTCAGGTGAAAATTGAATATGTTATAAAGAATCAAAAATTAAGAGAAACATATTTTTTGTTTTAGGTGCAAAATCTCATGTTTAGGTGATACTAATGGGGTCAAAAATTTCCACATTATAGGTTTTTTTTTTTTTTTGTGGTTTATTTCGTTCTATCAAAAGTATATATAGACAAATTTGGTATTTTTTGATACCCAAAATAACTAAATTACGATTGGCCGAGTTGTGCTTTGAAAATTACGATTTTTTGACAAAAGTTGAATATGTCAGCAAAACATAGTTATTTGTCATTCTTAAAGAATCACTGGCTCTTTTTTTTATTAATTAATAATCATATAATTACAAATTATATACTATTACCCTAACTGAGCACTAGCTACTATGGCTTTCGGCGCGTTGTAGAGAAAACAAACCAGTGTTTCTGGTGGGAATCGAACCCACGACCCCCGCACTTATAATCCAGCACGCTACAAACTAGCCTACCGCGGTGCACAATCACTGGATCTATTTTTGGATTTTATTATTAAAAACTTTATTTTTTTTTTGAAATCTAACAATTATTTGCTAATCTGATGAGAAATAATGTTTTGCAAAAATGCAACTACTAGAATTAAATAAAACTAGATCCGTAATGTATTAATTTATTTTCAAAATTCATATTAGCTTTACCTGAATCGAATTTCTGTGCTCACATTTTTATAAAATTTAATATTTTTACATTTTTATAAAATTAAATTAGTGTAAGATTGAGAAATATATAAAATAGTTTTTAAAAATTTTCTTTTTTTTCGGACTTTATATATTTTCATATATTTAGTTAGTTAGTTAATATTGTTCTACCTCAAGTTCAAAATCTAATATGATATAGTCATATAAGATTTTTATTTGTTACATCTTTAAAAAGTTTGATCATTTTCATGATGCAATAATTAGAACATCTTTAAATGATCAGCTTACCACGGCTTTTCTCACACAAACATTTTGTGTTTTGATATATGTTATTTTTCAAATTTTAATACAACAAACACATACATATATATATATATATGTATGATGATATACAATGTATATTGATATGTAAAAATTGTTGCTTTTCAAAAATTTTTGATTTCATTATTAGGTTTACCAAATCAGCCAGTTAATGCACTAAAGGAGACAAAATGTAGTAATATAGTCTCATACAGTCTCTTATAGTAGATTTTGTTGTCTGTCTTAATATCTATGTTTGAGTTAAGCCAATCATCGTTTTCTTATTGCGGACAACAGAAGATTAGGGTGATGCATATGAAACAATTGTGTTGTCTGTCGTGAAATAGATTAAACTCTCTAAAAAAACAACAAATACAAATCTTATATATATTAGACTTTGGACTTGAGGTGGAAAAATATTCTAACTAAATATTTTTTTTTAATTAGAAAAGGATGGAGTTTTTTGCGAAACAAAGAGACCTCGAGCTCGACTATTCTTATTTATAAAATATTGAAACGTTGAATGAAAACAACTTTAAACCAAACAAACTAAATCCAAAAATAAATACGGTGCTTAAAAAACAGGCCTAATAGTACTATAAATAAAGTGTTTCAAAATGTAGCATCAGATTTTTACAATTTATATTTGAAATGCAGTAATATTAATTTTTTGAATAAAAATAATTTATCATTAGAAATATCCCTAATTTAGAAATATCAAATATTCAAAAATTTCACAATCTTTTTTATTAAACTACACCATCGAATGTAATGCTATTCAATTTGATAATACATTTAAATTCGGTAATGGAATAATTTCCAAATTTTGTAAGACATAAAAAAATTTAAAAATTGTGCAACTGAAATGTTATTTGAAAATTGTGCCACTGAAATGTTGTTCCCAGAATTACGTAGAAGTAATTGACTGTTAAATTGTGTAAGTGGTATCATTGTAAGATATCAGCATTGACGAAGTTTAAATCACAGACAATTGTAACAAATCGTGTTATATTACAATGATAGCACATTCGCGCTTGAAATTTGAATTTCATTATTGTGTTTTATTGTTTTATTAAAACTTTGTCCTACTTATAACCAATACTTTTTACTTTGCCAACTTTTTGACGATTTTTAAAATATTATGACGATTTTTTTTTTGGAAAATAGAACGATTTTATGCTCACCAAACCTGACAACACTGGACACCTTAGTTTTGTTTCTGGTAAGTTCAGCGGCTCATGACATACAGCGTTTTAAACAAAATTTTCACAAACATGTATCCATTGAAGTTAGCCACTGTATGTGTATTTGAACTTATTATATTGTATTAATATGAATATTTTTTAAATGACATTTTAAAAATTCTAAGAATTTTATTATTTTGTAATACTAAAAAATATTTTATTTGTTTTTTATCGTTTCAGCGTCTAACTAAGCGGACAAAATCAATGATCATTAATAAGTTCAGAGAGATTCTAAAATGACAGATATTTTGCAAATGTCAATTGACACGTAAAAACAAAATAATATATATAAACAAATGTTCTAAATATCAAGTAAACTATCACAAAAATTTCAAAAAGACAGAACAACAAAACACAAAAACGCATAAAATTTTGTATAATAAACATATTCTTTAAACAACATAAAAGCCCATCGTTTAGCATATAAATAGGAAAAAGGCCTTATTTAAACATGTTGACAGTAATTGTTGATTTTAAAATGTTTCAAAACATTTCCAGTCTACATTGTGGATAGCAACATGTTGACGGTAACTGATAATTCAAAAAAAAAAAACTTCCAATAAGAAATTTTCTTTTGTGAGTTGTAAAACTCTAAACAAAACACAAGGAAAAAACATTGGGAAAATGGAATGAAAATGTAAGATTTTCAATGTGTAGGCATGAAATTCATAAAAGACAACAGCAGGCATATGAGGGCTTTTGATATGTTATGCTAAAGATTAGTTGTATATGTAACGGTTCCGGGATGAGTTGCTAAAACGGAAGTATGGAATATAACAAAACATTAATAAAGAGACGAAGTTTAATTTGCAAATGTAAATTCGAATTTCGAAAATAAACGTCAAGATACAAATAAAAAAGTGTAAAATAAAAAGTAATTAAAAAAAACATCAATATTTTTAAAAATTATTTAAAAACAAAAGTTTTCTTTAAAAAAATTAATAAATAAATAAATATAAATTATTATAAATGGTCTTAGATACACATAAATGCAGTTATTAATTCTTTGAGCTTAAAATTCCAACACTATAAATTTGTATTCAAGAAATTGAAACAACATTTTGTAAAAGTGAAATAAAAATTATGTGTGTGTTAATCTTAAACAAAATTTAATGATATTGATGTGATAAATTGATAGAAAAAAAAACGAAACTAATTGCTACTTATTTGTACAAAATTTCAAAAAAAAACAAAACAACAATTGTATATACTAAAGTGTCATTAAAGTAAAGTGTTTCCCTTACATTTTGTTTAAATTATGCAGTGGTTCTCAATCTCCAGTAATCAATTGCTTTATACACCCAGTGAATTATGTAGGCGAAATTAACTGCTTAAATAACTGCAAAAGTCGATAAGAAAAGCATCTGCTATAACTAAGACAACTAACAAATATAGTATAAACAACTAAAGATGCAGTTAGTTAACCCGAGACACCTCGGAAATTGTTTCGTTGAATTTTGAAATGATATTTTACATATGCTTTATTAATGACCCGAGTATAAAAAACTGCAATCCATTTTTGGGTCCTGCATCTAGAACATTCAGTATGCCCTGTTACCATATGGTAACTATGGCCAGGCTAAGGGACTGGTTTTTGTGTATATGTATATACTAATGAATTATCCTTCATGATATTAATGAAACAATTTCATGGAATTTTTTTCGTAGATTCAATAAAGAATTTCATTATATACTAGCTGACCAGGCAAACGTTGTTTTGCCTTCAAATTTTAATTGTAATTAATTCTTTAAATCAAGAAATTTCTTTTACGCAAATAAATAATTAAAAAATAAATTCACATTAGTAAATCATTTTAAAATTTGTAATTTCATGGGAAGCCCAACGCCTCTTTGTCCTTCTATCGCCTTTATTTGCTGAAGTACATAAAATGAATAGCTGAAAACAACTGCCATAACAACTGCGACGTCACCTATTACCGGTGCATTAAAGCGCCGCTCATGCACACCAGCCGCTGTCTGGTCAGCTCTTATCACAACCGTAAATTCATCTGTCGGCATCTGGTCTAGGGCTGTTTTGAATAGACGGATGAGGCTGTTGTGTTCGTGTAACATAGCTTGAAGACTAACATAGGTTTTTTGTAAATATCTTCGGAACTACATAACCGATTTAAGAGTTTGATATCTCGTTTTCAAAAACATGACAACGGCTTAAAAAAAAAAAAAAAAAAATAAATAAAAAAAAAGCAAAAAAAATAAATATATGTATATGTCATTAGTGGTACAATATTAAAATTGGATTTTGCCACGCCCCTCCACCCACAGACAGAAAATCAAAAATCGGACTTCACAGAGTCACCCGCCTGAATATTCTGAAGATTCCTTAAAAATTTCATCAAAATCGGCCCGGCCGTTTTGAAGTCCATACGTTACATACACACATACACACATCCTGTTTTATATATATATAGCGGTACCACGCCCATTTATCCCATTCCGCCCATTTTCAGTTCGACTACTAATATTTGTAATTGATGGACTCGTACAAAATTTGAAGGCTATATAGCTAATATAGAACCCTAGATATTTAATATTAATATTAATTTTGTATATGAGCTAAATAATCACTTTGTATGGGAGCTGCCACGCCCACTGGTATGATCCCGCCCAATTTTCTCATGACTATTCATAATATAATCAACGTGCACAAATGTCTAAGACTCTGGCTATTATAGAACTGTAGATATATGATATTAAATATTTAATTTGTATGGGAGCTGACACGCCCACTGGTCCGATCACGCCCATTTTTCCCATGACTATTTACATTAACAAATAATCAACGTGCACAAATTTCTAAGACTATGGCTATTATAGTACTGTAGATATATGATATTAAATATTTATTTTGTATTGGAGCTGCCACTCCCACTGGTTCGATCCCGCCCATTTTTTTCCTGATTATTTAAATCAGTAACATATGGGATACTGCAATGTTTCAAAACTCTTGCTATCACAATAGTCAAGATATATGATGTTATTCAATTTATGTGGGAGGGGCCACGCCCACTAGAAATATATATATCCGAAAACCTAATTTGGACTATAGCCTTTCAAATGAAACCGGTTTGGGCCAAATCGGTTGGATAGTTTTAGAGTCTATAGAGGACAAACATACAAACATTGTATTTTATATATATAGATTATTTTTATGTTTCCGCTCATAACTTAAAAAAAAAATTCGGAACGATATTTAGCCTATATCCATCCTGGAGGACCAAATTAAATATTGGTAAAAAAAATTTAGAAATCGTATGATTAGTTACGGAGATTACTTTCTACAAACAAACAAACAAACAAACATACAAACATTACCTCTTTATAATATTAGTATAGACAAGAAATTTCATAAATATTAAGAAATTTTCCATAAACTTTGTTTTCATAAAATTTCATAGTTTCATAAAAAAAAATATTCATTCGATTTCATAAATTATCTCTTCATAAATTTAACGAATTTACGAAATTATTTCAAACATTAATTTTTTTATATTTTCATAATTTTAAGATTTAACATATTTTATAAAAAGCTTTAGTATTTCAATGTACCCTGCTAAAAATGTTCATATATGTTCATATATGAAAGCATATATGTATAAATTAATATATGTTTCCATATACGTTAGGATTCGTAAATTGTAGTTATACCCAGGTGAAAATGTTCATATATTGTCATATATGAATTCATATATGCTCGGATCCGAAATTTGAAGGTATATGGACATATATGAATGTTCATATGTGGTCATATATTATTACTTTTCCTACATGCTCTTATAAAAGGCCATTTTTTAAGTTTTTATCAAAAATATTGTCTTTTTATTAAAAGAAAATGTTTCTATTATACTTCTAAGAACATGTTACTGATAAATTCATACGTATTCATATAAGCTCAAAAATTTATAATATGTTGAACGTTTTTAAATCATTTTATTTTATGTAAAAATTCTATGGAGAAAACATTATATTGAAAAGCGAGATAGTCCCGCCAAAAGCGGGATGGTTAGTTATGTTACGTACTACCGATTCAGAATTAAGCACATCAAATGCTATTGAAATTTCCTTAGATTCAAGTGAGATATCTCATATGAACCAAAACATGTTTCATGAATTGTATGCAAATAAATAGTAAAATAAGTGTATGTGAAACAGTATTAAAAGTTTAAGATATACTGAAACATAAATTACAAAAAAACTGCGTAAACAGTTCAATTAGATTCAATATTATAATTAAAATAAAAATCATAAAAAACGTTTATCTTATTAACTCATTCTGTACTATCGTCTTTATAAATTATGGAAACTTTAAAATTTATTTTCTTTTAAATATTTTTGTCATAAATTAATACAGCGGCGAGAATTGTTTAAAAATAAAAAAATTCGTTCTTAAGTAGTCATAACTGCTAAAACATTAAAACATATTGCCCACATATGAAATAATATATGAATTCATATATGGAGATTTCTGGTATATATGAAGCAATATATGAATCTATATATGCAATATATTATCATATATGGTGTCATACATTTCCATATATGAACTTTTTCTTTGCATGTATTTACCCATATATGATCCCATACATTACATATATGTACATCTATGCCCAATGTATGATCATATATGAACTTTTTCACAATTTACTGAGACTCGTAAATACCGCATTTGTTTTTTTTTTTTTTAATGTAAAACTAAATTACAATTCAGTTTACATGTTACAGATAAATCAAAGAATATTTAACTAAAGTAAAGAATTGTATTCGATGACATTTTAAGATTTTATTGAGTGTCATTCTTAATAATACATTTAGTTTATAAACAAAACAATTTACTTTGTCGGGTATTGTTGTATAAAAGTGCTTCTAGAGAAATAATTAGCATGTACTTTTAATTTGTTTTTAATGTAGATTTTTAATATGCAATTTGTGAATGCCGCTCATATCTTTTGTTAAAAAATAACAAAAAATACTGTTTAACATACTATCAACTACGAAAATATAGTTATATGAGCATATATGAATATATATATGTGTCCATATATGAGCACATATGTCCATATGGGTTATAACTTTTTGTTGACAAAATTCCTTCATCGCACCACGCTATGGACAATGTCCTACTGATAACAAAAATAATTTATTTTATGTCATTTTGGTGAAAAAAGTTCACTCACCGAGTGTAATTTCTAAAACCCCCCAAGATTTTTTTTTTTTATTTTTCTATTTGTCATAGCAACTATCTCTTAGCACTAAAATTTAATTTATTTAAAAAATTCGCAAAATAGCGTATAATAGCGCGATTTTTTTCGCGTTCTCCATTCAAATGGTGAGATTTATTTTTATATTAATAAAATTATAAGAAAATACTAAATATTTCGCAAATAAATGTTATTTTTTTAATACTAAAAAGAAAAACTAAAATTCAAAACTTCATCGCATTTGGTGCGTGAACTTTTTCTACGATCGCGAAAAAGTACTAATCATTTTTTACATATGTCACATATAATTGTCTTAAATTATATATAATTTGATACATTTGGATGAGAACAAAATTCGGGTAAATTCTATCAAATTATATCTAATTTCATAAAATTAGATCTAGTTTTATCAAATAATGTCTGATTGTATCCGATTATATCTAATATGATATAATTTTTCTATTGTAATTATATATAACACGAAAATTCACGAAATTTTTTTTTTACTTTGGTAGTGAAAAAATGTGATTTAAATACAAAAACTTACCACATCAGTAAAATAAATTATCAAAGAATACAGTATTGGACCATTAGGTAGTTATTAGTTCTTCTTACAAACATTCTTAGCTAATTTGGACCTAGTTCGTTACTTTATTAAAACAATAATATTAAATGCGTGTAATAAAATATATTGTTTTTATTATAGAGGCAATCTAAAAGCCACCCAATGAACAAATTTTAAAAACATAAGTGAACATTTTCTAGAAAACGTTCAGAACGTACACAAATTTGCCGAAACAGAAAATTTTAGGTAACATTTTAAAAAATAGGGTTTCAAATTGAAATTTGTGAATTTTCTTCGAAAATTCGCTAGATAACATACAGAAATGCAACTGTTTTTAATTTTTGTATTCACTGATGAAAAATTTTACTTTTTCTAACAGTTTACAACACTAACAACGTTATTGGCAGCCTAAAATATTTATATTTTCATAGAGTGATTTTGGTCCACGATATCTTTCTATTTAAAACAAGTATGAAATGAAATTACTTGTTTGACACTAAATGAACTTGTGGGGAAACAAAATTAATATTTGGAAATTTTATAAATGTTTTGAGAACGTGACGAAATCCGCCAATTTTTAAAATTCCGGACTGGCTATTATACATCCATCAGACTTTAAATGTGAAAATATATATAAAAGAATATATACTTTTTTTTTCTATGGAACGATATATAACTATGAATAGGCCAATATGTCGTTTTATCCAATATTAAATACATTTTTTTGAATATAACACTATATGTTATTATATATAATTTTGATTTGCGTTATATCTATTAGTAAATGTATTTATACATAATTAGATTAACCATATATAATTGTATATGTCATATATACGATCATATATTTCGATATGTAATAAGATGTAATTATATGTGGCAGCGTATTACAAAATTTTGAGAAAAAAATGTTTATATATAAACATATATATTTTCATATAATGGCATGCAATAACATTTATAACATATATTTGTATAAAATAATATATGATTGTATGTAAACGTGTTTACTCGGGTAATCTTAATGTCATATATAATTATATCTTGAATTATATTATTCATATGGCACCAAACATATATTATATAACAAACAAAAATATTTTTTATAAGACATCATATATTACTATATCTTAAATTATATAAAGGGTCCGCCAAATAACTTTTTTTTTTTTTGAAAATGCTATAAAAAAAAACTACCGAATATTTTCTCAAATTTCTTTTTTTATTTGAAAGTACAATCCTTCCGGTTAATACTGGAAAATAATTTCATTCAAATGGCTGCCTCGGCTGGCCATGCAGTAGCCTACACGATCGGTCCAATTTTTAAGCACATTATCGAATTATCGATTGTGTGCAGCTGTATTTCACCAATGGCTTCACATATATTGTCCTTTAAAGCGTCAATTGTCTCTGGCTTGTTGGCGTAACACTTATCTTTGACGGCACCCCACAAATAATGGTCCAACGGTGTCAAATCGCAGCTCCGAGGAGGCCAAACGACATCAGCTCTGATTTAAATTTTCGCACACATTCTTCAACATTACCATGATTTTCAAAGTAATGTCGCAATATTTCCCAGCGTTGTTCAAGCGTATACACAACCATATTCGTTCAGCGGAAGGATAAAACTAATTATCTGTCAAATCAGACATGAGCTAAGTGTTACCATTCAGGAAATAAGCACTAGTTGAAAAAAAACGTTAGATGGCTTACCCTTTAGTTATATGTTACCATATATAATTCTATATTGTATTATATATGAGAATGTTTTATTATATATAACAATAGATCTATCATATCTTATTATGTCCAGCGCATAAGGTTAATATTTAACAATATATCGTTTTATATGTTACCACATAAGAAAAATATGTATATTAATATAAGGATATGCATATATAATTACATATTATAATATATTTTAATTGGTCTTTTGTGGAGATGAATCTGGATATTATGCTTCATGGACATAAATACATGAAATATAATGATATGCGAGAAATACAATTAAAGTGCTGTTCAAGGGCCAAGAAAATAACATAAATTTCTTTAAATTTTATAAAACTTTTTTAACTAAATAACATGATTAAAGTTGTAACAAATTTAATAAAAATATAAGGTATTTTACAAAAAGTATGCATTTCATGTGCTTGCTAAGAATACAAGATTTTAGAATTTTTTCAAAAAATTTTTAATGGTGGGCATTTGTGGAGCAGAATATTGTTTTTTAATAAAAGATTTCGATGCTGTAATGAAAGCGAAAGGGGAACATTTAAAATTTGATTTGCATATTATCAAGAAACTAAAATTGTAGCCGCTGATTTAACAAAAGATATCAATAGAGAATGTAATAATCTTTAATTTTATATCCACACAACTTTAAAATTTTTTTATAGCACAAATGCCAAAATTTCGAATGTTGCTGATTTTGATAATTTTTTGAGGATTGAATCAACGGAAATTCTGGTACGACAATATAATTTCGATGGACTCAACAGAAATTCGGTGATTGACTACAAATACTACCGAATCTGTTTTCTGGGTGTAGTTTCATAAAAATTGTACAGTCTTCTATTACTTCTACGAAACGATTACTATATTTAAAAAAGTTTAATTCATTTACTGAAAATTTCAATTAATTTCATTGGAGAAAACAGCTTTCTGTGTTGTTTTTTTCAGAAATATAATTTTTCTAAAGCCCTCAAACTGAGCTTGAGAACCTCTGCAATATTGTGCCTTCTTTACATGTGTGTATAATTTTACTTTTGCACTTAATTAGTGTCAAATAGTCATCCATCACTCACTAACTTCCACAAACACACACACATATACACACAATTAAAATAGCACACAAATATAGTATTATGCAACATGAGTAGAAGGACGACAGCAGACATATAATTTTGCAACCTAACACATTTATATAATTAATAATAACAGCAACAAGATCTAAGTAAAAACAGCCGGTTAAAAACTAAAAAAAAAAAACTATATAAAGCAATACTCTTCTGCAATTTATGCAAACTTAAATATAAAATTCAAGCGAAAAATATTTTTTGCATATCAAATGCAAATTATCAAAAAACTAACGAAAAAATAATAACAACATCAACATCATCATTAGCAGCATCATCAAAAACAACATCAACAACATTAAGTTTATTTTATGCAATAATAATATTGTCGGAAAACAAAAGTGCAACATGTTGTTAACGCTTGCATCAAACAGCAGCAACAACAACAACAGCATTAGTTTCAACAAAAGCAACAATTACAATTTAACAAGTATGACGTGTACATGTGGGTGTATTTCTAGTTGTTGTCATTTAACAGCAACAACACCAGCAACAACAAAAATAAAACAAATACTATAATCTCGCCATCAACAACAGCAACCACAACAACATCGCCCTCATCGTCACTGTCGTCCACTAAGGACAACTCTAATTACATGCATTGCGAAAATACACTGAATATGTTGAACACATGCCACAGTAGCAGCAGCAACTATACAACAATTAGCAACAAGAATAGCAGCAACAATTTTAAAAATTGCATCTCTAATATCAACAACAATTTAAATAGTCTCATCAAGTTTGTCATTGTTTTGATATTCTTCACATGTTGGGGTAAGTGTTAATTTTATTTAATTATAATAATGAAAGTATACGTAAAAGATTTTTTTTTCATACACTGAACGAAATAACCGGCATATTATAAATAGATTTTTTAAGACAAAGTAACCAAAAAAACGATTTTTTCTCTTTTTTCTGACTAAAGCTTTAATTATAACAGAAGTGCTATAGCGTTTAACATTTAGTTACACCCATGTACAAATTCAACATATTCTTAAAGGGGGCTCAAAAAAAAATACCCTGGTTATTCCAATTTGTTGATCCGTTTTAATCGCATATTAATAAACGATGCTATACAAAACAAATGTGATCACTTTTCAAGTGAACTAGTGTAGGTTGTAAGTCTGGCTGAGTGTATTACAAAACCGGTTGCAGCAGTTGCAATATATCCTCAAATTTTGGAGATAACGGTAAAATAGTATTTTTTGCTACTGGCGCATTTAAACAATTGCAACTCAGACATTTTTTAACCGATTTTTAAAGGACAACAGAAAATTATCTGTTATTTTCAAATATACATATATTCTTTCTTTTTACACTGATATAAATTTGTGCGTAGTATTAATGAATTCCTTCATTAATCGAATGAATTTTTTCATAAAAAAGTCAACAAAGAAACGTTTCATTGAGTCAATGAAAGGTATTTCATTAAATCAATTTCAATGAATGGTTTCATTGACCGAATGAAAATTTCATAAAGTATATGAAATTTTTTTCTTTAATCCTAGCCTAATCGTTATGAAAGTTTCATGTGTTTAATGAATAATATTCATAGTGTGTATGAAATATTTTCGTTGATATTTAATAATTTGCATAGCATTAATTTGGTGGTTATTGAGAAATTATCATTCGTTGATATTATTTAAAAGGTCTGGTCTTTATAGGATCTATAAAATATTTTTATAAAATAAGTTTGAAATCTAATGAATTCTGAGTTACCCAACTATGTAATAAAACGATTTGTTTTTATTTATAAAATTGTCGTGTTAATTATCGTATATTTATTGATTTCGTTATAATTTCACACAGCTTTTAATGTATAAAATAAAATTAAATAAGAATAAGAATAAACAAAAAATATTCACAATTTTTTTTTGTATTTTATATTTTTGTTCATTTTAATTTAGTTTTATTTAAGTTTAATTTGTAATTCTTCAGATAATTTAAAAAAAAATTTTAATAACATTTAAATAAAAATCCACTTTGATTAAAGTTTGTTTTACAAAAGTTTTGACTATAGTATAACTTTTGATTTGTTTTTTGATTTATAATATTTTTTTTTTTTTATTACAAGTCAGTATTTTTATTGAAAAATATTTGAAAATTTTTCATTGATTTAATGAATTTTTTTTATGAAATTATGAAATAATCATAAAAAATGTTAATGAAAAAATACCAATATTAATGAATTTTCATTCAGTTAATGAAATTTTACATTAAACCAATGAATCGACTTTAATGAAATCGTTTCATTAATACTATGAAGGAAAATTCTACCAGTGTATTATTAATATAAATATTAGAGTTCGTCACGAAAATTTGGTTTTTGGATATCGTTACTTTTTTTTAAATTTCAACTCCTTCCACATGGATGTATTTATATAAAATGTAGGATGTATTTATATGAAATTTGAACTCAACATTTGATTCAACACCAAAAATTATTAAAAAAAAAAAACTTTTTTCAAGTTTTCAAAGTGCACAGTTGAAGCAAACTCTAGGCCTCATTAGTTGTTACTTTCTGTTGCCGTTCTGTGTCGTTCTGTTCTGTAGGTAATATTTTGTAATTACTTTTTCTGTGAAAGGAATCAGCTGTTTAAAAAGTAAAAGAAACTCCAACCAAAAACATTCAGATCAGGGATGATAAATGCGATTTTAAAATAGTACCAACCTGCATATAAAATAGTACTTTTTCGGCATCACAAGTATAAAAAAAAATTAAATATAAATTAACAAACAAATCTTTGTACCCTCCAAAATAAACAATTACAAATGAAACAACAAAAATATATTAAAAAAAAAATATATGTTAAGAGGTGAAAACAAAATTTTGAGGTGAAAAACTTTTTTGGATGTAAAAAAATAAATTGTGTCCTGAAAAACAATTTTGAGGTAACAAAATTATTTTTGAGGTGAAAAAAAAATTTTTGTGGAGAAATAAGAATTTGCGGTGAATTTTAAATATTATTCACCTCTTAGCGTCTGGTGGAAAAATATGACGTTATATTTTATACACCAGACGCTACAATGAATTCTAATAATATACAGTGCATTATACACCAATTTGTATGGCAAATTTAGAGGTACTTTCACATTGTCGCTCATTACGTTTGAGCCGCTGGACCGATTTTGCTCATTTTCAATACCAAACTTTTCGGAAAAATGTAAATAAAGCTATGTAAAAACGAGCAGTGCGTACTAAGAAAATTAGCCGATATTGATTTAAAATTTTTTTAAAATTTTGATATTTTTTCTTTAATTCACCAAATTTTTAATATTTTTTTGAATGTGCTATTAATATCTTGCTGTATTGAACTACGTTTCTCACAGTTTTTTGAGAATTCAATCCTTGTGATTGGTAGCAAACAAATTTGTTCGTGAACTCATTCGATTTTAAAAACACGCAGCTAGTAGTCAATTTGACATTTTTATAAGATTTTTATTATTTACTTTTTTGAAAATCAAAATTAGTTAATAATAATTATAACCCTTAGTGATTGAATAATTGGTTTAATCGATTAATAAAACTCTAATATAATCATCTGTAATCAGTCGCACTCAGTGAAATCATGTGATTGAATTCACAGCGTTTGGTTCGAAATTAATGCATTGTTCATATGTGACTGCAAATCGAATTAATAATTATTGAATTTTAAAGGGTAAATGACGACTTTTTTGTAAAATTTATAAATTGTACTAAATGAGTCATAGGAGTATTATGGTACCTGAGGTTCAAATAGTACCATAAAAAGTACTATAGTACCAACTTTATCATCCCTGATTCAAATATTGAGAAAAAGATTTCACAACAAACCAATACATACGCACTTTAGGCTGTCACTTAACGTTGAATTCTATTTTCAATAGAATTGTCCGCAACAGAACAGAACGAAAAAGTGAAAACTAACCACACATACAGACTTTCAATTGAACAGAAACAAAACAGCTGATTCGTAACGGAACAGAACGTACAAACTAATTCTGCCTTCTCTTTTTTCAAAAACTTTTAAAAATTATTTTTTTAAGCACACAAAATAAAAATTTATTACCAACTGCGAATAATGGTACAAAAATTTTCGACATATCGAGAACCGCTAAAAAGTTTTGTAAAAAATAATAAAAATATTTTTTTTTAACAAAAAATGCTACAAACATTTTCGATATATCGCGGTCCGTTAAAAAGTAGTTAACTAATCAATAAAATATTTCATTTTAGTAAAGACATCATTTTGAACACTTAATAACTTTTTACTGGGCTACCATAAAGCTAAAATTGTTGCACCATTTTTTTCAGCTAAAAATGCTTTTTGATTGTGTGCCATAAAAAATATTTATAAGTTTTTTGAAAACATTTAATTTTTTCCGACCACTTTATTTTTGAATTGGTGCACTTTAAAAACAGGGAAATAGTTATTTTTAAATAATTTTTGGTGTAGAATCGAAAGGTTAATTTCATATGAATACTGCTTCTTTTAGCTCTGTTGGCCGCTCACTTTAGCAAGGAGTTAAAATTAAAAGAAAATAATAACGACTTTTTTTTATTGATGCAAAATAATTTTAAAAAGTGATGATATCCCGAAAAAAAATACTTATACTTTTCTGACGAACTCTAACAAATATGTAGAGATATTTTTAGTAACAAAAATATATAAAAAATAATTTAATTTTTTATTAGAAATACAAAAATTGTTTTACGGACTGAGTATATTTTCAATATTTAGCTACGATATTGTTCTACCGCAAGTGCAAAATCTAATATGATAATGTCACATTAGATTTTATTTGTAGCTTTTTAAAAAGTTGGATCATTTTCATGATAGCCAATACAATTGTTTCATTGGCATCACCCAAATTTTCAGTTGGCAGCAATAGAAAACGACAATTGGCTTAACTCGAACAGAGACATTACATGCAACAGACAAAATCAACTCTATGGGAATTTGTCTGCATTGGTGTATAAACTGGCTGATTTGGTAAACCTTATTATAAAATTAAAACTATTTGAACTATATTTTGATCAGATAGTTTAGCATAATATCATATGCACACAAGATTTTAAAATCTAACATAAACTGGATTTTGGGCTTAATATAATCGCACTATTAGGCTAAAGTTTCACGCTGTAATCTGTCTTTGCTATTAGTATAGCAAAAAACTTGACTTACTAACAATAAGCGATAAAATTTGACTTACCGTCGTGTTTCATATGTAATCTGGAAATAGAAAAAAAAACATAGTTCAATTATTGTTGTTAAATATATATTTATAAGCATATCAGTCATTCCATGTCAAACCGAACGATTTTTGACATCACGATTTTTGTTTGCTTTGAAGTTTGGCAGATCCATTATTTTTTCAAAAATGTTTGACACTTATTTTTGGAAAAAAAAATTCAACATTGTTTAAAAGAAGTTTGTGTGTAAAAATTCAAAGAAAACATGGAAACTGTGCATAGTAGTTCGATTTTAATGGTTGATGACTTATTGGAATGGTCTTGCACTCTTCATTATCTAAATTTATTTAAATATGTATCTATATCTTTTTTTAAATTGTTTTGCAAAAACACGTGATGTCAAAAATTTCAAAGTAAACAAAACTCGTGATGTCAAAAATACCCAGCAAAAGCACACATTACCAAATCATGGGTAAAGTAATGTGACTACATAGTAAAAGTGTACATAACCAAAAATCGCTGAACAAAAGTTTTCATCTTCAGGTCGCTAAATAGCGATAAAGTTTCGACTATACATTGAGAGGATTATTAACATGATATCAATGAATTTTTGCATTAGATTTATTAATTGCCACCCAAACTCGTGCATTAAAACTTTTTATTATATTAATTCAGTTTTTCGTAAAATTTAATGAAAAATTTCTTATTTTCACTTTGTGAAAAAACTTCATTAGTTTAGCGAGAAAATTCACTAAAACTTGTCCATGAAAATTCTCTCCGTGTATGTTATTTAAAACTTTAAATTTTTAAAACCTATTGATACCATTATTATATATTGATTAAATGACAATAAACCATGATACCTCTTATCTATAAAATATTTTAGCTATAATTACAATAATGAAGTATATTTTTAAAAAAATCGCGGTTTTCGCGATAATGCGGATTAAAAACTGTCCAGTGAAAATATCTTTGGTAGTAAGGTAGTAGAGTCATAACAAAAGGTTGCTTAGCCAGCAAAATTTTTAGTTAGGAGGGTGCTTACATAAAAATTGTAATATAAGCTAAATCTGTTGCTGAAAATCAGCAAGCTGACAAAGTTAACAAAGTCTTTGCTGTATATTTATTTATTTTTTATCGAAAAATTTTGTAGAAAAATTATACTTTAGTTAATTTATTTGCTGAAAATCCCAAGCATTTTTTGATTCTTTTTTGATTGATTGATTTGATTGATTCTTTTCAAAATAATGTACAATACGTTACAAAATATAAAAATGTTCATACTTCAGTATTGACGATATGAATTATTGTAATATCTGAAAATATATAGAAATAATTATATAATATTTTTTTTTTTTTTTATTTTATTAATTGATAATTATTTAATTACAAATTATATACTATTACCCTAACCGAGCACTAGCTACTATGACATGTGCCTCTGGTGGGAATCGAACCCACGCCCCCGCACTGATAAGCCAGCACGCTACCAACTAGCCTACCGGGGCGCACAATTATATATAATAAAAACAAAACTTTCTTTCAACTAATAACATCGCTGTTTGTCTAAATGATGGCATATTTTAAAACAAGGCAATACAAAATTTGCATTTGGGGGAAAATTTACCTCCCCCTAAAATGAAACCCAGATGTAAACTTTAAAAACGCCGATACAAGTGTCTTTTTTTTTTTGTCTCTTCTATCAAAATTTATAGGTCGGACCTTGTAATTTTGGAAAAAATTTGATTTTGTTGAACAGTGTAATATATTCAAAATTTTAATAAAACTTCAAAATATCAATAAAAAGCATAACATTTATTTTAGTAAAGTTTATGAAACTTTTTTATGAAATGATGTGTTTTTAGGAAACATTTATCAAACTTTTCATCAAATTTATGAAAACTTCATAAGTATTATGAATAATAGATGGCAAACGATTTATGAAACAGTATCATCAATATTATGAAACTTTTTTCCCCTGAGAGTAGTATGCTGTATATTAGACTTTTAAAACCCTTTCGTGTTTAAACTATCAATCAAGTTTTGGAGAGTATTTTCAGTATTTGATGATATCTATATTTTGACTTTTTTTTGCAAAAGTGTTATTAAAAATTAGGTAACGACGAAGAGAAGAGTTTTAAAATTTAGTCCATATATAGTTGCTTAAGATGCAAGTCTTAAACTGGTTAGCAAAATCGGTCCTACTAGATTCGCATTAACGAGTCTGGTAATTTTAAATGCTCTACCGAACAATTGTTGTCCTAATTTGCCTTTGAAACCTTAAAAATTTCGATCTTAACGATATTTTTCATAAAAGACGCATCAGTGGAACAAAATGAACAATTTTTTTCTAATACGTAAATTTTGATAATAATTTTGTTTAACAACTATAAATTACTTTTAATTTGCCGATAGCTATACATCAACGTCGCAATATTTTCGTGCTATTAGGGAACTATTCAGCTGATAAATACCCATCGGTTGAATGGTATTCTATAATTTTTTCCGGCGCACCCTAATGTATAAATGTTTAATCAAATAAAGGGTCCGCCAAATAACTTTTTTTTTTTGAAAATGCTATAAAAAAAACTACTGAATATTTTTTCAAATTTCTTTTTTTATTTGAAAGTACAATCCTTCCGGTTAATAATGGAAAATAATTTCATTCAAATGGCTGCCTCGGCTGGCCGTGCAGTAGCCTACACGATCGGTCCAATTTTTAAGCACATTATCGATTGTGTGCAGTTGTATTTCCTCCTCTTCAATTTTTGTGAACAAAAATTCGTTCAACATGGCCCGATAACGATCGCCATTGACTGTAACGGCCACTCCTTGCTCATTTTCGAAGAAAAATGGCCCAATTATGCCTCTGGACCAAAATCCGCACCAAACAGTGACTCGTGTTGGGTGTATCGGCACACATTCTGCAACATTTTGATTTTCAAAGTAATGTCGCAATATTTCCCAGCGTTGTTCAAGCGTATACACAACCATATTCGTTCAGCGGAAGGATAAAACTAATTATCTGTCAAATCAGACATGGGCTAAGTGTTACCATTCACGAAATAAGCACTAGTTGAAAAAAAACGTTAGATGGCGGACCCTTTATAATTTTTCTGAGCTTTAAATTAAACACCATTTTCCCATGATATAAGGTTGTTCAATTTATCACTATTGACATTATAAATTTATTTTACGTTTTTGAAATGACCTAGAAAAAAATTATATAAAATTTCCCGGATGATACAAATGTCAACTAAACTCATTCAATAAATTAAAATATTGTACAACTAAAAAATCTATTTTAAAATTTGGCAAACAAAAAATTTACTATTTAATTGATAAGGTTAAAAAAAAATTTTAAATATTTTAATGCAACTACACACAGAGAAAAATTTTGCTATTTGCCATCTGAAATTCGGTTACTTCGACTCGAATTCGGTTATAACGAATTTCAGACGGTTAGTACAACCTAACATTAGTTTTCGCAGCAATGTTCGCTTAATTCAACTGAATTTTAGTTGCTATACCCTAAATATTCAGAAATCTAATGTAAATATCGTTGCAATACTAAATTTATAAGTTTATACACTTAGTATACACTTTTTAAATCGGTTGGCACTTTATTCCACTGCGTGTACTATAACCCGCACAATTATGCGTAAAACTTAAAATAAAACACAGTCGAGATGACAAACAACTCTGCTGTCAATCGAGTGGTTTGGTTGCAGCGACAGGGTTTTTCAATTGTGACTATAAAATTTAGTTGAGGAAAACAAAGAGACAAGTTACTGATGTTTTAACTGATTTTCTATTATCGGAAACGAAAATACTCGTTTGCATTAACTGAACCATTCGTAATAATTTATTGTCGTTTGCATAATAAGGTCTCAAGTTCCACTTTCATCCGCTTGAAGGAATAATTCGAATATGTCCCCTGCTATTGGATATGAAAACAATTAAATAGGCACACGATTAGATTTAAGAGTAGCTGTAAGTTCATACTTAAATGTTTTTAATATTTAAATCCCTAAATAAAATTACAATATATTAAGGGAATGTTCCCTACTGTTGCCTGTTCCCTTTCGTTTTTTTTTTTTTTTTTTTTTTTTTTTTTTTTTTTTTATTTCTTCATTTTATTTAACCGAGCCCTTAGGGCCATATACAGTTAATTAAGGCTACTACAGTAACAACAACATAAAAAAAATAAAATATATATATATATATAAAATATACCTTAAAGATAAAAATAATTCAATATATAACTAAAATTTTAAGAAAAAATACAGATAATGCTTAAATTATTATTTCCATAAACAAATAATTAGTGGATTCAGTTTAATCGTTACAAAATAAATAAATAAATAAAAAATGGAAAAAGATTAAATTAAGTTATGAGTTTTGGCATGTTCTTCAAGCTTTCGCCTAAAGACCTGAGGCGAATTTGAAAAACACTTTAAGTCTCTGGGTAAAGCATTCCACAATCGTATTAATCATACATTAAATGAGCGATCAAAAAAGCCAGTATGAATGCGGGGGAATATTATTTGAGGATTTCTTATAGAATGCGAGAAATGGAAATTTTGTACAATATAGTTAGGAAAGCCTGTTATGATTAACTTGTAAAAATATATCAATGTTCTCATACCAATAAAGTTCTCGAAATCGCAACCAAGAAATTTTTTAACGTATGGTGTAACATGATTACGAAGTTTCAATCCGAAAATATAACGTATTATTCTGTTAAAAATTTTAGTAAATCTACTAAATTCACCAGCTGTGGTTCCAGAAATCACCTCAGCACATATTCCTGTACGTGTAGTTGCAGGAATATGTCAATACAGTCTACTGTCAACTAGTTTAATTTCCACTATCTCTATTTTAAAAAAGTTTCTACTTGAATGTACACGTTTTTCTTGGTTTTATTTGTGTCATTTCAAAAACACCAATATAAAGTATAATTTTTCGTATATATAAAAAGTGGGTACGGGTCGAAATCCTGGGTATAACAAAATCCTGTTTTCAAAATCCTGCTTTTCAAAATCCTGCTTTTCGTAATACTGTTTTACAAAATACTGTATAACACAATACTGTTTTGCAGAATCCTGTTTTACTGGGCGGCGAAAGCGCCCAGTAAAACAGGGCGCCTAAAGCGAATTGCAAAAAATCTTGTACTAATTTAAGTTTATAAAATGCATTGAAATTAATTTTTTTTTAAATGTTTTTGTTAATTTTTGAAAATTTTAGACTTTTTTCGAAATTATTTTTAATAACATAAATTTCGTAAACCAGCATTTTTACTTCACAGTATTTAGCAAAACAGTATTGTGAAATCCAGTATTTTGTAAAACAGTTTTATGAAACACAGTATTTTGTAAAACAGTATTATGAAAAGCAGAATTTTTAAAATTTTTTTGACCAGTATTTTGTCTAAACAGTATTTTGCATAACAGTATTATATACATATCCCATAAAAAGTGAACGGTAAGAATTTTATTCACAATTACAATAAAACCAATTGATTCCATAATCGAATGTAATAAAAAAAACAAAAATTTTAAAAATTAAATTTTCACAATGTTTCCGTGGACCAGAGATATATTTTCTTATTTGTTTGATTTTTTCCAATTTTTAATCTGTTTTTAAATGAGTTACGTTGCACTTTAACTGTTAACTATTAGGGATGGTTTTACAACATGTTTCAAACCAACAACAAAAATATAGTCTGTTTGCCGCAATTAAAAAAGTTAGCATTGCGTATGGTATTTCATTAAGCTGCTTTAAACGTTACATAAAACATTTTAAAAAACAGAATTAAAATAAATTATAATTTATATACAAGTCTTTGTCGATCTTACTTAATTTTCTAACATTTTTAAACGCTTTTAGAGATAGATATAGAGACAAAATAGTGTTTTCAAAATGATATAAAAACCCAAAATGGGTTTAGTATTACACCAGGAAAAAACAGTGGCCCAGACAGATAATGTGCCAAATAATACTTGACCAAAATCTTTAAATATCCCACGGTACACTTTGACAATACAGCGATTTGATTTCTGCAGATTTCGAGGAACTTGTATTTTTTTGGTAATAACAAGACTAATTTTTAAGATCAAAAATTAGATACTTCTGCACTTTTTGTTGGTTTATTTTATTATATTAACTCAAGGTTGAAAAAAATTTGTTTGAACATCATTCACCCAAGTGGACCTGCGACTCAAAATGACCCCTGACATATTTAGTTTAATTTACAAAAAACGTCAAAGCTTGGCTTACTACTATCAAATTTTAAGAAACGTGATTTGAAATATTATGACACAATGTTTCAAGCCGCTGTGCTAAAAATGTTGGCTAAAGAAAACATCGTTAAACCGTGCAGTGCCGCATTGAGATTAAAAGAGGTACTGTGGAATTTTATATAGATTTGAACTATTTTTTCATTTTCAATCGATTTCCGACTCGAATTTTCTTGATTCGATCGGCACCAAACTTCATATTAAATATTTTTATATATAAAGGAACCAAATTAGCAGATTCGTTGACTTTTAAATTCAGTATAATTTCTTTTAAACACCTCTAAGTTCCACCTTAGGGATGTGGACTTATTGAAAATTTTATATAACATTATTAAATAATCTATAGACGAAAAATGTCGAATTAGATCTCATATAAGCTAATGTTTTTGGATTTGGCATATTCCACTTACACAGTGGTGAATCCGCAGATTTTAATGAAACTCAGATATATTGTATAGGAAGAAAAAAATATTAGACACATTGTTTTTTAGGTGCGCCAATGCAAGTTTGGAGGTTAAAAATGGGCGTCAAATGTTACAACATTTTTGTACAAAAACGTCTTTAAAACTTACGAATTCAGATTTTTTTTGAACTCTTTAAAGTACTCGAAAAAACAAAAATTTTGATAACCAAGGTGAACCCAGGGTTGCCACTTATTTGTAATATTTCAAATAAGGGTTATAAAAGCTCTTTGTTAAAAGTCGTGTTAAAGCCAAATGGTTACGAAAATTGTAAAAAGTCCAGACACCCCCACGATAAAATTTAATAAGGATTATAATATGTTCATTCTAACTTAAACTAACAACAACTTCCCATAGAAATATGGTATTCGAAAATATTATTTTTTAAATAACAAAAATATTCAGACATGCACGGACATGTATGCGTCTTTAAAATACTTTTAAATTTATACTCAATATATCTAGAAATATATTAAAATAATTTCAGATTAGTTAATTTTGAAGCCCACTTTTAAACCCCTAAACTTAAGATTGCGCACCTAAAAAAATAACTAAAAATATATTTTAAAAGTTTCAACATATCCAAGTTTCATTCAAATGTGCGGATTCCCCACCGTGTAGTTTACTTTTTAGTTTTTTTAAGTAGCTCAAATATTAGGTGTAGGGCCACATTAGGGAATATTCCCTTACTTTTTTTATATGTAAATATGTCACTATCAAACTAATCATGTAGTTTTAGTTTTCGATATGAATAATTTGTCAAATATGCAACACTAAGCACATTTCAATTTACTAACCTCTATTTGCGTGCAACACTGACAACAGTTGCAATAACAATAATATGAAAATAGACATGAATATGCATGTATGATTTTATATAAAATGCCTACATAGAATAAAAGTGGTAGCAAATTGTGCATATTTTTTTTTTTGCATTTTGATTTTTTTTTTTTTTTGGGAAATTCTCGTTAAAATGTCATTGTCATTTTTGCATAAGTGCAGCATACTTATAAATATGTTGTGGTTGACATAACAACATGTTTGAGCATGTATTTTCGTGTGTGTGTTTAGAAAAATTAAATTTAATACAAACAGAGTTAAATATTTTCAGTGCGTTAAATAATAAATTAGTAAAATAATTACACTAAATATTGAAAATAGAAAATAATGCACTTGTTTCAGCAAAAGATTACAATTATTTAGTATTTTTAAAATATTAATGTAATTATATGGTTTGTAATTATAAACTGCAATAAAAGAGATTTTTGTATGTTTTTTTTTCTAATATTACTGTTTTGGGATTAAAATAAAATAGTTTAAATAAACTAAATTTGGCAATTTTTAACTATAAAATCATTTAAGAAAGCTTTAATTCTCGTAAAAAGGTATTACGAGAAAGCAATACAATACAAAAAGTTGTATAAGTTTAGCCCAATCTTCCTATTACAAAAAAAAAAATTAGGAGACAAACACCATCTTCAGCAATTTTGTTATACCAGTGGTGCCATCTACCGATCGATAACAGTGATACAAAAACAAGTAATTTGAAAATTATGGGTCAAATTTTTTAAAGGGTTACCACGTTATACGCTACAATGCTTACAAGCTGGCTACACGACTTTGAAAATTCCAAGTAAAAAAAAAGTTTTGATATAGTTATACGATTGCGGATCAACAAGTCCGTGACTTTTCGAACTTCCCTCGTAGTTATATGAAATCCAACACTGCTCCCATCAAGTACCACCTGTTAATAGATAACTGTAGAATTTTGAGCAGGTTCCGTCATTTACTTTGCGTTTAACAGCTGTTCAAAACATATAACCTAGTGGAGTTTTCTAAAAATAAAAAAAAGTGAATTTCGAGTGCTAATTAAAAATTATTTTTTGCGAAAAAAAAACAGTGAAGCAAACCAAGGAAAAGCTTGATAAATACTATGCATCATCCATTTCAAAGGTAAAAAAGTGGTTTACTGACTTTTGTTGTGGTCGCACAAGTACAAATGACGCTGAACGTTCTGGACGGCCAATTGAGGTCAATACACCCGAAAATGTCGAAAAATCCACGATATGATGTTGGCCGATCGAAGGGTGAAAGTGCGTGAGATTATTGATGCCATAGGCATTTCATATGGCAGTGTGGTTTCGATTTTAAATGATCAGTTGGGTTTGAGAAAGCTGTCTGCAAGATGGGTGCCGCGTTTGCTATCAATTGACCATAAACGTAATCGTGGCCAATAAGGTGATGACGACAGTTTTTTGGGATGCACGCGGGATAATCCACATCGATTACCTTCAAAAGGGAAAAGCAAGTAACGGCGAATATTATGCCAACTTATTGGACCGACTTAACGAGGATTTAAGAAAAAAAAAAAACGACCTCATATGGCCAAGAAATGACTATTTTATGGACCTCAAGAAGTCCTTTTTTTATAAGGGATACAAAAATTCTAGAAACGTTGGACTAAGTGCATTGAGGTAAAAAGGAGACTATGTTGAAAAATAATTTTTTTTTAAATGTTTTACTTTTAAATTTTAAAAACTAAAACTTTAAGTTTATTTTTCGATCTTTAATCATAAATTATGATGTGAGCAAGATTATTCAAGTTCAAGATCATTTGTTTTTTGTTAAACAAAAAACCGTGCAATGTTTAGTTATTAATCAAAAAAAGTTTTCTGTCCGATATCTTAAAGCAGACTTTATCTACTAACAGGTCCTTACATGTTTCATTTCGAGTCACAGAAAGTCATCAGAGAACCAATGAAGAAGGGGTAGAAAATTTTTACCCAAATTTTGAAGGAAAAAGATCAACGCTTTACCCGTATTGTTTTATTTACCCGATGAGAAGTAAAAAACAAAATTGGAAGAATTGAAGTAATTCAAATCAAAAATAAAACATTTTTAACTAATAAACATTGTTCGTGTATAGGCTAGAATCTCTAGTCATAATACACTGTGTTGTTATTGTTTATTAAATAAAAAACATCACTTTCTGGCTACAGTATTAGGACCACAAATCAGTTTTGCCGTACTCTGCAATTTTTTAAATGTTTTACTTTTAAATTTTAAAAACTTAAAACCAAAAGTTTATTTTTCGATCTTTTATCATAAATTATGATAAAAGATCGAAAATTATCAAGTTCAAGATCATTTGTTTTTTGTTAAACAAAAAACCGTGCAATGTTTATTTATTAATCAAAAAAGTTTTCTGTCCGCTAACTTAAATTAGACTTTATCTACTGATAGGTCCTTACATGTTTCATTTCGGGTCACCGAAAATCATCAGAGAACCAGTGTAGATGGGGTAGAATATTTTTACCCAAATTTTGCAAAAAAAAAAACTGTGTTTCATTCAAAAAGTCACGGACTTATTGATCCGCCCTCATATATTGATTTATACAGTTATTTATAATGATATACTGCACAATATATATTCACAAAAAATCATCTCAAATATAGAATTATATTCTTTATATCACACATAGTGCAATATGTAAAAATATATAATTACATATCGATATATGAGCTAATTCAATGTTTTTTTTTTTTGAATTGAGAGAAACATTGAACAGGGTTTGGAAAACTATACTTAAAAGATATGACATACAAAATTTTACGTTGAAGAGTCATCACCTAAAGAATTGATGGCCATTTAAAAGTCGAAAAATGCAAAAATTACATAAAACTTAAAAGAGTTTTTTCATTAATTTAATTTTTTTTTTCTCATAGTTTTTAACTTTCAGATACAAACCAATACAAGAAGGAGTCACTATACTTGGAATATTTATTCAATTAAAAATAATTTTTTGTATTGCTGTTTGGTAAAAAGTTCTATGGTGGTTTACCAAAATTTTCGGAATTTTAAAGTCATGCCGTTTAATGGAACTGAATGTTGAGAACAGCATTTAAACAGGTGTAAATTTATAAAGTTTTAGGTATACCAATTAGAGGTCACCGCACCAATAACGGGATACGGACATCACAAACTTAAACGGAATACGCGTAAATTTTTTGGAAATGTGTGTTTTTGCGTCTTAACGTAAACGTAAAGTAATATTTGAAATATTTTTTTTGAAAATCTATATTTAGACATAAAGGGTCCGCCATCTAACGTTTTTTTTTCAACTAGTGCTTATTTCGTGAATGGTAACACTTAGCTCATGTCTGATTTGACAGATAATTAGTTTTATCCTTCCGCTGAAAGAATATGGTCCGTATGTTCGTTATGTTGTGAAAAAAGTGAAAGAAACTGACATCCTCATCGATAAACCAAAGCGTGAAAAGCCAAAAACAGTGCGTACACCCGAGAATATTGCTGCTGTGGCAGAAAGTGTGCGTGAAGCGCCATCAACATCAATTCACCGTCGTTCTCAACCATTGAACATTTCGGAGACATCATTAAGACGAATTTTGCATACAGGCCTTGGTATGACGCCATACAAAGTCCAATTGGTTCAGGAGTTCAAAAAAAAAAGTTATTTGGCGGACCCTTTATTACTTTGTGATTTTTTGTACGCGTGATGGTAATATATTTTTAATACAACAAACTAAAACACAGTAATTCATTTACATTTTTGTTCATGCATTTTACATCATTGTTACATGTGACGATAGCTCAGTTGGTAGAGTTCGAACAACAGCAACCAGAGACCCTCGGTTAGTCCCGGTTCACACACGGCAATTTTACTTGCGCAAGTCTTGAGTTTATAGAAGAGGGAGAAAAAGAGAATGGAAGGGGTACATACTTGCCCGTACTCCAATTCCGTTTTGTTTTGCCATCCGATATTTTCAACACAAAGTTGGCTGCAGGTTGATATACGAAAATTGCTGAAACAAACTTTTCCTGTGTGAACACAAAAGCAAGTTCAAAGGAGAATTGAAGAAAACTTGCGCAAGTAAAATTGCCGTGTGTGAACCGGGACTTAGAATCTCAGAGCTACCACTTTGTTTATTTAAATTGTTTTTTATAATTTTTTTATGAAAATCTATTTATGAAAACATCACTTTTCCCAACCCGGTAACCATGCGCCACTCCAGTAGTTAATATACACGGAAATTGTATACGCCATGATGTATATGTACACTAGGGTGATAACTTTTTTGGACAACATTCTCCCCAGGGGTTTTCTAATGGCAAATATTGTATTAATGATAAAAAAAAACTATTTCAGTTCAATTTGGTAAAAAAACATTGCGCACCGACAGCGATTTCTAAAATGCCTTTAATATATATTTTTTTTAAATTTTTTTAATAACATTTTTTTTAAAATATGGTTTATACATATGTAAGTAAGCAAATTTGGAAGAAAACTATTCCATTGACTCGAAAACGGACTTTACTATTGATATCAACATGCCTTAATTATATAGATGTGATGGTCAGACGTTGAGGCATCAAAAAAAGTTTTTTTTTTAACTTTGTTTGATTCAAAACTTTAACGCGTTTGGTGCGGAACCTTTTTTAACGATAGCGAAAAACTAAAAACGCAGTTCTTAATATTTGTCCATGCCCTACACGATTTTGTCTGGGGAGATTTGATATTTGCAAAAAATGCAAAAAGTTATCACCCTAATGTACACGCATGCCTGTAACCATATAAGTAGCCAGTTGCTTGACCCCCAACTTGGTAATAAGTCAACCCATTACTTTTAGGCTCATCGCCTGTAAAATTCATAAGTAAAGTAATGTGTATTGTAAAGCGTGGAGCCGTATGTCTATACTTTCGGTAATTATGCATGTTGATGTGCCCTTAACATATAAAGAATACCGACCGTCACAAAAGTTGAAAAACATGAGATTGAATTTTGTTAAAAAAGCAGTTTTTCTCATGGCACGTTCGCTGTTTAGTTTTTAATAGGATAGTTTGCTGCGTGTACTGATTTTTTTTGTTATTTTACAACATAAAATCAGAGGAGCATTCAAAAATTTAAATGCTAAAATTATAGGGCCTTTTTGGAAATTGAGCAAAAATTGCATAATTTGTTTTTGTTTTTTTATATATAGGAAACAATCATATAGACATATTTAAAAAAAAAAAAATAATAGTGGTAAAGCATTGAATTGATTGCCATCACATTTTTTTTTTTCAAAAGGGACTGTTTGCTATATATTTATTGATTTTAGTACTTTATACTTTGTATACGAATAAACAAAAATGCTTTGTTTTTTTTTGCTCTGGACACTAAACGAATATACGTTCAAAATTGCGAGATTCTAGCTTTGCTATTTCAGGAGATACACAAAAACCTCCCCTTTTTCTGAGATAAAGGGTGATTTAAATATAAATTGGAGTTTGTTAATAACACAAACCGACTATATTTGCCTGATGAACAGTTTGTACGTATAATGATTTATTCTCAATGACCAATATCCTAATGAACATATTTAGACAAAAATATAAAGTTATATTGCATTATCATATTTTTTATATTTTTTTAAAAATGTGTACACTGTACACTGATAGAAATTTGTGCGTAGTATTAATGAATCCAATGAATTTTTTCATAAAAAAGTCCCCAAAGAAACGTTTCATTGAGTCAATGGAATGTGTTTCATTAAATCAATTTTAATGAATGGTTTCATTGACCCAATGAAAATTTCATAAAGTATATGAAATTTCTTTCATTAATCCTAGCCTAATTGTTGCTAAAGCTCATAATTTTTGACGAATTCGAAAAAGATAAAATTTGCAAAAAGATAAAATTTTCAATATTTCTTTTCAAAATTTCAAATTTTGAAAAGAAATATTTTAATTATTGGACTTTTTTTTAAATTTTGTATGTTAAGAACTTTAATGATTGAAAAATCGTTTAAATATAATTAATATTAAAAGCTGAACTAAAAAAAACCATTTTTAATTCATGGTGTTATTTTTACAAAATTGTTCAATCTTTCCTTACATTTTTTATAATCTGTGTTAAAAGATGACATATGTCGTTTTGTACATATGTCTCAATGACCAATATCCTAATGAACATATTTAGACAAAAATATAAAGTTATATTGCATTATCATATTTTTTATATTTTTTTAAAAATGTGTACACTGTACACTGATAGAAATTTGTGCGTAGTATTAATGAATCCAATGAATTTTTTCATAAAAAAGTCCCCAAAGAAACGTTTCATTGAGTCAATGGAATGTGTTTCATTAAATCAATTTTAATGAATGGTTTCATTGACCCAATGAAAATTTCATAAAGTATATGAAATTTCTTTCATTAATCCTAGCCTAATTGTTGCTAAAGCTCATAATTTTTGACGAATTCGAAAAAGATAAAATTTGCAAAAAGATAAAATTTGCAATATTTCTTTTCAAAATTTCAAATTTTGAAAAGAAATATTTTAATTATTGTACTTTTTTTTAAATTATGTATGTTAAGAACTTTAATGATTGAAAAATCGTTTAAATATAATTAATATTAAAAGCTGAACTAAAAAAAACCATTTTTAATTCATGGTGTTATTTTTACAAAATTGTTCAATCTTTCCTTACATTTTTTATAATCTGTGTTAAAAGATGACATATGTCGGTACAAAATATGTAATTTTTTATCGATCTGGCTTGGAATTTTGTAGATTATAGTCCACTTTTTGTAGTAAAATTACGACCATATCAGATAAAAATGTTAAATATTGTTAACAATGTTGTTAAAAAAACAAAAATTTATTATTGTTTAGCATAACGCTTTTGTGTAACATCGTCAAAACGATAATAATTTAGGTCTCGTTTTGAACAAAACTATATCGTTTTTCTTAGAGAATCTGTTCCCTGGAATTTAGTGCCCAACTATTCAAATTCGTCAAAAACTGTTAGCTCTAACCAAATTTAATAACAAAAATTATTTATATCAAAGTTTTGGTTAATTCTATTTAAATGAAATTTTCCAGTTTTTTTATTTCAAAATGATAGTACAAAAAAAAATTTTTTTTTTCTTATTACACGTCAAAAATTTTATTGAAAAAAATTTTAAAATTTTTCACTGATTTAATGAATTTTTTTTATGAAATTATGAAAATATCATAAAAAATGTTAATGAAAACAATAGCAATATTAATGAATTTTCATTCAGTTAATGAAATGTTTCATTAAACCAATGAATCGATTTTAATGAAATCGTTTTATTAATACTATGAAGGAAAATTCTATAAGTGTAGTCTACAAGGGTAGTAAAAGGGATAACTTATCACAGGTATTATCGTATTTAATAAAAAAAAAATGTGTCTTAGTTACTTATATTAGGCGCCGCGTGCAATTAAAGTATTTGTTACATATATGTTACGCCATACACTAAAGGGTTTATTTGAACACGTGGAACATCAAAATATCTTTAATTTGATATCCAATTTGCATACAGTTCATTTACTTTTATGAGAAATATATTAACAAAATTGGGTTAGTTTTTGGCACCACTTTTTTAAATGTGAGATTGCCCACCTAAAAACATACGTGTATATAAAATATCAAGATTTCATTAAGATATTCGGGTTACACCATTGTGTAGTTTCCTTTTAAGTCAAGAATATATACTTTGTTTTTAAGACTGTGAAACCAAAAATTTTTATTTTTTGAAAGGAACGTGGTATAAAGGTTGTCGAAAGAATTTAAAACCTATGTTCCTTAAGTTATGGGCTACTCCAATGATAACACAGGTACACACAGAAAAAAATTTAGCTATTTGCCAACTGAAATTCGGTTACTACGACTCGAATTCGGACATTACGAATTTCAGACAGTTGGCACAATTTTATATTAGTTTTCACAACAAAGTTCGGTTAATTCATCAGAATTTTAGTTGCAACACCCAAAATTTTCATAAAGCTTATGTAAATATCGTTGTTCTAACTGAATTTATAAGTTTTTAACATTAATATATATACTTCTCAATTCCGTTGGCACTTTATTTCTCTGTGTGTAGAAATTGCCAAATACACTAAACAAATAGTACTGGCAAACCACTGCTATTTTTTGTAAAACCTATGTATTGTGTTAAAAATTACCAAATGTACAAGGAAAACACTATTTTGTTTGCAAAACGTGTGTTTTTCCAGTACCACCAGCAAATTTCCTTATCAATATTATTTTTACATTTAAATTGGATGTATAAAATTAAGACAGAACTGTATTGCTTTTTTTTAAATGTGTTTTATTACACATATTTTTTAAAATTAATTTAATGTAAGCTATTTTAAAATCACCAATTTTTTTTAAATTACCAACGATTTGGCAACGGTGGCAAGTTTACTAAAACCAGCGGTTGGTAAGTGGTATCAATCGGGTGATAGGACAATTATGTCAAGATGGTTCTGAAAACGAATAATCAACACTTGACGACGATTTGCCAACACTGTGCCGATTGTATTGGTAATTCCACTTTCTGCCAACACGTAACCGACGTTTTGCCAACACTATGCCGATTGTATTTTCTGCCTGCATAGGAATAATTTTAATTTTTCTTTAGTAATGTGGTAAAACTGGGGACTAGAAACGTTAGATTCTTCCCTTAACGGCATGACGCCTTTTAGCAAGAAAGATAAATTTTAAATATGTGGACGATTGAGTGAGAAACTTGAAATTTGGCTTGTAGACATAGACATCGCTTAGTTGAAAAATGGGGAACATTCTCCCCTTTCACAGCATGCTTAACTGCTGAAATTAACTCATTGTGGACCAACAGTTCGGTTTTATACCCAATACTTTTAAGATGCTATTTTTTACAGGGTAATGATAATTAATTGGTTAAAACTACTAAAATAGTTCAACATCTTGTCTACAACCTTTAAAAAAAAAAAATTTGACAATTTTTATTTAGAGTTTCCAAATAATAATTTGAAAAAATTTATTTTTGCTATTTTTAGATAGAACGTTTTACAAAAATATTTAAAAAAAAAAGTTTAAAAAGTTTAAAAAATTATATTTTTTATTGACACATTGATGAAAAAATATGAAAATGTATTCCTCTGATAAAAATTAGTTTATCAATTGTAAACAACTTTTGAAAATCTGAGCGATCGAAGCATTAGTTTTTGAAAACCATAAATAATGGATAGTTTTAACCTACACTGAGAGAATTATCTGCTTGACATTACTGAATTTGTCTGAAATTTGTCCGTTGAAATTTTGCATTTAGTTAATACAATTTTTCATAAAATTGTATGAAAAATATAACTTTTTAAATTAAAACGTTCATACACTCGAAAAAAGAAATTTCAATAAAATAAACTGGTGTCATAAAAAGTATGAAGCTCTTCATTAATTAAAATACAATTTTCGTTTATTTTGTGAAGAAAATTTTCATTGATTTACTGAAATAGAGAAAATTGATTTAAACAATTTTCTATATGAAACCTCCTACAAAGTTTTGCCAAAAACTTCTCAAAGAATATATGCTTGGTAAAAAATGGGTTAAGAAAAACAAAAGTTAAACCATAAAACCTTATTTTTTTTAAACAATAAACCAGAAAACGATTAAGTTTTTGATAAGCCATCAACGAAAAATTGTGCACCGACTGAAATACATTAAAATACACTATAAAAAATGTTTAACTGAAAGTAAAGGGTAATTTAAGGAAAGTTAAATAAACAAAAAAGTACACAAACATACCACCCATGCTATAAAAATATTTGATTTAAAACAACACACTACATTTTTAAACGAAGAAAAATATATGAGCTACTTCAAATATTTAGACAACTGTTGAAACTGACTTTAGAGGCGTCTTATTTCTCAATGTTCTTTGAATTGAGAGAAACGGTGGACAGCGTTATGTGTGATATACTTAAACACTTTGGCAAACTTTGGTAGCACCTAAAGAATTTATTAATTATAATTTTATAATTTTTCACCTAATTTTTTAAGGTGATATATTAAAAAAAATGTCTTTGAGTTTACAAGAGTTTTTTCATTCATTTTGCATTTATGATCATCGATTTTGACTTTTAGATCCAGCCCAATACAAAAGGGAATATCTAAACTTGGGTGACACATTTACTAAAAATATAATATCCATTTCGCCGTTAGGTGAAAAGTTGAATGGTGATTTACAAGTGATACCAAAATTTGCCGATTTTTAATTTTTCGCAGTTTTTTCCATAGTGATTTTGCGCAGTTTAAAGAAAGTGGCTTTTGAGAACAGTATTTTAAAATTGGTATAATTTTAGACAGTTTGAGGTATACTACGTTTATGGCAGCTCTACATTAACGGGACACGAACATTACAAAATTATACGAAATTGGAGGAATTTTTTGAAAATGAATGACATTCACAATTATACCAAAAAATTATTCTAAACTTTGTAAACTCAAACATTTTTAGAATTTTTAAGAAATTTTTCGAAATTGAATTATTTTTGAATGCAGTTTTTTATTATAAAAAAATGTCTTAACAACATAGATAGGTATCTACGGACTAAATTGTTTCATTACTAGTGGGAACAGCGGCAGTTATTTGCAAACACATTTCGCTTTATGATAACTAAAGCGTTGTATCAATTCCGATAAAAAACCTACATTAAATAAAATATTTTAATGACCTTAATATCAAAATCGAAAATGCATAACAAATTGTAACGGACTGTATATTTTATGGAGCTTTCGGCTCATAAATTGCAAAACCTCAATGCTTATTTAAAATTTTAAGTTTTGAGAATTTAAAAGTATTGATTATGATTTCCTGCAAATATGTACCCAAAACCCAATTAAATATCATAAAATCGGCTAAAAACTCGCGTTTTTTCAAAATAATCGCGGTATTCTTTTTAAATGCTAGCCGTTCAAAAAAATTTTTTTGAGTGTATTTTTATAGTTTTGGTGGTATATATGTACACAAAGAGAAAAATTTAGCTATTAGCCAACTGAAATTCGGTTACTACTATTCAAATTCGGTTATTACGAAATTCAGTCGGTTGGTACAACTGAACATAATTTCTCACAACAAAGTTAAAGTTCTACCTATTATGGTGGCTCTAGCTTTTCTAAAACTTTGGGTTCTGATGATATCTTTAGCCAGATCGAAATACTAGTATCAACCTAGCTAATATAATTGATTTGCTTTATTTTTGTAAATATACGGAGGTTGAAAGCTCGTTATAAATTGAAAATAATATAAAAATAATCTCGATGTATATAAAAACAAAAAACTAATATAACTGTAAAAAATATATATTGAAGTTTAGATACTTTTTCGCCCAAGTTGCTTTTGTCAAAAAGCGAAAATCGCCATATCTTCTTAAATGTAACACAAAATATATATATATATATGGATTGTAGTTATAAATTGGTCAGATCAATCATTTCTGTCCAAAACTCTTCTTTTATATGTGTTAGTTTCTAAGATACATCCAAACGATAAAAATGTTTGTAGTAGAACTCAACATATTCAGAAATCTAATGTAAATATCGTTGTACTAACTGAATATATAAGCTATTACCATTAAAACACACTTTTCAATTCGGTTGGCACTTTATTTCTTTGTGTGTATGTTTTGAAATGTGGTAAATAAAATTGAATTTATGAGGTATAAGATATAACTTTAATTAACGATAAGCAAAAATGGTAATTTTAATATTTTTATTTGCTTCAAATTAAAACCGCCGGACTTTGGGGGGTTTTCTCCTATGTGTGTGGCTTCGCTGAGTAAAGTTTTTTCTGCGTGACCCCTAAATTTGCGCCGTTTAAAATAAAAGATTAAGGATGATTCAACATCGGCTGACGCATGCACAAAATGTTATTGATATTATACAAAAAATAATTTAAAAACATTTTTCCGCAACGTGTTAAAAATTTTGGAAATTAATCATATACATATTTTTTTTTTTTACATTAAATGAGAGATTTGCAACATTTAAATTGATGAAAAAATGAATTAAAAAAAAGAGAGATCATATAAATGCGTATTTATGCTACAACACATGCATAAATATGTTTAAAAAATGCTTTTAAGCTTGTGAAAAAAAATATTACGAATAAAATTAAAAGCATACATTTTGGCGTAGTTCATAAAATAAAAAGTTAAATATTTTTAGGGGCAAAGCAACTAAAAAAATAGTACATAAATGTTTGGAAAAATTTTGTTAAATATTTTTGTTCCAATTTTGTTCGTTGTTTTTTTTAATAAAAACAAAAAATAAAACTACAAACGTTTGCATTGCAGCACAAGTCAATTTAGTGGAATTTTTTATAGTAACATCCCAGGCAGAAAAATACAATCGGGACAGTGTTGGCAAAGCACCGATTGATAACAGTGGCCAACCGTTGATTTGAGCGAACTTCCCACCGTTGCCAAAATGTTGGTAATTGAAACAAATTGGTGCTTTAAAAATAGCTTAAATTAAATTAATTTTGATTAAAATGTATAATAAATAACATTAAAAAAGCAGCAATATAATTCGGTCTTAATGTTATATATCATGTTTAAATGTGTGAAGAAAATATTAAAAAAGTGCTGCTAATTGGTTATAATATTGGCGAAAACAATATTGGCAAAGAATTTTGCGGAAGGCATTGGCAAAACACATTTTTGCAAACAAAATAGTTTTCTCCTAGTGCAATATTATTTGTACTTTTGGTAATTTTTAACACGGTGGGTTTTACAAAAATATTAGTGGTTTGCCAGCACTATTTTTAGTTGGTATGGTTTGCAATTTCTAACTGGGATGTTTTTTTTTTTCTGCTGATATTGCATTTGCAGTCATTTATTCATTCAAGCGTATTTCAGCGCGTTAAAAAAAATATTCTCATGTGTAAAATTTCAAACCGCAAGTTTTGTAAAGACAAAAAAAAAACTCTTAACGAAAAACAAGAACTAACATCATGCAAAGAAATTTATCTTCAATTGCGATGAAGTAGACGGATAAAAAAAAAACTACAAATATTTTTGGAAACAAAAAATTTAAAATTTTTTTTTTTTGGTTTAAACTTGTATTTAATTCAGCTTTAACTGTTTTTTTTTTTTGTATAACTGTGTGTACCAGAGCATTTTGTTTTCCATATATCAGATTATTTTAGTTGGTCAGCAGCTTATTGCATTTGTGTTCAAAGAGGAGGTGTGGTTTACACAGACCAGAGTCTCTCACTATACAAATTTTGAACAATTATTGAGTCCTTTAAACCAGGAATGAGAAATGGAAGAAATATTTGTAACTTTTGTAAATGTGTTTAAACCCGAAACCTTGATTTATGTGTTTGAACCTAAACACACCCCAAAAAATCTGACTTTTTGAAGATTTAAAACGGATGCCAAAATTAACTAAAAATTATGTTTCAGAAGACTTATTTTTATTAAAGTAGTTTTAAAAAAATTTTCAAAAATCTAAAACTATATTCGTTAATGCTAATCGATTTATTCGTTAATGCTATCCGATTTTTCTCAAATTCGTACCACATAAGTTATAAACCTAGTTCTACAATAATCGCAACAATAATTAATAAAAATCGAAATTCAAAAAAAATTTCGAGTTTTTATACATGGACTATAGAGCGTCCAAAAAAATACGAAAAAAATATAAATTATAACAAAAATTTTCGTAAAATATACGTTCACAATATATTTTCTGTTACCGATTCAAGTTTATTTAAAACATTTTGTGTAAAGTTTTTTTTCAAAAGAATAATCAATTAAAATCCATATAAATTCCTTTTCAACTTTTTCCATTGGTAATCTAAAAAACAAACTATACGTTCTTTTGGTAGTAGTTAAATATTTTCACTTAAATTTTGAATTTCAGTTTTTTTTTTTTTTCTTTCAAAAAAAAAGTTTAATAATTCCCATACAATTTTTTGCAAAAAGAGTTTATTTAATTACAAAACTATTTCAATTGAATTTACAAGAAATACAAACATTGGCTTGTTTCCAACATAAATGAGACTAACTAATTGAATAGACTACTTAATTGATGATTTTATTGATGTCAATTGTAATGAAATTATTTGTATTAGAATTTTTTGAATTAATGGTAATGAAGTTCATTGATTTCATTTCATTGATTAAAGGTAATAATTTTAAATTTCATTACCATTAGTAATAAATTAATTAGAGGAAGCAAATTGCAATTGACTGAATGCAAATATGCTATTATGAAAAAACCACAGGGTGTCTCAATTATTTGTTTATCAAAAAACGTACGTGAAAATAACGATAATAGAATGGAATATTGGTCTAAAATGGAACTATATGGAATGAAACGGGAATGAAACACTGTTCACATTTGTGTTGCTGAGGTTTGCAAAAATGTTTTCCGTTTTGCGATATCTTGCCTAGTTTTCGAGATACAAGCCATTTTACAAAATGGCGATATTTTAAAATGTCAAAAACTGACAACATTTTTGCTAAATATTAGTATTAATATACTCTTATAACATAAATAGGCTAGGTCCGAGAGAGATCCCAAGTGATCTGAGTTAAAAAATTAAAAAACAGATACAGGGTGATTACATTATTTTACTTATTTACGTGATGATACAAATATACAAACATTGCTCATTTGTAATTAGATTTTCAGGCATTACTGTGATTTCTTTAGCAGTTTTTATTAATTATATACATTTTATTACACATTTTATTAAGTTTTTATACATATAAAGCCAAAATACCCAGGAAACTTTGGTAATGGGTTCGATAAAGTAATGCATTACCTTGTAATGTGTACTCCTTACCTGTATCATTACACTGTGAAACAAATTCAGGTTAGCAAAAGTTAGGTCGATTCTGAAAGTGAGGGGTGTAAATAGAGGTTAAATTAGAAGACCCGTATTGTGGCGTTTGTTTATGTTAGTTCGAATTAGTTTTTAATCGGCAGTCAAATGCCGATTTTCAGCATATTGTTTATATGGGTTTTTGGCTCTAACTCGTCGACTAATTGATATTTTTTCAATCTGTAAAAGCTAAATTAAAGTTTAATTGTTGGACAGGTCTCTAGCAATAATTTGGCTTTTACAGATTGAAAAAATATCAATTAGTCGACGAGTTAGAGCCAAAAAACCATATAAACAATATGCTGAAAATCGGCATTTGACTGCAAAGTTCGAAGGTCGATTAAAAAATAATTCGAATTAACATAAACAAACGCCGCAATACGGGTCTTCTAATTTAGCCTCTATTTTCACCCCTCACTCTCAGAATCGACCTCACTTTTGCTAACCTGAATTTGTTCCACAGTGTTATTGTATTGGAAAGCTAAGCTATTTCTCTCAATACCCGCTTATAAAATCGATTGAAAAATGTCAAAGTTAAAATTTTTCAGTCCACGAAGTTTTTCGACAATAACGTTAGATTTTAAGGTTGTATTAAATTTCTAGATGTCTTGTAATCTACTCAACCAAACCCACAACCTACACTAATGTCACTTTAAGTTCACTGTCACACAGTGTTATTGTTTCCCCATTTGAAAACTTCTGCTATGAAGTATTTATGTTTACTACACTCATCAACTGCAATTGTAGTATTTGGTAGTCGAAGAGGTGGAGTTGGAGGAAGCTATTCTACAGCTTAATGCCTTCTTTTTTACAACACTTCACGACGATATTTAAACCATGTTCTATGTTTAGTTTTTGCTTGTTTTATAGTTTTTTCCATTTTTTCTTATTTCCAATTTTTTTTTTTGGAAAATTCAGATTTTTTTCCCCAACTTTTTAGTTTTTATTTCCTTGCTTAAAGTTTTATTTATGTTGCTTGTTTTTTTTTTCTCTATACTTCGTTTGGGATTTTTAACATTTGCAAAAGTGCAGTTTTTTTAGAGGGTGTTGTTACAGCGTTCTTTGTTTTTTAGTTTTTATTACAGTTTAGCTTTGATTGAAGTTGTTTTGACATTTTCGTATTTTTTAACTGTCAATTTTTAAATGGAATGTTATTTTTTATTTGTGTAGTTGTTAAAAAAAAACCCCCAGCAAATAATTTTAAAATCGGCTTACAGCATCATCAAGCAAACATTTTTAGTAGTACACTGGGAAAACTTTCATCATGGTATGAAACAACAAATTACACTACTTAACAATTTTCAACTCTTTGCGGAGCCTATATTTAACCCTTTACTGCATGGTGTTACATATATGTAACGAATAGTTTTAACAAAATTCAGCGCCTGATATTATATACCTAGACACATTTTTTTATTAAATACGATAAAGTCACATCTGTTTCCCAGCAAGAACATGGTAATGACATGTCGTTACCGTATAGATTCCGAAGTAATGATGTGGCATTATCTATTGCTTAACTTTAAATTACAAAATAATAACTTGCTGATAATGGGTTATAGATGTACTTATATGTAAGTTTTTTTTTTTTTTTTTTTTTTTTAAAGAGAAGCATAACTCAGGAAATTCTTCCTATTAATTAATGTGTTGCTTTCTTTGGAAAGGGGATAGTGGAGAGATGAAAGCTGGTGAAAGATGAAGGGCTTCAAACATGGCAACACTGTAATTGCGCGAGATGATAAGTCTTAGAACAGTTGTTGCTCGCCACATGATGTAGAGTTGGCGAAATTATTGAAGCTTTTTGTTTCATAGCCCTGATTCGTTATTTTACTTCAGTGGGGTTAAGTGCTATGGGAACACCGAAGGTGGGCGCAGCGATATGTATAAGTGATAGAGAACTCATACATATTATGTTTCTAAATTGGTGTTGTCGTCACCGGGAATCGAACCTGGGCCCATCTGTGTAACAGTCCAACACGCTAACCATTACACCACATTTGCAAATTAATGAGTTACCGTTAATTGGTTACATAAGTCTCGATTCCATATTTTTGATTCTATTATTGTATTAATTTGATTTAAAAATGTTTACATGGAAATTTTCCATGCTCAAGTTATATTAACATTTTTTTTCAAGATTTCTTTAAAAAAAATAACTTAAAGATAACCACTTATTTGGTTACTCCTTACACTTATTCTATTATTGTGACAAACCACTTATTAATAATGCGAAAGTAATTACTTATTATTTCACTATGCGTAACCAATCAGGTAACTCATTATTCTCACTTTTTTGTAAGCGAGAGGGCAATGACCACCCATGAATTTTGGGTCATCGCGAACAAAATTAATAAAGCGAGTTAATAGTCTGGCACTTACACGCTTAATTACTTGGTTATGTGTTTTTGCTAGGATATATATATGGGCATATTTCTTATTAGACGCACAAGGGGAGTGTCCCGATGGGTTCTCTCCGACCTTAATAAAATTTGAATGTATGGTAAAAAAATAAAGCACACGTTTTTTTGTGTGGCCTAATCTCACGGTAAAGGGTTAAAATGTGCGGACAAAGTTAACACATTTTTGTATGGAACAATGTCTGAAACTATTGAAATTCATATTTTTTTGAACGTAGATTTAAGGCATTCGCGAAAACAAAAATTTTGAGACCAATATTGCATATGCAGTGTGTTAGGATTACCATTTATTTAAAAAATTGGCTAACAAGCTCTTCGAAAAAAGTCTCATAAAAGCCGAACAATAACGAATGTTGGAAATTAGTCATTAATATAAATACTTCTTTACTCAATCCGACTATAATTCCTTAACAAAACGCCAGTTCTAATATCATTAGAACACATTTTTTTTTTTAATTACAACAATACTAGAAATTTATCGGACATATTTCGTACACCAGTTAATGCATCTCCAAAAGCTCTTTCATTTGGTATCCCATTTGTCTAAAATTTCTCTGAAACAATTCGATATAAGCCGAAAAAACTTAAAATTGGGTAATTTTTGGCAACACTCTTTAACCTCTAAACATGACTCTTATTTTTAATTTCTTTAACACATATTCAAATTTCACGAAGATCTGAGAGAACCTATCGGGAGACTCCCCTACGCTGTATTCAAATCTGGCTAAATATGTCAGGACATGTGTAATGGATTTATACAGAGTTCTAAATTTTATTAAAATTTTTATTAATTTGGCTTAAGGTCATGTAATAAAATTAAAAACGAGTGTTTAAATTTTTATTATTTATTTATTCTCCTCTTCAATATTTCGACCTACGTCGTAGGTCATTTTCAAGAAATCTTTTAAAAATATAAAAAAATACAATTAACATTAATAAATTAATTTTCACATTACAATTTTTAAAAAATATAATTTTAAAAAATTTTTTAATTATTACTTTTGAATAATAAATAACACAACAAAACACAATTACGTTGTTTACTGTTTAAAAACTTTGTTCTTATTGTTTACATTTTACTTTATGTTTGTCTATCGAGTGCCTGTAGATTTGAGATTTGACTTGTCCGTATCAATTTTATAATTAAGTCTCTTTTCGTTAGATACACCTACAATATGTAGCATCTCAAGAGTATATCTCTTTCTATAATTGTTTTCGCTCACTACCCTACAAGAAATGGATGACCGAAACTAACACATGCAAATCTTGCATCTTCCTCTAACTTATGAATTTATAAATTAGAGGGAGATGCAAAATCACACGTACACAAAGTTTCCATCACTTTTTTCATATTGCCCTTAAGAAAATGATAGAAACTTTGTTCTACGCGCTGATAGATATTTCCATCAGCAGTTCCGGTCATTTGACCGGTCATATGACCGTTACTGTTCTTGCTGGGTAATACATCTACATTTTCAAAGTCTGGTCTATGTCCAGTCAATGTACAGTGGGCAGCTAGAACAGTTTTCTGTGATAAAGGTTTGTTTGCGGCATTAAGATCAGACTTATGTGACGCTAATCTAGTTTTAAGTTTAGTTTTAGTTGTTCCAACATAAACTTTTTGACAATTGTTAGAACAATCACCATTGCAATTAATCCTGTACACCAAGTTAGATTTTTCTTGTGTATCTAATTTTGATTTAGTTTTACTAAATATTTTGTAGAGTGTATTTTCACTTTTCAATGCCAAACGATATTTTTCTTTTTCATAAATGTTTGAATTTAATATCCTTTCAGAATACCCTGGAATATAAGACTTATAAATTTTCGGTGTTTTCTCAACTACAGTATGCTCGACGTTTATCTTCGATTTTACCTGAACAATTAAATCAGTGATGGTTTTATGAGGGAAATCATTTTTGCATAAAATATTTCTGATTTGGGTTATATTTTTATTGTGAAAAAGGTTTTATCACTTATCTCTAAAACTCGTGCTATAAAATTTGCTGCCGTGTTGATGACAATTCGACGCGGATGTCTCGAACGAAAATTGATTAGCCTCCCCGATGCCATTGGTTTCTGAAACCAATCAGGTTTTAATAGGTTGCCCTGTCTTATTATGACCGAATCTAAGTAAGGTAACCTGTTGTCAATCTCCTTCTTCATAGTAAATTGAATCTGTCAGTTAAAAGAATTCAATATTTTTAAAGTTTCTTCAATATCGTTTACTTTTATAATGCTGAACAAGTCATCCACGTATTTGGTTAAGATTCTAGGTTAATTATTCATCTTATCCAATGAAACGTCGATCAATTCTTCCATGACAATGTCAGCTATTATCGGGGAAGCTGGAGAAAACATTTGCATCCCTTTTTGTTGCTCAAAATATTTATCCTCGTATTTAAAATATCAGCTTTCCTTAATGCAAAACATTAATAATTCAATGAAAATATCTTTTGGAATACGGGTGAATTTTTCCAATATGTTCCATTTTCTTTCAATGGTTTTCAATGCTAAGTTAACTGGGATACTTGGAAAAAGTGATACTATTACATAAATTATAAGATGGCGAATTTATAGACGAGCAAATGGGGCGAAGAGGTGTTCCAGTTTTGTGGATCTTTGGAAGACCATATTGTAGTGTATGTATACTGTAGAGTATTCATATAGTGCATGAATACTAAGCATAGAGTGACATTGTCTTGATGTTATTGGAAACTACAAAAATTAACCGTAGTATTGCACATGGTAACAATAAATAAACAATTGAAAGGGCATAGATAAACCCAAAAGAAAACGAACAATTAAAGGTTTAGAATATCAATGACAAATTGTTTGTAACACATGTTATAGCAGTGTCATAAAATGCTTGACACACTGACCACCCTGAAAGTCATTCGACACATATGGGTCACAAATGTAATTTACTATATCACTCTATCGCTGCGACTGCACATTAGAATTTAAGTTAGCATTTAGTATATAAACCTGTAAATATTATTAAGAAAAAACAGTTGTAATTTTAAAGTCAATAAAGAAACTACCATCATTCAGAAAGAAGCTACCATCATTTGTTTTACTACCTTCCTTCACTTTAATATATTCTTGGCGCTGTGGCTATTTTTGTTGTGAATTTATTCTTTTCGGATAAAGCTATTAAACTCATATTGAATAGTTTTTTAATAAGGGAGTTTTTTTTTAGTTTTTAAACAGTAAACAACGTAATTGTGTTTTGTTGTGTTATTTATAATTCAAAAGTAATAATTAAAAATTTTTTTAAAATTATATTTTTTAAAAATTGTATTGTGAAAATTAATTGTTAATTGTTAATTGTATTTTTTTATATTTTTCATAGATTTCTTGAAAATGACCTACGACGTAGGTCGAAATATTGAAGAGGAGAATAAATAAATAATAAAAATTTAAACACTGGTTTTTAATTTTGTTAAATGACCTTATCCAAATTTATAAAAATTAATTAACAATCAAAGGGTCAACTATTAAAAAAACTTATTATTTTATTAAAATTTAAAATATCCTGATACAGATATTGTGTAGAATTATATTCTTAAAGAAAATTGCATGATTTTGCAGTTCAATTTCGAAAAATTAAGCAAGTTATACAAAAAAAAAAAAAAATAAAACAAATGAGGCGAAAGATGTTACTATAAAAACACCGATATTTCAAAAACTGCAAATGAGAAAAAAAAATGTTTTGCCAGATATGGATTTAACGTACATACTTATAAATAAGATGTGTTTCGAAGCCAGTTTCTTGGCCGTTGAGTAGTGTTACTTAAACTTGTCAGAAAAAATATATAAAAAGAGTGTTACATAAATTGACTTTTTAAATATAAAAAACTATTATGATATAAAATCATTGATTTTAACGTTATCACATCAATGTCAATGTATTTATTAGGCCGACTATGGAGAAAAAAAGTGGTTTTCGTCCACCCCTCAAAATAGACCTTGGTTTGTTTTATGATGATTCCCAAAATATTTCGTGTCTAGCATTAAGATTCTGTGATCTGGTCTGTTTTTAAAAAAGGATTTTTTTTTTTTTAGTTTTTCAAAGAATTTTGTAATTTATCTAAAGACAAAGTACACAATATTATCTTATATGACAATATCATATAAGGTGGCGCAAAAATAACCTTCCGATGTTTTTTTTTTATTATGTATTTATTATGTATAGCATTTTCTGATAGGAGGATTACTTTTCCGCCACCTTATATTAGATTTTAAACCTGAGGTAGAGCAATATTCTAACTAAATATATGAAAATATAGAAAATCCGAAAAAACCATTGTTGTATTTTTTATACAAAAATTCAAACATTTATGAACAATTTGCATACCACAGCTCTTTTCATACAAACAATGATTGTTGGGATATGCTGTTTTTACAAATTGTAATGCACCAAACACACATACTGCATATAATGATATACAAAGTGTGTCTATGTTAACATATATTTACGTTAGAATATAGTTCTAATTTTTAATTTTAATGTGAAATAACACGGTACGAGCGTGTATAAAACTTATACGAAAGAAGATTTTATACGCATTCCAATAAGATAAGTATTTTTTTAAGAAAACCGAAACTTAAATAGTTTTACTTTTAAGACTTGCTGCCTCCAAAGGGAACATGTCTGACAAAAAATAAAATTATTGACTCAGCTCACGCACCTCAAGCTTTCGTAATGTTTTTATGAAAATCGGTGAGGTCTCGCTAAACTTAAGACACTTCACAGTGGAAGATTTTACGATTCTAGGGAGACGAAATTTTATATCTTAGAAAATAATAAAGCTAGAGTCATAAAATTTGGTGGACAATGTTCTCGGACCATGATGCAGCATTGGTAAAAAAATGCGTAATTGATAAAATGTGCGTATCATAAGATTAATGTTGAAAAACACTGGATGATTAAATAGGAACTAAAAACCATTAATTTGTACAAAAAGGGGCGTGTCTACTGCCTTTAAAAATATTTCGTTTGAAAACTTAAATATACAATTTAATATTTAAAATAAATACTTACGAGTTAGAAATGACAACAAATGCTTAATTTTTCTTTAATGAAAAACTATTTAAATTTTTATTATCTTAAAATAAAAAATATATTACAACATACACACAAATTAAAATAATTTATTAAATTCATAATTGTCATCAGGTGCTTCTGGCTTCTCTAATAATTCAAGTACTTCAGGAGTCAATGCGGATTTTGTATAAACTCGAGATGGATCTGATGATATTAAAAGTCTATTCATTAAATCTGTATTAGTGACAATTCTAGAAGTTTTTCGCGTGAAATATTCTCGACATTTTTGTTGGTGTTTATTTCTTGCTTCTAACGCCTCCTCCGACGATTGGAAGAATAATTTGTTTTGAATGCCATACAACTTTATGGACAGTCGCAGGTATTCAGTACCACGAATATTCTTTCAAATAAAGTTATTATTTTTCCACAAATATAATCAAAAGAACGGTCAATTCTTATAATTTCGGGTTTTGTTAGCCATATATCAAAAATTGCATGGTATGAGATGTTGTCTGTCACTCATAGTAGGTAATTTATAAGATCGTCAAATTTCGGCAGACAATTTAACTGGTTGCTTCAAGTAGACACTTTAGCTATTTGTATAAAACAAATTTTGTGATAATCCGTTGTGCTCCCTAAAACTTACTGCTTATAGAACTTTTTTTTTGAAAATTTCCGAAAAAAGTTGTTTCTTAAATTAAATAACACTGAAAATAATTTCCAAGTTTTAGAAACGTATTTACACGATTTATGAAGAGGAGAAACTAGCTAAACTAAAAAAAATTAAAAAAAATAAGTTTACCGATAAAAAGTTGTAATCATTTAAAGATGCTCAATTTTAAATAAGTTTTATTGACATTTTAAATTACCTCATAGATGTTCAAGTTCAATGTAGCGTTATTTTGTTACTGTTGACAAATAAGTCAAACTTTGTGCATTTTCCTACTCAGTAAGAAGTCCTCTTTCATTATTGATTAAAATATTTATTAAAATTGAAAGTCAAAAAACGGACTTTTGTCCAGCCAGATTGTCCAAATCTTACACCGTGCAGCGCCACCAAATTTTTTTAGTTTTCATTGGAAAATAGTTTTTAGACCATGTCGGAACGGAATCCGCTTTCATATTGGAGTAACATGCAAATTTTATTTAAATATACCCTTGCGCACCGTGACAGGTTAACGACATCCTAAAAAAATATTTCATATTTCAGTTAATGCAGTAAATTGCAATAATTCATTACAAAAACATTTAAGATGTGTTTTCGAATTTCGTGGTAAAGTGGTTTTTATAACTCGGCTAGTTCTTAACCGATTTTAGATTTACATGTCTTTTTAAAAACATTATCTTTTCTATAACGACATTAAACATTTTTTTGCCAAAACTGATAAAAGTAATTTTTTCTCCATACAAAACACAGCTTAAATTTTCAATCGATTTCCGCCTCTACTTTTCTTTATCCAATCGGCACCAAACTACATATAAAATGTTTTATATATAGAAATTAACCAAATAAGTCCATTCGTTGACTTTACAACTTATTTCGAAAAATGGCCATACAACGTTGAACACCTCTACAGTACACAGATTGTATGTATACAATGCGTATACTTAATAAAACCAAAACAAATATCACTCATACGCCACAGTCACACTAAAGAAAAGTTTCTGTTAAATCAAAAAATGTGCATCAATGAAAAACACCACAGTGCGGTAACTCTTTAAGAAATGTGTTTTTTCTTAAATATATTTATTGGTTAAATTTAATTTATAGTTCCTTTTTCCTCTGCAAAAGTGCAGGACCAGGTATATTTAAAACCAATTTTAACAAACAGTTTTCCATTTATATTACAACTCCTTGGATATTCCTCTTCAAATGTAATATCATGTTCTTTTTTCGATAAATTTCATTTCTGTGATAAATCAATAATAAAAACTTTTTTTATATTTATTTTGTATACTTTCCTAATGGTGCAGCATAAAAATCTGTACTATTTTTCAAAACAAATATAAAAAAATAAATATTATAATTTCCAAAATAAAAAAAAATATATCCATTAGCAGTTACAAACATGGCATAATTTTCATACAAATACTGGTAACACTTCCTATTATTTGGCTGCAATGCCAACACTTCCTTAATGTGTAAAATGAAATAAAAATAACATTGCATAAAAATAAGTACTACTCAATGCAAAAAACTAAAAAAAAAAAAAAAATAGTGGAGTAGAAAATATATAAAAACCAAAGCGTAAAGCAAGTTTTTCCCATTTGCATAATTAGATACATTTGCATACTAGCAGTACTTTAAAAAAGATTCCAAACTATGAAAAAATACTCTATCTGCAGCTTGTTGTAGTTACAAGTAAAATATAAATATAAGAAGGATAAAAACAACAACGAGCGGATTGTTGTGACACTTACCAAAAGTACATTTAAGTGAATTGCGTGCTCCACAACCACCACAATATAAAAAGGGGGTGAAAAAAAAACAAGAGAACTTCAAAAAAGGAAGTTATAGCTAGACAAAAAGTATCTAGAATCCGACCACACATAATATGCATTAGGGTTATAACTTTTATTCAGCTAAATTCTTACCTATCACCACGTGATGGAAAATATTGTGTTAGTAATAAAAATTGCCTTTTCGCGTCATTTCGAAGCAAAAACCAACCACATAAAGTGATTTTTATAAAATTACATTTTTATCATTTTTTTACTTTAAAATTACTTTTTAAGTAATGTGCTCATTGTTTTGCGGATTTCGATAGCCATATCGCGACACAACGCTACCCAGTGAAAAATTTTCATGTTTATAGAAGCAGGATAAAACAAATGCGCTAATATAAGTGCTTACTATTACATTATACTTAGAAGCAGCAAAAAAAAAAAAACGAATAATTTTCGTATTAAAATAAACAAAAAAAATGCTGAGCTTACTGTTTTCCCTAACAAGGATGCAGGTTGTAAGCAGTTTACCCTAATCCCTTATAAGAATGTAGGTTGTAATGCAGAAAGTTTCATATCCTGGATTATAAACGATCTGTACCGATTTTCACGAGTGATTTCCGATTGTGTTTGATGCTTTCGGGTAAGTAATAAAAAATAATTCGTTAGTTAACTGTTTTAGAAGAGCTAGCATGTGGAGCGGTAAAAAAATAAAATGATTACATTACATGTCTAAAATTTTAACAACAAAAAATTAATATAATTGCTTTTATTTGAGATAGGCGTGGTAGAGAAGATTAAGCATACTTTTCTAAAAATCATAACTACATTGTAAATTTTTTATTGAATTAGACTGCGCAGTTTCTGGTAACACAACCTTCATCAGTAATCCTTTTTGACAATACTGTAATTATTTGTTATGGTTTTTATTGTTTGATTGCATCTATATGAAATGTTTATTTATTAAATGCAATCCTGACCGTGGCTTGAACCTGCTTTCTTTGCCACATGCATTTCGCACTACACTTTAGACAGAGGCTCTAACCAATTGATCTAAAGTAGGTCGATTTTTGCTGTGGCTTAAAACCAGTTTCAATTACACGGGGTCGATTTTACATTTAATTGTAATTGCAGAAGATAGCTAAGACAAACACCACAACAATTCACAATTGTTAGAAAATCATATGTAATCTAATTTCCACTATTTCCCACATTTTGTGAGTTGGCGCAACTATGATGTATTTTTTGTACATACGGTAGTTTGGCTATTCACGTAGTTGGGGAAGAGTTGCCAGGGAGCAAATTTTTGATATATTTTATTGGGGATTTTTGAATTTTATTCATCGTCTTCTTAGACAGTGTGCAATTAATACTATAATTAATATGCACCTATTTTTCAATTGTTTGAGATAGGCGTGGTAGAGAAGATTAAGCATACTTTTCTAAAAATCATAACTACATTGTAAATTTCTTATTGAATTAGACTGCGCAGTTTCTGGTAACACAACCTTCATCAGTAATCCTTTTTTGACAATACTGTAATTATTTGTTATGGTTTTTATTGTTTGATTGCATCTATATGAAATTTTTATTTATTAAATGCAATCCTGACCGTGGCTTGAACCTGCTTTCTTTGCCACATGCACTTCGCACTACACTTTAGACAGAGGCTCTAACCAATTGATCTAAAGTAGGTCGATTTTTGCTGTGGCTTAAAACCAGTTTCAATTACACGGGGTCGATTTTACATTTAATTGTAATTGCAGAAGATAGCTAAGACAAACACCACAACAATTCACAATTGTTAGAAAATCATATGAAATCTAATTTCCACTATTTCCCACATTTTGTGAGTTGGCGCAACTATGATGTATTTTTTGTACATACGGTAGTTTGGCTATTCACGTAGTTGGGGAAAAGTTGCCAGGGAGCAAATTTTTATCATAAATTTATCATAAAATTACTTTTAATCTTATTAATGTAGACGTGAAATATGAATTTGCTGAAACCCATGAAATCACAGCTTTTTATAAGCGCTGAAATCCGCACTTACTTTGCCCAAAAGTAATGCTTCCAAGTGGGAATTCGCCATATAAAAATCATGGCATATGTAAGCAGGTTTGTAAGGGATTCTTTTTGGCTTACTCCCTTACAAACCTGCTTGCATGTAAGCAGCGTTTTTAACTAGGTACGATCTTTTTTTTCATCAAAATCCCTGCAACCAGTCAAATGTGAAAACGTTTGTGTCCTTTAAGATCAATAGGCATCGTAAATTATTTATTTATTATTTTTTTGTATAATGAAACAAAAAAATTGTGTCGAAAATAAAATAGATTTACGCAGAAACTTTTTTAAAAACTGCTAAAATATATAAATGCGTTTCTTTATATTTCTTATAGACTATACGCCTGGGATAGGTAAAAGTTAGTAACTAAAAAAAAAGAAAAATCAATAGTGATACCCCTAATGTGCATAGATAGTAAAGTGGAATATGTAGAAATTATGAAAACTAAAAAAAAAATATATATATATTTCAGCAGAGTAACAGCTCCAAAGGACCTTAAAGATACAAAAATATACATACACACAGAGAAATAAAGTGCCAACCGAAAAAAAGTGTATATTAATTGTAACAACTTATAAATTTACTTAGTACAACGATATTAACATTATATTTCTGAATATTTTGGGTATTGCAACTAAAATTAAGTTGAATTAACCAAACTTTGTTGTGAAAACTAATGTTAAGTTGTGCCAACCATCTATAATTCGTAATAACTGAATTTGAGTCGTAGTAACCGAATTTCAGTTGGCAAATAGCTAAATTTTTCTCTGTGTGTAAAAAGGAAAAATAAAAAAAAAAATCATAAAATTAAATTTATTTTTCTATTATTCCGGTTACATCTTTTTTCTATATGTATTTTTTTTTTTTGTCTTTTATAACTTTTACTCTCATGTGTATTACATATATTTATATTAAAGCATACTTGTTGTAGTCACAAGGACGTTTATTATTAGTAGAAACAAAACAAAATAAAAAAATAATAATGTTAATAAATCTTTGAAGACCAAAAAGGAAACGAGCAAATAGTGTGTTGGTTTTCTTTATTTAAAGAACTTTAGTTCTTCCGTTTTTAAAAGTATAACAATCTACACACAGAAAATAGTTTCGTATTTGCAACCAAATTTTTGTGGTTCACCGTAGTAACACTATTATTTTTTAACAACCGACATTTATTTACAAAGTTCGAAGTTTTATTATGACAATTGAATATTTTATGTTTATGGACTATAATATTCTATAAATAGATTCACATGCATTCAACAAAATTTATTTTATTTATACAAAAATGTTATGGCTCGAACTGGGATCGAACCGGAGGCCTCCAGTTTGTCAGGCAATTACTTTTCCTCTAACCTAAACCCAATTTAAATATGTTTTTTCAAATATCTACCTTGAGTATTTTTCAGTTTCAGATTTAATATTTGTCTAAAAATAGATTTGTATGTACAAGAGCAATTCGGTTGCTAATCTCCATATTTAAACTAGAGTTACGAAAACCATTAAATATACAAATGTATATTATTTTACTAATAACAAATTCGTATAGTCCGAACTGGTCTCGTACCGGCGACCTTCTGTTTGTCAGCTTATTACCTTACCTCTAGCCTCTAAACCCAATTTAAATTTGTTTTTCCAAATAACAGCCTTGAATATTTTTTTGTTTCAAATTTTAAATAGACTTGTATAAACAACAGAAATTCGGTTGATAATTCCAATATTTATTAGAAGTACCAAACTATAGAAAAACTGTTGACTATTTTAAAATTGGTAAGGAAAACTAATATTTCAGGTAGAGTGATTGTAGAGTAATATTCGATTTTAATTGCAAATATTTTATTCAAGTGACAAAATCTCCGACAAGTTGTTGAACATAATATTTTTCGAATATGGGTTATAAAAGCCAATATTTTGAATGCTTTGATAGCGTTTTGGTTAATAGTATATATTTTTAGTTCATAATTAAGTTTGTTGTGATGATGAATTTTAAGCGCTTACAATTAAAATTATTAAATAATGGTAAAATTTTGTTGGCTGCAATAGAATTCCAAGCAATTTATTGCCTATCTGTATATATAAGGCCATAGTTAAGGGTACAGATTTAATTACAAGGAGTTTCAAAAATGTTGACACTTTCAGCCAAAGTATTTTCAAAATCTTTCCGTATGTCATAAATAGCCTTTTGTATATGTGCTAGCCTAAGTTTAAGCATGCTAAATTCATCCGCGTTAATAATTTATCTTTAATTGCGCAAAATTTATGGCGGTTTTAACCTTAAATCAAATTTAAAAATAATATTATAATAATAAAAAAGAAAATTACGACATGGTTTTAAAAACCGTTTGTCGGAAATTTGGTTTCTTAGTTGTTATACATGTGTACATTTATTTTTAAAAGTTAAATTCATTTATTAAATATTATATCTTAAAGCTTAATTTACGTAATAATATAGACTTAGGTAATTAGCATCTTCACCATTTAAGAGACTTATAATTTTATTATCTGATAGCCAAATATCACCAAAAGTTCCTAATCGTATTTCTTTAAGTACTGGGCATCTTCCCAAAAAATGTTGCATCGTTTCGACTTCCCTTAAGTTACATAAGGAACATAAACTTTGATTACCAACCCTGTATTTGTTGTCGTTTAGCCATAACAGATCTCCTCTTACCTTCATAATATAACTTATTTGAGTTTGACTATACTGTTCATTACAATATGTAAGCCCTTTAGTGTGATCAAGTAATCTATAAATTCTTTGTGGACTTCTTTGAGATCTGTTGACGTGTTCTTAAAATGCATTTATCTTCATAACGTCTACTAAGCGCGAGCATGCGTTGTTCCATAGCTATTTTTTTAGTCGAATATTTCTGTCGTCGATGTTGTGAGCCATATTATCTTTTAGGTCACTATACCAATAAATATCTTTTTCTATTATTTTTTGTGATAGTATGTGTGGGAGTCTAAAATTTTCATAATCAAATGTGGTTTTTGAGATGTACTGCAAATGAAGAATATACGTATAAAAATGACATTCTTCTTGTCCTGTTTCCAACATAATAACATATGTAGGTGCATTATCCCCCAGTTTTAAAATACGTTTAGTAAAATATCTTTGCAATTTGTCCACATCATCAAAAAAGCAGTTGCCCCAGACTTGTGAGCCATATAATTGTATGGATCTGCATACTGATAAAAACATTTTCCACTTTGCTTTTAATGAAATTTCTCTTTTTCCGATAAAGTTTTTCCACGTTGCGTTGATACAATTTTTAGCAGAGTTATTTTTAGCTAGAACATGCTTTGAAAAAGACATTGTAGGAGTTAGTATAATTCCTAAATACTTATATTCTGAGACGATTCTGACATATTCTCCATTAAACGTCCATTTTTCTGCTCCTGCAATTCGTCCTCCTCTTCTGAATATCATTATATCAGATTTGGCAAGATTAACTTCCATACCCTATGTTCTACAGTACTCCTCTAAATTTTTGATCATTTGTTGTAATGTACTAACGTTTTCTGCTAAAATAACAATATCATCAGCATACATAAGCAATCTAATATTAATGTCATCAATATACAAACCACCTCCTAAGTGGTCATGAATATCATTTAGGTATAATGCAAAAAGAATTGGTGATAACAAGCAGCCTTGTTTAACACCCGAGCATGTTTCAAACCAATCTGAAAGATCAGATCCTGCCCACACTGCTGATTTTGTATTTTTATATATTTGTTCAATGAAGTTTATAATTTTCGACGAAAGACCCATTTTATATAATTTGTAGATTAAGAGTTTTCTAGGGACGCGGTCAAAAGCAGCCTTAAAATCAACAAAGAACGCATAAAATTTTTTCTTCTCCGAAAATTTTATATTAACGATTGTTGCAAGGTTATATATATTGTCTATAGTTGAATAGCCCTTTCGAAAACCCGCTTGAAATACATTTAATATCTGCCCTTCGTTAACCCATTCTGTGATTCGTTCAGTAACAACACCCATCATTATCTTTCCTATGCAGTTCATAAAGGAGATTCCTCTATAGTTGCATACCTGGTTCACATCACCTTTCTTAAAAATTGGAAAAATAATACTTCTTTGAAGTGTTTCGTAGTCTCCAATACCATTCAATAATTGAGAATAAACGTCTGCCAGTACCTCTAAAAATGCATCACTTGCATGAATAAAAAACTCATAAGGTATACGGTCTTCTCCGGGTGCTTTATTTGGTTTGACTTTTCTTAATTGCTGTTTAATCTCTTCTAAAGTAAAATTTCTATCTAAATGTTCATTTAATATTAGGTTTGCTGCATAATGTATTTATGCTGAGTTGACTGTTGGGTTTAATAAATTTTTAAAATATTGTCCAAAGTTAGATGCACTTATGTTACCAACGACGAAGTCTGGTTGTTGTCTTAACTCCTTTGCAAGTGACCACCATTGTTTGCTATCAGTTACTGTATTTAGCTTCCGCTCTATTTGCTCGAAGTACTCTTTTTGCTTATTTTTGCAGAGTTTTTGGTATAAATATCTATTTTCGTTATATATTTGTTTATCCTGAATATTTTGTGATTTTTGAAATTCTTTTAACAATTTCTTGGATTCATCCCTGCTTGGCTGCACTGTTTATCAAACCATTTGTTCTTATAGTTAACATTTTTAGTATTGACCACTGATTTTGGATACGATTCTACAATCAATTTATTTAAATCTTGATTTTCTATATTAACGTTTTGCTCTTTTAAATTTTTCAAGTTATCATTTAATTTTTGATTATAAATTTAAAAATATTAAAAATATATTTTTTGGGGTACCGGAATTCCCGAAAAATTTGCTTCATGTTTTTAAATATTGTTCAATGTTATATTACATGTGAACCCATGTTTACAACATTTAAGTATGTCTGATAGAACAGAAACCATATTCAAGATTAAACAAAATTTTTTAAAAAATTATTTAGTTTAATTATTTTTAATTTATATCGAGCTTCCAACCTCCGTATATTTATAAAAATAAAGCAAATCAAACATATTAGCTAGGTTGATACTAGTATTTTGATCTGGCTAAAGATCTCATCAGAACCCGAAGTTTTATAATAGGCAGAACTTTAACAAAAAACCTATTAATCATTAATTTTGATCCATTCTTGTCTTCTTAGTAATCAAGCACGTGGTTAGGGTCTTTTCCTAACAAGCATCATGGCGTTACTAAACTTTGAAGACCAAAAATGTTCTATTTATATAATATTTTTTTAGTTTTTACTCTGGCTCAAGTAATATTTTTTACAGTATTGTTAGTTTTTTGTTTTTTATATACATCGCGATTATTTTTATGTTATTTTTAATTTATAATGTTCGTGTGTTGTTTAGAATTTATGAAATTGGATGTGATTATATCCCCCCTTATTTCAGATCAATTTTACGCCACTTTGGAGCTAACTTGCTACCGTTGGCATTCGAATTGACAAAAAAAAATTTGGGGATTCCCACTATATGAAGTTCGCCTAATTTTTTCAAATTTGTATTAAAAAATTAACACATTTCAAAACGGAAACCCAGTTCGGATCTAGTACAATATTAGATGCACCTTTGATAATTTCTATTTTTTTAAGGCTCGCACTTTCTATATGGATTTTTTTTTTATAAAAACAATAACTATTTGTAATTATTTTTATACAAAAATTTCTAAAGGAATCTGTAAGTGTTTCGATCGCAATAGCGCTCAATTCAATCCTGATTATTGAAAATAATAAAACGAAATAATGTTTATTCATATTATATAATGACAATTGTTGTGAACCATGCTCCCCGGTAGGCTAGTTGGTAGCGTGCTAACTTATCAGTGTGGGGTCGTGGGTTCGATTCCCACCTGTTTTCGCTACAACGAGCCGAAAACCATAGTAGCTAGTGCTCGTAATATTATATAATTTGTAATTATATGATTATTAATAAATAAAATAAAAAATTGTTGTGATAAATTGAGCCATTTAGCCTTTTAACCTTATCTTTTTTTTTTTTTTACTTTCGAGGCAGCTCTACGTCTTTTGATGTGTTAGTCATAGAGTAAATATTATTTTTTTTTTGTTTAATATAAAATTTAATATGCTTTATATGTTTATAGTTATAACTGTTTGTCTATTTAATATAAATATATATATTTTCGTATCAACACCATTATAAGCTTAATGTTAAGCATCCCAGGAAAAAATTACACATTCCAAATAGAAGGTGATGCCCACACTTGCTTACATATCTCATTGCCAAATTTAGTAACTGCAATACCAAACACATTCCAACGATAGAGTCAAAAAAGCAAGTGTATTGTAATCAATTCTTTAAATTTAAACCAGAAAGCATGAACTCAATAACAAAGTAATTATTTACTTAAAAGAAAATAACAATGTTATTAACATATATGTATAACTTTTTGTACTCAAGAAGTAATCTTATACTTTTTCTTAATAAAAGGACGTTATTGTAAGTAGTTCCTAATTTTGAAAAAAGAAGTTATACAATTTTAAAGAATTTATCTCATATATTTTTTCAAACAAATTTTTATTTGCAGGAAAATAATACTAAAAACAGAAATTGCATGTTGCCTAAATTTTGTTAAACTGTGGTAAGGTATAAATTAGGGAAGCGCACGTGAGCAGAAAATTGTGAGTGGAAGTTGAAATTTTCGAGAGTGATTGTGCGTGAGTCATATTTTTGTTTTTCAATTTTGAATTGCTCTTTTTTTTTAAAAAAATTATATTTTCGTGGTTTATAGCTCATATTATCATAACAGTTCGATGTTTCACTTTTTAGGATTTTATTTCCGTATGAGTTTCGATCGTTATATTTGAGTAACCTAGGAGAATCACGTGTGAGTAAAAGTTGATTTTACTTAAAGGAACTACTTAATGTAAGTACTTATTATTTTTTCTAGGGAACTATTTATTTATTTTTTTTTGTGAAGGTACTTCCTAGTTTTACAATGGAACTATTTCTTTATTAAAAAATGTATGTAGTTCTTAAAAATATAAAGTAAATGGTTCTTTGGTAAAAAAAAATAGTCAATTCTAAAGAATCAATTATTTTAGTCTCACTCCCTGTTAAAAGAATCGAGTAGGTAATCTAGTAAGGAATGCGTTCTGCCCAAAATGCCTGATTGCAAACCCGCTTACCTTTTTGGAAATTTTTTGCTGGGATATTACATTTTCATAATACTTAAGACATTATTTGTTTTTGAATTAGATACAATAAATATTAATGCAAACGCAAATGAATACCGGCCATTCCACGTTATAATGGCCAAAATCTGACCTTCGGTCTTCTGATTTAAATTATATTTTGCAAGCACAAACCATTTCAAAATTTCCGTTTTAATTTTCTTCAAATTCGAAAAAACTGTGGTTTTATTCTCGCTTTTTTTTTTTTTTGAAAAATATAAAATATGCAAAAACTGTGTTAGTTGGAACATTCGTAGTTTCTTTGATAAGTTTGAAGTCATTATCGTTTAAAATTGATTGGAATTGAACACTCCTCTACTTTTATACTACGGATTAAAATAAGTGCATTTTTTTATGCAATTTATTTTTAAAACAATGCATATTTGCAAAATATGTTATTTTTTGGACAAAAAAAAAACTAAACTTTTACTTTTTTGGGTTCCACGGCTTAATTATTTTTAATGATTTTTTGAAAAAAAGCTTATATGATTTTTACGTACCCAGGTAAAAAAAATAACATATGGTAATATATGAATAATAGCTATGGGATAGTGTTGAATGGAGATTATTAGTAACCAGATTTGGATGCGCTAGAACCCTTTATTTGGTGAATTTCGAAATAAATATGCATGAGCCAAAAAATGCGGGAGGTGTAGTGGTGGCAAGTGGCTCCTCATCGTGGTGCCAATATTGGAAAATCATTATCATTACGACACTGTGACAGTACTGTAAATGTTAAAAATCCGACACTTTGCCAGTATATTTACTACCGTCTCCAAAACTGGCCCGTTCGTATTTTTCTACATGGGCACTAACTAAGATTTAATGGAATTTTGTAATTTACAACATTGAATAAGACACACACCGAAAAAAAAGCTACAACTTAATTTAGATTTAACCATGTATTTCAAATATATTGAAGAAATCTAAAACTGAAGTAAAAATGAAACAACTAAGTTAAAAATGAAACAAGTTTCTTTTTCAAATAAAAATAATAATTTTTCGAAATAAGTGGATTTAAAAAAGGGTCTTACAGCTTGTTGTGTATAAGGAGTAGAAATTTAAGAACCAAAAAGGAACCAATATGAGTATTCAATATACAAAATTGCGAGAAGTTTCTTAAGTCGACTTAAGTCGGTCTATCAAAAGTCCGCATTTTTTATTATTCACAAAAATGAGACATGAAATTGTTAAAGTGTGTTGATGTAAGATATAATTATACCCAAAAGAAGATTGATACATTTTCTAGTGTGGATCTGTATGGGGTAATATACAATTTATTTCAAAATCAAATTGTATTTTTTTTAATTTTGATATGATATCTAAATGTATATTATTTGGTTTTCTGCTATGTCTAGGCTTATACAACGACATATTTTATTGGATTAATTTTGTCTAATTCCAAGTGCAATAAACAATTATATATTGAACGAGATGCGATTAAGCGCAAAAATATACGACATAATAATAATAATATTTTTCGACAAAAACCATTTTATATATATGAATTTATATAAGGTGGCGCAAAAATAACCTTCCGATGTTTTTTTTTTATTATGTACTTATTATGTATAGCATTTTCTGATAGGAGGATTACTTTTGCGCCACCTTATATAACTATGTCTGGCAAACAAAACATATAAGTATATATAAAATAATACATCATTATATACAAACGTTTTTACTCGAATATTTAATATTCCATAGCAAATGAATAAAGCAAAGAAAATTAAAAAAAAAAAAATAAGTAAAAAAGTTATGACTTTGCTGCTTACGATCTTCTCATACAACTTTGCATATAACATGTAAGTATGGTAAAACTATGATAACCCGGGTAAAAATATTTATATCTAGTCAAATATAATATGATTAATGACTATGAATGAAGTCACATTACGGCTAATATAATTATATACAAATACATCTGATCATTTTTATTGAGAGAATTTGTTATACAGTACTTGCATATATTATATGTCTGCAAATCTTACTCCATATATAACTACATAAGACAAATATATGTAGTGATCGATATGAATATACATGGTCCCATTCAAAGTCTTATTAAACTATATATGACGCCATACTGGAAATATTTTCCTTATAATTTTATATATCATTATATATAATCCCATACAGATTTTGGTAAAGTCCAATATCAAATTAAGTTATCTGCAAGTTAAGACTTTACTACATATGGCTTTACATATAGACATATTAATTTTATAACGAAATCATTTGCCAGTGATTTATTTTATATAATTTCAAATAAAAAAATGTGTACATTTTATTAGACAATTGATTATATATTTTTGAAACACTAAATTTAAAAAAAAAAAAAAAAAATATGCTCATTAAAATTGTTGATTTCAAGAAATTTTAATTTTGAACTTAAGTACTTTTAATCATAACTTCAAGTTACAAAAAGCATACCTACTACAGGCAACAGATATAATTAGATACAATTTAATGTCCCGGATATGGACAAATCTCGGATTAAAATTGTATCAAATTATATATAATTTTCTCAATTTAAATTAGTTAACCACAATTTATTTTTTAAGTTTTTGCAAGTTCTAATGTAACATTTCAATTAAGTTTCAAATTTTTTAAATGACAGAACAATATATTAAACAAACTGGAACTGCTGAGATTTTAAATAAAAAAATTACAAATAAAATTTTAATTTTAAAATTTTGTTTAAGGGTAACCAAAAACATTATCAGACATTTCAACAAATGCGTTAATAGACCTTATAGTATTATAATCACTAAACTGCACTTTCAAAATTATTTTGATCGGAATAAACATTAATTGTAGGCTGGTCCCTATTAGGATTTCATTCTTGCATGCGAAAAATCGTCAGGGGGTCTTAGAGTTGCTAAATACATTTGGTAGGTTAGGTTCTCGTCAAGAATCACGATTTAACACATCAAATAACAAAAACAAAAAAATAACGCACTTTAAATTTTTGCAAAATGAAACACTTCAGATTCGATGTAAAACGAAATGTTAATTTTTTTTTTTTATTAATTAATAATCATATAATTACAAATTATATACTATTACCCTAACCGAGAACTAGGTGCTATGGCCTTCGGCGAGTTGTAGCGAAAACAGACCAGTGCCTCTGGTGCGAATCGAACTCACGACCCCGCACTGATAAGCCAGCACTCTACCAACTAGAGTACCGGGGCGCACAAAAAAATGTTATTTTATACTATTATACGCAACATTGTATTAAGCAATATAAAATTATATATGGGTCATTCCATCTCAAATCGACCAATAGTTTCACATGACCAGCTTCGATTTTGCTGAGAACTTTTATTTTTTAAAATAAAAATGTTCTTCCAAATGAAAAAAATTACAAAATTTTATTTCGAAAGTTATGAAATATTCAAAATTTCATAATTTCTCGAATTTTTTGAATTGTTGCGATTTTCTTTTTTGAATATCTCAAAAACTATTATAGTTACAAAAATTGTTCTTATGTCGTTTTAAAGAGGATACTTGGGGATATTTAAAAAAATATAATAAAAATTTCCACCGTACCTATTTCAAATGAAGTTTTAAGAATAAAAACTTTATCGTCAGCTAGAGAAGGGCAGGATTTTGTATTGAAAAATACTAGTATCTACGAGTTTGTCGATGAACCAGAAATTAGAACCAGGTAAAAAATTGAGATTCGGATAGTTAATATTTGATACACATTAAATTTAGCTTTAGACATTGATATCATTCCAACTTCTTTCATATTAAGAAATAGAAATTTTTTTTCTTTGGCAGAACATTTTTATTTGAAAAAATAAAAGTTCTCAACAAAATTAAGCAAATCGAAGTGGGTCGTGTCCAACCATTGGTCAATTTGAGAAATAATTACCTATATGAAATCATGATAATTAATATATACCATTTAATTTAATTGAATTTATACCATTAATATATGCCACATCTTCTGTCATATAAATCAATATAAGATATTAATATGTATGGAAGATAACATTTTATATGATCATATACAACATCACATATATCCACATAAAGCTAAGCGATAAGTTTTTATACAAAAATATATTAAATACGATATGATTGTATATGAACGTTTTTATTTGGGATGTATTATTTTAATTTATACTATCTTTTATACAAATTTTCTTGTGAAAAATCGGAGGCTCGATTTTGATTTTAGAACCATGGTTTCTTGGTCAAATGTTATTAGAATTTTCCGGCGATTACTTTTCTCATACATTTTTTGTGAAGTTTTTCGGTCCCGTGTTCATATATGAGCCATATATTGCCATATATCATTCAATTTTTGGATACGAACACATATGACGCTTCATATATGATATTATATGATAATTTTCACAAGGGTAGAAAAAATTAAAATTTGTAATTTTTTTATTTTATTTACAGAAAAAATAGTAGGCACCAACAATTGAATTTGTAAATTCAAATACTCTCATTTTTAAATTCATATTTATTTCTAAAAATATTTGTGTTTGAAAAATACAAATTCTTTAAAAACAAAATTCAAAATTACAAAAAAAAAAAAAATAACAAATCAGTGTTTGTCTTTATGAATCATCATTGTTGGTGGCAATTAAAAAGTTTGTACTTTGGTATTTACAAAAATACTCTGAGGAATATTTAATATTACGAACAAGCCCACGTGTGCTATCGAATGTCAGATGTTCTATGGAAATAATCATGGGGTTGGCGGGATTAAAAATTTAATTTTTGAAACATAATATTTTAATAAATTCCTTTGTCTAACAAAAACTAAAGATACACTCATAATATTTTGTCATTAAAAACAAAGGAATGTGAACTAGTAAACATGTAGTTAAAAACCGGTCTAGTCACTTTTCTTTTAAATCAAATGTATTTTCAATTTGTATAACTATTAAGAAATTATCTCAAAATCTGTATAAATAAAAAAGTTTCTTTTATTTTTACTATCAAAAATATAATAAGAAATTTAAAAAAACTCCAAATTCGTAAAAAGAAACAATTTTAACTATCAAAAATTAACTCCCAAATTATTAAAAGAAAATTTTAAATGAAAATAATAACTGGTACAGAAAAACCGTATTTATGTGTAGTTCGTTTTTTTCATAAATGGTAAAAAATGCTAAAAAAACAAATATTTCTCTGAAGATTAACGGCCTATTTTTGTAAGACGTGTCACTCAAAAAATTCGTGTAAATGAGTGAAGAAATTCATTTTGGGGTTCTGTATCGCAAATGTCACTTTGAATTGATTGAAAACGTAAGAGTTGTTGTTTTCGTCTCTTTTTTTGGTTTCTACATTGCGATTTGAAACGTCGAAAACAGACGTTCACAAAAAAGTATTCGTCAATGAAAAAATTCCACACAATTTAATATAAAAAAAAATATACTTTTTAACAAAAAATTGTAATAAAAAAATCACTATCAAAACCCATGGCAATTGGCCCGATCATTTTTATTTGTAAATGTTTTTTTTTTATACAAATTATATTTTTATCACGACTTTTATTGTTTTCTAAATAAAATAAATAAATTTCTTTTTGAAGCAATAATCTTTTCTTTTTTTTTTATATTTCATTTACATCGTTGGGTTGCCATCTACTAACGAAAAATGAGTTATTTGTATATGAAAAAAAGTAAACAAAATGGGAAAAACATTATGTTGGCAATCTTACTGTTTGACAAAACGTAATCAAACGTACGTCAGACGAACGAATTATAAATATTCATTTCATTACGTATTCGTTCGGGTGCCACACGTTCGTGTGGTAGTATACACGTAAAAACAGGCCGTAAATGTATGTTTTTTTAAAAAACAAAGTTTACTTTTTAACTAAACTGCAATCAGTTACTTTTAAAATATTGTTTTTTTTTATAGCTTTTAAAAACAAATTGCATAAAAAATGCAATTCTTTTTAGGGTGAAAATAAAATCATGCTGAAAAAAATAGGTGAGCGTACAATTTCAATGCAATGGTGGTGAACCTATAAATATTAAAGAAAATACGAATACTCGAACTTAAGCACTTTTTGCATATAACTCATTTTTCAATAAAACTAAATCGCACATAAAACCTTGGGTTTTTCGAAATTTTAAAAACTAAAAGCGAAAATCTTTAAGTGGTTGCATATAGTTTCTGAATGCAAAATGTGTTTTAAATAGGAAGACCCTAGGTCAAAATATGTTCTTTTTTGGCCGGTCTTTGTTGGAATATCCGATATAGTATATTGATATATTATGAAATATTATATTAAGACCGACGAAGTGTGGACACCAGATAAACTGTTTTTTTTTTTCAAAGATTACAATATGACAGACAAAACAAACAAAAAGTTATAGTGAAAACAAACATCTTGAAAAAAATATAGACAAACAATTTTTTTTATTTAGTTTTAATACAAAAGGGATTATGTTGCATAAACATTAATCAATAACTAAAATATCCATATAAATTGAACAAATATGCTTTTGTATTAAATTTGGCTTTAAAAGAAAATATATAGCTTAAGACCAACTAAAAATAAATCGAAAGCATATTGCTTTTAATTACCCAGCAAAAAACAGACATTACCATTAATTTACAAGTCACCAACCAAGCTATTAACTCGCTTAATTATTTTTGTTTGAGATGTCCCAAAATTCATGTTCGCTTATAAAAAAAAGTCAGAATAATGAGTTATCTGACAGACATTACCAAGTAAGTAAGCGTATAAGTAGCGCATAAGAGGATTCACTAGTCACCAACCAAGCTATTTACTCGCTTAATTATTTTTGTTCGCGATGTCTCAAAATTCATGTTCCCTTATAAAAAGAAGTGAGAATACTGAGTTATCTGATTGATTACTCATACTGAACGACCTGAACGAATAAGTGGTGTGGTTACTTTTATATAAAAACTAAGTGATTTCCCACAATGATAGAAAAGGTGCTTCTCAAGATGTTACAAAATAAGTAGTTACCTTTAAATTATTTTTTTAAGAAATCTTTAAAATAAAATTGGAAAATAACTTTATCTCTGACAATTTACTTGTAAAAATGTTTAAAACAAATTAATAAATACAATATTGTAATAAAAAATATGAAATCGATACTTATGTAACCAATTACCAGTAACTCATTACTTAGCAATCACATATATTTTTTTTTTGTTTTTTTTTAAAAAAGAAGCAACACTCAGGAAATTCTTCCTATTAATTAGAGTTGGCGAATTTATTGAAGCTTTTGGTTTCATAGCCCTGATTCATTATTTTACTTCGGTGGGGTTAAGTGCTACGGGAACAGCGAAGGTGTGCGCAGCGATACATATAAGTGATAGAAAACTCATACATATTATTTTTCTAAATTGATGTTGTCGTCACGGGGAATCGAACCCGGGACCATCTGTGTAATAGTCTAACGCGCTAACCATTACACCACAGCGCCCACCTGTCACAACCATGTATTTGGTGGGTAAAAGTTAATTACATTTTGACCACAGATGGGAAGTAAAAGTATCAGTACTAAATACGATTTTGCTGAAATTCAAATATTTATAGGGGAGATCCGCTCACCCACCTAATGGGTAAAAGAGAGGAGTAAAAAACGTAGAAATTTACAAAAACCAAATCTATTTGTATGGTTAAAGTACATTTTCAATTGTAATTCAGCATTATCAAATGTATTTTAAAAATACTCGATTGAATTTAAAATTTATCAATTGAATTACAGAATCGATCGATTGTATTTCAGATCTAACAATTAAAAGGCTTGTTGTAAAAACTTAATAAGCCACACTTTATTTTTAGTTTGTTTTCGCCTTTTAAATGTTGAAAAAATGCAAAACATATTACTTTGCAGGACGTTTATACTATAGGTACATGTAATATGTGTTTAAGCAAGGCTTCTACCAAATAGTAATCAATGGATATCTAGAAAACATCGAAAATCCATAAAAAATAAAATGTGGCTTATCATGTTTTTACAACAAGCCCTTGAAATGTATTTTAGATTTAACAAATGTATTAACAAAAATATCAATTATTTCGTTTTTATCAATTGTTTTCAGAAATTATAAATCGTATTTTCAAAATGATCAATTGTTTTTCAGATATTACCAGCTTTTTCACAGAAATTGTAAAATATATTGCCAATTGTATTTCAAAAATTATCAGTTGTATTTCATAAACTGTACATTATATTTCAGAAGTTAAACATGAGGCCAAAATCTTACATTTTTAAAATGAAGTTATGACCGCCAGTTCTCTATAAACCAGACACGATTATTTTATTGGCGTACTTTTCTATTCGTCGGGTAGTAACAAATTTATCCTTTTTTTAAAGTGGTCGTGGCTGATGAAGACTATATCGCTCATTTACTACAAGACTGTCGTAAGTCAGAAAATGCGATTTTTGAGTTAGTGATGCAGATTTATTAGTTATATCATGCTTTATAGTGTGTAAAAATGTCATATTAATTTCATGCATATTTTTCAAGATAGAGGATAATGTATTTTATATTTTCTTTAAAGTGAGTGCAAGGAGTATATACTTCATAGAGAAACTGTGCTACTCACGGGTCTGTCGATAATTAGCGAATTCACACACAACTCTCACTGAGAGAAAAATAAATTAAACCCCCTTATTTATAAAAAAAAGTTACCAATTAAATATATAAAGCGTCGAACGAGGCAGATATGGATAGAAAACATTAAACTCGTTTTTCGAAAAATCGTGTTTTTCAGTTATGTCAGTCTTGCAGTAAATGAGCGATATGGTGAATTCACTTAAAGAAGAAGAAGGAATCGGGTGTACCAAATTTCAGAGAAATCCGTTTAAAATAAGAATTTGTCTGGCGAACATACAAACGGAAAGGTGTTTTAAAAATACTTAAGAAAGTTTGCGTAAAAATGGGCGTGTCAAATAAAGCGTGAATGACAGTCTCGGTTGGAGTATTTGAATCATGTGTACTAAATTTCACCGACATTCTCTGGAAAATACAAATGTTTATAGCTAACATTCAAATTCATGTTTTTTTTAGAAAAATGGCTGTAGATATGGGCGTAGCTGGTCAATAAATATATATCAGCCTTCGCTGGAGTATGGAGATCGAGGGTACCAAATGTCAAAGAAATTCATTGAAAAAAAATTGTATAGCGATTGAACAAATAGAACATTAATTTTATATATATAGAATAAAGATAAATTAAACTATTGGCAAATTGGGTATTAGATGAAATGTATTTTAAAGATGCCTCCACTGGTATGTAAAACATGTCCTTGAATGTCGGAATATATTTGATATATAACAAAATTAACTTCGAATAACACTATTGTTAGCGAAGTTGTCGTTGGTTTGAGTTAATATTTACACCTAATAAAGCATGTTTAATTCTATCGATGGGGGGCCTGGGAATTTTGTAATCGCTAGGCTTTAAAACGAATTTTCCAGAAGATGTTTTGTAGCCCAAATTTTAAATATTTCAAATAAGTGGAAACCCTATACCCGCATAGACAATTTGTGTATCAAAGATGTTGTTTTCTGCAGCACTTTAATACCGCCTACAAAAAAATCTCAATTTAAACATGTTTTCTTAAAAAAATATTTAAATTTTTGCGCACATAAAAAAAATACGTGTTAAATATTTTTTTGTGCTCAACAACATATCCAGGTTTCATTAAAATCTACTAAATCACAACTGTGTAGTTTCGTTGTAAGTCAACAAAAAATGTCTGATAAAATGGTCTCTCCGGATCTGGCCAGAGGCAGGTCAATATTTATTACTGGCAGTATAAGTGGCTAAGAATAGCCACGGAGTGACGATTTTTGGTTTAGTTTGCTCTATCTGCCTTAGTTTATGAGATATAATTATTATACAAAAAAAAATTATGAGGAAATATCTCCATCTACAGGTGATATTGATAGCGGACACACAACAAAATTATTTATTTTGGAAATGTTGAGATTAAGAAGAAAAATATACGCTTTTCTCTAAAAAAAACGTATATTAATATTAAAATCAGACTAACTAGACTAGTTTCACAAATTTGTAAATCTGAGAATCACGAATTACTAAATATTACAATAGCTTAAAAAAATAGTTAAAATACATATGAAATTTGACTTGTGGTGAACTAGGATAACTAAAAACTTTAGCTAAATAACTGATAGAAACGTAAGCAACAGAAAAAAATAGTTCAACTGAATTAGACCATGTATAACAGACTTTTGCACTAACTTTTTGTTTTTTAAATTGTTGATTGACTAAATACTAATGCATTAGTGTAGGAAATGTATCTTCACTATTTTATCTCTGTCTTGAATTTTAAATAATCTTTTTAGTTATATTATATGGCGTTCACACCTAAATGCTAAGCACACGTTTTACAAAATTCATATAAAAGCTCTTTATTCTATTACAAAAGTTTTTTATTCTTTCAAACTCGTTTTTGAAAAACGCGTGTTTAGAATTTAGATGTGAACGTCATATTAGGCTATGTGTTTTTAGTTCCTTCAAATCAGACATCCCTTTTTCCTTTTTACTTACTATCAAAAGAAAGAATGTTAAATGGTAATATAAATTTTTGTATTTATTTTTATCAGGCTCCTTGTTATTTGCGAATGTAATTTGATCGCTTCGTTAATGAGTTCAAGTGGTTTATTTGCAAATGATAAATGTATACGAGGGTTTGTGTATATATACATTTTAGTTAACCTTTATTTGTGTGGCAATGCACTGACAAAAAAATCTAACTGAAATGTTGGAAAATTTTTTTGAGAAAAATTTTAAAAATTCCGCGATATAATGTTTTTTAGGTCTTGTTTCTTATTAAAATAAATTAGAGACTACAAAAAGTTTTTTTATAAAAACAACACATTTTTGAGATATTACACGGAAATATTTTTTTAAAAGAAAACTTCGCAAAATTTTTAAATATTTCTTCAACAGAACAATTTTCTGGCAGAAGTCTTGTTTTTATAACAAAAAATATAAGAAAATTCAACAAAAAATATCATATTTCAAGGGGATTTTTATACTCTCCGCATACTTTGATGAGTTTGTCATTCCAAAATGTAGGTCTAAGACCCCATAAAGTACATATATTATTGATCCTTATTCGATTTTAAAGACGATTTAGCCTAGTCCGTCTGTCTCTTGAAATGGCGATCACGGCGCGAACACTTAACACGAAGTACTCATTTTTATTGATGTAAATTTTCCCGAAAAGTTTGGTATTGAAAATGAGCAAAATCGACCAGATTTTCAAAAGTTATTAGTGAAAATGTGAACGTAGCTCTAAATTTTACATACAGATTGGTGTATAATATACTCTATATACGCTAAGAGGGTAATTATATTTAAAACTCACCTCAAATTTTTATTTCACCTCAATTTTTTTCACCACAAACATTTTTTTGTTCACAGCAAAAATAGTTTTTCACCTCAAAAATGTTTTTTTCACCACACAATTTTAAGTTTACATACAAAAAGGTTTTTCACCACAAAAATTTTCTTTTTCACCTCTAACATATTTTTTTTTTGTATATATTTTCTGTTGAAGTAAAAATTTGGTAGAATCAAATTTAATGCATGTATAGTTTTGTTCCAAAAAAATTCAGGGCACCACCTTATTATTTTATTATTATTTTTTTTAAGCCAATTCGGAACAAAAACCTTCGGCACCTTAGCCAAATTCTAAAAGCCTGTTTTATTTAAATATTTATTATAATTTTAGAATGTGTATGTGTGCGTTGAAATGGCAGAAAGTTATTTTATATTGATTATGGTATAAGTATATTATAAAAAATTGTGTTAATTTTAAATAAAATGTTGCATTTTTAAAAAAACTTGTAATTTTTGATATGTACAAAAAATGAAAAAAGTTATAACCCTAATGTACATGTTTTGTATAGAACTTTCCAATTTTTATAACTTTAAAAAAATCAGAAAACTGAAAATATTTTGAAAAACCCCTCAGCTCAGCTTAACTTTTCTTTTTTTAAATTACAAATTTTAGACAAATTTTGACTATAAAATTTTAGACAATTTTGGTTTATAATATTTTCGCTTGCAAATACCAGCTTTTTTCTATGTGTACAAATACTGTGTAGGTTTTATTTGTATATTTGAGTTTAGTTTTTAGCGTATTGATGGAGGTTATGGTTGCTGTTGTTATTTGGCAATTGAGAACGATTCATGAGTTCGAATTTTTAATTAAGTACAAATATTTATTTTATTGGTATTATTGATGATGTTACTTATTGCTGAATATAATACTGATAATGATGATATTATAGCAAAAATAAAAAACCAAATTAGATTTTACCATGATATGTGGCTGTAATTAGAAGGTTTCTTTTTAGTGCATTAACATCTTTATAATATCATCATCAACCAACATGTTTTGGTTACCCAGTGTAGAAAAGCATTTAAAAAAAGCATAAGTTGTTATATAAGTACCTATTTGGTAATGGTAAGTACTTACAAATGACATTACAAATCTGATTACTTGTATAAGGGGATGTCGTGCAAAATAATCACATATCATTACTAAACATCTTACAAAAGAAAAAAAAAATATGTGGTTACAATTAAATAAGTCTAAAAATAAATTTTAAAAAAGTAAATTTAATAAAAAAATATTTTGTTTATTGAAGATTTTGTTTTTCCTTAAAATGTGCCAACACGGGATTCGAAGTCTGGCTCAGTTCGAAAAATTTTTTGAACAAATTTTGACTACAGTTTCAAACAAATAAAAAAAAAAATATTTTAAAAACAACTGACCAAGTTCCAAATCGATTCCTGATGGCTGATTTTTAAAAGTAATTTATTTTATGTTCTTAATAAATCATCAAAATCAGCGAAATTTCCATTTTTTTGATATTTTTGCCATAAAAAATTTAAAAATGTTGGGATATAAACGAAATATATCTCAAATTCCGGGCAATATTATTTTCTATTCATAGTCGTTTTATCAAATGTGCGGTCACTTTTATATTTTGTTTTGTATTATTAAATTTAGTTGGAAATAGAGCCTTTTTGTTTTTCATACAACATCTTAGAAAACTTACCAATCGTGGCGGTTTTTTCTGGACATGAATATGCATCTTTTCAATATTCAATAAATACAACTAACAATTTCCTTTAAAACTTTTTAACTAGAAAACATGAGTAAAGTAGTATCAAATTCATTACATATATTAGGTATTTTACAACCAACCAAAAAAAAATAAAAACAAAACAAAACAAAAATATAAGACTAGAATTTTCTTACACTTATTAAGTGATGGGCGTTTGTGGAGCAGAATATTAGTTTTTAACTTGGGAAAAGTTAAGCGATTTTGGTAAGATGCTGTAGTGAACGCAAATACACAGAAAAAATTATCAACCTAAAATATCTAATTAAAGATTTGATTTGAATTAAATTTGTTTCTAAACAAATTTTTAATTAAATCAATTAATATTTTAATTGGCGTTTAAATATATAAATACATATTTCATTTAAGGCATAATTCTCAAAGCAGTTTTTTATAACCTGTAGCTTAAATAGGAAATTTTTAGTATAAAATACCAAATGAATTTGAAGTTTACAAACAAAACAAGCACACACACACATACAAACATACTTAGCAGTACCAAAAACACACATACCAAGGTATCGTTCACACACATTTTTTGTGAGTATCATATTTTTTTTTTTTTTTTTGAAGTTATTTAAAACTTTTTTTCCTTTTTAATTTTCAATAAAAGTTTTAACTGATATTAACATTGCCGTGATAGGTGCAAAATCAATTCAAATATTAATTGATTTAACAAATAATTTAATTGAAACCGGTTTAATTTTTTTCTTTGTAGTGAATAATTGAAATTTTATTTGATTATTATTGAGAATTTTTTTTTTGCTTTTTCGCAATGACATGTTATTAGTTTGCATTACATATAAAAGTAAGAGATTTGTAATGTCAACTGAAAGACTTTCAATTGCGAAATATGTGCTTATATAGCCACTAATATAAGCACGTATATGGTAACTTATACATTGGGGTTTTATTGGTTAACAACTTTTTTACGGACCTCGATATAATGAAAATATAAGTAGCATTTTTCTTAGCCCAAAATACTTTTTTATTTTTCGGACAAAAAAAAAATATTATTTCTTACACAGTTGATACCTTATTAACATTTTGGCGGATCGCAATACATCGAAAATATTTTTATAATTTTTCTCATTGCCAGTCACATTCCTGTTTGTGATAAAAAAAATACTTTTAAAAGTCTTTGGCAAAAAAAGTTTTCCGACTGCTCTATTGCCTAAACGGTGCACTTTAAAAACTGTGAAAAAAAGTTTTTTTTTTTTTTTGTAATTTTTGGCGTAAAATCGAATGTCGAATTCAAATGTCATATAAATGCATCGCTTTTTCCTCTGCAATAAAAACGACCCTGCGGAAGATATTGAAATTAAAAAAAAAATATATTACGCAAATTTTGTTTTTTTGAGTCAAAAACTATGCAAAATCAAAATCCGTGACAAACTCTAATATTTATATATCATAAGCAGTTACGAGTTTAATATTCAGAACGATTTAACATTTTTTGACTGGGTTGTTATAGAGTTTTTATACTGCGTTATTAAAAATTAGTCATTAGTCAACACTTTCATTTTGAAGTTGGCATTTTTATAGTTTAAATATTTTTACATCATGACCCAGGAAAAAATTACACATTCCAAAAAGAAGGTGATGCCCACACTTTCTTACATATCTCATTGCCAAATTTAGTAACTGCAATACCAAACTCATTCCAACGATATAGTCAAAAAAAGCAAGTAGTATTGTAATCAATTCTTTGAATTTAAACCAAAAAGCATGAAGTCAATAGCAAAGTAATTATTTACTTAAAAGAAAATAACAATGTTATTAACTTATATGTTTTACTTTTTGTACTCAGGAAGTAATCATATACTTTTTCTTAATAAAACGACGTTATTGGAAGTAGTTCCTAATTTTGAAAAAAGAAGTTATACAATTTTAAAGAATTTACCTCATATATATTTTCAAACAAATTTTTATTTGCAGGAAAATAATACTAAAAACAGAAATTGCATGTTGCCTAAATTTTGTTAAACTGTGGTTAGGTATAAATTAGGAAAGCGCACGTGAGCAGAAATTTGTGAGTGGAAGTTGAAATTACTGACGTTATCGTGAGTGAGTGTAAAAAAAAAATTTCGAGGGTGATTGTGCGTGAGTCATATTTTTGTTTTTCAATTTTGAATTGTTCTTTTTTTTTAAAAAAATTATATTTTCGTGGTTTATAGCTCCAAAATTATGACAAACCCATGTTATCATAACAATTCGATGTTACACTTTTTAGGATTTTATTTCCGTATGAGTTTTGATCGTTATATTTGAGTGACCTAGGAGAATCACTTGTGAGTAAAAGTTGAATTTACTTATGGAACTACTTCTTTAAATGTAAATACTTCTTATTTTTTCTAGGGAACTATTTATTTATTTGTTCTTTTGTGTAAGTACTTCGTAGTTTTACAATGGAACTTAAAAATATAAAGTAAATGGTTCTTCGGTAAAAAAAAATAATCAATTCTAAAGAATCAATTATTTTAGTCTCACGCCCTGTTAAAAGAATCGAGTAGGTAATCTAGTAGGGAATGCGTTCTGCCTAAAATGCTTGATTACAAACCCGCTTACCTTTTCGGAAATTTTTTGCTGGGGAATTACATTAAAACAAAATTGCTGTTTATAACATAAATATTTTTAACTTTTGATTATTTAATCAAAATATTATGTTATGAAAATATAAAATTTGCACAACCTTAAAACAAAACAAAAATGTTTGGAAAAAGTTTTGATGAAATTTATGCAACTTTTTCTATGACGATGAAATTCTATGAACAATTCAACACTTGACCAAAGTAAATTTGAAAAAAAATTAAAAACATATGCACAGAGCAATAAAAATAACAAAATCAGTACAAATGAACAAATAATAAAAAGAAATTGGACGCTTAAAACAAAATAAATCTAAAAAAATAGTTAAATTTTTTATTTTTGTCTTAAGAATTCATAAATGACTTGAAATAGTTACGCTGAACATTTTTTAACATAACTTTGCAGATATATGAAAAATATATATTTCGAAAAATATATAAAGCATTTTTCTGTGACCATCAACCCTTTCACTAGCTTTGTTTACTAAGGTATGCACACTTTTAAAATATATAACAAATAAGTTAATGCAAAAAAAATTAACATTTTTGTTTAAATATATTCATTGGGATACTACCCAACAAAAAATAACCTGGCTTTGGTAAGCAATATTGTATACAATAAAGCAATTAGGGAAGACATTCTGTCGTGCTTCCCTAAATGCCTTCGTTGAAGCAGTGAATAATGCTTACAATGAAGCAGTAAAGAATGCATACCATGAAGCATTAATGTTGTCAACATACAAAAAAATCGCCATTTATTGTCTACGAAGTCAAAACTGCTCAGCAGGAGTGAGATAAAAAAAAAAACCCGACACACATTTTCACTTAAAACTGCTTTTATGTACGACACTGATATTTTTTTCTTGTCAAGTTACCTTTAAGAAGGTTATCAGATTATGTATGCAAATATTAAACTGATCGGCTCATTATTTCGCTTACAAATGGAATCTGAACAAAAAAAGTGAGTAATAGAGTTTTCTTTTGTCATCTTTAGTGCCCTATTGCGAACTTGTCTTGTAGACTTCATCAATAATTTAAAAATAATCTGAATATCATTTGATAGCCCTCAGTTCTCCACAATTAAGCAAATTTTTTTGTATGAAATTCAAGTTTTTTGTTGAAAAATTACACATATTTTTTTCTTTTATTCTCCATCAAACTTAAGAAATTTTATGATTTTCAGCCAAAAAAAATTATTTTTCGGAGCTATAAACAATATTTTTTTTTTTTCCAAACGTTAATTAAAATATGTATTCAAGTTTAATCACAAATGTATCGGAGTAATCAAAAAATAAAACTTTGAACCAATGTTTACAAAAATGTATTTTTGAGAATTATTTTCGTGAAACAACTGAAACCAATTTTGTTGTAATTTTTACTAAATATTATCAAACTTTGGCACCCCTACTAGCGGTAAAAGCAATCAGTTTCACCAAATTACTTGTATATAATTTATTTGAGTTACCTTCTTGTCCTTCAAAAAATATGCCCTTAATCAAAATTTGAGCTCACATTATATTTTGGATTTTTGCACTGCTCGTTGCCGTCTCGCTCTGAAAATTTCAGTATTTAGTAAGTAGAAGTGTGTGCAGACGCTGATATATTATTTTTATTTGTAGGTGGGGTTAAAAATGGTAAAAACTACAAACGAAAAAATAATAATAATTAACTTCTAAAATGTAGCAACATACATATTTTAATACACACAGAATAGAGATTCATTGCTCCAACTGAATTTTTTGATAGTTTTATGTACCAACATAATATTTGTTAAAGATTTAGTTAGCACCATTATTATTAGAATTAGAAAAAATGTCTGTGGCAACGATAGTCTTTGTTTAGTAGTCCCTATTGAATTTATTTAAGTTATAACTACACTGTTTCCAAAAAAAAAAGGTTTTTTATATAAATTTTAAAATATCTTATTTTTTAAATAATCATTACCAACAAACTAATTATTAAAAATCATCAATATGTATATACCCTATGGGGAATGGGACCGGTCCTGCGTGTGCCACAGGATCGGTCCCTTTGTGCCAGAGACCGGTCATATGCTAAACCATACCATATGTAAACAACCGGCAACTTTAGCATGGGCTTGTCATAGGAGGGGGTCATTTGTCCTGCTTTAAACCACATAATGGCATGCCACAGGACTAACCAAAGATGGGCATAGAGATGGGCATAAAAATAAACGAAAACTTAACAGCTTCCAATGGGTAAAATTTTGGACAACTGGCTTTTTCTTGTTAATAAGCATTCTGGTTAAGTGGTATGTCCTCTCTTTACTAATCACAGGATTGGTAATTTTAGGACAGTTGACACTGCTTAACTCACTTAAGTATTACATTATACCAGTCCTGTGATAAGTCCTTTTTTAACCAGTCACTTTTAGGTCAATTGACTCCTCATTCCCCATAGGATATACATGCATTAAATTATAAGATTATGAATAAATCATTTGTTACTGTTTATATTTGTTGTATTTTAATTATAAGATTCGGGGTATTTTTTCTACAAAGACCCTTTCACTTTTGAGAACTAAAAAGATTTTGTTTCTATAAATAATTATACTTAGGGATTTGGAAATATTTGTATATACACTTACATTAGGACGTTTGTATACACTTACATTAGGACGTTTGTAAAGATCCTCAAAACTTAAGGGTATTTTATAAGACAAAATAATCTGAATCTTTGGGTTTTTTATAAAAAAAGTGTTCAGTCTTTGTAAATAAGAACCAAATATTTGTTACAGGAAGAAGTACTAAGACTCGGAGGTTTTGTTCGGAGGAAAATGGCCTCCGAATCTGAATAGGAAAACTCATCTCTATGCATGAGTTTTCTATAGGAAACTTTTTCATTTTATTTATTAATATTCATATAATTACAAATTATATCATATTACAATAACAGAGCACTATCTACTATGGTTTTCGGGAATCGAACCCACGACCACCGCACTGATAAGCCAGCAAGCTATCAACTAGCCTACCGGGGCGCACAATCTCTCTATAGGAAAAATTTCTCTGAATAGTGGGAAAACTACTTAGAATCAGAAAGGTAATCTATAGATTTTTCTACACAAAAGAGTTTTAAGAGTCCGGAATTTTTTCTTTCGAAAAATTTCTTAGGAGATTTTACATATCCATGTAAAAATACCACAAAAATTAAAACGTTCTTCTACCCCCTTGTGTTATCTTTTTGTTACCCGCAACACTTTTACAAATGTTATTATAATCTCAAAAGTTGTTTCTAGTAAGATTCTCAGTAATTGGGGTTTTAAACGATTCTTATTACATTTATTTCCATATTTTAAAAAGAGTTTTTTTTTCTGCAAAACTATATTCTATTTAAAGTCAACTGAATATGGTAATGGCGTCTAAAAAATTTCAAATTCGGGTTCTGATGAGATCTTTAGCCCGATCGAAATATTAGTATCAACCTCGCTAATATGTTTGATTTGCTTTATTTTTGTAAATATACGGAGGTTGAAAGCTCGTTATAAATTGAAAATTACATAAAAATAATCTCGATGTATATAAAAACAAAAAACTAATATAACTGTAAAAAATATTACTTGAGCCAGAGAACAAACTAAAAATTTTTTGTATAAATAGAACATTTTAGGTCTTCAAAGTTTAGTAACGTCATGATGCTTGTTAGGAAAAGACCCTTAGCACGTGCTTGATTACTAAGACGACAATAATGGAGCAAAATTGATGATTGATAGGGTTTTTGTTAAAGTTCTGCCTATTATGGAGGCTCTAGCTTTTCTAGAACTTCGGGTTCTGATGAGGTCTTTAGCCAGATCGAAATACTAGTATCAACATAGCTAATATGTTTGATTTGCTTTATTTTTGTAAATATACGAAGGTTGAAAGCTCGTTATAAATTGAAAATGAGAAAATTTCTAGTTTGATCCAACGCTTTGCCTATATGAAAACTTAACACAACTTATAATCTTAAATATGCAATCGTCTTTCTGAGGTTTTCGTTATTATGAAATGGCTATTTTGATCCGTACACACTTATGTTGCAGAAGTCTTCTCTTCAAATTTATGATGTGCTTCGCCACGAACTGCAACCAAAAACATACATAAAAAATATGGCAATTCAAGAGCACACTTATATTTTGAACAATTTAAATTTATTTCTTTTTCACATCCATAAATAATTTGTATATTATTTCTATTTCGCTAATATTTTTTTGAGTTTTTTCAAATTAATTTATTTTTTTTTCACAAGCTTTTCAAAACGAAATATTACTGTTTAGCAAATAAACCATGAAGTCACGTGAATAAATGCTTTCACGAAAGAAATTTTATTTTGAATACAATTTGGTGATTATTATCACCAATTACTAGTTACTGTAATTTGAATGTGGTTTAGGTCATAGAAGCAAAATTATGAAATATTTTTTAAAAGATTTGGTTATAAATATAAAGAAATTTGTATGTCGCACCAACATTTAGTAATAGATCTCATATTTTAATTACTGAGAAGTTGCGATTATTCCGATTACAATAATTTTATAATAATGATAGCAACCTAACGATTTTAAGCAGTTACAATCGAAATTTAACTGATTATTTCCCTGTGTATACAATTTAAGAAAATTAAAGTCTATCCATTTAAATAACGACATGTCGGAACATTTTCCATGTTTTTTTTCAGTTTTTATACACTAATAAGTCATTTAAAAATTTGTTCTTTATTTTTTACAAAAATTCTTGTCAAACATTTTGAAATTAAGTTACATCTGCCAATTTTCAAAGCAAACAAAAATCGTGATGTCAAAAATCGGTCGATTTGACATGGACATACTCATATATAAAATATTAAAGTTTCAGCATTCAACTGCAAAAGCTTTTTTTTTTTTTTTATTAAATACATAAGAAATTAAATTCATTTGAAGTCATAAAAAAAAACAAGTGTAACAAACGAATTTTAATGTAAATTTAAAATACTTTTTGCAATAAAATGAGGGTTAGAAAAGAAACACGCAAACTACGACCGTTAGTAGTTTTATATTTTCCTGGGAATAGAGTCGGTACCTTGTAAGTATGATTGTGTTTGTATAAATACCCAGGCAGAAAAATACAATCGGCACAATGTTAGCGGCGGCGGTCGGTTATGCGTTGGCAGAACGTGGGATTAACATTATCGGCAGTATTGTCCTGTTACCCGATTGATAAGAGTGGCCAAACGTTGGTTTGAACGAACTTGCCACCGTTGGGATAATGTTGGTAATTCAAAAAATGTGGTGCTTTTAAAATAGCTTAAATTATATTAATTTTGAGATTTTTTAAATTATATTAGATAAAACATTTTATAATAGATAAAACATTTTAAGAAAATGCTTCTAATTGGTTGTAATATTGGAAGTTTTAACAAGTAAAGCAAATATTGACAAAGAATTTTGCGGGTGGTATTGGCAAAACTCGTGTTTTGCAATTAAATTAGTACAATTTAAGTTGTAGCTTTGGTTATTTTTAACACGATGAGTTTTACCAACGTAGCTGTGGTTTGCCAGTACTATATTTTTTTTTTTGCAACGGTGGGCAATTTATAACTGGGTAGTTGGCTAAATAAAAAACTTTCTTTGAGTGCCCTTAAAGTATATTATTTGTATGTATTTTTTATTATTTGCATAAAGTTTTTTTTTTTATTATTATTTTACATCAACATAAGCAGTTAGAAAGAACAACATAATAGTTTGTTGTAGTCGTAAAAAAAAGACGATGAAAATGTTGTAAAAATAATTTTGCACAGATTGAATACATTTAACCTAAGAAAATTTTTTAAAATAAATTTCGTAAACTTTAAAATAAAGTTTTATTATATTAACCCTGTGATAAATTGTGTAAAATAGGGGTTATTTTATTCTAAGCCACCCACTCAAAATTGTCTTACAAAGAAAAATCGTTTAGGGGTAATTTTTGATTTAAATTAAGTTGAAATATGCACGCGATAGAGGACATAAAATTACGGATAGCCGCATAAAAACAAACTTATCCTTTATTGCATACACTTAAATAAAAAATTATGAATAATTTACAAATACATCTGTAATTTTACAGAAAATGTAACAAATTTAAGGCCGGAGTGCTGATTTAATCATTTAAGCAAAAAGTTTAATTATAAAGGGTCCTCCAAATAACTTTTTTTTTTTTGAACTCCTGAACCAATTGGACTTTGTATGGCGTCATACCAAGGTCTTTATGCAAAATTCGTCTCAATGATGTCTCCGAAATGTTCAATTGTTGAGAACGACGGTGAATTGATGTTGATGGCGCTTCACGCACACTTTCAGCCACAGCAGCAATATTCTCGGGTGTACGCACTGTTTTTGGATTTTCACGCTTTGGTTTATCGATGAGGATGCCAGTTTCTTTCACTTTTTTCACAAGATAACGAACATACGGACCATATTCGTTCAGCGGAATGATAAAACTAATTATCTGTCAAATCAGACATGAGCTAAGTGTTACCATTCACGAAATAAGCACTAGTTGAAAAAAAAAAACGTTAGATGGCGGACCCTTTATAAGCAAAAGATAGGTCGCAAAAGTATGTGGTGCGAATTTTACAAAAATCGGATAGCTTTAATTCGTGAAGAACTGCAAACAAAGTTTCCGAGTTTTTAAAATTTGACTTAGGTTTTGTTAAAAAATTTTCTTTTAACCAATTTTAAGTTCAATTACTTTTTTTAATTCAATTTTGAATACCAATTTAGTTAAATAATTTTTTTTTAAGTTTTAGGTAGAAAAATCGTAACAGTTTAGGTTTTTAACAGTTTGACTATTGTTATTTTAACATAAACCTCCAAAACCATTATTTGGGTAAATAATTTTCTATAAATGAGGACAGATATAGAAAGCTGAGAAAACTTCCTTTAAAATAAGCCCTCTTCCAGCGTTACAGGTCAATTATTCACCAATTGCAATGAATTGCAATGAATATTTCCAAAAAATAGCATTATTGTATTGCACTTTATCGATTTATGCTGCTCCCAACCCCTAAAAACGTGAAACGATGTCTAAAAAGTAAATTCTGAAAATTTGAGCAATATCGATTAACCCTTCGATGCTGCTCAAATTGGTCAAAGTTTGGGCTCCTGGGCCAAAATGGCCAAAATTGGAAAAAAAATTTATAAATTAAAATTTAATGAATATATCAAAACCTAAATACTTTTTGATTCACATTTGCGCAGAGATACTCTGATAAAAAATATAAAGTTTTTGGGATATCGTTAACCCTTGTTATTCCGGTACCAAAAAAAAGGTAAAAAATAGCATATTTTTCAAACCTCTAGATTGATTTTTTAAAAAAATTTGTTAAACGAAATTTCGAAAAATGTTAATTTTCTTTATTAATTTTAGTATTAAAAATAAAAAAAATTTTAAAAATCTATCTTTTCAATATTCTGGTATACCCATTTCAAAATAGCGGATTTCAAGAAAATCAAAATTTTATACCAAATTTTCAAAAATTAATTTAAAAAATCCATATAGTTACTAATAACCAATAAATATATTTTGTTTAATTATTTGGCTTATAAATAGCCATTAAAAAATAAGTACAATTGAAAAACATTGTTAACCTATGTTAGCCCCGTAGCGAAACTACACATTTTAGAAAATTTGGAGCTTTATGCTAAAATTGATAAAAAAAAAATGAAAATGCTTGAAATTAATTACTAAAGTACGTTTTTTGTATTCTACTGGAATGGAACTAAACATATAAAAAATATGAAGTCATATGCACGTCGTAAACCCATGCTTACCACAGGGCAAAAAAATGGTATTATTAAAATCAATGCCCCATATAAACTGAAAAATATATGGTCAAATTAAGTTACAAAATATTGTAATTTGTCGTAAATATAATTTTGTAGTAGTTAAATTTTTTTCAATTTCTCTGCACCGACACCAATTTAGTCGTTCCCCCTCATATTTTAGGGACATTTTCTTACTTTGGGGACTGTCCTCAAAGTTTTTATACATCTAGCGTCTAAGATGAGGCCAATTGGTTCGATACACCGCATAATTAGGGGACAATTTTGGGTGTATATACAGATGTTTGTATAGTATGCGCTGTGCATACATATATAGATATACAAATTAGAGTGTAGCTTAAAATTACGATTTTTCGATTTTCGTTCATTAAACTCCTTAGTTTTATTGCAAATGGTTTCAAATGAAAGAATTCGCTTTTTAATTTTTTTTTTGTTTGGAAAACGTTTACCGTTAACGTTAAAGAAGGCCGAAAATTACTCATTTTGTGAAAAAAGTGTATTATTATTAAAAATTAACCATATTTGAAATTTCGAAAAAATTTACTTTTTATTTCATTTATTCATTTAATATACTCAAAATAAATCAGATATAGAATTCTGACTTCATCGGAGATCTTTAACCCACTAAAGCCAGGAATCCAAAATGTCCCACGAATTTGATAAAAATGCAAAAACGTTTTATTTTTTTAATTAATTTTACAGACTGTCGATTTATATTTTTAAAACATAATAGTTGGTGTCAAAGAAGAAACATAAATTGGAAAAATGACGATTGGAGTTTGTCGTAGTTAAGCGAAATTTGGTACACTATATATGGTTTAAACTTGTAAAAATACAAAATTTTGTCAAAGTCGCAATAAGGATTTGACTACCTGTCATATATCCTGAAAGCTCAAAAATGCAATAAAATGCAATTATTGGAATTTGATAAAATTTGGTGTCTTTCTAGAATTAGACATGTAAAAGTTTTTTTATTTTCTGAGTAAGGATAAGGCAAGCACCAAATTCTATTAGTGAAATGAATAAAACCAGTTACCTAATCGCTTAAAAAATATCTCAGTTCTATCAACTTTTAAAAGTAGTTTAAAAGAATTTTTATTGCAAAATGTTGAAGTACTTCTTGCATCTTGAAAGCTTAAAAACTTATTATTATTTTTTTATTTTTATATAGAAAATTGTATAAAGTAGAATAAATTAAATTTAAATTTGTATATTTAATGTAAATATTTATGTTGCCTACTGGCCTCTATAAAGCCATTTTTGGCGCTGAGGCAAAAATATAATTGTTTTGTTAAAACTAAAATGAAATAAAGATACAAAATTAAAAAAAAAAAAAAAAATTCTTTTTAAACCAGTTTTATTATATTTATAAAATTTAATACTATTTTAACTTAACAGCCATTCCATTTAATATCACCGTGACATTAATCGAGGTTTTCCGATTTTGATAAAATTTTGTGAGTGTGTGCGGTAGTGAACGCAAGTATAAAATTTTTTTTTTTTTTTTGGAAAACTCTGGCAACTGTACAGCTTCAAATTGTGGGGTAGGGACTTCACTTAAAAGGTCATAACTTTAAAAAATGTAGACAATTTTTTTTTTTGCAGAAGAACGGCTAGGTTTGAACATTTTTTAAAAATAAAAATTTTTGAAAAAAAACTAAAATCAATTTTTGAAAAAAAAAATTCTTTTTTTTAAATTTTTAAAATTTTTATACAAATAGCTGCACATGTGTTCTAAATACCCTGAAAAAAAAACTTAAAACTATTTAACAATGAATTATTCTGCCAACTTGAATTAAAATGTATTAAACATTTTTGTACAAATAAACTTTTTTCTATAGAAAAGTTTTTTCATGGGAAACAGAAAAAAAAAGTTTCTTCCAATCCCCGCTTTAAATATAGACATGGCAGCAAACAATTTAAAACGACCCATTTTTGGAATTTTATTTCTGGGAACTGATGGATTGTTTAAAGCAAATTATAAGTTCTGACAATAATTTCATATTTTTGACTTAAAAGTCAATTTATGTCCAAAAAAAAAAAAACGTTGGATTCTGTCTACTAATCCATATTATATTAAATAGCAAAATTTACCTACCACCAAGAGTGCTAAATGAGATTCATTTCAAAAATAACGTTATCTAATAACCTTTCCAATGATACCAAACACTCATATGAACTGTTTATAACTGCTTAACAGGAAATCTTCAAAAGTTACCACTTATGCAATTATTTTGTTTAGAAAGAAAATATTAATCTGTGGGTAAAAAAAACTGCGTTTTGTTGAAAAAATTGCAAAAATTTTATTTTTTTTCTAAATTAAAACTTTAAGCCAATATAGTTTTTGCTTTAATATGTTTCTTATTTAATAAGGAATTTAGTTGCTTAAATATATAACTTTTTGTGGGAAACTCTGTAAATGAAACTTTGTCAAATAATATTTTGTCAAATAATTTTAGATTAGTCGTTTGTAATTTCTTTCAAAAAAAATAAAATTTCGTATTTGTCATAATTTTATAATTTTAAACAATAAATTAGCATCGATTTCGTCATCGAGTTGGATGAAATTTGGAATTTCATATTTTCAAATTAGAATATCTCGGCATCTACAGGAGATAACCAACACAAGTAAGCATGTGTTTTGTTAGCCTCTACTTCTCAAACTCATGTCCGACTGATGCTATTGGAGTCATGCTGGGCATTCCTCCTTTGCATATCTCTGTAAAGGAGAACGCGTGCATGCGATCCCTCAGGCTGCGGGAGATTGGCAGCATGAGGAGTGGGGATTTGAAGGGGCATCTTGAGATTGCGAAAATGTTCGCTTATGGTTCGGTTATTAGGGTCAGTGACAGGATATTGCCTGTGCAGGTATTTGTAAGTCACTTTGTTGTTATGATTTTCGACAGGAGCACGTGGTTGACTGGATCTTGGGTAACGGAGGTTGGTGCATAGGTCTGGTTCACGGATGGCTCAAAACAGTCGAACATGGATACGTGGGCGGGTGTCATCGGACCCGGATTTCAGCTTGCTCTGCCCATGGGCAAATATCCCTCCGGTTTTCAGGCGGAGGTCTTCGCTATCTGTAGCTGTGTGGAAGAGTGTCTGCGGAGGAGGACACGTGGGGCCACGATCTACATTCTACATCTACATCTGACAGCCAAGCAGCACTTGGTGCCTTGAGGGCTCAAGATGTGTCGTCGGGTCTGGTTAAGGCATGTATCGACTCTCTAAATCGTCTAGGACTTAACAACTCCTTGACACTGGGCTGGGTTCCTGCCCATGAGGTTCATGAGGGCAACGAACGGGCTAACTGTTGGGCCAACTGCGGAGCTCGTCGACACTTCATTGGCCCTGAACCCTTCTGTGGCGTACCCAATGGGTATGTGAGAGAGAGGCTCAGAATATGGAGGGAGTCGGAGTTTGGGGCCTATTGGGCCAGATCACCTGGGCAGCGACAGGCGAGGCTGTTTATATCTCCCTCTGAGGAGAGGTCGCGGAAACTCTTGTCTATGACAAGGGGCGAAATAAGGACCGTGACGGGTTACCTCACGGGACACTGTGACCTTAGATATCAATTGTACAAGATGGGACGATAGTCTACGGATACGTGCAGGTTTTGTGAATTGGAACCCGAGACCTCAGAGCATGTTCTCTGCAAATGTGCGAGACTCTCCGACAGGAGGGTGCGTTATTTTGGTGGTCTAATAGTGACGCCATCGGACTTTTGGAACTGTTTACCTGGAAGGATAGTTGGCTTCGTAGGGAGCCTGAACCTATAGGGTGTATTCGCTGGCAGCACAAAATACCAACTTAGGTCGCGGTGCATAGTGCCACTCTAGTCTAATCTAAATCTAATCTAGCCTCTACTAGAATTGCAAATATGTTAATTGTTTCAAAATGTTGTATGCAAAAAGTGACCTACTCTGGGGGCCATATTGACGCATCTGGGTGTTCAGGGAGGTTCAACATCAATAATTTAACTCTATTATGTTATTATTGTTCCGAATTTCGCTGCAATCGCACCACTAGCTAAGAAACTGCCGAATTATTTACAAACATTTTTATATATCCGCGACATCTCCATATAAAAATAATAAAATTTCTAATAACAATTATAAGTACTTCCAAATATGTACTTATGGTAACGCTTTCTTTTTTAGTTTTATCAAATTCAAAATATTTTACCCTGGATAGTTCCTTAAGTACACTCTTTTTTATTTATTACTTAAACAAATACTTATTTTCAATATTTTATTAGTTTTCTTTGCAGCAACAACATCATTCCCTACTTGATAGAATATAAATTTAACAAACAATTTACCAAATTGTTTTAAAACTGTACCCAACAGACTAAAATTTTACAACACAGTAAACACTAACCAAGAAACATAAACTAATGTCTGTAAAAATTGTATACGAACAAGAATATACATAAGTACTTACATATATTATATTGTTTCAACAATATATTACAATACAAATTTTATAGTAAATCTATAAAATATTAATACTGTTAACTTTAACCATAAAAAAAACTAAACCAAATATGCGTTTTTCATATACTTGTTACTGCCCAGTGCAGAAAATCATTACCATATTAGTCGATATACAAGTACATATTTGGTAATGACAAGTACTTGCAATTGTCATTACAAATCTCATTACTTTTATATTGGGAAGTCGCGCAAAATAAAGACCTTTCATTAACAAACACCTTACAAAAAATAGAAAAATATGTGGTTACCTATATGCATACCATTATGGACAAAAATAATGAGTGCACAAATAAATAATAAAAACTAAATTTTATAAAAAAATATTCTTTATATTGAAAAATTGTTTTAAATAAAATGTGCCCACACGGGATTCGAACTCGGGCCCCCAGGTTATCAGTGAGCCGCTCCACCATCTGAGCTATCTCGATATGTTGTACTTGATAGATAAAAACATAAATGACTTGCTTGCACAAAATGTCATTACTTTACTGCTTACAAAAAATGAAAAATATGTAGTTATAATATATATATATATATATATATATATGTGCTTACTGGAATTGAAAAAATAATGAGTCTAAAATTAGATTTTCCAAAAAATTTTCGATTATTACTTTATATTTAAAATAATGATAAAAATAAGTACTTATGGGTAACGCATTCTTTTTAGTATCGAAATAATAGGAAAACTACCAGTTATTAGTCCTTATTATTTGTGCTAAAGTAATGCAGATATTAAGTTGATGTCATTACTAGTAGTGAGAAAAGTAATGACATGTCATCACCGTTTCTACACTGGGTGGTGTCGAGTGAAGTATGTAAATATTTATATATAAAAAAAATTCATGTTGATCCCTTTAAACAAATAGACACTGTCAGGAACATACACATTATCTGTACAAAAAATCTAAATTACATTTTATTTTTTTAGTAGAGCAAATGAAGAAAAATAACAAGTTTGGTGACATATTAGTATTAAGTTATAAACTATGAAATATTTAGTAAAAACTGAAAAAAAATTATCGTTAAAACTCTCATATGGGGTATGTAATATTACCTGCCATAAGGCAGAAATATGTATATCAAACAGACGAAAACATTGTTTCCTTGACTGAACAAGATAGTGGATATGAAATTATCATATTATGATGTCAATGACCATAAATATAATTCAGACTTATCAGATTATGGTCACAGAGAATGATTCTATAATAATATGATCATCAGAATCATGTTTTGCTAGTTACGTATTTCAATCATAACATAATATTATCTCTTATGCGATTATTTTTTTTTTTTTTTTGAAAGTGTTTGTTGAATGACTTATATACCTACACAATATTATAAATACATCACTTCTTCGATAAAAAAAAAACAAGTAAAAGTTATCAAAAAAATATGTTCAATATTATGACAAACTATCCAATTGTAGAAAAACCAAACCAGATGAGCTTCTGTGATTATACTACAACATTTATAATACATTACAAATGAGTTGAGAAACCTTAAGTACACAATTGAGAAAAATTAAAAGCACATGCAAACATATGCAAAAAAAAATTTGAATTTTTGTAAAAATATTCGATTTAAAAAACAATTTTTAAACTAAAATTTTTGAAAGCAACTAATAACGGCCATTACACGATATATCAGCCAAAATCTGACCTTAGGTCTTCCGATTTAAATTATATTTAGCATGCAGAAACTTTACGGAGCCACTTAAAGATTGGCGATTTTATTTTCTCGAAATTTGTAAAAACCATGCTTTTATTCGCAAAAAGTGTGCAAGTTTATACTTTTGTAGTTTCTTTAATATATATCGGATCGTTATCATTTAAAATGCATTTGAATGGTAGCTCCTAGAGTTATGTCGTTCGTAAACGAACTTTTTCAATTGAACAACTCACTCAATGGAAAGATAAGCCCTAAAAATTAAGCCCAAATGAATTAAAATCAGTACGAAAATATCTATATAAACCATATATATATATATATAAAATATATATAATATATATATAATATACACAGTAGTGGTCAAAACATTTGGAACTGAGATCGCATTTGTTGTCTTCATTGATTTATTTTCTTCAAATAACACTTAGTTATTAGAATTTATTTTTTACATATTCTTAATACATTGTTTTATGTTAAACAAATAAAAAAAATTAATTCCATTAAAACAACAAAAAAATTAATAATAATAGATGTATTCAAATTGCAGGTGTTCAAAACATTTGCAACTCTCATTATTCTTACTCTTAACGAAACAATTTATACTAACAAATGCTAGAATATAACGGTAATCGCATTCCTTTTTAGTATGAGATTCAGGCCGTTACATTTTTTAAACAAATTTATTATAATTATTGCTCTTTAATAGTTGTAATAAGATGTTGGAAGCATAAACATCGTAAGAATAATTTTTATAAAAAATGGCAGGAAATAAATACAATTCTGATTTAAAATCAAAAGTTTTAAATGATTTTTAAAATGGACTTTCCCAAATAGAAATTTCTATAAAGTACTCCGTTCCAAAATCAACGATTTGCCGCATTGTTAATAGTGGTAACATCCACTCAACTCATAATGGTGGAAGACCTCGTATTACAACTGTAAGAGAAGATCGGAAAATCAATTTTTATAGATGTACAAAAAAAACCGTTTGTATCGGAAAAACCGAAAAGCTCGGCTTGACTTCGAACGCACCCATTTGAACTGGACTCAACAGCAGTGGAAAAATGTATTGTGGTCAGATAAGTCTAAATTCAACCTCCGGGGATCAGATGGAAGAGCCAATGTTCGAATACCACGAGGCGAAAAGTTTAATCCCAGATACACAACCGCCACAGTGAAGCATGGAGGTGGAAGCATTATGGTGGGGGGGGGGGGTGTTTTTCAGGGAATGGGATTGGCCCAATTCACGGCATTACTAGCACAATGACGGCCACAACCTATAGAGATCTTTTGAGTTCAGTTATGCTTCCGTATGCTGAATGGGAAATGTCACTCTCATGGACCTTCCAGCACGACAATGACCCAAAACACACGACGGGGGTTGTAAAAGTTTGGCTGCAGGAAAATTAAATTAATATCATGTCGCGGCCGGCTCAATCTCCCGATCTCAACCCGATTGAGAACATTTGGATGATTGTAAAACGAAATATAGGCAATAAAGTATTCCGAAATGGTGATGAACTTGTTTTTATTTTTGAGAAGTTATAAATAGTTTTTTTGTATTTGTAAAATAATATGCTATAACTGAATTTAATAATAAAAAAAAAAAAAAACTTATACCACAAATCTTTTTGATCAAAAAAATTATAATTACCTAAACAATGATTTCAGTTGCAAATGTTTTGAACACCACTGTATATACAACTTTAAAATTATGTATTTCTACATCTACTGTTAAATGATTATGTCGGGTCAAAATCCTAGTCATATATATATATATCATATCCGATCCACCATTTTTCGGATCATCATATATCTCCAGTTATATGAAATGAGATATATATAATTAAAATTATACTCTTTTTACTCGGGTTGTTATCGGACATTTCTGATATGAAAATCATTCGATTTGTTAGATTATCCTCTTTCAAGCTGATGCACAATTAAAAAAAAATGCATTTTTATGCAAATGCGATTTCTAGAAGCATTTTTCAGATTGTTTTTCACCTTTAAAATTATTTGAACACCCGATTTAAAAAAACTGATATGGAGCTGCATATAGTTTTATGTAATTAAATATGACCCCATTCATAATTATATAAATTTCATCAGAACAAGTTAGATCTAGTTGTATATTTGTTTAGATAAAATTCGAGGTGATTTGATACAGTTTTATCCGTAGGTTCTGCTCATCCAATTATATGTAATTATGCATTATACCATAAACTTATATCTAATATAATGCTAAATATGATATTTATTATAGTTTCCAAGCTATTAACGATTTTAAAAAGAACGCCTATTATTTCAATTGAATTTTAAAGTGATTGTCGAAATATTAAAATTGAAATTAATATTTGTGCGCTATTTAACTTTTAATTTAAATTTTTTTTTTTTGGAAACTATGTTTTTTTCAAAAATAATTATTTTTCGAAATTTTACGAAATTTTGATTTTGAAGTTTTCTCGCTTCCAAACCGTGGACGACACACGAAAAATTAATTTACAAAAGATTTTGCAAAATTTATTTTTCTTTCGGAATATATTATATAAATATATTATTTCTAAGTATAAAACGCTCATTTGACGCATTTGTGGTAAATTTTATGAAGACTGCCCTAAAGCAGCCTTACCCGTTAGATTGTTAATTGCAGTTATTTGAATCTAATAGGTTTTTCGCTGGATGTCTTAAAGGCTCCAAATTGCATGTATGTGTAAAAACTGAAATTTAAAAACCCTCGGCTAATTCCTATTTAATTTATCATGCTTCTAATTTGTTTAACTTTAGAAATCTTCTTATAATACAATGTCAAAATATAGATTTCACACTTCTGTAGTTGACTACTGCCAAAAGCAATCTAAAAGTATGAGTTGAAAAAAAAAATAATGCATAAAAATATCTAGTAAATTTTTATGCTACAACTTTTTTTGTAAAACATCTGGCCAAAGAAGAAAAACAGAAATCTACTGCATACTTTTAATAAAAGATACAGTGACAACTCGCTTACTTAGCGAAAATTCCACGGAATTGAACAGCTTGGTTATCGCTGCAATTAAAAGTTTTAATAAAAAAAAATTTAAATAGTTTTGATTTACTAATTGCATGCGTATAATTGATGCAGAAATAATTCAAAAACACGACAATTTATAGACCAAAAAGTTTCGTCTGGAATCAGAAATCCCGACATTTCAATAAAAAAATAAACGCATACAGCTTAAGTAAATGTAAAGCAAGATTTTAAGTATATAAGTATAAGTTTATAAGTTGCATTAAGAGAGGTCGCACTGAAAGTGCATTTGCAAAAGAAAACATGTATATGTAACTAAACTCTGTGGATGGATGATTGTATATGAAAGTTTTGGTAGTACAACATTGAGTATGACTAATATTTATATCAATATTTTATAGTTGTGCGTTTTGTAATGTTACGAATAATACATATTTCAATATTATGTTGGAATCTCTGTAAAAGTATGAAATATAAAAATTTTATAAATGTCTGTAATGTTGGCAAAGAGTTATTGCTTTTTGTCGTAACATTGAATGCATGAAATATTGAAATTTCCCTTTTTATTCACAGTACTGTCAATAAAGCACAGCTGTATTTGGGGTGTGCAAAAAAAATCATTATAAGGGAATGTACCTTAATGTGACCATTCACTTGGCCTTTGGGCTATTTAAAAGAAAAAACTAATGTCAAGTATTTCAAATCCAAAGAGATCAGCTTATAGGACAACTCCTTGGGCAGTTTTTGGCTATATATCGTTTTCGTGTGGCAAATAATTTAAAAAAGTTATCTAACAATTTTCAAACCAGCTCAAAAGGCACACATTAGGGAACATGTTCTCTAAGTGGACCTAAATTAAAAAACTCTCCAAAAGCATATAAAATTGTTTGAAAATCGACACACGTTTAAACTTAAATTTATTTTAATTTTGTTTATTAAAACGTTTAGTGTATCGTTTAAAGCTACTTAAGAAGTTACCATATGCTATGATAACTTTTTTAATTGCATTAAACAAACGCTACTGTTTATTAGTAAAAAATCAATTCAAGTTCAATTCTTCCAATTTTGTTTATTTACTTCTCATCAAGTAAATAAAGCAATACGGGTAAAGCGTTGATATATTTCCTTCAAAAATTATAATTTGGGTAAATATTCTACCACTGCTATATTGGTATTCTAAAGATTTTCGGTGACGCAAAATGAAACATATAAGGGCCTGCCAGTAGATAAAGTCTGCATTTAACTAGACATTTTTAATTAATAAATAAACATTGCACGATATTTTGGTTATAAAATTGTCTAAAAAAGACGTTAAAATTCAAACTCAAAGAAAAAATCTAACTTTGCTTCTGGCAATTCTTCCCTAACTACGTAAGCGCCATCTATCGAATATACAAAGAATATATCATAGATGTGGCATCACTTACAACATATGGGAAAACAGTGGACATTAGAGTGAGGCAAGTTTCTAAAAATAGAACTGTTGTGTTGTTTTAGTTGTACTTCTGAGATTATGTATGCAAGAACAAAAACACCGTGTATTGAATATAACTAGTTTTAATCACAACAAAACTTGACCTGACGATAGATCAGTGGGCTAAAGCGCTCTGTCTAACGTGTAGTGTGAGTGCATGTGGCATTAGAAATCAGTTTATCTATACCACGGTCAGTGATTGCACAGAAAATTTCATATAGACGCAATCGAACAATTAAAAAACATAACAAATATTACATTATTCAAAAAATTCAAAAACAGGGTCACTGACAAAGGTTCAATACCAGAAACTGCGCAGTCTGATTCAGAAAATTGAAAATTTGCAATGTAGTTATCATTTTTAGAAAATATACTCATTCTTCTCTACCACGCCTTTCACAATTAAAATTAAATAAAATTGCATATTAATTATAGAATTAATTGCAATTGTCTGAAAAAGACGTTAAAATTCAAAATCAAAAAACAAATGATTTTGAACTTGAATAATCTTGTTCACATCATAATTTATGATAAAATATCGAAAAACAAACTTTTTGCTTTAATTTTTTAAAACTTAAAAGTAAAGCATGCAAACGATATAAACAGTTAAACTAGGAAACAAATTGGAAAATATATCAAGGTCCACTTTATGGAACAATATGAAAATTTAATGTTTCACACTTTGGTTTTGTTTATTATATTTTTTAATGTAATCAAATATATTTTTTTTTTTTTTATGTAAAATTCTTACCATTTACAGAAGCTGAATTGGATAATTCTTGTTTGTTATTTTCTTTTAATGTTTACAAAAAATTAAACTTCATATTGCGTTTTTTTGAAATGACACAATAAAACCTAGAAAAACGTGAACATTCAAGTAGAAACTTTTTAAAATAGTGATAGCGGAAACTCGATGACAGTGACAGTTTTGACATTCATGCAACAGAGCGAAAAAAACGAAAGGTCCAATTTAGGAAACAGGCCACAATTGAGAATATTCCCTTACAAATTTCATTATTTTTAGTTAAAATAAATATAAAAAATACTAAAAAACTTTTTGTAAATCCCTTTTATTTTTTTTGAAATCCCAAGTAAAAATATTTTGTGCATTTTCGTATTATATATAATCATATCCGAAAAATGCGAACATCTAATGCTATCATATTAGAAATAATCTGATACAATTAGACATTATTTTATACAACTTGATCTAATTTGATGAAATTACAATGGTATCCGGATTTTGTCCTCATATAAATGTATCAAATTATATATAATGTAATAAAATTACATCCAATTAGATACAAATGCATAAAAATATATGCAATTAAATGTGCCATATTTTATAATATATATAGATCGATGTATAATATAGATATTAGATTTTAGATATTTGTATATATTGACCTATATGAAGAGTAATAAAACGAGAGATGTACCCGATGCAAAAAGTCCCGATATGGATATATATAGGCATATATAGTCATATAGTTGATCCGAAAAATGGCATATATAACATTATCTCATATCATCCCATCGGATCACATTTGATATAATTTGATTCGAAAAATGGGTCTATCTAATTTCATCAAGTTATATATAATTTGATACAATTTTAAAACTGGAACACTTCTTAGCCCCATTTGCTTGTATGTTAACTCACCATCTGATAATTTATGTAAATATTTAGTTGATATTCTAAAGTATCTAACTAAAGATTCAAAATACAATGTTAAAGATGCTAAGGACTTTGAAACCAAAGTCAATAATACCCAAATTGAAAGCGATGAAATTTTAATATTATTCCCAAGTATACCAGTAAACTTAGCATTGGAAACCATTGAAAGAAAATGGAACATATTGGAAAAAATTCAACCGTATTCATTGAATTATTTACGTTTTGCACCAAAGAAAGCAGACATTTTAAATACTAGGATAAATATTTTGAACGCAAAAAGGGATGGCAATGGGTTCTCCAGCTTCCCCGATAATTGCTGATAAGTATTATCATGGAATAAGATAAAATGAATAATAAACCATGAACCTTAACCAAATAAGTGGATGACTTGTTCAGCATTATAAAATTGAACGATATTGATGATTCTTTAAAAATTTTGAATTCTTTTAAAGGAGAGTGACAACAGATTACCATACTTAGATTTGGAGATGCATTAGTGAGCGAAAGCAACTATAGAAGGAGCTGCTATACACATTGTAAATCAAAGGATATTAAAATTAGGTGTAATTTTATTTTAACTAATATGTAATGTAATCTATATGCAATTATATGTAAAAGTAATCGATTTTGTTTCTTGTTTCAACCATATGTGTTTATATTTAATTCCCGATGAAAAAAGTTCGGCTATAATCACATATAACTAAACATCACATCTCATCTGATTCAAAAAATGGCATGCATAAGCTGATCTCATGGTATCACATGCGATATAATCTCATATAGTTTGATTCGAAAATAAGACTATCAAATATGATCAAATTATATATAATGTGATACAATTGTATCTAATAAGTTTTTTAATTAAAATTTTTTTTAAATGTTTTAGAGATCAGTACTTTTTATTTTAGTCTAATTAAGTACTACACGTAATTAATATATAAAACGTGTAAATTGTAATTTTAAAAAAATTATATTAAATTTAAAAATTTATGCTTTTTATGAACCTGAATTTGGAACATAAATTAAATTTAAAACGCTAGGTAAAACAACAAAAAAAATCCATGTACCGAGGAACAAATTCAAATTCTTTGTTCGCAAAATTTTCACATAGAAGACCTACAGATTTTTTCAAGAGCAGCAATAAACAGCAAACTTTACACGTCCTTGTTACACAAACTAATTTAAATATCAGATCTGTACGGTCGGCATTATGAATAAATACGATATATTTTTTATGAAGGATAAATCTCCCTATTTAGTACTTCATCAATTTCAGATTGTTCAAAACAACAATTTTTGTTAACCACAAAACAGGATCAGTGGTAAAATGTATATTGCCTATACTAACTATAAATTTATTCTAAAAATTTTAAATTTAGAATCCATTACGCATGATGTAAGAGTTGTGTGTTTCATTTGTTTAAACAAACCGTTTTCAAGGCTCTCTTGTAAAAACCCGAACTAGTTGTAAGAGAGTTTCTAAAAAATGTATTAACACTAAAAAATATTACTTCCGCCAAAGTAAAACTAGTTTGTTTTTTATACAAATAGAACATTTCTGGTCTTCAAAGTTTAGTAACGGCATGATGATTGTTAGGAAAAGGCCCTAGCCACGTGTGTTAATTACCAAGAAGACAATAATGGAACAAAATTGATGATTAAAGGGTTTTTTGTTAAGGCTCTGGATGTTCTAGGAGATATTTGGTCATATCGAAATACATGTATCAACCTAAGTAATATATTTTATTTGCTTTATTTTTGTAAATATACGGAGGCTGAAAGCTCGTTATAAATAAAAATTACAAAAAAATAATCTTGATGAAAACAAAGAAAACTGTTAAAAATGGTATTTTTAATTAACTAATTTTCATGCTTTTAATTAAATAATTAATTGAAAAGTTAATTTGTGTTGCTTTATGTATTCTCTGCATAACTTTTGTTTAATTAACACAAAATTTTGTTTTTATATAAACTATCAAAATATGCAATAAAAAATCTCTAAAAAACTGTTTATCTTAAAACCAGTTGGCATATAACATTTAACAGATGTCGAGTACCTTGGTTTATCTTCTATATGTTCGTTGTTTTAAACCCTAATATTTATAACGTTCTTTTTTAATACTTCAATAAAAAAATATTATTACGAAACAGTAAATTTTGAAACTCATTTAAATTCTAATTATAAATCATAATTATATAAAAATATATACATAAGTAATAGAATTTGTTTCATTAATTTTACTAAATATATTAATATATAATGATATGTTTCGCTATATATAATTAAATATAAAAGTGATAGAACTATTTTACCATATACACATGCATATGATCATATATCTAAGAATATATGGTCATATATAGATCTATATATATTTCATATGACCCAGGTGAAAAGTTCATATATGATCATATATTACCATATATGGTTTCATGTATGAGCATATATGGTTCCATATATGAGCATATATGAACATATATGTAATGCATGGGAGCATATATGGGTAAATATATTTAAATGAAAAGTTCATATATGGATATGTATGACACCATATATGATAATATATTGCATATATTGGTTCATATATGCCATATATCTCCATATATGAATTCATATATTATTAAATATATGGTTAATATGTTTTAATTTTTGATCAGATGTGACCATATAAGAGGATGTTTTTTTTTATTTTTAACCCTTACTCTGCCTGTCTACAAATTCTTAACAAAAATATATAAATTAATATTTTATTAATTTATAAATACGATTGCAGAGAATGAGTTATTAGGAAAAAACGCACCCCCTTTCTGGGGGAGGGGTTCACAGTTGAAATTTTGATTTGCGATTTTATACAAAAGTTCTGAAAAAACAGGAAAAAATAAAAAAAACCAAATGTTAAACTGACTCGTAATGGGTTAATGAATGAGATATATTACTCTTTGAAAAGATATTTAAAACACCTTTCCGATGATGCATAAATGATGCCAATCCATTCAAAACTTTTGTATAAAATCGCAAAACAAAACTTCAAATTTGAACCCCTCCCTCCCGAATAAGGTCCACCAAAAGATTTTACCATCGGCAGATTCAGCGTGGAAAAGTTTCATTAATTTTGGAAACAGGCGGCTAAACTATATTTAAGCCAAAGTTTTTGATCTTAGTATTCAAAAACTGGTTAAACCAGATGAATTAATTGGATTTATTTATTTTGTTATATTTTGAGTTTAAAAATAAAATATTTTCCCACATTCCTATTTTTAGTTGTATTTCAGAATAATTGGAAAACTAAACAGAACTATTTAAATTTTAAGATACAATTAAAAATAGTGTATTATATTCTTATATCGAAGTAAATTTTAAGTTTTTAAAAAAATTCCTGTATTCAGTAACATGTATATAGAATTATAATAGCTGGATTTTTTTAATAAACAGAATATTTTTGAAAAAAAAACTAAAAAAGCTTTTTTATATACGAGAATATAAGAAAAGTTATAATATATGACAATATATAAACATTCATATATGTCCATATATGAACATTCATATATGTCCATATATGAGCATATATGTCCATATATGAGCATATATGTCCATATACCCTCAAATTTCGGATCCGAACATATATGAATTCATATATGAACTCATATATGTGGCCATATATGACAATATATGAACTTTTTCACCTGGGGATACATTTATATACTGCGCCATATTAAAAAAATATCATAAAATAACGTAATATATATATTACGTTAGTATATATTGCCACACATATAACGTAATCTATTGCCACATATATAATGATATCAGGTTGTATATGAGTATATAAAAACTTTTGTCATAGATATTAAATAATTTATTAACTTTGAGCTATGCTCAGAAAATTTTTTACTTTTGCTTTTTTACAATATTTTTTTATTAAATACTTGAATTTTCCTTTTTTTGTCTTTTCTGATATAAAAAGAGATACATTTTTTTTGGTTAATTTCTACCATATATGTTTATATATAATTATATATAAAAGTGATAGAATTTGTTGGTTGTTTTTATTGTATCATATGATTTCATATTAAGTTATATCTACTATATGTCAAGAGATGCAAAATATCAAATTATATGTAATATAAGATATAAAGGTATATGATGATTTATAGCGCTATATTATAAATTTTCCTTAAAATAAGTACGAGATGTAAATATAAATAGTTACATATGCCCATATACTTATTTATATATAATCATATCAACTATATATTAACGTTTTTCGTCAGGTGGTTATATATTTCAGATATCATTTTATAGATATATTTATTTTGCAATATATCATTATAAATAATTGTATATCGTTATATAAATAATTTCAAAACATTTTTGCTTGGGATGTGTTTTTTTTAACGAAAATTTTTTAGATTATTACTGCAGGCGTTAGAGCAAAATGTACAGTTTTTTGTTTTAATCATGCTACTCTTCCTTTTTTTCGGTCCTTGTTATTTTTTAATAATAGTTTAGTGATGTGTGACAAATATTATTTTTTATATTTTTTAAATATACTATCTCAAATATATGAATTTGTATGTAGAATGTAAGTGTATATGGACTACTTCAATAATTTTCGACACCTGCTGAAACCGACTATATATGACTTTTACTTCTCAATGTTTTTTCAATGGAGAGAAATATTAAACATTGTTTTTAAGACTATATTTAAAAGATATGACATGCAAAATTTTACGTTGAAAAGTGAAAGAAATGACTTGAAACTTACAAGAGTTTTTTCATTAATTTAATTTTTTTTTCTCATAGTTTTTAACTTTCAGATCCAAACCAATACAAAGTGGAGTCACTAGACTTGAAATATTTTTCCACTAAAAAATACTTTTCCTTATCGCTGTTTGGTGAAATGGTGTATGGTTGTTTACATGTGAAACCAAAATTTTCCAATTTTTAAACTTTTGTAGTTTTTCCCATAGGGTTTTTGCGCTGTTTAATGGAATTGAATTTTGAAAACAGAATTTAAAAACGGGTGTAATTTTATAAAGTTTTATGTATAACAAGTTGATTTCAGCGAACAAAATAACCGGATACGGACATCACAAATTTAAATGGAATTCGCGTAAATATGGAAATGTATGGTTTTTGCGTCTGACATTCAAAATTATATTTGAAATTGGCTAGCGTATTACGTGATCTGAGTATCTTAGTATACGCAACTCCGAGCCAAAAAGGCACTTAAAACTTCTAAACACAAAAATGGAGTGAATCTTCACGACTGGCATAACTAATAAAATGCAAAAACATAGATTTTGTTTCGTTCCTAGCGAGTACTGCGGCAGTTTTTACCAAACACATTTCGCTTTGTGACAACTAAAGTGCTGTATGAATTCCGCCAAAACTTACATCAACACAAGATTTTATTAAGCTTAATACTAAAATCGATAAGGCATCAACAAATTTTAAGGACTTTATATTTTATGGAGCAAACAAAATTTTCATAAAATCGGAAAGCATTCTTATATAAAAATTTTAATTTTTCGAATGTAAAAGTATTTGATATGATTTCCTGCAAATAAGTAACTCTAATCCCAACTAAATATCATTAAACCGGCAAAAAGAAATGCTTGTTTTCCAAAATAACCGCGGTTTTAAGTTTTTAAGTTCTAATATATGACACACCATATTTTTAGTGTATTTATATATTTTTTGGTGGTGTAATATATAATTTGGAAAGGAGATGAAAACAATGAAACAATGATCTATAAATTGATGTAGCCTTAATGAAATGCAATCAAAAACTGTAATTTTAAAATTTTTAATTTGCTTGAAACTTACGACTGACATAATTTTTTGCGCAGTTAAAGATAAATGATTAAAGCGAATGGATTTAGCATGCTTTAACATATGCTAACATATGCACGAAAGGTTGGTTATTCATGTCATCCAAAAAAAAAAAAAGAAAAAAACGTTTTAAATATTTTACCTCAGTGCCGAGAATTTTTGAAGTTCGTCATATGAGCGTTTTTATAAATATTTTGTTATTGTTAAAATGTTTATAACGTATACGTGTGTAGTGTTCTGTTAAATATGTTTAATGCAGTTTAAATAGTGTAAAATATTGTCTTCGGGTGTGTGTGTGTGAGTGTGTACAAATATGTTGCATATAGCTTGAACATTAGGGTGTCACTTTTTTATGTACTGATAATAACTTTTTAAGTGAATTCGGAACAAAATCAATTTCTAAAAGACTTTTTTATTTGAAATTTTGTTTTGAATATTTAATTATGATGTGTATGTGTGTGTTGGAATGGCCGTCAAATTTTTTTTTGATGATAGTATAAGAACATAACAAGAAATTATGAAATTTTAAGTAAAATGTTGCATTTTTTAAAAAAACAATTTTAATTAAAACTACATTGCGTTTGGTGCTGGAACTGTTTTAGCCACCGCTAAAAAGTAAGAGCATTGTTCTTAATATTTTTTCAAGGCCTACACTGCTTTGCCATGTAATTTTTGATATTTGCAAAAAAATGCAAAAAGTTATAACCCTATTGTACATGTTGTAAGTGTAGCAAAACAATATCAAGTGTTTTTTTTTTTGTAAGAATATAGAAATATATAACATAAAATATTACAAGTGCATGATGAAGCAATTTGTAATTTTATTTTACTACTTCTTTTATCATACTCTCAAGACACATGTCTTCAATTGTATGAAAGATGAAACAAATGTTTGTTGACTTTTAACTTTGTCAGGTGATTATTATGTTTGTATATGCAAATTTTTAGTTATGTTACATATTTAAATACTCCCGAGTAAAAAAAGTTATATAGAAACTTATATAATTTCATATATACAAATATGATTACATATAGCCAAGTATTGTACTATATTAGTGTTAAGTATGACTTTTAGTTTTTTTAACAACTTCAATAAGTATGTTCCCATACACATCTATATATACCATATGTAGTTAGATATGCTCGGAAGTTTTTAACACCATACAATTAAAATGGGTTTATAGAAAATCATACAAAAATTGTATATATCACCATGTTAAAAATATATTCTAAGTTCATTTATAATTCATAATGTCCGACCGAATTCACATTTTTCGGCTAAATTTTTTATAGCAGAACTTTTCAATTTACTTTTTAAATTGAATAAAACGTGAATTTTGATTGCTTATGACAACGAAATTTCTTTAAAGTAACACAAAAAAAAATATTTAAACATCCAGGGAAAAAAACGATTAGAGTCAAACAAATTCTATTTATTGAATTATATCTGCTTAAATTTTGTGGCGAATAACATCGTAAGGTGCGAGTATATGTGGAATTCTGATTTTATAGTTTTTGTATTATGTGCCCTTTATTATCATATCCAAAAATATGTTTTCTTTTATATTATTTGATGTACCAGATACAATCAGAAATTCTTGACTAAATTCTTTTAAAAAAATTAATTTTAACATTTTAAACAGAAGAGCTCTTTTACCTCAGATGAAAATAAAAATTTAGTTTTTTTATGATTAATAATTTATTTTGTTTAATTTATTTTCATAAACTTTAAAATGAATTTTTTTTTGTTATTTTTTATTCCATAAAAACAAAAGTTCGCATTTTTTTATTCAATACTAAGTATAAGTGTTTGCACGTGATATAAAAATCCTAATGAATTAAAATCAATATAGATACGAGGGCGGATCAATAAGTCCGTGACTTTTCGGAGTTCCCTAGTAGTTATATGAAATGCAACACTGCTCCCATCAAGTACCACCTGTTAATAGACTACTGTCATTTTCAGCAAGTTCCGTCATTTACTTTGCGTTTCACAGCTGTTTAAAACATACAACCACGTGGATTTTTTTTTAAATGGAAAAACTGGTTTCCGAGTGCTCATTAAACATTATATTTTTCGAAAAAAAAAAACGTCAGTCAAACCAAGGAAAAGCTTGATTGGGACTCTGCATCATCGATTTCAATGGCAAAAAAGTGGTTTACTGACTGTCGTTGAGGTCGCACAAGTACAAATGACGCTGAACGTTCTTGGCGGCCAATTGAGGTCACCCGAAAATGTCGAAAAAATCCACGACATGGTGTTGGCCGATCGAAAAGTAAAAGTGCGTGAGATTGTTGATGCCATAGGCATTTCAGTGTGGTTTCGATTTTAAATGATCAGTTGGGTTTAAGAAAGCTGTCTGCAAGATGGGTGCCGCGTTTAGTCTCAATTGACCATAAATGTAATGGTGGTGATGGCAACAGTTTTTTGGGATGCACGCGGAATAATTAATCGATTACCTTCAGAAGGGAAAAACATTAAACGGCGAATATTGTGCCAACTTATTGGACCGATTGAACGAGGTTTTAAAAAAAAGACCCCATATGGCCAAGAAATGTCTATTTTGTGGACCTCGAAAAATCCTATTTTTTGAAAGGGATACACAAATTAGAGAAGCCTTGGAATAAGTGTATTGAGCTAAAAGGAGATTATGTTGAAAAATATTTTTTTTTTTTTGGAAAAAACTGTGTTTAATTCAAAAAGTCACGGGCTTATTGATCCGCCCTCGTATATATGAGGCATATAGTTAAATATGAAAACATGTATGTAAAACTATCAAATTATGTATGTATATATCGGGTCAAAATATTGATGAAATTTTATATAATTTAATACATAAGTACATATCATATCTGATATAATTTGATCCACCATTTTTCGAATCATAATATATATCCCATTATATAAAATAAGATATCATTATACATGACATAACATCATATTATTATTTTTTATTTGGGAATGATCTTTTTGTATAATTTGGTTTTTATGAGATAAAAAGAAGTTTTCTTGTTTAATTATTTTGTAGAAGTATAAAATAAAATAAAATGTAATAATCATAACGTACACTTAAAGAAAAAATTAATAAAAATGTTTGCTAAACCTACTTAAAATAAGAACAAAGTTTAGTTTAGTTTCAGTAAAAGCTGCTAAATACATCATTAACCCTTGAATATCTGGGGTAAAAACTGGACAAAACCATTAACTTAGGGCATCATACTAAAATTGATTTCGATATGAAAATTTATGAAATAAAATGTTTAAATAAAATTTTGTATTTGTAGAGACTGCGACTTTACAGTCATAAAATATTAGTAAACTTGGAAATACTTAGCTCATGTCTGAAGTCAAAAAACTGCCATTCTAAAGTATTGTGTTAATACATATCAAATGTTAACCACACACAGAAAAAAATTTAGTTATTTGCCAACTGAAATGCGGTTATTACGACTGAAATAGGTTGGTACAACTGAGCATTGGTTTTCACAACAAAGTTCTGTAAATGCAACAGAATTTTGGTTGCAACACCTAAAATATTCAGAAATCTAAAGTAACTATCGTTGTACTAACTGAATTTGTAGCTTGTTACCATTAAAATACATTTTTCAATTCGGTTGGCACTTTATTTCTCTGTGTGTAGAAAAATAATACTATTTAACTACTGACTAATGACTAACTTCTACATAAATACAATTTTAATAATTAAATGACGTCAAATTAACATTTGTCACAAATTAACCCTTTACTACATGGAGGGCTAGATTTCGCAATCAAATAAATATATGTTCAGTCAAATAAATAATATTTTAATCTACAATCAGTAAAGGGTTAATTGGTGAAAAATTTTACTTTAAAGTCTTATATTAATGTTTACTTTTGTCATTATTACGTAGTTAAATAATATTTAAAAAATACTTCTGAAGGGCACTTTTTTGAATTTAATGCAACATGGGTTATGTATATTCTAGCTAATTACTAATTTATGACTGGAAGGTCATATTCTCTTTAAATACAAAATATGAATTTATATATATTTTATTTCATAAATTTTTTTATCGAAATCAATTTAAGTATGAAGTCCTAAAATTAATGGTTTTTGCCAGTTTGGACCCCAGATATTTAATGGTTAATGATGTCCAAGTAATTTTTAATTTCATTATTTTCTTTTGGGTCATAAATAGCCCAATATATACATACAAATTAAGTAAATATACACCCTTGCATTTCTTTAAGTATTTAATTTATTAAATTTATATTATTTATTTATTTTCTTGAAAACCGCTAATTTCAAATCGTTTCACACACTAACTGAATAAAGGAATATCTGTGAAAATTTTCTTTTTTAAAGTCTAACTAATATACATTAAAATAAGAAAAAAATATTTATAGTTTGCAAAAAATTGTTTGAAAATATTTAATAAAAATCAAATATTGGGTTTTGAAAAACACTTCATATTTCCACGTTTTGTTTTTTTTTTGAGTTCGAAGTTAAAGATTATTATGATAAGCTGATTATGATAATCTTTAACTTCGAACTCATATATTAGTTCTCAATTAGTGGGATAACTAGGTTATATGAATGTTTGATGTTTGCATGGGATTGTCACTTCTTTCAGAACGTGTTATGATGATGGTAACCTAGAAAATTCCCGAAATAGATATATCAACACATTCCTGAAAGTGGTAAATTAATAAATTTGAAAACAAAACCTCTATAGATTATTTGTAAGGACAATTTCCTTATTAAAAAATAGAGAGTATGGCCTCGAACTCAAATAATTTTAAATTTCATTGCACAATTAAAGATCGAAAAAACATAATTTTTATTTTTGACAAAAATTATATCAAACTTAATTCTTCAGGTAATTTAAATTTAGGCTTTCTTTTATTTATGATGTTTAAATTTTAAAAGTAAAAACCTTATGAAAAATAAAAATTAAAAAATGTCATGGCAACATGACAATAAATACATACATTTGATTTTTTCACGTGTACATTAACATAGTGTACAAAAAGATATAGAAATCCCTGGTTTTATACATGGTGCCATAAACCAGCTGGGATTATTGATGAATCCTATTTTTAACCTCTTTATGTGAGATTACCCACAAATTTCACACGCAGAAAAGTATAGTGCAAGCCTAATTTTTTAGTGAGTAAAACCAATAAAATCGAATAGTTAAATTATAGTCAAATGTGATTTTTGAATATTTTAAGATTTCGAACTAAATCTCAATTGTATTAACAGAATTTTTGTTTGAAAAACCAATGTTCAGTTGTACCAAGCGATTTCAGTTGTAGTGACCCAATTTCAGTAGGAAAACTACAAAATTTTTCTCTGTGTAATAATAGTTCTTAAAATGAAATAGGGACAATGTCCATATTAATAACCTGCTCTGTCTTTATATATCCCAATAAGCAATTTTGGTGGAAATAAAGATTAAATCAAATCTACTTCCAATCGCGTTTTCTAATTTTAAGCCTTGAATTATACTTGAATTACACTGTTATTCAATAGTGTATTAAAGCAGAAGGGATGCTTGAATTCAAGTCGAACATAGCATTATAAATTGAATTGCATCATGATTTAGAAAAATACATGATTTTAAAGCTTAAATTATAGTCAAAGTCAAGCCGGACGTACATCATAAATATTATCCATAATTAAATTAATCCACCAAACTGTTTTACTGATAATAGAAGAATCTTTTTTGATTTATAAAATTATAACATTGTAGTGAATTTCGAAGACTGTAACAGATGATCATCATTAAAACATCCTAAATTTGTCATATACAATAAAAACTGAAACCGTTATTGTGTTCCACAATACCTGCAAAACGTTTATTTATATTAAAGTTTGGGGCTTAATTTGAAGATGATAATGGTGCTAGGCGATGTTGATAGTGTGCCTGTAAAAATGTTAACATGTGCATACATAGCAAATAGTTCTCCTTTTGGCGATTTCAGTTAACCTACAATATCTGATTCTCCTAAAATACTCTCAATTGGTAGCGTGCTGGCTCATCAGTGCGGCGGTCGTGGATTCGATTCCCACCAGAGGCACTGGTCTGTTTTCGCTACAACGCGACGAAAGCAATAGTAGCTAGTGCTCGGTTAGGGTAATAGGATATAATTTGTAATTATATGATTATTAATTAATAATTAATTAATTAATGATAATGTATGAGTAAAAGAATTTTTTTTTAGCAAGATTCTAATTTGTTTTCCATTCTTAAATTCTGCAACGCAAAAAAAAAACAATAATAATATTGAATTATATCCCCGTTAGTTATCTTTTACCCAAATTATTTTTCATATTTTTTTTTCTGATTCGTAAAAATTACAAATTTATTATCGAACTTGCTAAAACTTGAATTTAGCTTGAGAAATACGCACTCTTTCAAGTTTAATTCCAGAAAAATATAAAGCACTTGATATTTTTAATTTATACACAAATAAAGAAAATCAAACATATTAGCTAGGCTGATATTAGTATTTCGATCTGGCTAAAGATCTATTCAAAACTCGAAGTTTTAGAAAAGCTAGAGCCTCCAGAATTTTTATATTTTTTTTGTGCTTATTGGGATGTATATTAGATGACATATTTTGGGCAATTTGTGACGAGTTAAATGGTCTCTCTAAAAATGTTTAATGGTAGCCCTATCCCTCCATTCGCACGAGTGTTTTCCTACACGATTTCACTTTTACACGATTCTTCTTTTTCCCTTGTAAATCGGAATATGTTGAAATTATAACAAATAACGTGATTATTTTATTTGTAAGAAATATTGTTAGTAAATGGATTATTTTAAGCACATTTTGATTATAATAAATATAGCACTTTCATGAGCTTAAAATATGCAGTGAAGATTCAAAATATGCACTTAATGGAAATATCCACATAGAGAATTTTCGTTTACGAGTCTTAATGAAATTTTTAACAAAACTAATATGAATCATGTTAGCCCAATTTTTGGAAAAGTTTATATCTTTTATTTTCCTCATATAGGAGAATATATAATGTAAGTTTGACACGATGTACTTAATTTTTAGCTGAACTGTTGGTTTGGAAAGCCACATATAGTCGAGAAGTAGTACTATGTGTTTTTTATGTGATTTTTTCCGGAGAGCGAAAAAAAACTGATTCATAGTGTTCTTTTAATATATTAATATATTTAAATGCCTTATAGATTTAGATTAACTACCTTATCTACTAAAATACTGCATTAAAAGAAATTCAGATTAAATCTTTGCTACATAGTTGTGCGCTAAATGGAACAATAAAAAAAATAACACATAGCCCTACTTGCAGGTTAGCCGACGATATTTTAAAAATTTTACATTTTTTTATTAAATCTGAACTTCTTCCGCTGACAAAAACATTTTTTCAATTATAAAACTATTAAATTAACATATTATTATTTTCAAACTAAAAAATGATTGAAATAGAGAAAAAATTGTGTTTATTTTTATTTTGAATAATGTAAAAATATGCATATATAACCATGCAATAAATTTTGTGCAAAATAAGCTTTCAAGCTTAACAACATCACAATCAACACTAGTTACAATTACAGACAGTTGCACCAAGTTCAAAAAGTAGAAGGATTTACAGTCATATTTTTTAAGAGCATCATGTAATGATTTGAAAATCTATTTTAGCATAGTATGAACCTCATGACAATGTATATGATCCTAAATGGCCACATTATGGTCACTGCAGCTGTGACTACAATATTTTTAGGACCAAACTACGAGGGCCGGTCAATAAGTCCGTGACTTTTTGACAGTTTTTTTTTTTGCAAAAAAAAAAACAAATTATTTTTTTATTTGTTTTTTGTGCTTTAACATAATCTCCTTTTAGCTCAATACACTTAGTCCAACGTTTCTCCAAAATTTTGTATCCCATCCAAAAAATAGGATTTTTCGAGGTCCTTAAAATAGGCATTTGTTTGATCAATAATTTCATCGTTAGAGCTAAATCTCTTTTTACCGAGCCATTTCTTTAGGTTTGGAAACTGGATATAGTCAATGGGTGCTAAATCCGGAGAATATGGCGGATGAAGTACCAATTCGTAGCCCAATTCGTGGAATTTTGTCATTGAGACTGCACACGTGTGCACCAGTTCATTATCTTGATGAAAAAGAACGTTTTTCTTGGCCATATGGGGTCGTTTTTTTTTTTAGTCTTCGTTAAATCGGTCCAATAAGTTGGCATAATATTCGCTATTGCTTTTCCCTTTTGAAGGTAATCAATGGGGATTATCCCGCGTGCATCCCAAAAAACTGTTGTCATCAACAAACTTACCGACAAACTTACCTTAACTTTCTTCGGAGCCGGTTCATCCGGAGGAACATATTGTTTAGACTGTTGCTTGGTCTCCGGAGTGTTGTAATAGATCCATGTTTCATCCACAATTACAAAACACCGCAAAAACTCATTCGAATTGCAGTTAAACAACTCCAAACAATCTTTTGAAGCTGTCACACGGTTACGTTTATGGTCAATTGAGAGCAAACACGGCACCCATCTTGCAGACAGCTTTTTAAACCAGTAAACCACTTTTTTACCATTGAAATCGATGGTGCAGAGTCCCCATAGTAATTATCAAGCTTTTCCTTGGTTTGATTGACGGTTTTTTTTTCGCAAAAAATAATGTTTAATGAGCACTCGAAATTCACTTTTTTCTATTTTTAAAAAAATCCTCGAGGTTGTATGTTTTGAACAGCTGTTAAACGCAAAGTAAATGACGGAACTTACTCAAAATCTGACAGTAGTCTATTAACAGGTGGTACTTGATGGGAGCAGTGCTGCATTCCATATAACTACGAGGAAAGTTAGAAAAGTCACGGTCTTATTAATCCGCCCTTGTATAACCATTACTTACTCCCTATCATATTATGATGCTCTTAAACCATTTTTTTTTTCTGTGTGTATACATATATTAAAATAATAGTGTTGTGTATCGACTGTTTCGGTTGCAGTAAGCGAGTTTCTGTTAGTTTTTAGTAACCTATTCACAATTTTCAATAATCCTTCAAAAATTCGTATTATTTTTGTGCATAGTATGAATGCTTGTACTTTATCTGAGTATGTACGACTATAAAATATGATGTGAAACAATAAATGTAAAATACAACAGACATGCTACAGCAAAAAATCTACTTCATAGAGTATGTAGACATAGAAATATACAGTTTTTAACGAGAAAAAGAAACACACTTACACAGCCAAGAACATAAATGTTGAGAAACACAAAATATATTTCATCATAGAATAAAAAATATGAATATAAAAAAAGTAATAGTGTTTTCTATGGTTAACATCGAATTTTATATACACTATAATTTAAATTGAGATGCAGTATTGTTTCCAGCTGTGGTTTCGCTCAATCCGTCAAGTTTAGTCAAAAGTCTGCTTTAGTTTTAAATACTAAGTGTGTTGCAACTAAAATTTAGTTGTGCTAACCAATATTCAGTTGGACTAGCCGATTTCAGATGTGGCAACAGTGGAAAAATTTTTCTCTATGTGTATATTTATATTCATAAACAAATTTCGTGATTTTGAGATAAAATTTTGGGAAATTAAGCAAAATATAGGAAAATATGTGGTGAATTATTTCAAAAACCCTCACTCATGAAAAATAATGTTTTAAGAGATTTGGATTCAGCGTACCTAAGTCAATTAAAAAATATGATTTTTAAAAATATTTTTAAAAATATCAATTAAAAAATATGATTTTTAAAAACAAGTTCTGCAAAATGTTCAAATTGGTAGAGTAGTATTTTCAGTGCCGAAACCAATTGGCTTAAATATCCTTCGTAGCCAACATTCCGTAGAAATGTTATATACCAATCAGTTAGTAGCATCCAATATAATATAACTATAAAATTTGTTATAGTATTCACAAACACAACCGCATAAATAAATTCATTCTCTGGTACTATCTGTAGGTGGGTTCAAAATTTATTTATATTTCTGTCTGTGTACTTGACTGTGAGAGTGTGTGTGTTTTTTTTTTTTATAAAAATGCATGTACGAATGCATTTGGGTTTATATATTTTAATAAAATTTTCATTTTACGTTTTGGCTGTCATCACTGAAATGAAAAAAAGCATAATACATGAGTATTTTGTATTTTTTTTACTACTGATGACATGAACATTTTATTCATAAATTCATTCATTCTAAACTATAGTGATGGTACTTTATAAATATACGCGTTAGTAAAAATTAATATACAATGCATTATGATGAGGTACATCAAAAAAAAAAAAAAAAAGGATATCGCAGCAATGCCAAACTTACAGTACACAGAGGGAATTTCTTGGACCAGATTTAATGACATTTTTTCAATCAACACAGAGGGAATTTCTTGGACCAGATTTAATGACATTTTTTCAATCAACTAATGAAGTTTTCGTCACAATGCGAATAAACAATTTTTTAAACTTTATGAAAAAACTTCATAGTTCTAATGAAAATATTTTTCAAAAATGTTTAAATTTTTAGTTAGATTATTGCTCTACCTCAGGCTCAAAATCCAATGTAATATTGTCATATTAGATTTGATTTATTGCTTTTCAAAGAGTTTGATCATTTTCATGATATACAATACAATTGTTTTATTGGCATAACCCAAATCTTGAGTTGTGCGCAATAGAAAACTATAATTGGCTTAACTCAAAGCTAATCATTACATACAATAGACAAAATCAAATCTATGAGAATTTGTCTGCCTTAGTGTATAAACTGGCTGGTTTATTAAACTTAATTATAGGATCAAACCTATTTGAAAAGCAAACATTTTTTTAATGTCTCTGTTTGAGTTAAGCCAATTATCGTTTTCTATTGCGGACAACTGAAGATTTGGGTGATGCCAATGAAACAATTGTATTGTGAAACATGAAAATGATCAATGTTTTTGAAAAGCAACAAATCATATCTTATATGACAATATCATATTAGATTTTAAACCTTAGGTAGAGCAATATTCTAATTAAATATATGAAAATATAGAAAGTCCGAAAAAACAATTTTTCTATTTTTAATACAAAAATTAAAATATTTTTGAACATTGAAAAAGTGTAAACATATGCATTTCTCTAGAAACATTAGCGCCCATGGTCTCTACTCCTTAGGTGGTTTTCAGCTAGAGTTAGTGGATGTTTTCCTGTATCTTGGTGTTTTGTTAGACCGTAAGCTTGATTTTATTCAACATATTGCAATGACAACTAATAAAGCTCGCGATTCCCTCGCTTTTATAAAGCGATGGGCAAAAGAGTTCACCGACCGACCATAGCATCACTAAGCAACTGTATGTGTCTCTGGTTAGACCAATTTTAAAATATGGCTCTGTTATTTGGGATCCTCAATACCAGATATACATCGATCAAATTGAGTCGGTCCAGAAACAGTTTCTTTTATTCTGCTTACGAGATTTTTACCGTGATACTGTTACAAATCTTCCATCATATACAACTAAACTAACACGTATTAAACTGCCTACCCTGAAAAGTCGTAGTACAATGCTAAATGTAACGTTCTTAACTAACTTAATTAATGGCGATGTTTCCTCCGAGCTTATAAATGACATAACGTTCAACGTTCCTCAACGTACAACGCGAAATTTTAACCCACTATACCTTAAAGTATTTCGTCAAAACTGTGCCAATGCTGATCCTGTTAGAAGAATATGTGCTGATTTGAATAATCTCTACAATTTATTTGATTTTTCATTTAATGTTAACATTATTAAACGTAATATAATTCTTTTCTTAAATAGCAAAATTGTTTTTATTGTAATATTTAAACTTTTATTGTAATTTTTATATTTTAAATTGTTAAAACACTGAATAAATAAAATAAATAAATAAATAAATAAATAAAAAATTTGCATACCACAGCTCTTTTCATACAAACAATGATTGTTGGGATATATTGTTTTTATAAATTGCAATACAACAAACACACATACTACATATAATGATATACAAAGTATATTGATATGTAAAAATAGTTGTTTTTCAAATAGGTTTGATTTTATAACCAGGCATAAATTCTCAAAGAGTTGGTTTTGTCTGTTGTATGTAATGTGTCGGTTTAAGTTAAACCAATTATGGTTTTCTATTGCGGACCACTGAAGATTTGGGTGATGCCAATTAAGCAATTGTATTTTCTATCATAGAAATGATGAAACTCTTTGAAAAGAAACAAATCTAATATGGCAATAACGTACTAGATTTTAGACTTGAGGTAAAACAATATTCTAACTAAATATATGAGAAACTACTTTTAATGAAACTTTTTCATTAGTAGTATAAAATTTTAAATAAATAATGTGACATTTTTCTGCATCAATTAGGCGTGTTCATATATGAAATAATTTAATTGAATTTGCAAAATGCTATAAATTTTCCTATATCAAAGATTTTTTAAGTACAATTTGAAAAAGTATATATTTATACCTTTGTTTAATGTTTGTTTAATGTTTAAATGCGTATATGTATATCAATCCAGAAAGTTTTATCATATAACTCGGATCTTCACTTCATGAATGAATTTCTTCATATGTAGCTTCAATGAAAATTGTCACTGGAACTCGTCCATTGAAACTTTTCATAGAATCTATGAAAGGGGTTTCATTTAATTCAATGTTTATGAAATGCTTTGTATACACTCAAAATAGTTTGTAGTTTAAATTAACTGAAAATGTAATTTAACATAAATGATAAATCACTTAAAATCCGGTCTAATTACATTTCATTTAAATCAAATGTTTCTTGTTATTTATTTTTAAATATCGTTTAAGTAACTAACAAATCCGTAAGAACAAAAGAATAGTAAGTTAAAAATAAATTTTCAAATTTTAACTACAAATCAGTAAAAATAGAAGTTTTATTGAGTTATTTCAATTTGTTTGTTTTTCTCAAAATGTATACACATTAGGGTGATAACTTTTTTTGGACAAAATTCTCCCCAGGGGTTTTCTAATGGCAAATATTGTATTAATGATAAAAAAAAACTATTTCAGTTCAATTTGGTAAAAAAAAACCGTACGCACCGACAGCGATTTCTAAAATGCCTTTAATATATATTTTTTAAATTTTTTTAATAACAATTTTTTTAAAATATGGTTTATACATATGTAAGTAAGCAAACTTGGAAGAAAACTATTCCATTGACTCGAAAATGGACTTTACTATTGAAATCAGCATGCCTTAATTATATAGATGTGATGGTCAGACGTTGAGGCATCAAAAAAAGTTTTTTTTTTAACTTTGTTTGATTCGAAATTTTAACGCGTTTGGTGCGTACCCTTTTTTAACGATATCGAAAAACTAAAAACGCAGTTCGTAATATTTGTCCATGCCCTACACGATTTTGTCTGGGGAGATCTGATATTTGCAAAAAATGCAAAAAGTTATTACCCTAATACACATATGTGTAAACTTTTTCAATTTCTTATAATTTGAATTGAAATAATTTTGTATATAAACAAACCATTTTAATAAAAAGAAATACGATTTTTTCGAATATTTTTTTGAAAAAAAAAACAATTTATATTTATGATAAATGTAACAGAAACAAATAAACTGCCATATTCCGTTTTTGTGGTTTAATTTTTATGAAACTTTAAATAAATAAAACTAAAAAAATCGGTAAATGGTAGTAAATTATTTTAAAAAAATGTATGCAAAAGTTGAAAAAAATGTTTATTTGAAAAATAAATACATGGTCATTTATTTTCAACTCAACTGAAATTTTTTTTTATTAAACTACAAACAGTAAACTACATAATATTCTTAGTGTAGTTAATGAAAATCCTCATATAACGAATGAATCATTCCGACAATGAAGCGTTCATAAAATTTATGACACAGTTCCATAAAATTCTACAATATTAAAAAGTTTCATTGAAGTAAAAACACTTTTCTTGAATGTCTTGAAAAAATGCATTACGCCAATGAAACGCATCATATAATGTATGAAACAACTTCGTAGCAGTCCAAAATCAAAAAGAGGCTCCATTGAATTCGTAAAGCACTCTATAAGATATCTTCTCTATAAAATAGATGTTGTAATCTATTAAAATTAAATGAAATTTTATGAAAAAATTAAAAAGTTTAGTCTTTAAAAACAATTTCATAGTTCTGAAGAAAATTTACATACTACACTCAAAAAAATAAGTTAGTACAGAAGTTAGTAAAACGTCTTGTAAATCAGGTATACCATTTTTTAGCAAATTTTTTTGCTAAAATCGTGTTTTCAGCTAAAATTTTTGTTATACTTTTTCAGCACTTAACTGTTTTATACTAATGCTTTACTAATATACTAATGTTTTACTAATTAATTTTGCTTAAGAAAATTGTGCTGATAAGCACATTAATAGTGTGGACGACAACCAGATTGAAAGATATACGCAGAATGAAGCAGATGTCGTAGCATGTCAAGATGTAGTAGAGAAGAGGAAAATGATACTAAAAAGTACAACTCTAATAAGACATACACTCAAAAAAATAAGTTAGTAGAAAAGTTAGTAAAACGTCTTGTAAATCAGGTATACTATTTTTTATCAAAATTTTTTGCTAAAATCGTGTTTTCAGCTAAAATTTTTGTTATACTTATTCAGCACTTAACTGTTTTATACTAATGCTTTACTAAAATACTAATTTTTAACTAATTAATTTTGCTAAAAAAAAATTATGCTGATAAGCACATTAATAGTGTGGACGACAACCAGATTGAAAGATATACGCAGAATGAAGTAGATGTCGCGGCATGTCAAGATGTAGTAGAGAAGAGGAAAATGATACTAATGGAAGACTTTTATTTATTTTATTTTATTTTATTTATTTTATTTATTTGATATCCTATACACAAGACTATAGGTCTTATATTGCAGTATAGGACTGAGCAAGTGTTAAATACAATAATTCGTTAAATATATATAAATATTACTACATTAATGCACATACAATACAATATTAACCAAAGAAAAATAATAAAAAAGAAAAAATTTCAAATTTTAATAATTATAAGAAAACAAGTAAAAATTAAACAATAGAACAATAGAAATATCAAAAAAGAAGAAAAAAAAATAATATAAAAAATAACGGTTTACAAAATTGAATAAATTTGAAAAATCAAAAATAAAAATTGAAATTATAAAAAAAAAATAAAAATAAAAGAAAAAGAAAAAATTTAAATTTACATAAAAAACAAAGAAATACTCGAAAGGGTTTAAATATAATTAAATGTTTTTTTTTAAATATTTATATCATTGAAAATCAAACTAAATACATTATCAAATACATTATCTATCAAGAAAAATACCTAATAATGTTTTTTTTAAATATAAGTGCGCTACTTATAGTTTGAGAGCTATGTGGAATTATGTTCCAGAGACCGATTGCGTAAATAAAGAACTGCCATTTAGAAATCTGCGTGTGATGCTTAAATGTAAGTAGCCTTTTACCCCTATTTAGTGTTGAAAATTTTAATCTTGAGTAGAGATGTTCTGGTTGACGTGTATATATAATTTTATGCATAAAACGTAAAAGTCTCATTTTAACATAATTATCAAAATTAATGCCATAAAGAAGACTTGTAAATGACGAAATGTGGTCATATCTTTTTAGACCATATACGTAACGGACGATATCTGTTTTTCATACATAAAACAAAATTGAGGATTAAAATAACTTAAATTTTGCGTTGTCACCGGCTTGTGAAAATAATTGTCTATTAATTAAATAAAAGACAAAATAAAATATTATTTATTTAAACTAAATGTTTATATGTGTGGTCAAATTGCAAACAAACATATACAGAAATGTAGACAGAGTAAAGTGAAAGACAAAGACAAACATCTTAGGTAGATTTTTTTATGGTTCCTTTTTCTTATTGCAAAAAGTGTTGTTTTTTCGTTTCGTTTCGTTTGTTTTTGTTTATTTTTTCATTTCGTTTCTATAATTATCTTCGGCAGTTGCGATAGCATCATTTAAACAATAGTATCATTTAGACAACCATTGATGTAAGTAATTGAAAGACAATTTTTGTTATGTTATATATATTTATTTCTATATGTTTTCAAATATTAAATAAATTCATGTCGTCAATGTGGAAACATGAAAATTTTTATATTTCGTTATTATAGTAAATTATTTTTAAAAGAATCACAAAAATATGTTTTATGATTTTCAGCAAATAAATTAACTAAATTACAATTTTTTTACAAATTTTTTGCGTTTTTTTCAGTCTACTAAAATTCAGCAAAAAATTTATTAATTTTTAGCAAGGCTTTTGTATTTCTAATCTACTAAGTGTTAGCAAAACTTTTGCTGAATCTACTAATTTTGTTGCTAAAAATCAGCTCGCTGATTTTCAGCAAAAGCTTTTGCTGACATTAGCAATTTTTTTGCTAGCACCCTCCTGACTAAAATTTTGCTGACTCAGCAAAATTTTTTTGCTAACTTTACAAACTTTTTTTTTGAGTGTATTTATGAAGAGAAAGTTTATGAAATCTAATGAATTTTTTTTTGAAACTATGAAATTTTATAAAAAAAAAAGTTTATGAAAAATTTCATAATATTAAAGGAATTTCCAGTATATGATGAAATTCTTCTTTGAATTTACGACAAAAAATTCTATCAAATTCTCTCATTTATATCAAGATGAGTAATTCTTTCAATGTAGCATATGGCAAATGTTCACATACTACTTGTTTGTTTGTTTTTCGATCTACAATGCGTATGATGAATAAAATTATATTAATCATACGCCTAAGTGGTGCTACCAAAGATACGAGTATATGTATATATGAGTATATGAGTAAGTGTGATGGACAACATTCAAAGAATATTTTCTGGATCACGAGAAGAGCATTTAAAATTTTAGCATTTAGAAGATGACATTTTTCCAATTTTATTCGTATAATGTACACCTAGATAATTTTCTTGGACGGGTTTTAATGAAATTTTAAACTAAATTAATGAAGTTTTCTTTTGAAAGTGAATGAAAAATTTATGAAAAAGGTTTATAATTTTTATGAAAATACCTTTAATGAAAATTTTTCATTGAGTGTATGCAGTTTTTAATAAATTAAATTACAGTTTTTATAAGATTTTTTTATGAAAAACAGCACGAATTTAAAAAAAATTTCCAATGGATAAATTCTACTGACACTTTATAGTGCACAGATTTAGATGTGACCAAAACTAAAAAAAAAAATTGATTTTTTTTAGGAATTTTGATGTCAAATGAAAATTTATATTCCAAATATAAAAAATCAGGCAACTTTTTTTTAATGATAAATAGCGAAACACACGTTTTTCCAAAACAAGTGGAAAAGAATAACGAACTGCTGGAATATAATAAAGAGTTTAAATATGCTTTTTTTTTGGCAAAAACGTGTTTTGCAATTTAGTGTGAACGTGGCTTTATATCGACTTCTAATTAAAGAATTGTATTTTTAAACTTTGAATATAAAGTACGATTTGGCAATCCTTTTGATTTAGTTTTAAATCCATTAAATAATAAATTTTTATTTGGTAGATAATAAAGGAGAGCATGAATGTCTTGCAAGACATTCGGAAGAAATTTTTTTATACAACAATTTCTTTTTTTTGGCTCATATTGTATTAGATTTGAGAATTATAAAAACATGGACAAAATTAAAGTATCACAAAAATAAAATTAAATTTAATTTAAACAGTCTGTTTTTATATAACTTTTAAAGTGCAGGAGATAACATATCAATATAAGCATGTTTTTTTCTTTATCTTACAACGTACATTAGAAATCGGTGCACATTTACAAAAGTTACACGCCTTAAAAGATTTTTAAACACACGAGGTAGTCAACTTTGACAATCGCAATATTACAAAAGATTGCCATCTATTTTACAATTTCCAATTTTATTCGTACCGATCGGATTAGCTGTTAAGAAGTTTTATATTTGTTAGCATTATTTTTTTCGTATACCCCACTGTGCAACGGTTGATTGCTATTATGTAACAATTGTTACTTTCGTTACAACCTAATGCATAAGCAACATTTGCTCTGAAAGTTCTTCTATCAAGCCCTAATGACGGCCAGTCGAATTTATTGCTAAATTCTTCGATTATACTGTCTAACTCGAAAAATAGAACAAGGGCCATTGATTGATTGTGGTCCTTTTGAGTTGCTTGGAACATTGCTACATAACTTTTTTATATAAAGTTGTGTTTTGAATATTCTACTTACAATGACCCAGACCAGCAAGCTTCGGAAATATTGTAGAGAATAAACTTGTAAAGGACACGTATTATTTTTAGCTGCTTACCCTCAAGTTTAGGGGTTACTAAGTAGGGTCGAAAATTTACCCATTTTTAGATTTTTTCGTTATATTTAAAGTAATTATAGACAAGTTTGATATCAAATTTTTTTTGAAGAGACATAAAATATGCTCAGCAAAACCTTATTAATAGTCTTTCATTACCAGTATATAAATAATAAGCAGTAGCATTAAGGCCAACTTCGTATAGTTCGGCGTCTAAACTTATTGTTCGCCGAAGTCGTTTTTGAAGAAGTTTTATATACTCGCTGTTTTATAAAAACGCACAAAATTTGTACACTCCGCCGCTTTGCAAAGAACTCAAAAGTAAGTGGTTGCCAAAATAACTAGTTATTCATATGCTTATAATCAAACAAAAAAGTTTTTACAAGTTTGTAAATAAAAAGGCTTACCCTTGTTCTTATCAGTTATTTAAAAATAAGTAGTTGACAAAAAGGCATTGTATTTGTAATTAAATAAGTAGTCGCGGGTAAGCTTGACAGCTTATAATAACGACTTCTTCAAAAAAAAAAAAATTAAAATAATTAGTGCCGACGCCAAATTATAATGTGTCTTAGTGATATTGAAAGTTTTTGTTGGGTGTCTAAAGACTTTCCAGTCTTCCCCAACAAATATAGTGCCTATCCAGAAGCAGTTCTGGAAAGCATTACTTAATTACCGAGCGCCTCCCGATCTAATTCCAGAAGACATGAATTTTGCTCGCAATCACACACTTCGTACGTCCCTTTTTAGCAGTCGAAAAGCTCTTCAAATGTGATCTAAAAAAAAATAAATGCATGCGTTCGTAGGAAATAAAAAGCGCTTTTTTGTGCTTCGCGATACGCTAGAATAATATGTAATTAATACAAATTAAAGCGCTTATTCACTTCTGCAAAGAAGCAGTAAAATAATATATGGTTAACAGATTTCCAGCGTATCTATGGCTTGTCTTAAGTTAAGAGATTTTTCTTTGCATACTATAGCATAAAATTTTATTTTAAAGAATTCAAACAATTTTCACTAATTTAATAATTTTTTATGAAACAATTGGCAATCTTAGTGAATTATTAAATCAATGAGATCGATTCATTCATATTTACCTGCTTCATTATATGCAGTCTTTTCTGATTCGGTGTATGCATTCTTTACTGCTTCAAGAGCATCCAGTTATGAAAGAACAACAAAATGCCTCCCTTAATGGCTTTATAGTATGCATGTTGATTAATGTTTATTTTGGAATCATATAAACAAATTTACTGCTTACAAAGTGATGACTTTTTAATTTAATCGAGGGGTGTCCGAGCATTTTCTATTTTGCGTCTTTTCCCAACAAGTCTTTCCAACAACACTCAGGAAAGAAAGTTTCATCATATTAATGAAATTGTTTCATAAATCGTTTGCCTTCCATTATTCATCATATTTATGAATATCCATTAATATGATGAAGAGTTTCATAAAAATGTATGACAAATGTTTCTTTTTGTCTATTATAGCTCCACTTTACTTAAAATAGAAATTCAGTTTATTCATCGGTATTCCGCTATAATTTTGTTTCTACACTAAACTTACAAAAGAGATAACCCTACCAGAACAGATTTTAATGAACTTGGGATATGTTGTAGAGAATACAAATTTAAGGGACTCAATCTCTTATTTAGGCGTCACTAAGTGAGGTCAAAAATTGCCCTATTTTACTCTTCTTTCGGGTTATTTCGTTCTATTTAAAGTAAATTTAGACAAAGTTGGTATCTAATTAGGGATTTTTTTGGAATTCAAATTGTGACTTTCAAGTATTTTCGTTATACAAAAAAATATGTTTTAAGTAACATTAACTTCGACGTTTTATTAAGGAATTGCAGTTGTATTAAGCTAAAAATAATACATGTTAATTCCCATTTAAATTAATCGAGGGGGTCTCTGATATTTTCTTGACATTCGAAGTCGTTGGGTTTTTAATCGACTTTATCCGGAGAGCCTTTTTCCTCTATATTTTAAATAAATCAAAAATGTGGCAACTCTGATCACACTATATACGCAATATGGGTATTTGGATTTTTGCTTTCTTGAGTACTTCAACAATATGAAGAAATAAATCTAGTTTTCTTTACCTAAAGAGAGTTTTTCAAACAACACCAAATGAATCTTTAGCCCCCTTTTTCATTCCTTAAACGTGAGATTGGGCAGCTTAAAAAAAATACGTCTCTCTCCTTTCTTTTGCTCCTCTACAACATATTAAAAGTCCATTAAAATCAGCGAGTTCGGGTGGGTATACCTCCCTTGTTAGCATTAAAGTTTAAATTTCTAAATAACTAGCATCATTTAACGATAAAGATCTTATTTTTATTAACTCTCTGTTAAATGCGTTCTAAATTTACTATTTTAAACTCTTTCTTTTTTATATCATTTATGTACATTTTCTCGTTTTTTTTATTATATCTGCTATATAATATTATAACCATTATTTTTTTTTTTTTTTTTTTTTTGTTGTACATATGGTATAATGTCTAAGGACATTCTACATTGTATATCACTTGCTAACACATGTCTTAAAAGTATATAATTTTCGTTTTTTTTATCATGTTAGTCTCAGCCTACTGGTGTTGCCACCAGTAAACCAAAAATTTAGACAGCCGAGGGATAGAAATTATACAAAATCGTATAAAATTACACAAAAAAAATTATGAAAAAAAGATTTTTTATAATTTCAAAATAATCGATATTTTTAATATAACAAATTCTAACATACAAATTTTATACTCTTAAGACCAACACTCCGGACTTGAGGAAATGTTTGCCTGATCAATAGGAAGCTTACGATAAGTTTTTCTCTACACTCATAATAATCCATGCATAAAAATACGAAATTATTGTCAGAACTACAAAAAATTTCGTAAAATGTACAAATTTTCGTTTATTTACAAAAAATTGTGTTATTGCGTCATTTGTTCGTAATTTTACGCATGGATTAGTATCAGTGTACCATGCTCACTACAGCGAACAAGCTGCCAGCTTCGTTTAAGGTCCTAACTGTAATAAAAACTTTAAAAAATATATTTTTCAGTCATTCAATCACAATCATATTAAAACCAAATGCCACTATTTTATGCGCTTTTTTACATTTTTTTTTTTTTTTTACGTTGAACGAACACTCAGGGGATGCCCCTACTAATTAATGCATTGCATTGTGTTGATATCAGGTTATGGGGAGGAGGAAAGAGGGAGTAGTGTTTGTGGAAATTTGACTTGAATTTTTCTAAATGGTAATTTGCAGGGAAGACCTCCACAGGGAGACAATTCCACATACGGCTAGTGCGACTGAAAAACGAATTTTCTCTGTAATGCGTTGTGCGATTTGCCGGGCTATAAACTACAAACGGATGAGATCTACTTGACAAGCGGGTAGTACGAACAGAGACCCGGTCCCTCAGAATGAGTCGGCTTGTCTCAGCAGAACACTTCCCATGGTAATATCAATAGAACAAAGTCACACAACCCACATTCCGACGATGCTCCAACGAGTCAATAGAGTTCGAAACCCTACAGTCATTGATAAGCAGCAACACTATCCGTTGCACATGATCCGGAAGCCCCAAAACAGACTTTGAAGCACCTGCCCATATATGGGAGTTATATTCCATCTTCGGCAGGATGTAGGTGGTATATATAGTAAAGAGATCAGATGGAGTGAAGTATTTCTTACACCGATTTAGAAAACCAAGACACTTGAAAGCTTCTTTCGATATTTGAATAATGTACTCTGTCCAGCGGACATCACACTGTATATAATATAATTTCAATTGCCTCAACAAAGTTTGGTCACGTAGCCAATCGAACCATTCATTTGGCTACAAATACGCTTTTTGCTACCGAGTCCGTTATCTGGGTGTATAGTTTGACAAATTTTTCAAAAAAAAAAAAAATGAAAAATATGCGATTTTAAAATAAAAAACCAAAAAAAAAAATTATCAAATTTAATTAATTTTAGAGGAACTAGAAATTTGTTGCAAATGTTTCACAAAAAACTCAATTTATATTGACTAATTTTTATTTATCTATGAACCTGCGCTGGTCCTCATACTTCATGTATTCGAGAACGTTTTACATTGTTTGTTTCTCATTTGTAGTTTTTGAAATATCGCGGTTTTCGTATTTACAGCTATTGCCCATTTTTCTTTTTTTTCTTTATAATTAATTTTGCCTTATTTTTCGAAATCTAACTGCAAAATCGTGAATGTTTTTTAAGTATATAAATCTACACAAAATTATCTTTCACTTGACTGTAATTATTAGCGTTTGTTTCACAATATTTAGCTTGTATCACTAGTTTTAAATTGTATCACTAACCGTAAACTAAACATTCACTTAAACTAATTTCTGTATTATAATTCCAAATCCATTGAAAATATCGTGAAATATTTAGAAAAGAAAGTAATTTTAAAATGAAAATTATTCAAGTTCGAGGCCATACTCTATATTTCTTTATTAGGATATTGTCCTAAAAAATAATCTGTAGAGTTTTTTGTTTACAAATTTATTAGTTGACCCTTTCAGGAATGTGTTGATAGATGTATTTCGGGAATTTTCTAGGTTCCCATCATCAGAACAGGTTTTGAAAGCGGTAACAATCCCATGTCAAACATCAAACATTCATATAAACTAGTTTACTCACTACATGAGAACTAATATATGAGCTTGCAGTTAAAGATTATAACCATTGATCAAAAAAATAAATTGAAAACTTGTTTGTTACGTGCAAGGTCCACCTCTGGTGGATATTCAATACAAGTTTTTTGTTTTTCTCTCCTTTTTATATTTTGTTTAGTTTATAAACAACACAAACATGAATGTATTAAAAATACTACTCAAAAGTTATTCTCAATGAACTGTGAAAATCGATTATCCACAATGCTTCCTGTCATGACCATCACGGATAATCGAGGTCTCACTGTATTACAATGACATATACAATATAAATAATATTAATAATATATTTTTATACGAAATAAATTTTTTTACTTTGGTGTTAGAATCATGTGGAAAATTAGTTAAAACTTAAAGTTCTGTTCTAAATATTTCAGGACATTTTCTCTGGATTACAAGTTTTAATACAAAAATTTGTATATTGCAATATCTAGTTTATGCTCGATTATAAAAATATTAAATTTTTTAGTATCTATTGATTTATAAGGATAAAATTGAAAAAGAATAATTTTCAGCTTCCTTGCAATACCAGTGATAAAAATAGTTTTGTGTAGATTTATATTCTAAAAAAAGTTTCATGATTTTGTGTTAAAATTTAAAAAAAAAAAAAATAAGGAAATTTTTTTAAAAAATAAAGCGAAAAAATGCATGTGAATGACGTAAATATAAAAATCCCAACATTTTTTTTGCCAGATTAGGATATCGCACACCTAGTTTAAAAGTGACTTAACTCAAAATTTAATTTTTCGGGTTTATATTTTTAAACTATGCACAATACACTTGTTTATCTACAAAAAAAAATTCAGTGTATTTTGTTGTTGTTAACTATTGCTAAAAAACAGTTATGTCTTTCTTTATGTTTCAATTGGTATAAAGATGCAAATATTTTTTTTCGATTTCTGAAAAATTAAAAATTTTGAGTTGAGTCACTTTTGAACTGGGTTGCGATATGTGTTTTAAAGCCAGATTTTTGTTGACCGTCGAGTAGGGTTCTTAGTTCGAAATTATACAAATTACGAAAATTGTTGTAACAAGTGAAATTACACAGAAATTGAATAATTTTTCGAAAAGTGGCAACACTGCAGCCTACACTTTGTATACATTGAGTATTAGTGGTTGCAAAAAATGTTGGTGATGACTTTTTCTTATCAAGATTTTCTTCTTAAAAAAAATCCATTTTTTTTTTTTTTATATACTGTATTGGATTAAAGGACATGTAATTTCGTATTGTAGTTAAACAAAGATAAATGTTTTTTAACATAAAGAAAATACGACTTAAATAAGTTTTGTATATTAAATAAACCTAAAAAAATAATATGTTAGTATCAATCGATCGAAAAAAATCACAGACATGACAGACTACACTGACAGATAACGCTTTAAACAAATTCCATTTTCACAAACTTTACATCATATCTTAAAATTTTCATAAATATAATAAAGCTTTTTATCTCAGTGTACATCAATAGAGTAATACGAAATTTTATTTACTCTAATCTAATACTTGAGCTTAAAAGACACTTATATTTTAAGCTTTATATATATACAACAACATCAATGTTAAAATAACCTATGCCAATTTAGTAAATGGACAAATTTAAAAGGCTTGTAATTAAAATACTAATTATTTTTTTTGAAAAAGTATTTTTATTTATAACACATTATAGAATATAAATTATTAATTCACCTTTTGTAGAGAGCCAACGGACCACGATCGTCTATATGGCGTACTATCCCTATGGGGAACGAGGAGTCAATTGTACTAAAAGCGACTGGTTAAAGAAGGACGTATTACAGGACTGGTATAATTTAATAATGAAGTGGGTTAAGCAGTGTCAATTGTCCTAAAATTACCAATCCTGTGACTGGTAAAGGGAGGACATACCACTTAACCAGAATGCTTATTAACAAGAAAAAGCCAGTTGGGCAGAATTTTACCCATTGGAAGCTGTTTAGTTTTTGTTTATTTTATACGACATGCCCCTTTTGCGACAGTCTTGTGGTATGCCTATCTTTGGGTAGTCCTGTGGCATGCGACTATGTGATTTAAAGCAGGACAAATGACCCCCTCCTATGACAAGCCAATGTTAAAGTTGCCAGTTGTTTACATAGGGTAGGGTTTAGCAGAGGACCGGTCTCCGGCACGAAGGGACCGATCCTGTGGCACACGCAGGACCGATCTCATTGCCCATATGGATATGATACCGCCAATCATGCTTTGGACGACATTCATGTAATTTTTTTTTATATTTCTTTTCACTTCTTTAGGACATTTGCCTTCCTACAACTATTTTCATACACGTTTTGGCACAAAAGACCCAAAAGTCCTAAATTACTGAAAACATATAAAATCAACCACTCGATTTATTCCACCGCTTTTGATTTCAAACAAGCTTGGTACACTGATAATAATCCATGCATAAAAATACAAAAATATGTCAAAATAACACAAACTTTCGTTAAATAAACGAATATTTGTTTATTTTACAAAAGATTTTGTTGCTTTGATATTATTTTCATATTTTTAGCATGGATTATTATAAGTGTATAGAAGATGTACATCATATATAACCTCGTTCAAAAATAGGACAGCTAATCCCAGCGGATCTTGAAATATCGCGTTTCAAAATTTTTTAAAAAAAAAGTAATGGTACATAATATTTATTATCTTTTTAACGGCTTAAGTTACGAGAGTCATTTTAAAGCTACCTAAATTTTGGTTCTACTAGAGCACACAAATTATTCACTTATCCACGGCAAAGCGCATAGTTTTCAAAACAATGCCCTTCAGAAGGTTCAAAAAGCGTTATTTCAAGAAACTAGCTTTTAAATTTTTTTAAAGAAATACATGTTAAATATATGCCGCGCCGTCTCCAAACCCTATGTGGAGCTCTTACGGTATCCCGAGTTATGAATAAAATTGTGAAAAAATTTAACTAAAAAGCCGATAACTCAGAAACATGCAGGAGTACCACGTAGCCATTTGGTGGCGGTATAGAAGAATAACTTATAATTAACATATATTTTTATAAAAATGTTTGGAAACCAGTCTTTTGAAATACAGTGGTTTGAACCATGGATATTTTTTAGCTCGGTTAATGCCACTCCATTATCAAACCGTTTGAATATGGAATACTCTATTGTGCTACGTGGTAGTTGTTTGTTAAGGAAATGATGTAACACTTCGTTTTTAGGATACCGTCCAAGCAAGTCAAATACATTTTTTTTTTAAACTGTTTTGTTCAACCACATTCCTTTTTAACTTTTTCACTTTTGAATATTTACAATAATGCTAATAGTACAGGGTGTCCGCCGGGAAGGTATACTACTTTGTTTTGCCGCCATTGTGGTTGACATTTCATATTTGGCAGTCGTGAAGTAGACACGTGGTGAATTTATTATGGAAAAATATTCGATAAACCAACGTGTTTTAATTGTTAAAACATTTTATCAAAATCAATCATCGTTTACTGTGACGATGAGAAAGTTACGTGTTATTACAAGTTATTTCAAGAAATTGTGATGTTGATTGGCCTCCACGGTCGCCTGATTTGACTGATCCGGAATTCTTTTAGTGGAAATATCTGAAAAGCAAGGTTTATGCAAACAAACCAGAAACGCTTGAACAACTCAAACAAAATATTCGTGATGAAATTAATGAAATACCGCGTGAAATGTGTGAGAATGTAATGAAAATTGTGCTCAAAATGGCTCGCATTTGTGAGGCTTACGGAGGCGGACCTTTATCTGATATTGTATTCCATACATAATTGCCGACATTAAATAAAACATTTATCAATATAAGATCCATTCTCTTTCATTTAATCATAAATTAGAAACAAACAAATTAGTATACTTTCCCGGCGGACACCTTGTATAATATTTTATTGACATGCATTTTGAAAAAAAAAAGAAAAACATGCGTACATAGCAGTAATTTATATTTGAATTTTGTTCATTTACTTAGTTGGCATAGGTTAAATACAGAGAAATAAAAATTGCATTTATTTGAAGTAGTTTAACTTGATATAAAGGGTGTTTTTATAGACGTAAAGACCTTTGAAATGGAATAAACAAAGATGAATTTTTTATTTTAAATCTACACACAGAAAAATAAAGGGCCAACCAAATTGAAAAGCGTATTTTGGTGGGGACAACAAAAAAATTAGCTTAGTACAACCATATTTAAATGTGATTTCAGAAAATTATTGGTGTTTCAACTAAAACTCAGTTGTATTAACAAAATTATATTGTTAAAACCAATATTCAGTTGAACCAACGGATTTCAGTTGCAGAAACCGAATTTTAGTTGGCAAATGACTAATTTTTTTCTGTGTGTACTTTATTCGAAGGATAATCTTTTGGTATTATAATTTAAATATGACTTCTTGTAAATGACCGCCACGGCTGGCTCGGACGTAGTCTAATCTGGATAACAAATTTTCCATGACTTTTTCGATGATTTGTTGCGTGTATTGGCAATAACGCTGTGAATGTTGTGCTCCAAGTGGTCAATCGTTTCGGGCTTATCGGCGACTTCATATATCCACACAGAAAAAAATGCATCGGCGTAAGATTGCACGATCTTGGAGAACAATTCACTTGTCCGAAATGTGAAACTATGCGTTTCCTTCAATAAATCAAGTGCAAGACAAGCTGTGTGACATGTTGCGCCGTTTTGCTGAAACCAGAGCTCTTCCACATCATGGTTTTTCAATTGATGAACGAAAAAGTCAGTAATCATGGCTTTGTAGTGGCCAACATTGACTGTAACGTTCTGACCAGCATCGTTTTTAAAGAAGTACGGACCAATGATTCCACCAGCCCATAAAGCACACCAAACACTCAGTTTTTCTGGATGTACCGGTGTCTCAAGATACTCTTGGGGATTATCATCACTCCAAATACGGCAGTTTTGTTTATTGACGTTTCCATTTAACCAAAAGTGAGCTTCATCGCTAAACAAAATTCGCTTATGAAAATCGGGCCAGAACCATGATTTTCAAAACAAATTTGACCAATTTGGAAGCGTTGTTCAGGCGTCAGTCTATTCATGTTGAAATGCCAAACCAAACTAAACATAAATCACTTGAAAGCTCACAAAATGGCCGCTAATTAAAAAAGTGATGCCAACTTAAAGTTCTATACCAGTATGAAAGACACCCTTTATGTTGGAAAAAAAATATTTTTCAATGGACGACGAATTCCAGTGACAATTCATAGATCTAATGCTAAAATTCATTGATATCATGGCATGAGAATTCTGTAAGTGTAGGTACGAAATGGCTGATTTATTTCCAAAAATTTTGTGACACATCCAACGGTGCGGTGTAACAAGAAAGTTTTTAAATTTGTTAAAGACTCTTATAATACAAAAGCAAAAAGGTTTATATATCTAAGGCGTTACTACTTTTATCTTTTAAAAAATTTTCAATACATATAAAAGTTAAAAATTTAATTTAATTTTTAAATTTTTCTTATAAAAAATTCCAACAAATTCCAGGAGCTAAAAGCAATTTACATTTTTTTGCATACTTTGTGAATACGCAAGTAATTTATATGCTCTGGCCTAACAGATAAACGAAGCCAAGTCTTAACAATCGGCTTTTGGTTAAAATAATATGTGCGTACTTTTTTACAATATACGCCTGTAATATTTTAATACTTTTTTCGTTTTTTTGTCTTTTTTTCATATATAAAAAAGTGTAAAAGACGTACTTTTCAATTTTTGTTTTGTCCGCTTCTTTACATAACGCATCGTTACATGTCTAGCTTTTGTTCTGTGCCACAAAGGATAAAGAAGGATGCACAAATATATTGAATACGTACGAGTACAATTATAAACATAAAAAAGTCTGTGTAAACATAATCCTAGAATTAAATGTGATTGTTGTTATATAAATATGTATGGAGTTTTATGTAACCTTAAAACTACACTCAAATATTAGTTTGTTCAAAATAACCGAATGTGCACTTGAAATATTTGACAATTATTTAGAAACCGGAACAATCAAACTTTTCTTATTTAATTAATTGTATTTTTATAACACATTTTAATATTTTTACTGGTGAACAAGTTGTGTTAAACGAATTTTAAAATTTCTGAACTGAATCCAAATTCTATCACTTTTGACATTAAATGCTTCTCTGTTTGTCCTCACACCAGGCTTGCCAGACTTGGGGTTTTGTCCCTTACTTTTATATGTACATTTTGAAAAGTTGGCATTTAAAATTTAGTCAGAGCATGACAACTTTGGTTTTACTAGCCGCAAATGTAGAGAACAAGTACCCTTTCTTTAAGCTTGGCATGACGGAAATGACTCCCAGTGTAGAAAAGTTTTACCATATAAGTGGTTATATAAGTTCATATTTGGTAATGACAAGTACTTACAATTGTCATTACAAATCTCATTACTTTATATGGGGATTTCGTGTAAAATAATGACATACAAAACACCTTACTAAAAATAGAAAAATATGTGGTTACCTATATGCTTATCAGTATAATTACTTTAGAAATAAATAGTGAATTTTATCGTTGATCTATAAATTTATGTGTAAGATTTTATTTGTTCGGTTTTAGATCATGACAAATTTTTCTCTAAATTAACCGAAAAATTATAATTTTTATATGATAATTTACTTTGACTATTGGAAAAAACACAGAAAAAGTTATTAGACACTAGCATGAATGGAATGCATTTTCTGACCCACTACGGTCTTCATCAACATTCTTCGTGCCATTTAGTGTTAATCGTAAATATCATCTATTTAACTCACATGTTAAAGAAATTGGGTAACTTTAAATCCCACATTACTCTGTGTGTTGAGTTAGAATGAAATTTACCACGAACGATTTCTATTTATAGTGTGTTTGTTTTTTTCTCTAGTCATTATCATAGTTGCCAGTTTAACTTTCAGTTAAAACTTTAAATGGCAGTTCTTTTCTCTAATGTCATCATATACTATCCTTCTACATTATCAAAGCATATCAACAAACATTAAAGATTTTCTTATTAATACATATGACGAGCATATACATTAAATGATTTTTGCACTGTACCTGGTGAGTGGTTTAATAGTGAATTTTATCGTTGATCTATAAATTTATGTGTATTTATGTGGAAATAAATTTAAATTTAACAAAATTTAATAAATAAATATTTTTTTTATTAAAAAAAAAACTTTTTTAATAAAGTGTGCCGGGGTTCGAACCCGGGACTGCAGGTTGTCAGTCAACCGCTCTACCATCTGATATATCGCGACATCTTATACTTGATAGATAAAAACATAAATAACTTGAATGGACAAAATGTCATTACTTTCCAGCTTATAAAAAATCAAAAATAAGTTGTTATATATGTACTTACTAGAAGTTAAAAAAGAATGAGTCCAAAAATAGATTTTTAAATATTCTTTAGATCGTTACTTCGCTTTTTGTATCGAAATAATGGGAAAATTAAGTTGTTATTACTAAGTAATTATTATTTGTCGCAAAGAGTAAGCGGGTGTCATTTGTCGTAGTGAGAAAGGTAATGATATGTCATTACCGTTTGTACAATGGGCTACTAAGTACTTATGTCAGACAAATTAGTGAATTTAGTAAAAGAAAGCATTCCTCAAAATGACAGCAGTCGTATATTAATCGATTGAGCATTTGCTGTTGTGCCAATAGGCCTTTTTATACAACTGTTGATGATGAAAATCTTAAAAGGGTATTTAAAATACTTAAAAAAAAATTTCATCGGTTTTGTAATTTAAAATTTATAATTCTATTACTTTACTTAGATAAAATAAAAGCAAGTCTTTCTTAACAAAACCACTTCTTTTACTGGTTCCAACGTTTTAGTTATGCTATTTTTTAAACATTTTGGAAGTTGTTCTAGAACAACTCAGAAAAATCTATATTTCTCTATTCTTAGTATAGTGAGTTGGGCCCTCTTTGCATATCAGTCTTAATAGTCTACTTGTTTATTGCCTCCAAGCCTCAGTTCAGCACTCTTGATGCGTTAGGGGCTAAAAATTCAATTGTTTAATTAAAATTTTCTCAAAAATGGTTTATTTCTTCGTGACAAATTATACGTCATTAATTGACTGTCAAAGCTTATAAAATTTTCTTTCGTATGATATAATTACATTTTTAGTTTCCAGGCATGCGAGCGTGTAATTTCACTTTAAAGTATTAATTACAGAAACATTTTAACTGGAAGTTTTGGAATCATAGTTTTTGTCATTAACGAACAACTGAAAATAAGTTTGCTTTGCTTTAAACAAAAGTAAATTTTATTAAGCCAAATAAAAATAAATTTAATGCAAAATAAAAAGTGCAATCTATTGATCAAAATGACAAAATACAGTTTATTTTTTATTTTTAGCTAATTTTTAACAGTAAAGTGAAATAACACTCTCGCGTAAAATAAAAATGTTTAAATATTATATGAAAGCAGATTTTATAAGCTCTCCAATAAGATATAATTTGTCCCGAATTGATAAGTAATTTTTTATAAAATTGAAACCAAATTTAACTTTTAAGCCTTGAAAACAAGATGTCCTTGCTTAAAACAGAAATAAAATTTTATTTTGTCACAAAAAAAAAAAAAATTAAACGTTAAATAAAAAGTTAAATTAATTGTTCAAATTGACAAAAATACAGTTTTTTGTTTTTTGTTTTTCGGTCATTTTTATCTTTAAAGTTAAATACCACGCTCCCATCCCTGGAAAATAGAAATGTATGTATTTCATGGGAAAGCATATTCTACGAGGGAGGATCAAAAAGTCCGCGACTTTTTGAATGAAACACAGTTTTTTTTGCAAAACAAAAATTTATGTTTCAACAAAATCTCCTTTTAGCTCAATACACTTAGTCCAACGTTTCTTCAGTTTTTGTATCCCTTCCCAAAAATACGATTTTTCGAGATCCACAAAATAGGTATTTGTTTGACCAATAATTTCATCGTTGAAGCTAACTCTCTTTCCACCGAACCATTTCCTTAGGTTTGGAAATAGTAAATAGTCACTGTGGGCTAAATACGGAGAATAAGGCGGATGAGGTACCAATTCGTTGCTAAATTTATGGAAATTTTCAATGAAAAAGAACGTTTTTCTTGGCCATATGTTTTCTTTTTTTAAAAATGTTGCCATCACCTTATTGGCCGCCAAACTTACCTTGGCCTTCTTCGGAGCCGGTTCATCCGGAGAAACCCATTGTTTAGACTGCTGCGTGGTCTCCGGAGTGTTGTAATGGATCCATGTTTCATCCACAGTTACAAAACGCCGCAAAAACTCATTCGAATTGCGGTTAAACAACTCCAAACAATCCTTTGAAGATGTCATACAATTACGTTTATGGTCAATTGAGAGCAAACGCGGCACCCATCTTGCAGACAGCTTTCTTAAACAAAGCTGATCATTTCAAATCGAAACCACACTGCCTTATGAAATGCCTATGGCATCAACAATCTCACGCACTTTTACTCTTCGATCGGCCAACACCATATCGTGGATTTTTTCAACATTTTCGGGTGTATTGACCTCAATTGGATGTCCAGAACGTTCAGCGTCATTTGTACTTGTGCGACCACAACGAAAGTCAGTAGTAAACCACTTTTTTAACATTGAAATCAATGGTGCAGAGTCCAAATAGTATTTATCAAGCTTTTTCTTGGTTTGATTGACGTTTTTTTTTCGGAAAAAATAATGTTTAAAGAGCACTCGAAATTCACTTTTTTCCATTTTTAAAAAAATCCAAGAGGTTGTATGTTTTGAACAGCTGTTAAACGCAAAGTAAATGAAGGAACTTGCTCAACATTTACCAGTAGTATATTAACAGATGGTACTAAGTATGAAAAATTACATCCATTAAATGACGTCCATTTTACTGTTGACATTTCCCAGGAAAAAATTTCCTAAAAGGTAAGCGGGTTTGTAATCAAGCATTTTGGGCAGAACGCATTCCTTACTAGATTACCTACTCGATTCTTTTAACAGGGCGTGAGACTAAAATAATTGATTCTTTAGAAGTGATTATTTTTTTTACCGAAGAACCATTTACTTATGATGTGAGCAAGATTATTCAAGTTCAAGATCATTTGTTTTTTGTTAAACAAAAAACCGTGCAACGACATTTATTAATCAAAAAATTCTTCATCCGCAACTTAATGCAGATTTTAATCCACTGACAGGTCCTTACATGTTTCATGTAGCGTCACCTACAATCATCAGAGAACCAATGTGGACGGGGTAGAAGATTTACCCAAAGCTATAATTTTCTGATGACAAAAGATGAACACTTTACCCGTAGTGTTTTTTAAACTTCATGAGAAGTTTAAAAAACAAAGCACGGAAGCATCCAACTAATTCAAAAAATTAAAACCTTTTTTTCTTTAACTAACAAATATCGTTGTTTGTGTAAAGGCTAGAATCTCTAGCCATAGTACACAGTGTTGTTAGTGTTTAGTAATAAACAATAACAGTTTCTGACTATAGAATTAGGAGCATAGATCAGTTTTTGCCGTACTTTGCAATTTTCAAATATTTTACTTTTAAGTTTTAATAAATTAAAACCAAAAGTTTATTTTTCGATCTTTTATCATAAATTATGATATGAGCAAGATTATTCAAGTTCAAGATCATTTGTTTTTTGTTAAACAAAAAACCGTGCAACGACATTTATTAATCAAATTAATTATTAATTATATTTTTAAGAACTACATACATTTTTTAATAAAGAAATTGTTCCATTGTAAAACTACAAAGTACTTACATAAAAAAAATAAGTAAATAGTTCCCTAGAAAAAATAAGATGTACTTACATTTAAAAAAAGAAGTAGTTCCATAAGTAAATTCAACTTTCACTCACACGTGATTCTCCTAGGTCACTCAAATATAACGATCAAAACTCATACGGAAATAAAATCCTAAAAAGTGAAACATCGAATTGTTATGATAACATGGGTTTGTCATAATTTTGGAGCTATAAACCACGAAAATATAATTTTTTCAAAAAAAAGAACAATTCAAAATTGAAAAACAAAAATATGACACGCACAATCACCCTCGAAAATTTTTTTTACACTCACTCACGATAACGTCAGTAATTTCAACTTCCACTCACAATTTTCTGCTCACGTGCGCTTCCCTAATTTATACCTAACCACAGTTTAACAAAATTTAGGCAACATGCAATTTCTGTTTTTATTATTATTTTCCTGCAAATAAAAATTTGTTTGAAAAAATATATGAGATAAATTCTTTAAAATTGTATAACTACTTTTTTCAAAATTAGGAACTACTTCCAATAACGTACTTTTATTAAAAAAAAACGTATTTGATTACTTCTTGAGTACAAAAAGTTATACATATAACATTGTTATTTTCTTTTAAGTAAATAATTACTTTGTTATTGAGTTCATGCTTTCTGGTTTAAATTTAAAGAATTGATTACAATACTACTTGCTTTTTTGACTTTATCGTTGGAATGTGTTTGGTATTGCAGTTACTAAATTTGGCAATGAGATATGTAAGCAAGTGTGGGCATCATCTTCTTTTTGGAATATGTAATTTTTTCCTGGGTTACGTTTTGCATTACGTTGCGCAGTGTTTCTGGCTCCAGTTCTGCAATTTCTGTGCGAATATTCTGCTTAAGTTGCTGAATGTTTTGTGGTTTGTTGACGTAAACCCGTCCCTTCAAGAAACCCCACGAAACAAAAAATCTGGCGGCACGACATGGCCACGCAAAATTGGCATTTTTTAATTTGTGCGCTCATCAAAAACTTGTCGCAGAATCGTCATTGTGTCTTTCGCGGTATAAGCTGTTGCCCCATCTTGCTGGAACCATATGTCATAAATAGTGGGAACTGCCGGACTAAAAAAAATTTCAACATGGTCCGATATACCGCCCCGGAGATGGTTTGGGGTTACCCAGCTTAATTTTCGAAAAAATATGGACCGATAACTCCATCAGCCATAATTCCACAACATACCGTGCCTCTGAGAGGGTGTAGTTGTCGCTGATGCGCTGCCCCAGGATTTTTGGTACCCCAAATCCGGCAGTTCTGTTTATTAACATATCCATTTAAATAAAAATATGATTTATTCATTTAAATGAAAATGTTGTTTGTGTTGAAACAATTGAGGGTCGGGATGGTTTTAAGCCAATAAAACACATTTTTTTAATGAAAAAAATACTTGAAAGTTATCGATCATGTTTCATATTTTAGTAATATATTTTATTAAAAAAAAATATTTGATTAGTAAAAATTATTTTAATAGTAAAATATTTTGCTAAAACAATATTTTGTTATTTGTAAATAAAGAAAGAAAAATGAAAATGAAAATTATTCAAGTTCGAGGCTATACTCTATATTTCTTTATTAGGATATTGATGATGGGAACCTAGAAAATTCGCGAAATAGATCTATCAACACATTACTGAAAGGGTCAAATAATAAATTTGAAAACAAAAGAACTCTATAGACTATTTGTTAGGACAATATCCTAATAAAGAAATATAGAGTATGGCCTCGAACTTGAATAATTTTCATTTTCATTGCACAATTAAAGGTCGAAAAAAAAACATAATTTTTATTTTTAATAAAAATTATATCAAACTTGTATAAAAGACAACGTACAGTCTAGTTTACTCCCCCTGTTTTTGTTTATAGACAAAACAAAAACATAAAAAGGAGAAAAAACAAAAAACGTGTATTGAATATCCACCAAAGGTGGACCTTGCACATAATAAACACTAAGAAGACAAGAATGGAGCAAAATTGATTATTAATAGGTTTTTTGTTAAAGTTCTGCCTATTATATAGGCTCTAGCTTTTCTAAAACTTCGGGTTCTGATGAGATCTTTAGCCAGATCGAAATACTAGTATCAACCTAGCTAATATGTTTGATTTGCTTTATTTTTGTAAATATACGGAGGTTGAAAGTTCGTTATAAATTGAAAATAACATAAAAATAATCTCGATGTATATAAAAAGAAAAAACTAATATAACTGTAAAAAAACATGTTTTCAATTTATTTTTTTATCAATGAAGATAATCTTTTACTTCGAGCTCATATATATAGTTCTCATGTAGTGACTAAACTAGTTTATATGCATGTTTGATGTTTGGCATGGGATTGTTACCTCTTTCAAAATGTGTTCTGATGATGCGAACCTAGAAAATTTCCGAAATAGATCTATCAACACATTTCTGAAAGGGTCAAATAATAAATTTGAAAACAAAAAAAACTCTATAGATTATTTGTTAGGACATTATCCTAATAAAGAAATATAGAGTATGGCCTCGAACTTGAATAATTTTCATTTTCAGTGCACAATTAAAGGTCGAAAAAAACATACAGTGGAACCTCGATTATCCGGGTTGCACGGGACCGGACTCAGCACGGAAAATCGAAAACACGGTTAATAGAAGTTATTTATTTTTCCCTAATTTTAACTCTTTGTATGTAGGTGAAAAGAACAACAAAACAAGCAAATAAATATGTGTGCTGCACGGATAATAGAGGTGAAGCACGGTTAATAGAGGAAAAAAATAATAGCACGGATAACAGAGGTAAACACGGTTAATAGAGGTATAAGTCAAACCACCAGCATGCCGGTTAACAGATGTGCCCGGTTAATAGAGGCTCGGATAATCGAGGTTCAACTGTAGTTTTTATTTTTAATAAAAATTATATCAAACTTGAAAGAAAAATATTTAAAAAAAAAATATTATACTTAAAATTAGTATAAAAACTCTAAAATGGGATATAAACAGTTTTTACAAATTTTCACAACTACTTTTTTTAGTTGAGTGTGTTAAGGGATACTGAAATTGCTGGTTTTACTGTTTTTTATTAATTTGTTTTTTTTTTATGCAAGTTATGCTATGGTTTTTGTGATATGAAACATTCATTGCAAATCATGTCACTTTTATATAAAAAAAAATTGCATTTGTTTTGTCATATAAATATATACATATTTTTGTCTATAGATATGCAGTATTTTTATACAATTGTCTAAAAGTATTTCAAAATACCATCAACTACCGCTTTTATAAATAAATGTTAAAAAAAACGCTTAAATAAAAACAAGAACACTTAATTGACCAAAAGGTTTAAAATTTCTTTTAAAAGTTTTTATATTAATTTTTTTTTTCAAGTTTCATGGAATTTGTATTTAGTTAAGATTAAGTTTAGCTACTTGTTGCCCTATTTTGTTCTAGCGCAAGCCAGTTGCTGTGAGATGCTTTATATGTATATGACTATCAAACTATGGGAAAAATTGCCTTGATATAATGTTTGATCGATTTACGGTCATGTTGCTTTTTAGGACAATGGTTTTTATGCTAAAACCAACAATAAAAAACAGCATAGAGATAAACATGTATTAGTTAGACAATATTTTTGACATGCGGTTAATATGTCAAAGTCATACATTTTGAATTGTATAAAAAAAAAGAAATTTAGTATTTCCGCCACTGTAAATTTTTAAAGTATTTAAAAGACAAAAATATTTCGAATTTTGCTATTTTCGTTTCATGAAAAATCACTTTTTCAAGTTGTTTATACAAATAGATGTATATTACTTTTGGATTCTGTTATTGGACTACAAAAACAGCTGATTCGGTATCGAATTAAACCGAACCGAAATCTTTATAGCCTTTACGCATTTTTTTAAATATTTTTCGTGTACTTTTTATAATTAACTAACGTTTTATTTTTCTTCTTGTATATTTACAGATGTATCGCAGGCAACTTTACGCAATGTAAATTTATATATTGAACCACCTGCTGTGCGTCGCAGCCAATCGGTGACATTACATTGTCATTATACACTAGAGGGTGCCCCATTATATTCGGTAAAATTTTATCGTGGTCAATTAGAATTTTTCCGTTATACACCGGGCGAATATCCCAATACAAAAGTTTTTCATTATCCAGGAATAAAAGTTGATGTAAGTTGAAAATAAAAAGAAACATAAAGTAATAAAATGTAGTGGGTTTTAAAAGTTTTAACCCTTTACTGAATGAAACTCCAGATCTTAATGAAAATTGTATATTTTGAGAAAAAATTGAAAATAAGTGCACACTCGTTTTAGCGTTTTGCGATGTTTCCACTTTTACCGATATTATTGGCAAAAAGAGTAAAATTTTCGGATCTCCCAATAACCAACAATACAGCGAGAATATATAATGTGTGTCAGAAAGCTTATAATTTTGTCTTAATACCTAATAAGTTTGTTTAATAACTTTTAGCTTACTACACTGATAATAATCCATGCGTAAAAATACAAATAAATGTCAAAATAACAAAAAATTTTGTAAAATAAACGAAAATTTGTTCATTTTACAACAGATTTCGTTGTTTTGACATTTTTTTCGTATTTTTATTATGGATTATTATGAGTGTACTGCCTATAAATTTTAATAGTTAAAAATTATAAATGTAGCTTTGTTTGAAATCAACGTTTTTTTCAATGTTCAGAATTTTCTCGCCAAAAAAAGACTCTATCTCCAAATTTACCGTCATTATAGAAATATAAAGTAGTGCTGGTAAATGCGATTACTTTTCAATACTAGATACTCCTCGATATATTTAATTTGGATACTCGATACTTTTAACAGTTTTTAACCCTAGTCGGACGGAAGAATTTTACAACGTTAAAAGGCGGTACAGGTACAATTGTACCTACATAGAATTTTCACTCTAAATTAGTTTTTTCACGGTTAATAAGTTAAATCATTGTACACAAAAATTCTTAATTACTGAAAATACAAATAATTGTCTAAAATAAAGTCATAATTTACTTTAATAATTAAATTTTTTACAGCACACATTTTAGAAATACTTTTCAATTTCAATTTAGTAACGTCAACTTCTAAATATTTTAAAACGGGGAATCCCTACAATAAACCTGTGACACAAAGAGGTTGTGTTTTGTTTTGTTCTAAAAAGGGACTACCCAAAAAGTCTTCAGTCGTTGCAAAAACACACAAGCAAACATATGCGCTGAAACGGGTGGATTTAAGTGCTTATTAATTTACAAAAATATATAAATTAACCCTCTAACGAGCAAACAATGTTTTTCAACGAAATTCATACCATGTGCTGCACTCGAAAAACAAATAATAAGTTCTTCAACAAAATTGTTTATCGTTGCCTAATTTAGGCGATATGAGCCAAAATATTTTAGGGTGCTTTTTGAAAACTAAAGCATGTAAAAAAGAAGTTTTGGACAAAAAATATTTCTCTTACCAAGATATAATCACGCTCGAAAAACTAGTTTTTTATGCCACGCCCATTGTACCTATATAGGTCAATTGTAAATCTAAACCATCCAGGGACCAACTCAAATACACACAAAAAATTTCATCGAAATCGGCCCAGCCGTTAAGGAGGAGTTCAGTTACTAACACACTTTCAGAAGAATTATATATATAAAAGAAGAAAGAAAAGAAGATATGAAGGTACAATTGTACCTTGTTAGCCTTTTAAGGGTGACAAATAAACTTGGCCTTATAAAATAGGTAAGACATTGACATATTTTCGTGAAATTTTAAAAATATAAATAGTAATCAAAAGTTTGAAGATGTCATAGAACTTCAGATATATTTTATTGGTAGAAAAAAAGTTATTTCAATTCAAAAACGGAAAAGGTACAATTGTACCAGTTCCGTCCGACTAGGGTTAAATTTAAAATTCACTTTAATTTTTTTTTGAAAATTTTACATTTTATTGAAAACTCGAATTTAAAAAATATGTTTTTAAACTATTTTCCAATCTATTAAATATTTTTTTAACTTTTTTCTTAAAACTTTTCTCCTTTAATTGTTGCTTCCAGCAGAGTTGTTTTTAATATTAATTGCTTCAGTGGAGTTGCGTTTTTGTATGGTTTCTATATTTAAAATACAAATATGAAATTATCGGTTAGTTACTTTTAACCCTCTAACGAGCAAACAATGTTTTTCAACGAAATTCATACCATGTGCTGCACTCGAAAAACAAATAATAAGTTCTTCAACAAAATTGTTTATCGTTGCCTAATTTAGGCGATATGAGCCAAAATATTTTAGGGTGCTTTTTGAAAACTAAAGCATGTAAAAAAGAAGTTTTGGACAAAAAATATTTCTCTTACCAAGATATAATCACGCTCGAAAAACTAGTTTTTTATGCTCGTATTTAAGAAGATATTGGTATTTTCGCTTTTTGGAAAAAGCGAAAAGAGGCGAAAAAGTATCTAAACTTCAATTTGTATTTAAATTTATTTTCATCGGGATAAACATTAATTGCATTTATAGTAATTAAATGTGCTAAAGTCCCAAAACTTATTTAACAAATTGTGAAAAGCAATCTGTTGTAGGCGTGTCCCTATCCGGATTTCATTCCTGCCTAAGGAAATCTTCAGGGGACTTTGTTATTAGAATTTCTAGAGATATTTGTTATGTTAAATCACAAACTCAATGAGAATTTCTTGTCCTCGTCTAAATGTAACTGACACTAATAGAAAACATATGATTTTCTATTGTTGATTTACTTGAATAAACGTCACTACATTGCTGGGTCTGTCAAAAAAACAGAGTAGTATTTGGAAGATGACAAAGCCAATTGTGACAATTTTTTGTTGTTGTTTGTGTTTTTTTCTTTGATATTTTAAATTTTGAATCTCGCTCCTAGACGAGGACAAGAAATTCTCATTGAGTTTGTGATTTAACATAACAAATATCTCTAGAAATTCTAATAACAAAGTCCCCTGAAGATTTCCTTAGGCAGGAATGAAATCCGGATAGGGACACGCCTACATCAGATTGCTTTTCACAATTTGTTAAATAAGTTTTGGGACTTTAGCACATTCAATTTGTATTGTTCAAACTTCATCGCTTTGCTATTAATACTCAATGTTTTCTTTCTGCAATATTTAATAAAAATCCGTCTATTAGTTTATAAGTTAAGACGATATCCTTTAGAGGAATCCTCATAAAATCCTGTGAGTCCTTGAACTAAAGTAAGGACTTATTATAAAGCTTCAATCATACTTATATTTTATTATAAAGGGTTCTTAGTCAACTTAAATTGGCTTTTACGAATTTTGAAAACTACGTTTTTTCAAAAATAATTATTTTTTGAAATTTAGCGAAATTTTGATTTTGAAGCTTTCTTGTTTCCAAACCGTGGACGGCACACGAAAAATTTCTCCGCAAAATATTTAGCAAATATAGTTTTCTATTGGAATATATTAATTTCTGAGTATAAAACGCTCATTTGGCGCATTTGTGGTAAATTTTATGAAAGCTACCCTGAGGCAGCCTTGCCTGTTAGAGGGTTAAGTATCGAGTATCCAAAAAAAAAAATATAAATACAAATACTGGATACTGGATACCCACTGCTCATTGTATTACCAGCACTTATTTAAATTGTGTGGTATTACAACACAGATGTATTTTTATCGCATTTACTAAAAAAATAGTCCTTGGTTACTTATGTCATGCATGCAGCGTAGTAAAATTATGTATTTCAAAAAATGTTAAGTTTTCTTCGATCTTCTTTTATTTTATTCTTTTTAGTTTAAACGAGCTTAAGATCATTTATTTATTAATTATTTATTTCCAATATTTCGTCTCCACATTGGGTGACTTCTTCAGGGAACAATTATTACAATTTGAAAAAATTGTACTTATATACATATATATAAGTTTTTAATTATTAAAACAAGTTTCTCAAATTGTAACAATTGTTCCCTGAAGAAGTCACCCAATGTGGAGACGAACTATTGGAATTAAATAATTAATAAATAAATGATCTTAAGCTCGTTTAAACTAAAAAGAATTATGTATTTCATATATGTAACGCAATGCAGTAAAGGGTTAAGTAAGAAACAGAAATGTACTGTTGCCAGGTTAGCTATTTTCTCGTCAAATCTATCGATGTTTTGCTATTAGAGGGTTTTTGCAAGTCAGTCTTGCCGTTTTTATAAGCGTTCGTTATACATTTATCTCTTTGTTAATATAATTAAGTTATAGTTTAACGATTTATCGCTAAAGTTTTAACCAAAATTTTTGAGAAACCCGAAAAATTTTGTGATTTTTACCTAAATTTTAAAGAAAAGTCAAAAGTTTTGCTCTTTTTTTTGCTAATGATTAATGAAAAGTTTGACAAATTTAGCGATTTATCGTAACTATTTTCTAGCGATTTTTAGGTTAATATAGCGATATTTTTAGTAAAAATAATCGGCAACAGTGCAGTGTCTTAAATGACTTAAAAGCCTTTAAGGCAGAGGTGCCCAGTAGTGGCTGATATCAGCAAATTAAACTCACACGTATACTTACGCTCTTTTGTTTGATCGTCAATCAACCAATGGGAAATCAGCATGTTGAGTGGGAGAGACAAACTACACTTGCAGAAAGAATATTTAAAAGATTATCAATTTATTTTACACATGACGTTTTTAACATACATTTGTAACATTTTGAATGAGTTGAATTTGAAGCTGCAGGGAAAAGATAATAATATTTCGGATATGTTTAAAATTCTTTCAGATTTTAAAACTCAGTTATTTTTACTTGCAGCTCAAATTTATTCTGAAGACTTTTCGGACTTTCCGAAAACTTCTGTTATTTACGACAAGGAGAAAATCTTGAAAAAGTTTTAACTTTTGGAAGTATTAAAAACGCTTTTTAATAACTTTAATGACAGGTTTAAGGATTTTGAAAATATTCAGCATTTACTGGATATTTTTCAAAACCCTTTTAAATGCGATATATTAAAGTACGAATTTCCAATCCAAACAGAACTTATTATACTTCGAAGTGAAATAGATTTGCCGGATAATTTTAACAATATAGAATTCTGGAAAAATCTGGATGGTACAATATATCCTGAAATAAAGAAGATTTCATTGAAGTGTTTATCTTTATTTCCCTCAACTTATCTTTGCGAACAAATATTTTCAGATTTGAATTATATTTGCTCAAAAAAACGCAATAAGCAGAATTCTTCTAGTTTGAGAAATATACTTTTATTGCGTAACTGCAATAAGAGTATCAACATAGAAGATTTCATTACTTTTTAATTGCAAATTGAACAATGATTAATTGAGGGAAAATTTATAAACACTTCGAAGAATCTTTTTATTTCGAAAGATATCACACCCGCCACACATGTGCTTTCGTCGCAATCTCGTTGACGAGTAAATAAAATGAATAGCTAATTGTTTTCTTCCAGTGTTATTTCGTCACTCTCACCAATTCTACTACCTTGGGCATCTCTGCGTTAAGGCTTCACTACTCGAGCGGATATGTTCGTAAGCTTACTATAACTTCATATAATGTGTGAAAATAGTACATACGGATTTGCGGTAAGTAAATTCCGTTGGAAATAGATTTTCTTTCGACTTTCTGTTCAATGAGTTAGATAGAGGGAAAAACACAAAATTATCGTCTATTTGCTTTTAATTCATATAACGGTTCATAAACGAGTTACGTTTCGAATCCAAATCTGTTCGAGTAATTTGGGTTTAAGTCGTTAAAAATATGTAAACTAAAAGAATATTTTTTATTATATTAAGAAAATTTAAATTAATGTTATTTGTTATTATGAAAATGTAGCATAGTTATTTTGTAGAATTTAATTTTTAAATTAAATAGAATGGCATTAAACAACCTGTTCACTTTAACATTGACCAGAGTTTAAAAACATTTTGTTTTCAATTTATTTAGTTAAATTACGTTTTCTATATTTTCTTTTTGTTTTTCAATTTCTAGGAAAGTGTTTCGAATGCCACCCAAGTTGTTATACGTAATGTGAACTTTGGCTTATCTGGAAATTTTTCCTGTGAAGTAACAGCCGATGCGCCATTATTTTCAACCGCCACGGCATATGCTCAAATGCAAGTTGTCGGTAAGTTTCCTTTTTGTTTTACTATTTATTTATTTTTTTTTTTCATTGAAAACTTTGCCTTAAAACTCTACTCATCTGTGAATATGCATAAAAAAGGTGTTTATTTCCCCAGCACCTTTACCTTATACCTGAGTCATTCCATATCAAACCGAACTATTTTTTACATCATTTAGTTTGCTTTGAAATTTGTCATACGGATTCTTAATTCAAAAATAGTTCACACCTATTTTTGTAAGAAATTTAAACAGTTTTTTTACAGTAGTTATTTGTGTTTCAGAATTAAAAAAAAAAATATGAAAAATTTTCCGACATGTACATATTTAAATTGATGTAGATTAAAAACCTGTGGGTCGATTTTAATGGTTATTGGCTTCTTCTAATGCTGTTTTACTCTAGTTTGTACTTTTCGACCCCGCCTATAATAAATGAAAATGATGTGCATGTTATATCCGCAAAGTTTTTACAAAAAATTTACATGTAAAATATTTTAAAATATTAAAAAGTAATTTTTAGGTTAGGTTAGGTCGAAAAGAGGATTCGGAGAAGGGAAAATCCCTAGTCCGACTCAAGTCCCTGAGGACTTATACTTAAGCCAGAATGTCGGCTTGTTGTGCGCTCTAACCAATCGGTCTTTTGTCACATTCCTACCCCAGGAACTCTGTCCACTGACGAAACTCCTCAACTTCTTCCATCCTATGCCCCTAAGATCCATCAATGTGGATATTGGGTCACTTGATAATATTTCGACCCGGATCCCGGCAAATGCCGGGCATTCACAGAGATAGTGTTCCAAGGTCTCCTCGTCCTCCCCACAGTGAAAAGTAATTAATATCTCGGTGAAAATGTTATATATATTCATATATAGCGTAATATAATTTGATGTTATGACCCGGATAAAAATAGTTATATCTAGTTACATATAATATGATTAAGTCATATCTGACTCTCATATATATCATATATATGTACCATATGTATTAATATATGCCACATCTAGGGTAATATCAATCAATATATTAATATGTATATATTAATATGTATGAGACTTATAAAAGGTCCGCCATCTAACGTTTTTTTTTTTCAACTAGTGCTTATTTCGTGAATGGTAACACTTAGCTCATGTCTGATTTGACAGATAATTAGTCTTATCCTTCCGCTGAACGAATATGGTCCGTGTGTTCGTTATCTTGTGAAAAAAGTGAAAGAAACTGGCATCCTCATCGATAAACCAAAGCGTGAAAAGCCAAAAACAGTGCGTACACCCGAGAATATTGCTGCTGTGGCAGAAAGTGTGCGTGAAGCGCCATCAACATCAATTCACCGTCGTTCTTAACAATTGAACATTTCGGAGACATCATTGAGACGAATTTTGCATAAAGACCTTGGTATGACGCCATACAAAGTAAAATTGGTTCAGGAGTTCAAAAAAAAAAGTTATTTGGCGGACCCTTTACAAAATTTTCGAAAAACCAAATCAAAGTTAAAATAACATATACCCGAGTAAAACAAGTTTATTTAAAATTATATATGATGAGATATTTTCCGCCAGATCGAAATACTAGTATCAACCTAGCTAATATGTTTGATTTGCTTTATTTTTGTAAATATACGGAGGTTGAAAGCTCGTTATAAATTGAAAATAACATAAAAATAATCTCGATGTATATAAAAACAAAAAACCAATATAACTGTAAAAAAATATTACTTGAGCCAGAGAACAAACTAAAAATTTTTTATATAAATAGAACATTTTTGGTCTTCAAAGTTTAGTAACGTCATGATACTTGTTAGGAAAAGACCTAACCACGTGCTTGATTACTAAGAAGACAAGAATGGAGCAAAATTGATTATTAATAGGTTTTTTGTTAAAGTTCTGCCTATTATGGAGGCTCTAACTTTTCTAAAACTTCGGGTTCTGATGAGATCTTTAGCCAGATCGAAATACTAGTATCAACCTAGCTAATATGTTTGATTTGCTTTATTTTTGTAAATATACGGAGGTTGAAAGCTCGTTATAAATTGAAAATAACATAAAAATAATCTCGATGTATATAAAAACAAAAAACCAATATAACTGTAAAAAAATATTACTTGAGCCAGAGTACAAACTAAAAATTTTTTATATAAATAGAACATTTTTGGTCTTCAAAGTTTAGTAACGTCATGATACTTGTTAGGAAAAGACCTAACCACGTGCTTGATTACTAAGAAGACAAGAATGGAGCAAAACTGATTATTAATAGGTTTTTTGTTAAAGTTCTGCCTATTATGGAGGCTCTAACTTTTCTAAAACTTCGGGTTCTGATGAGATCTTTAGCCAGATCGAAATACTAGTATCAACCTAGCTAATATGTTTGATTTGCTTTATTTTTGTAAATATACGGAGGTTGAAAGCTCGTTATAAATTGAAAATAACATAAAAATAATCTCGATGTATATAAAAACAAAAAACCAATATAACTGTAAAAAAATATTACTTGAGCCAGAGTACAAACTAAAAATTTTTTATATAAATAGAACATTTTTGGTCTTCAAAGTTTAGTAACGTCATGATACTTGTTAGGAGAAGACCTAACCACGTGCTTGATTACTAAGAAGACAAGAATGGAGCAAAATTGATTATTAATAGGTTTTTTGTTAAAGTTCTGCCTATTATGGAGGCTCTAACTTTTCTAAAACTTCGGGTTCTGATGAGATCTTTAGCCAGATCGAAATACTAGTATCAACCTAGCTAATATGTTTGATTTGCTTTATTTTTGTAAATATACGGAGGTTGAAAGCTCGTTATAAATTGAAAATAACATAAAAATAATCTCGATGTATATAAAAACAAAAAACCAATATAACTGTATAAGAGAATATAATTTGATCCGAAAAATGATTCCATTAAATTGCATCATCACTTTGGATCTAATTATATTTAAATAAATAAAATATAGTGGTAAAAAATACTAAGAAAAGTTAAAAACCAAAGAGAACTGTAAAAGTGTTGAGTAAAATACCATTAAACTAAGACATCAACTATTTAAATCGGCCTTCTAGTTTTTAAATTACATCAATTTAAATATCGACGTGTCGGAATTTTATTTTTAAATTTCTTTTTAATTTTTAAACACAAATATTTCTTTAAATTCATTTTTTTACGGGTCAAAGCAAACAAAAATCGTGATGTAAAAAGCGTTTGGTGCGACATGGAATGACTCGCATATACCAATATAACGGCTAGTCTATGAGTGTATGCGTTTGTGTTTTTATAAAAGTGTGCATATGTGTTGTTCAGCAGGACTATGCTAGGATTTTTAATTTGAATTTTTTCTCAGGTTTTCTTTTTTTTTTTTTTTTTTGTTATTTCATGGAGTTATTTTTTCTTTTGCAGCATTTTTTTGCCACTATTGTGGTTGCCCTTGAGAATTTTTTGTTAAGCTATAAAAAACTTTTAATTGAAATATTTTATAAATAAAAATAAAAAAATATTTTTGTGACATTTAATATTTTTTTATTATTCAATAGTTTTTTATGATATTTCATATTTTATTGCTTTCGATGTAAAAAAAATTTAATGCATTGACCCTCTTAAAAAAATTCAAAAAACCACTGTATTTGAAGAACATCAAAACAATAAAGAAATTGTTTCGGTACATTTCTTTTAAATAATAATTTTAAATTCGAACATCTCATGCAATCCTGGTTATCTTTTGATTACGGGGCAATTCACGCGCTATTCATCTCTGTAAACCCATATATACACGCAGAGAAATAAAGTGCCAACCGAATTGAAAAGTGTATTTTCGTGATAACAACAAATAAATTCGTTTAGTACAACCATATTTAAATATAATGTCTTAATATATTTGATGTTGCAACTAAAATTCAGTTGTATTAACCGAACTTTGTTGTGAAAACTAATATTTACTTGTTCCAACCGATTTCAGTCATATTAACCGAATTTTTTTCATAGTAATAGAATTTCAGTTGGCAAATGGCAAAATTTTTCTCTGTGTGTACTATTTCAGAGTATTCGTGAAACGAATTCTCAAATTATTGTAAATTCTCATTTTGTCTCAAACATTTTCAATCATCAGCACTAGGAAATAGTAGATATGGGTGGATATGTTTCGATTGCCTTTGATTCAATCAACTTTTATTATAAAAACAAATCGGGTACCATTCTGCAGAAATGAGCAATCATCTGAGATCAAAAAATTAAATATTTTTTACAGACGAATAAATTATTTATTTTCTTATATAGAAGGATTTCTAAATTTATGAGTTGCATAAAAATGATACAATGGTGAACTAAAAGATTTAAAAATTTGCAAAAAAAAGTGTTGTTTTTTATTTAAAAAAAAGTGTAAAAAATTTAACAATGTCTTTTTATTAGATACCTATTTTTTTAGCGCACTACAAAACAAAGAAGAAAATTAGATCTAATATCAAATAGCCACCCTTTTAAGCTGCAATGTGGCAACCGATTTTCAATATGTTATTTCGAGAAAAAAAAAACCAATTTAAAGTTAAGTTTATTACTAAAAACGGAAACAAATATTTAACATTTTAGGGTTGAAAATTAGCATAACTTATAACCTAAATGCTGTGAAAATTCTAAACGAATCGGCTCGGTAGTTTTTCAGATAATTGACTTTGAGGTTATGATGAGTTGCAAAAAAATTTTCAATCTTTAATAAAACTAAATTTTTTTTTATTTAAATGACCAAAATAAGATAAAATTACAATACAATGAAAAATGGCATTGAAAAAAATACAATTATTACAAAAAAAAATAGTAAAAAGTTTGCAGACTAAAATTTTTTTGGATTTAATAAATCCTCTTTTTACATATTTGTAACGTTAACATACCACTTTTCATAGTTTTTAAGCATTTTCATACAGATGGCACCTAATATTTGACATACAAAATTAAATGGTTTAACATTAACAATGGTTGTGTCAAAAATTGTTTTTTCAGACAGCAACATCTGTTTGTAGGTTTTTTTTTATATATCCGAAATGGATTAATTAAATCCAGAAAATTTCTTCCTATTTTGGATTTATCTTAATTTAATTCCTGTATTTACATTTTAACAAAATTGACTCATTTAATTACTCACACAAAATTGCAGCGACTCACATTCATTTAACCGTACGATGCATACCCAACTTTTTCTACGAGAACACATACTCAGGATACGTTTGTACCTACTAGCTTATTTTGGCTTTTTCTAATGTTTAAATGGTCCAATTTCAATATTTTTTTTAAATGCGTATACTAATATTTTATAAATGTTTTAGTTTAAGTTTCATGCAAATATTCTACCTAGTTCAAGAGATATAGGCAAAAAAAGTTCACGGGCATGCTATAGCCAAATATTGTGTGTGTTTACATTGGTGTAGAATTTGGAAGCTCATAGGTCCTGAACCAATGATGCGAATTGGATCAAATAACCTTTGAAAAATTATAATTTATAAGGCATATTATATTTATAGATTATAGATATTTCCTAGATCTCTATGCCCTAAGTTAAGCCGTTCCTGAGTTACAGCACTGCCAAGTTGCAAGTGGATACATTTGTACCTGGGTGTGTGTTCTAGGGTTAAAAGTTATTTTATATACCAGTTTGATATAGGCAAAATAAAACGGAGGAAAAAAACAAAAAACGTGTATTAAATATCCACCAAAGGTGGACCTTGCACCTAACAAACAAGTTTTCAATTTATTTTTTGATCAATGGTGATAATCTTTAACTTCGAGCTCATATATATATATATAAGTTCTCATGTAGTGAGTAAACTAGTTTATATGAATGTTTGATGTTAGGCATGGGATTGTCATTTCTTTCAAAAAGTGTTCTGATGAAGGGAACCTAGAAAATTCCCGAAATAGATCTATCAACACATTCCTGAAAGTGGTCAATTAATAAATTTGAAAACAAAAACTCTATAGATTAACAATATCCTAATAAAGAAACATAGAAAACGGCCTCGAACTTGAATACTTTTCATTTTCATCGTTATTTTATATAGGTTTGTTATAATTTTTATTAAAAATAAAAATTATGTTTATTGCGTTATTTTATATATTTTTTCAAATTCTTTTGCAATAAAACTTAAGGGAATCTTCACTAAAGTGGACATACCCATTGTTTTTGGGCAATATAAAAAACTAAGGGGAATATTAGAAATGCATATACAGCTTCTTATACACCAACTCTTTGGGCGTTTTAAATCCCCAAAAATGGTTATTTCTTTGATTATGAAATAATGTCACAATTTTAAAAATGAAATAAACCCCCAAAGCAATGTAAACAAAAACCCCAAGCAAAAATTATATAACACCCTATTTTTGTGGGTTTATTTCACAGTGAAATAAACAATCATAAGTCCTCATTTTCAAATTAAATATTATTTCATACTTATTTAATGTAAAAAATACATTTTTTTGTTAAATCCAATACACAAGTATTCTGCAACAACAAAAGAAACTTTAGGTTTGAAGTAAATTTTAAAAAATTTGAATACATACATACATTCATACATATTAGTATTAAATTTTTTTAATTTCATTTTTTTTTTTTTTTTTTTAATAAGACTTAAAGAGTAGTATAATATTTCTCTTGAACTAAATTCTAAGTTTGGATGTCCACAACAGAATTTTAAAATAAATTTTTATATAGAACATTATATAACGCTACGTCTGCAATTCTCATGGGCCTTTTAAGTTCTTCTTCCAATAAATACCAAAAAAGTATCCTAAAACATGCGTTTAAAGGGTTAACATGTTCTGTGCATATGCTCTTCAGCAAATTTTATTAGGAAGTGTCGAAGACGAAAACGTCATCCGATTCTGTTTAATCACTAGAAAGGCGAATTTAATTTAACACGTGCAGCCCAGTCCATTAACAATAGGGTGGGGCGATTTCAACATCTTAATGGGCGCTTCGCGTTTCTGAGTCTTGGGATTGTACTGAGCAAAAAAGTCCACTAGACCATATGTCTACGGTGAAAATCGAGCTTCCACATTTTGACTTTTTAGCCGTATTTTGTGAAAGTAACAATGTGTGGGATGGACATATCTCAGGAAGTAGGAGGAGCTTATCCAAGATTATGGTATCAATCTCTTCTTTGGAAGATTCTCTAGCAGACTAACGCATCAATCATATTTGTGGGTGGGGTTTAATGGGTTAATTTTTAATTTCAAAATAGGGCTTTTTTGCCGTAAAGTCAAAATGTGGAAGCTCGATTTTCACCGTAGACGTATGGTTTAGTGGACTTTTTTGCTCAGTACAATCCCAAGAATCAGAAACGCGAAGCGCCCATTAAGAGTTTTTTCCTTCCATACTAATTGCCCCCCCCCCCCCCCCCCCTAATTAACAATGTTAGGTTATTTTTTCTAAATTAATGTTTTAAAACACAATGTAATAATTTAATGAATTTTTTTAATTTATCTCGTATTTTTTACTGGCATTTTATTTTTATGTTTTTTTAAATTGGCAAAAGTTGAAACTAAGGAATTTCAGTGATTATAGTGTTCCGCTTTTTAATGTTTTTAATTTACAGACTTATTTTTATATAGTTTTCGAAACAAGTTACGATGGTTTTCAAAAACGATTCAGTAATTTAACATGACCGGATGACGTTTTCGTGTTCAATACCTGCCTATAATTTGCTGTAGAACATATATACATACCATTGTCACCCATTAAACGCACATTTTGGGACACTTTTTTGGTTTTTCTTGCAAAAAAGTACTAAAATGACTCATGAAAATTACAGATATAGGGTTAAAAGATTCTACGAAAAATGCCTATTCAAATTCTCTTGGGGACATCCGAGCTCAGAATTTAGTTCAAAATAATTATTACACAACTTGTTGGCTCTTATTCAATACAGTGTTGGCGAAAAAATTAAAACTTTAAACGGCCATAAAATTTGACTATACCCACCCACACAGGACCAATTCCTTTGGGGGTTTTACTAAACTAACGTAATACATATACACAGAAAAAACTAAAAACGGGTTTCAATTAAAAAATTTATTGAATCAATTAATATTTTAATTGATTTTGCACCTATCACGGCAATGCTACTATCAATTAAACCTTATATTAAAATTAAAAAGGAAAAAAAGTTATAAATAACCCAAGTTCGATTCCATACTCTATATTTCTTCATTAGGATATTGTCCTAACAAATAATCTATAGAGTTTTTTGTTTTCAAATTTATTATTTGACCCTTTCAGGAATGTGTTGATAGATCTATTTCGGGAATTTTCTAGGTTCCCATCATCAATATCCTAATGAAGAAATATAGAGTATGGCCTCGAACTTGAATAATTTTCATTTTCATTGCACAATTAAAGGTCGAAAAAAACATAATTTTTATTTTTAATAAAAATTATAACAAACTTGTAAAAAAGGCAAAGTACCGCCTAGTTTACTTCCCCTGTTTTGTTTACAAACTAAACAAAATATGAAAAAGAGAGAAAAACAAAAAACGTGTATTGAATATCCACCAGAGGTGGATCTTGCACATCAAACAAGTTTTCAATTTATTTTTTGATCAATGGTTATAATCTTTAACTTCAAACTTATATCTATATTAGTTCTCATGTAGTGAGTAAACTAGTTCATATGAATGTTTGATGTTTGGCATGGGATTGTTACCGCTTTCAAAACGTGTTCTGATGATGGGAACCTAGAAAATTCCCGAAATAGATCTATCAACACATTCCTGAAAGGGTCAAATAATAAATTTGAAAACAAAAAACTCTATAGATTATTTGTTAGGACAATATCCTAATGAAGAAATATAGAGTATGGCCTCGAACTTGAATAATTATCATTTTCATTGCACAATTAAAGGTCGAAAAAAACATAATTTTTATTTTTAATAAAAATTATAACAAACTTGTTATAAATAACCTCTACAAAAAAAATATGATACTCACAAAAAAAGTGTGTGATCTATACGTTGGTATGTGTGTTTTTTGCAATGCTGAGTCTGTTTGTTTTGTTTGTTAACTTGAAATGTATTTGGTATTTTATACTGAAAATTTTCTATTTATGCATACAGTATAAAAAAATAATATGATAATTGCGTCTAAAATAAAATATAAATTTATATATTTAAAAGCCAATAAAAATATTTATTGATTCAATTAAATATTTGTTTAGAAACAAATTAAATTCAAATCAAATCTTTAATTAGATATTTTAGGTTGATAATTTTTTCTGTGTATCTGGCATAGGAATTATTAAACCCCAAAATATGTGTTATGGGTAAAAAACAAAAATTTTTTTGATGCTACATATAATTGCTATCCGAATTTGAAATTGGCCTCCGTATTGCATTTTTAATTTTTTTTTTCCAGATATTTTGAACCAAATAGGTTTTGAAATTTTGCAAATACTAAGAATTATCATTATTATTTTTTTTTTTATTTTATTTATTAATAATCATATAATTACAAATTATATAGTATTTAGTATTACCCTAACCGAGCACTAGCTACTATGGCCTTCGGCGCGTTGTAGCGAAAACAGACCAGTGCCTCTTGTGGGAATCGAACTCACGACCCCCGCACTGATAGGCCAGCACGCTACCAACTAGCCTACCGGAGCGCACAAATACTAAGCATATTATGGCAAAAAGATTTATAAACCTTCCATTGAGTAATTTTGTTCCCTCACATCATCCTTTAAGTTGAAAAAAAGTTGAATTTATTACTACCTGATTAAAAAACTTTATAATTTGTAGAAAACTCCTTTCCATTTGGAAAATTTCACATTTTTGGCATCTTTTATTTTTTGTACGGAAAACACATACAAATATCTTCTAGGTTTACTATATCTTATAATTGTTTTTTTAGTATAATTTTCCTCGTTGTAATTCTCATCTTGGCACTCTACATCTACATCTTATCCATATGGTTGTTGTCCAGACTATATATGTGGTTATCAGCACAATTTTTGTTTCATCATAAAAACTGCTGCAAAATTGTATACTTGATAATCTAATTTTTCTACTAACTTATTTTATTTTTATTTTTTTTGAGTGTAGAAAAATTTAAAACTATGAGTAAAATAAAAAATCAATAAATGAAAAAACAATTTAAAGAAATTAAACCCCTTTAAAAAATGCATACACATTTTGCTTGTGAAATGTTGTTCAATAGTTCTTCGGTATATCCAGGGTCACCCAACGATTTTTCTACATTAATGGAAGAAGAAAAATTAATAAAGACGCACTTTTTTAAGCATCTTTATCTCATGCTAATAGGCTAAAAGAGCAACTAATTGCATTTATGGGATATTGAATACAAAAATAAGTAAATAGCTGTAGGCAATATTTTCAACTCGTATAAAAGACACTTTAAAAAAAGGTACCAAATTACATAAAAAAAGAGTACCCAAACACAAACAAAAAATTTAACAATATGTTAGCCAGAGGTCATAAACTCTAAACATAAAAAAATATAGAACAAACAATCAGTAAGAAAACTTGTATAAAACTAAATTATAATAATAGCAATACAAAAGGAAATATTGAATACTTTTACAGACTCCGACAAAAACTTAAAGTTGTAAGAAAAAAAAAATAAATGTTAGCACTTTCTTTTTGTATATTTCCTCAAGAAAAATGACAACATTGTTAGGTTGACTTGAAAAGAGAACAAAACTTTTCATATAAGAACTACATTTTTTTTTTAACATTTTAATGTAAAAACCAAGAAACAAAAGGGTATATTCCATACACTCATAGAAATAAACAAGTAAAAATAACAGAAAAAACACTAAGAATTAGTTAAAAATTACCTTGCAGAAAAAAATACTATGATTAACAGATTTTGTCGCTAAATATTAGTAAGAAAAGAACAGCAAGAATAAAACTGTTAAATGCACAACATTTTCATTATATATGAGTTGAACTTAAGTTAATAAAAAATCAACAGAAGTATTAGATAAAAAATTTAAAACTTTTTTTAAATTTCCATCCAGCAAATTTCCCAGCCCTCAATACATTTTGACATTAGAACAAAGAGCAAATGCAAATTGAGAGACATCACTTCTCACGTCTCTCAGTAACAAAATAGCGAAATCGGAAAAGCAATAATTTTTTTTTTTTTTTTTATATAAAATAAACATTTGGTTTTAACTTTTTAAAATTTAAAAGTAAAACATTTGAAGTTTTTTTTACACTAAAAAATAATTGCAACATGTTGATAAAAAATGTTGCTTAAAACACTCATTTTTATTTTGCTTATTTTTTTTTTTTTTTTTTAATTAATAATCATATAATTACAAATTATATCCTATTACCCTAACCGAGCACTAGCTACTGTGGCCTTCGGCGCGTTGTAGCGAAAACAGACCGTGCCTCTGGTGGGAAGCGAACCCACAACCCCGCACTGATAATTCAGCACGCTACCAACTAGCCTACCGGGGCGCACCAATTTTGCTTATAAAGGGTCCGCCAAATAACTTTTTTTTTTTTTTGAAAATGCTATAAAAAAAACTACTGAATATTTTCTCAAATTTCTTTTTTTATTTGAAAGTACAATCATTCCGGTTAATAATGGAAAATAATTTCATTCAAATGGCTGCCTCGGCTGGCCATGCAGTAGCCTACATGATCGGTCCAATGTTTAAGCACATGATCGATTGTGTGCATCTGTATTTCACCAATGGCTTCACGAATATTGTCCTTTAAAGCGTCAATTGTCTCTGGCTTGTTGTCGTAACACTTATCTTGGAAGGCACCACACAAATAATAGTCCAACGGTGTCAAATCGCAGCTCCGAGGTGGCCAAACGACATCAGCGCTGCGGCTGATAATGGCATCTTCAAAAACAGGGGCAAAACATCGAGTGTAGCTTCGGCTGTGTGGCACGTAGCGCCGTCCTGTTGAAAACAAATGTTGCCAATATCCTCCACTTCAATTTTTGTGAACAAAAATTCATTCAACATGGCCCGATAACGATCGCCATTGACTGTAACGGCCACTCCTTGCTCATTTTCGAAGAAAAATGGCCCAATTATGCCTCTGGACCAAAATCCGCACCAAACAGTAACTCGTTTTGGGTGTATCGGCTTTTCAATGTATGCGTGCGGGTTTTCTGTGCCCCAAAAGCGACAATTTTGCTTGTTTACATACCCGCCAAGATCAAAATGAGCTTCTTCCAAAATCCGTACGCAATTTTCGCACACATTCTGCAACTTTACCATGATTTTCAAAGTAATGTCGCAATATTTCCCAGCGTTGTTCAACCGTATACACAACCATATTCGTTTAGCGGAAGGATAAAACTAATTATCTGTCAAATCAGACATGAGCTAAGTGTTACCATTCACGAAATAAGCACCAGTTGAAAAAAAAACGTTAGATGGCGGACCCTTTATTTTGTTATTTTCTATTAAAATTATATGTATTTTAATTTTATCTTGCTTATTTTGTCGTAAACATTTTAAATAAATAACCATTTTATTAAATTACACAGTGCAGCATTTTTAAGGTCATCGTTTGGTTCCTCCTTCATACCCGTTTTTTTTTTGAAGTGTATATCGAAACTAAAAAAAATCCGCAAAGGACTTGGCCAGATTACAACGAAATTTTTTTTTTTGGACACCCTAAGTTTTTGCACCCAAACATGATTTTTTTAAAAAAGGAAAATTTTTATGGAATCCATATATCATAAACCGTTCGGAATTTTGTTTTTATGTCTTTGGCAAAGTTGTAGATCCAAACCAAAGCAAAAAAATTCTCATATGGACCGACCCAAAAAAATTGCATCCACTGCATCAAAATTGCAAAAAATTGGGAAAAAATGCTATTTTTTTATGATTTTTTCATGATTTTGTCCTGAAATGGCTTAAATACTGGGAATTTAAGAAATCTTTCTTCAGCTAAATTATATCTAACAACAATATAAACAACTCTCTAGTACATGTCATCTTAATACGAACATTCCTTAACATTAGAAAGCACATCTTTTTGCTCACACTTATTTTGCATAGCCAATGTTTGTCGTTTCGACAAAGATCGACTATATAGGTTAATGCCGTTTTTGTTGTTACTTGTTTTCAAATTTACTATTTAAACATTTTATTGTTGTAATGCTGATATGTTTTTGAAAAAATGAATATATTTATTTTATTAATAAAAAGTAATTATTTTATAACGCAATTAACAATTTCATAATTTTTTTTTTATTTTTTGTTTTTTTGTTTTTTTGTTTATTTATACAAATGCAAAACATGTGTATTATTTGTCAAGTCATTTGTCATTTGTCAAGTGTATTTTATCTTCGTGTTGCACTTTGCAGGTAGAACTGGGTTTTTACAACACCCTTTTAAAAAACTTCTTAAAAAATGTTTCTGAGTGGGTGTGATTGTCATGTGTGTTTTATCTTCGTGTTGCGGTTTTTAGGTGGAACTGGGTTTTTACAACACCTCATCTTCCTAAACAGGATTTTAAAATTGGATTTCAAAGTTTGGCTATTTCCATATTATCATAAAAAATAGCATTTTTTCCCAATTTTTTGCAATTTTGATGCAGTGGATGCAATTTTTTTGGGTCGGTCCATATGAGAATTTTTTTGCTTTGGTTTGGATCTACAACTTTGCCAAAGACATAAAAACAAAATTCCGAACGGTTTATGATATATGGATTCCATAAAAATTTTCCTTTTTTAAAAAAATCATGTTTGGGTGCAATAACTTAGGGCGTCCAAAAAAAAAAAATTTCGATGTAATCTGGCCAAGTCCTTTGCGTATTTTTTTTAGTTTCGATATACACTTCAAAAAAAAACCGGGTACGAAAGAGGAACCAATTTATGTGTTGCACTGTGTTATTATTCAAAACCATGATACAAATGAATTTAAACTTTAAAATTTCTGGAACATGTTTTCATGCACCCGGTGCGAGTTTACGAACAAATAAAAAGAGGGCAGATTGAGAGGGCTCTGATTAAAATGACTCAAAAAAACTCATGACATTCAGAGCGCTCTTATGTTAGAATCAAATATTATTTAAATGATAATCTTTTTTTTTACAGGTTTTAAAAATAGTTTGTCAAAAAACACTCTTTTTAAAAACGAAAATAAGAGCATTTTTAAAACGCTATTTTTACAAACGAAAATAAGACCCTTCTTCAACGCATCAAAAATTTCTCAAAAATATGAGCGAAATAATTTAATCAAACCAATTATTCAACTATGCGTCATTAAAGTAGGGGAATAATTTTTTTTGGAATAAAATAATTGTTGAATTATGATCATATGTCAAATTTTCTTGAAAAAAAACAAAATTTAAAATTTTTTTGTGCGTGTGTTGTGACATAATATCTCTTTAAAATCTTATGAAGTCGGCAAAAAAAAATATTAACGGATATGATTGAGTGTTTTAAGAATTTTACCAACAAGATAAATTGAAAGAAAGTTTTATGATATTTTTCTGAATTTTTTGTAGTTGGTAATACTAAAATGAAATGGACATGCAAATGTTAAATCATGATTTTATTATTTTTGGAATATATTTAAAAGACGTAAAAGTACATAATTTTGAATTTAAAAGCACTCCAACAGAACCAAAAAATTATTTTCATCGGACTTAGAAATCACTCAAAAGTGGTTCCAATCCATGAGAGAAATTTAGATTAATTTTTTAGACTCAAAAAATACTACAATATATGATGGAAATTCTCCTTGACACACTCATTATTCTGACTCATTTTTGAGTTCAAAATTAAGAATCCTTTGGATGAACCACTTTCATAAAAAAAAATTTGATTTTAATAAAACTTTCTGAACCCATTTTTACACATTTTTGAGCCCGTTTTCTGGCTGGGATGTCAATTTATTTAGAAAACATATATTTGTCTTTATCGTATTTTGTATCGTATTAAAATCATCCGTGTTTGCTGCAACGTCATTTTGCACAAATTTTAAATAGTTTTAGCACTAATTTCTACAAATATTTTTCTGTGAGTGTATGAGAAAAAAAAAATGTGCATAAAAAAGCGTTGATGGTGTGCGAAGGTAATGTGGGTTTTTGCTGTACTCTATTGTAATTGTGTGCTTTTAAACTCATTTGCTTACCTTTCATCATGAAACTATTTTTTCTTTTTGTATTTGACTCACTTACCTTAACATTCTTTTCAGAAGGAAAATAATAAATACTGGCGCAAGGTGGAATGATAGTGCAAACACCTTTTAGCGTTTTTCTTGTTACACACAGACACACACACACACTTTTTTTCAAAGACTTACTAGTTTTTCTTAGAAAATATTTTTTTTGTTGCATTTTTCTAAGCAAAAAGTTTTGATTTCTTTTTTCCCTTTTGAATTTTCCAACCAATGTTTTTTTCCCACTTGTAGACGAACATCTTTTTTTTTTTTTTTTGATGAATAAAAAATAATTTTAATCTAGTTTTTTGCTTTTACACCATTTTAAAAATAAATAATGGGTTAAAATTGTAACACACATTTTCAAGTTCTTTAAAGGACCATGTAAACGATATTGTCGATCTAACGGGTAAGGCTGCCTCAGGGCAATCTTCATAAAATTAACCACAAATAAGTCCTTTGGAATTAATATACTCCGATAGAAAACTTAATTTATTTTTTGAAGAAATTTTTCGTAAGCGGTGCACAGTTCGGAATCGAGAAAGCTTCAAAATCAAAATTTCGTAAAATTTCAAAAAATAATTATTTAAAAAAAAAAACATAGTTTTCAAAAATCTAAAAAGCAAGCAAGCTTAAGTTGACTAAAAACTCTTGATAATGAAACCTCATTAAGATTAATGCCATATCTTTAATAATAAGTCCTTACTTTGGTCCAACTTTTTCAGGATAGCTCTAAAGGAAATGGTCTTAACTTGTAAACTAATTCAAAAAGAAGACATTAAGTATTAGTAGCAAAGCACTCAAGTTTGAACAATATGTATTGAAGTTTAGATACTTTTTCGCCCAAGTTGCTTTTGTGAAAAAGCGAAAATCGCCATATCTTCTTAAATGTAACACAAAATATTTTGGATTGTAGTTATAAATTGGTAAGATCAATCATTTCTGTCCAAAACTTTTCTTTTATATGCGTTAATTTCGAAGATACACATTAAATATATTTTGTCTCATATCCCCTAACGTAGGCAACGATAAAATGTTTGTAGTAGAACTATTGCTTATTTTTCGAGACGAGCACATGTTATGCATTTAAGTGCAAAACAAAAGTTTGTCCGTTAGTGGACTGTAGGGGTTAACTTGTTTTCGAACTAATTTGTTAACCACTTCACTCTTATGAATTTTTTTCAATAAAAATATTTTGGGGTGAAGTGAGAAAACGGCCAGAAAGTGGTAATGTAAACAAAGTAACAGTATTAAAAACGAATTAATTGTGTTTACTGCAATTTACATATATTAACAGCCCAGCAACACCACATATTACCAAATAATGGGTAAAGTAATTTATCGTCATAGGGCTCCATGCATTTCAATACACATCACTTCACTGATGAATTTTACATGCGACGAGCCTAAAAGTAATGGGTAAACTCATTACCTAGTAGGGGGCAAAGCAAGTGGTTACTTTTATTGTTACCGTGTTTGGAAAAGTAATGTGTCTATAAATAGATTTGCATAAAAAGAAATTTATAAAAAAAATTATTAGAAATAATTTTTTTTAATTAAATAAATAAAATGTTCGCACTAAGAATCGAACCTGGGGTCTTCGGTTGTTAGGCGAAAACTCTACCAGCTGAGCTATCGTCACATACGATAATGGGTTGCTTAAAATGCAAATGAATTGTTGTGCTTCGAGTTTTCGTTTGGGATGTTAAAAATATATAACTCATGCTTACAAAAATCATAAAGTAGTGTGTCTTAATATAGTTTTTTTAAAAAACAATTTAAACATTACTTTACGTTTATATTTCATGCATAATTGATGATCGGTAAGTTATTATTTTATGTTTTGAAATAACTTAAAAGGTAATTATGTATTATTACAAGGTAATCCATGAGTGTCCAATTATTAGTAACTCATTACTTTATGTTTCAAAATAATGTTGAAGGTAAGCAGTATACATTACAATATAATACATTGCGTAACCAACTACTGGTAACTCATTACTATATGTTTCGAAATATTGCTGAATGTAAGGAGTATTCATTACAAAGTAATGCAATGTAACCCAATATCGGTAACTCATTACTTTTTGTTGGAAAATAATGATACAGGTAAAGCTTTGCTGGAAGATAAATACCAAATAAAAAATAAATAAAATAACGTATAAAATATCAAATTAAAACCCAATACAACAAGACAATAGAAAAAAGTCTTCGTACGAATATTAGAATATTACTATTATTTTGTTTCCCGAGTAAAAAAATATATATGGTAGCATATCTAATTATATAGAGTCCAATAACTAATTAGATACCATTTAATCCGAAAAATGTTGAATACAATTGTATCTACGTGGATCATAGAAAATTTATTAAAATTATATACAATTGCATCCGAAATTTACCCATTAAATAATATCATAATGCATAGAATTGCATACAATTAAGTCCAATTTCATATAAATGGTTCAGTTTGTACTTTTATTAAATATAACATGTAAATTTAAAATAATTATGAATAAATTGTAATTTTCCATAAAACATTATTGAATTGTTCACTGAAAGTGAGATTTGAATTTTAAAAATGAGAAAAAGTTCAAATAAAATTGTAATTTTTAAACTATTTATTTTTAAATAAAATTAAGATAACACAATTAATTTGAAAATAATAAAGAAGAATGAAATAATGCATGAATGGTAATTTAAAAGTTTCCAATTGTATCGAACAAATTATTTTGTTTTAGAAAAATTCAACTGACACTATGTGGTTCATATAGATTGAGGTAAACATCTTTATCATCTGTGTAGTTTCCCTCAAAATCTTTAAAATTTGAAAAATTTTTATATTCTTTCATTTGATCTCTTAAAAAAATTGTTTGCGATACACTTAATAAAAAATTTATGTGTTTTAAGTTTAACATTGTTCAAAGTTCAAAAAAAAAAAAAATATGGTACAAATTGCAAAGTTTTGAAAATTTATACGAAATCATTTTTGTCTATGGCTGAATTTGTTGTTTTTTTAAGATATTTTTTAGATCATGTCTCTTAAATTAATTGAAAAACTTACATTAAGAAAATATTCTACTGGCACAAAAGAAACTCGATCTAACATTACTTAAATTGCTATAAATACTTTCCCCCAAAAGACTATTGAAACTTTACCCAAATTGAACATATTAAAAAAAAATTCGCATAATTTAAGCATTTTTTTTTTATATTAGTTCGTCAGATGACTTAGTCGCTTAGATTGAAAGTGCTGCATTCCCTCTAGAGCTGGTCCTCACAAAATTTTTTAGTGGGTTTCAAGTGATACCAAAAGTGCCGATTTTTAAGCTTTCGCAGTTTTATTGAAAGCTTTTTTGCGTTGTTTATTGAAATTGAGTTTTGGGGTATACCCAATTGATGTCAATTTACTAATATCGGAATACGAGCATCACACACTTATAAGGACTTGGAGTACATTTGTTTTAAATTTATGTTTTATGTGTCTGATATGCACAATTATATTTGAAATTGGATATTGTATTGAGTGAACTGGGTTTCTTAGTACATTAGTATTTTTTTACGCATTTTTAGTATAAGAATCTTGACTTGAGGGCATTGTTAGGTATCAAGAGTAAATATTCGCGTTGGACTAAATTGATGGAAAACAAAAAATTAAATTTTGTCATTCCTATCGAATACAGCGGTAGTTTCTTCCAAACGCATTTCGGTTTGTGACAACTTAAGCGCTGTATAAATTCCGCCAATCCGGACATCAAATAAATGATTTTAATAAGTCTAATATTAGAAATGAAAAAACATCAAACTGTTTTAAGGGCTTCAAATTATATGGGCAAACAAAATGTTCATAACCTCAAAAAGCATCATTATATATAATTTGTAATTTTGCGAATTTAAAAGAATTTAATAAGATTAAACCCAATAAAATATCATAAAACTGACAAGAGCAATGTGTGGTTGTAATATATATTTTGACATATTTTGGGAATGAGTTCTACAAATTGATGTTACTTTAATTAAATTGAAGCAAAAACTCAAATTTTACAAAAGCAATTTTTGATAACATTTTGCCTCAAAATGTAGAACAATTTTTAAAATTTCTCTACTTATTTTTGATTTTTTGCAAGCTGGAAAGTAATGACTTTTTGTGTAAGCAAGTCATTTATGCTTTTATCTTTCGATTATAACATGTCGAGATAGCTCAGATGGTAGAGCGGTTGACTGACAACAACCTGGAGCCCCAGGTTCAAATCCCGTACGGACACATTTTATTTAGAACCGTTTTTTAATTAAAAGACATTTTTATATCGAATTTAGTTTTTTTTTAATTTATTCTTAGACACATTAACCCATTAACGCCCAGACGTTCTGAGCACTCTCACTTTTTTTCAGAGCATGCTGAATTGTAACAACTCTGCTGGCAACTTAAGTTGCAAATGGGCATTAATGGGTTAAATATGCAAACAAAAACTGTAATATCAACAAAACTTTTTCTACATTTACCTTAAATTTTATTGAATGAAAATAACGGCACATTTTGCTATAATCCAGGTGAATATTTGCTAAACTGCTGACATCAGAAGGGCAGATTTTTCTTCTCATAAAACAATATCTAAAAAAAACTATGAAAATGTCTTTGCTTTTAGTGATTTCTTTAGTGTACTAATATTTAGAATATTTTTTGCTGATTTTAGCAGATTAATATTCTACAGGGTGGGCCAACTTCATCTGACTGATTTGTAAACATGTAAACATGATAACAAGCACATTTACCCGTTTTGAGAACCAGAGTTCAGTAGGTAATAAACCACGGAAGTCTATTGCTCGACCTGTTCGCACTGGAGAAGCTGTGTTCACACGGATACACGTGAGTCTACTCGTCGACGTGCTTCTCAAATGGGAATCTCCAATACGTCAGTATACCGGACCATGTTGGAAATTTTTTTACGTCCGTTCAATAATCCTGACATATGGTTCCTCCAAGTGGAGCTACAGCTTATACTGTGAGAGACACAATGGCCATTCTGCGAGAACTTTTTGATGACCAAATAATTTAAAAAAAATTCTGATTTTGCATGGCCACCTCGTTCCCCAGATTTGACGGCCCTGATTTTTTTTTGTGGGGTACCTTGAAGGGAAACATTCAGCAACTTGAACAGACTATTCTCACATCAAGTGCAGAATTGGAGCCAGAAACGTTGCGCAGCATATTGCAAAATGTCTTGAAAAGAGCCATTATATACTAACATGAAAATGGACGTCATTTAATGGATGCCATTTTTCATACTTAGCTAAAAAAAAATATAAGTACTACTTTCATTTAAAAAAAAAATAAAATAAAAAACTGTTAAAATAAAAAAGTTATAATCAATGTAAATCTGCCAGTCGAAGTTAGCCCACCCTGTACTTTCAAGTAACTAAAATTTAGCTGAAATTTAACGCAATTTTTGTAGATACAATAGATTTATTTTTGATCCTTTGATTTAGCAAAATAAATCTGTTATTTTAACAATTTTCCCCGCAATGTCAATTTTAATTCATTTTTATTAGTTTAAGCAAAATGAATAATAATAATAGTGCAAAATTATATATCTGGGTGAGGCGAATATTTCGCCGTTTAATAGAAACGGTGTACATGATTTATTTTTTTTTAGTTTTTATTTCTCACCTTATTTTATATATTTTTTATATGGACTTATGTGCGAGTGTCTTGAGCGTTTGTTGTGTTTATAAAAATAAACCATCATTGTAAGTGGAAACTTGTTTAGTGCTATCGAAAAACATATTTTCTTTCCTTTTTATATTTTTTGCTGCATTTTCATTTTATGAAGTAGTATTGTATGAATGTGCTCCTTAAACATACATAATTTTAGCTTTAAGCTGACTTCCTGCTTGCAGTCATGTTTATATTTAGTGTAATTGTTAGTTGTTTATTCTGTCTTTGTGTTTTTATTTCTCTTTTTTTTTTTGTTTTTTGTTGCATACTTAAATACACTAATGATGCAAATTGTTAGTAAAGTGTTGTTTATATACACAAGTATATTAGGATGTCCCTTAAAATAACGACTTGTCGATTTTCGTTCATTACACAAATCAGTTTTGTTACAAATGGTTCCAAATTTAAGAAATTAACATTAACCGCAAGACGGCCAATTATGGCCCATATTGGAAAAAGTGTATTATTATTAAAAATTCCCTAAATTAGAAATTTCGAAAAAAAATTTATTTATTATTTCAATTATTTTTTTAATATACTGAACATAATTCAGATATGGAGTTCAGACTTCATCGGATATCACTAACCCAATTTAGCCAGGAATTCAAAATGACCCACCACTAATTTGATAAAAATGCAGAAACGTCTTTTTGTAAAATTAATTTTCAAAGATTTTTTAAAATGTCTATTTTGCAGATGTCGATTGCTATTTTTATAACATAATTGTTGTTATTAAAAAAAATAAATAAAAATAAATTGGAAAAATCAGGATATTTTATGAAAATAGCTTATTTTGTCAAACATTTAACAAAATTTTAATGTTTTCCTCAAAGTTTGCATAATTTTCAGATAAATATCTTTTAAATTTATTGAGACTATAATTATCTTTACTGTTATTTAAAAAAATCTTTAACCGTTAGTGGCCTAGGGACAAAAAAAGGCCCATGAAACTTAATTTTACAAGATTGTTAAGCTTTTAAATTGATAAAAAAAATTCAACTTGATAAAAATAATAATTTTATGTTACTTGATCAATATGCGGTTAGTTTTTACACTTTTTGTCAAAAAAAAAGACCCACTAGGAAATTTACAGAATAACACATTTCATAATTTTCGGAAAAATATCACTTACATTTGATAATCCTACACTCACAATATATTTTTCGATACCGATTGTAGTTTATTTAAAAAGTAATCCGTAAAGTTTGTTTTTAACTGAATAAACTATTAAAATACAAAGAAACATATTTTTCAACTTGTTTACCTGTTATTTAAAAAACAAACTATAAATTAATAGGGATTTTCTGTAGCAGTTAATATTTTCGTTTAAAATCTACATGTTTAAAAAAAAATCTACTTGTTTAAAAAAATCACACAAAAATCACAGTAATCTTTTTAAAAGTTCTCTCATACGTTTTTCATATGCATAAACCGGGGATGGTAAATAAATTACTTATTTACATTTTCAGTCCAAAAGTACCAAAGTGGCCCAGCTGACGATTAAGTGCTTTGTTTCAGTAAATTTTGTTTTACTTTTTTTTTGTTACTGAGGGTATTCAGTGTGGTCATTTGCACACGATGCAAATTTGCACTTTCTCATCCTTGAGCAGTATTGATGGTGCATAATGTGCATATTAGAACAGAGATGGAGTTCCCTCACTATTCCAAATTTATATGTTAAAGCACATCTATTAAATTACATCTAGGAGATGAGGAGACAGCCTGCTAGAGATAGAGTAAAAACTCTGAATTTCTTTATTCATGTACAAATAACAAATTTTAATATTTATAAAATAAAACGAAAAGTTAGGATTACAATTTTCGCAATATAGAACATGTGTTAGCTGATTATTTGAATACAAGAAAATTAATTAGCAATATGGTAAAAGTCGTGGTTTTTTAGGTAAACAAGATGTTTAATGTAAAGTTAAAATTAAGCAATACTCTTGTGCAACTTTTGCTAGTGTGCAACAAATTACCAGTGTGTATGTCATATTGGAAGGTTAGAAAAAATCAGACTTGGGCGACGTCAATTACATTTCAAAATCGTTCACTTATAAAATTTTTCTATATCATTTATAATATCAGACCTACACTCACACTTGTGAGCTTAATCGCTTCCTTGGAAAATTTGTAAAATCTTTAATACCAAACATGGGGATTAGTAACAACATCTGGGTATTTAATTACAGGTCAATTACTCAATTACACCCAATTACATGTAATTGAACATAAAAAGTAATTGGCCTGTAATTAAATACACAGATATTGGAATTATGTCCCATGTCTGGTATTGAAAAAATTTAAATTTCCCAATTAAGTGTTTAAGCCCACAAGTGTGAGCGTAGGTCTGAAATTATTAATGATATAGAAAAATTTCATAAGAGAACGATTTTGAAATGTAATTGACGTCGCCCAAGTCTGGAAAAAATCAAAAAGGTTTTGATTCTTATTGCATACACAAGATATGTAAAAAATATTTAGTAGTTGGCTACATTGAATGACAATAAAATTGTCAGTAATATGTGCAATAATATTGCCAAGGGTACCTTAACAATTAAATTAAATCAAAAAGTACCAAAATTTTTACAAAAGTGCTTTTTACTTTAGTACTAAACCAAATATTTTATTTACCATCACTATAGTTTTTCTTTGGATAGTTATAGTTATTGGATAGACATAGTTTTTTAAGCTATTTACATATTATAGTAAAAGATGAACTCAAAGGTCATCCTTCTTCGTTATGCTGCCATATACATGTTAGGCGCCATTCGCTCAATTAATTATTATTCAATTAATCTTATTATTTAGTTTTAAAAATAAATCCTAACATATATTATTATGTAAATAATACATTATGTATAAAAAAAAATTTTTAAATAAAAAATATAACCAAAAACAAATACAGAACTCGTGTTTTTATTTCTTTTAAATTAAATTTGGTGATAGCTAAAATAAACGACAATTGTTTATTTTTACGTTTTTGGGGGTAAATTTTTGATGGTTAAAATAAAGGAAAATCGTTAATTTTTAATGGAAAATCTTTTATTTTTATGGATTTTCGGTAATTTTTTGATAGTCAAAAAAAAAAAAAAAACGAACGTCGTTTATTTTAACGGATTAAGCAATTATTTTTTAATAGTTAAAATAAACGAAAGTACTCTGTTTTATCGATATTTTTAGTTAATATTTTAACAATCAAAAATAATTGGAGAATACTATTGTTTTAAACGAAAAATCAGTAGTTCTGCTTTTAACAACTTTTTCTATAGTTTTAATGTACACATTCGTTTGTTTCTAACTATAAAATATTGCGAGTGTATAATTATATTTACTGTGATTCAAAAAATCTTTAACCCTTCTTGGCTGGGGGACAAAAAAACCCATGAAACTTAATTTAAATTATCACTTCAAGACTATAAAGCCTTTAAATGGATTAACAAAATTTTTTTCCACAAGAAAAAAGAATATTATTATGTGTAATTTGATACATATAGGGTTAATATTTTCATTTTTCACCAAAAAAGACGCACTAGGATATTTATAGAATAAAATCTTTCAGATTTTTATTAAATTCGGATGTCGCAATATGTTATAGTCCCAGTCTTCTTTTAAGAGTTATTTTTGACCAAACGTTTTTAACCCTTAAAAAATTGTATTCTGTAAATTTCGTAGTGTATCTTTCTTTGGTGAAAAGTGAAAGTATTAACACTATATGGATCAAGTTACACAAAATAATAATTTTTTTTCTAGTGGAATCAATATTTTTTTTTATCCATTTAAAGGCTTAATGATTTAGTATTCATAATTTAAATTAAGTTTAATGGGTAAATTTTGTCCCCGGCCAATAAGTGTTAATGATTTTTTGAATAAAAGTAAATATAATTATATTCTTATCAAATGTAAGTGATATTGTTCCGAAAATTATGAAAGCTGTTATTATGTAAATTCCGTAGTGGGTCTTTTTTTGGCCAAAAGTGTAAAAGTTAACCCTATAAGGATTAAGTTCCACAAAATAATTAATTTTATCAACTTGAGATTTTTTTTATTAAATTTAAATTTTGTTAAATTTTTGAAAAATAAGCTACTATAGCTTATTTTTCAACGCTCACAAATTAGAGCTTTCAGTAATTCGAACGTCCAGAAATTAGAATCAGTGTTTGCAATACATTAAACCCTCTGAAATTCGAATTTAAAATTCTAATTTCTGAGCGTTTAATGTATTTTGGTTATTTGAACACAGGAAATCCCTAATTTTTTTTTTATTCTGTTTGAACATAGTAAAACTAAATAGGGGAGTCACCAAATTATATATGTTTTTCATTATTTGCTGTTTTTTTTTGCCGCATTTATGTACATTTTTGGCTAGTTTATTTGTGAAATTTGATACGCGTTTTGTTTTCTTGTTTCTATCAAATAAAATTGAATCAAAAATAATTAAAAAGAGTTTTATTTTAGTTTTTGGAAGTAAATTTACTAAATTTTTTATTCGAAAAAAAACGTTCAGAAATTAGAATAATTCAGAAATTAGAATTGGCTCAAAAACAAATCGGCTCTAATTTGCGAGCGTCTACTGTATTTTCATAAAATTTCCTGGAAAGGAGTAACTTCAAATAAAAACTCGAATTATCATTTTTCCAATTTATTTTTTTTGTTTAATAACAACTATTATATAATAAAAATATCAATACACATCTGCAAAATTAGACATACTAAAAAATCTTTAAAATTAATTTAAAAATAGACATTTCTGCATTTTTATTAAATTTGTGGGTAATTTTTGATTCCTGGCTAAAGTGGGTTAACCCTTTCGCGGACACACGAAAATTAGGAAATGTTAGCAGAAAGACACATGCATTTATTTGGCTTATAAAACATATAATTGAGTTCGGATTTTCACTCACGAAAATTTCCGTTATAGTTAAACAACGGAAAATCAAAAAAAAAATCGAATTGGGGCACTAACTTAAATCTGATTGCTTCTGCAGTGGCACACAATATGCTACTACATATAAAACCAATGCAGTTGACGTCGCCTATGTCCGACGTGTTTATAAACGATTTTTTTTTCTATGTCGGCATATACCGACGTGTCTAATTTAAGCCATTCGTAGTGTCGGCTTATGCCGACGTGTCCGCGAAAGGGTTAATGGTAGATGATGAAGTCAGAATATAATATCTAGTTAATTTTGTGTATATTAAATGAACAAATTAAATAAAAAGTACATTTGTTATGGTTTTTTCAAATTTTGGGAACTTTTTTAATAATAAAACACTATTTTTCCAAAATGGACCATTTCGGGCGTTTTGTGGCACGGGTTAACGTTTTACAAAAAAAAAAAAACATTTGTAATAAAACTGGGGGGTGTAATGCCAAACCTATTTTTAAGGGACACCCTAATGTATATATATTTATGTACATTAGAGTACCTCATATAAATCATTTTTGAAAAATGAAAGATGCACCCGTGAAAATAAAAATTAACATTTTTTCTGCGAATTAAAAACTATTTCGTCACATTTAAAAACATTTAAAAATTTTAAAAATTCTGCATACAAAACCATTAAACAGCTTGTCCACTCAATATAATATTAATTAATCCATCCATAATCCATTTTTATTGTAAATTCAAAAACTCTCAAAATTTTGCGTTTTTTATTTTGAATACAAATTTGGAAAGCTAATACTTTTACTATCGAATTGAAGTATTAGCTCTTAAAGTTACACACATACAAATAAAAACCCTATCACGAAAACCACAGATTCAATAACTTGAAAGTCTGAAATTCCACCGACAACAAGAATTGCTAATTCAATTAATAGCTCCTTAATTAAATTATTTTTCAATTAAATAACTCATTTAATTAAAAAGTGATTGCGATACCTTCTCAAAAAGCAAAAAACAATTGGGTAAAGTGTTTTTGCCATACCAAATGTGTTTTTATAGCTTGAATTTAATAACATTGAATTTAAACCGGCATGTAATTCTCATTTAGTTAGCAAATTTATTTATACTTATGAGACCAAATACACACAGATATTAGTTTTGTTCTTTCTATTGAAGCTTGGGGAGAATGGAATTTTTTTTGTAGATTATCTTTTTGCAGAAATTAGCCCTTCTGTTAAAACCAGAGTATTTTTTTTTTTTAAATTTTTAATTAATTGTTTTCCATTTTTTTTTTGTTTAAAAACAAATGGTTAAACTTTAATTAAACAAAATTTGACTTCAAAATTACATTATCAATTTTATGATAATGCTTTTAAAATAAATAAATATTCAGATTTAAACCACTGAAATTAAATAATTTAACATAATAAAGTAATGAACTTAATGAGTATTACTAAAATTTAATTAAAATGAATTTAAAATATTTATAACATATATAAATATAAACATTTATAGAAAACAACAGACACAAATATTACAAAAACAACAACAACAATATGTTTTGAGTGATAGTATAAATGTCAGGTTAGTTCCGAATTTGAGCAAATATTTAATTGATTCAATTAATTTTCAATTGAAAGCTTTTACAATTTTCAACAAACTGATTTAATTGAAAAAAGTAGAGAAATAGTTTTTTCTGCGTTATTTGGTGAAAATTTGTGAAAAATCTGACAGCTTTAACCCGAGACACGCAGCTACCAAAGTTTTCGATTTTTTAAAATTTTTTTTTTTTAATTAATTTAATAAAAATATTGGTTGCTACACATCAAGTTTTATTAATTTTGAACACGAATATTTTGAAAATGTTTAAATCGGAGTAACGTTTTTGAGATATTGAGATTTGATGTTCACTAAAAATGGCGCCTTTTTCCTCTATTCGAGAAATATTTTAAAATTATTTTCAGAATTTTTTGTTTTTGTACTCAAACTACACAAAATATTTTTTTTTTTTTAAAAAATTTTTATCTGAAATTAGAGATGATGTATCACAAAATTTTTTTTTTAAATTATTTTTTATATTTTCTCCATGTATCAGAGGCTTTGTGCGCAGGTCGCCAAAGGTTAACTAGTTTGATTTCCAAATTTCGCGCCACAAAACTATTGTACCTAGTGCTACAACACTCAAAACATTAATTAATGAAATTCAAAAGTTAAAGAAAATATTTCTTTAATAATCATTTGTAGGTAAATCTACAAGTTGTAATTCAACCTATATTAAAATAATTTTCATCATATGAAAAGCAGTTTTACCTACTGTGCTCCTGCAAAAACAAAAAAAAAATATTACCATTTTAAAAAAATTTGTAGAATGGAGAAAAAAGCCCTATTTTTATTAAAAATCAAGTCGAAAAATCTCGAAAACTGTAGTCGGATTTCAAACATTTTTAAACATTCGTGCTAAGCATATCAAACATATCAAAGTCAATTAAAAATGTGTCGCAAGACATATTTTTATTAAAGCAGTTTAAGCAAAATTTTCTAAAATCAAAAACTTTAATCGCAGGGTGCCACGTGTTAATGTTATCTGATTTTTCAAAAATTTGCACCACTTAACTTTTAGACCTAGTTCTACCATAATCGCAACAATAATCGATAAAAATCGAAAGTTGAAAAAAATACCGCTCCAATGGAAACGAGTATATGAGCATGTAGAAATATACATTGAACCTTTATAAAGATATCGCTCATTTACTTGAAGACTGTCATAAGTCAAAAATCGATTTTTGAGTTAATGATGTAGATTTATTAGTTATATCATAATTTATATTGTGTAAAAATATTAATCATATTAATATCATGTATTCTTTTCGAGATAAAGGAATATATATTTTATTTTTTCTTTAAAGTGAGAGCAAAGAGTGTAGTATACTTCATAGAGAAACTGTGCTACTCATGGGTCTCTCGATAATAAGCGAATTCGCACACAACTCTCACTAAGCGAAAAATACATTAAAACCACCTATTTATAAGAAACGTGACAAAATAAATAGAGAAATGGTCAAACGAGGCAGCTATGGATTGAAAACTTTAAACTCGTTTTCTGCAAAATCGTGTTTTTTGAGTTTTTAATAATTAATCACTCTTGCAGTAAATAAGCGATATGAACATTTTTAGTATGGATATGAAATATTACATTTAATTCAATAAAAAATATTGTAGTGCTTGTATCAAAAAACTATTTTGATGCATACAATGTTTATGTTACAAATAAGTAGGGCAACCAAAAGACAGCTGTAAAAGCAATGTTTTAACGCTTAAAAAAAGCTCGACAAACAGTAAAATAAACCGTTTAAATATAAAAATAAGCCACTAAATTTAAAATATAATCGTTTGATTTCATATCTTTTTATTAAAATCGTTACTACAAATTAAATTTGTTCATTTCAGCTTTTTCCGTCAAACACCATTGCAATAAAGAAATAGTGTTTCTTAAGCTTCAAACTTCAAAATGGTCTATTAAAGTATTTTCTTAATAAACCAACAACAGGTGACATTAAATTTTAAACTTTCACTTTCACTTAAAAGCTCTATTTTAAAAGAAAAAAGCTAAAATAAGCTTAATTTTTAAAGAAAAATGTCGAAAAGTAGCTTATATTCATAAAATAAGCTAAAAAAAGGAAAAAAAGGTACTAACAAATAAATATAGCTTAAATTTTTTAAGTATTCAGTTAAAATAGTTCTATCGTTTCAAATAAAAAACTAGTTCTGTCTTATTTTTGGTTGCCCTACTAATTAGTAATACAGTACAAGTAGGGATTAATCAGTTACCAAAATTATTAGCGGACTTCGAAACCTTTGCAACGATATATTAAAAATTAAAAACTAATAAAAAATTAATTAATTAATTTTGTATAAAAGTCTCATTAAAAATCATCAAAAAAAACAAAAAAATGGCATACAAATATTATTATCTCGAGCAGTGAGGCTGGTTTTTATAATTTTTTAATGCAGAATGATAGAATTCGTTAATCTTTTTTATATTTGACTAAACTATTGACAAAAGTAGACGTAACTTATTTTAAAATTATAGAAAATAGTGTTTTTTTAGGTTTTTAAAAACGGCTTAGTTCTCGGTATGATACCGCTAGAGCAGAAATATTAAAGCAACCATCATGAGACATATAAGTCTTCATTTTCTGGGGGTGCATCATTCACGTATTTTTTTGGGGCACTCTAATGTACATACATGCACTTGTATATATCCCTTAATAGAGGTTGATGTCAACATAGATTAATTATTAAAAAGAGGCATTTAGGTATAAAATATATAAACAAAAGGAATATGTGGACATAATGGATTTGAATTTTTACTGCAGCTACTTCGGTTTTAATATCCCCTAAAAAGGGAGTTTAGACAATTTCTATGAGGAGGGCCAAAATGGGAAAAGTCTTCCTATTAGCTGCCTGTCCGAATACATTTGTCTAGAAATAAGAAAATTAAAATATCTGCTATATTTTGTGAGTATTATTTCCCTGATTAGGTATTCTTTTGTAAATTTGACAAGAAATGTAGTAATAATGGCTGTTAAAAAGCGGACAAGTTTACCTCTTTACGGCCTTCCCAAATCCCATTTACTTTTACCACAAAAAATGTACACAAATCGGTTTAAAAAGCGCAAAGTTTTCTTTGTATTTTGAGGGAATTATCTGCATGATATGGATGGATTTTTGCATCAAATATATTAAATTGCATCAGAATTCGTCCATTAAAAGTTTTCATTAAGTTAATACAAGTTTTGATAAGAAATTATGAAAAATATTATTTTAATAATCAAAAAAGTTTCATACAGTCATTAAAAAATTGGTTTCATAAAAACTATGAGCCTTTTCATTAATTTTAAAAAAAAATTTCGTTTACATGGCGTTTTTATACTACAATGTACAATTCTCTACATACATTCACTATTCTTTCACACATGCTCAATATGATGATAAGCTTTTTACATTTAACAATGAATAGACAACATAGTGTTTGATTATATAGTTCTTTATATATAAGCTTGTCCAGCTAAAAAAAGTCAATTTAAATAAAATTTGCATGTTACTTCAATCTAAATGCGACTTCTATTTCAAGATGTTCTACAAACTATTTTCCAAAGAAAACGAAAAAAATTTAGGTGGCGCATTGTTATCGCAGCCAATCAAAATTTTCAAATGTTTGCCTGTCTTTAGTTGAGGTGCACCTCACCGAATTGACAAAAACTTTAGGAACGATTAAGATAAGTGATCTGCGTAAAGAATTTTATGTTTTTTTTTTGTCAGACACGACCCCTTTGGAGGCGACAAGGCTTAAGAGTTACATTTTTTAATTTTTTTAATTTTCTAAAAATTTACATTCGAAAAAAAGTTATTTAAAAAATTAGTAAATCAGTTTTCAATCTCTCTTTACTATTATTATAGAAACGTTTACTAAACAATTATTTTTTAGTAACATGTTTTGCTATTATTATTTTACAAATTACTAAATTGTTAACTAATTTTGGTTGCTTGGCGCTACGAAATAACCCCCAATGAAATAACACCCAAACGACAAAATGAAATAACCCCCAATGAAATAAATCCCAAAAAAAATGAAATAAGTCCCAACAAAAAAAAATGAAATAATACCCAAAAGAAATGAAATATTCCCCAAAGGTGAAAATGAAATAACACCCAAAATTTGGGGGTTGTTTCGTAATGAAATAACTCCCAAAGGAAGAAATGAAATAACCCCCAATGAAATAAGCTCCAAAGAAATGAAATATGTCCCAAATTTTTTTTTAATTTTTGTTTTCATATTTTTGATTCTTTTGTTACACTGTTCAGTTTTTCTGCGTGGCGGCCTGCGGCCGATCTTAGGGGTTTTCTCCTCCATAGGACGCGGCAGGTGGCTCCGCTGAATACAGTTTTCCTGCGCGCGTCTCATTATCTTCCCTAGTGTGACGCGCGCAGGGAAACTTTATTCAGCGAAGCCACCTGCCGCGTCCCATGGAGGAGAAAACCCCTAAGAGCGGCCATAGGCCGCCACGCACAAAAACTTTATAAAGCAAAGATTATTATTTCATTTCTTCCTTTGGGAGTTCTTTCATTACGAAACAACCCCCAAATTTTGGGTGTTATTTCATTTTCACCTTTGGGGAATATTTCATTTCTTTTTGTGTATTATTTCATTTTTTTTTTTGTTGGGACTTATTTCATTTTTTTTGGGATTTATTTCATTGGGGGTTATTTCATTTTGTCGTTTGGGTGTTATTTCATTGGGGGTTATTTCGTAGCGCCATATGTATATATATATATTAATCTCCAGAGGTAGAAGCGTGTTATTTCACTTTAAAATTAAAAAATAATTTTTAAATTTTGCAATTAGCTATCTGAATTGTTCCTAAATTATTGATCAAAATCGGTATGAGTCCCTAAACTACAGACAGGCCAAATTTAAAAAATTTTTATTGGCCGCAATAAAAAAGCACAACCTATATTCCCGATGAAAATAAATTTAAATAACAAATATGCAGGTGCTTGTGCAAATTTAAATGTAACTGACACTAATAGAAAACATATGATTTTCTATTGTTGATTTACTTGAATAAACGTCACTACATTGCTAGGTCTGTCAAAAAAACAGAGTAGTATTTGGAAGATGACAAAGCCAATTGTGACAATTTTTTGTTGTTGTTTTGGTTTTTCTTTGATATTTTAAATTTTGAATCTCGCTCCTAGACGAGGACAAGAAATTCTCATTGAGTTTGTGATTTAACATAACAAATATCTCTAGAAACTCTAATAACAAAGTCCCCTGAAGATTTCCTTAGGCAGGAATGAAATCCGGATAGGGACACGCCTACATCAGATTGCTTTTCACAATTTGTTAAATAAGTTTTGGGACTTTAGCACATTTAATTACTATAAACACAACCTATATTTTTGTGTCCAACAAAGTTAATATATTTACAGTTTTTGTGTTGTTTTTCGGTCTTTTTTTAATTTTAAAGTGAAATAACACGCTCTCATCCATATCTATATATGGCGACCCGTGTAAAAAAGATTATGTATGATATGTGGCCATCTATAACTTCATCTGAAATTTGAGTATATCAGATTATATCTGAGTCCATATATATTTATATATAACCTTATATATCTAGAATGTTATATAATTATAACTGAAGGAATATATACATATATCTGAACTCTGATATATTGGAAAGACTCAAGTTTTGGATATATTTATATATGATCATATTTCGTCATATCTTTTTACTAGGGGAGCTTCAAAAATTATCTGCATTTTGAGTGACATGACTAACATTTTGTGTGTAAGTTAGCCGATGTTTAAGCATGCTAAAGAAATCGTTTATCTTTAACAGCTTAAAAATTATAGCGGTTTTAAGATTCAAGCAAATTAAAAACATTAAAATTACAGTTTTTGCTTGGAGTTAATTAAAGCAACATTAATTTATAGATGTAATTATATTTATAACATGTAATAATATAAATTACACTACCAAAGAATATAAAATACCCACAAAGAACTCATATATATAAGAACTTAAAAAGAAGACCACAATTATATGGAAAACAAGGATTTTCTGCCGGTTTTACAATATTTAATTGGGGTTGGGGTTACTTATTTCCAGGAAATCATGTTAAATGCTTGTAATTTTTCAAAATTGCAAATTTTGTATAAGGATGTATTTTGAGGTTATGATAATTTTGGTTGCTCCATAAAATTTCAAGTCCAAAGAATTTGTTGATGCCTTTTCGATGTTAGTATTAAGCTCATTAATTTCTTTTATTAGTGGCCTAAAAAAATAGTTTCTCCAAAATAAAATTAAAAAAAGTTCATCTATAATTGTTTTGGGCCGGCTGGGATTCGAACCCTGGCCGCCAGATTGGCAGCCGACATGTCTACCCACTGATTGATTGCTAAAAGCGTAATCATCTGCTGTTTAACAGATGATTGCTCAAATGTGTCAGCACTGGGATTAGGTTTTGTGGAATCAGCTTGCCAACGGTTTGAAAACCAAAAAAAAAGGCGTTAGGTAATAGCGTCCAAAACCATAAAGCCCAAAAACCGAAAGGTCATATCGCCCAAAAGGCTAGCATATTGCCCAAAAGTTTATGTACAGAATTGTCATATCACCCAAATGCAATGTCATATTGCCTAAAGGTTTTTTTTGGGCAATATGACATTTGCTTAAATTAGATAATTCTTAAAAATACAAGACAGTAAAACCGTTACTTTTTTGTCTCTACTTAATACTAGTATTTTACATTTAACATTTATGGTACATGGTATACAGTATATTGTATTCTTTACTATAGTGCGGTCGTGATTAATACGAGATGGAGCCGGAAAATTTTGAATACGTTACCGGTAAAAGAATTGATTCCAAATTAGTTTATTTATCCAGTGACAAACAGTTATATAAAAAAAAATCTTGTTATAAAGGCAAAATATTTTACAAGTGTTATTATTCAAATTGTAAAGCACGTATTTCAATTTCATCTAACCAAATCTGTGAAAAGTGTAAAAATGTTGATCATATTAATCATCCTAGTCAAGAAAATTTATTTAATGAACTAAAAGCAATTGAGAATATAAAGGAGCAATGTAGAAGCCCCACAGTACTTCTAAGTGATACTAATGCTTCAAGCGGATTACGAAAAGTTTTTCAAAATGTTTGCGAAAGGTAAGTGGTTAATGCGCAATTAACGTATTGGAAGCGCTGTGGCCTGCCGTGCCGCACCGGCCGCGTTGTGGCCTGCCGTGCCGCGCCGGCCGCGCCGCTAGCGACCCGCCGCGCGGCCGGTGCGGCACGGCAGGCCACAGGGCTTCCAATAAGTTTATCGGGGATTGGTTGAGTAATTTTATTTATCTCTTTCGTATACAGTAATCCGGAGGGCACAAAAAGTTTAGTCTACACACAAATGCGAAGAACGCTAGAAAGGATTTCATCGAATATTTTTTTAAAATCTCCTCGAACACCATTGGATGTCATTGAGTCCTTCCAGCACGAGTTTATTTGGAAAAGCTATGGACTATCAAGAGATCCTGATTTCACACGACCTTTTTACAAAGCTTGCATTTCGGAACCAGAATTTTCATACTGCATATTTGCATCAGAAGCAATAATGCAAGGCATTGTTGAAAATATCAGCGTAGGTCAGAGACGATATTTAATTGATGGAACATTTAAGGTAGTTCCAGTCGGCTGTTTCAATCAGTTGCTTATAATTTATATTCAATATTTAGAAGATCAGGTAATTTAAATGACATTTTTTATAAATTTTTATGATCTGATAAATCCTTATTTTTTCAGGTTTTTCCGCTTTTTTTTATTTTGACTACAAACAAATCTTCAAAATGCTATTCGCATTTATTGAACTATATAAATAGTTCTATTTTTAAATTTGAACCTGGAAGTTTTATGCTCGACTACGAGAGGGGTTTGCGAAAATCTTTAAAAGAATGCTTTCCACAAGCTACTTTAAAAGGTTGCTGGTTCCATTATTGCCAGGCAATTAGACGTAAAATTTCTATTAAGTTTAAACCATTGATGTCCTCTATTCGCAACAACAAAAATATTTCCTTATGTTATCATAAAATCCTTGCCCTTCCACTTTTACCATCTTACTCGATAATCGATGTTTTCGAGAGGGTAAAAACTGATATCAAAAATAATGACAAAGGTGGAACATTTAATGGTTTTTTGGAGTATTTTGAAAAAGAGTGGCTTCAAAAGGTAATTATATGGCTTTAGTTTGTTAAATTACGTTCCATTTTTTATAAGATTTCATATTTGCAGGTTGGACCCGAACAATTGTGTGTGTTTAAAGAGTCTTTTCGTACAACTTCTTCTGTGGAAGCGTACAACGGTGTTTTAGGACGATTAATTAAACCAAATGGAAATTTTTTTAAATTTGTTCTTGCATTAAACAAGGAAGAATTTGAAAAAAGTCGTCTTTTTAAAATCCTCACAGATAGCGGCGGATCTTTTGGTGCAAGCAAAAAAAGAAAGCTTAGCAGAGATGCAAATACAAAAATAACGAATGCAATTGAGGATTTAGAAAAGGGAAAAATAACTACATATGCGTTCTTAAATAGATTAGTTTATCCGAATAATCACATTTGCTCCGAAAGAGAACCGTTGGAAGATATATTTGAGGAGCCTCCTGCTTATGATTCATATGATGAATCTAGTGAGGATGGCGAAACAAATGATTGTAACGAAAACGCTTCAGCTTCACTTTGCGTCATTTGTCATGACGTTGCCCCAAACATGCTAGTACTTCCATGTAGACACCTTAAAATGTGTAATGTATGCTGTATAAAATTACAGGCACAGGCTATCGCGAATAATGCTATGAATGCTAAATGCCCCTATTGCAGAGAAATTATTGTTGACGTAATGCAAGTTTACTTATAAATTATTTACGATTATATTTAAATTTAAAAACACTATTACATATTTTAATTGAGAAATGTTTTTTGTTTGTTTTGTCTGTAAAACATTGAATAAGATTAATGCATTGGATGTAGTTTTGTTTTATAGATATATGTATGAAAGTACGTTTTTTGTTTTTTTTTTTTGTTAAATATTGAATATTACAAATATTCACAAAATTTTTGTTTGTTAAATATTTCTATTAGAAAATTGAATAAATGTTTTCTTTACTTTTATTAAAAATATTAACTCAACTCTCCTTTATTTCGGGCACTATAACATTTTCAAGGCTGGAATTTTTGGGCTAAAAATTTGGGCGTTACCTAAAAAAAATGTCATATTGACCAAACTCGATGCCATGTTGCCCAAAAAATCAAAAAAATTTACAACAACAAAATATACAGACTGTTTTTGGGCGAGATGACATTTTGGTTTTTGGGCTTTATGGTTTTGGACGCTATTACCTAACGCCAAAAAAAAGTTGCAGAAATAAAAAAATCTATTTTATTTTTAAAAAAATATTAAAAAGTATACAGAAATCACAAAAAAATGTGTGCCTGGAGTCGGGATCGAATTCGGAACCTTCTGAATACAAACTTGTTTAAACAAACGTCATAATTTTTATAAAATACTTTTGACTTTTGAGCCGTTTGCAATTTCTGAGTGGATATCACTGGGAAAACACTTTTTGAGAACGTTGGTCAAGTGGTCTCAGCCAATGTTTTTTTTGTGGACTATTGTTGTTTGCCAAACGAATACTGGCGCAACGCTTTTTGGAAACGCTGGTAAAGCGACTTAATCAAGTGTTCTGCCAGTAATATATATACAATTCCCCGGTAAGCCAGCGCTTGATTTTTTTGTACCACTGGCAGTTTCTGACCGGGTAACTTGTATGTTCTCAAGCCATTTTTTTTTTTTATAAAAAAAATGCTAATCAAACTACTCAAATTTCACTAATTTTTAAAAAGTTCACAAAAATTTTGCGTTTAACATTTTCAAAATGCCCTTTGGGAGGTGCTCTTTACAAAGTAACTCAGTTCACGCAATACGCTAGCCAATTTCGAATACAATTGTGAATGTCAGACTCAAAAATATACATTTATAAAAAAGTTACGCCAATACCTTATAAGTTTGTGATGTTTGTATTCCCTTATTAGTGCGCTGACATCAACGGGATATACCGCAAGTTATAAAATATTACCACTTTTTTTAAATACTGTTCTCAAAACTCAATTCCAATAAACGGCGTAAAAACCCACTGGAAAAAATTGCGAAAGTTAAAAAATTGGAAAATAATGGTTTTACTTGTAAACTACCTTACAACTGTTCACCAAGCAGAGATATGAATATTACTTTTCAGTGAATGTAGCTCTAAAGTCTAGTGAGTCAATTTTGTATTGCTTTGCAGCTGAAAGTTAAAAACTATGAGCAAAAAAATTAAATGAATCAAAAAACTCAAGTAACTTCAAGTATTTTTTTTAATTTTTCGACTTTTAAATGGCCACAAATTGTTTTGGTGAAGGCATTTTAACGTGAAACCTTGCACGTCATAGCTTTTAGGTATAGTCAACATAACCTAAAACTATCGTATTTCAACCAAAAAACTCCATTTCTGTGTGTTTTGCTGCCAAAAAAAGGGTAATATATCAAGTTCTAAACGGATGCCACTCTTATCAAAATTATACGTCAGAAAATCTAAAAAAGCGATTATAGCTTTTGCACAATCCACGTTTTAAAATGGCAAATTGTTTTCATTTCCACGTTTCGTATAAAATACAAAAACGTTAAGTATGAAATATTGTTACCGAAGTAATTGAAAATTATTGCCGACATCCTTGCAAAATCTTTCACGAAATACTCTAAAATAACGTTACTAAATTCAATGCATTTTCGATCAAAAATTTGTTCATTAATTTAAAAAGAGTAAAAAACAAAATTGTATGACTTTTACAAAAAAAATATTTTGGAAAGAAACAAATTTTCATGAAATTTACAAATAATTTCAAATCAAATTTAAAACGAAACTAGATTAAAGTATCTTCTAAATACATATTGCCTTTCAATTGTTGATGCTAAATTTTTTCATTTTATTTTTTATTAAAATCTAAAAATCCAGCTTATTGCGGTTACTTAAATATTAGAAAAAAATCCGAAGATAATACTTATTTAATTTGTTTATTACACAGCCAAATGAAGGAATAAATGATTTTGATAAGTGTGTGTGACAGGAAGTAAAATACTTGAAAGTTCGTGAGCATGTACAAGTTCTAGTCACGATTACACTTTTACTCACACCCACTGGTGTTCACCCAAGTCATATAAAGATGTATTGTAAAGACAACTTCATTCCAGCATTTTAACTATAAAATCTTTAAAAAAAAAAAATACAATCCAAAGAAATATAATGTGAAGGGATGGAGTATATTAGTGTAGTACCTATATTGTTTTAATATTCTAAATTGGCTGCTAATAGGAAAACTTAAATTTTCTACCAAAATAATATTTCAAAATGAGAACACACACACAGAGAAATAAAGTGACAACCAAATTGAAAAGTGTATAATAATGGTAACAACTTATAAATTCAGTTAGTACAACGATTTCTAAATATTATAGGTGTAAGAACTAAAATTCAGTTGAATTAACCCAACTTTGTTGTGAAAACTACTGTTTAGTTGTACCAACCGACTGAATTTCCTAATATCCGAATTTGAGTCGTAGTAACCGAAATTCATTTGGCAAATAGCTAAATTTTTCTCTGTGTGCAGCAAATGTGTTCTACTTTAAAACAAACCTTCATCATATAAGCTTTTGTTGTTCAGTCCAATATTTCTTATTGTACCATGGACCGTATAAGTAATATTCTGAGAGATAATAATATTGATCATACGTGACGTAGCCCAATCAACATTAAACTTAGCGTATTTATTCTCCTACATAAGACAATTAAAATTGGAAACAATTTTTAAAATTGTATAAAAAGTAGCGAAGTAGGTGTGGTTAAAATTGACAAAAGTTTTCCTCACTATTTTGTTCGCTAGTGTGGACCTACATCAAAGTTTTTAGTTCAATAAAAAAGCTGAGTGGAACATTCCAAATCCAAATACAGCGTCTAATGGGAAAAATTTCAGGCCAAATTTTGGCTATATATCATATCATATTGTATAAACTACACACACATTTTAAAACAACTCAAAAGCTCCCAAATTAGCGAACATGTTAGCTAAAGTGTTCGTAAATTATAAAAGCTTTTACAAGCTTATACAGTTGGTATACACACAGAAAACAACTGAATTTTTTGACAACCGAATTTTTGTTGTTTCACGTACTATCACTATTATTAAGTGTTAATTGTGAAAGGTGTGGTAGGGAAGAATGAGTGTATTTTCTAAAAATCATATCTACATTGCAAATTTTTCAATTTTCTCTGAATCAGACTGCACAGTTTCTGGTATTGAACCTTCGTCAGTGACCCTGTTTTTTGAATTTTTTGAATAATGTAATATTTGTTATGTTTTTATTTGTTCGATTGCGTCTATATGAAATTTGTCTGTGCAATCACTGACCGTGGTATAGATAAACTGATTTCTAATGCCACATGCACTCGCACTATACGTTAGACAGAGCGCTTTAGCCCTCTGAGCTATCGTCAGGTCGAGTTTTGTTGTGATTAAAACTAGTTTTATTCAATACACGGAGTTTTTTGTTCTTGCATACATAATGTTAATACTATTGTAACAACTGACATTTATTTAGAAATTTCGAATCTTTATTGTAACAAATGAATATTTTATGTTTATGGACTATAATATTCTATAAATAGATTCACATGCATTCAACAACATTTATTTTATTAATAAAAAAATTGTATGCCTTGATCTGGACTCGAAACGGTGATCCTTCGTTTGTCAGACAAGTACTTTTTACCTGTATCCTAAGCCCAATTTAAATATATTTTTTAAATTTCAACATTGAATATTTTGTAGTTTCAAATTCAAATATTTGCCTAAAAACACATTTGTATGTATAACAGAAACTCGGTTGCTAATATCAATAATTTATTAGAGTTACCAAAACAATAAAAAAAATTTAAGTTATTTTAAAATTATTTTATTAATAATAAATTCTTATGCCGCGACCTGGGCTCCAAACGACGACCTTCTGCATTTCAGCAATTACTTAACCTCTAGCATAAACTCAAATTGAATTTGTAGTTTCCAATTTCAACCTTGAATGCTTTTTTGTTTCAAATTTAATTATGTATATCCAGAAATATATTTGAATATACAACACAAATTCGGTTGCTGATTTCAATATTTTGTTAAAGTAACCAAAACTATAAAAAAATTTATATATTAAATATTAAAAAATTATTTTATTAAAAAAATTCTTATGCCGCGAACTGGAGTCGAACCGGTAACCTTCTGCTTGTCAGGTAATTACTTTACCTCTAGTCCACACTCAATCTGAATTTGTATTTTTAAATTTCTACCTTAAAATATTTTTTTCTTTCAAGTTAAATATGTTAAAAATATTTTTTCTATATTGATTAGGAAAAGGATCAAGTGGTTACCTAATCCACCAGGTCTAATTTCGTTTCCTCTTAAAATATGCTTCATAACAAATTCACAATTTTTATTTCATTTACGCGACAAAACACAAATATTGTTTTTTTTAATGTTTTGTTATTTTTTTTTAACATTTAATGTAACAGCTGATGGTAAAATTGACTGAGAATGAGAGAGAATAGAAATTACTAGTGTTATCATTCCTGGGTGAATTTCAATAAAATGGAATTTAACTATGGAATTTATCTTCATACACATTTGAAATTATAATCTATTTAAAAATTTTTCAATATGTATTTTTTAAAGCTTCTGTAGGGGTCACGAGCATTTTGCATTTACTTTATAATGCAAACTTTTTTAATTGCGGTCAGCAATCGATATTTTTCTTTTGTTGTGGGTCATGTTGAAAAATTGTCTAAAACTTTTTCAAATGAATAAAGCATTGAAGTACTTAAAGAAAATATATCAAAGATCCACTTTATCGAACAAACAATGTACCACATTGGCAAACATTATAAAATTAAATTAAAAAAAAAAATCTTATTTATTATTTTTTCATGGAATCAATTAGCTTTATTAAAATGGTTAAAAAATTTGCAAAAATTCGACATGGAAAGTTCCTTCAAACATTATTATAGGGTCCCATAAAAAACGTGAAATGTCTTTCCTTAATCGGGCTATTTCATTGATAAGGTACTTTTTGGAATTTCGCCAAATATGTGGAAAAAATTGGATGTTTATTTGATTATGTACTTTTTGAACTTTTCGCCAGCAATATGGTACAAATATTGTTTCAACAGGGGAAAAGTCTCCCCTTCAGCGGATTCGAAACTCGAAATTTTAAATATGTGTTCCCTAAGGTATTTGCTATTTCATTAAAATCTAAAATATAAAAGATGTATGAATGGTATACATTTTGCATTTTGGAATTTCCTCATCGTGGGTGTGGGCATCGACCAGAACCGGACTTTTGGAAAATTTTACGGGGACAAACAAAAAGGGAAAAGCAACACCTTTAGATACATAATGTACACACATTTATCTTTCTCAGTTGTGACTACTGAATTAGTTGAAAATCGTATTATGGCGGTTAAGACAACTACATATATTTCTATTTTAAAAGCTGTCAAAAGTTGATTGAATCAATTAAATAATTGCTCAAATTCGCACTTTGTGTGACATATTTTTATATTATCGCTTAAAAGCGTTTGATAAAAAACAAGATAAAAAAAGATATCAGTGAAAAATTATAATTAAAAACCCTCCCAGCGTTACCTGGGAGGGTAACGAATGAACTTTGATTTTTTGATTTCAGATGACCCAGTACCAAGTTATGAGGGGACACTTCTTTTTTGAGACAAGTCGGAATAATTTCTGCCAATGCCGTGTTTTTTAATATTTCTTGGTGAAAATGTTATACAACATTCTTCAAATGTCATGCTTTAATATCCTATTAGTTTTAGTAAAGAGATTTTAACTGTGTCGTCAAAAAAATTCACAAAAAAAAATGCATTTTTTCTTACGAATTAACCCTACCCCCGCCTCCCTAATTAAAATAAATAATTCAAATTATTTTAATTATATAAATTTAACTGAAAAAACAAAACAACTACCCAAAATAACTGTTACTACAATACATTATTTTTGGTTAGTTATTTTTTTTTTTAAATGACTGTCAGAAATAGTCATTTAACACTTATACATAGGAAAAAGATTTAAGTTACAGTAAAAAATAACTATTAATGTTTATCACTAGAATTACCTCCATGTAAATACTGTAAACATATTCTGAGTGTGTATATCATATCATATCATGTTGTGTTTTGCCTACTGAAACTCATTGTACTTCAACAACATTTTCTTTTTAGTTTTTTTTTCTATTATTTTCTTTGGGTGTTTGTTTTTTTTTTTTTTTTGGAAGTTAAAAACACCTGCTAAATATATATCTTTGCTTTTAGATAGCCAATATTTACAAGCAACTTTAGCTGAGATGGTATTCCATTTGCCTTGTAGGCAAAAAGTTTTGTAAATTCTAAAAATGCACAAACAGTAAACCAATAAGACAACTGACCTTAAACGGCCTATCCTGTGATAGGTCAACAGACGTCGTATTACTGCACTTGAAATACATTTTGTTTTTAATTTTTTCTTCAAGTAAATGATTTTTTAATGTTTTAGAGGAATATGTTAAAAAATGTTTTAGAGGAATATATAAAACAAATAAAAAAGGTTCTTGTAGTATTCGTTTTATTTTTTTTTTTTTTTTTAATATTGAAACATACACATGCAAAAATATAACTTTGCTGTTAGCTAGACAATACAACAAGCAAAGCAATATTAGCTCAGATATTGCATTAATAACGTTATATTTATGCATGAAAAAATGCACAAACAGCAAACGAATTAGTCAAAAGGTCTTAAAGGGCATATCCTGTGAAAGGTCAACCGATAAAATATCACTGCATTTCAACTATATTTAGCTTTTTATATTTTCTTTTACTTTCTTGTAATGTTGTTTAAATTTTTCCTTTCGTCTTAAACACACGCAAAATATATGACTTTGCTGTTAGCTAGCCAATACAAGAAGAAATATTAGCTCATATGTTAGATCGTTTGGCCTGTCCTTAAAGGAACTACACAGTGACCGCTGAACCGATGGCATATCACTTGTAGTGTTCATATAAATAAAATAAGTTGTTTCATGTTTTATTTGCGCGTCTTACAAACCGACATTCTTGGCACTGTTTCCTTAAGAATGCCACTTGGGAAAATAAATGCCACATATTTGTATGTATGATTAACTAGGTATAGTGTAACATAAAAATTCGACGATTTAAACGGAAAAGCAACAAAAAAAAAATGTATATAAAACATTACAACAAAGAGTCTTGTAAATGACAGTAATTTTCTGTTGATGTTTTTCCTTTTTTGTATTGTTTAACATAATTTTTTCTGTGACTATGTGCGAGTGCGTGATTTTAAAACAAAGATACTTTTGTATACATATATTAAATGCATGTGAGTGTGTGTGTGACAGAAATGTTTTTGAAAATATTTTTTTTATTTTACTACCGTTGATAGCGGTAACAATAAAAATTCTATTTAATTTAAATTAGACATGCTTATTGTATGTTATTTCTCATTTTTAATGAAGTGTACTTGTTATAAGATTTTTTCAAGGATAAAAGGAAATCAAATTGAGGTTTACAAAATAGGGAAGAGAAGACAAATGAATACAGTTATTTATTCAAAAGAAAAATAAAATAAATGTTTTTATTTTTATTTTAAAGAGGGTATCAAATTGTTTTAAATATTTTTTAAAATGCTTGCAATTTTTCTTTTTGTATGTGAATAACGGTTAAGAATTAAATTTCGGCTCTATGAAACAAGACCCCAATGAAATAAGTCCCCAAACCAAAAATGAAATAAAGCCCCAAGAATTTCTAATAAAAAAAAATTGGGGTCTTATTTAATTTTTTGGGGCTTTTTTTCATTGTTTTTTTTTTTTGGGACTTTATTTCATAATGAAATAAAGAAATGAGAAATGAAATAAGTCCCCAAATAATATTTTTGGGGTGTGTAACGACTAAAGTCACCAGTTCGTTTTGGCCAACACTGTTTAATGCAGCATTATTTTATTCTCTTATATCTTACCAAAGTACATTATATTAATAATTTTAAATATGTATTATCCGTTACTGAGTAAATAGTAGGTTCATGTATGTGCTAACAACACCCCTGGTTGTCAATACTGACTTTTTAGGCTACAACCCTGAGTTGTCATAAGCTTTAGATATTTAAAAGGCTGGTAGCACTGACCACGATGATATTGTGTGTAAGCATGTATGTATATGTATGTGATCGTAAAATTTGTGTATAAAAGCAGCAACCCAACGTACGTGAGGGACAGTCGAGTTGCAGCCAGAGACCAGTAAAGAGCCAGTAAAGGTTCGTGCTAGTAAAAAGGTAGCAACGCATGGTACTGCCAGTATAGGTAGACCAGCATAGATCGGTTAGGTACTGCCAGTATAGGTAGACCAGTATAGATCGGTTAGGTACTGCCAGTTTAGGTAGATCAGCATAGATCGGTTCGGAAAGATGGTGCCAGTATAGGAACCCCTTTATCTTCGTGTCGGAAAAGTAGTCGTATATGTGTTATCGTGTCGGTAAATTACATGTTAATTCCCGTGAAACAATATTAAATAAAAATTATACGATTTATAACGTTATTTGAAAAAATATAAGAAAACGAGTTTTATTTCACGAACCCTGGCGTGACTGAGCCTTACCCCAGCATCTGTGAAATTCACGTCGTTACAGGTGTTATTTCATTTTCTTAAAAATCAAAATTTTTAAGTAATATAAGCAAATAACAGTTATAATTACTGCATGAATTATCAATTTATTAATGTAAATAGTTATTTGTTATTAGTAAGTGAGATTATACCGTGTAGTAATTTTGAAGTTTCTTTTATGTCGCACGCAGAAAAAAACTTTATTTCGCGAAGCCGCCTGCCGCGTTCTACGGAGGAAAAAACCCCTTAGCCCGGCCGAAGGCCGCCACCCAGAAGAACTTGTTTTTCAAATCTGATGTCGAATCCGTTGAAATCTTATATTTTTAAGACATCAAGTAATTTGTAAAAACAAGTGTTTCTGAGTGGCGGCCTTCGGCCGCTCTTAGGGGTTTTTTTCCTACGTAGAACGCGGCAGGCGGCTTCGCGAAATAAAGTTTTTTCTGCGTGCGTTTATGCGATTTATAAATTTAGTTTATTTTGTGATATACTACTAAAAAATATAAAAAAAAACTGTATTGATATACTAAATATTGTTAATCTTTTTATTTTAAAAAGGCTGAAAAAAAATCACGCGATTTTTACTATGTATTAATTAGGATTAAAGAAATATTTTAAAGTAATATATAATTTTGTTTTTTTTTTTTCAATTGGGCCTTATTTCATTTTCGAAATGGGGCTTTACTGCATTATGAAGTAAAGCCTCAAAATTGCGGTGTTATTTCATTTTATTTTGGGTTTTCGTTTCATTTGCTTGGGGGTCTATTTCATTTTTTTTTAGGGGTATTGCTTCATAATGAAATAAAGCCCCAAAAATTGGGGCGTTATTTCATTTTTGGTTTGGGGACTTATTTCATTGGGGTCTTGTTTCATAGAGCCTTAAATTTCATTTATTTAATTATTTTTTTTTTGGAAATTAGTAGTATACGAATTTTTATTGAAATGTAAAGAGATAGTTTATAAAATTGATAACAAAAATTAACAAATTCATAATTTTTGTATGTATGTAAAATTAGTTATATAGTTTTATTCATTAATTTTATTATTACTATGTTTCTACCTTTTCTACTTAGAATTTCCTGATAAACGACCGCAACTATTTACGGAACTTACACGCTATGAGCCGGGTGATATATTGCGTGCTAACTGTAGTACACCACCATCGAGGCCACGAGCTGAATTAAGATTTACCATAAATAATATACCGGTAAGTAAAGAAAGCATTCACAAATACATATAAATTATTTAAGCAAAAATCCACAAGAAGTGGATAAAAATTTATAAATTAAGAAAGCAAATATAAAGTTTTAAAGAAATGGCTAAGTAAAGCAAATTGTACAGAAATACACACGTAAAATATGTTTGTGTATTAAATTTTGTGTGTGTGTTCGTTTGTTTGTATACAAACACTTGCATGTTTATATCCGTAATTTATAATTCATAAATACATATGAAAATGGTGTTACATAATGACAGACGATAAATTTTACAGTTTCAAAATTGTTATTAATTGCTAATTAACGATATAGAAAATATGATTAATAGTTAAACAACACGTCACATGTCATGTAGTAGTATAAAGGAAGAAAGGAAAAAGGATGAAAAGCTGCAAGAAAAATGGTTCGTACTTATGTTGAACATTACAGTATTTGTTGACCTTTACGAAACACATAAAATAAACACAATTTTTTACACTTTTTTCAAAAATTAGACGAAATAGTCATGGTTTACTATTGACAAATTTAATTTTTAGTTCATTAGCTATAATCTTTAGCTATTAATATTTTCTTAATTATTAGCTATAATCTTTTCTGAATTTTTAGTGTAATAGAAATCGTAATTTTTCTTAAGATCGGAAAAAAAAATTATTTTTTTATTTATAAAAAAGATTGTATGTTTTCCTATCTATCCAGAAAGTTTAAAAGACTAACTAGGATTCATGTTTGAAAATATATTCGTTGAATATTGTCCACTTCAAATACTCAAGAATTTGTATGTTATAACTACAATGCGTATGATGAATTATATTATATTTATTATTTAATACCGCATACGCATTGTAGTTATAACTAACAAAATTTTGAATATTTGAGATGGGCAATATTCAACCAATATTTTTTTCACAACGAAGCAGAATTATGCTGTTAAGCTTTAAAGATCGATAGACAAACATCTAATTTTTTTAAAAATAAAAAATGTAGAAAAAAAATAATAGCCGATTTTTAGATAAATTGAGTTATCTTTTACATTAAAACTTTTGAATTAGTTCTAAATTTTTTGAAAAAATAATTTTTTTCACAAACTCTGCAAACAAAATTAACTAATATAGTCAAATATATATTTAAAAAGTCATTAAAAACTTAAAAAAAAAATTATAATAAATTATGGTTTTTAAGAATAAAACTTCAGATTTAGTTCTAAATTTGTAAAAATATGTTAGTTTTTTCAAATTCTTAAAAAAAATCTACTAACATAATTAAATTTTTAGGATTTTCGCAACTCAATTAAATTACTATCAATACTTAAAATGAGCGCTATTTGTAAATATTTAAATAAGCGCACTTATTGAAAAAAAAGTTTTTGTTTAATTATTGTTCAATTCATTTAGGACAATAAATACTTTAAATCTGACATAGATACGACAAAAAATTTTTTTTTTAACGGATCAGTTGGCTAGGAAAGCCTCGTATAGCTAAAGTTTAAAAACGAAAATGTGTATTAAGTTGTTAAGGAGAAAATACATATCGCATTTTTAAAACAAGGCCAATAGTTGACTTCAAATATGGTATCACAGATCTCTTTTTCATTTATCATGCATGATTTCAATTTATGGATAATAATCATAGTGTAAAGAATTGGCCATATTTTATAAAAATTTTGATAAAAACAACAGAAATAAAACTGTTAAATTTACAAAATTTTCATTATATAGCAATTAACTGCTAAAAACAGCAAAATTTTGCTAAATATTTGTAGACAAAAAACAACAAAAAAAACTGCAATATCTAAAATATGTTTGCTATTTAGTTGAATGCAAAAAACAGTACATTTTACTGAAATCAGCAAAAATGTTTGCTAAAAAATTGTAGACTAATGATTTCAGAAGACAAAATTTTCATATAAATACATAAAAAAAATTTAAAAAAAAACTTTGAAAATTTCGCGTTTTTGTGATATCATTTTTGTGATGTCTAATATTTAGAAATTTTTTTGATTTTCGACTTAAAAATTCTGTTGATTTAGCTAAAATCTATGTTATTTAAACTACAACTCAAATTTAATTCTTCTAAAATTTAGGTCACCTAAATTTTTGCAGACTGTGATTCTCAACTTCATTGAAAATTCTTCTGACGAAAACTCATGTACTCATGTCTGTTGTCGTAGCTGAATTTTCAACTATTTTTACGTTTTTTTTTATGAGCGTGTTTTAAGATGCATTAATCAATTGCATTCAATGCAATTTTAAATAGCTAATTGATTACACTCAAAATAAAGTCAGTAGGGTACTTGAAAATAAATTAACAATGTCAGCATAATCATTTTTTTTCGACGTAAATGCACACGTTTTGCTTTGTTTTATAGTGGGGAAATTTCATGTCAAACCGCACAGAAAACTGTCATTTTCGGATTTGTCATCTGCGATTTAAATAAAATATTGCAAATGGATAGTGTTTATCAAATCATTAACATTTCGACCCCAAACCTTATCGGTTTTTGAAATATGACGTCATGAAAATTGGCAAAAATGTCAAAATTTGAATAAAGCGCCCATACAAATTCGCTCATAACTATAAAACTATATAACTTACAATTTTCCTATTGGTAACTTTTCATAGGTGAGAACATTACCTTCAAAATGGCGTCCTAAATTTGCTTGTATTAAAAGGTCAAAGGTAATTTTTTTAAGTTTAATTTTCAAAGATCCATATCTCAAAAACAATCTTTTTTAAAATTCTGAAAAAAATATATGTTAAAAACTAAGGCCTCTTAAAAGTCATGTTTATTTTTAGTATTTTCTATATTGATTTGTTTATGTATTGGTGTAAATGTTTAAACAGAGATGATAGATTTAAATATTTAAGTTGACTTAGCCCCATTTTCACAAAGTCCCATTAGCTACTAACTGAGACTTTGAGTGACACATTTGTTGTTGTTTCCCATATAAATTTTCAATTGAATTGTTTGTTAAATGTTTTGCTGATATTTAGTTCAATGCAAATGAATATCGAAATTTATGATATTTTAAGAAAATTGAAAATTGATGCTACAGGCAAAAATCAAATACGATTTGGTGCGACTCTACAAAACATTAAATGCCAGTCACAGGTAGTAGATTTAAAAATATGAAGGGTTTTTATGATATTTAGCCATATTTTGAATATTTATTTTTTGTATTTTAGAATTATCTTCACTTGAAAAATATAAATCTAAAAAAATATACTCAAAAAAAAGTAATCAAAAAAGTTATTGGCAATACAAGTTAATAATGTCGATTTGGACAACAGATGGCATAACTATCTCATATGGTTTGTGTCAATAATAACAAATATGCTATTTTGGATTGTAAACATCTGTCATTATAATTCAGTATTCGATAGACGCCAAAGTGTAAACACACATTTTTTTCAATCGCTATAATAATGTCGAATTTTGTGCATAAAAAATATGTTTTTCGGGGAAGTCTGATAAAATTCTTTCATTTGAATAAAACGGCTGCTGAGAATTATCGATTGGGATTCATTCAAAAGCAAGGAAATTGGGTCCAATATGAATTGAAGCCGAGAGATATTGAAAGGCGATTTAGCATGTCGGAAATGCTGCTTGAACGCTACAAAAAGAAGTAATTTTTGCATCGTATTGTTACTGATGATGAAAAATGGATACATTACGATAACCCCAAGCGCAAATAGTCATATGTAAAGCCCGGCCAACCAGTCAAATATCCATGGCGCCAAGGTAATGCTCTGTATTTGGTGGGATCAGAAGGGTGTTTTGTATTATGAGCTGTTGAAATCGGGTCAGACGATCACAGGGAACCTGTAGCAAACACAGTTCATTAGTGTGAAGAGAGCAATCAACGAAAAACGACCAGAATATGCGACCAGATACGAGGCCATAATCTTCCATCATGATAACGCTCGGCCACATGTTGCAAGACCGGTCAAAAACTATTTGGAAAACAGTGGATGGAGAGTTTTGGCTCACCCGCCTTATAGCCCTGATTTGGCTCCTTCTAACTACCATTTGTTTCGAGCGATGCAGAACGTCCTTACTGGAATACGCTTTACTTCAGAACAGGATATCAGAAATTTGCTTGATTCATTCTTTACCTCAAAACCGGAGCAGTTTTTTTTGGAGCGGAATCCATATGTTACCAGAAAGATGGGAAAAAGTAGTGGCTAACGATGGACAATACTTTGAATAATGCATCAATTCATTTTGTTATTATAATAAATGCATTTTTCAAGCAAAAAAATCGACATTATTAACTTGTATACCGTTTGCGAAAATCCGACTTGGAGGATTCTTTAAAACTAGCTTTTTATTCTCTTTTATGTTAATTTTACACTTTATGTTGTTTTTTGAAATGACACAACAAAAGCAGGAAAAACGTTAGCATTCACGCCGAAGAAAAGAGAATGTGGAATTTTAATTTAATGACAGTTGACGTTTTTAAAATGACAAATAATGAAAGGTACACTTTAGTAAACAGGTCATATTAGTGAACATTCCCTTACAACTTACTTAGTATTATATTTTTATATTTAATAAACCAATTAATAGATCAACGAAACTTTAAATTTAAATCAAATTTTATTTTCTGGCAAACAAAATTGAGCTTGTATACAAATCTGACAATAGAGTAAAGTAAGTATTAAGTTCTTGAAAAAACGGCCTCCATTGAGTACTCCATACCCTAATATTTCTTTATAAATAATATTTTCCATCGAAGTAGCATAAATAGTTTCTGACTATACAATATTTATATGACACATTTGGGAACTTTTCTTGACCCCGTCTAGAGACTGTCTTGCGAATTAGATGTCTAAAGTACAGTTCACACGATACCTTATTTAGCACGTTTTTAAGTTAAAAATAGATACTTAAATTAAATTATATACAAAATATTGGCAGTTTTAACAAAGCGATAATTTAAATTGTAAATTACTCTCTCACTAAAAAATGTATTTTGGTTAAGAGGGTGTTCACAATAAAATCTAAAACTAAAGGCGAAAATATTTGCCCATACGTTTGGTATGAAATGCAAAAATTCTCTGAGCTACTGACGATATTAAGCGTTTCATACAAAATATATGGGAAAATATTTTCGCTTTTAGTTTTAGCTCTTATAAGCATGACTTTGTTTTGTAGCTCTTATTTGCTAAACATGACTTTCACGTTTTCAGGCGTTTAAAGGCGGGACAAAAAGTATCAATTTCCATAATTAAATTTTATAAGAAACTACCACCGTATAAATTTTGATTAATATATTAAATTTTTATTTATAAAGAAAAGCTTAAGAAAGATTTTATTAACAATTTCCATAGCACTCAAAAATGACTGTAATAAAATATACATCGATGGTCATAAATTGTGAACAATTAATTTTTTTTATCGTACTTCTCATTAATTTGATGTACTTTTCTTAAGTAGTTTATTTAAGCTAGCAAGCAGAGTCACCTGATGAGTTCTCTCCGATTTTAGCGAAATTTGGATATGTTATAGAGGTATATAAGTAACACATTATTTCTTTATCGGTCCAATCTCTCGTTTAAGTGTTAAAAGGTGGGGTCAAAATTACAACTGTTTTGTATGGAAACATATCTGAAATTGACGAAATTTAGATTTATTTATACGCAGATATAATGTACTCGTTACCCATATAGCATATAAAGTAACTTCGGGTTCCCATTCATTTTAAATGTTTACAATATAGAAGAAAAAAGCCCTTCGAGAAAAGTCGTCTAAAAACCAAACAGTTACGAACATCGAAAAAAGCACACACATCACATCGATTAAAGTAGAGGCATTATATATACATACATATACATATACATAATTTTTAGCTTAAACCAGCTAAAATTCCTAAACAAACCATATGGGGAATGAGTAGTCAATTGACCTAAAAGTGACTGGTTAAAGAAGGACTTATCACAGGACTGGTATAATTTAATACTGAAGTGAGTTAAGCAGTGTCAATTGTCCTAAAATTACCATTCCTGTGACTGCTAAAGGGAGGACATACCACTTAACAAGATTGCTTATTAACAAGAAAAAGCCAGTTGACCAGAATTTTACCCATTGGAAGCTGTATAGTTTTCGTTTATTTTATACGACATGTACCTTTTGCGACAGTTTTGTGGTTTGTCCATCTTTGGTTAGTCCTGTGGCATGCCACTATGTGGTTTAAAGCAGGACAAATGACACCCTCCTATGACAAGCCAATGTTAAAGTTGCCAGTTGTTTACATAGGGTAGGGTTTAGCAGAGGACCGGTCTCTGGCACGAATTGACCGATCCTGTGTCACATGCAGAACCGGTCCCATTCCCCATAGGGAAACGTCAAATATATTTTTGAATAACAACAATGCTTGCAAGTTATCTGACATGTTTCATATACCAGTTAAGTCGTCTTTAATAACTCTTTCATTTGGTACATCACTTGTCTAGGAATTATTTAAAAAATTCGAAATAAACAATAATTTTTGACCGCAATTTTTAACTCCTGAACATGCAATTGTGCCGCTAAAAAAAGTATGTTTCCCTTATTTGCTTCTGCTCTATCACATATCTGAATTTAATTAAGATGGGAGAAAATCCATCGGGAGACTTGCCTTGTAAGAGCCATAAACTTATGACCATTGTTATCCTTCTTAAGCTTAAGTACACATGTGCATGTAACACATTCCAGTTTTGAAACACGTAACGTTAATTTGTCAACACATACATGTCTATGGAATTTTTGTTAATGTTTTCCATCGATGTTTGTTTGTGTGTGTAGTATGTGAGTAGGAAATAATATCCACATTTACACAATTCATATGCTTCTTTTATACTATCATGTGTACGTACGTATTTTACTTAAATTGTGTTGATATGTACCAATATATGTATGTACACATTAGGCTGCTTCTTAAAAAAACAAATTTTCGAATTTTATAGGGGACAACACTGGGTTAGATTAAGATTAAAGGACATATTAATATGAAAACATTTTATTAAAAAATTTTCGAATAAAAATTACTATAATACTCTATTTTAGATGACGTTTTTCTTCATACAAACGAAAAAATAATAACAAAATACATGCAATACAAAAAAAAAATACATGTAGTCACTCATTCGTGTAGCGGTGAACGTCTTGTAAGAATTTCATTTAACACCGATAACCCAGGACAAAAATATTTAGTTTTTATAAGACTGTTAACCCTTAACCATACTACAACAAAAAAAAATCCAAAATATTGCATTATTTTCAAAGCTGCAATTATGAATAAAAAAGTACTAAAGATTACAAATAATAAAATATTTTTGGGCGCTTTTCTTTAAATACATCATTAGAATTAAAAATAAAATAATACTGAATACAATTAGCGTGGCGACCGATTTAATTTTGTCGAATTTGAAGGAATGTCGGTATTTTTGATAAAAAAAAAACAAATTAGAAATATATCATTGGCAAAAGTAACTAATTTTATACTGTAAATTTTGTTATTTGATCACAATAACTCAGTTCCAAAACATTAAATATTCGACGAATTGGTGACACATGTTAAGCGGAGGTGAAAATTTTCCAACAATATAAAATTGTTAGTTATAACTGATTTTTTTTTAGTTTAAAAATTAGTTTCAAAAATACAAAGCTGCTATTAGGAAATCGATTCACACGCTAAGTGGATTGAGGAATTTCTTCAGTATTATTTGTCTTTAAATTTCGATGATATGTTAAATGAAAAGCGCCCAAAATTGTTTTAATATTAGCAATCTTTCAATTTTGTTTAATTTTGCATGCATAGTTGGAGCCTTGAGTCTTATAATAGCTAAATATTTTTTTTCCAAGTCTTTTAGGATAAATATAATACAAAAAAAATGTAATATTAATATTTTTGGGAATTTTTGTAATGAAAAATTTTTAATAATATATTATGTACTTTTTGAAAATCGGGAAAATTTTCAAAGTCTCATAAAGGGTGTTTTTTATACAGGTCTAAAACTTTAACTTTGGTAACACTTTTTTAACTGGCGGCCATTTTGTCAGCTGTCAAGTGATTTATGTTTAGTTCTGCTGGGCATTTCAACATGAATAGACTGACGCCGGGAACAACGCTTCCGAATTGTGCAAATTTATTTTGAAAATCTTGCATCTGTTCGAAATTTTCATAAGTGAATTTTGTTTAGCGCTGAAGCTCAATTTTTTTTAATTGGATACTTCAATAAACAAAACTGCTGTATTTGGAGTGATGATAATTCTCAAGTATATGTTGAGACACTGTTACATCCAGAACTGATCCAAACTGACTGTTTGGTGTGCTTTATGGGCTGGTGCAATAATTAAAAACGATGCTGGTCAGAACGTTACAGTCAATGGTGACCGTTATAAAGCCATGATTACTGACCTTTTCGTTCATCAATTGAACAACCATGATGTGCAGGAGCTGTGGTTTCAACAAGACTGCGCAACATGTCACACAGCACGTGCCACAATTGATTTATTGAAGGAAACGTTTGGTAACCGCATAGTTTCACGTTTCGGACCCATGAAGTGGCCTCCAAGATCGTGCGATTTAACGCCGCTGGAATATTTTCTGTAAGGACATGTGAAGTCGCTAGTCTACGCCGATAAGCCCGAAACGATTGACTACTTGGAAGACAACATTAGCCGAGTTATTGTCAATATACGGCCACAAATGTTGGAAAAATTCATCGAAAATTGGACCTCCTGATTAGACTACGTCCGAGCTAGCCGTGGAGGTCATATGCCAGAAGTCATATTTAAGATATAATGCCAGAAGATTATCTTTCGAATAAAGCAAATTTCATTTGAATTTAAAAAATCCATCTTTGTTTCATTCCATTTCAAAGTTATATGCCTCTATAAAAAACACCCTTTAGCAACCCCTGCAATTTTTTTCGAAAATTTTTTAAAAAAATAGAGAATTCTTTTTCGTGAATCTTAATCTAACTTACGGCTGTTTTTAAGACGGCTGTAAGACGTGTCACTCAAAAAATTCGTGTAAATGAGTGAAGAAATTCATTTTGGGGTTCTGTATCGCAAATGTCACTTTGAATTGAGTGAAAACGTAAGAGTTGTCGTTTTCGTCTCTTTTTTTGGTTTCCACATTACGATTTGAAACGTCACAAACGTCAAAAACAGACGTTCACAAAAAAGTATTCGTCAAAGAAAAAAGGCAACACATTTTAATATTAAAAAAAAAAAAATAAAAATACAAGCGACTATCTTCATTATCACTGGCACTGGAATCACTATCAAAACCCATTTCAATTGACCCGATCATTTTTATTTATAAATGTTTTTGTTTTTTTTATACAAATTATATTTTTATCATGACTTTTATTGTTTTCTAAACAAAATAAATAAATTTCTTTTTGAAGAAAAAATCAGCTGTTTTTGTTTATATTTCATTTACAGTGTTGGGTTGCCATCCTCCAACGAAAATTGAGTTATTTGTATATGAAAAAAGTAAACAAAATGCGAAAAACATTATGTTGGCAATCTTACTGTTTGACAAAACATAAAGCTTTAAGTAATCAAACGTAAGTCAGACGAACGAATTATAAATACTCATTTCATTAAGTATTCGTTCGGGTGCCACATGTTCGTGTGGTAGTAATATACACGTCTTGTAAAAACAGGCCGTTAGTGTTGTCCCTTGAAAAATTCGACGTTTTTAAAAATAAGAAGCAGCCTAGTACACATATTGATGTTTTCTTTAAGTATCCAAGTTAGTTTTGTTAAAGCATGTGTTAAGGGAAGGAAATAACGCTTATATGCCTTTATGAAATTGCCAACGTACGATGAGTACAAATATTTATGTGCGTTACCATTGCTATTGTGCTGTGTAGTTGTTGCTGTTGTTGTTCATTTGGCGTAAAAGTTATTTAAGTTGTTTCTACCATGGCAATCAAAAAACTTCCGCTAGCTAATGGTTAACCTTTTGAAGGGTTTATGGTTATACAAACCTGTTGGTTTGTATATGATAGAAAGCCAAGTTTTATATTTGTATCTATTTACGTTATTGTGGCATGTCAGCGGCACAACACAATTGAAAAGGGTGAACAGACTTAACTTTAAATATAAACGTCAAGGTTTAAGGGGGGAATTTCAAAAAATAAAATATAAATACATTAAAAAACGTCTGTAAATTCAGCAACATTTTTGCTGGGAGTATCCTTGCAGAAAAATTGCTAATATAGTTTGAAGATTTCAAATTTTAAAAAATTTGAATTTTCTTATAAAATCTATTTTCAAAAATATGTAAAAAATTTATTTTTTAAATTTTTTGGAAAAATATCGTGGTTTTTTTAAATTTTTTTCAAATTGTCATATGGCAAGATTGCAATTATAATTTTTATAAGTGGAGCAATATTTTAATAAAAACCCGCCAATATTTATGTTTTGAGTAAGAACGTAACCGTACACCTTTAAAAAGTCCATCGAAAAAAGGTCGTAAATTTGTTTTTATCAAACAAATTAATAATGGTCTAACCATCAATTCTATATATTTTGGAAAAGCTTTGATTTTAATGGCGTTCTTTATTTTACAGTTTTTCTATAATATATATTTGAATCCAGACATGGGCGGCATCTATTACATTTCAAAATCATTGACATGGGGACCTAAGCTCACAATGGTGGGCTTTAATGCTTCCTTATGAAATTTGTAAAATTTTAAATACCAAACATGTAGATTAGTATAAATATATAGGTATTTAATTAGAGGGCAATTACTCAATTACACCCAATTACATTTAATTAGACGTAAAAAAGTAATTGGTCTGTAATTAAATAAACAAATATTGGTATTATGTCCCATGTCTGGTATCGGCAAAATTGAAAACTTTTCAAGGAAGCGTTTAAGCCAACACGTGTGAGCGTAGGTCTGAAATTAATAATTATATGACAAATTTCATTAGTGAATGATTGTGAATTGTAATTAATGCCGCCCATGTCTTTTTGATTCCCAAAGCTTAAAAATTAAACCCGCTGTTAAGCGTGTTCTTCCAATTTTGTTGGGCTTTCACAAATTCAATTGCTAAGTAACACAATGAAATGTGCATGTAGAAGAAAAAGTAGTTTAGGAAGAGGTACACTAAAAAAAAAGTCAGCAAAGTTAGCACAATTAGCAAGATTTCCTAAACGACTTTGTCTTCTGCATCAACATTTTATTGTGTCACTGAATGTAGATCTTATTGAACACGTTAATTCTTTTTGCTACCTCGGCAGTCGATTCACAAAGAACGGTGGTTCCGATATGGATATTGCTGACCGTATTAACAAAGCAAGAGTGGGCTTCCATGCGTTACATAAAGTCTTGAGTGCCAACAATATATCCCAGACCACGAAGAATTGCTCTATAATTGCACTACCTGGAGCACTTCTCAAACAACCCAAAGTCAGTTTCAGACGTCTTTTAACCTTCTACAGATCTAATGCATGTTTTGGGTCCGCTGCATGACTAACAAGAACCTTTGGTTTTTGGCAAATAGAGGGACAACTTAAGTCCCTAACCAATGATCGTGCTAAATGAGGAGAATTTACAGAAGTCCTACACGGAATTAATTGTGTTCATAAATAGTATGAGTTGATTTCCTTAATTTCGATTCATAATATATATGAACAAATTCATTCAATTTATAAATGTTTTCTTAATAATTCTAATTCTAAAAGAAAACAAATTGTCAACAAACATATTAATTTGCATTTGTGTAAAAAAAAAATAAAAAATTTTGAAAATTTGGCCGTTATATGGGAAATTGGGATGATTAAAAGGTATATAAAATGTTGTTGCAATAATATGCGAATTTTTTATAAACCAACATTCTTTTTAATGTTATTTTACAAAATTGTAAAATTCAAATAGTGTCTTTTGTTTTGTCCGTTTTCTTGCCGTGCACAGAAAAAAATATTTTCGTCAATTTTTTTTTAAACTAAATCGGTTTCTTCAAAATTTGAATAGCTGTCAATTACAAATTAATTATATCAATTAAATATTTGCTCAAATTCGGAAATTGTTTGACATTTTTTGATATTATCGATCAATAGCAAACACTAACAAATTGTTGTTGTTTTTGTAATGTTTAGTAGTTGTTTTTTATAAATGTATATTAGGGCGGGTCAAATTGTATGGATGAAAGAAAAGAAAAACTAAAAAATCGCACAGCAAAGTTTAAATCTACGAGAAATTGTGAGAAACTTTTCCCAAGAAACCGTAAGTCTAAAATCAAAACCTATTCTGCGCAAATCCACACAGATATATCAATGAACATCAAAATTATCAAACTACTCTAGATCGCACAATAATTCCAAAAGCAGATATAGAGTCTTTGGAAAATTTGGTATGACAAAAATATGTCACTTTATCCGGACACTTATACTATAGGTTTTTCACAGATAAGTAAAAAAAAAAACGCTTGCATTAGAAGCAAATTCGCTCTGTATATGTCTAAAAAGTAACATAACTTTGTCAACTTTCATCCGATTTTAACAAATGAAATCTCATTTTACTCAGAAAATCACTTTCTTTAAGAATATTGTTGCTCTAACAAAAGATTCAAAAAAAAAAAAAAAAATCATATTGGCAGAAGATGAAATGTTTGATATAATTTTTATTAAAAATAAAAATTATGTTTTTTTGACCTTTAACCCTTTCGCTACATCTTTTTATGTAAGAATTTTAAAAATACAATTTTTACAAATATTGTATAGTTTTAATCAATAAAAACAAAATAATAAAAAAAAAAAATTTAAAAATTCAGAAATTCGGTTTTTCAGACTGTTGCCATATGGCAACAATTTCTTTTAATGTGTTAAAAAAATTTTTTTTCATGTTGTTTTTAAAATTTTTTTTTGACTAGTTTTAACAATTTTTTTGGCATTTTAGTCATACTTTACAAATAAAATATAAAAAAATAAACTTAAATTTTTTTTTCATAACAGAAAAAGTAAAACTAATAAATATTTTTGAAAGTCAATCAATATTTTTTACAGAAATCAATACAAAACTTTAAAAATAGTTAAATTCATTCAAAAGAAATTACATAACTTAACAAAATTATATTATTTATTAAAATTGTGGTATTCTTTAAAACAATTTCGTTAATTGTTTGGTATACACAAATGCACATTGCATTTTAAACATTTATATCTGAATATCCATGGCAGCCTTTATGCTTGCATCTGCTTTTGTTTTCTATATATTCTGGCCAATGTTGATTTCCATCATATCGGACAGAAGTTGATGGTGCTGTTTCATATGTTTTTTGACATCGATGGGCTGTCTAAGTCACCAGCACCTGTAGACGTTTTAGGTCTTCCTCTTTTGCGGGTGCAACAATGTGCATTTGATAGTGCCAAAAGTCCCTCCGCAATATCATTTCGAAAACGTAAGAGATCCATGTAATCTTTTGTTTTTCCATTGTTTACTTCGTAGTCTTTTCGATATTCTAGCCAGGAGTTACATATTGCTAAGTCAATAAAATGGTCAAATAATTTGAGGGTCCATTTTCGGGATCTTATAGAGATTCTATATAACGAAAGTAAAAAATCTAGCTTATCAACTCCGCCCATACTTTTGTTATACGCTGAAATTATATATGGTTGAAGTATTTCAATTTGTTCTTTTTTTCAGCGCAGAATCTTTTCACGGTATTTAATGGTTCATCACCATATATTGAAGACACGACTTGAACTACACCTCCGTCTAACCATCTGATAACATATAGCTGGTTTTCTTTTTCCACACGGAAATCATAACTGCCTCTTCCTTCTTTTTTTAGCTCTTTTTCTGACTTCAGTGGCAACTTATTTATTCTATTGGCTCTTATGGTTCCGGTAGACCATATTCCCTTTTCGCTTAGTAAAATAATTAAATTAAGAGTTGAGAAATAGTTGTCGAAAAACAATTTGAAGTTTTTATTTTCTGGAAATGTTTTTGCTAAATGGATAACAATATCGGAGCAAAATCCTTAATGGGCTTTTTAGGCATATATTGTCTAAGTGCTGTTTTTCCCTTAAAAGGAATCATCATTTCATCGATGCAAAGGTTTTCTTCTTTTGAAAGAGTATATGACTTTTTTAGAAACATATTTATTAAAGGTCGGACTTTATAGAGTTTATTCATTATACTGTTACGAATAGAATGAAATCGACTTCTTCCTATACTTTCGGAAAAACTTGGAATCTAATCGAGGATATCCAATTGATCCAGTCATTATCTCTAAAGCAAGAAATTTTAAAAACTCTTCTCGTGTAAGATTGATCGACGTTCCGGTTTTCATCATAGTTGATTGGTTTGTAGCTTGAACAACTTGGTCAATAAATTCTTCTGTGTAATATTCCAAAAAATATTTTACAAGAACTTTTTCGCGATGGGTAGAATGCTCACAGCTAAATGGCGCTTCGAGTGTGGTCCAGGGACATTTTCTCCATCGAAAGTCATTACATTTTTTAGCAACATATTTAGATTTTGGATTTTCAACAGGTATTTCTTCGATTTCATTATTGTTAACATTAACTTCGTAGTTCTCCCCTTGTAATATTTATTGCCTTATAAAAGAATCATTTTGATCAAAAGTTTCTATTAAATCCTGTAAAACATTTGTTTCCTCTAAATTGTCTATATCTGATAAATCCGAGTCTTCAAAATTTATCAAGATTTTTTCGATTTCACTATATTTTATACGTCTTGTCATGTTGGCAAATAAAATATAAATGAAATCGCTCACAAGAAAAAGTAACGTTTTTTTTTGGTAAATTGTATATACACAAAAATGTTTTGTTGCCGTATGGCAACAAGCTTATTTGAAAAATTTGTTAAATTCTTATGCGTTATTAAAAAGCATAGTTTTATGCTTATATGCATAATACAATGTGTTTTTGGTCTATTACTATTAATTTTTTTTTTTAATTGCAATATATTGTTAAAAAACATATTTTTAAAAAAATCATTTTTTCAGGAAAGGCAGTTCAATATCAATTATTTTTCTGTGATTTGTCTAACATATATATATTTTGATATATTCTTGTTTTTGATGTATACAAGTATTAAACACAACTTTTAAATTATGAATTTATTAAACCATACCAAAGCTACAGGTCAAAAAACTTGATGTTGCCATATGGCAACAAAATAGCGAAAGGGTTAATCATGCAATGAAAATGAAAATTATTCAAGTTCGAGATCATACTCTATATTTCTTTATTAGGATATTGTCTTAACAAATAATCTATAGAGTTTTTGCTTTCAAATTTATTAATTGACCGTTTTTAGGAATGTGTTGATATATCTATTTTTGTAATTTTCTAGGTTCCCATCATCAGAACACGTTGTGAAAGAAGTGACAATTCCATGCAAAACATCAAACATTCATATAAACTAGTTTTCTCACTAAATGAGAACTAAATAAGGGGCTCAAAGTTAAATATTATCACCATTGATCAAAAATAAATTGAAAACTTGTTTGTTATATGCACCCTCTACCTTTGGTAGATATATAGAACACGAGTTTTGGTTTTTTCTCCTTTTTATTTTCACACTTGTTTTGTTTTGTTTAAAAACAAGATGTAAAGGGGGAATAAGACCGTACTTTGTCTTTTGTACAAGTTTGATAAAATTTGTATTATAAATAAAATTTATGATTACTTGTTAGGACAATATCTTAATAAAGAAATACAGAATATAAATAAATATAGTCTCTAACTTGAAGAAGAAGTTGAAATATTTAAAAAAAAAAAAAAAATAGAAAATTTTAAATGTTATAAAAAAAATTTGAATTTCTAAATTTCTAAACGATGTGTGCAACTGCTTACCAATGTTTCACGATAAGTTATAGCAATGAATACAGATGATGTTACCAGATTACCACAGTGACTATAGAAAGTCGTACAAGATTACCGTTAATGGAGAGTAAAAAATATTAAAAAACAGATTTAACTTCACTAAGAGCACTTCTGTATTAATATTTTTCATTTTTGTTATTTCAAGTAAAAAAAAAACATTAATTTGCATAAGTTATTTCATTTCAAAATTTGTAAGATAATAAAAAATTACTTTCAATAATATTAGTTTAAAATAAATCTTAGTAATTTTTCTAAGTAAAAATAATTATTTTGACCCATTTTTGTTTTATTTTCATCAACAGTCAAAACAACTAGAAATTTTAGTTGAATTTAATAAAATGAATTTAATTTTTACAAGTGGAGTTGCATTTGTTTTTAAATACATTTCTAGCAATGTTGTATTCAGAAAACTTATTTTGTTTGCAGTTATGACATAAAGTATTAAATTCCAAAGAAAAATGCTGGGCAACTCGAAAAATATCTTTTTATGATAAATCTTTTTATTAATAAATCTGCAGCTTTAACAAGTAAATCTGCGTTTTTCTCTCAGTTTTTACTATACTTTACCATTTTTGAACAATATGTCATCCCATTTCGCAATCGATCAAAGCATTTTTATGCATAAGCGAAAACACAATTCTGAATTTAGTGAAATAAAAAAAAAAAACTAAACAAAAAAGAGCGGTTTGTAAACAAAACGCGATAAACAAGTTTTTTTTTACGTGTAATATACGTAAGATCTATTTAGAATACTCATAAAGGGTCCGCCAAATAACTTTTTTTTTTGAAAATGCTATAAAAAAAAACTACTGAATATTTTCTCAAATTTATTTTCTTATTTGAAAGTGCAATCCTTCCGGTTAGTAATGGAAAATAATTTCATTCAAATGGCTGCCTCGGCTGGCCATGCAGTAGCCTACACGATCGGTCCAATTTTTAAGCACATTATCGATTGTGTGCAACAGTATTTCGGCATCTTCTATAAGTCGATCGCAGGCCCACTTAGCGAAGCGAAAACGCATTGGATGGTCAGTTGGCTTCAACTCCTGAACCAATTTTACTTTGTATGGCGTCATACCAAGGTCTTTATGCAAAATTCGTCTCAATGATGTCTCCGAATACGCAATTTTCGCACACATTCTGCAACATTACCAATGATTTTCAAAGTAATGTCGCAATATTTCCCAGCGTTGTTCAAGCGTATACACAACCATATTCGTTCAGAGGAAGGATAAAACTAATTATCTGTCAAATCAGAAATGAGCTAAGTGTTACCATTCACGAAATAAACACTAGTTGAAAAAAAAAGTTTTTAATAATAAAAAAAAAGTATGTCAAGCCGACTCTTTGTACATAGTAGTTATAAAAATATCTCTAAATACCTTGACAAATGCTTAAAATGTATTTAAATATTAACACAAACAAATGAAAAGTCTATTTGTATGTATGCAATGTTAACAGTTAATAAAATAATCTTTGCTAATTGCTACATCTACTTTCAACTCATTAAAAAGTATAGAATAGAAAAACCCTTTTTTTAATGAAGTATAAAATTTTGTTCTTAGAAATTATGTTAATGATGCTAGGCTTTAAGCTTAACAAGTTTGCCTAATTAATAATCTTCAACGTTACAATATAATATGACTTAAGTAACATTTTGATATGAACAAAAAATGGTTCTCATAAGTAACATTTTGATATATACAAAAAAATGGTTCTCATACATTTAAGTAAATAAATATCTACACTCAAAGATTACTGCTAGTTGATAAACAATAAATATATACATTTATTTTAATATATTTTTGAAATACTTTTTATATTAGTTATGGAACTTCCATATGCTTTAATATAGATTTCTGGAATTTATTTTGCGATGCTTTAACAGGACATAACTTACGTATAAATTTCTGCGAAAACTGTTGAATTTTCGCATTGTGGCATTATAGTAAAAGAGATGATTTTTTTTTTTTTTGTAAATCGCACTTTTTAAAAAATGGTTTTATCAACTTTCTTTTTGGCAACAGTGTTTTGGCAGCTCAGCTGTTTTCGTGTAACATGTTACTGTTAAACTTTATTGGCTACATGGTCATAATTCACAACTGTCCATATTCAACAAATTAGTGGTTTACAATCAAGTTATTAAACCTATTTGGACGTATGGGTGCCAGCTTTGGGGCTGCACCAATAGAAGCTACATTCAACTTATTCAAACTATTCAATGCAAGTTCTTACGCACAATTACTAACGCTCCATGGTATGTACGCAATGAGGACCTTCACAGGGATCTTAAGGTAAACACTGTCAGAGAAGAAATTAGAATCGAAGCACAAAAACACGCACGAAGCACTACACAAATTTGGAACTCAACAACATCTACGAAGCTCAGGTTACAGGTCGAAGACTTCATAGGTTATTACCCATGGACTTGACTAGACAATAAAATGCAATTTATCAACTATAAAGTGTAGCAAGTGTGCTATGACTTTCAAACTGCTTTTATAATAATTTCGTTAGAAAAATATTACTTAATGAGTAATCTTGTATTCAGTTGTAATTATTAAATAAAAGTTAAAAAAAAAAAAATGTTAATGTTAAACATGTTCAGTTCGGTTCTATAATTTAACCATAAATCGACTTATAAGCGAACAACGCTTGCAAATTATTAAATTTCATTATCAAAATTCATGCACGGTTAAGAAAGTTCATCGTGCACTTCTTTCAATTTATGGTCAGTTTGGGCGGCTATTCGGAATATTGTAACTAAATAATTTAAATTTACATTATTGGACATTAAATCACCAACACGCATACGTAGAGTGCGGACGGAGGAAAATATTGCAGCTGTATCCGCCAGTGTTGTTGATGACCATGAATTATCGATTCGGTGCCGTTCGCAGCAATTGGGCGTCTGTTACTCCACTGGTACTACAATTGAAGCCACACGACCTACCACAACGGCTAACTTTTGGTGAATGGGAGCTGGCAAAGTTGGATGAAGATCCACTTTTTTATCGGAAAATTGTGTTCAGTGAAGAAGCTCATTTCTGGTTGAATGCATACGTGAACAAGCAAAATTGCTGTATTTGGTGTGAAGAGCAGCCAGAAGTATTGCAAGAACTGACAATGCATCCCGAAAAATGCACTGTTTGGGGTGGATTATGGACCGTTGGCATTATTGGACCGTACTTTTTCAAAGACGGCGAAGGCAGGAACGTTACTGTGAATGGCGAGCGCTACCGTGCGATGACTACATTTTTTTCCCCCCTAAAATGGAAGAGCTGGACTTGGGTGACATGTGGTTTCAACAAGACGGTATCACATGCCACACAACATGCGGAGCAATGGCCCAATTGAGAGGCGAGTTCGGTGAACAGTTTATTTCACATGTGACATGTGGTTTCAACAAGACGGTGCCACATGCCACACAGCACGAGAAACAATGGCGCAATTAAGAAGGGAGTTCTGAGAACAGTACATTTCATGTTTAGAGTCGGTCAATTGGCCGCCTAGATCGTGCGATTTAACGCCTTTAGACTATTTTTTGTGGGGCTACGTTAAAGCTCATGTCTATAGCGACAATCCCGCAACGGTTGACGCACTGGATGCCAAAATTTGTTTCCAAAATTGGACCCTGCGTATGAACCATTTGAGGTGTAGCCGCGGTCAAGTTTCACATGAAATCATCTTTAAACACTGAATTACATAGATCGTTCTATCGACTCAAATAAAGATTTCATACATTTCTCTAAATTTTATTTGTTTTTTTTTTAAATCAAATCCGAAATCTCTTAAAAAATCACCCTTTAGCTTTTAGAACATAAAATTTGTCAGTAAAGGATTAGTAAATAAACGAAATTTTATAAATTTCTAACATATAACAGACACATTATTTTGAGTGTCTCTAAATGTTACTTTGAATTTAGACAAGTGTTAAGATTAGCTAATTATTTGAGTTTTTCTCTTTTTAAAACATCCTTTTAAAAAATTTCTATAAGATTTAAAGTAAACAAATTAAAACTGTATTATTTATATAAATACATGTTCATAAAAAGGATGTTAATGTAGTTAACAACTTAAGCATCCATAAACTGGTACTTGTATCTGAAACTTAACGAAAGTGTGTTGGTAAAAAAAGATGCTACCCATTTGTAGTTTGGGTCTTCATTTAATAGTTTTTGTTTTTTTTTTACAAGAAAAGGTACTCTTAGAATATTTTATTAATTAAATAAGAAAACTTTTTTAATATTAGATTTTATGTGGTGATTAACATTTGTTATTGTTAAAGTTTTGTTAGCTTTGAACAAATTTATGATTTTCTAGTATATGTATATTTATTAACAAATAGTTTAAAGGATTAACCTGTATAACGACATATTACTTAAAAAAGGTTAAGTTTAGAGTGGGTATTCATTATGGATTTAGTTACTTTAGATGTTAAAAAGAGCAATTAGTTAAAAGAAAATATATCGCACACCTAGTTCAAAAGTGATTCAACTCAAAATTTTTTATTTTTCAGAAATCAAAAAAAAATATTTGCATCTTTATACCAATTGAAACATAAAGAAAGACATAACTGTATTTTAGCAATAGTTAACAACAAAATACACTGATATTTTTTATATAGATAAACAAGTGTATTGTGCATAGTTTAAGCATATGAACCCGAAAAATTTAAATTTTGAGTTGAGTCACTTTTGAACTGGGTGTGCGATATATACGATGGCGGTAAATAATTTCGTGACTTTTTAAATGAAACACAGTTTTTTTTGCAAAAAAAAAAAATAGTTTTTCAACATAACCTCCTTTTAGCTCAATACACTTAGTCCAACGTTTCTCCAATTTTTGTATCTCATCCAAAAAATAAGATTTTTTGAGGTCCATAAAATAGGTAATTCTTGGCCATATGTGGTCGGTTTTTTTAATTCTCGTTAAATCGGTCCAATAAGTTGGCATAATATTCGCCGTTTATTGTTTCTCCCTTTTGAAGGTAATCGATGTGGATTATCCCGCATGCATCCCAAACCACTTTTGCTATCACCTTATTGGCCGACGATAACGTTTATGGTCAATTGAGAGCAAACGCGGCACCCATCTTGCAGACAGCTTCCTTAAGCCCAACTGATAATTTAAAATCGAAACCACACTGCCGTATGAAATGCCTATGGCATCAACAATATCACGCACTTTTACTCTTCGATCGGCCAAACCCATATCGTGGATTTTTTAGACATTTTCGGCTGTATTGACCTCAATTGGCCGTCCAGAACGTTCAGCGTCATTTGTAATTGTTCGACCACAACGAAAGTAAGTAAACCACTTTTTTACCATTAAAATCGATGGTGCAGAGTCCCCATAGTATTTATCAAGCTTTTCCTTGGTTTGATTGACGGATTTTTTTTCGCAAAAAATAATGTTTAATAAGCACTCGAAATTCACTATTTTCCATTTTTTTTAAAAATCCACGAGGTTGTATGTTTTGAACAGCTGTTAAACGCAAAGTAAATGACGGAACTTGCTCAAAATTTGACAGTAGTCTATTAACAGGTGGTACTTTATGGAAGCATTGTTGCACTTCATATAACTTCAAAAAGTCACGGACTTATTGATTTCAAAAAAGTTCGACACTTTGAGGCAAACTATTTTCAACAACATTATTTATTTTTTTTTTTTTGTATGACTGAATAACGTTTTGTGTATATGTCAGCCGATGTTTAAACATACTTAATCCATTCATTTTAAAAATATTTTTCTTTAGTGGGGCAAAAATTTTGGAGGTTTTAAGTTTATATCAAATTTAAAACATTAAAATTACTGTTTTTCTTAGATTATTACCCAGGCAGAAAAATACAATAGGCACAGTGTTGGTAAAGCGTCCACGTCAATCGGTTATGCGTTGGAAGAACGTGGGATTAACAATATTGACAGTATCGTCCTGTTACCCGATTGATAACAGTGACCAACCGCTGGTTTTAATGAATTTGCCACCGTTGACATAGCGTTGATATTTTAAAAAATTTGGTGCTTTTAATATATATTAAATTAAATAAATTTTAAGAAATATTTATAATAAAACACATTTTAAAAAACAGCAATACAGTTCGGTCTTAGTCTTATACATCATATGTTAATGTGTGATATATTATAAAATATTAAAAAAAAATGCTTCTAATTGGTTATAATATTGGTAAAGACAATATTGGCAAAGAATTTTGTGGGTAGTACTGGCAAAACACATGCTTTGCAAACAAAATAGTGTAACGATCTATACCATCTTTCCTTATAACCAACTTATTTTTCCCGGTCGTTTGTAGTTCGAGTTTGTATGTATTATGTATTCATGTTTTCATTTTTTATTACACACACAATATTTTTTCCGAAAAGACTACTAAATATACACATTAAATTAACTGAAAATCAGTTAAAACAATTGTATTTTTTAGTTTATTTTCAACTGTTGAGAAATTAATTAAAAAAATCGATAAAAACAATAGATTGTTTTCCTTTATTTCAATACTCAATATAATACAACTTTTTGTTTTAAATAGAAAATTTTACCTGAATATTTTAACTACTACCGAAAGTCGGTTTTTTTTTTTGTTTATTGAATAACAGACAGAAAGTTAAAAAATATATTCCTTTGGTAATTTAACTGTATATTCCACTGAAACAACTTTGCCGATTAAAAGTTCTTGTGGGTGTAATTAAAAGCTAAACAACACAAAACTTACTAGCATTTTCGTAAATGTTTTGTTCATAAAAATTACATTAATTAAAAATAAATACAAATAAACCCAATAAACATCGATTCAAAGAATGTGAGAAATTTTAATCGCGGTTTCCACAAAATTGGGATTCAAACCTATTCGACTTTTTCTAATTTTGAGACTGTGTGTAATTTAAAATCTTTAAAATAATCTAACATCTTTCAAAATAAAATTATCAATTATAAATAATGAAAAGTTTTTCGACCTTTGAAATGAATTATATGAGCTCACCTAGAGCTCAATTATTTAATAAAGTCATAAAATTATCAATTGTAAATTTTTTTTTTATATAATTATAAATTATAACCTAATACCCGAACCGAGCTCTAGCTAGTATGACTTTCGGCGCGTTGTAGCGAAAACAGGCCAGGGGCTCTGGTGGGAATCGAACCCACGACCCCCGCACTAATAAGACAGCACTGTAAAATTTTTAATTTCATTTATTATTATTTTGTAAAACTTTTTTATAAGTTTAGAACGAAAAAAAGAAAATAAAAAGCTTAATTTATAGATTGGAAACATTTTGTAAAAGACTATAATTTTTAATACTTTATCAACAATATTTTTCTTTTATTTTTTCATTAATAATAATATTTTTTATTTAAATTTAATTTTTTATTTTAGAAATGTTGAGGTTAAGAAGAAGAAGAAACGTTTTTCTCTAAAAATTATAAACACTATTAATTTTTAAATCAGACTACCCAGGTGAAAAAGTTCATATATGATCATATATTGTCATATATGGTTTCCTGTATGAGGATATATGGTTCCATGTATGGGCATATATGAACATATATGTAATGTATGGAAGCATATATTGGTAAATACATTCAAGGGATAAGTTCATATATGGATATGTATGACACCATATATGATAATATATTGCATATATTGGTTCATATATGCCATATATTTCCATATATGAATTCATATATTATTCCATATATGGGCAATATGTTTTAATTTTTTATCAGATATGACCATACATGAGGACGAAATTGTTTTTATTTTTAACCCCTTCTCTATGCTGTACGAATTCCCGACAAAAAATATATAAAAGACAATAGATTTTAAAGTTTGTATAATTTATAAAGACGATAGAAGAAAATGAGTTATAAATTATAAATTTTGAAGCTTTTCTATAGCAATAAAGTTGCAGCGCCAGTGATAGCATTTTAAAATTAGAATCGCAGTCTAAAATATATTAATTTGTTGTGCCAAAACTGTTTTCAAGTCAATAAATCCCGCTTTTTGCACCAAAATCCCTTTTGTGAAAAAACTTTATTAGTTGAAATGCTCCTAATTACTTGGCAACGATATTTTGAGTGTATCAAACACAAGCATTTCAGTTAAAGTTTATTTTATAAAATTCATAAGTATTCGTACCAAAGGACTTCTTTTGTCGGTTGGCTTGATTACTATTGTTATCGCCGTCATCGTCATTTTCTAAATCATCGAATTTTAATTTTTTTTTTTTTTTGAACAAGTTGGTTTTCCATTATCCATACTCTTATTAATGTTCATTAAATTCATTTCCATATAGTATTTTCATAAAAAATTTCACTTTAATCTATGTATTTATATTATTAATGCATTTTGGAAATTTCAAATTTCGGATCCGAACATATATGGATTCATATATGAACTCATATATGTGGCCATATATGACAATATATGAACATTTTCACCTGGGTAGACTAGTTTCTGCCTTTTTATGGACAGGCGTCATCAGTGATTTTCCATTTAAATTGTATTATTATTTGTGTATTTATAATTGTCAGATTGTCTCTATATGATAAATTTTTCAACAGCCTGCGGCTGTAAGAATCAAACCTGCGCTCATCTTGCATTACAAACGTAACAATACCAAGTCATGATCGTTTAGTGGTCACACCCAAGTATGGCCACGAATGTAGTGCAGCTATATTGCAGTTTTCTTTCCTACTAGCTTTTCTGTTATTGTATACTCAGAAGTGACAACACTAACAACACAAATATTCTATTTTTAGATTTTTGTTTATTTTTCTAGTCTCCTACTTCGCTATTTCACAATGTTACCAGTTTGAGGTATTGTTTTTACGTTCAGTGTTGACAACCTTTAATTTTTTATGTTTAAGACAAATTTGAAATATATGAAATTTCTATTAATTTCTTCTGATCAATGAGTCGAATAAATATAAAAAATGGCTTGATAAATACAGTACGTTTTTGTTGAGAACTCTATAGGTCTCTTTGCGAGAACTTAAAATTCTTAACCTGTTATCAAAGGTTAATATTTGAAAAATTATATCACTAGATAAATTCGAAGTTAAATTTTTTTCAGGGGTAAATGCTTATTGGGAAAGCACAACAGAAATATAAAAAAATATATAAAACATAAAACATAAAAAATAAATAAAACACCACTAGTTTTTATAATAAATAAAAAAGAATATATAATTATAATTCATAAGCTGACATGAATACATTATTATGAGGTGCAAACAAAAATTAACGCAAATAAAAACGCTTTTTGTACTAGGGTTGGGAAGTTCATAAAATTCTTATAAACAAAATTCTTGCTTATTCAGGTAAAAAATTAATGCAAATCCCCCTCTTCTATATTCTCCATTAAATCCAGAAAAAACTTTTGTATATCAAAAATTTGTAACGTTTAAAATCATATATTATTTACGTAGATCGTATTTTATGCTGAATTTTAAATATTTATTAATTAATGTTAAATAAATAAATATGATCTCTGTTAAAAAATTAAAAATATTTTTATTACTTAAATTTTTATATATTTAATTTATTTGTTTGAAACAAAAAAAAATTTATGAATGAAAAAGTGCTAAAAAATTCAGTTATTTAGAAAAAAGTGATAAACAGCATCTAACACTTTTTTTTACAAATTTTGAATGCTAACTCACAAAAAAAGTGCTAGATCTAGCATCCATTATGCTAAAATGGCAACAGATTCTCCTTCATCAAAATCAAATGGAGTACGATTACACTCAAAAAAATAAGTTAGTACAAAAGTTAGTAAAACGTCTTGTATACTATTTTTTAGCAAATTTTTTTGCTAAACTCGTGTTTTCAGCTAAAATGTTTGTTATACTTATTCAGCACTTAACTGTTTTATACTTATGCTTTACTAATATACTAATGTTTTACTAATTGATTTTGCTAAAAAAAAATTGTGCTGATAAGCACATTAATAGTGTGGACGACAACCAGATTGAAAGATATACGCACAATGAAGCAGATGTCGCGGCATGTCAAGATGTAGTAGAGAAGAGGAAAATGATACTAAAAAGTACGACATATAAAAAAATCAACCATGGAAGACTTTTGTATCTCTTTTTCATACATAAAACAAAATTGAGGATTAAAACAACTTAAATTTTGCGTTGTCACCGGCTTGTGAAAATAATTGTCTATTAATAAAATAAAAGACAGAAGAAAATATTTAAATTTAATATGTATTTCTATAATAAATGTTAATAGATTAATAAACTAGTGTGGTCAAATTGCAAACAAACATATACAGACATGTAGACAGAGTAAAGCGAAAGACAAACACACATCTTAGGTAGATTTGTATGGTTCCTTTTTCTTATTGCAAAAAAAAAGGGTTGTTTTTTTCGTTTGGTTTGTTTTTGTTTATTTTTTTGTTTCGTTTCTATAATTATCTTCGGCTGTTGCGTCCTTAATAGATAGCATCATTTAGACAACGATTGATGTAAGTAGTTGAAAGAAAATTTTTTTTATGTTATATATATTTATTTCTATATATTTTCAGATATTAAATTAATTTATGTCGTCAATTGGGAAAATGAAAATTTTTATATTTCGTAATCATTGTAAATTATTTTTAAAAGAATCACAAAAATCTGTGATTTTCAGCAAATATATTAACTAAATTACAATTTTTTTACAAATTTTTTGCGTTTTTTTCAGTCTACTAAAATTCAGCAAAAAATTTATTAATTTTTAGCAACGCTTTTTTATTTCTAATCTACTAAGTGTAAGCAAAACTTTTGCTGAATCTACTAATTTTTTTGCTAAAAATCAGCTCGCTGATTTTCAGCAAAAGATTTTGCTGACATTAGCAATTTTTTTGCTAGCACCTTTCTGACTAAAATTTTGCTGACTCAGCAAAATTTTTTGCTGACTTTACAAACTTTTTTTTTTTTGAGTGTAGTTTCAGCTAATGAAATTCTAAATAATACTAAAGATATAGGAAATATAATAAATAAAAATCAAATAAATTGTTGACATTTATAAAATATTAATATATTATAACCCCCAATTAAAAACATAAATTTTAATAAAACTAAAGCTAAAGCTAAACTTACTACATAAGAAACAGGAAGTTCAAAATAGCTTTCAACAATTTTTCAACGATATATATACTTTGTTGATATAAACATCATATATATAAGATTAATAACTAAGTACATATCTTCTGTAATTTAAAAGGCATTGAAATCACTAGCAAACTATTCTCGCCGGTTTTTTTTTTCTATTTAATAAGGCCAGAATTTTTGTAAACTATTACAACTGACTCAGCTCCGATGCTGAATGGTAATTTTAATAGTTAAAGCAACCTTTTGAGTCAACAAATAAATTAAAATTTTAAAAACGTTGCCAATTCCTTCAATTTTCACTAAAGATTTAACAATGTAGAGTGGATATTTTTAACCCATTATTGGTTAAATGTGAACTTCCTAAACCTTGTAATAATAATAATGTATAAAGTCAAAATAAATAGTATAAATGTATGAATTTGATATAAGTATGTATGTGTAAATAAATGCGCATTACTTACACTCTACTTGTTATAACACACATTTGTATACTTATATGTGTGGTATGTTTTATGCATGTGTGGGTCTTAGGATGTCCCTTAAAATAAAGATTTTCTTGATGTTCGTTCATGACTCCCCCAATTTTATTAAAAATGGTTCCTAATGAAAGAAAACTACATTTTTTTTTTTGAAAACGTTAACGCGTACCAACTGTTGGTCGAAATGACCAATTTTGGGGAAAAAAAGTTTACAGATGTTGAGTATGTTACTGTTTGTAAAGGGTCCGCCAAATAACTTTTTTTTTTGAACTCCTGAACCGATTCTACTTTGTATGGCGTCATACCAAGGTCTTTATGCAAAATTCGTCTAAATGATGTCTCCGAAATGTTCAATTGTTGAGAACGACGGTTAATTGATGTTGATGGCGCTTCACGCACACTTTCTGCCACAGCAGCAATATTCTCGGGTGTACACACTGTTTTTGGCTTTTCACGCTTTGGTTTATCGATGAGGATGCCAGTTTCTTTCACTTTTTTCACAAGATAACGAACATACGGACCATATTCGTTAAGCGGAAGGATAAAACTAATTATCTGTCAAATCAGACATGAGCTAAGTGTTACCATTCACGAAATAAGCACTAGTTGAAAAAAAAACGTTAGATGGCGGACCCTTTAGTTGAATAAAATGTTTCCAGTTGACTTAAAAATAAAGAAACAAGCAGTTATTTTTTTAATAAATATTTATTATAACTTTTTTGTAAATTTGTGCACATTAATTTACTACTATTTCGGTCTGACTAAAGATCTCATCGCAACCCGAAGTTTTTCTAAAACTAGTATCAACCTTGCTAATATGTTTAATTTGCTTTTTTGTAAATATATACACAGAGAAAAATTAAGCTATTTGTCAACTGAAATTCGGTTGCAACGTCTCAAATTCGGTTATTAAGAATTTCAAACGGTTGTCACAACTTAACATTAATTTTCACAACAAAGTTCGGATAATTCAACTGAATTTTAGTTGCAACACCCAAATTATTTAGAAATCTAATGTAAATATCGTTGCACGAACTGAATTTCTAAGTTCTCACAATTAAAAAACAATTTTCAATTCGGTTGGAGCTTTATTTCTCTGCGTGTACGGATGTTGAAAGCTCGTTAGCAATTAAAAAAAAAAATTTTTTTTTTCAATTCATTTTATTTGCAATCTATTTTATATATAAAAATAATAAGCAAATCATATGATTATTTAAAACTAACTTAAGATATTGAGAACCAATGAGCTCAATATAAAAAAAAAAGAATTACAAAGTAGTATTGCTGATATATACAGGATTATACATATTTACATTTTCTATATTCTAAAGGGCAGGTCAAGTACATGAAACCTACGTATTTCAATCTACGTATTTCATCGCTATCATCCAATAACTTTTATAGCCAATATATTTGAATGATTGCTTAGCATGTTGAGGTATCGTTCACTAAATTTGTTGATCTCTCTTTGACTTTCGAAATTCTAAGATCGTTGTGAATGTTATCGTTTGTTACAAACCAAGGCGCATTTGTTATTAGTCATAATGTTTTTGATTGGTATCTTTGTAAGATTTCAATATTCTAGTTGCTGGTAGTGCCCCAAAGCTGAACACCATACGTCCAAATAGGTTTAAGAATAGTTTATACAAGATAACGTTGTTTTTTAAGCTTAGTTCTGATTTTGGTCCTAGTAGCCATTACATTTTTCTGGTTTTGATGTCTAAATGATTACGTTTTTTAACTGAGTGTTCCTTCCATGTTAGCCTTCTATCTAAATAGAGCCCTAAGTACTTAACATAGTTACTTTTTGGAATAGATGTGTCGTTCAGATAAAGTTGCGGGCAATCATGCCTTCTTAACGAAAAGGTAACATGTACTGACTTCTCTGCGTTAACCTCGATGTTCAATTTTTGTAACCAATTTTGAATTTGATATAATTAGATTAGATTAGATCAGAAGGCACTATGCACCGCGACCAATGTAGGTCTTTTGTGCTGCCTAAGATTACCTACAGATTCAAGCTAAATATAAAGCCAATTATCCTATTAGGCAAAATGTTCGCGATGTCGGAAGGCGAAATGAAGCGATCACCTAGAAACCTAAGTCTCCTATCACAAAGCCTGGGACATTCGCAGAGAATATGCTCCGAGATCTCAGACACCATCTCGCAAACCCTACACAAATCCGTGTCCGATTGACCCTTCTTGTGCAGATGGTATCTGAGATTACAGTGTCCAGTTAAGTACGACGCCAGGGTCCTCAAACCCCCCCCCCCCCTTTCAAGCGACAAGAGTCGCCTCGACCCCCTACTGGAAAAAGAGATCAATCTTTTAGCCTGGTGCTGACCAGGAGAGTTTTCCCAGTAACCAGAGAATTCAGACTCTCTCCATGCCCTGAGCCTTTCCCTAACATACCCCGCAGGTATTCCACAGAATGGTTCAGGACCAATAAAGGGCTTTCGGGCCCCGCGGTTGGCAAGACAATCTGCACTCTCGTTGCCCTCATGCCCCTCATGACCAGGAATCCACCCCAAGGTTAGAGAGTTGCCTCTACCGAGCCTATTGAGAGTCTGAATGCATTCCATGACCAACCCGGACGACACCTTATAGGCCATTAAGGCCCTCAGTGCAGCCTGACTGTCAGAAAGAATGTAGATGCGAGATCTGCGAGTTCCCCTTCGCAGGCATTCCAATGCACAGACACAAATGGCCAAAACCTCCGCCTGAAAAATAGACGGATATTTACCCATAGGTAAGGCACGCTGGAAGCCTGGTCCGAAGACGCCCGCACCCATGTTCCCATTCGACTGCTTAGATCCATCAGTGAACCACACCTGAGAACCATCTTCCGGTTCCCAGGATTGATTGGTCCACATGTCTCTGTCAAACAATAACACATCAAAATATCTATCAAAGATCCACTCCGGTGACACTTTGTCCGCAACCTTAGAAATTGGGTCATCTATTAGGATTCGCGCGATCCTCATGTGACCCCTTAGGTCGCCTCCCCTCATGCCACCGAATTCACTAAGTCTAGAGGAACCCATACTGGCAACCTCCATTACAGAAATATGCAATGTCGGGATCCCCAGCATAACCCCCAAGGCATACGTCGGGCAAGTTCCGCCGGCCCCTGTAATGCCAACACACGCAAGATGGTAGATTCTCTTAAGAGCATCCCTTGCCTTACTCTGTTCAACTTTTGGCCACCATGCAAGGGCAGCATAAGTGATCATCGGTTTAACAATAATTTTGAACCAATTCAGAAGCTTTAATTCGTGATTCATGAGAAGCAAGTACAGCTGTGTCGTCTGCGTAAGTTGCAATAGTAAGACCATCCATAATAGGCATATCTGATATGATAATTGTGTAGAGAACTGGACCCAGAACACTGCCTTGTTGGATGCCAGATTTTATTTCACCAAAATCAGAGTTTTCATCATTAATATTAACATAGAAGTGTCTGTCATGAAGATACGATTTTGTTAATAAGAAAAATGGTGCAGGAATAAGCTTTTTCAGTTTATATAAAAGTCCAATGTGCCACACTCTGTCAAAGGCTTGTTGGACAATATAATTTTCTTCCTAGTGCGTTAGTTATAACGTCGACAAACCGATGATATTGTTCAGGGGTACAATGTTTGTGTCTGAACCCAAACTGATATTCAGGAATTATATTTTGTTTTTGCAAGATAGGAAGTAATCTTTTTAGAAACAGTCCCTCGAAGATTTTCAAAAAGGTGGATAACAGACTAATTGGTCTATAAGATGAAACTGAATTTTACGGCTTATAAGGTTTCAATATCATAATAGTTTCTGCATATTAACGTAACATAAAAATTATCACGATGTATATAGAAACAAAAAACTAATAAAACTATAAATAATTCACTACCATTTACCGATATTTTTTAGCTTCATTTATTATTTTAGTTTTTTAAAGTTAAATGCAATGGTTAAAGATTATAACTTCAAACTCATATGTATATTAGTTCTCATGTAGTGAGTAAACTAGTTCATATGAATGTTTGATGTTTGGCATGGGATTGTTACCGCTTTCAAAACGTGTTCTGATGATGGGAACCTAGAAAATTCCCGAAATAGATCTATCAACACATTCCTGAAGGGGTCAAATAATAAATTTGAAAACAAAAAACTCTATAGATTATTTGTTAGGAATGAAGAAATATAGAGTATGGCCTCGAACTTGAATAATTTTCATTTTCATTGCACAATAAAAGGTCGAAAAAACATAATTTTTATTTTTAATAAAAATTATAACAAACTTGTTAAATATAAACTTTAAAACAAAAACGGAATTTTTAGTTTATTTCCTTCCCTTACAGTTATTATAAATTTAAATTTATATTTGTTGCCTACTTCAAAAAAAAATAAAAAATTCTGTAAAAATTCCAATCTGTTTTTTTATTAAAATGGTTTGTTTATATACAAAATTGTTTTTAATTCAAATTACAATAAATTGGAAAAGTTTCCACAAATACTACAGTCATACAAAAAACATTGGTATGTAGTTGTGTGTGTCTACATTTGGTAGAAAAAAAACAAAAACAAAACACTGATATGATTCCAAATTACTGAATGGAACATTTATTTTAACTGATTTGAACATTTATTTTTAACTTAATATTCATTTGTTTTTACGGATTATTTGAAAAATATTAAAATATAAATAAAAAGAAACATTTGATTTAAATTATAACTAAGTGGGCAGTCTTTTAAGAGCTTGTCATATATGTTAAATTGCAATTTCAGTTAATTTAAACTACTATTTTGAGTGTATTATTTGTTTATAAAATTTCCCAAAATGTACAGAATAAAACATTTTATTATTTAAATTGTATTAGACTATTAATATTATATTTACTTAGCTTTTATTCAACAAATGTTTAACCCTTAGTGGCATTGGACGAAAAAGACCCTTGAAAGCTAATTTTAATTATGACTACAAGAAAGGAATATAAAGCCTTTAAATGGAACCAAAAATAAATTTTCTACTTGATAAAAATTATTATTTTCTGTCAATTGATCCATATGGGCTTATGTTTTAATTTCTCACGATAAAAGATCTACTAGGAAATTTAAAGAATAATTTTTTTCAGATTTGTTTTGAATTTGGATATGTGGTAGAGGATACTAAACTTATTATTTAAGGGCTAAAAAGGTTGGGGTCAAAAGTAACCATTAAAAGTAATATTGGGACTATAAAGAATTGCTCTGGTTCATTAGATTTGTATCCGAATATAATAAAAATCTGAAATATGATATTCTGTAAATTTACTAGTAAGTCTTTTATGGTGAAAAGTGTAAAAATTGGCCCTATGTGGGGCAAGTTACACAAAATAATAATTTTTATCAGTGGTTTGATTAATTCTTAATTGTGATTCTTTTCGTGCAGTCATTATTAAAATTAAGTTTTATTGGTGTTTTTTGTCCCCCGACCACTAAGCGTTAACGACTTTTTGAATAAAGGTCAAGTTAATAATAGTCTAAGAAAATGTAACTGATAATGTCCGAAAATTATAAGGTTTTATTCTGTAAATTTCCTAGTGGCTTGTTTTTTGGCATAAAGTTCAAAAATTTACCCTGTATGGTTCAAATTGCATAAATTAATTATTTTTATTAAGCGGATGTTTGTTGTTTTTTATCAATGTAAAAGCTTTACAATTTTGTAGTCGTAACTAAAATTAAGTTTCATGGATCATTTTTGTCCCCAAAAAACTAAAGGTTAAAGCTTTTGAAAGATAAGTGATATTACCAAATTTAAGTGATATTTTTTCGAAAATTATGCAAACTTGGAGAAAACTATCTAAGTTTTTTTAAATTTTTGACAAAATAAGCTATTTTTATAAAATGTCCAGATAAAGAGTTGCTCCAAATACAAATACAAACTCGAATTAGAATTTTTCCGATTTTTTTTTTTTTTTTTTTTTCTTTAATAACAACTATTATATTATAACAATAGCAATCACCATTTCCAAATTAAGTTATTTAAAAAATCTTTAAAATTAATTTTAAGAAAGACGATTTTGCATTTTTATCATATTCATGGGTCATTTCGGATTACAGGCTAAAGTGGGTAACTGATATCCGATGGAGTCAGAATTGCATATCTAAATATTTCTGAGTATACTTTAATAAATGAATAAATTGAAGAAAAAATGTTTTTTTTTCGAAATTTATAATTTTGTGAATATTTGATAATAATACACTTTTCTTCAAAATGGGCCATTTTCAGACAGCTTCTGTCATGGGTTACCATTTCTTCCATTAGGAACCATTGGAAATAAAGTAGGTAGGTTTAATTAGAAATTTATTTTTAAGGGACACCCTAGTGGGTATATGATACTTGTGCAAAAGTTATATTAGGGAAAGTCAAACAAACAAAAGCAACAAAAACTGGTTACAAGTTGTTTTTCTCTGTATGTATTTGCGTTTATCATATTAAGTATTAGAATTAGAATATGAAATATCAACAGCAATGACTAGAATGCCAGGAAATATATAAGGATAAAATATTAAAAAAAATCCTAAATATTTGTAAACACCCTCAAAATTATATGCCAGTAAAAATAATTGTTAATAAGTTTAGCTTTATTTTACTACCGCAAAATCCAGTGTCTTTATTAAGGATCTTAAGTAAGGATAATTACGGATTAATAGGATTAATTAAGGATCTTAATCTTAAAGACTTAATTTACACGAAACACATAAATCCATAAGGGAATATTAGCAAACAAAAATTAACAAGGAAGCGCCGCTAATGGGTTCCCTCCGATTGCAATACAATTTTGAATATGTGATAGAGGGGATAAAATTAATAAGAAAGAGTATCTTTTTAGTTGCCAAATTTCACCGTTAATGGGGTTTTTCGTGCTTGTTTAAAAAAAAAAAATATATACATATATATATAAATATATAAATATATATATATAAATATAAATATATATATATATAAAATATATAAATTTGGTATCACATGAAAATGTTAATAAATGTAACAAAAAGTTTTAAAACAAAAAAGTTTCGAATAATTTTTAATCCCATTTTTACCCTATACATATGCCATTGGGCCGGTATGCTTCCATTGGCGCGGTTAGGCCAGTATTTGCGAGACAACGCACTGCCCAGAAATATTCTAGTGCTTTACCAAATTATTAATAGAGTTTTTGTTTTCAAATTTATTAATTGACCATTTTCAGGAATGTGTTGATAGATCTATTCCGGGAATTCTTTAGGTTCCCATCATCACAACACGTTTTGAAAGAAGTGACAATCGCATGCAAAACATCAAACATTCATATAACACATTCCTGTAAGTGGTCAATTAATAAATTTGAAAACAAAAACTCTATAAATTATTTGTTAGGACAATATCCTAATAAAGAAATATAGAGTATGAAATCGAACTTGAATAATTTTCATTTTCATTGTATAATTAAAGGTCGAAAAAACATAAATTTTATTTTTAATAAAAATTATATCAAACTTGTAAAAAAAAAGAAAAGGTACGGTCCTGTTTACTCACCCTTTACATCTTGTTTTTAAATATAAAAAAAGTAAAAATAAAGAGGCGAATAAAAACAAAAAGCGTGCATGGTATATCTACCAAAGGTAGAGCACACACATAACGAACAAGTTTTCAATTTATTTTTGAGGCGTTAGGTAATAGCGTCCAAAACCATAAAGCCCAAAAACCAAAATGTCATCTCGCCCAAAAACAGTCTGTATATTTTGTTGTTGTAAATTTTTTTGATTTTTTGGGCAACATGGCATCGAGTTTGGTCAATATGACATTTTTTTTAGGTAACGCCCAAATTTTTAGCCCAAAAATTCCAGCCTTGAAAATGTTATAGTGCCCGAAATAAAGGAGAGTTGAGTTAATATTTTTAATAAAAGTAAAGAAAACATTTATTCAATTTTCTAATAGAAATATTTAACAAACAAAAATTTTGTGAATATTTGTAATATTCAATATTTAACAAAAAAAAAAACAAAAAACGTACTTTCATACATATATCTATAAAACAAAACTACATCCAATGCATTAATCTTATTCAATGTTTTACAGACAAAACAAACAAAAAACATTTCTCAATTAAAATATGTAATAGTGTTTTTAAATTTAAATATAATCGTAAATAATTTATAAGTAAACTTGCATTACGTCAACAATAATTTCTCTGCAATAGGGGCATTTAGCATTCATAGCATTATTCGCGATAGCCTGTGCCTGTAATTTTATACAGCATACATTACACATTTTAAGGTGTCTACATGGAAGTACTAGCATGTTTGGGGCAACGTCATGACAAATGACGCAAAGTGAAGCTGAAGCGTTTTCGTTACAATCATTTGTTTCGCCATCCTCACTAGATTCATCATATGAATCATAAGCAGGAGGCTCCTCAAATATATCTTCCAACGGTTCTCTTTCGGAGCAAATGTGATTATTCGGATAAACTAATCTATTTAAGAACGCATATGTAGTTATTTTTCCCTTTTCTAAATCCTCAATTGCATTCGTTATTTTTGTATTTGCATCTCTGCTAAGCTTTCTTTTTTTGCTTGCACCAAAAGATCCGCCGCTATCTGTGAGGATTTTAAAAAGACGACTTTTTTCAAATTCTTCCTTGTTTAATGCAAGAACAAATTTAAAAAAATTTCCATTTGGTTTAATTAATCGTCCTAAAACACCGTTGTACGCTTCCACAGAAGAAGTTGTACGAAAAGACTCTTTAAACACACACAATTGTTCGGGTCCAACCTGCAAATATGAAATCTTATAAAAAATGGAACGTAATTTAACAAACTAAAGCCATATAATTACCTTTTGAAGCCACTCTTTTTCAAAATACTCCAAAAAACCATTAAATGTTCCACCTTTGTCATTATTTTTGATATCAGTTTTTACCCTCTCGAAAACATCGATTATCGAGTAAGATGGTAAAAGTGGAAGGGCAAGGATTTTATGATAACATAAGGAAATATTTTTGTTGTTGCGAATAGAGGACATCAATGGTTTAAACTTAATAGAAATTTTACGTCTAATTGCCTGGCAATAATGGAACCAGCAACCTTTTAAAGTAGCTTGTGGAAAGCATTCTTTTAAAGATTTTCGCAAACCCCTCTCGTAGTCGAGCATAAAACTTCCAGGTTCAAATTTAAAAATAGAACTATTTATATAGTTCAATAAATGCGAATAGCATTTTGAAGATTTGTTTGTAGTCAAAATAAAAAAAGCGGAAAAACCTGAAAAAATAAGGATTTATCAGATCATAAAAATTTATAAAAAATGTTATTTAAATTACCTGATCTTCTAAATATTGAATATAAATTATAAGCAACTGATTGAAACAGCCGACTGGAACTACCTTAAATGTTCCATCAATTAAATATCGTCTCTGACCTACGCTGATATTTTCAACAATGCCTTGCATTATTGCTTCTGATGCAAATATGCAGTATGAAAATTCTGGTTCCGAAATGCAAGCTTTGTAAAAAGGTCGTGTGAAATCAGGATCTCTTGATAGTCCATAGCTTTTCCAAATAAACTCGTGCTGGAAGGACTCAATGACATCCAATGGTGTTCGAGGAGATTTTAAAAAAATATTCGATGAAATCCTTTCTAGCGTTCTTCGCATTTGTGTGTAGACTAAACTTTTTGTGCCCTCCGGATTACTGTATACGAAAGAGATAAATAAAATTACTCAACCAATCCCCGATAAACTTATTGGAAGCGCTGTGGCCTGCCGTGCCGCACCGGCCGCGCGGCGGGTCGCTAGCAGCGCGGCCGGCGCGGCACGGCAGGCCACAACGCGGCCGGTGCGGCACGGCAGGCCACAGCGCTTCCAATACGTTAATTGCGTATTAACCACTTACCTTTCGCAAACATTTTGAAAAACTTTTCGTAATCCGCTTGAAGCATTAGTATCACTTAGAAGTACTGTGGGGCTTCTACATTGCTCCTTTATATTCTCAATTGCTTTTAGTTCATTAAATAAATTTTCTTGACTAGGATGATTAATATGATCAACATTTTTACACTTTTCACAGATTTGGTTAGATGAAATTGAAATACGTGCTTTACAATTTGAATAATAACACTTGTAAAATATTTTGCCTTTATAACAAGATTTTTTTTTTATATAACTGTTTGTCACTGGATAAATAAACTAATTTGGAATCAATTCTTTTACCTGTAACGTATTCAAAATTTTCCGGCTCCATCTCGTATTAATCACGACCGCACTATAGTAAAGAATACAATATACTGTATACCATGTACCATAAATGTTAAATGTAAAATACTAGTATTAAGTAGAGACAAAAAAGTAACGGTTTTACTGTCTTGTATTTTTAAGAATTATCTAATTTAAGCAAATGTCATATTGCCCAAAAAAAACCTTTAGGCAATATGACATTGCATTTGGGTGATATGACAATTCTGTACATAAACTTTTGGGCAATATGCTAGCCTTTTGGGCGATATGACCTTTCGGTTTTTGGGCTTTATGGTTTTGGACGCTATTACCTAACGCCTATTTTTGATCAATGGTGATAATCGATAACTTCGAGCTCATATATTAGTTCTTATTTAGTGTTTGCATGGGATTGTCACTTCTTTCAAAACGTGTTCTGATGATGGGAATCTAGAAAATTAACGAAATAGATCTATCAATACATTCCTGAAAGTGGTCAATTAATAAATTTGAAAACAAAAACTTCATACATAATTTGTTAGAGCAATATCCTAATAAAGAAATATAGAGTATGGCCTAGAACTTGAATAATTTTCATTTGTTAACTTTTTTAACTAAAAAATATGAGTAAATTAGTATCCAATTTATTACAAATATTATGTATTTTACAACATATAATGTACTTGTACTTTGTACAAAATGTAAATTTTTTTGTTTTTGACAATTGAGTGCCTCGCTCGGATAAGGGTATAAGAGACAACTTTATCAAATCCTATTTTTTTTTTGTAAAAAATAGAAACTATTTTTGAAAAATTTTAGACTCTTTTTTGCAAATATTTCTGCGAACCGTTGAGGTTCTGCGAACAAAATGTTGGCCAGAATTTGCCAATGGTATGAAAAATTAAGCACTAGCAGAGCACTGTTTGCCAGTGGTACAGCAAATAAAGAGCTGGCAAAGCACTGAGTTACAACGCTCTGCTAACGTTAGTAAGCTTTGCCAGTACTTAATTAACAAAATTTACAAGAGTAAAAATAATAAAAGCACTGCCACAGCCCTGGCTTAGAACAATCTGTCAACGTTCGTAAAAAGTGCTTTGCCAGTACTTGTTTTAGAAAAGTTACAACCGTAAAAATAAAAAAGCATTGACACAGCACTGTCTTCGAACGCTTTCCCAACATTGGCGAAAAGTGCATTGCCAGTACTTATTTACAAAATTTACAACGGTTAACATAATAAAAACAGGAACATAGCCCTTGTTCACAACGCTTTCCCAACGCTGCCCAAAAGTGCTTTGCCAGTGCTTGATTTACTAAATTTAAAACCGTTTATAAAAACGAAATTTATTGCATGTAATTGTTTTTAAATAAAAATTTAATATTATGGTTTTGGTACAGGCAAAGCGCTCATTGACAGTGCTTTGCCGAAAAAAAGAAACGGCCAATACTTGACCGGTGCTATCATTTTGGGGCTGGCAAAGCACATATTTTATCATTAAAAATGCACTTTATTGGTTGTTCTACCACTGCTTTGCCAACGTTTTAAAATTATAGTTTTGGTACTGGAAAAGCGCTCATTGTCAGTGCTTTGCCAACGTTTTAAAAAAAGGAATGGCCAAGCCCTGCCCGGTGTTATATTTTGGAGTTGGCAAAGCACTTAAATCTTCAGAAATCCAACGCTCTGCTAACGCTCATACCACCGTTGAAAGCACTGGGCCAATGCTTTGCCGCTCGTATTTTTCTGGCTGGGTAGTTTATGCAAAGTTAATAAAACACAAAATCAATCAGGCGCGTTTAAAATGGAAGCATGAACACTCCTCGACAAATTTAAGTTTTTTGCACAACCTTTCTCTAAAATATATATCTTTTAATAAAGTTAGGTACGCTCAAGAAAAATTTTGTCTCAATTTTTTTATTTCATTTGTTGTTTTTGAAATATCGCGTTTTTTATATTAACATCATTTAACACATTTTTCCTATATTTTGCTTAATTTTTTTAAATTTTTTCGCAAAATTATGCAGTTTTTTTAAGAGTAAATATCTACACAAAATAATCTTTACTTTTGAGAAAAATCATGTCGGTGGTTTTATAAGGATATCGCACTGATACACAGTGGGATATATCCCAAAATTTTTGGAAATAAGTTGGCCGTCTCTTACTTACGATTATAACAAATTAAGGACAATCCTAATCAGGAAAACACTAAGTTTAAGAATATTAATTTTTTAGTAGAAGATTAAAAAATAAAACCTTCGTAAAAGTTGAAAAACTACAAAAAAAAAATTGTATTTTTTATTAAGAAAATTTCTACATTTTTACATTAACACAGTGTAAAGTGACAACCAGAAAAAAATCACAAAATAGTTCTGAGACCTTCTGAAATCCTACACGCAAAGAAAAACTTGGTAAGGGCAACCACATTCGAAGAGCATCATACCTTTTTGGATATATGATTGCGATACCCATGCTACTATTGTTGTGACAGCCATACTCTTATCTTTCTCTTAATCATAATATGATAATTAGATTACCATATTATGTTTCCCAATTGATCTATGAATATGATAAAATATGAAATAAATATGAAATTGATACCATAGATGAGGCATAGTTGACTGAATATTTTGCAATCAAAAACGCATTTCGTGAAAATTTAAGATAGAAGATTTTGAATATAGACCCTCGGTATATATATTTTAAAAGGTCGGGTAATTTTATTTAAAATAAAATATGTAGTTGTTTGGATTGTAACACAGTTTCCTTATTTTTAATGTAAATGTCAGTCCTTTGTAAAGGGTCCGCCATCTAACGTTTTTTTTTTTCAACTAGTGCTTATTTCGTGAATGGTAACACTTAGCTCATGTCAGATTTGACAGATAATTAGTTTTATCCTTCCGCTGAACGAATATGGTCCGTATTTTCGTTATCTTGTGAAAAAAGTGAAAGAAACTGGCATCCTCATCGATAAACCAAAGCGTGAAAAGCCAAAAACAGTGCGTACACCCAAGAATATTGCTGCTGTGGCAGAAAAAGTGCATGAAGCGCCATCAACATCAATTCACCGTCGTTCTCAACAATTGAACATGTCGGAGACATCATTGAGACGAATGTTGCATAAAGACCTTGGTATGATGCCATACAAAGTTGGCGGACCCTTTAGAATAAAAAAAATTTTTACTAACCTTGTAGTTCATTAAAAAAACAAACCACTTCAAATAACTGTTTTATGGTTTTACATTCATTTTTTACAGTAATTTTTTGTTATTTAAAAAAGTAAAAAAATAAATGTTTGTTTGTTTTTTACTAACATTTTCAATTTTTACTACAATTGTTGTTTATTTTTTAAACATTAAAAAACAAATGACAATGCAAAATTAAAAAAATTTCATTTGTTTTTAACTACATTTTCAGTGGTCTTTACCGGCAGACGCAAAAAATATTTAGTTACCGTTATTTCGAAAATTTTAGGGGATATTGAAACTTCTCAAACCTGTATTGCAATACACTCAGATATACTTACAATCTGCACTAGCTCAATTGGAAAGTGATGGCATTATTTTTTGTTTTTTTGCAGAATCCTGTTATTAAAATTAATTTTATATTTCGTTTTTAGAAAACTACATTTTTAATGGAGCCTACCATATGTTTGCAAATATAGAACAGATACACCCACTATGAGCTCGCTTCAAGAATATATGTAGACAAAAGAAAAAAAAAAAAAAACTAACAACAACTGATATTCATAAGTGAGGTCAGTTGGTTAAGTATGAGCGTAAATGATATGCCATTTGTCAAGTGTCAAATGTATGACATACTCATAATGCATTATAATTTGCTACAATTCAACATTTTATTTTTATAGTCTTTTTTTTTTTTGGATTTACAATACAAAACAATGCTTTTATTTAGAAATGCCATCCACTAAGTAAAGAAATCATACATAAGAAAAGCACAAAATACAAAAAAAAAAACAACAGAACCTTTTTAAAACCTCCAGAGAATATAAAGTGTTTCATTTTTATTATTTTTTAAACACAAAAAAATATACACAGCCCACCTTTTTTCAAATAAATGTTATGCCTTTATCAAAACGGAAGTAATCATTATGTTTTTAATGGCTAGACAAGGATTTTTTTTTATATTTTTTTTTATTGGACGAACATGAAAACGACAAATGACAATCTACAACGCATACAAATTACAATAAATCAAAAGAAATATATATACAAAAAAAAAAAAAAACCTAAATGTAAAGTTTCAAAGTATTAAAATGATTGTATGACAAGGAAAAAAAACGAGCTTAAAGAATTGAAAAACAAGACCAGAACAAAAAAAAAAAAACATGGTTATAAATAAAACAAAAAAAACAACAAAAAAAAAACCATGTTAAAATATCACAAATGACATTTTTATAAGGCTTTTTATATACAAACAAAAACATAAAACAATATCAAATTTACAGGCTTTATTGTTAACATAAAGTGAACCCTAAAAAAGGACTTTTTATACAGTAGGCGAAATTTTAATAGATGCATTAAATGTTTATGTTTGCGCTAATTATTTCAAATGATGGTAAATTTTAGATATTTTCTTCTCAATTATAATCATTATATTGCACAGAGGGATATATAACAAAATGTATGGAAATAATTCGACCATTTCTTAATTAACAAATATTTTCTTGAGCATTTTAAAAAAGACAGTTTTTTCTTATTTTATTTAATGCACGACAACAGTAGCTTTAAAATAATCTATCAATTACGCAGCTCGAACCGTTAAAAAGATATGAAAAATTTGTAAAATTTTCAATTTTTTTTCGCATTTTAAAACGAGATTTTTCCAAAACTTGGGTGATGATATACTTAACACTGCAGGCACACGATCAAGATTTTCTTGATAGTCTTTTTTATACTGTTTGTCAAAATATGTAAACATTGACAGCTGTGACGTGACGTAGTTGAGAGCAATTTTAATATTTGTAAAGGAAAAACAAAAACAATTCCAAAAGAATTGTAATCAGCTGTTTTCTTGAACGTAAATTGATACACTCCATTTGAAAGAGAAATCTGAAGCAAGTTCGTTTCAATTTTAGAAAGTGTGAGTGTATTGGTAAAAAAGTGTGAGTGTACTAAAACTTGATAGGCAAAACTTTATCGTGTAACCATCAAGTAAGTGACACTTACCATCCCTACCAAGTTTGGTTACAATTGATAGTGGTAGAGGTCGAGAATTTATATATTTTTGATGGAATAAGTCATATGGTAAACACTTAAGCTGCTTTAAACATGAAACGTTTTAATAAACAAAATTTAAATAAATTTAAATTCAAATAGAAATTTTTGTATATTTTACTTCAGTTTCTAACAATTTTGTATGTTTTTATAGAGTTTCTTAGTTTAGGTCTACATTAAAGTGCATGTTCCCTGACGTGGGCATTTTGAGTTGTTTTGTTTCCACAAGAAAATTATCTATGGCTGAAAATTGCCCAAGGAGTTATCTACAAGCTGATGTATTTGGTGTAGCAAATAGAAAATGTTTGCGTTTTTATTTCCAAAAATCACCCACAGTATTTTGGCTTCGGATAAATATTTTCTTTCAAAATATATAAAGTACCCGATCAAAAAAACAAGTATATCTTAAATATAAAAGCAAATCCCATATTATATAGATCGATATTTAATCTTCTTCAAATTAACCTCAAAATTGGAGTATCCAGTAAAATCCAATGATATTCCTCAAATGTAGTTAAAAACAAATGAAAGTTAACTTGAAGAAAGAACGACTTACATTTCAGTAAATTCAGCTAACATTGTCATTTGTTCTTTACTGTTCAAAAAATGAACCACATATGTAGAAAAGATAAACAAACATTTATTTGGTTTATTAAAAAGCAAAAAAAAAAAAAAAAAAATTCAAAACAGAAATTTCGTCTACAAAAGACTGTTTTTTCCCTTAAAAATAAACCTACTGCATTTCAACTCAAACAACTACAAATATTTACAGCAAAAGATACCTGAATGTATTACTGGACTAAATTACATCAAAATTTATCTCAAAGTTGGGGGATACAATAATATGTAATTTTAGATCCTGATAGATACCAAAATATCTAAATATAGATCTAGTTGGATCTAATTAAATCCAAAAAGAAGTTTCGGTGGATCAAATAAGATATTTTGAGATTTAATTGAATCTCCTTAAATCCCATGATATATATAATTTTAATTAACATTAAAAAAATAAATTAGTCACTAGGCTAGGTTATATATAACAACACATAATCATATCTCATGCGCATGGAAAATATAAATGATGTTGGACTGTATAAAATCATATTTCAGACTATATTGAAAATCTTGTGTTATTTAAGTTTGCTTAAATAATTGTATCTTATACCGTTTGATATCATATATAAATATGTCTTAAGTTGTATTATACATATATAAGCATATCCTATATCTCAAAAAAATATATTTTTTACAGGACAGTATATATTGTTAAATTATATAGATTATATGCTGTATATGATTATATATTATCTTATATATGAAAATGTATTATTATATATGACAATAGATCAGGTGCGGATCCAGTGGGAGGGAAATGGGTCATTTCCTCCTCCTGGAGTATGTAGAGGAAGCGGTTGCACATACTCCAACATATGCCTAATTTATTGGGTAAGTCTGTTACAATCCCGCTTTAAATTTAGCCATGGCAGCAAAAATGTAAAAAAATCGCATTTTTTGTTTTTGGTAATTTTGGGATTGAAAAAAGCAATCATAAGTACTGACATAGATTTCATATAGTTGACTTTAAAGTCTATTTAAGTATAAAAAGTTATTAAATTATGTCTATTAATAAATAATTTATGGAATAGTACAAATTTGCATTTTAAGAAAAATCTCAGTGTTTACCTTTCTAATAGGATTACCCAATTTTTTGTTCTACCAAGAGTGCTAACAGGAAATCTCCAAATTTACCCCTTATGCAAATATTTCTTTTATTTCTTATTATGAGTGTTTTTTGTAAAATTTCCTTTAAAAAATAGTAATTTGTAACAAAGTTTTTACTTAATTGACATTGATAATATCACATTAGATTTTTACTTTCCAAGTTCTACATTTATCGTTCCAGAGCGGAAAGTATATATTTTTTTAATTCCTCTCGATTTTCTTTTCTAAATATGTACCAAACATATTAATTTTACACCAAATCCTTTAACAAAATTTTAAATAGTGCATCTATTAAAATTTGATTTATATTTGATGTTGTCCAAGAAGAAGTACCGTTATGTTGTCATTTAATAGTCCTAGAACTGCAATTTTGTGCTTAGTGTAAGCTCACACTATAATAATTATAAATGAGCAAAAACAAAAATAAAATTGACCACCATTTTAAATAATTAACGCAAGAATTAAAAAGAAAATGAATTAATAAATAAATATTCAAATTTCTCTTACTCCACAGTGGACGAAGTAATTATAAGTTCATCCATGAAATTGTGAGTTGTTTCAAAAATATTTTTAATGTCTAAAAGTTTTCGCTACCAAATAAACATATCAATAATACCAGCAGATACCAAACCTCTTGCGAGCCGTTTGCTGCAGTTTTTGCCGAATTTTTAATAATTTTTAAAATTATTTATTTTTTGCCTGCGAAATAAATATAAGTTTATCGGCCAAATATTTAAATTTTTATTTAGTTTTTCCTCACTCGCATATTTTAAAACTTCTTTTCGTTAATTTAAAGCACAATTTTCTCTAAAAAAAATATATGCAATTTCTGCAAAAAAGTCCTTAATCGATATTTTTTATTACAAAAAAATAAAAAAAAATTTGGAAAACTCAGCGCTAAAAGTGATTTTATGATTGGATCCACTTAAGTAATAAGTTCAGACATAAAATTTTAATATGGTTGTACTAATTCAATTTATTAGTTGTTAACAGAAAAATACACTTTTCAATTCCGTTGGCACTTTATTTCTCTGTGTATATTTGCTTTCAAATTATAAAGAAATATTGCAAAAAAAAATTGTGCTCTGGTATAACACTTTCTATGCGCCTTAAGATCTTAACGATACCTTTTTGATTAAAATCTATTATGTTGCGAGTTGTTTCGTCTGGGTAGTCCAGATTTAGCTCAAACAGCCTTTCAAGTGGATGCACTAGATTTTACCAAAGAGTATATAAAAACATAGAGACTACACTCCCCACGCCTCTCAGCAACAAAATACTATGAAAACATTTTTTTACACTAAAAACTGATTGCAACTTGTTGATAAAAAATTGTTGCTTAAAGCACTCACTTTTATTTTTTTTTTATTTTTTTCATTTTCTATTAAAAAATAATACATTTTAATTTTATCTTGCTGATTTTATAACTAATATTTGAAATAATTAAAAATTTTATTAAATTATTGATTAAAATCATGATAAAACTTAATGTAAACTTTTTAATTTCTGCAACATGTTTTATTTTACTCGGTGCGAGTTTACGAACAAATAAAAAGAGAGCACATTGAGCGACACTGAGTATTATGGAAACCCTTTGATTTTACTTGGGTTATATGACAATGGTTAAGAGAGAAAAATTTTAAATTTTTTTATTGAGAATCATAGCATGTTAAGTCTTAGTTTGACGGAAATTGACATTGGGTATTACGAAACGTGCGAAAGACATTACTTTTTGTAATAAATTGATTTTATTTTTTTGAATTGGGTAACATTTTTAAATTGTAGGCTTTAAAATAAAGCTTCTTGCATAATTCTTCATCCTTAGAAAGAAATTCATGTCAGTCAAGTAATATATACTACAAGCATTGGCCGAATCTAAGACCCTAAACGGATCCTAAATTTAAAAAGAATTTTATTATCCAGGCGATACAGTTCAGCTTATTATCTATTTTCTTCACAGAGTAAGCGTCAAAGTCCAAAGAGTAGTTTAAGAGTTACACCAAGACATATTGTGTTTTGCATCATTTGAGCGCTGTGGTGTAATGGTTAGCGCGTTGGACTGTTAAACAGATGGTCCCGGGTTCGATTCCCGGTGACGGCAACATCAATTTAGAAAAATACTATGTATGAGTTTTCTATCCCTCATATGTATCGCAGCTCCCACCTTCGGTGATCCCATAGCACTTAACTCCACCGAAGTAAAATAATGAATCAGGGATATGAACCAAAAAGCTTCAATACGTTCGCCAACTCTCCATCAGGTGGCGAGCAACAAGTGCTCTAAGACTTATCAACACTGCAAGTGTTGCCATGTTTGAAGCCCTTCATCTTTCATCTCTCCACTATCCAATTTCCAAAGAAAGCAACACATTCAAAATAGGAAGAATTTCCTGAGTGTTGCTTCTTTTTAAAAAAAAAAAAAAAAAAAAAATAAAATAAAATGGTTCATGCACTCTTAAAAACACTTTTAGTGTTGCATTTTTCAACATTTTCTTGGTTTTTGTATTACAAAACATAAATTTTCCATTTTTTTAGAAAAGTACTCTGCGCTAAAAAAATATACTTGCAATGAATACAACGAAGTTTCCAAATATGTTAGTGATAAAAAGTAAAACATAATTAAAACATTTTGCATAAAAACTGAGTTTAGCATCACTGGACTTATATTTATTTCCAAGACAAAATCAAAAAATTGTTAAAAATTCAACAAAAACAGCAGCAAATGGATCCAATGGGGGTTACTATTGTTTATTATTATGCCTACTGTTATTCTTATGTGGTAGCAAAAACTTTAAAATATTGCTAATCATAATTACATGGGTAAACTTATTATTATTTCGTCCACTGTATATCCTTCACGCCCTGGTTTCATAGTTTTTTTTTTTATGCAAGACTTAAATTTTCTCATATGTCAGTAAGTTTGGTGACTTTAAGAAAAGGCTTTTACATTTTTTTTTTTTTTTGTTTTTTTACAAAAGCATATGAGTCCCTTTTTGTTCTTCTCAATAGTATAACAATGGTTGGATATTACATTTTTTTTTCTTCAAATTGCCTTAGGGTAAATCTTTACATACGACAATAAACATATGAACATAATAGCGGGCCAAAAATGTATGAACTGTACGATTTATACCAAAACTAGTAAATTTTTTAAGGATTTTTTAAATATTTTGTAAAAGACCAATTAAACTCAATATTTTTATCATTATTTATCAGAAATTACAAATTTTTATCATATTCACATTCAGCGTATTACAGTTTATTGGAAAAGTTATATCATTCGGCACCTATGATTACACGAGTATATTCGCAAACTTTGAGAATTTGACTTAAATCTTTTAAAAAGTATGAGTAAGAAAAAAACGCATTTATAAAAAAATGTTTACTGGGCGCTTATTTTTTTTTTTTTTTGAGTTTTTGCCCACTCTACTGTACGTATGTATATATTATACTCTACACCATTCATATATATTTTAAGGGATCATGTATAAATGTATATATTTTGTACAAAATATTAAAAGAAAGAAAAATTTACATTATTTATTAAAAATTATACCATTTAAAGTTGAGTTTCCTGATTTCATGTAATAAAACCAACTATTACAATAAAATTAAAGTTGATCAAAACATATCATTTGATATCCTACACTATACCATATCTATATAGTTGGGATAGAATAATTAGCCAAAAATGGACCAAATATCCAGAAATAATACAATTGCTTAATTTTGAAAATCTAAAATTTTGAGGAGAAGTATTATCAATATATAGTGTCACAGTCCTTAAGGAGTGAGATCAGTCAAACTGGTGCCCGAATTTTAACTTATTTTATATACTTCTTTTATATACTTCATATGAACAATTTTTTTTATCAAGTAAGCATTGAAAATATACTTAAGTTGTGTGTAAATTGTCCAGAAAACTGTGTCGAAATTTTGTAACAAAATATGGTTATTGTATAATGGACGACGCAACCCATGTCAATGGCGACTTTCCCCAGGGCAGGTATTTTATAAAGCAGATACAGGAGGAAATGTGGTGGAAAAAATTTGGACAAAAAACAAACAAAGTTTTTAATTAAATTTTTATTTCGGCAAACAATTGTCACTGGCGGCAAAAGGGGAAATTTTCCTATAACAACAGATACTATAAACACCGATTTGTACATAAGAGGGCGTTTGGAAAAGCGGCATTAGCAACTTATCCGGGAACATGAGATTTCTTCTTTCTTAAGGCCTGGCCTTGCATTTTGTTTTTACAGCAAATCAGCGGTAGAGTGGTACCAAAGGAATAATGGGATTTTGGTACATAGAGAGGCGAATCCTCCTAACTGCCCAGAACTCAGACCAATAGACAGATATTAGGCTCTGGAGAAAATAATTACTATGAAGACAAAGCAAGTTGCTAAATATGATAAAACTTGTTTTTTTTTTTATAAATTAATAATCATATAATTACAAATTATATACAATAACCCTAACCGAGCACTAGCTACTAAGGCCTTTGGCTCGTTGTAGCGAAAACAAACCAGTGCCTCTGGTAAGAATCGAACCCACGATCCCCGCACTGATAAGCCAGCACGCTACCAACTAGCCTACCGGGGCGCACCACTTTTAAATGTAAACGGTCATTTCACAGCAAAAAGGTCACTGAAGGAGCAATAAAAGCCATAATGACTAGAATTTGAGAAAAAGTAAAAATATTAATAAAAAGCAAACAATTTTTTAACGTTATATAACGTAAAATATCAGTTTATATAAAATACTATTTAATAAACTGTTGTATTTATTAAAATTTATTGATTAGATCAAAATTTATATTGAATTATTCGTGCATTAGTTTGACAGATCTCACTTCCTAAGAGTTATACTCTCTTTAGAAATTAATATAATAAAAATAATTTAAACAATTATAAAAATTTAAGAAAATTGTTTATAAAAAAAATTCTTCTTGCTATAGAATAAATTTAGTATTAAGTTAAATTCGAACTAACATGGCCATGTCATTATAGACCCGTTTTTAAAGGAAATATCCTGAGACAACGTGGAGCAATGGGTACTCATCGGAGAAAAAATTCTTTATTTTCTTACACACGAATAAATTCATTAGTCAAAAGTCAAAAATTGAAAAAAAAAATACTTGTTTTTACTTTTAAACTAGACAAAAAAATTTTGACAAACAATGTTAAAAAACAAACTTCCGGTGTTCAGTAAGATTCAGTTTTTTCTATCTACTTCTTCGAAAAATTTAATAAATTGTATTCTATGAACGAATTAATTTCATGCATCTGTTTAATTTGGGTAATTATGAACCAATATTTCTATATTTTCATATTCTTAAAACTAAAATAGCTTCGATTTTAAATTTTTGGCCAGGACTGACAAATCGTAGTCTTTTCATTTAATTAACGTCACAATTCTCATTTTACATAGTTTTATATGTATTTTAAGAGATGTACTTTTTACTCCGATATACTTAGAACACTATGCAGGTAAAATAATATGTAGTTAAAAACAAATGAAATTTCACTTAAAAAAAGGACGACTTACATTTCAGTAAATTCAACTAACACTGTCGTTTGTTTTTAATGTTCAAAAAATGAACCACAATTGCAGTAAAAATGAATCACATATGTTAGTAAAAAATAAACAAACATTTTTTTTTTTTTTTTTTTTTTAATAACAAAACGCGAATGTCAGTCATTTGAAGAACAAATTTAATTTTTTACTAATTTAAAAAACAAACCACATCAAATGACTGTTTTGTGATTTTAGATTAATTTTTTTACATTCGTTTTTTGTTATTTAAAAAATTAAAGAAATAAATGTTTGTTTATATTTTACTATGTGGTTAATTTTTGCTACAATTGTTAGTAATTTTTTGAACAGTAAAAACAACTGACAAATGTTAGCTGAATTTAATGAAATGTAAGTCGTCCTTTCTTTAAGTAAATTTTCATTTGTTTTTGACTACAATTGCTATCGTCTTTAGCTACATAATATCCCACGTGTACGTGTTGAAAATGTTGAAGCGTTTTGAAATTTTCTTGGATGCGAATTCTCACCTGTGTACCGTTTGAGGGTTAACAAAACAAAATGTCTTACCTTTTACTAAAATTAATTTTTTAAGACACAAAATCACTTTTTTATTTTTTTTTTTGTAAACCACCATTTGACACACATAAACGCTAAACGGGTGTGAATTCGCAGCTATTAAACTTTCTCAAGCCGCTCCCACTACTGTATGCAGGCGAATTAATATATGGATTTTCATGGTGAATTTGCTAGGCGGTAGACATATTTAACGTAAATAAAAGAAATAAATATTAAAAGTACTTGTAGAAAAACTTGCAGTGTTTTGAAATTTTCATGCCTGCGAATTCGCATTTGTGTGTTTTTAAAAAAATTTCTGACTCAAAGTTTCTTTTATACCTACTCATGAAATATTATTTATTCTATTTACTATTTAACTTTCGTTTTTATGTGTAGCTTATGTTAGATTTTTACTTTTACTTTTTTCAATATATTTTTTTTTTTTGCTTCAAATACATTGATATTAGGCTTTTTCTGATAATTAGACGAGTATCTAAAAGTGATAGCATTTTCATTTTTAGTTTTAACACATATGTATATTTATGTAGAATTATATGTGATGCCATATATTATTATATTTAAAAGTGCTAAAATTTATTTGATATTATTGCATCATATATACTTATATAAATTTATACATGGAAGTATATATCGTTCATTTACTGCAATACTGACATAACTCAAAAAACACGATTTTATAGAAAACAAGTTTAAAGTTTTTAATCCATATCTGCCTCGCTCGAACCTTTCTCTATTTATTTGGTCACGTTTTTTACAAATAGGGCGTTTTAATGTATTTTTCTCTTAGTGAGAGTTGTGTGCGAATTCGCTAATTATCGCGAGACCCGTGAGGAGCACAGTTTCCCTATAAAGTATATACTCTTTGCAGCCACTTTAAAGAAAAAATATAATATATTATCCTTTCTCTCGAGAAGTATACATGATATTACTATGAAATTTTTATGTAATATAAAGCATGGTATTGCTAATAAATCTGCATCATTAACTCAATAATCGCATTTTTTGACTTATGACAGTCTTGAAGGTAATGAGCGACATGACCTCAAATTTAGCTATGCCACGTATATACATAACATGATATATAACAATATATGATGATATATAGGGCTGTATTAAACATTTTCACAAAAATAAATATGAGATGTAAGTATATATCGTAACATTTGGCCACATATGTAATTTACATAGTAATATCAAGCTTTATATGACTCTATATAAACTTTTTCAATTGAACACCCTGTTTTTTTTTTAATAGTTTTTAATCAATATCATGGAATTTGAATGTTAAATACTTTGTAAAGGCTCGAATTCTACGATAGCTAAACTTTTATTTCAATACATTAATGTATTTTAATAATCAGGAGTATTACAAGGAACTGGAAAATTGAATTTCTTTAGTTAAATTTTTTTAGTTTGCACCGCAGCTTATGGATCTCATTGTTTTTTTAATTTCACATAAACTAAACACTTCAACTAACATTTCTTTGTCTTAAAGTCGCAAAAACGTTAGTAAAAAAAATTTAAATAAATTTTAATTTAAAAGCAATTTTTGTCGGTTTTATAAAATTTTTTAACAATTCTGTAAGGTTTTAGAAAGTATTTTGATTGAGATTTACTTTAGTGAGCATGGTCCCTAATGTGTATCTTCTGAGTTGTTTTCAAAATTGTTGTATATATTACTTGCCAAAAAATACCCAAGGAGTTGGCCTATAAGCTGATGTATTCGGATTTGAAATAGGCTACTTAGTTTTTTTATATAGCACAAAACCCAAATGCAAGGCCACTTTGGCGAGCATTCCCTTACATTTTTTCGAGTAAGGCTATATATAAATATTAAACGAGAAGCTAACCGATGGTTAGTTTCTAAATTTTTTCGTTTGTCCGAGGTGCTATTCTTTGGGGTATTCCGCTTCTGATAGATATCAGATCCAATGTTTTTGTAGGGTGCTTGAACTACTTTATTATATTATTTTTTTTTTTATAATTTTTTTCTACTCTCTTGATGTGACCTTTTTGGTTTTAGTTAGGTTTTTTTTTAGGATGTTTTTTTTTTTTTCTGTGATGCGAGGTCATTTGTTTAGACCATAATATAAACCACATGCAAATTTGACAAATCAGAGATTGCGGATAAGCTAACGGATCCATAAAAACATAAGTCAACAGAAATAAAAAGAAATACAAACTACAGACATCAAAAAATACTCCCATTTATGTACATAAAGATTGCTATGAATAAAAAATTTGATTTTCATTTTAGTTGGTTTTTCTTTTTGACATATGCTTAAAATAGCTGTTTGAATGACATTTGATAAATGTTGTTTTTTTTTTATACTGTTTCAAAAATGGAAGAAGAAAAAAAAATAAGTCTAATAATACAAGAAATATAGAAGTGATGAAGTTGATTTTTAATATAGTTTAAAGTGTTACATTTATGAACAAATGTGTTAGTTTTTCCTTGAATATGTAAGACCGGCGCAAGTTTTTAGTGTGATAACAGTCGCAAAAAACGTGTTGGAAAATTTATATTTGAACTAAACTAAACTATCACTAAAATACTTTAAAAATAAATTTTAATATAACTCCATATTTTACAATTTTGTTTAATATTAAAAATTTTATTTTACTCCTTGTCTCCATGTTCAAGAATTGATGGCTTGAAGTATTTAAACTACACAAAAAACAACAAAAATAAATTTGTTGTCTTTTGTGAATAAATTTTAGATTTCATTTGAAGACAAATGTTTTCGTATACTACAACATATTACTTTGTGGTCCACTATGGCGTATGATTGTTTTCCAATTAAAATAACTCATACGTCTGGAAAATTAAAATACACTTAATAAATAAATAAATAATACATCAATATTCATACCTCAAATAAAAAAACCATACCTGAAAAGAAAACAAATAAAGGTTATGTTTATTAAAATTTTATGACGAAAAAGGCGTATGATGAATTTCATATTAAAACCTATAAAAAATGCACATTTTTAACCCGACCCTCTGAGATTTTGATAAAATTTAGCATACGGCTACATTTCACTTATACAAACACAACCTCATTTTTAAAAATTGCATTTTCGAACAATTGTGGGCGTGGCAAGGTATCGAAATATTTGAAAAATTACGGTAATATGTACTTTTAATCAGCGATTACTACGGAATTGCTCAACCGATTTCAAAGATCTTAGTGCTATTAGAAAGGTATATAAGTCAGACGCTGACGACTATAACAAAACAAAAGAAGAGCTATTTTCAAGGTATAATAATGCTAAAACTATTACAGGAACTCAAAGCTTCCATTCTTTTATACCTTTAGATGAAACTTCACTAAAAGTTAGCAAATATTCCGAAAGTCAACAGTATGATCTGCGCAAAATTAAATTAAATTAAATTAAATTAAATAAAAAAAAATAGAAATAAAAAAAAAAATTACCAAAGGTAAGTCCATATTTTGGGGGTGTCTGAAAAATTTGATAATACGATTCTTGTTCTAATCTATTAGAATTACAAAAAAATCTGTATAACTTTCAAAGTATAGCTACTTTATTCTTTTTTTTTTGTCACACAATGATATCAAAATATAAGGAAGTTAACAAGATATGCAGTTACTTAAAAAAATTAAGAAAAAAAAAACAACGCCATTTTAGTTTTTAGATATGTTGTAAATATTAAATAGACCTTTCTAAAAAATTTTTTTTTTGAAAAAAAACGCTTGGCTTTTGTAGTGTTTTCCCAGTTTAAAGTTTTATTTTTGCCAAACAAATTTTCAGTGCAATTGAAAATTTTTCCAGTGTATGTTTTCGAAAGCTGATTTAAATACCTTTCTAATGGTACCAAGATCAATCGGTTCAGACATTCCGTAGTAATCACAGCTTTAAAGTACATATTATCGTCATTTTTCAAAAACTTCGATACCTTGCCACGCCCACATATTTTCAAAAATGCAATTTCTAAAAATGAGGTTGTGTTTGTATAGGTAAAATGTAGCTGTATGCAAAATGTCATATTAATCTGAGAGGGTCGGGTTCAATGCATATCGGTTTTGATATGAAATTCATCATATTTAAATTACACTATTTTATATGTATAGTAAAGGGTCCGCCAAATAACCTTTTTTTTTTGGTAATGCTATAAAAAAAAACTACTGAATATTTTCTCAAATTTCTTTTTTATTTGAAAGTACAATCCTTCCGGTTAATAATGGAAAATAATTTAATTCAAATGACTGCCTCGGCCATGCAGTATGAGCTTCATCTGAAAAGATGATTTTTTTGGCAAAATCGGCATCGGAAAAAAAAACGTTATATGGCGGACCCTTTATATTATGTATTTGGGCCACCTAAATGAGAAAAAGTGTGGCAACACTTGGTGTGATCAAACGTCAAATCTTAGCTCTGTGCAAAAGCTTACAAAAAATACAAATATTTCGTTTAAAAACATTTGTTTAAATTAAAAGAATAAAATTTTCGTGGAGAAAAAACTAAGCACTATTTGTGAGTTATAAACAATGGCTAGTAAAACTCGTAAAAGTTTAAATAGCAAAAATAAAATAATATGCAAACAATGCAAAACACAAGTGTTGGAAAGTGATGAATCTTTACAATGCGATGATTGTGAGAAAACTCTACACGCACTTTGCAGCAAACTGGATAAAAAACAATATGATAATCTTGTCAAAAATCCCTCTCTCGAGTATAAGTGTATGTTTTGTGCGCCAATTGAGAATGCGTGTGTAAATGACATAGCAGAAATCAAAACAAAATTGAATCAGCTGGATGACATTAAAGAAACAATGCATTTTATGTCATCACAATTTGATTCTATTTTGAAGGGTGTAAAGAAGAATGATAAACAAATAAAAGCTTTAAAAAAACAAAATGTTACACTGAGAGAAGAGGTGAAGAATTTAAAATCAACAGTGAACTTTTTGAATAATGTAAGAGTTCAAAAAGACTGTATAATTAATGGTATTAAAGCAGATGATAAAAAGCAAGCTATGGATGTTGTAATTGATGTAGCCAAACAAATAGGTGCTGATATTTGTGAAGATGAAGTGGAAGAAGCGTACTTTTTAAACAGAAATAAACAAAATAACAATAAAAACCAAAATAAAAAAAAATCTATGGTTGTGAAATTTGTCAACAACAAAACCAAGCAAATGTTTATGAAAGAAAAGTCTAAGATGAAAGAAATCGATGATTTAAAAGAGGTTTATGTGAATGATTTTCTTTGTAAAGAGTCATTAGAGCTGTTCAACCATGCAAAATCCCTAAAAGAAACTGGTTTTAAATTTGTGTATACCAAAGGAGGTAATGTTTATGCGAAAAAGGATGAAAAATCAAGACAAATGTCCATAAAAACGATGGATGATGTTGATGCTTTGCTGTGCAAGTCGGTTGGCCGTGGAACTAAACGTAATATTTTGGATGCTGTCAATATTGATAGTTCTGATGATGATGAAGACGATGATGATTCTCAATTTGAGTCCGCAAATTAAATACAATTTTAGGTATATTACCAAATGTTTTAATTTTTCATATATATTTTTTTTTTTTTAACATGAATACTAAGTATTTTTATAATTTAAATTCTTTTAATACATATATAAATGAATATAATTCAAACTCTTTTAATGTTTTATCAATAAATGCAAGAAGTATTTCATCTATCGATAAATTCAATAAGTTCAAGTCAGCAATAGCTAAACTGTCAGTATTGCCCGAGATTATTGCGGTTCAGGAGACGTGGTTTGATAGGAAGCATGTTAGTTTGTATTCGATTAATGGATATAATGTGGAGCATTGTTGCAGAGAAGATAATTATGGTGGCACAACAGTTTATATTACCCAACAAATAAGATACAATGTAGTTGTTTCTCAAAGTAGAGAGTTTTTGGAATTAATTTGTATATCGTTGCCAGATGTTAAAATGAATAACAAACCCGTAATGATCACGTCGCTGTATCGATCACAAAAATGTGCTTTGCAATTGTTTTTTGATATGGTACAAAATGTACTATTGGAAGTTCAAAACTCCCCATGTGTTTTTATTGGTGATTACAATATTGATTTAATGCATGAAAGCAACTCCAGCCAATATCTCAAGGATATTTTTTCTGAGTTTAATTTTATTTCTTGTCACAACCTTGTAACAAGACCTGAAAGTGAGTCATGTATTGACTGTGTGTTTAGCAATATTTCTCATCTCGTCTCAGTAAATTCAATTCAAAATACACTATCTGATCATAATATTATATTTTGTGGTTTCAATATTAATTTTAATCATCGAGAAACGTTTACTACGAGAAAAAGTTGGATAGACTACAGAAAGTTTGGATCCTATCTAGACGCAAACTTATGTGTGTCAGATCAATGTGAGAATCTAGTTACAACTCTTACTTCGGCAGCAAGAGAATGCTCTAAAACAACAACAAAAGAACTAAATATTCGTCATGAAATTTGTCCATGGATGTCAGGGGAGTTAGTTTCTTTAATACAGTTTAAAAGAAAATTGTTAAGTGCAAGAAGAAAAAATAAGCAGGATAAAAATATTTCTGAGCGTCTCAAGCGAATAAGCCGAGTTATAAAAAATTGTAATAAAAACTTGATGAATGATTATTATATACATAATTTAAATAAATGTAACGGTGATTCAAGAAAAACATGGCAGTTTTTAAACAAAACACTTGGAAAAAAAGAAAAATCAATTAAGGAAATTATAACTGCTAATAATGAAGTTGTATATTTGGATGTCGAGAAAGCTTCAGCGTTTAATAACTTTTTCTACAGTTCGGTTCAAGATATGAGAGATAGTATACGGCAGGATTTTGATGATAATATTAATATGTTTCGTACATTGGTCCACGTTACAACGAGGTTTAAATTAGAAACTATAGACAAAACAAAAATTGAGTTTATTTTGGACAATTTGCAAACTAATAAAAGTTCTGGTTATGATAACATCACACCCAAGATGCTGTTGATCCGTAAATCAGCTGTATCAGAAATAATAGCAATAATATTTAATAAAATGATTGATGATGCCAGATATCCAAACGTTTTGAAAACACACAAAATCATTCCTATACCTAAATGTGTAGGTTCAAATAAAATTGAAAATTTTCGTCCAATTTCCATTCTACCCATTATTGATAAAATTTTGAAAAAGTTATGTTTGAACAACTATCAAATTATCTTGAGGTTAACCAAATTTTATTTGATCGTCAATATGGTTTCAGGAAAGGTAGTGGAGCTGAGGAAGCTGTCATAAATGTAATTGAAAACATTTGTAGCGGACTTGACGCAGGATACAAAGGAGTTGCTGGCGTGTTTTTTGATTTATCAAAAGCATTCGACTTGGTAAATCACAACATACTTATTAAAAAACTGAGTTATATTGGTTTCGATGAAAAATCTCTTGAAATATTTAAAGACTATTTAAAAAACAGGAAACAATTTGTTCAAATAGCAGAGTCAAGAAGCAGTGAGCTTGATGTTACTTGTGGGGTTCCACAAGGCAGTGTTCTTGGTCCCTTGTTATTTAAAATTTTTATAAATGATTTGAAAAACATACAGTTTAATGGTAAAATTTTTATGTTTGCAGATGATATTTGCCTTTTTTACAATTATAAATACGAGAAAGTTCTTCAAACACAAGTAGAATATGATGCTTCAATTTTATCGGAGTTTCTGAGAATAAACAAATTAATTTTGAATGCTAACAAAACAAAATTCATAAGATTTAAGCCATATGTTTCAAAAAATGAAGAGCCTTTATGTGTCCATATTGATGGTCAATTAATAAATGAATCGAAAAGTGTTAAATACCTTGGCATAAACTTAAACCATAATCTTCTGTGGGAAAATCACATCAGTTGCCTAAAATCTAAATTATCATCAGGAATTGGTATACTTTATAAATTTAAAAATAAACTAAATGTTGATACGAAAATGTTAATTTACCAATCCTTAATTCACTCGCACTTGACTTATCTTCCAGTAATTTACGGTAGTAAAGCAAACTCAGTCTTGGGATCACTGCAATCAGCACAAAATAAGGCGTTGAAAGTTGTGTTCAACCTTCCACTACAGTTTGGAACAACCGATTTGTTTAAAAATTATGCAAAAACGATACTTCCGGTGAAAGGTCTTTATAAACAACAGCTATTAGTATATGTATATAAATGTATTAGAGGTATTGGCTCTCACACCATACAATTTAGTAGTAATATATCACACACACAAAGAATCACAAGACAGGCGATGGACTTAAATTTTGTACGATGTAGACTTGAATTAACTAAACAACGAATATCTTTTGCTGGACCTAATGAATACAACCAGTTACCTAATCGCTTAAAAAATATCTCAGTTCTATCAACTTTTAAAAGTAGTTTAAAAGAATTTTTATTGCAAAATGTTGAAGTACTTCTTGCATCTTGAAAGCTTAAAAACTTATTATTATTTTTTTTATTTTTATATAGAAAATTGTATAAAGTAGAATAAATTAAATTTAAATTTGTATATTTAATGTAAATATTTATGTTGCCTACTGGCCTCTATAAAGCCATATTTGGCGCTGAGGCAAAAATATAATTGTTTTGTTAAAACTAAAATGAAATAAAGATACAAAATTATAAAAAAAAAAAAAAAAAAAAAAAAAAAATCCGAAAATAAAATTAATATACGAATATAGGAAATTCATAAAAAAGCGGTTTTTTTTTAATTGTTGATTTATGCTGTAAAGTGCATGTTTGCGTAATGTTAATATGTTTTACTATAAGAATATAAAAAATATCTTTTTGATCGTTTCTCTTCAAGTATTTTAAGGAATCTTTCTACCAAATATTATATTTAATTTATATTCTAGCCAGTGTTATACCTTTTCAGAAAGGGTATATTATGAAAAAAATTTTCGCATAAAACATTTTTGAAAAAATTGCCAGCGTGTATGCATTTGTATTAACCTGAATTATACAGCCTATATTAGAAACGATTTGCAATTTCGAATAAGGTTTTAACCATTAACTCCACTCGCCCCCCCCCCCCCCCACCGACGTTAATGATTATATATTTCTAAAAATTGACACTGCATATATGTTATATGTAGAAATCTGCTGACACCTACTGCTTTTTCAGTTAATGCTGTTGCATACATTTTGCAATTCGGAACATTTTAAAAAAAAATTTTTTAATTTTTTTATGTATACATCGGTGTGAATTAAAATAGAGACACTAGCTTGCAACAAATTTAAAGTTAATATTAACACATAAATCTTAGGGAAAAGTTATCAGTACTATTTTTATATTATTGTACAGCAACAACTTTTCATTTTACGTTATAGTGTAAATTTAGTTGTTGCAATTTAGAAAAAGAACATTAACAAAACTTCCAAAGAATCATATTTACAATGCTTCTTACTGTTAAAAGCCAATGTTAAATTCATCAATGAAAATGCAAATTGGAAGTGACAAACTTCCCCAAAAAAATTAACACGTCGAAAAACGGGCAAGCATGTTAACATGCTTAAAATTTAAAACACCCCCGTTGCGATCTTCAAAATTAAATTTTTTTGGAAACTAAAGTTTTCTTAATGATTTTGACGCATAAAATCTGTGTTCAATTTAATTATTGATGTGTCTAGTACACATCAATAATTAAATCTAGGAGAAAAACTTGCAACCAAATTTTTTGAAAGTGATATATTATTGAAATATGTGACCTGCTCCACGAAAAGGGACCTCTGCGCCGAAAAATTTTTTCGTTACTTTTTGAGTGATTCTTATAAGAAAAAAAAAACGCTCTTTCAAATGCCGCAAACCGCAAGTTTCTATGTCTTTTAGTTTTTTTACAAATCACCTGTAAAGATGAACATAATTAATGAAAAAATTGAAAAATGTGATATAAACAGATAATATATATAATATTTGAAATTTAAAAAAAGTTCAATATCAAAAGTACAAAATTACAAAAATATCAAAATTTTACTCGTTTTTACTCCTAATACGTTTTTTTTTTTGGTGGTTCTTCTGTATTTTGCTGCTTTTCACCTTTGTCTGATTTTTTTTTAGGAAGTTCTTCCAGTTTTTTTTTTGTTATTTTCATCTCCGATTTATTCACCATTGTAGCACGTTTCTTTATAGATTGTTTATCTCCGTCTTTGTTTCTGGTTTTCACATCAGCTTGAGCTTTTTCAACTGCAGCTGTCTTCTTAGGGAGTTTTTCCACTTTTGCTACCGATTTTTTAGGAGTCTCAGTTTTGTTTTCAGTCAGTTTTTTTTTGTTCTTATTTTTTTTTTGGTGACTGCCTTGTTTTCGGTTGATGTAAATTCTTCGGATTTCGCTGCCTTCTTCTTCATCGGTTTTTGTGGCTTCGGAGCCACATCATCGCACTTTTTCTTATCGAAAACAAGCTCTCTTATATAAATTTATTTTCATCGGGATAAACATTAATTGCATTTATAGTAATTAAATGTGCTAAAATCCCAAAACTTATTTAACAAATTGTGAAAAGCAATCTGATGTAGGTGTGTCCCTATCCGGATTTCATTCCTGCCTAAGGAAATCTTCAGGGGACTTTGTTATTAGAATTTCTAGAGATATTTGTTACGTTAAATCACAAACTCAATGAGAATTTCTTGTCCTCGTCTAGGAGCGAGATTCAAAATTTAAAATATCAAAGAAAAACCAAAACAACAACAAAAAATTGTCACAATTGGCTTTGTCATCTTCCAAATACTACTCTGTTTTTTTGACAGACCTAGCAATGTAGTGACGTTTATTCAAGTAAATCAACAATAGAAAATCATATGTTTTCTATTATATTTTTGTATAAATACCATTGTATTTCTAAGTTAAATCAATCCGGAGTAATAACGTTAGGATATTCTATCGGCTTAAATCCAAAACATTGATAATTTGATAAGGAATAAAACAGCTCTAGTAATTCTGAACACAAAATTAGCAAAAACAGGTTTTAAACTGTTAGAAATAATTTTCATAGAGGCAACACTGCATAGTGAACGTCGTACAAAGAACCAGAGAGTCGAAATACATCGCCAGATGATGAGGTTGAAGGAAGAGTTGCATAACCATGCACAAATCATGGAAAAACGAAGCGAGTTTTTTAAACGCGTTTTTCTCAATAACTTCTTTTCGGCGCAGAGGTCCCTTTTCGTGGAGCAAGTCACATATATCGTTTTATTAAATTTGGACTTTATTATGTATGTACATTAGGTCTTAACATTGGCCGATTCTAACCAAAATCAAAAGTCGCTGTTGTTCGGTCGGTATAGTTCGGTGTGCCGAATTTTGCCGAAATATCTTAATATTTAAGACTTGCAGTATGCGGATAAACACAAAATCCAATTTGTTGGGGAATTTTACCTAAACATGTGCCGATACCCTAAATTTTGTCATTGGGGTAATACGCTTAATTTCAGTAAAATATCCAAATATTTGAGACATATAGCATGCGAACAACTACTACATCGGATAAATTTAGAGAAAATCTTGAGTTTGGATACTTTTAGATAAATGGTCATAACTTTGTTATTTTTCATTTCAATATAAATATCCTATACATCGTAATGAAATTTTTCAGTATACTAATGAAGTTTTCTTCTTAAAGTAAACGAAAAATTTCTTAAACTTTATGAAAAAGCTTCACAATTTTTCTGAAACCTTTTCATTAGGAGTGTGCAATTTTTAATAAATAAAATGAAATTTTTAATAAAATTTTTTACTGCATCAATTTAATGAAATGCAATACATTCATTGATATCGTCCAGATAATTCCATCAGCGTACGTTCATATTGACCTCGAAAACTCGTCTATTGAGTTTTTGTTCCAATAAAGGGGCTCAAACTATGTAGTTTCAAAAATAAACCCAAGAGAAAATGTTACTACTTTTGATAAAATTTGAATTTGATATAGAAATTGTCCAGCTGTAACAAAAGTATATATATTTTACTTAATTGTGACCAAATTAAAGCTTAATTTTACTACTTTTCCAATTAAATTACTACTTTTACAATTGGTCCCAAACTATTATTTTGCAATTTGACTGGCCATAGTAGCTTGATCCTTAATCGATATATTGTGAAAATAGTCAAATTACTCAAAAATTAAAATTAAGAAATATTTCAAAAACTACTCTGTAAAAAAAGTTAATGCGAAATCTATCATTATCACTTACGTGGCTGTATAATGAGAATTTATGTCGTAACACATTAAAATTTGGCGTCAGCACTAGTAGTCTTTGTTTGAAGAAGTCCTTTTTATATTTTTAAATTACTGATAAGTATTATTTAAAAACCTGTAACCACATATTTTTCTAGTTGCTTATAAGCATACGAATAACTAATTATTTTAATACCCAGGTGAAAAAGGCATCGTATATGAAAATATATGATCATATATGGGATTGTATATGATCATATATAGGTATAGCTGGTCATATATGTTCATATATGGTCCGATATATGACCATATATGATCTCATATATTTCAATATATGTTCGGATCCGAAATTTGAGGGTATATGGTCGTATATGATAATATATGTTCATATATGCACATATATGATCCATATATGCTCATATATGATCATATATGACCATATACCCTCAAATTTCGGATCCGAACATATATGGTCATATATGAGACCATATATGGTCATATATTGAACAATATATGGACATGTATGGCCAGCTATTCCCATATATGATCATATACAAGCCCATATATGATCATATATGTTCATATACGAATCAGTTTTCACATGGGTAACCACTTATTTTTCGTTTTTTTTTTTGTAATGCAGCGGGTACGCGAGTGCAAATATGAAGACCCACTTTCAAAAACGACCTCGTCGAACACAAATATTGAGTTTTGACTACGAATTTCACGCTGTTTGTCCTAATACTAGGGCGGATCAATAAGTCCTCTTAGCTAAATACACTTAGTCCAACGTTTCTTCTCCAATTTTAGTATCCTTTCCAAGAAATAGGATTTTTCGAGGTCCATAAAATAGGCATTTCTTGGCCATATGGGGTCGATTTTTTTTTTTAAATCCTCGTTAAATCGGTCCAATAAGTTGGCCACGATTACGTTTATGGTCAATTGAGGGCAAACGCGGCACCCATCTTGCAGACAGCTTTCTTAAACTGAACTGATCATTTAAAATCGAAACCACACTGCCAAATGAAATGCCTACGGCATCAACAATCTCACGAACTTTTACTCTTCTATCGGCCAACGCCATATCGTGGATTTTTTCGACATTTTCGTGTGTATTGACCTCAATTGGCCGTCCAGAAGGTTCAACGTCATTTGTACTTGTAACGAAAGTAAGTAAACCACTTTTTTTACCATTGAAATCGATAGTGCAGAGTTCCCTTAGCATATATCAAGCTTTTCCTTGGTTTGATTGACGTTTTTTTTCGCAAAAAAAATGTTTAATGAGCACTCGAAATTCACTTTTTCATTTTTAAAAAAATCTACGAGGTTGTATGTTTTGAACAACTGTTAAACGCATTGTAAATGACGGAACTTGCTCAAAATTTTACAGTAGTCTATTAAAAGGTGGTACTTGATGGGAGCAGTATTGTATTTCATATAACTACCAGGGAAGTTCGAAAAGTGTCGGACTAATTGATCAGCCCTCGTACTAATGCTTATTATTTAGATACTGGTAATGAGAGTTCATTTCTGAGATAATATAATAAAAAATAGTCGCATGTTTGTAGTATAAAATTTTTTCAAATTTGTAAAATACAAAGTGCAGAAAATGATTACCATATAAGTAGTTATATACCATATAAGTGGTTATAGTGGTGGTACATATTTGGCAATGGCAATTACTGACAATTGGCATTACAAATCTTTGGAAATGGCAATTACTTACAATGGTCATTACAAAACTAATTACCTTTATATGAGAATGTCGCGCAAAATAATGGTATATTATTACTAAACAAATCAACAAATATGTCGTTACCTATATGCTTATTCGTATGGACAAAAATAAATTTAATAAAAATTAATTTTTTTATTAAAATCCTCCAGGTTATCAGTCAAGCGCTCTACCATTTGAGGTATTTCGACATGTTATACTTGTTAGATAAAAACCTAAATGACTTGCTTGCACAAAATGTGATTACTTTCCAGCTCAAAACAACAATCAAATATAAGTAGTTATATATGTACGTACTTACTAGAGTTGATAAAATACTGAGTCTAAAATTATATTTTCCTAAAATTTAAAGATTATTGCTTTTACTTTTTGTTTAAAATAACTATTGCTATAAGTTTACTTATGGGTAACTCATTATTTTTTGTATTAAAATAGTCTGAAAATTAAGCAGTTTTTAGTAAGTCATTATTATGTTTGTTAAAATAATGCAGAGAGTAAGCTGGTGCCATTACTTGTAGTGAGGAAAGTAATGACGTGTCATTACCGTTTTTTTACACTGGGTAGTTTAATCAAAATATTAAGAAATATTTTGTCGTTTTTAGATTTTTTATAACTTTTCACTTTATTGTAAAATTCAAAAATATTGCTGAACCCAAAGAAATTTCCTTAATTTTCTATTGTATTGTCTATCAAGTGCGAACTACACACAGAAAAAAACTGGCGGAATATTATCTAAGTGATTAGTAAGTATACAACTATATAAGTTTCAACTCAGTTTTACAAATTTGTGACATATTTTTAGAAAATTTTTATTAGGCTTCTATATATTTTACAAAAATTTGTACATATTTTACTAGAACTTTGTAAAATTAACTTGAAAATTATGTAGTTGTATAATTACTAAGCACTATGATAATATTTCCACAGTTTTTTTTTCTGCGATTAGAACTTGAGGATATAATTTAACTTAAAAAGGTTTTAAGTTCCTTAAAAAGTAAATGCTTTTAATGTAACGACTATTTAAACTTAATTAAAATCTGAATAGTTTGTTTAAACCTTTTTGAAAATGGCTTTTAATTGACACAACTAATTAATATAAAAACATATAGTGTGGTCAGTAGGGGTATAACTTTTTTATAATTTTCAAAAATTAAATTCACCCTGCAACTACCGATACCCACATAAGGTAATTGCGTAAGATACACCAAAAATTAATAGGCAATGATATTTGAAAAGCCAAAGTGTACAAAACGTAATATACACAGCATCCCAGACATATGGTTTATAATTATATTGCTGTATAATGACACTACACTGATACAAAAAATTAGTAACTTTTTTGTTAAAACTACTAAAAATTAGTTAAAAATAACGTTGCAGAAAAAACTGCTCAAATTAGAAGAATTTTCGCTAAATACACACTGCAACAGTGAAAAAAATGCACGGACTCGACAGTATAGGTTCGATTGTACTACCCAAGGTTAGTAAAACCCTGTACTCGGTTTGGCCAGTTTGAATACCAATTTTTTTTTGGTCCGCAAAAGATTTTGAAAATCAGTGCACCACTCAAAAAAAGGTGTCCTCAGTTTTTGGCCTACAGCTAATTCAGACTTGATGATATTACTTAACTATATTTGGCAATAATGTAGCGAATAGTCTACTGAACAAATTTTATAACCATTGTATGTGCAAAAAATAATTTTTTCCTGCACTATTTTGAAAAAAATATATAAAAAAATAATTTTTTTTTTTTGCTTTTTTCAGCATAACTTACAGGGCTCATAATTTTGCACTAATAATATATGACAAAATTGTAGCCATTATAAATCTGAACAACTTTTGTGAACATATCAATACAATCTGAATGTGTCTAGGCATTCGAAATAGCTCACAAAGACCACTTTGTACCTTTTTCGTTTTTGACTAGACTACACTTTTATTGCATTTTTGTTTACTTTCTTCAATAACAAAAAAGTACAAAGTGGTCTTTGTAAGCTATTTCGGATGCATAGACACATTCAGATTGTATTGATATGTTTACAAAAGTTGTTCAGATTTACAATGGCTACAATTGTGTCATATATTGTTAGTGCAAAATTATGAGGCCCTGTAAGTTATGCTGAAAAAAGCAAAAAAAAAAAATATTTTTTCAAATTTTTTTTCAAGAAGGTGCAGGAAAAAATGATTTTTTGCACATGAAATTATTATAAAATTTGTTCAATAGACTCTTCACTATATTATTGCCAAATATAGTTAAACAATATCATCAAGTCTGAATTAGTTGTTGATCAAAAACTGATGACGCCTTTTTTGAGTGGTGCACTGATTTTCAAAATCTTTTGAGGTCAATAAAAAAAAATTGGTAGTCAAACTGGCCAAACCGAGTACATGGTTTTACTAGCCTTTGGTGGTACAACCGAACCTATACTGTCGAGTCCGTGCATTTTTTCAATGTTGCACTATGTAATTATATCGCTGTATAATAACACTACACTGATACAAAAAATTAATAACTTTTTTTGCTAAAACTACTAAAAATTAGTGAAAAATAACGTTGCAGCAAAAACTGCTAAAATTAGAAGAATTTTTGCTAAATATTGGTAAGATAGGAATAGCAAAAATAAATTTCTTGATTCTAAAAATATTTAGTTATATGAGCTAAAGTTTTGTTAATTGAAAATAACAAATTAATCTGCTAAAATCAGCAAAAAAAAAAAAAAATGCTAAGTATTAGTAGATAAAACAAATCATAACAAAATGTAAAACTTTTAAATATTTTTTTTCAGATTTTGTTTTTTTTTTTATAAAAATCAGCCCATCTGACATCAGCAATTAACAATTTTTTTGGCAAAAATTTGTTTTGATTTTAATGAAATATATTGTTTAGTACATTCTACAAAATTTAGGCTAAATATAACAAAAATAAAACATTTTACAGTTTTTGTTTAATATTTTTAGTCTAAAAATATTTAATAAAGGTTTTTGCTTGTTTTAGCAGATTAAATTACTATTTTCACTTAACTAAATTTCAACTTGAATGTAACTAAAATTTTGTAAAGTTAACAGGTAGATTTTTGCTGTTCTTATTTTATTAAATTTAAAAAAAAAAAAATCTGCTAATTTTAGCAGTTTTTCCTGCAACGCAATTTTTAACTAATTTGTAGTAGCTTTTTCTGCTATTTTTACATGTTTTTTTTCTATGAGTATATTCAACAAATTTAAATTTTTTATAGAACCCGTCACCGAAATAAGTATTTTTGAACAGAAATAAGTACGCCAAATTTACATGATTCAAATTTTTTTTCATTTGCGTTTTTTGAAATATCGCTGTTTTTACATTTACATCATTTGAACCATTTTTTCGTATATATTGCTTAATTTTTCGAAATCTAACAGCAAAATCATGATTTTTAAGAATAAAAATCTACACAAAATTATTAAATAATCATGTCGGTGTTTATTTGAGGATAATTTACCGGTATTGAAAGGAAGTTTAAAATTTTGCATGTTTTTTTTTATCCTTCTAAATTTTATTTTTTTATCAATGTTGAAATTAAGCATTCCACTGAACTCAATTTAGTATTAAAAGGAACAAAAAAAAAAAAAACGTTGCCAGATTTTGACTCAGCGTACCTTAATATATTAGAAAATATGCATTCCAATGTCAGGTTCTGCAAAAAGTTGCAAATTCTTCAGTAGTACCCAGTAAAATAGTAAAATCCAAATAACTGGTTGCAGAACAACTTATAATATATTACAATAGCTTCTAATGGCTGTTCTACAACCGATTCTTTGTTTTTGAGTTTGTCCTATTTAGAACAGGTTTTTTACCTCCAAACAAGAATACGTTGCTTTAGATCCGGTTCTATAACCATTTAAAGAACTGGTTCTGTGACAGCGAAGCATTACATTTTAAATCCAATGTTCTACAACCGCACAGTGTTGCGAAACCGGAAGTTTTTGGAAATCATATTGCCTAAACTGTAATTTTAATTGTATCGATGAGAAACTTCTACAGATTGGTCAGAATGAAATCCCAAACAGAATGAGTAAAAAAAAAAATGTACACCGAAAAAAATTGTTGGGTCAAATTTTCAACAAAATCAAAAAAAAAAAATTTTTTTCGAAAAATTTACAAAAAAAATTTATTTTAATTGTTCTTTTATTTCTGATAAATACCCTATGATTAGTTTTTTAAATAAACTATAGGGTGGTCCGAACAAGAATTATAAACGTAAAATTTTCATGATTTTTCGATATTTGTTGAAAAACTCTGAAATTTTATATAAAACCAAAATCTATTTCATTTCTTATTTGAAAGGTGGCAATAAAAGCTTTAATTTGATACCGGTTTGAAGTCAATAGCTTCAGTTTTAAGAGAGTTATGCTCATTTCTGTGGAGTGCTAGAATAGATGTAGAATAAAAAAATAAATGATTCCGAGAATTTCCGTTCTATTTCTATGGAATAAATACTGAGAGTGATATAATAAAATCGCTATAACTCCCAGGAGGGCTGGTATGGGCAGCTGATTTTTTCACAGTTCGTTGAAAACAAATTATGTAACATTTCTGTAGTGGTTTGGAACTGGGACTCTCTGGGACTTTTTAGATATTGCTTACCTAACCCAAATTTAAAGGAAAAATGGACCCTAAAAAGGTGCATATGAAAATGTCTCAAACAACATTCCTTTTTTTTACAGAAGATACTTGTCCGAAGCCAGATTTTTTTTCCAAATCAAAATATCTGTCACCAAAATCAAATGAGATCATTTTGAATACAGCCCTGAAATTCTAAAATCAATTAAAAATCAACGGGCCAACATAAAAATAAGCTTTATGTGTTTTTTGTTTACTTGGAATGTCTGTGACAAAATTACATCATTAAAAACACTGAAAAAAATAATCGGAAAAAAGTTACTTTTCCACTAGCCGCAACACAGTGAACCGGTTCTATGCAACCTGTGGCAAAAAAAGCTGTCCTGAAAAAGATTCTAAGGTAACCACACTAAAAGAAGTATCCTTCTGTTAATTAAAGTAAATTATCACTAATAAAATTATAATTTTTCTGTTAATATGGAAAAATATTCATGATCTTTAACCGAACTAACAACAACTCACACACAATTTATATAGATCAACAATAAAAATTCACTATTAATGAATTTTTTCATAGATTCAATGAAGAATTTCTTTAAGCCAAGAAACTTTGTTAATATTAAAAAAATGCTTCATAAACTTTTTTTCATAAAAAGCCATAGTTTCATAAAAAAAAATTCATTCGACTTCATAAATTATCTCTTCAAAAATTTAATGAAAATTTTGTTTACAGCTATCAAATTATTTCAAAGACTTAATTTTTTTATAAAATTTCATAATTTCATTGTTTTTAATACATTTCAAACTTTAGTTTTTAGATTTAATTCTCATGTGTATGTTGAATATTTTATAAAGTACTTTATTATTTTAATGTCGTCTTTTATTAATTTTGGACTTCAATGAAATTGTTTGAAAAATAATGTGACACGGTTCATTGGCTTAGTTTGTGAAACTTTTTCATAAATTCTACAAACCTTTATTTATTCTACAAACATTTCATAAACATTGACTTTAATGAAACCTGCATTATAGAGTCTATGAAAAGTTTCAATGCACAAGTTCCAGTGACACTTTTCATGAAAGCTATGAAGAAATTCATGACTAAATTTAATACAATTCTCTCAGTAGTTTTAAAAAATTTGTCTGGATAATATTAATAATATATTTTCATATTTATGAAGAAATTTGTTGTTTACTTTAATATTTGAAGAATGTGAAAAATTAGCTAGAGTTTGAAATTCTTTTATAAATATTTCAGGATATTTTAAATTTTGATACAGTACATATTCTATTTTTTACTAGAAATTTCAAAACATGCGCCATATTGGTTTTTAAGCAAAAATTTTTATAAAAAAAAAAAACACACACTTGAAAGTAATTATTGTGCAGTATGTCCTACAACTAAATATTAGAGTTGTGTCGTTCATGAACGAACTAGTTCAATTGAACGACTCATTCAATTGAACGATATGACTCATTCACCAATATTCGATCTTGTCGTTCAATCGTTCATTTCGTTCTTTTTATTTACAGAACAATTGCATCTCTATTCAATTAAAACTGCTTGTAAGAGCAATTATTTTTTTTATGAAATAGAAGTAATATTGTTTCAAATTAGGAAAAGCAATTATAGTCATACAAATAAAATGTTTTTTACACAAAATAAATAAATTTTTGTTAGAAAAGTTGCAATTTTATAACACTTTTTTTTATGTACAGTAAAATTTGTGAAAAAACTCGTAAAACATGAATAGTGCGTAATAATTGTCAAACGAACGACACAGTTCACAACACGCAGCTCAGTCACAAGTCAAAAGAAAAAAGGACGATTGAACGATTTGAACGAACTAGTTCACTAACTCGAATTGAACGATACTGACCGAGTCACCAAAATGAACGATTAATCCCAACTCTACTAAATATGTCCCAGTAAAAAGCGCTGCTTACATGCAAGCAGGTTTGTAAGGGAGTAAAGCCAAAAGAATCCCTTACAAACCTGCTTACATATGCTATGATTTTTATATGGCGAATTCCCACTTGGAAGCATTACTTTTAGGCAAAATAAGCGCGGATTTTAGCGCTTACAATAAGCTGTGATTTCATGACTTTTTGTAAAATCATATTTCATGTCTACATTATTACGATTAAAAGTAATAATATCAACATACATAATTTATTTTACATAAAATTCTACAGATATTAATTTTTTCTAGTTAAAATTTTTGACACATAATATAATCATTCTCTTTTTTTTACCGCTCCACATGCTAGCTCTTCAGAAACAGTTAACTGACTAATTATTTTTTGTTACATACTCGAAAATACCAAACACAATCGGAAATCACTCGGAAAAATTTTACAGATCGTTTATAATCCACGATATGAAACTTTCTGCATTACAACCTGCATCCTTATAAGGGATTAGGGTAAGCTGCTTATAACCTGCATCCTTGTTAGGGAAAACAGTAAGCTCACAATTTTTGTTTGCTTATTTTTATACGCAAATTATTCGTTTCTTTTGATGCTTCTTTGTATTATGTAATAGTAAGCAGTTACATCAGCGCATTTGTTATATCCTGCTTCTAAAAACAAGAAAATTTTTTACTGGGGTTCTACTGTAAAATTTTGTTTTCAGAATCCGTTTTTTTTTTATGTTTTTTAAAAAACTGCTTCCTTAGTTTCTATAACACAGTGCCAAATTAATATTTGGTTATACCTCTTTTGGTCAATCTTAAATTGTGCAATTTAATTTTAATAATTAAGAAGTTTATATAACTAAACCCAGCTAATGTTAATTAAGATTTTAAAAATTAAATTAGAAAAGGGTTTAAGAAATTATCCTTTTGTGAAAGGCAAAAAAAAGTATTTTACAAACAAAAAAAACTATCCTTTTTTAAATGGCCAACTAAAGAAAATTACAAAATTCTGATGCGTACGATGCGTACATAAAAAAAAAACTTTTTTCTAACCAAATTATATTAGTAGTTTGTTAACATTTTTACTGTTACTTTTTCTTCTATTAAATATAAGGATAAAGGATGCCAATAAGAAAATGTTATTGTTTGTTGTAGTTGTTTGTGTGTTTAACTATTAACAATCAATTTCAATTTTCTATGAAACATATTCTTGACATGACAAAAAAGAATTGGATCCAAAAAAGAAAAAAAAAATGAAACAACAAGAAAAACTTTTTATTTAACAAAAAATATAAATACATTTTCTTGTCTTTTTTAGGTAAAAATTAACCCTCGTTTTATTTTATGTTGAAAATTTTTCAATACATACTCAAACATATATACAAATTAGGGCGTCCCTTAAAAATACATTTGTCCCCAGCTTTATTGCAAATGGTACCAAATGAAAAATATATATATTTTTTTTTTGAAAACGTTTACACAGCCGAATTTTGGCAGAAATTAGTGTTTTTTTATAAGAAAAAAATATAATTTTGAAACTTAAATTTTTCATTTCATTTATTCATTTGGTTTACTCAACATTATTCAGATATTTAATTCTGACTTCATCGGATATCATTAACCCACTTTAGTCAGGAATCAAAAATGACCCATACAAAAAGTATTTTTTTTTAATAAATTTTAAAGAGATTTTATGATGCCTAATTTAGAGATGTCGCACAATGGGTTCGATGATACCCAGAATGTCGATTAATTCAGGAAATGCGGTTTTAAACTAAAAAATTTTTATTGATAACACACTGCTACAAAAAAAACACTTTTTGTCAGAATTTGGAAACCGACCTAGTGGGGATTGTAGGCCTAGGTGAGGACATACAAAAACCGTTTTCAAAAATTTTAAAACATCCTCAAAATTTTGAGTTATTTTCAAAAAACTGTTTTAGGGTAGGTCGTAGCACTTTAGTACCTCTAACTCACACATTTTTTGACCGATTTTAAAATTTTAAACAGTTTTGGAAAGGCAAAGAATTAAGCTTTCATGAAATATATATTAAAAGAAACTAGGCAAGTGTTTATCAAAAGTTTCTCATTTTTTTCCTAATTTTTCAAATTCAACAAGAGTTATTTTCATTATTTTTTATGAAAACCTACATTTTTTTGCAATGTATTTTAAAGAAAATTTTATGTAGAAGAAAACAAGATATCATTTGTTAAAATCGGTTTATATTTGCAAAAGTTACTAAACGTTTTCTAAAGTAAAGATTTTAGGATTGCAGACTTTTCTTTTGGTAAACCACTTGACTTACAAACTTAAATTAAAAACTGTACAATTACCTTAACCTAAGTTAACATGTATAGTTAAAAACAGGTGTTAATGAAAAGTTGAATAACTTTTACAATTTTCATCCGATTTGAATAATAAAAACAATGTTTTGAGATAGGCGTGGTAGAGAAGATTAAGCATACTTTTCTAAAAATCATAACTACATTGTAAATTTTTTATTGAACTAGACTGCGCAGTTTCTGGTAACACAACCTTCATCAGTAATCCTTTTTGACAATACTGTAATTATTTGTTATGGTTTTTTTTTATTGTTTGATTGCATCTATATGAAATGTTTATTTATTAAATGCAATCCTGACCGTGGCTTGAACCTGCTTTCTTTGCCACATGCACTTCGCACTACACTTTAGACAGAGGCTCTAACCACTTGATCTAAAGTCAGGTCGATTTTTGCTGTGGCTTAAAACCAGTTTCAATTACACGGGGTCGATTTTACATTTTAATTGTAATTGCAGAAGATAGCTAAGACAAACACCACAACAATTCACAATTGTTAGAAAATCATATGTAATCTAATTTCCACTAATTCCCACATTTTGTGAGTTGGCGACAACTATGATGTATTTTTTGTACATACGGTAGTTTGGCTATTCACGTAGTTAGGGAAGAGTTGCCAGGGAGCAAATTTTTGATATATTTTATTGGGGATTTTTGAATTTTATTCATCGTCTTCTTAGGCAGTGTGTAATTAATACTATAATTAATATGCACATATTTTTCAATTGTTTGAGATAGGCGTGGTAGAGAAGATTAAGCATACTTTTCTAAAAATCATAACTACATTGTAAATTTTTTATTGAATTAGACTGCGCAGTTTCTGGTAACACAACCTTCATCAGTAATCCTTTTTGACAATACTGTAATTATTTGTTATGGTTTTTGTTAAGAACTAAATTTTCTTTATACGTTGGTATAAAGTTTTATAAGCTTTAATATTAAAATAAGCAATGAAAAGCTACTAAAATCAAAAAGGTTCATAATTTTTGTTTTTTTTTTTTGTAGATATTCTTAACAAAAACAATACTTATAACTTACAAATGTATCAAACAATGCACGTCAAAGTGTAATCAGTTTTCTTTCCAAACCCGTTAAAAAAATTTAAATCGGACAAAAACTGACTGAGTTTTAGGTCGATAAGTTGACGAACATCACTGAAAACGGTTTTTTTTAGTATAACTTCTGAATTTGAGGGTGTTTCTGAAATTTTTTGACACAATTTGTACTGTACTCAACAAGACCTATAACCCACGCTAGGTAATTTTCCAAGTTTTTTTTTCACTGTATCACCGTGTAATTTCCCTATGGGGAATGGGACCGGTTCTGCGTGTGCCACAGGATCGGTCCCTTCGTGCCAGAGACCGGTCCTCTGCTAAACCCTACCCTATGTAAACAACTGGCAACTTTAACACTGGCTTGTCATAGGAGGGGGTCATTTGTCCTGCTTTAAACCACATAGTGGAATGCCACAAGACTAACCAAAGATGGGCATACCACAAGACTGTCGCAAAAGGCCCATGTCGTATAAAATAAACGAAAACTAAATAGCTTCCGATGGGTAAAATTTTGACCAACTGGCTTTTTCTTGTTAATAAGTATTCTGGTTAGTGTCCTCCCTTTACCAGTAACCGGATTGGTAATTTTAGGGCAATTGAGACTGCTTAACCCACTTCAGTATTAAATTATACCAGTCCTGTGATAAGTACTTCTTTAACCAGTCCATTCACTCCTCATTCCCCATATGGTTACCATAAATATGTAAAAATACAGCATTTTAAATAAAAAAAAATTGAAAACAAAATTTTTTTTAACCTGTAGGTGTTTTTAGTCTTAGTTGACAATTTATAGCTGTAACTTTGGAACGAAAAGCTATAAATTAATAAATAAAATTGGAAATCAGAGCATACTTAGGGCCATTATTACAACTTGCCTTTAAAGTAATTGTTAGTAAAAGGTAGCTTTAGCTAAAGTGAGGAAAAAAGTGAGCTATAATGTTTTTCGTTATTACAACTTCCGAATAAAATAAAATTAATATTTTTGATAATGTGGCAGCAACAAACTAAAAATCGATTATTGGTTTATGAATTGGTTTATAAAAATACGTAGTGGCAACGTACTTTTATTTATTTGTTTACAAACAAACAATAATTTGTGAAATTCGGTTGTGAAATTCGGTATTTTCTTCTTTTTCTTTATAGAGCAGAAAATGTGGTAACTATAAACACATAAACCTTACGTTTAAAGTTAAAGGCAACAATATCTTCCCTTTAGCTTATCGGTCACTTTTAGCTTAAAGTATACTTATAATAACGAAAAACTAATAATCTACCAGATAACATCCGAACTTTAGCTTTTGGCAAGTTGTAATAATGGCCCTTAATGTGTTATTAAACAATTTAAAAAATAACTTTATAATATGTATTTATAAAGATTGTTTTTATATAGGTATAGAACTTTTAAGTGAAATAAAACAAAGAATTTTTAACGTTGACATGAAATTTACTTTATTCGAATGATAATCTTCTGGCATTATAATTTAAATATGACTTTTCGCATATGACCGCCACGGCTGGCTCGGACGTAGTCTAATCTGGAGGTCCAATTTTCGATGACTTTTTCCATCATTTGTGGCCGTATATTGGCAATAACGCGGCGAATGTTGTCGTCCAAGTGGTCAATCGTTTCGGGCTTATCGGCGTAGACTCACATATCCCTACAGAAAATAGTCCAGCGGCATTAAATCGCACGATCTTGGAGGCCAATTCACGGGTGCGAAACCAATTCCAATTCAATTCACGGTTTATTCACCGAATCTACGCCTTGCTAGGTTACCGTGTGGCTTCAATTGTTGCACGAGTTGGATTTTGTAAGAACACAAACCAAGATCTTTTTGCAAAAGCCATATCCAATTCCTGTGCATGATGGCGGATACACTGATTGCTGTCTTCCTCTACACTACGCTCTACAGCAGCAATGACTTTTTCTTTACGCACTGTACGACGTCTCTGTGGATGCATATTATCATTTAGAATAAACGTGGTGCGAAAACGTTCCATATTTAATCGAATAAATTGGTCTGATGGACGATTATGTTGACCGTAAAATGGACGTAGTACTCGATACTTATTTCAAACAGAACCATGATTTTTCAGTCGTCAGTCTACTCATGTTGAAATGCCAAACCAAGTTAAACATAAATCACGTGACAGCTGACAAAATGGCCGCCAGTTAAAAAAGTGTTGCCAACTTAAAGTTCTATATCTGTATAAAAAACCCCTTTATTAATGTAAATTGAATTTAAATTCCAATTTTTGTTTTGCACTAAATTTCATAAATACACAAACTGATCTCAAAAAAGTCACAGAACAGAATTTATAATTTTTGTATTGATAAATAATCGTATAAACATAAAAACACAACATTTTAGAAAAAAATGGAAGAACATTTTTTTTAACCTGTTAGGAGTGTTTTAATTGTTTTTCAAAAAGAGATCTTAGTTCACAATTTTGGCTGTAACTTTAGAAAGAAAAGCGATAAATTAATAAATCAAATTGGAGATTAGAGCATAAAAAGTATTAACATTTTATATCTATTTTTATTAGTATAACTTTCACTTAAAATCTAATTTTTATTGTCGCTATTAAATGGCATACAGACAATAGCTAAAAAATATGGTTATTGAAAAATCCAGAAAATAAAATTTCTCATTTGAAAATCCAATCATTTTGGTATTTGCATTTTAGCTATAAACTTCGACAGCCAAATGCACTTTGCGCTGATAACAATAAAATAAAGACAGTTTTGATAGAAATTACACGAACACATTCCAAAATAACCTGGTTTGAAGCAGTTCAAATAATTAAGGCCTTTGTAGCCTAAAGAATCTAATCGGATTTGGCTGGAAAACCCCTAATATTTTATGTTTGTTTCTCTTCCATTTACCAAGGAAGACTATTGAGAAAAAAGCAAATCTCGATTTTAATTTGGTTGAGTTTATGAAAATTATTCTATAGATACAGATTTTGGAATAAAATCGCCGAAAAATCCATTTTATACCCAAAGTTTTTATTACTCACCGCTTATTTTTGAAACTTTCATAAAATGACGTTATAATTGTGAAACACTAGACAACTTCATAATTTAATATATTCAATGACAACAGTCAATCTTAATGTTACATCAGTCGAAAAAAAAAAACAAAGATGAGTAAATTTTTCGAACACACCAAAGCGTGAACCGTAGTTTAAGAAATAACTGGAAAACAAAATTGACGTTATAGCTATGAAACACCCTGTTTAGTAGTTGTATTTAGAGACAAAAATTAAATAAAAAAAAATATGATAAAAAATCTTTAACTGTTATTGGCCTGCGGTCAAAAAACCCCATTAAAAGTAATTTACACAACGAGTGTAAAGCATATAAATTGCTATACAAATAATCTCTACTTAATTATGTTTTCACTTTTGACAAATTAAGAACCCAATAGGAAATTTATGGAATGACTTCTGAGCAATTCCATATGAAAGCGATCACCTTTTGGACGACCCCTCTCCGATTTTAAAATAAATAGTCTCAATCGATTGCCCAGCAAAAACTAATGTACCTACATATTTTTTTTTTTATAGTGACTGGTTTAGTGGTGGTGTGCACCACTGTCATGTGACAAAATTGAAGAATTCTTCATAAGGGACCTCATTGAAAGTTGTTTTAAAAAAAAACTACTAAAGCGATCGCAACGAGTGATAGCTCGTTGGAAAGGTATTGAATCAGGCTTTAATTGAAAAATAAAATTTTCCTAATTTTTCTCAGAAATTTACCTTTTTTCCCATGAAAATTAAATTTTCCCATGAAAATTAAATTTTCCGATTTTCCACAGAAGCTCCTAAATTTTCGGGCTAATTTTATTTTTTTTTGGATTCCTCATAATTTTTGCTTTAAGAATCAGCAATAAAAAAATGGGCCCGACTCCTTGTTTGGACAGGAGAAGAGCATTTAAGAGACCACCTTGTTCTCATTGCTTTTATATTTTTATATTTTTTATAATTGAATTATTTTTAATTATTTAACAAGAAAAATTAGGAAAATTTTAGTTTTCAATTAAAGCCTGATTCAATACCTTTCCAACGAGCTATCACTCGTTGCGATCGCTTTAGTAGTTTTTTTTAAAACAACTTTCAATGAGGTCCCTTATGAAGAATTCTTCAATTTTGTCACATGTCATATGGAATTGCTCTATAGTGACTGGTTTAGTGGTGGTGTGCACCACTGTCATGTGACAAAATTGAAGAATTCTTCATAAGGGACCTCATTGAAAGTTGTTTTAAAAAAAAAACTACTAAAGCGATCGCAACGAGTGATAGCTCGTTGGAAAGGTATTGAATCAGGCTTTAATTGAAAAATAAAATTTTCCTAATTTTTCTCAGAAATTTACCTTTTTTCCCATGAAAATAAAATTTTCCCATGAAAATTTATTGAAGCGAATTTATTGAAGCTTTTTTGTTTCATAGCCCTGATTCATTATTTTACTTCGGTGGGGTTAGGTGCTATGGGAACATCGAAGGTGGGCGCAGTGATAGAAAATAAGTGATAGAAAACTCATAGATATTATTTTTCTAAATTGATGTTGTCGTCACCGGGAATCGAACCCGGGACCATCTGTGTAATAGTCCAACGCGCTAACCATTTTTGAGCAAAAGTGAAAATATAAACCCTTTGTGGATCAAATTACATAAAATAATTATTTGTGTAAAGCAGAGATTTGTTTTTATCAATTCAAAATTTTTCCATTCTTATAGCCATACTTAAAATTACGTTCTATGGGTCTGTTTGTCTCCAGGCCACTAATGATTTAAGATTTTTTAAATAAAAGTAAAGATCATTATAGTCCAGTTAAATTAAGAAGAAATTTTTCTGAAAATTATGCAAACTTTGAAGAAAACATTAAAATTTTGTTCAACTTTTGACAAAATAATCAGTTTTCATAAAATATCCTTTAAAGGAGTCAATCCACACACAAACATAAATTGTTAATTTATTTAATTAATTTTTTTTTCTGTACTTACAACTATTATATTATATTCATATTAATTAAATGTGCTAAAGTCCCAAAACTTATTTACCAAATTGTGAAAAACAATCTGATGTAGGCGTGTCCCTATCCGGATTTCATTCCTGCCTAAGGAAATCTTCAGGGGACTTTGTTATTGAAATTTCTAGAGATATTTGTTATGTTAAATCACAAACTCAATGAGAATTTCTTGTCCTCGTCTAGGAGCGAGACTCAAACTTTAAAATATCAAACAAAAAACAAAAACAACAACAAAATATTGTCACAATTGGCTTTGTCATCTTCGAAATACTACTCTGTTTTTTTGACAGACCTAGCAATGTAGTGACGTTTATTCAAGTAAATCAACAATAGAAAATCATATGTTTTCTATTAGTGTCAGTTACATTTAAATTTGCATTATTATATTATATTATAAATATTATATCATGCGCTATTTTAATCTTTAAAATTTATTTTAACAATCAGGGTTTTTAATTTTTATAAATTCTGTTCGTCTTTTGTGATTTCAGGCTGATATCCGATGAAGTCAGAATTCCATATCTAAACAGTTTTGAGTTTCTTAAAGGCGTAAATGAAAAATAAATTAAAAAATAAATAGGAGAATAAAAACAAAAAGCGTGTATTGTATATCTTCCAAAGGTAGAGCTTGCACATAACGAACAAGTTTTCAATTGTGTTTTGATCAATCGTGATAATCTTTAACTTCGAGCTCATATATTAGTTCTCATTTAGTGAGAAAACTAGGTTATATGAATGTTTGATGTTTTGCATGGGATTGTCACTTCTTTCAAAACGTGTTCTGATGATTGGAACCTAGAAAATTCCCGAAATAGAAATATCAACACATTCTTGAAAGTGGTCAGTTATTAAATTTGAAAACAAAACCTCTATAGATTATTTGTTAGGAAAATCTCCTAATAAAGAACTATAGAGTATGACCTCGAACTTGAATAATTTTCATTTTCATTGCACAATTAAATTTCAAAAAAACATAATTTTTATTTTTAAAAATTATATCAAACTTGTAATAAATTAAATATTTATAAATTTACAATATAGGAAATTTTTAATAAAAATACTATTTTTTTTAAAACTTGGCCATTTTCGGTAAAAATTTGGCACGAATTTCAGTATGACGTGTTTAAACAAAATATAGATTTCTTCTATTTGTCATAATTTCCAATAAAACTGTGATTGTTATGAACGAAAATCAACAAGTCGTTTCGTTAAGGGACATCATAATATACATGGTGGGTTGTATTCCTTTATATGTTTTAGCATATGTGTGGGTGTATGGAATGTTCCCCAACATCTTCGTCATGTTTTGAACTATTTATTGGCATTTTCTTTTACTAATTTGATGCCATTTTTGCCTATTATTGCTATTGATGTCGAAAGTTATATTCAAGTCCCATTTTTTTCTTTTGAACAAAAAAAAAGAGAAGAAAACTTTTGTTGTTTTTATTACTGTTGCTTTTTGATAACTTTTATTTTTGTAGTCATTGTCCTTTAATTTTGTTTTCCATTGAGTTGTTAATGAGGCCAGTATAAGCAAACAATTTGTTTTTGAAGTATAGAAAAAAGGTCTTAAATTTAAATTACCTTTACTTATACAGGAATATTTAGGATAATGTAAATTAAGACTTTTAGACTTTTTCTCTAACCTATTAATAATCATATGACCGCAAATAAACGAACTTTTAAAGTTATTCAGTTTTTAAATTTATTTTCAATATTAATTTAATTTTTTTTTTTTTTGGTTTTTCGAGTTTAATCAAAATTAAATAATTTTCTTACAAAAACATTTCTATAATTGTTATCAATTTTCTTATATTTAGTGTATTTCATAATAATAGATTTTGCTATTATTATTTATTCATTGGTTTATGAGTTGTTTCAAATACTTTAGTTGTTTTATTTCCAATTTTATTTTTATTTATTTTTTCATTTCCTCTTATGTTAGTTTATTATTTTGTTATTAATGTGTTAATAAACCGAACAAAAAGTTTATTTTGAAAAACTGTTAATAAAGTTTGTCACATATGTTCTTATAGATTTTGTTTATCGGTATATATAAGTTTGCAAAACTTTTTTCATTGATATTGATTTCGAATTCAATTTTAGCAAACGCATAAAAAAAAACTTTTAAATGTTGACAATGTTTGTTAAAGTATTAGATGTTTGGTTTGATATAATATAAGATAAGAAATAAACTTTTGGTTATACTTAGTTTTTTGTTATGCAAAAATTAGTTTTTATGAAAAAATCTGCAGATTATTATAAAGCTGTATCCCAGTTAAATAAATTTGTCTTAAATTTTTTAAAAAAGTTTAAAAAACAAAACGACAAATCTGAACAAATTTTTCGTGTTAAAAAAAAACAAAGTGGGGTTCATGGAAGCAACTCGAAAGGTGCTAAAAACTTATATAAAAACACTAGCGGGCTGCGCCCGCTACGTTGTTAGCGTGCCCAGACCTAGTTTTTGGAATGAAGGCTAAAGTAAATTAAAACTTTTTTTAAAAGGAATTAGGAAATATTGGAATAATAATAAAGATAGGGCCTACTCCATTATAATATTATTAAAGTATTATAATATTCACGATTATCTTTTAATTTTTTTTAAATTGTCAATTTTTTCTGAGTGCTACGTTATATTTTTTAGTTAAATAGTATACAAATTATTTGATAAAATCAAGTTTTCCATTTCTGACACACACTTGTTCACACACTCATATAAAAAACAACCGTTTAAAGTAATACTCATTTTAGGATTGCCGTATTTTAATTATATTTCTATAAACACATATATCAGGGATGGGAAGTGAGATTTTAATATCGAAATGAAAAAGTTGTTAATAAGTAGTTTTTAACCCTAAGAGTATTAAAATTTGTTTAAATAAATAACAAAAAATAATTAAATATCAGAAGTAATAAGTTTGTAATTTTTTGTTTAATTAAAATTAAAAAAAAGTAAAGTAAAATGAGTCGAAATGTATTATAATTTTCAGGATTAGTTTTTACCTTTTTTAAGTTGTGCTACGTTATGTTTTTTAGTTAAATAGTGTAAAAATTTTTTGTTAAAATCAACTTTTCCATTCCAGACATACACTTGTTTACACTCTCATAAACGTTTTCTGTAATACTCATTGTAGGGTTGCCGTATTTTGATGATATTTCTATAAAACAATCCCAGTTCACATAATGTGGAGTGCATTTGTAATATCAAAATCGAAAAGTTTTTAATAAGCACTTTGGGGGGATGGGCAAAGGCCAAAGGGCTCGGTTGGTTTTTCAGAAAATAAATTAAACTAAAATTACAAAAAGTAAAACTGCAGGAAGTTGGGTCATATCCCAAAGAACACATGGTGAAAATTTTCGCCTCTACTTTCCTCATTTTTACCACATTCCTGATGGAAATTATATAAAGTGAAATTCCAGAAAGTTGGGTCAAAGTCGAAAGAAAAGCATTATGGACATTTCAGCCTTCAATCGCAAAGGGTTTGATCAGACCGGTAAGGGGGGAGACTTTTTCCCTTATTATCCCCCTTTTTACTATGTTGCTGAGCAAAATCCTAAAATGTGAAATTTTAGAAAGTTAGGACATATCCGAAAGAACACTTTTCCCTTATTATCCCCCTTTTTACCACGTCACTGAGCAAAATTGGGAAAAGTGAAATTTTAGAATGTTAGGACATATCCGAAAGAATACATGGTAAAAATTTCAGCCTTCTATCGCAAAGGGTTTGGTCGGGCCGCTAAAGGGGAGACTTTTTCCCTTATTATCCCCCTTTTTACCACGTTACGTATCAAAATTGTAAAAAGTAAATTTTCCAAAGTTGGGACATATCAGAAAGAACACATGGTTAAAATTTCAGCTTTCTATCCCAAAGGGTTTGGTGAGGCCACTGAGGGGGAGACTTTTTCCCCTACTACCACGTTCCTGAGCAAAATTCCAAAAAGTAAAATTGCAGAAAGTTTGGTTATATCCGAATGAACATATGGTGAAAATTTCAGGTATCTATCCTAAAGGGTTCGGTGAGGCCGCTAATGGGGAGACTTTTTCCCACTTTTATCCCCCCTTTTACCACGTTCCTGGGCAAAATTTTTAAAAATAAAAGTGCATGAAATTTTGTCATGTTCCAAAGAATACATGGTGATACATGGTGAAAATTTCAGCTTTCTATCCCAAGGCTAAAGCACCATGTGTATACAATTTCAAATAATGAAATAGTGGGCGTAAAAGTGGGCGTGGCCAAAAAAAAAAGTATCCTATTGAGCATTCCGGAGTTCCAGTTACATACTGTGAAAATTTCAGGAAGATCGGTCCAGTGGTATGGTCAGGCCACTGAGGGGGAGACTTTTTCCCCTATTATCCCCTTTTTTACCACGTTCCTGAGCAAAATTCCAAAAAGTAAAACTGCAGAAAGTTGGGTTATATCCGAATGAACATATGGTGAAAATTTCAGCTATCTATCGTAAAGGGTTCGGTGAGGCCGCTAATGGGGAGACTTTTTCCCACTTTTATCCCCCCTTTTACCACGTTCCTGGGCAAAATTTTAAAAAGTAGAAGTACAGGAAATTTTGTCATGTTCCAAAGAACACATGGTGAAAATTTTAGCTTTCTATCCCAAGGCTAAAGCATCATGTGTATACAATTTCAAATAATGAAATAGTGGGCGTAAAAGTGGGCGTGGCCAAAAAAAAAGTATCCTATTGACCATTCCGGAGTTCCAGTTACATATTGTGAAAATTTCAGGAAGATCGGTCCAGTGGTCTGGTCTCCTATAAGGTACATCCATACAAACAAACAAACAAATAAACAAACACACATTCTATTTTATATATATAGATATCGAAAAAGGATAACCTATAAGTTCATCTTTTAATATAATATGTAAATAGCTTAAAAAAAGCGTACAAAAATTCAGCCAAAGAAGTAAATTTTTTGCGAAAGTTAGTTTAACAAAAACTTTTACTACAGTGAATTTTGAAAATTTCATTTTATAAATGTTCACATATTTGAATAACTTTATAACTTGTTAAGCATATAAAAAAGAAAGTCATCCTTTATCGCTATCCTCTCATATATATTTTAGATATATTTCGCCTTTTCCCCGTAAGTCGCTCTTTCTTGAATTTTTATTTATATGAAATAATTATTCAGATTTGTCTTTTTGCTTATACACAAAAATGCTTTCATCCTATGCGAAATGCAATAATAAATTGTGCAAAGATAAGAAAATATAGTAAAAACTAAGAAAAACAGCGGATTTACTTGTTAATGCTAGATATTTGATATCCAAATATTGCTAAAGGTCTTCTCAGTATTTAAAAACTTCGTTAAAACATAAAAAGCTTTAATGCAATTTTGAAGAACTCAGGCCCATAAGCGAAAAAAACTGAGTGCGCTTTTATAATCAAAATGGCTAATATATTTTGGTACTCTTGTTTTCGATTTTAGGGGTCAATTTTGTAACGCTGTGATATTGTCAGTTTCAAATATGCAGTAAAAATTTAAATATTTGTTCTGTATTAAATTAAAACATTTGTACGTATGATCAACTTCGTGGTCATGATAAGTTCCAAAGAAAAAATATTTTGATATATGTGATTATAAAGGGTATCCCAAGAAGAGCGCAATTTTTAAATTTTAAATAAAACACAGATATTAAAAAAAAATATCGTGAAACTTTATTATATCGTAAAGTAGACAGAATGAGGTTATGTATGGAACATTATATCGTGCAGATGGCCGCCGCGGCTTTGCTGGCATGCACGCGATCTTTTAATGAAATTTTCAATTACCGTTGTGCATGAATGCTGCGGTATTTCATTAATGCAGCGTCCAATTTCCTCTTTTAAGGCTTGAGTCGTCGTCGGCTTATTCGTGTAAACCATCGACTTCAAAAAACCCCAAAGAAAAAAATCTAGTGGTGTTAAATCGCACGATCTAGGCGGCCAATTCTGATCTCCAAAACGCGAAATAACACGACCGGGAAATGCCTGATGCAGCAATTGAATTTTTCTCTGGCTGTATGACATGTGGCGCCGTCTTGTTGGAACCACATGCCCTCCACATTCATTTCTTCAATTCTAGGCAAGAAAAAACTGGTTATCATTTCACGATACCGAACACCATTGACTGTTTGCGCTTGACCTGCCTCATTTTCATAGAAAAAAGGTCCAATGATTCCTCCAGCCCAAAAACCACACCACACAGTGACACGTTGAGGATGCATTTGCTTCTCGTGAATCACTCGTGGATTTTCCTCACCCCAAATGCGACAATTCTGCCTATTGACGAAGCCATCAAGATGATTTTTGCGAACTGTAGCCGCAAAACTTTCACCATTTTGGTAAAACAATTTCACAATGAGAATGCGTTGTTCATTCGTGTATCGCTCCATTTTTACTAACCTCGTACCTTCTACTAGCAAACAATAACAATTGTTCAAATGTCAAACAATGACACTTCGAATGTTGCCAGATTTAAAAATTGCGTTCTTCTTGGGACACCCTTTATATGGTGTTATGCATAGCCATATATTATTATCGGGGACTGGAAGTTTTGCAAATGCATTTTTTTATCCTTAAGTCTGAGAACTGGATAAATAAAATATCTTTAGGAATCAAAGAATTTGCTTTAAAATGACATATATTCGTTATTGCATATTATTGGATATTTGGCTACAAATACATATTTTTGCATATTTTTCTTTATGTGCATGTCTTTATTACATATTTTGACTTATGCTGCTTTAAATGCATATTTGTATTTCAAATTTTTGCTTGTTTTGCTTTAAATGCACACATTTTTTTTCTTAGTTTCTCGTAAAAAAAAATGTATTTTTTTATATAAATTCTATATACCAATTTAGATTAAGAGAAAAAGTTTTAAGTGGATTTTCAACTTTACATAGGAAAAGTAAAGTTGTCTTTATTAAAGAAGAAACAAAATTGACTAAAATTGGACTAAAACAATTCCTACAATTCTAAAAAAACTTTAAAAAATTTCCAAAAATGGTATTTTTTACATTTATTGTTGTTTTGTCCACATTTGAAGAGAGGTTCAAAAAGGATATTTTTATTTTTTCATTTTCCGATTTCGGTGATGCACTGAGACCAAAAGTTGGTCAAAGTTTAAATTTGTTTTTACTCAAATTTCAACTTTAACCAACTTGGTTGAATTCGGATGGGTCTGGGGGGAGAACAATAACCAACTGAGTAATATAATTTCCATAAGACGCAACAATATTTAGTAGTCTTTCAGAAAAATATAATTACGATATGTGTTCCTGAAGAAAGTTTTAATCAGGAGGCAAAAGAGTCTTGCAACCTTTTTGACCAAGAAATTACTAAAATCACATTTTTTATTATATCCAAATTTTGCATTTAAGATTTCCTTGTTTCATTTAATAACTTGTTGTTAATGATACCTGTTACTCTTAAAGAGATAGTCCACATGAGTGCAGACATTCGGTTGCTGCAACCGTGTACATTAGGTTGTCACAACCGAATTCGATTGTCGCAACCGAATTTTGTGTTCACAAACCCCAATTTGGTTACAACAACCGAATTTAGTTTAGACGACCGAATTTATGTGGTTGCAGCAACCGAATCAATTCGTTTGGATGAAATTCTGTTGAGACAACCGAATTTTTTATGTGAGTGCGTCAAATTTTCAATTTTTATAAACATAAATATACCACCACTAGAGACCGCGATTGGGCTATAAAATTTACTGGGAAAGCAACTTTTCTTAAAACCAACTTTTGTGAAAAAATTCGCACGGAATCTATGTTTGGTAAAAAATGGGTTAATGTGGTATTCCTTATATTTTTAAATATTTTTTTTAAATGTTCGTTAGAAAAACGCAAAAATCTTTTTGTTTTCAAATCTTTACATGGCAACACTCGAATTAAAAATTTTATGATTTTTTAGAACCAAATTTGTAGCTAAGACTTAAAAATTGTTCAGGCTTTTTATTGTGTCGTTATATCGTCGTCCTATCAAAAGTTATTGGCTGTTAAAAATTAAAAAAAAAAAAAAACATTTTCTTTCAATTACAATATAGCCCCAACTGTATTTAGCGAAGTTGAATTATGGGAATGAGCGATTGTATGAAAATACATTGGATCACCCATATTCAGCTTAAGTTTACTTTCGAAAAGTTCCATCTCTACTACTTTTCTTAACTTGTAATCGAAACTCATCATACACAACTTAATAAAATTAAGAACATTTCAATCAAGCTAAAGAAACTTAAAAAATAACAAAAAAAAAAAAAAAATACGAAATTAATAAAAGCTAAAGAACATAAAATTTATTCGCAAATGTGACGAAAATGTTAAAATTTTAATAATTCAAATATAATCGTTTTTAAATTAAAAAAAAAAAAAAATAATAAAAGGTAACTCAATTAAAGCTTAAATATTTGTATTTTCTACATTCTCCTTGAAATGCGAAGTCAAAATTCCAAACGGTACTACATTTATGACTTTTTTATGTATTGGAGATATATTGAAATGTTTTAATTAGTATTCACAAAGAAAATAATATTTCCCTACTTTTTTCAATTAAATCGATTTGTTGAAAGTTTTGAAAGCTGTCAATTAAAATTTAATTGACTCAATTAAATATTTGCTCAAATTCGGAACTTGCTTTGCATTTTTTCTATATACAATCGCTTAAAATATATTGTTGCTGTTTTTTGTAATTTTTCTATATGTAGTTGTTTTTTATAAATGTTTATGTATTAGTAATAAATATTTTAAATCCATTGAAATTAGATTTTATTAATTATTACTTCATAAAGTTAAATGATTTAATTTCAGTTGTTTAAATGTGAATATTAATTTATTCTAAAACATTATCATAAAATTGATAATGTAATTTTTTAAGTTAAATTTTGTTTAATAGAAATGTAACCAATTTTTTAAACAAAAAAAATGCTCAAAATAAAAGCAATTAAAAAAAAAATACTAATATCTGTGTGAATATGTTCACATAAGTATAAATAAATCTGCTAACTAAATGAGAAGTACATGTCGGTTTAAATTCAATATTATAAAATTCAAGCTATAAAAACACATTTGGTATGACAAAAACATTTTATCCAACTGTTTTTAGCTTCTTGAGATCACTTTTTAATCAAATGAGTTATTATTTAATTGAAAAATAATTCAATTAAAGAGCTATCAATTTCTAATTGAATTAGCAATTTCGCTTGTTAGCGGAATTTCAGCAATTCAAGTTATTGAGTCGGTGGTTTTCGTAATTGAAATGGGTTTTTATTTTTTTGTGTGTCAAATATAAACTAAACTAGAAATATAAACTAAACGAGAATTTTTAAAAAGTCGTTATAATCTTCTAGTTTTAAATAAATAACAAAAATTAACTGTATGCTTCAAAATTACTGCTTTAGTAAAGGGTCCGCCAAATAACTTTTTTTTTTTTGAACTCCTGAACCAATTGGACTTTGTATGGCGTCATACCAAGTTCTTTATGCAAAATTCGTCTCAATGATGTCTCCGAAATGTTCAATTGTTGAGAACGACGGTGAATTGATGTTGATGGCGCTTCACGCACACTTTCTGCCACAGCAGCAATATTCTCGGGTGTACGCACTGTTTTTGGCTTTTCACGCTTTTGTTTATCGATGAGGATGCCAGTTTCTTTCACTTTTTTCACAAGATAACGAACGAATATGGTCCGTATACCATATTCGTTCAGCGGAAGGATAAAACTAATTATCTGTGAAATCAGACATGAGCAAAGTGTTACCATTCACGATATAAGCACTAGTTGAAAAAAAAAATGTTAGATGGCGGACCCTTTAGTTGTTTCTTAAAATACTGCTCCAAGCAACTTTTACAAAAATACAGTTTTTTTTTTTTTGATTGAGTTCTTTTTTAAAAAAATCTGTGATAATAGTTGTATTGTGTTATTTCATAAAAAAAACTGTAATTGCAGTTAAAAAACAACTACTGATTAGTACACAAACAACCGTACTGAAATAACTGTAAATCTCTTTTGTGTGTGTTTGTCCGTAACATAATTGCAATTAAAAAAAAAAATAATTCATAGAAACATGTTCTGCTATCGACATTTAAAATCAATCAAACTTGGTATAGAAGATGTAGATCATACAACTATAACCGTGTTCAAATGTAAAATAGCTAATCCAAGCGGATCGATCTTAAAATATTGTGTTTTAAGATATGAAAAATATTCGAAATTTTTAAAAAGTAGTCATATATAATACTTTATATATATTTAACGGATTAAGCTTATAGAGTCGTTGATACCTCATTTTAAAGCTACATAAATTGTACTTTACCAGTGTATACAAATTATTCACTTAACCACGACAAAATGAGTTGTTTTCAAAAACCGCAGTTCAAAAAGCTGTATTTCAAAAAACAGTTTTTTTTTTTTAATTTTTTAAAAAAACATATAATAATTATAAATTACTTCCACATGACGTTTCCAAATCCGTATGTAGATCTCTTACGGTATCCTGAGTTATGAATAAAAATGTGAAAAATTTAACTAAAAAGCCGATAACTCCGAAAAGTGACAGAGTAATAAAAGATAAGAACTTTTCAACGGTATAGAAGAATAATTTATAATTTACATACATTTTTTTCCAAAAATTTAAAAAAAAATTCCAAAATTTTGAAATACAGCAATTTGAACAACGGGTTTTGATTTTGCATTTTACCGTCAAAAAAGGAATTACTTTTTCGAACCAGTAAAACCACGATTTAAGTGCTTTTAAAATGAGATATAAATTTCTCTTCTAGCTTTAACCGTTAAAAAGATGTGGGCAATTTTGTGCAACTACTTTTGCAAAACTTTTCTTTTTTATTTTTTTTAATAAATTATTATTTTATGTATATCTTGTTTCTCTTTTTTTTTTTAAAGAGAATCAACACTCAGGAAATTCTTCCTATTAATTAATGTGTTGCTTTCTTTGGAAATGGGATAGTAGAGAGGTGAAAGATGGGGAATGATGAAGGGCTTCCAACATGGCAACACTGTAATTGCGCGAGATGATAAGTCGTAGAACAGTTGTTGCTCGCCACCTGATGGAGAGTTGGCGAACTTATTGAAGCTTTTTTTGGTTCATTGCCCTGATTCATTATTTTACTTCGGAGGGGTTAAGTGCTATGGGAACACCGAAGGTGGGCGCAGCGATACATATGAGGGATAGAAAACTCATATATATTATTTTTTTTAAATAGTTGTTGTCGGCACCGGGAATCGAACCAGGGAATATCTGTGTAACAGTCCAACGCGCTAACCATTACGCCGCAACGCCCACAACGGCAACGGCATGGTGGAATGAATTATAATTCACATATATTTTTTTTTTTTAATTTTTATAAAACCAGTTTACATTGCTTTAAAAAGAGGATTTTGAAAAAAATTCATTTTAGCTTTTTGCTTATTTTGTTTATAACACGACTGTGGCTTTAAAATGACGTATCAATGAATCTTGTAGCTCTTACGTATCAATGAATCTCGTAGCTCTCGTAGCTGAAACGGACGACTTATTTTGTTAAATTTTCGATTTTTTTTCATATTTTAAAACGCGATATATTTTGCACGATGACATGCTTATATGACACTTAATTTTCATACCAAGTTTGGTTAAAACTGACCTGGGTAGCAGTCGAAAATTTTATATTTTTTTGATGGTTTTATATAGAATGAGTCAATCGCAAAAAAAAAAATTTTTAATAAAATATTTGTTTATTTTTTTTTTTTTTAAATTTTGAAATACTATTGCTGTTTTTGATTTCTAAAGATGGTAAAGCCCTTAATATATTTCTATAAAAATCATACTTGCTCTTTTTGTGCAATTTATTTGAAATTGATTTTTGAATTGAATTCCATCACCGCAAAAGGAAATTTACCACAAAATACAATTGTACAATACACAATGACAACGTCAACTAAAGCATGGTTCACTTATTATTTGTGCACTGAAATGGCACAATGGTGTATTTAGGGTAGTTTGTTTCAATTTAAATTATAAGCATTTAAAAATGTGAAATTTTCCCAAGTTGAAAAAAAAAAATCCCAGATTTAGCACCTAGAGCTGGACATTTTGAAAGAACTATATACTAAAACTAATGTCTGAATTTCAATTGATATTATCTGAATAATTGTTGTAAAAGGTAAAGTTAACATTTAGAATATCTTAGATATTCTCCTCTAATAATAATTCCCTATGCATATAAGTGCCTTCTAAATTTATACAGCAGCCGATTTATAAAACGGAAAAATATGAGTAACAAACACAGTGGGAGGTTAACAGCAGCAACACAAACGACTTCAACAATAATAACTATACAACATTATGAATTTATTTATACAGTAAATCCGATACAGAAAAGGAAATACAATATGAATAAATAGTATCACAGAAAAAATAAAATGAAGAATAACAGGAAATGCGGTTGTTATATGCAGAAATACAGTTCAAAATGAATTTTGTTGGTATAAAATCACACTTTTTATACAATACGAGCAACAAAAGGAACAATAACAGAAAAAGGTGTTAAGGAAATATTTAATTATAATGCTAAAAAATGAAATATTATGTAAAAAAGAAAATAGGTTGGGAAAAAATATGTTGTTATAAATAATATATAAATCGGGTATTGTGAAATTAAAGAGATGGAGACAAAAGTGTTAAGAGTCGACTCTGCAATGTGAGTTTCGGTTTGAAAAAGCTTAAAGTTTTTCAAATAGATTTAATATTACTTTAATAGTTTAGCTTTTAAGTTGCAATTTGAGTTTCGGTTCTGAAGAGCTTAAAGTTTTTCAACTAGAATTAATATTACTTTAATAATTTAGTTTTTAAGCTTTAAAAAAAGAGATTTCTTTTTAAGTTTGTGGGTTTTTGAATATGCTTCCGCCTTAACAACATTTTTTTTTTAACAAAATGAAACTTTTATAAAAATTTAAAACGTTTTAGTTAAATTAAAATTTTTTTATTTTTTTAAATTTTTAACCCTAAGCTGCCTGGCGTCACATACATATATGCAACGAATAATTAGAATCTAATTCAAAATATTTTTCTCACATATTATTTGAAAACATCTAAATAGTTATTATTTTGGAAATGTTGAGGTTAAGAAGAAGAATAAACGTTTTTCTCTAAAAATTATAAACACTATTAATTTTTAAATCATACTAGACTAGTTTCTGCCTTTTTGTGGACAGGCGTCATCAGTGATTTTCCATTTAAATTTGCATTATTATTTGTGTCTAATAATTGTCAGATTGTCTCTATATGATAAATTTTTTAACAAACTGCGGATGTAAGAATCAAACCTGCGCTTCTTCGTACATTACAGACGTAAAAATACCAAGTCATGACCGTTTAGCGATCACACCCAAGAATGGCCTCGAATGTAGTGCATCTAAATTGCAGATTTATTTCCTATTAACTTTTCTGTTATTGTATATTATAGTCAGAAGTGACCAACACTAACACTAACAAAGACAAATATTCTATTTTTAGATTTTTGATTATTTTTCTGATCTCCTCCGTGGCTATTTCACAACGTTACCAGATTGAAGTATTATTATTTTTATTATTATTATTTCCTTTATTGATTTCCAATACAACAAGATTTTTAATACGTTAAGACACAATAGTAAACTCGCAGTTTTTAGATAGCTTAAGAATATAAAAATAAAAATATAATATCATAAAAATATACATATAAATTTTTCAAAAACAAATCCAGAAATAAAAATTTAATTTTAGTACAATAAGAAAAAACAAAAAGGCTACACGGAAAAAGATCACAAGTAAGAATTTTTAACAATAAAATATAAACAAAATTCTCTCTTAAAATGCATTACGTTGCTTATTTTTTTTTTTTTTTAAGAGAAGCTCAATTCAGGAAATTCTTCCTATTAATTACTGTGTTTCTTTCTTTGAAAATGGGATAGTGGAGAGATGAAAGGTGGTGAAAGATGAAGGGCTTTAAATATGGCAACACTGAAATTGCGCGAGATGATAAGTCTGAGAACAGTTGTTGCTCGCCACCTGATATAGAGTTGGCGAATTTATTGAAGCTTTTTGTTTCATAGCCCTGATTCATTATTTTACTTCGGTGGGGTTAAGTGCTATGGGAACACCGAAGGTGGGCGCAGCAATACATATAAGTGATAGAAAACGCATCCATAATTTTTTTTCTAAATTGATGCTGCCGTCACCGGGAATCGAACCCGGGACCATCTGTGTAATAGTCCAACGCGCTAACCAATACACCACAATGCACCACAATGTGATATGTTCTTTCTGTTCGCGAGAATACAAGTCTACACACACAATATTTTTTCCGTAAAGACTACCGAATATACACATTAAATTAATTGAAAATCAGTTAAAAAAAGGACTACATACTTTTCGTTTAAGACAATAGTACTTTTTAGTTTAATTTCAACTGTTGAAAACGTAATTGACCAAATCGGTAAAAACAAAAGATTATTGTCGTTTATTTTAATGTTCAATATAATATAACAAGTTTTTGTTTTAAATAGAAAATTTTAACTGAATATTTTAACTATTACCGAAAGTAGTTTTTTTTTTTTTGTTTATTTTAACTTTTTAAATAACTGTGGAAATTTTATGGAAAAGTTCTTGTGAGTGTATTAACCAGATATGTCGGTTGAGCTTATGTAAGAGTAACAGAGGTCTTATCTTTAAAAGGTCACCAAATGGAACTCCATAAAGTTTTTTCGAATAGAAGACGATGGAATTAAATATACACACTGAAAAATAATTTGCCAACCGAATTAAAATGTATATTTTGGTTGCTACAATCAATAAATTCGGTTGGTATAATGATATTTAAATGTTATTTCTAAATATTTTTTAGTTGCTGCAACTAAAATTTAGTTGTATTAACCGAATTTTATCATGCAAACCAAATTTTATTTGTAAGAACTGATTTTAATTGTTGTTACCGAATTTAAATTGGAAATCTTTTAAAATTTCCTTGTGTGTACATACAATAAAAACATATTGTAAGATTGCATTTCATTTAGAGTTAACTCTTGTACTGATTTTAGAGTTCGTGCTTGCATATATTTCACATGCATAGAGTTGGCATGAGATATGTTTTTGCATGCAGAATACGTATGTTAAGTGAAGTAACATAATTAGTATTCCAAAGAGCTCTTAGCTTTGCATATGCTTTTCATGCAGCGGCATTTATGACATCTGAACAAGTTAGAGTGTGACCAAAATTTAGACAATTTCAATTTGTTGATTGTTTGATCGAAAGGCAACTTCTTCATTGTTTTCTTTCTAATTATCAGATTTCAATTATCTGTCTGTTGCATTCAAAATTCAGTTTTAACCTTTCCAATATATTATTCTTTCTCAGAGAAATCTTTCTTTGATATTCATTGGTATGTTGTTTTCGCTATTACGCGCAGAGAAAAGAGCATTATATTATGATAGTTTAAGAGCAGCATCTTATGATTGCAATGCCAGACATTCATAGTTTCATATTATGATCATAAATGTCGATGAAATTGTCTTCGGTAATCATAATATGATCAGCCAGAATCATATATATGATTATTCAGATAATAATATGATAATTTCGTTACCGCAATCATGTTCAATCATATTTTTCACTCTGCGTGTAGTACCAGTATCTGAAAAATTTAAATAGCTTTTTGATGAAACAAAGTCAGACTATTAAATTCTAACAAATTTGTTATGTAACATGATTCCAAAATGGCGAAAAATTACATTTGTTTTTTGGGAAATATCCATTTTTCCTCTATACGAGTTTGTGGCATATATGTAACAAATCATATATGCCCGTCAATAAAATCCTTAAAACTTAAAACATATGAAAACGCAGAAACAGGTATACTTTATTTTTTGCATTTTCTACTAAAATATATTACTTTTTTTTAATCCTGAGTTTCATGCAGTAAAGAGTTAATTTTAACATATTTTAGTCTCATAAAAACTATGGAATATGATGTCATATAGAAGATTTTCTTCTTACATATCCAGGAAAAAGTACTTGTCAAATTCATTTTCAAAAATATAAAAAAAACTTCTACTATAAAACAAAATGACTGTAAAAACAATGTTTAACAACCGTCAACCACTTGTACATACACAGTTTTCACCAAAAACAGACCCTTGAGGTCATAACAAACACGACCCCAACGACACCAACCATACATAAATACAAATTTACAACACACACATATTTTTGTTGTTACTACAAAAGTAACACACACAAACAAACCATACAAATTGTCAAGCGAATAAAATTGAATGTGAATTGTATAGAGCAACATACGGCAAAGATGCACTTTTATCTTATTAAGGGCACGTCAAAGATCTAATGGACATTTTTCAATACAGCTCTCCAGATATGTATATAGAACACTGCAGCATTAAGAGTTTATTTTGGTTGCCTTGAAGCGCCCTCTAGTGGAAATATTAGCAAACAAAGGCCAAATTTTGACAGAATATGATTGCCAGACAATTGTAAATATTTCAAAAATTAATGGAATGGTCCCTAATCTGGACCCACACCTGGTATTTAGGCTACACCTGGTAACTCCTCGGGAACTTGTCAACTATAAATCATTTGCTTGTGGCGACTAATTTAAAAAAGTTATAACAAAATCTTCAAAAGGTTCCCATTAGGGAACATGTACAGTAAAGTGGACCTAAGTTAAACAACTGTCTAACAGCATATAAAAATGTTAAAAAATGAATCCAGATGGACAAAAAAAGCTGCTTAATGGGTTACCATATGTAATGATAACTGTCTTAACTGCGGTAAACAAACGATAAATTTTTTTACTGTAAAACATGTTAAAAAATTGTCCAAGATAAACAAAAACAGTTAAGAGACAGAAGCGTAAACCATTTAATGAAGACTAAAACTTGGAATAAAGTGACATTTTAAATATTATGTACACAATAATATATTTTCTATACATTTTCAACTTTACCTTTTCTGATTTTAGTAAAACTTGGTACAAACATTCTCCCAGGAAATATGAAGTTTAGGTAATTTTGCTTTTCCAAAGTTCTTTATAGTTAGCGTTTGATCGCTGCTCAAAGTTGGGGGTTTTTAACCAATATGTAAAAAAATATACAGTATTTGAATTATAATAACTTTTGAACGCGACAACAGACAATTAAATCTTCTTCTTTGAACAGTGTTGCACCACATTTAATTATTTTTGCGTACAGGATAATGAAATTGAAAAAAATTTATTTAATTCTCGAATATATCAGAACACTCACAAGTAATTGTTATGGCATTCATTTTGCAATTAACTCAAAGTAACACTTAGAACACATAGAAATTTCAAGTTTGAAATCAGAGGAGTTCAAAAATAAATCAGATTAGTTCCAAAAGTAGCTTTGATATTTAATGTAAAATTTTGTATATTCCCGTAGTACCCTACGACAGATTTCAATATTTTTTTCCACGCATTTTAAAATCGATTTGCATGTTAAACTGGAGACCACATGTAGTTAAAATCTTTGCTCCGAATTTTGTTATCACATCCTATATCCTTGCAAAAGTATTTTTAAAGTTAATATTTTTGACAAATTATTTAAATATTTGGCCTCATTAAATGTGAAAATATTTAGATGGATATCAAATGAAAGATTATAATCTCGGATAATCCATATAATTATTAGTAATACTATTTCAAGACCAACATTTTTGAAAATGTCCTTTTAAAAATTTGATACTTCAATATTCTTGATTGTTTTAAATACGTTTATCAAAAGAAAAACTTCATGCTAAATGTAAAAAAAAAAATAAAAATACATCAAAGGACCAATTTAGGGAACAATATAAAAATTTAATTTTTCACATTTTTGTTTTATTCATAATATTTGTTTTTGAAATCAATTAGTATTATTAAAATTGTGCATAAAATTCTTTACACTTTGATGATTACGAAAAATTACACTTTATATTGGGTGTTTGGAAATGACACAATAAAACCAAGAAAAACGTGAAACTTTTTTAAAATAGTGATGGCGGAAACTAAACTCGATGACAGTTGACAATTTTGACATATTCATGCAACAACACGAAAAACCCAAAGCAATCAGGCCGCAATAGGGAACATTCCATTACAGATAAAAAAAAAAAACAAATTAGATAAAAAAAAAAATTGATAAAGTTTTTTAAAAATATCGGGAAAATTATATGGTATTTGCGTCACAGAAAAAGCGAAATTAAATTCTATAAAAAAATATTAAGTTTTCGATTAATGCATGTTTAAAAAATCTTAAAAGAGGAGAACAATTTCTAAAATGCATCTTAAAATTGCATTTGCATCAAAAATGTTTTTTTTTTTTTTAATATATTTGCCCATATAAATCTACAGCCGCTTACACAATTTTATATTTTTTTACACTTTTTAGAAATAAATTCTAAAAACATAGTCTTATTATTATAAATTGATATCAACGCTTCAACACTTTAAAGTTTATTTTGTTTTAATACACGAAATGAAAAAGTTATCCGAAATATACTATCTATATATTATTTTTATTTTTTGTAACCTCAAAAATACTAACACCTTGACCACGTCCGAAGTAGAAGTGCAAAATTTGGTGACATGAAAGGCTCTATGCAATAAGTCCCAGATGTAAAAAGTCTCAGTGCAAAAGCTTCCAATGAAATCAATTCTGAAAAAATGAAATAAGTCCTGTCTCGAAAAAGTGAAATAAATTCTAAAAAAATTAAATAATTTCCAAAACAAAAATGAAACAAATCCTAGGTTTTGGTTGTTATTTCATCATGAAATAATTTCCAAAGAATAAAAATTAAATAACTCCCAAAGATAGTCCATGCAACACAAATGACATATTGTCCATGCAACACAAATAACACCCAAACGACAAAATGAAATAACCCCAAATGAAATAAATCCCAAAAAAAATGAAATAAGTCCCAACAAAAAAAAAAATGAAATAATACCCAAAAGAAATGAAATATTCCCCAAAGGTGAAAATGAAATAACACCCAAAATTTGGGGGTTGTTTCGTAATGAAATAACTCCCAAAGGAAGAAATGAAATAACCCCCAATGAAATAAGCTCCAAATAAATGAAATATGTCCCAAATTTTTTTTATTTTTTGTTTTCATATTTTTGATTCTTTTGTTACACTGTTCAGTTTTTCTGCGTGGCGGCCTGCGGCCGATCTTAGGGGTTTTCTCCTCCATAGGACGCGGCAGGTGGCTTCGTTGAATACAGTTTTCCTCATTATCTTCCCTAGTGTGACGCGCGCAGGGAAACTTTATTCAGCGAAGCCACCTGCCGCGTCCCATGGAGGAGAAACCCCCTAAGAGCGGCCGCAGGCCGCCACGCAGAAAAACTAACAAATATTAAAAAAATTTCACTTTTAGCAAAATGAAATATCCCCCAAAAAATATGAAATAACCCCCAAAATAATTGCATATGAAATAATCTCCAAAAGAAGAAGATTGGATTGTTTGTCGGTAGTGTAAGACGTGTTTTTAAACCTCTGGTGTTAAATAAAGTTTTTAATAGTAAAAACAAGCTTATAAATTGTGGAACTTGTTGTATTTGGAAAATAACGTACTGAGTACATTTTGAGCATTAAGTCAAGGACTAAATTATAAGTGAAAACGTAATATTAACAAGATTATAAAACACAAAATTTAATAAAAACTCTAAATAAAATAAATGTTGCGAGACGTAGACAGCTGTTTTGCTTAATGTTGACGGTTGAGGTGTAACCGGTTGAATTTTTGAAAGGCCATTGTGGTGTTAATAAAAAGAAGTGAGAGTATAAACAAACAACTTAAAGCTTGTGGATCGTAAGCTCGATTTATTTTAAAGAAAGCTCTTACGATATTAAAGAAAAAACCAACAACTATTCTATACGCTAAGGATGTACTCAAAACCTCGTTAGCTTAATTAAATCAAATAAAAACTACAGCATACCTTAAGGATGCAAAGAACTATTGTGACAAAGGACGGTAAATTAGTAAATTCAAATACACCTAAAAGAAAGTATACAGAAGTATCGCCGGAAAAGATGTCTGCTGAAGGACAAGTTGGTCTTCCTGGAAATTTGGGTCTAACGGACATCGTTGAAATAATCAACAGCTCCATACGTTCTATACTTGATGAAAAACTAGTTAACTTATCGACTAAGGACGATATTGATGGTGTGAAAAAAACAATGGAAGATTGTTGTTCTCAAATTGGGCAACTTAAAATGGAAAATTAATCGTTGAAGGAAGAAGTGAAAATACTAAAATCCGAAAGAAAAAAGATCATCAGGATTTAATGCGCCTAGTTGAGAAAAGTAAAAGAAAGAATGTTGTATTTCGTGGCATAAGTAAAGAAGGAAACCTTAGGGAAAATATAAAGAAAATTTGTAGTGACACCATGAACATTGTCAATATAGAGGTGAAGGAAGTTCGAAAGCTGTATGAAACCAAAGAAACATTATGTGCAGTGGTAGAGTTTCAAGCAGAAAAAATGGCCGATGAAGTCTTCAAAAACACAAAAAAACTGGCAGGATCAGCTATATATGTGGATAAAGATCTCAGTGAAGAAAAACAACAAAACAAAAAAGCTATGCTACAACTAAAAAAACAACTTCGGTCGTTAGATAACAAGGAAAAAATTCTAGTAAGAAACGATAAGATGAAAATTAAAAATTATTGGTTTTATTGGAACAAAGATAAACTTTTAATGACTGGTAATAAAAATGCAAAAGAAGTATTAGAAATTATGTACAAAGATAAAATTAATTCAGTAAATTTTTTTTATAATGATTTATTAGCCCAAAAAAACTAGTTATTGCCGGAAGTGAAAAGGTTCAAATAAATTTAGATAATAAGAAAAATTGTAATAAAATAAATTTTAAACTTAAAATAATTTCCTATAATGTCAATGGCTTACACAATAAACTTTTTAATATTGATTTCTTTGAGTATGTAGAACAAGCAGATATTTTTATTTTGATGGAAACCCATGTTGAATGCGGTAAATTTGAAAATTTTAATAATAGATTTCGAGAATTTTATATTAAATGGAAACCAGCTGTACGCAACAGTCAGTATGGAAGAGCTATTGGTGGACACGTGATCGGCATACGGAGAAAATTAACTGAGTTGGGAGTTAAGCACATTATCAAATCTTATAGCGGAACAGACGTGATGGTAGTTAATATCGGCTCAACAGAATTCACTTTAATACCTGAATATATACGGTTTGCTAATTGGGTCGATGATTTTAAAATTTTAGAAAAGGTTTTACTAGAAAATGAGATAAACAACCCAATAATAATGGGTGATCTTAATATTAGAATTGGTGAAGAGCAACAATATTTGGATGCTATATTAGAGTATGGATTTCATGCTGGTCTAGAAAATCGAAAATCAAGAGACAAAATATCAAATTCTTATGGTAAAAGGTTTCTACAATTTTGCAATTTTTATGGTTTGGTGATTTTAAATGGAAGGACTACTGGTGACGAGGAAGGCTGTTATACTTTTGTTGGTGCTTCAGGGAACTCCGTTAATGATATATGTTCTGTATCAATGGAAATGCTAATGTTTGTAGATAATTTTGTTGTAGGAGGGGAAATATGGTCAGACCATATGCCAATTACTTTAAACATGAGTTTTGATAGTATACATAACACTACCAAAAAAGTTAATCTGCTGCCAAAACTAAAATGGAATAAAAATAACAGAGTGAACTATTGTTTCAATTTGAATGAAAAGTTATACGAAACCAGGACGCGGAAACCAGACTTGAATTTATACGATTTAAATAATCTAATTATTGAGTCGTATGAAATGCCGAAATACAGAGGAAAGCAAGTAAAATTTAAAACTAAGTGGTTTGATGATCAGTGTAGAATTGCAAGAGACAAATCTTTTAGTGCTTTAAATGATTTTAGAAATTCGCAAAGTGCAGACGATAAACAAAAATACACTCAGAAAAATTCCATGTATCAAGCTATATGCAAACGAAAAAAGAGTGAATATTATAAACAATTAGAGGAAAAATTGAATCATATTAATGACAGCAAACAGTGGTGGCAAATGGCTAAAGAAATTCGTAATAAAGAAAATTTTATCGGAAATGAAATAAGCGCAAGCAGTTTTAAAGAGTACTTTCGAACTTTATTAAACCCCCAAATAAAAGTGGCAGATATAGAATATGCGGCAAATCTTAGTGTGGACACCGAATTAGATAAAGCATTTACAGTACAGGAAATAAAGCTTGTGTTATCAAAGGCTAAGGAAAACAAAGCGCCTGGAGAAGACAGAATACCATACGAATTCGTTGTTAATGCTAGCGATGAATACTTAAATGCCCTGGCTGACGTATATACGAATATTTTAAACGCGAATGGCTCTGTTGAATTGTTTGAACGAAGTATAGTGTTTCCTATTTATAAAAAGGGTGATGTCAATCAACCGAACAATTATAGAGGGATTTCATTCACGAATTGCATTGGAAAAATTATGATGGGTGCAATACATGAAAGGCTGAATCAGTGGGTAAAAAATAATAACAAATTAAACGAATTTCAGGCAGGTTTTCGAAAGGGATACTCTACGATTGACAACATCTACAACCTAACAGCAATTGTCAACCTAAAATTGTTTGTAGGAAGAAAAGTTTATGCGTTTTTTGTCGATTTTAGGGCAGCATTTGACAGAGTTCCCCGGAAACTCCTTATTTATAAATTGCATCAAATGGGAATGTCATCAAAGGTGGTTAATTTTATTGAAAATGTCTACAAAAGAACTAAATCGGCAGTTTGGACCGGAGATGAACTATCCGGCTATTTCGACACAAATATAGGAGTTAAGCAAGGTTGTTTATTGTCTCCTTTGTTGTTCGCATTGTACCTAAATGATCTACATGATAATTTAAAAGGTGGAATATTGTTCGATCAGTTGAATATAAGGTTGATTATGTATGCGGATGATATCGTATTACTGGCTGATGATAAAAACGTTTTACAAAGAATGATTGATAATTTGGAAGTTTATTGTAACACATGGGGTATGGAGATCAATCTTACAAAATCCGAAATAGTTATATTTAGAAAAGGAGGACGTATTGGTTCTACAGAAAAGTGGAAATTTAAAGGAGAAAATATAAGGATCGTCAATGAATATAAATATCTAGGCATTTTACTTACACCTACAATGTCTTATTCAAAACACGTATGTGCCAAAAACGATGCTGCAAAAGTTTGTATTAACATTACCTGGAAAAATTTTATTGGGAAAAGGGACGTGTCGCTTAAAGCTAAATGGAAGCTATTTCAAGCTGTTTGCAGGTCAATACAATCATACGGAGCACAGATTTGGGGCTTTTCCTGTTTTAATTTTGTAGATAAACTACAGAGGTTTTTTATAAAAAGAGTTCTAAGATTGCCAGATAATACACCAAATTATGTGATTGCTCTAGAAACGGGACAAGAAGAAGCCCATATATACACCTACAGCCTCCATCTGCAATATATATGGAAAACACTTTTTGAATATGACGACGAGAGATTACCAAACAAACTATCGAAATTAATAATTTCTAAAAATATATACTGGTACGACGATTTGATGAAACAGCTAAATAAATATTATATAAGCTTCAATGGCGACAATCGAAATAAAATAATTTGGAAAAACTCTTTCTGCCAGTTAATTGAATCAATAAAGCAAGAAAAATATCATGGTCATCAATTATCTGCTCTTCAAAGTGAGCAAAGAGTGTATAAAAATCTTGATCACTCCAAAGGCCTTACATACTGCAATGAAAAATATAACCAGCATGAAATATCCATTATAATGAAAGCCCGGGGTGACCTGCTGTGGTTAAATGGAAATCAATATCGAAATGAACAGTCTAAAATGTGCTCCCTTTGCAATTTAAACGAAGAAGAATCACTAATTCACTTTATAGGAAGGTGCCCGGTGCTAAAAGAAATTAGACGCAGGTTCCTACGATACTCAAGGGTTTCAGATAATGAAGTTTTAGAAATTTTAAATGGTGGTGTTGATGGTAATTGGCATCATTTATATAATTATTTGAAAGAAGCGTTGAAATATAGGAAATTTTTAGTAGAGGAGTATAATTTTTAGTTTAAGTTTTATTAATAAAACGGAAATTTTCAAATTAAAGAATTAATCAAATTATTATCATATTTCTGCTAATATTTTTTAAAAATGAAATAATAATTAAATATAATAATAATTAAATATAACTCAAATAAATAATCCAAACTTCCGGCTGGCGGTTTTGTAAAAACCATGCCGTAATCTCTTTATTTTAATTAAATTAGCTTTTAAGCAAACAATTGTAATATTGAAGAATGAAAAAATTAATGAATAAAGAAGAAATACATACATACATAATCTCCAAAGAAATTAAATTTTGGGCTTTATTTCATTGGGGGTTGCTTCATAATGAAATAATCTCCAAACCGTAAGATGAAATAATCCCCAAAAAAAATGAAAAAACCCCCAAACAATTTTACACAATTTTTTTGGGGGTTATTTCATTTTTGGCCGTTGGGGGTTATTTCATTGGGGGTTATTTCGTAGCGCCTTTTTTGGGTGCTATGGCATTTTATTTTGAAAAAAAATTTTTTTTTTGGGCGCTATGACGGTAAAAAAAGAAGTCATTGCCCAAAATCAGAATTTTTTTGTTTTTTTTTTAATGTCATAAGACATAATGTCTTTTGTGTCGCACGCAGAAAAAACTTTATTTCGCGAAGCCGCCTGCCGCGATCTACGGAGGAAAGAAGAAGAACTGGTTTTTCAAATCAGATGTCGAATCCGTTGAAATCTTATATTTTTAAGACATCCAGTAACATTTATTTGACCTGTCATAACTTTTTATGTCCCAAAATACCAACCCACAATAAGATTTATTGTTTTTTAACGATTATTTTTTTAAAAGTCTATTCTATTAAAAATTTTACGTATATATTAGTGTCTAAACGTTAAATAAACAGAAGATAAAAAACAATCAATTAGCTGTTTAAATGACAAAGCTATGACTGGTCAAATTATATTACTTATTGTCTTAAAAATAAGATTTCAACGGATTCGACATTGGATTTGTAAAAACAATTATTTCTGTGTAGCGGCCTTCGGTCGCTCTTAGGGTTTTTTTCATCCGTAGAACGCGGCAGGCGGCTACGCGAAATAAAGTTTTTTCTGCGTGCGACACAAAAAAATAAAATTGAAGCAATTTTTTTAAGTTTCCTTAAAACTCTTTTGTTTGATTTCATGAATCAGACTTGACATTCAAGGTCTTATGACATTCAAAAAAAAAAAAATATGATTTTGGGCAATAACTTCTTTTTTTACCGTCATAGCGCCCAAATTTATTTTGGCCAAACACAAAACCGTCATAGAAAAAGAAAATTTTTACAACAACAATTTACATATAATTTTTTTGGGCGCTATTTCCCACGCTAAGTTCTGTTAGGACTTATTTCATTTCGGAATTACTGCATTATGAAATAACACCTAATAACAAAAATTAAATAATTTCTAAAAAAATGAAATAACTGCAAAAGAACTGGGTATTATTTCATTTGAAATTACTCCAAAATTTGCATGAAAATTTTTTGGGACTTATTTCATTTTTTTTTTTTTTTGTGGACTTTTTTCACCTGGGAGTTATTGTACAGAGCCGACATGAAAGACAACAACTAACTGCACTAAATAAAGGAAAGGAACATTTAAATACATCGAAAATTAGAGATGGCATATGTGCCCCAGTTTAGAGGCTCTTATCACATTATCGAGAATATTAGCTTGAATTTGCGTCCCAAAAAAAAGCGAAATTTCATTAGATTAGATGCATTTTTTCCAAATTTGTATTATTTTAATGAAATAGTTTGAAAAGAACATTGAGCTTTTAAAAAATATTTTTTCTGCTATACAACATACCAAATTTTCATAAGATCTGTCGATTTGCTTTTTTTAAAAGACTTTCCTTGTAATTTAATAAATGCAGGGTAAACAAACTAATTCTTGGTACTAAGATTTTCTAACAAAAAAATTAACTTTGAAATATTTTTAAGTTTATAAAATTTTTTTTTTTTTAACCAGGGATGGTAACAATAATTTCTTTAATTTTAGGCATTTTAGAAGTAACGATAGTTATGTTATATCCATAACGGGTTTTTAGCGTTAACGGCATTTCAATTATTTTGGTAAAGGAGTTTTAGCGGTAACGGTATTTTAGTTGTTTCGGTAACGTTATTTTAGGGATAAGGTTATGTCAATGCACACCGACAGTTCTGTATCCATTATGTCCTCGAATTTGGGCATAATAGGGCATTATCTTAAACTAGCCAGTCCAGCTTTGGAAAAATATATCAATTTAAAGCGATTATTTTTACGATTTTGTAGGATTATGTCAGTAACGGTATTTTAATGATAACGCTATTTCAATTATTTCGGTAACGGTTTTTTAGCGACAACGGTATTTCAGTTATTTCCTAAACGGTATTTTAGGGATAAAGATAGTCAGTTGAAAAAGGTTTGAATCGATAACGGTATTTTAAGGGTAACGTTATTTTAGTTATTCAGGTAATGTCAATGTACACCGATATTTGTAGCCCCATTATGCCGGAATTCCAATGACTGGCTAGTTTATGATCAAACTTTGGGAAAATATATCTATTTTAATTTTAAATCTTGTCAGGTTATTTCGGTAACGGTATTTTAAGGATATCGCTATATCAATCATTTCGGTAACGGCGTTTTAGCGATAACGGTATTTGACTTATTTCGGTAACAGTATTTTAAGGATATTGGTATTTTAGTTATATCGATAACGGTATTTTATGGATAACGGTATTTCATTTATTTTGATAATGATATTTTAGGGACAACGATAGTCAGTTGAATGGATTTTGAATTGATAACGATACTTTAGTGCTATTGCCTACCATGCCTGCTTTAAACACATACATATAGATGTGGATACTTGCACATAAAATGTTATTTGCAGATTTAGAAAACAACAACAAAATATAAAACGGTAAACGGAAATCACCTTAATTAAGGATACATTGAGAAAATACGTTTTTGCTCTTATAGTTGTTGGTAATAACCATGTTTGCCTTTCTTTTTATATATATATTTATATACACACACATACATAAAAACCATTAGCAATTTAGTAACAGTAAAGTTTAAGCTTTTAAATACATAACTATATTTGTATATTGTATATATAAATTTTGTTACTGTTTTAAAGATTTTGTTATTTAGATTAAACCAAAACAAAAAAAAAACTAAAAAAATACGAGAGAAACCTGCTTTATACACCAAACAAAAAAAAAAGAAAAACGCTTATTTTGTCATTTATATTTTGGTTCGCTTTTTTATTTTAACTTAATTGCACGTTTACTCCGTGTGTTTTACACATTTTAGCTTATGGCCAAATTGTTGCAGTGTGTTTCGTTTATATCGGTTTATATGCATCTTTTACATAAAACTATTTTTTTTTCCTATGGTTTTACGGTAGATTTTAATGATCGTATTTTATGGTGGCTCTTGACACTCATTTTTTCGGATAGCAATTCGTAATATGTTTATGTATGTATTATATTGTGTTGTTGGTGCCGTTGCTATTTAAAATAAGTGTTATCTATGTAATAGTTTAAAAACTCAGGTAATTAAATAGAAACTGAATTTAAGAGTAGCTTTGTTAATAAAGAAAAATATAAATTTAATATAATTTTTTTGCTGTTAAATATTTTTTAAGTAAACCCTCTTGTGTGAGACAAATGATGGAAAAACTGAACATTTTTTAAGTCGACTCTTTTTTGGAATTTTTTGTATTGAAATTTGGTATACAAAATCAAGAAAATTAAAGCATTTTAACTATAAGGTTTAAAAATATCTTTGTATAGTCATATTCTCTTATAACTGATATCTGTACTTGAGCTACTTGAAAAAATGTTCGACACTTGTTGAAACTAAATTTAGATGTTTCTTATTTTTCAAAGTTTTTATTGAATTTAGAGATTTGATGGACATGACTAGGTAGATTATACTTAAAAAAAACTAGGACTTGCAAAGCTTCACCTTGAAAAGTCTTTAACTAAAGATTTCAAAGTCGAAAAATTAAAAAAATTACTTGAAACATACACTCAAATAAAAAAGTTAGTAAAGTCAGCAAAATTTTAGTCAGGAGGGTGCTTGAAAAAAAATTGCTAATGTCAGCAAAATCTTTTGCTGAAACAAAATTAGTAGATTCAGCAAAAGTTTTGCTAACACTTAGTAGATTACAAATTAAAAAACTCTTGCTAAAAATTAATAAAATTTTTGCTGAATATTAGTAGACTGAAAAAACTCAAAAAATTTGTAGAAAAATTATACTTTAGTTAATTTATTTGCTGAAAATCATAAAACATTTTTTTGTGATTATTTTTAAAATAATTTATAATACGTTACAAAATATAAAAATGTTAATACTCCCAAATTGACGATATGAATTAATGTAAACAATAGAAATAATTATATATAACTTAAACGAAATTATCTTTGAACTACTTACATCAATTATTGTCTAAATGATGCCATCTTTTAAAGGAACGCAAATGCCGCAGAGAATTATAGAAACGAAACGAAAAAATAACAAAATATAACATATACAACCCTTTTTGATTGCAAAATATATTGTTTGCAATTTGACCACACAAGATTATTAATATATATAAACATTTAGTTTACAAATACACATTTAATTTTTATTAAATTTAAATATTTTATTTTGTCTTTTATTTAAGCAGGAGACGACGCAAAATTAAAGTTGTTTTAATCCATAATTTTGTTTTATATATGAAAAACAGATTCAAAAATCTTCCATGGTTGATTTTCTTATATTATGTCTTACCAGAGATGTACTTTTTAGTATAATTTTCCTTGTCACTACTACATCGTGACATGCTGCGACATCTAATTCATTTGAGTATATCTCTCAGTCTGGTTGTCGTTCACACTATTGATGTGCTAATCAACACAATTTTTTTTAGCAAAATAAATTAGTAAAGCATTAGTAAAACATTAGTAAAACATTAGTAAAACATTAGTAAAACATTAGTTCAAAACAGTTAAGTGCTGAATAAGTATAACTAAAATTTTAGTTTAAAACATAATTTTAGCAAAAAATTTGCTGAAAAATAGTATACCTGATTTACAAGATGTTTTACTAACTTTTTTACTAACTTATTTTTTTGAGTGTAGATGAAATAAAATGTCCTGGATAGAAGACGGCACACACAGTAATCATAGTATTTCAATTTAATATTTTTTTTTTGTGGGTGGTGTAATGACAAATAGTTTTTTTGAGGGTCACCCAAATATACACACATTAAAATCAATTCATAAAAATACGAAAATATAGTCAAAACAACAAAAACTTAAGCAAAATTAACAAATTTTAGTTAGTTTTACAAAAGATTTCGTTATAATGTAATTTGTTGTATTTTTATGCATACATTTTTATCAGTGTAGCAACAACATATAAGAATTTAAAAATCCTTCATGTTTTCCCTAGTACTTAAAGTTTAATAATTTAAAAATTAGCGGTTAAGGAATTCGTCTACTGCCAATGCCTTAATTTCTGCAGCCTAGATTTAAATATTATATTCGTATCGTTGCACTTAAACTATGTGGTACTTCTCTTTATTTTTAAAATACAAACGTAATATTTTTTTATTAAAATAATTGCATTGACTTAAAAAAAAAATCTCTTTTAACGGCACATCATCTTAAGTTTCCTTAAGATTTCTTTTGATTTTCTTTTCTATACTCCTTTTCATTTGATATAACGACCATCGTCTTCGGATTTCTAAACGCATAATGTCCTTGCAACATAAAATATTTATATGATTTTCATTATCAAAAGCTTTATTCTTGCTTTTATTTATTTATCTATCTGCACACAGCACGATTTTTTATGTATTGTTGTCTTTTTATAAACCCGTGATTTACATTTAATTTATGTACCAAATATCAGAAGTACAAGTGTTTTTAACTGTAAAGTGGGGGGTCAAATTGTAGAAGACTCGTTAAGAGGTGAGATTACGATGCATTGCTTGATGCTAAGGCAGTGAGTTTAAATACCAGTACGACACCAACAAATAAAAAGTTTTTCATATAGATCAAATTAACAATATAAAATACTTTGTTCAATTGACACATAAATTAACCACTGACGAGTCCCAGGAGGGGGACGAAACTGCGGCAGTCTGGTGTATGCCTTGTGTCCGTAAAATTTTTCAATAAAAATGTTTTCTTCTTCTTCTTCCTGTAAAGAGACTAACTAAAGTAATGTTCTACTGTAATTAATATAAAAATTAATTACGATTGTCATTATCTGACGGTTGCAAAACACTTTCTGACATTGAATGAGTTTTGCAGGATTTCTCTAGATCAATTGAATTTCTTTACATTTAACTAAAAAAATCTATACATATACTCAGAGAACTTCTACTTTAAAAATATGTAATTGTTTTTGGGTTGTAATACAGTTTCTTTATTTGTAATGTAAATGTCAGTCATTTGTAGAACAAATTTAATTTTTAACTAACCTTGTAGTTCATTTAAAAAACAAGCCACATCTAATGACTGTTTTATGATTTTACATTATTTTATACGGTCATATTTTGTTATTTAAAAAAATAAAAAAGTTACATGTTTGTTTATTTTTACTACAATTGTCAGTCATTTTTTGAACAGTAAAAACAAATGACTAATGTTAGTTGAATTTAGGGAAATAATAGTCGTCCTTTTTTTAAGTGAACTTTCATTTGTTTTAAACTACAATTGCTGTCGTCTTACATAATATCCTTAGTGTATGAAATTTATAAATCAAATATACTTACGGCAAATTATACATTAAGATTAAGTAATTTTTTGGTTGGACTTAACAGATATTTTTACTAAAATTTAACAATCGTCTCATTAAATTTAACCCTCTAACGGAGAAGTCCGCCTCCAGACGGGTTTTTCAAATTGGCCATAAATGCGCCAAAGGAGTGTTTTCTAATAAGAAATTAAGCTACTAAATAGAAAACCAAATTTCCAAAATATTTTGTGAATTAGTTTTTTGTGTGCAGTGCGCGGTTTGGAAGCGAAAAAGTGTTAAAATTAAAATTACGTGAAATTTCAAAAAATAAATATTGTGAAATGAACATAATTTTAGAAAATCTTAAAATCCATTAATGCCCAGACGTTTTTTTTTTTTAATTTTGAAACAAAATTTTTGAACACTCTTTAATTTTTTCAGAGCATGCTAAATTGTAACAACTCTGCTGGCAACTTAAGTTGCCTATGGGCATTAATGGGTTAATGGTAATTAGAAACCGTTGATAAAAAACACAAAGTAGGATTGAAGCATAAGCTTTTAAAATAAAATCTCTTATTTTGGCCCAAGGGCATACAAGTTTCTCATACGATATCTTCTAAGGCTTTCGTCTTAACATTAAAATGTATGAACGGCTTTTAATAAAATGAGACTGAAATATTATATTTAGCAGTAGTAGCAAAGCCTTTAAGGTTGATCGATATTTATCATGTTTGGCAAACACTACAGTTTCATTATAATTTCATTTGAAACCACGATTCCAATACACAGAACAAATCATCAACCTAAAAAAAATTAATTAAAGATTTGAATTAAATTTGTTTCTAAACAACTATTTAACTGAATCAATTAATATTTTAAATGGCTTTTAAATATATAAATACATATTTTATTTTAGACGTAATTCTTAAATTATTTTTTTTATACACTGTATGCTTAAATAGAAAATTTTCAGTATAAAATACCAAATGAAGTTCACGCAAACGTACAGACGCTGCATTAACAAAAACACACATACAAACGTATCGTTCACACACTTTTTTTGTGAGTATATATATTTTTTTTTTTTTTTTTGTAGAAGTTAATTTTTTTTTCTTTTAAATTTTCAATTAAAGTTTTAATTGACATTACCACTGCCGTGAAAGGTGTAAAATCAATTAAAATATTAATTGATTCAATAAATTATTTAATTGAAACCCGTTTGTAGTTTTTTTTTGTGTAGTGACATGTGTCTTCTGATATAAGAGGGCTTATTTCAAAATTTTAAATTTTGTTTAATCAACTAAATTGCGTTTTAAACGGTAATTTCGGTATTTTAGCGTTGTTATATTTTTCAGTAAATGCACAAAAAGTGTAATTTTTTGGATGTAGTTATATCTGGCTAAGATAAATACTTAATGCCTAAATTAATTAATTTTCTTTAGAAATGTTGAGGTTAAGAAGAAGAATAAACGTTTTTACAAAAAAATTATAAACACTATTCATTTTTAAGTCAGACTAGACTAGTTTCTGCCTCTCTTTATAGACAGGCGTCATCAGTGATTTTCCATTTAAATTGTATTATTATTTGTGTATTCATAATTGTCAGATTGTCTCTATATGATAAATTTTTCAATAACCTGCGGCTGTAAGAATCAAACCTGCGCTCTTCTTACATTCCAAACGTACCAATACCAAGTCATGACCGTTTAGCGATCACACCCAAGTATGGCCTCGAATGTAATGCAGCTAAATTGCAGTTTTCTTTCCTATTAGCTTTTCTGTTATTGTATATTATATTTAGAAGTGACAACACTACAACGACAACGACAAACACAAATATTCTATTTTTAGATTTTTGTTTATTTTTCTAATCTCCTCCGTCTCTATTTCACAACGTTACCAGATTGACGTATGGTTTTTACGTTCAGTGTTGACAACTTTTGCGTTTCGAGTTGATTAATTTTTTGTTTTTTTTCCAGATTTTTAAATTAGCTCTAAAGCTATTTTGGCCCATATCGCCAAAGTAGGCAACGAAAAAAAATGGTAGAAGAACATATAGTTTATTTTTAGTGCCGAACATTTGGCATGAATTTCATTCCAAAAAAAACATTAGGCCGATTTGAGCGTTAAGCATATTATATGTTAAGCCAGAAAACAAACAACATTTCTTATAAATAAGTGTATCTCTGTGTAATGCGGCCAACCCCTGTTTGTCTAAATCTATGTTGAAATATTTTTGAATCATTATTTTTTTTAAATACTTATAGATGCGTATATTTATCGTTATTTTATTTGTTATAAACGTTTTCAAATTGAGTTCGTAAAATAGCAGCATCTATTACAGACATTGTTGTTTATGTTGTAAAATATTTTCTTCATAAAGAATTTAGTTACAGTATTATTTGTATCACTTATAAATATAATAAAAAATATAGCAACGTCGTGTAACGATATACAAGGATATAAATATGAATAAGATTTTATATAGAATTCTACAAGAAGAGTGTTAAAGGCAAAATAATATTACGGTGGGTATCAGAGAAACAAGCCGATCGGCGCAAAATCAGCTGCGCGTCGCCGATTTTTTTAAATTTTCAGCCGCCGCCGTTTTAATCGGCTCGCATCGGCTTAAAATGTGAGCCGGATAAAACGGCAGCCACCGAATTTTTATTTTCGCCGACCAATTTTGCTATCATTTTAATCAGTCGTGTTTGGTTGTAAAACGAGTAAAAAATAACAAAAATTCTCAGAAAGAAGAAAAAATTAAAAATAAATGAAAAATGCAAAAAAAAATAGATTTTTACGGATTTGTATGGAAAATCTTGAATCTTCAGAATCGGATTCTGAAGAAGTTTTCGGCGTTTCAAAACAAAAAAATGTAAAAGATTACGCCAAAATTAGTGTTAGTTATAGCAGTGGCTCAGAATGCTGGAACAGTTTTGGGCGTTTGGAAATATTAAAAAACAAAGTATTAGAAAAACAAAAACAAGTTATGCATATACCTCAAATACATCTAAAGATGCATGCATAATGTAAGGGAAAATTAGCAGATTTTTCTGAAAATCTTTGATTTCTAAGACATTACATTTCGGGAACTAGAAGGAACAAAACTCTTAAGCTTTGTAAGAGTAATTGTTTTGTAAAAGCCAACGTTTATACCAATTGTCGTTTAATTTGGGAAAAGTGCTGAAAAAAGTGCTTTGACATGCATTAAATGTATTATAACAATTTAAAAAAAAAAAAAATAATTATAATCTGTTTATTTTTTCTTTAAATAAATTTAATGTGTTTTAATAACTATGAACTTTTATTTGTTTTATTAACAATTAGCCAACCCAATTTAATTAAATCTTTATAATTAATAACTTGTGCATATGCTTGGAAATGCTTTTTTTGATTATATCTAGCGATATATCACTAGATTTTATCTAAAAATCGTCAAGATACCAACAGTTAAAAAACATCATTTTAAGCCGACAATTCAGCCGCCGCCGATTTTTTAACCGCCGTAGCTAAATAGGTTGCTCCGCCGCCGCCGAAAATTTTGGGTCGGCTTGTTTCTCTGGTGGGTATCTGTTTTATAGATTTTCTTTGATTATAAATATAAAATTTTGCAAACGCTATTCATTAAAATGTCAATGAACTTTGGAATAGGACACAACAACACATTTGGTCAAATGCTTTGATAGACATGTTTTATTTAAATAATAACAGCTATCTATTAGGATGTCCCTTAAAAAGTGACTTGTCAATTTTCGCTCATTACTTAATATTGAAAATTATAAATTTTTAAAATATTCAAAAGTCCATACTTTTATTTATACTTAAAATAATTACAATATGGAATTCTAACTCCATCGGAAATCATTAACCCACTTTAGTCTGGTATCAAAAATGTTACTCAAATTTGATAAAAATGCCAAAACGTGTTTTTTATCGGTTTTTTTTTTTTTGCTATTAAAGAGAAAAAAAATTTTAAACATTAAAATTCCTATTTTTGTGTGAAGCTACACAAAGAGAATTTCTTGGGATTGTTTTAATAAAATTTTTTTCACTAAACTTGTGAAATTTTCTTCACAATTTCTGTTTCAAGCGATATAAAAAAGTTCCATAGCTTTAAGAAAATCATTTTTGAAGTAAATTTTTATAAATCGTACTTAATTTGTAATAACTAAATCATTAAATTTTAAGCAAAACTGCATTAATATAACGAAAAGTTTCAATGAACGACTTCCAGTGACATTTCATAGATATAATGCAAAATTTTATTGATATCAGGCAGAAAATTCTCTCAGTGTTCTTCTTTCCCGGACATTTTTAATTAATATTGATAATTTTGTAAAATATTTAAAAAATTAGTGTTTTCATCAAAGTTTGCAAATTTTTCAGAAACATGTCACTTAAATTTGATTGAACTATAATATAATTATTTTTACTTTTATTTAAAACATGTTTTTAAGCAAAAAAAAAAAACAAATGGAACGTAATTTTATTATGATTACAAGTCCGCAAAGCTTTTCAATCAATCCAAAAAAGTGCACTTGTTAAAAATAATTATTTTTTTTAATTTGATACAGGGTTAATATTTCCGCATTTTGTCCAAAAAAGACCCACTAGGAAATTTATAAAATAATTTCTTTCCGATTTTAATTAAATTTGGAAATGTGATAAAGTGCATTACTTAAACTAACAGAGCAATTCTTTATCGTACCAATCTTACTGTTAAGGGCTAAAAAGGTGGTGTACAACATGGTCAATTTAAAAGCTTTTCACACTTCTGTATAGTGACCATTCGCACTGATTTGATCAGTACATGTACTGATATATAGTCATAGATACTGATGAATAAATAGTGTACTGTTTTGCACTGTTTCTTTTTAAATTGTTTTTTAACATTTTCAGAAATGTCACTTTTTTCCTTTGAAAAGCCCAAGTTTTTATGCATATGGAATACCCTATTCTGAAAGAGATATTTTTTCTATATTAAAAATATATTAATCTGATGAAAACTCTAAAAAAATTTTAAAAACTGAAAGTTTTTATTAAAATCAAACATTAGTTTAAATATTCAGGACCAAAAATTAAAAAGTCGTTAGTAGTTTTCAAAAAATTATATATTTTGAAACCTAAAATTTTACTTTCTGAAAACTTCTTGGAATTTCAGTATTCTTTGAACACTTATGACATTTATTTTACATGCGAGTATTTAATAAAATACCTCTTGCATCTAGCAAAAATAGGGCTTACCCAGAAGGCATGATTTTTGTTCGCGATGTCCCACTTGGTATGTCTCTTCTAAGCAGGTGAAAAGCGCTTCTTTCTTGTGCTCTAAGAAGCAGTAAATTTAATTGATTGTATTGATTATTTACTGCTTCTTTGTATGCTATTCACTTCTTCAAAGGATGCATTTCGTGAAGCGCAACAGAAATCCTTCTCTAATTGCTTTATTGAATGCAAGGCGGTTAAGCAATATTTTGGAAGCATACAAATGTAGTTACTGCTAACCAAATCGAAATTATTCTTTACTGGGCCTTTATGAAAAAGCTTCATATTTTTCATGAAACTATTTTAAATGAAACTTTTAAATAATGAGATTAGAAAAATAAAAAAAAAAAATATAAAAATAGAAGATTTGTGCTGTTAGTGTTGTTCACTTCTGAGTATAATACACAAAGCTAATAAAAGGAAAGAAAAACTGCAATTTAGCTGCATTACATTCGAGGCCATACTTGGGTGTGAACGTTTAACGGTCATGACTTGGTATTGTTACGTTTGTAATGTAAGAAGAGCGTAGGTTTGATTCTTACAGCCGCAGGTTGTGGAAAAATTTATCATATAGAGACAATCTGACAATTATAAATACACAAATAATAATACAATTTAAATGGAAAATCACTGATGACGCCTGTCCATAAAAAGAGTCAGAAACTAGTCTAGTCTGATTTAAAAATGAATAGTGTTTATAATTTTTAGAGAAAAACGTTTATTCTTCTTCTTAACCTCAACATTTCTAAATTTAAATTTTTTTTAATTTTTTGTTTTAACTACATTTAGTTAATAAAAAGTTTTACTGGACTAATTCGAGAGAAACTTCGTTGATTTAATGCAAAAATTCATTAATATCATGAATATGATTCTGGCAGTGTATAAACTAATTCATAAAAGTATGCTGAGTCTAAAATTTTTTATAAAAATGTTGAAAATTTTTAAAATCTCAAGCGATTTTGTAGGTATGTTTCCCTCAGAATCTGAATTTTTATAAAATAAAGTAAATTCGGTGTGTTTTTACGAATTCATCAACAATTTTTTTTTTTTTTCATAGTACTTATTTTATGTCAAAAAAAAATGGTCACCCTACTTTTTTGGTAATAACATAAATAATGTTTTATGGGTCTTGTTTGTCCCTTGGCCACTGTTAAAGATTTTTTGAATAAAAAATAAAAATAATTATATTCTACGCAAATGTAAGTAATATTTTCCCGAAAATTGTGCAAACTGTAATGAAAAGATTTAAATTTTGTTAAGTTTTGAACAAAACATTCAATTTTCATAAAATGTTCGCTCCACACATAAACACGAATTATCATGTTTTCAATTTATCGATTTATTCTTTAACTAAATTTATTATATCATAAAAATGGCAATCAATATATCCCAAGAAGGCATTTTAAAAAAGTGTTTGATATTGAATTAAAAAAAAAAACGAGTTCTGCAACTTTTTTTTTTAAATTTGAGGGTCATTTTTGTTTTCCGGCTAATGTGGGTTAATGATATCTGATGAAGTCAGTATTCCATATCTAAATAATTTCTTTATTTAATAATAAATGAAATCACAAATTAAAATGCAGTTTTGTAGACACTAATGAGTTTAAAACAAATTTTAAAATTTATAAATAATTATAATTTTGAAATTTTTTTTAATTTAAAAATTTAAAATGCTATAACTTTCGCTGCCCTGGCTCAAATTTATACACTCGAACGAATTAAAGTTTATTATATCTAGTATTTCAAGTTTACAAAGCGGCATTGATGTGCCATTAACAAATTAAAATTTTTTTTAAAAAATTTTGAGAAACATGCAAAACAGAACCTTTCACAAAAAATTATGGGGAAAGTAATGAATTTCACTTTTGATCGAACTGAAAAGTTCAATTGACTATAATTTGTTTCAGAAAATACATAATCGACTTAAACATTTGTCAAACGATTTAGCAAAATTAGATCTTAATGACACTTAATGTTGTTTAAATTTAAAATGTTGCAAAATAATAACATCAAAATTTTTGATTTCGATCAAAAGTGAAATTCATGACATATCGCACACCTAGTACAAAAGTGACTCAACTCAAAATGTTTAATTTTTCAGAAATCGAAAAAAAATATTTACAACTTTATACCAATTGAAACATAAAGAAAGACATAACTGTTTTGTTAGCAATAGTTAACAACAACAAAATACTGATATTTTTTGTTATAGATAAACAAGTGTATTGTGCACAGTTTAAGCATATAAACCCGAAAAATTTAAATTTTGAGTTGAGTCACTTTTGAACTGGGTATGCGATATGTGTATAAGTTCATAGGATGTTTAAAATTTTTTGGAATTCAAATATTATTAAACAACTTGTATATATTTGCTTATTACCACCGCACTTGAACATATCTTATGATAATTTACAAAATCTCATTAACAGTTTTGTACATTCATTACAAAAAGAAAATAAATATGGAAATTTTGTGGTTTTTAGATAGTTTTATAATAAAATAATTTCCTTTGGTTTGTTAATAAGAAGAAAATTAATTGAACTTTTTAATTACAATTCAAATTTATTTTAGAAAATAATTAAATTTTCTCTGGTTGCTGACAGTCACTAGAGATTCTGGGTCACTTGTCAAATGCATATTTTATTCAGTAATGAAAGTTTATATCATATATTTGAGGGTATTTTCACATTCATAACACTGTATACATATTTGTATGTAACTACATATTTCAATAACATAAAGTTGAAATATTTTCTTGAGAAATTTCCCGGGAGGTTTAATATGTTCGTATGTACAATATGATATTAAATGCAGAATATATATTTGTATTAGAACAAATATTAAAAGCAAATTATTATTTTAAAATGAGCAACATAAAATTTTAGTTTTATAACTAAACAAATAGTTATACCAATAATCGTTTGTTAGTTTTTTTTTTTTAATGACTTTATTATAAATTCTTTTGAAATTTAATTTAAAAAAATTTTTTTTTAATAAAAACTATTTCTCTTTTGATTGCACTGTGCAACAAATTTTGGCTAAACGACTATTACCCGAAAGAGACCAACGGTAAATGAAAATAGACTATCAGTATACCAAAACCCCTAAAGGGTTTCAAAAAGTTGGCTCGTATTTTTAATTTATGATCTTTTAAAGTTGGGCTATTTTGAGTAAATTTTCTCGATGTATTATTATAACTTATAAAAATAAATTTGTAAAAAAAGCGAGAAAAAACAAAGCTACTAAAAATTAGTTAAAAATTTTCTTGCAGAAATTAAAATGAACCGATTTTTTTTTTCTAAATATTAGTACTATAAGTACAATAAATATTTAGTTATATTTGGGCGAAAATTTAGTTTACTGGAAGTAACAAAACGATCTGCTGAAATCAGCAAAAACGTTTACTAATTATTGGTAGACAAAAAATTATTAAAAAAATGTGAACTAAATTTATGGCAAATATAGCAAAAAATTTTGTTTACATTACAGTTTTTGTTTGCTATTTTGAGGCGACTAATATTTAGTAAACGGTTTTGCTAATTTTACAGAGTAAAATGCTATTTTCAATTAACTAAAATTCCCCTCGAATATAACTAAAATTTTGTAAAGTTAACAGATTTATTTTTGCTTTTTCTGTTTTTTTACAGTTTTATTTCAATGAGTGTAATTCATTGGTATATACAGTGCGTTCATAAATTATAACACATTTGCCAATCTGTAAATCAATGTTTTATAAAATTTCAACTATGGATGCTATAATCATCATCTATTTGTGGAACTTGTATCAATGTCTCCTCTTTCTAAAAATTAATTAATATTACTCAAAACTCCCATTAATTAGAAATACCGTTATTAAAATCATTTACATTGCAAAACATTGCATATTAAAGCGTTAAAATTGTATAGCACAAAAAAAAAAAGGCTTTGTTTAACAAAAATAAACAATTAATTCGTTTATTTATTAATAATAATTAATTTTTAGAAAGAAGATATATTGATACAAGTTCCACAAAGAGGTGATGATTATAGCATCCACTGTTGAAATTTTTTAAACATTGATTTACAGATTGGCAAATGAGCTATAATTTATGAACGCACTGTAAATTAAACAATTGGAAATGAATATTTTAGGCCAAAGAAATTCAAATTTATTAATTTGTATTCTTTTTGTAGTTTCACGCTGAAGAAAAACGCCCCGCTGAATATATAAATGCTGGTAATATACTTTTGTTTGGAAAACATTTCCGTTTCCCATGTTTCTAATATAACATGTTTGTTTGCAAATATAATTATATTTGCCTGTAGTGACAAACGTCTACCTGCAAACATATATAGGTTTGCCTGTATATATATATATATATATATATATATATTAGAGTTAGTTTTGAAAAATAGATTTTTGGATATTATCACTTTTTTGAAGGTTTTTGTATCAATAAAAATAATGGCGTATTTTTTTTTTTTTTAATTTCAACTCCTTCCCGTGCCTATAGGCGACTCAAATCGCGGATTTTGGGTCCCTTTTCCTATACAACAAAAACGGCTAAATATATGTCAAATCTGACTTCAGTATTCGATTCTACGGGAAAACTTAGGCCCATAAGCTTTTTTTTAGTTTTTGGAATGCACCAGAATGCATAATTAGAGTGGTCCAAAAAAATAATTTTGTAAATAAAAAATTAAAATATTTTTTTTGTTAATATACAATGAAAAAAACACTTACATCTGACAAAAATGGTCCAAAAATTTTAATTTTGTAGTTACCCGTTCAAAAGTTATTAAAGTTTAAAAATTTAATGTATTATACAATGAAAAAGTACTCCTAGCTGAGAAAAATTGTGCAAACATTTTTATTTTATAGCAACCCGTTCAAAAGTTATATAATAAATATAATTATAAATATAATAAATGCAATATAAAAAAGATTTTATAGAAGTAGAAGAGGGAGAAGAAGTGGTTAATAATGTTGTTGATGCAGCTAACAAGTTGGCATATTTTGATTCCGCTTTTAGTAAGTCACCGTTTGATTTTATTACTCTTCAAAGTTTAAAAACTCTGGTTAATTTTGGAATTAACATATCCTTTATGCTTTATAACGCTGTTGAGTGGCCAGCCCAGAAAGGTTTTCGTAATGCAATCGAACAAACTAAAAATATATAATCAACAAGTATCTACCGAACAACTTGTTGGTATAATTTCGCGCCTGAACAACTCGTGTTTAGTTAAAAATAAAGATAATTTAAATTGTTTAGCTTTATCTGCTGTGGAAAGAAATGGAATTAATTAGAATTGTTGTTAAATAGAAATTACAAAACCAATAAATTATTTTGTATTCACTAATATATTAAGCCGTTTTTGTTGTATGGGAAAAGGGACCCAAAATCCGCGATTTTAGTCGCCTATAGGCACGGGAAGGAGTTGGAATTAAAAAAAAAATAAGTACGCCATTATTTTTATTGATACAAAAACCTTCTAAAAAGTGATAATATCCAGAAATCAAAATCAAAAAAAATTTGAAAACGAACTCTTATATATATATATATATATATGTTTATAATAAGTATGTTTGCATGTCCCAAATATAATATCTAAAAAATTGTAGATTGCAAATAAAGGGTGTCCCAAGAAGAACGCAATTTTTAAATCTGGCAACATTCGAAGTGTCATTGTTTGACATTTGAACAATTGTTATTGTTTGCTAGTAGAAGGTACGAGGCTAGTAAAAATGGAGCGGTACACGAATGAACAACGCATTCTCATTGTGAAATTGTTTTACCAAAATGGTGAAAGTTTTGCGGCTACAGTTCGCAAATTGCGATCAATTTGGCGAGGCCCATTTTCATCTTGATGGCTTCGTCAATAGGTAGAATTGTCGCATTTGGGGTGAGGAAAATCCTCGAGTGATTCACGAGAAGCAAATGCATCCTCAACGTGTCACTGTGTGGTGTGGTTTTTGGGCTTGAGGAATCATTGGACCTTTTTTTTATGAAGATGAGGCATGTCAAGCGCAAACAGTCAATGGTGTTCGGTATCGTGAAATGATAACCAGTTTTTTCTTGCCTAGAATTGAAGAATTGATTCCAACAAGACGGCACCACATGTCATACAGCCAGAGAAATAATTCAATTGCTGCATCAGTCATTTCCCGGTCGTGTTATTTCGCGTTTTGGAGATCAGAATTGGCCGCCTAGATCGTGCGATTTAACACCATTAGATTTTTTTCTTTGGGGTTTTTTGAAGTCGATGGTTTACGCGAATAAGCCGACGACGGACGCTGCATTAATGAAATACCGCAGCATTCATGCAAAACGGTCATTGAAAATTTCATTAAAAGATCGCGTGCATGTCAGCAAAGCCGCGGCGGCCATCTGCACGATATATTGTTCCATACATGACCTCATTCTGTCTACTTTACGATATAATAAAGTTTCACGATTTTTTTTTAAATATCTGTGTTTTATTTAAAATTTAAAAATTGCGCTCTTCTTGGGACACCCTTTATATCTTTGTTTCGGTTCGAACATTTAAATCATCCTAAACATATATATAATTACCTGCAAAGATATTCCAATGTGTATTTTTTCTGCCTGTTTAATTGCACTTCTAGACCAATTTCTGTGATTTTCTGTGCGTTGCACTATTTTTGTCACAATTTTTACAACACAATACGCGCATTTCATTTATTTTATTCTTGGTTTTATCAACAAAAAAGTCGTAGAGAATATTATATAGAAAAGCATGCTTCTTATTTTTGATTAGGGTTAAATTTGTGCCCTTAAATAAATGCTGTTGTTTTGGAAGTACCCGATGAAAAAGGTTTCTATATAATCATATTTGGGTATATATAGTATCACATATAACTAAACATCACATCTCATCTGAATGAATCTATTCTAATATCATGGAATCTAATCTCATATAGTTTGATCCGAAAATGGGTTTATCAAATATGATCAAATTATATATAATTTACTACAATTTCATATAATAAGTTTTTTAATTAAAAAAAAGTTAACAATTAAAATGTTGATAAGTACTTTTTATTTTAATCCAATGAAGTACTACACACAGAGAAAAAATTACCTATTTGCCAACTGAAATTCAGTTAAAACGACTCAAATTAGGTTATTATAACTTAACATTAGTTTTCACAACGAAGTTCGGTTAATTCAAATGAAATTTAAGTTGCAACACCCAAAATTTTCATAAATCTAATGTAAATATTGTTGTAAATTCAGTAAGAATTTATAAGTTGTTACCATAAATATACACTTTTTACTTCGGTTGTCACTTTATTTCTCTGTGTGTACTTTTAAATCATTTATAAAACATATAAATGTTAATTTTACAAAATAATGTTACATCTAAAAATATGTGCTTTTTATTAATCTGTCGTTGGAACATATAATAAATTGTAAACCCTAGGTAAAACAAACCATTTACCGAGGCTCGTAAAATTTTCAAGTTGAGCGCCAAATTTTCAAGAGAACACTTACAGATTTTTCAGGAGCAGAAATAAGCAGCAAACTCTACAGTTCCTTGTTATACAAAATAATTAAAAATAATAACTCGGTGTTATGGATCAATACGGTATTTTGTTTATGAAGGATAATGCACCCTATTTAATACTCAGCAATTTCAGATTGTTCGAAACAACTATTTTGTTAACCACAAAACAGGATCAGTGTTAGAAAGTATATTGCCTATAGTGGAACTAAGCAACTATTTAGTTAAGAAAATGGAACACTTATAAAGCACTACGCATGTTATAAGGCTTGCTGTTTCATTTGTTTAAACAAGAAGTTTCCAACGCTCTCTTCTAAAAGCCTGAACTGGTTGTAAGATAGTTTCGAAAAAAATGTGTTAACAGTGATAATTTTAATTAATTCATTAATTTTTATGATTTTAGACAATTTCAGTTAAATTTTAAAGTTATTTTGTGTTCTTTAATATATTCTCTGCATGCATTTTGTATAACTAACACAAAATTTTGTTTATATATACTAAAAATATGCATGAAAAAACCCTCTAAAAAACTGATACTCTTAAAACCAGTTGGCATATAAAAGTTACAAGATGTTGAGTCCTCTTATTTGGTATATATGTTCGTTGGTTGTAAACCTAATAATTATAACGTTGTTTTTTAGTACTTTAATAAAAAAAATATTAATAATCATTAGAAACCATAACATTGTAGTTTAGCATGTTGTGTTGCAGAAAATTTTGAAACTCATTTATGTTCTAATTTTAAACGGTGCTAAAAAAATATATAAAATTCAATTTCATCAAATTGTAGCATATAGACTTCCATGTGATCATATATAGTAGAGTATATGGTCAGATATATGATCAGATATACAAGATTTGCAAATATATGACAAACGATACAATGATATATTACGCCATATTTAAAAATGGTCATAAACTTAGTATAATATATGAACATGTATCGTTGCATATATAATTATATCAAGTTTTATATGACTATATATACATTTTATCATCATGTAGTACAAATTTGAATCTAAATTTTAAATAATGTTTTCATGGACTAGTACTACACTCATAAAAAAGATAGTAAAAAAGTGAATTCGGTAACTGCTATTCACAGCAGAAAAATGAAGAGCAAAGTTTATATAAGTGTTTCAAGTTCCAAAGAGGATATACAAATATAGAGACTGTATTTCTCACGCCTCTCAGCAACAAAATACCAAACACGGGTAAGCAAATGAAAACATTTTTTTTTTACATTAAAAAATAATTGCAACATATTGATAACAAATTGTTGCTCTAGACACTCACTTCATTTTGCTTATATTTTGTTATTTTCTATTAAAATTTAATATATTTTAATGTTATTTTGCTTATTTTATCGTTAATATTTGAAATAAATAAACATTTTATTAAATTATTAATCAAAAACATGATACAAATTAGTTTAAACTTTTAAATAAATTTAACAAATAAAAAGGGCAGATTGACAGAGACTGAGGTGGATAGAAACCCACTGATTACAACACTTAGAAAGCGAGCACGGGAATGACATCAAGAAATACCATAATAATTGATTTAAATAATGATTTATATTTATTTGCGCTTGAACCCCCATAGGTAAATTATCCAAGTTTGATTCTACAGAACTAGCTCATCGCCATTGTTGCAAAACTTGAGCATTCACAACGCATGTCCAAAGAATAGGGCAGATTTTTAGATTCAATAAAATTGCATCAATAGATAAACATTTTCTACGCTCTCACAGCAAAAGCTTGGGCAAGCTACTGAAAACATTTGTTTGTGCTACTAAAAAATCAATGCATCATGCTGATTAAAAAATTGTTGCTCAAAACAAGCATTTTTATTTTTTCTTTTCTGATTTTTTCAAAAATTTAATGCATTGGTGCAAGTTCACTAACCAATAAATAGAGAAGTTGTGCGAAACAGAGATGGATATAGACCCTCTGATATAGACATTTACAATAACATATTCTTGCAACTTTGCAAGAATATTGTATTGTTAATAACCAAAGAGTATATACAAATAGAGAGACCACATTTACCACGCCTCTCCGTAAAATACCAAACTCGGGCAAGCATATGAAAACATTTTCTTTTACACTAAAAAATTACTTCAACATGTTGATAAAAAATTGTTGCTTAAAACACTCACTTTTTTTTGCTTATATTTTATTATTTTATATTAAAAATTAATACATTTTAATTTTATCATGCTGATTTTATCATTAGTATTTTAAATAATTACAAATTTTATGAAATTATTTTTTAAAAACATGATAAAACTTAATGTGAACTTTTTAATATCTGAAACATGTTTTCTTTTGCTCGGTGCGAGTTTACGAACAAATATATTGAGAAATATTTATATCTAATTAGATATAATTTAATGTCCGGGTAGGGATAAATCTATATTAACATTTTTATCCGGGTATGAGTAAGTCAAGATATCGTTTTATCCGAAATGAAAAATAAATGTTTTTGAATATTAGACTATATGTTATTATATATTATTTTGATTTGCGTTATATCCAATTATGCATGTATTCTTACATAATAAGATTAACCATCATATACGATTATATATTGATCGATACGTAATAAGATATAATTATATGAGGCCTCGTATTAAAAAATTTAGAGAAAGTAGATTTATGTATAAACATACATAAACGTACGTAATCATATATAATAACATACAATAGCACATATATTTATATAAAATAATTCACGATTATGTGTAAACCTTTTTATTTGGGTTTACTATATATTTCTATATATAATGATATATGTTGCCTTATATATTGTACCATGTACACTTACATATGATATATGGTCGAGTATATGGTCACAGATAGATATATATTTCATATGATCAGATATACAAGATATGCTAATACATAGCATACGATACAATGACATATGATGATATATTTATAAACTAAGTATAAGTATATGCTTATAACATATAAGCACATATAATGATATAAAGTTGTATATGAGTGTATGGAATCTTTTTTCTTCTGGTATTTAAAGTTATTTGTCATTTTTTAAGTTCATTGCTTGGTATTTATTTGTTTTTTTTATGCCGAATAGATCACTGACAAATTCCCTGATAGCCTTGTGATAGTTAGTCTTCACAGACAAAATTATTAAAAAAATAACGTTTGTGTTTAAGAAACTATTTAATTGAATCCATAAAAATTTAATCAATCAAAACTCAATTAAAATAATAATTTTTATTTTACAATTTTGTAACTAAAACTCGTTTTTAATTTTTTCTGAGTTTTGTTTTGGTGCGTGCTCTATTTCACAGTATCGCTGTACAAAGACGTATGAGTTATATGTATTATTCGTAAAAATTAAGTATACGTCGTGTGTTACAATTAGCTGTGAGTTGTGTATTAATTATAGGTTCAGTACTTACATTTTTAAAGTTTATTATATGAATATATATTTTTTTATGTTTTAAAGTTTTCTTTGTCTTTAAATTTTAATGACTTTATTTTAAAAAATTTACTTTTATTACCGTAAAAGCAATTAAAATTGATTGAACTGTTTTTTGGTGCTCTTGTTTGGAATTTTCACATTTTTACTACTTTTACTAGTGAAAACACTTGATGTTATTTGACGGACATAAAGATGTATTCATTTAGTTTTATTTGGTTTTTTTGGTAATTAAGTCATTGGTAACATACAGAGTTGATAGAGTAAATACAAAAACAAAAACTATGAAATAAAAAATTTTAAAATTTTAAAACTTTTTAAAATGAATGGTTATATTTATGGAGTGAGAACGAATAAAACCCGACACACATTTTTACTTTGAACTTTTGTTTATGTTCAAAAGACATATTTTTTATGGACATTAGGGTGGGGCGATTTAAACATCTTAATGGGCGCTTCGCGTTTCTGATTCTTGGGATTGTACTGAGCAAAAAAGTCCACTAGACCATACGTCCACGGTGAAAATCGAGCTTCCACATTTTGACTTTTTAGCCGTATTTTGTGAAAGTAACAATGTGTGGGATGAACATATCTCAGGAAGTAGGAGCAGCTTATCCAAGATTATGGTATAAATCTCTTCTTTGGAAAATTCTCCAGCAGACTAATGCAACAATCATATTTATGGGTGGGGTTTAAGGGGTTCATTTTTAATTTCAAAATAGGGCTTTTTTGCCGTAAAGTCAAAATGTGGAAGCTCGATTTTCACCGTAGACGTATGGTCTAGTGGACTTTTTTGCTCAGTACAATCCCAAGAATCAGAAACGCGAAGGGCCCATTAAGAGTTTTTTCCCTCCCTACTACTCGCCCCACCATAATGGACATAAATACAGAGTCTAAAAATAAATTTAAGAAATACTAAATTTAATAAAAAAATATTTTTTTATCGAAACATTTTAATACAATGTGAACACACTGGATCCCAACCTGGGCCTCCATGTTGTCTGTTCCACACGTAAGGAAAACGGTATATGTCACAGGTATATATGTCATAGGTAACAGCCTTTCGTAAAAATTATTTATGTTTCATTACATATGGCCACATAAATAATAAGATAGCATAATAGCATTATATCATTATACGACTATATTTAAAATTTTTTCCTCTGGGCGCCATTATTCGAATGCGATTTAGATTGATTTTAGAAATTAGAACAAACTAATGCAAACTTATATTATTAAATGTGTCAATTTCTATGATAAAACTGTATATAAAGCTTCACATGATTTTTTTTTGATCGGTTTATTTAAATTATTTAAAAATTTACTAATAGTGTAAAAGAAATATTAGAAAACAACACATAAGTTAAAAAGTTTTGAATAAGGTTTCTTGTGAAATTTTCTAATTGTGTTTGCGTTTGTGTTTAGGCAAAATATGATATAGAAACAGTCCCTTAGTCTTCATGTGTTAAATTAAAAACATTTTCAAAGTTAATGCTCTAATTAAGTTCTTCTTTTTAAGATATGAACACAGCAACAAAGAAAAACTCATACATACTTAATTACTTGAAAATTACATTATTTTTTTGTTGTAGTTGTGTGTTGCTAATATGTTTATACTTGTGTGTTTAAAATTATGTTGTGTTCCTCACTTAAACGTAAGAAATTTTATGTATATGTGAATGTAGTTTATGACCATAAGGTGTAAGAAAGTTAAAGTAAAATTTTCTTAAATATTTTTATGTCATTGGATGTGGGTGTGTGTACAAAAAACAAGTGTCTTGTATAAAAGACAACAACTACAGAGGGAAGAATATTAAACAACAATATTTTGAAGAAAAACAGGTAAAGTAAGCAAATGAAGCTTAATTACAATAAAAAAAAGTTAATATATGTATGTGTGTGTGTGTGCGTATATGTCTTATAAGTGTGTAATTTTTTAGAAAGTCGACAAAGACTTTAAATTATTCTTCTTTACACTGCTTCCTTAATATTAGCTTCATATACACAACATGAACAAACACATACAGCAGCAACATACAGCAACAAAGACTGTTACACTGTGCAAGAATGAACTGAATAGAAAGAATCATTAAACTTAAGCATGTTAATATTCAAAAGGATTATGCAAATTAAACACATACACACACACACACATATATATACCTCTAACAGACTTAAACATATACCCAACCATAAAATAAGCTCACTTAAATATACACAAACATACGCATGTACTATATATGAAAACAGGTATCCCTTGATTAACAGGATTAAAAAATCAAAGGATAATGAAATAACTGGATTTATAACGAAAATATCGTATTAACATTGTTTAAACTTTTTACTAAATTTTTGTAGTACACCAATCAACGGCCAAAAAACTTATTTTTAAAGAGATTTATGAGCTTCTTCATAGGGTACCAAGCAATTTCAAGGGGTTCCAAAATAAATTTCGTAGAATTAGGAAAAAAAAAATTGGACTAGAATAATTTGTGGTGTCCGACCGAACAGTGCGGCCAGAAAATGCATTTGGTCTTTATTCGGTATTTTAAAGCATTATGGGCAAATTTGGCGGATGGAAAAATGTTTATTGGGCTGATTAGATGATATTTTGAGTGTCAAATTTGAAGAAAAATATGTAGTTAAGCAATGAATTCACTGTTCGGCCTCAGAAAGTTCGGCCAAATTGAAAATAGTTTGGCGGCCGAACTTTTAACTTTATAGCTAAACTTCGGCTTTTCTCTTAAGTTTTATACACAAAATCGAAATAAATCGGCTCAACAAATATGATTACAATACCAAAATTTGTCATCATTGCCTCTAGATACCAAAAAACCGACAAAATATAGTTCTTTGGCCGAACTGTTCGGTCGGACACTAATAATTTGACTAATATGCTATTAGTATTTAAATTATTTAATATCAACAAGACTGTTAGTTCTGTAGTAAGAAAAATAATAACAACATAAAAATGAGTTATTTTTTTTTTTTTTGAAAACAAAAAGCTAAAAAACGACTCGCTAGATCACTTTTAACATTTTCTACAACTTAATTAGTACGTACAATATAAAAAACACAATTTTGGGTGTCTTTATTTTAAAGCATTTTTTCAGGGCCGACTACCATGAAAATATGTGATAATTTAAATTATTTTTTTTTTTTTGTTTAAAGGGAAAAATAATTGAGTCCAAGTTATGCTACTAAAATATGAAATAGAGTTTCCTTTAATACTAACATTAGGAAAGACAGACGAACAAACAACAGGACGGTAAAAATAAAAAATAGTAAGCTATTGAAATAAATGTGACAGTGTGGTTTCGATTTTAAATGATCAGTTGGGTTTAAGAAAGCTGTCTGCAAGATGGGTGCCGCGTTTGCTCTCAATTGACCATAAACGTAATCGTGTGACAACATCAAAGGAATGTTTGGAGTTTGTTAACCGCAATTCAAATGAGTTTTTGCGTCGTTTTGTAACTGTGGATGAAACATGGCTCAATTACAACACTCCGGAGACCAAGCAGCAGTCTAAACAATGGGTTTCTCCGGGTGAACCGGCTCCGAAGAAGGCCAAGGTAAGTTTGTCGGCCAATAAGGTGATGGCAACAGTTTTTTGGGATGCAAGCGGGATAATCCATATCGATTACCACCAAAAGGGAAAAACAATCAACGGCGAATATTATGCCAACTTATTGCACCGATTTAACGAAGATTTAAAAAAAACACGACCCCATATGGAAAAGAAAAAAGTTTTTTTCATCAAGATAATGCACGGCTGCACACGTGTGCAGTCTCAATGGCAAACTTCCATGAATTGGGCTAGGAATTGGTACCTCATCTGCCATATTCTCCAGATTTAGCCCCCAATGACTATTTCCTATTTCCCAGCCTATAGAAATAGCTCGGTGGAAAGAGATTTAGCTGCAACGATGAAATTATTGATCAAACAAATGCCTATTTTATGCACATCGAAAAATCTTATTTTTTGGAAAGTATACAAAAATTGGAAAAACGTTGGACTAAGTGTATTGAGCTAAAAGGAGATTATGTTGAAAAATAAATTTTTATTTTGCAAAAAAAAACTGTGTTTCATTCAAAGAGTCACGGACTTATTGAGCCGCCCTCGTATATACCTATTTTCAATAAGTTTTAGGGCCTTTATAGAAAAAAAACTTAATATTAGGTTCTAGGATATATTGAGGGTGGGTGTGTCCTTGCTTGAAATTTAATAGAAAGCATCACACTTGTTTTGAATGACATGTTTATTATTCAAATAAAAAAGCCTGTAAAAGTTATTGAACAAAATTGTATTTGTTACAGATTGATAACACAAGGGAACAAAATTGAACTTTTTTTGTGTTGATTTGAAATTTATAGCAAATTTTTACTAATGTGAGGTCGCTGATTCCAAATCTGCACTTGGTTTTTCTCTATCAGCTCGACTTTTCGAGATATACCGTTATGTTCAAAATTAAGGCACTTCCGCTACATATATTGTAATAACTTGAAAACGGTTCACCATATTAAATTAAAAAAAAAACCGAAACTCGCAAACAATATTCTCTTTAAGCCGTGCTTACATTGTTTTTAAATTTTCCAAGTAGTTTTGGAGATATCGTTCAAGTTTTGAAAAAAAAATTAAAATTTTTTTAAAAAAAAAAATTTTTTTGTTCTTTAAAAATTCCTAAAAAATAAAAATGGGACAAAAATCACAGTTTTGGTCTAGAAACACTTAGGTAAATATATTTCGAATGAAATGAGCTTTATTTCATTGCAATCGGTGCACAACTTTTGATTTTGTTCACGATTTACTGAATTGATATAAATCGCGATTTCCATACAAAAATAACATTTTCTAATGTGTAAGTGTTTGTATGTAATAAGTTAGTTTTTATGATTCTAAGAATTAAAAAAATTAAGTAATAAAAAAAGATTATTTCATTTTTATGGTTGCGGTAGCAAACTCATAACGCCTATAAATGTTATTGTTCCTTTATGGCACCTATTCAGTTCACAGTCAATTAAAGAGAAAAAAGAAAAGTGCACTTGTTTTTATTGATGTGTGGTTTACCGTTGGTAACGGATGATTTTTTAAAGAAATTCCCCTTAACACATGTGTTCATTCATAATTGACTGTCAATAAAATTGTGGATATAATTTTTTCTAGGTACTTCAGTAAAAAACTACGAAGTATTTATATGGGTTCATTCAACCAATTTTTCTCATTCAACAAGTGTTTACGAAAGCGAAAAGTATAACGACAAAAAATATTAAAAAATTTTAACCTAGAACATTTCATCAGTGAACACAAAAAACTTTTGATTTTAATCCCTTGTTTTATTTATTGAAAACTGTGTTACTTTGAAATATATGTCAAAATTGGGCTATGACTACGTCAAGAAACACCTGTAATATCAATCCCAACTATTTTTGTAACATATGTGGCGAATACACGTTTATAAAAAATAGAAAAAGTGTGTCAGATTTTATTAAAAAAATTTATTTTGACTACTTCGGATTTACCATGGAAACCCGTGACAAGTACTGGATTCCTAATACTGTATGTAAAAACTGTGTAGAGTATTTAAGGTTATGGGCAAACAAGCAACGGACCCAGTTCAAGTATAAAACACCAATGATCTGGCGGGAACCTTCGAATCATTATGATGATTGTTGTTTTTGCGCTGTCAACATAACAGGCATTAATAAAACAAACCGGTCTAAATGGATTTATCCTAACGTGTTGTCTATTACCCAACCAGTCTTGTACTCTAGTGAGGATTCAGAACCACAACCATCTACATCTACACACAATTTTCACGACTTACGACAAAATGTTCCTTCACCAATTTCTGAATGTGGATCAGATGACTTCCATTTAGATATTTCTTCTGAACGAGAGCAATTTAATCAGGAGGAGCTTAGTGATTTAGTGAGAGACCTTGGACTCTCTAAAAAAGCATCTGAAATTCTTGCTTCTCGATTAAAGCAAATAAATCTGTTAACCCAAGGAACAACAATTTCATACTACCGTAACAGAGCATATGATGGCGGACTATTGCTGGAGCATTAAAAATAATCCCTCTAAACAAGATTATTTAAGAAAATCTTATAAAAGAAAATTTTTCGATGAGATGTAATTACATTGTAATATTTGTGTATTTTTTATTTTTCTTTAAAATTCTCTTTTTGTGTTAAATTAAAAATGAACAAAATCAAAAGTTGTTATTTTTGTATGGAAATCACGATTTATATCAATTCAGTAAATCGTGAACAAAATCAAAAGTTGTGCACCGATTGCAATGAAATAAAGCTCATTTCATTCGAAATATATTTAACTAACTGTTTCTAGACCAAAACTTTGATTTTTGTCGCATTTTTATTTTTTAGGAATTTTTAAAGAACAAAAATTTTTTTTTTTTTTTAAAAATTTTAATTTTTTTTTCAAAACTTGAACGATATCTCTAAAACTACTTGGAAAATTTAAGAACAATGTAAGCACGGCATAAAGAGAATATTGTTTGCGAATTTCGGTTTTTTTTTTTTAATTTAATATAGTGAACAGTTTTCAAGTTATTCCAATATATGTAGCGGAAGTGCCTTAATTTTGAACATAACGGTATATCTCGAAAAGTCGAGCTGATAGAAAAAAACCAAGTGCAGATTTGGATTCAGCGTCCCAAATAACCTTAAAAACAATATTCAGTTCTTAATCAACAGAACCATTGTTCCCTTGTGTAATTTTAGCAAATTTTAGCATAACATGACTGTAATTTTTTTGTAAAGTTAAAGTAGTATAAAAAAATTAGTAAAAGTTACTAAAAGATACTTTGTATACCTGACGCGAGTCGGGTCGTGTGCGGCCGGCCTGTGGAACGGCAGGTCCCAACGCTTCAAATAAGTTTATTGAACATTAATAACCTACCTTCCGCAAACATATTAAAAATCTTTTCGTATTTCGCTTAAAGTAAAGTAACATTGTTCTTTTATATTCTCAATTTCCTTTAGTTCATTAAATAAAATTTCTTGAGTTAGATGATTGACATACCCTCTCAAATTTGGTAACATAAAACATAGATTACTGAGATATCTAACTCTTTGGCATTTGCTGGCAGAAGACATAACTCGTGAGAGTGTGTAGGACGTACGTCCTATACCTATATAAAAAAAATTTGAATGTATATGAAAAATGTGTTTGTTGTTACAAGAAGAAGAAAAACGAGAGTTTGATATCTATGTACTCTATGATATAAAATAAAAATTTTTTATATAATGTTTACCGGCAACGTATTCCAAATGTTCCTTCTACATCTCATACTATTCACGACCGCACTATAGTAAAGAATACAAAATACTGTTTAAAAACTATTTCACTGTATTGTATTTTTGAGAATTGTCTGATTTGACAAATTGTCTTAAAACCCCAAAACAAAAACTTTTAGGCAATATGACTTTGCATTTGGTCAATATGACATTTTTGTATACCCACTTTTTGTTTTTGGTTCGGTTGTATTTAAAAAATTTTTAATGAAAATGAAAATTATTCAAGTTTGAGGACATACTCTATATTTTTTTATTATATATATATATTGATATTGTCACAAATAATCTATAGAGAGCCTCGAACTTGAATAATTTTCATTTTCATTGCACAATTAAAGGTCGAAATAACATAATTTTTATTTTTAATAAAAATTATATAAAACTTGTAAAATATTTTAATATAAATTTCCTTAGCTCATTTTGTATCACTCATCGATCCTGAGAAATTTTTTGACGACATTTTCGCTTTGTTTTTCCCAAGGTTTAGTACAATTATTGCTGTGCCATTTGACGATTTCTGTACACTTATCGGGTAAAGATATTATGAAAATTATAATTTTGATTTATAGGTATCTGTCGCACTGTGATATAAAACTATATCTATCGGATTTTGGAAAAATATAAATATATTTTTACATTATAAAAGAAAATTGAGTAATTTTCAGTATATTAAAGTTTTTACGAGTTCGGAAAATGCAGAATCCTATTTTCAAGTGTAAAAAATATTAGATCTGATCAGTTCTACCTAGATATGAACTATAGTTTCTGCATTTTTTTATTTTTTTTTATTTATTTGCATATTGAAAATCTAAAATTATCTCAAACTTTTTACTGCGTTATTACTATATATGTATCTCTCCTATACGAAATTATCAGGCCTTATATGAAAATTAGGGCGGGTCGATTTAAAAATCGCTCAACGTACATAGAAAATCGTATTCCAGGGATCAAAATAAGAAATTTTGCCGAAGGAACCATACCTCTAAAACGAATTCTGATGTCCCGACTTTTGACCCGTAGGGTCAAATTTTGAAAAATCCCACTTTGACCCATTTAGAGTGCCCCAATCGCATCCAACCCAATCGAATATAATTTATACATTCATCTGCTAGAGCGTCTTCCGGAGAAGAAATAGAGACCCTAATCTTGGAAAGACTCCTCCTACTTTCTGAAATATCTCTATCCCGAGATTTGTACATTTTGCTATAAAAACACGGCTAAAAAGGCCATCTTTCAACTTAAATTTTAACCCCTTAACGGTCACCTGGAATGATAATTTATGCATTAATCTGCTAGCACGTCTCCCGGAGAAGAAGTAGCTCCCATAATATTGGAGAGATTTCTCCTACTTTCTGAAATATCAAAGTGGGTTTTTTTCAAAATTTGACACTACGGGTCAAAAGTCGGGACATCAGAATTCGTTTTAGAGGTATGGTTCCTTCGGCAAAGTTTCTTATTTTGATCCCTAGAATACGATTTTCCTTGAATGTGGAGCGATTTTTTTGCCTCCCTACAAATCGACCGGACCTAATGAATATGTTGCTTTAAAGCAACGGCAGTGAAAAATTTGTTAACCGAGTTATAGGTGTGAAATAATTTTTTCTTACTAACTGAAAGTATGCTAACATAACATACTTTTAGGCTGTAAACAATGACAACAAGTATGTTCAACTATGTTGAAGTCTTCTTTTCTTGTCATGTAAAAAATAAAAAAATACTACAAAAATGTGTTGGTATTTTTTTGATAGCGAGTGTGTATGTGTTAATTTAAGAGTGTGTTGCAGTTGTTGTTTCAAACTGTCTACATGTGTATAATATTTATTTAACACTTAAAATTATACATATTTTATTTTTAAAATCTAAACAAATGTTATATCTGTCAAATAACCTTTCAAAAAAGTTTGCATATCATATTTTAAAAGATCTCTATTAGAGTTGTCCAAAAAAAAAAAACGAAAGTTAGACTTTGCGATCTCCACAAGGTTGCCTCTATTCCGTAATGTTCGAAAACTCCATGTGCCAAGTTTCAGCTAAAGTCGTCAAAATTCAGATCTCGCAGATAAAGTTAACTTTTAAGAATTAGTAATTTGTCTCTTCTCACAAATTCTCACAAATTTACACCGTCATAAAAATTTTAAAATTGCATCCAACAGAATTGATTAGGTTGCTCGTCTATTCGATTGCCTCAACCGAATTCGGTTACCACAATCCCCAATTCGGTTAATACAACCGAATTCAGTTGAGGCAACCGAATTTGTTATGTGAGTTAATGGTTATCTTTAAATTTAATACTTTCTTAATCTGCTTAATGTACCTGAACAAAATTTTTAAATCTAGTCTAAATTTATGAGCAGAAAATTAATGTAAATCCAAATTCAAAAAAATTTAATAGTTTTTAAGTTATTGGCGGTTTAAAAAAAAAAATATACGTAAACATACAAATTTTTGTTGAAACTGTAAAATTTTCTGAGAATATGTAAGTAAAAATTCAACTTGTTAACGTCGAATGTGAACAAATTTCGAAACTCTGAGCTTAGATTTAATAAAGATTACGAATCTGCAATCGAAATTAAGAAAAGATTAGTGGATTTAAAATTATTCGCCATTTTCAAAGATTCCACAAAATGGATTTTTTATGGTATTTTTCTAATTACCAGAAAACGGTGTCATTAAAAAATCGAACTCGTTATATAAATTTATTTTCATCGGGATAAACATTAATTGCATTTATAGTAATTAAATGTGCTAAAGTCCCAAAACTTATTTAACAAATTGTGAAAAGCAATCTAATGTAGGCGTGTCCCTATCCGGATTTCATTCTTGCCCAAGGAAATCTTCAGGGGACTTTGTTATTAGAATTTCTAGAGATATTTGTTATGTTAAATCACAAACTCAATGAGAATTTCTTGTCCTCGTCTAGGAGCGAGATTCAAAATTTAAAATATCAAAGAAAAAACAAAAACAACAACAAAAAATTGTCACAATTGGCTTTGTCATCTTCCAAATACTACTCTGTTTTTTTGACAGACCTAGCAATGTAGTGACGTTTATTCAAGTAAATCAACAATAGAAAATCATATGTTTTCTATTAGTGTCAGTTACATTTAAATTTGCACAAGCACCTGCATATTTGTTATTTAAATTTATTTTCATCGGGATAAACATTAATTGCATTTATAGTAATTAAATGTGCTAAAGTCCCAAAACTTATTTAACAAATTGTGAAAAGCAATCTAATGTAGGCGTGTCCCTATCCGGATTTCATTCCTGCCCAAGGAAATCTTCAGGGGACTTTGTTATTAGAATTCGTTATAGTTTAGCAATCTCTTACCAAGAACTTTCATCGCATATGATTTTATTTTTAATTTTAGAAAGGATAATCGATGTCATTGCAGTTGAACTTAAATTTTGACTTTGTTTTGGATTTTCGTTAATATTTAGCTTACCGAAATTGCTTAGTTAACAAAAATCTTATCTCACATATAGAACATTTCACAGAAATATATTCATGAAAACATCTTCATCAAAATTATTACTTTTTGTATGAAAATTACCATTTTGCCTATTCCGGAACTCTGATATGAATTTGGATTTCATATTCGTAATGTACGACCAAAAATATATTAGATTTGATGTGTCGCGATCATAATAATTATGTTTAATGACTTTATTCAATAATTGAGCTCTCAAATATCTTTTATTATTTAAGATATCTCCAATATTTCGTCATTCTTTGAATGACATCTTCAGGGAGTATGAACACTCTGGTCAGAGTGTTTTTAATATTATTTATTGTTGTTCATACTCCCTGAAGATGTCATTCAAAGAATGACGAAATATTGGAGATATATAAAATAATAAAGGATATTTTATAAACACAAACGTGACCTAGAGCTCAATTATTTAATAAAGTCATTCATTTCATAATTTATAATTATTTTTAATTTTTCATCATTATTTTATATTTTTTTATTTACATAAAACTATGCAACAAGTACTACGCTGAAACTTCAATTTCGATAAGCGACCTCTAACAAAACTTTCTATGAGAATTTTTTTTGGCAGGCCATATTTATTTCAATAATGGCATATTTTAAGGTTGAGGAGCTCGCGAATTCGAACTTTTTTTATAGACCACCTTAAAAAATCAGTTCATATAAAGTGTCATTGATGCATTATTGTTTTAAAACACAATATAGGGGAGGTACGTGTAAATTGGTACTATACGAAATTAAAAAATAATGTTGACCAAAGGGGCCTTTCCAAGCCAACTGACTTGTTAAAGGAAATAGTCTATCATGTCAATGTCAAATTTACAACGTTGTTGTCCTATATAATGCGAATAAAAAATGGAACAGCTTTTGCAATTATTCAAAAAAGACGGCGAAGTAGGCGTATTTAAATATCAACAAATGCTCATTTTTAGTATATTATTTATAATAATAAACCTTAATTTGGAAAATGCTAGAAATTTTACTATATCAATTGATTTTTTATGGAGAATTTGAAAAACAAATTTTAACATAATGAATTTTTAGTATACTAGAAAACTCAATTTACTAAAAGATCTGTAAATTTTTTTTTTTTAACCAGAAAGTTTCAGCGTGTAACTCGTATTACTTTTGTGGAAAATATTCGTGGAGTAATTTCTTTTATAAATATTTCAACATATAAACCACTTACTTTAAAAGTTGTAAAATTGGAACCCTTTGTTAGGTTTCATTATTTTTAAATGGTTTCTATTCTCAGCACAAAATATGTTTGTCAAAGAGTTAAAGATCGCTGAAATTTTAACGGAATTACTGTACTGTATGTTATTTTGATTAGTAGACAGACAAAATTTGTTTAACGAGTTTTAATGGAAATTTTTCACAAAACTAGTGAAGTTTTCTTAACAATGTGAAAATATTCTAAATATTAAAAATTTCAAAAAAAAAAAAAATGGAAAATTTATCAGAAAAATACAATCGGCACAGTGTTAGCAAATTGTCGGCGACGGTCGGTTATGCGTTTGCAGAACATGGAATTAACAATTTTGACAGTATTGTCCTTAAACCCGATTGATAACTGTGGCCAACCGTTGTTTTGAGCGAACTCGCCACCGTTGGCATAACGTTGGTAATTCAAAAAAGTTTGTAGCTTTTAAAATAGCTTAAATTAAATTTGAAAAATGAGTATAATAAAGTACATTTAAAAAGCAGCAAATACAGTTCGGTCTTATTCTTATACATCATATTAAAATGTGTGAATATATAATAAAATAGGTTTGATATAATTTTTCTTACAAATAAAAAGTTTTCAATATGTTTTTGATCAATGGTGATAATCTTTAACTTCGAGCTCATATTTTAGTGCTCATTTAGTGGGAAAACTAGGTTATACTTATGAATGTTTGATGTTCTGCATGGGATTGTCACTTCTTTCAAAACGTGTTCTGATAATGGGAATCTAGAAAATTCCCGAAATAGATCTATCAACACATTCCTGAAACTGGTCAATTAATAAATTTGAAAACAAAAACTCTATAGATAATTTGTTAAAGCAATATCCTAATAAAGAAATATAGAGTATGGCCTCGAAATTGAATAATTTTCATTTGCATTATAATAAAATATTAATAAAAAAAAATGTTCTTCTACACTGATAAAATTGTCTGCGTTGTTTTAATGAAATAAATCATTAATACAAAAAATGTTTTTATTGAAATGTCCCCAAAGAAAGTTTCATTAAATTAATGAAATATTTTCATTAAATGAATTATAATGGACAAAATGATTTTTTTTTTCTTGTTTCATATTTATTTAGATTTCTATATTTATTTTACTTTTCTGTTTTTTTTTTCTTTCACACCTCCTTGAATGCGATTTAAACTGTAATCCATGGTTGGTGTAACTAATGAGTATATACAAATAGAGAGACTACACTTCCCACGCCTATCGGCAACAAAATAGAAACATTGGGCAAGCATATGAAAAAATTTTTTTTTTAACACTAACAAATTTTTGCAACATGTTGATAAAAACTTTTATTTTGCTTATATTTTGTTATTTTCTATTAAAAATTAGTAAATTTTAATTTTATCTTGTTGATTTTATCATTAATATTTGAAATAATTATAAATTTTATTAAATTATTATTTAAAAACACGATAAAACTTAATTTAAACTTTTTAATTTCTGCAACACGTTTTATTTTGCTCGGTGCGAGTTTACGAACAAATAAAAAGAGAGCACATTGAGCGACACTGAGCAGTTTGTAAACCCACTTTTGCAACATCATGAAAAAACTTCCGCTTAACCGAGTGAACTCAGAGTATTTTTAATTTGAATTCCCATTTCCCCAAATACGTGTGTATTTAGACCAAAAATGTTTTAAAGGCGTACTATATTATTTATCCAATTGCAATAAAACTTGCAACAATAATGACTTAAAGGCTGTTTATTTTAAATAAAGGGTCCGCCATCTAACGTTTTTTTTCAACTAGTGCTTATTTCGTGAATGGTAACATTTATATCATGTCTGATTTGACAGATAATTAGTTTTATCCTACCGCTGAACAAATATGGTTGTGTATACGCTTGAACAATGCTGGGAAATATTGCGGCATTACTTTGAAAATCATGGTAATGTTGCAGAATGTGTGCCGATACACCCAAAACGAGTCACTGTTTGGTGCGGATTTTGGTCCAGAGGCATAATTGGGCCATTTTTCTTCGAAAATGAGCAAGGAGTGGCCGTTACAGTTAATGGAGATCGTTATCGCGCCATGTTGAACGAATTTGTGTTCACAAAAATTGAAGAGGAGCAAATACAGAAGCACGCAATCGATAATGTGCTTAAAAATTGGACCGATCGTGTAGGCTACTGCATGGCCAGCCGAGGCAGCCATTTGAATGAAATTATTTTCCATTATTAACCGGAAGGATTGTACTTTCAAATAAAAAAAGAAATTTGAGAAAATATTCAGTAGTTTTTTTTTATAGCATTTTCAAAAAAAAAAGTTATTTGGCGGACCCTTTATTTTAAATATTTTAATAATTTTTATTTAATTTCTGACGAAAAAAGTCCTTCCTCTTTTAGAACTGCGACTATAAAGGAAGAAGTAGAATGATAATTGCCTATATATAAATATTGTAATTGTAAACGGGAAACATTGAACCTGATTTTAAATTAATTATTTGAATTAATTTAATTTTGAACTAATTAAATATTTGTTGTTAAGTAGCTTTTCACGATGTTTACGTATTTTTTAATTATTAACTTTTAAAACCGGCAAAAGATTTTTAATTTTGCGATCAAACGGAAATAATTACAGTATTGCTTTTAATATAGATGGGCGTGAGTGAATTTTAGTTCACATTGCAATTGAAAAATTAATACATTTGTAAATATTTTGCAATTTTTTGCAATGCAAAAATAATTATCATTTTAATATGCTTTAGATTTAAATGATTTTGTTGTTAATTAATGAATTAGAAAAAATGTTTCCAAAATTTTCAATAATTTGGCAATAAAACATATTCTGTATTTCATTTTATAATTACAAGTTAATTTTTTTTTTGCAGATGGGCTTTGTTAAATAAAACAAATATGTATTGTTGTAAACAAAAAAAAAAAACTATTAATCATGAATTTTGCACCATTATTGTCTTCTTAGTAATCACACACGTGGCTAGGATCTTTGCCTAACAAGTATCATGACAACAAGTATACCTTAAACGTCTCCACATCGGTGTCAGTCGCTGCACCGCTGGTGACGGTTAAGGGTGAAATTTTCCGGCACTATTTTCGCAGGGCGGGGGACAGGTGGCACAATTTGGATACCTGTAGGACCGCGAGACTTACGTGGCCCAACTACGACCCAGGGCGTACAAACTCTCTCCTGAGCAGGAGCAGGAGGGATGTCTCGAGGCTGACGGCTTTTCTGACCGGTCACTGGCTGATTGGTAGGAATGGCATTAGACTTGAGATTGTACGCGGTTCGCATTGTCGCAGCTGCGGCATACCGGGCGAGGAGGAGACTGTGGAGCATCTTCTCTGCGATTGTCCGGCGCTGCAGAATATTCGACTCCGGATCTTGGGTGACCATATACTGGACGACCTCTCGGTAATATCACGTGTGGGATTCGGTGATCTCATACGTTATCTTAACCGAACGGGGTGGGTATAGTACTCCGGATACTAGTTTCTTACGGGTAGTGTGGTCTCTTCAAAACGGAGTCGCTTTTTGACTCTACTTGATGCTCACGAGTAGCGTGAGCTGCCACTTAAACCAACCAACCAACCAACCAATCATGACATATTATTTATACAGGGTATCAATTACACAAGGGAACAAAATTAAACTTTTTTTGTGTTGATTTGAAATTTATAGCAAATTTTTACTAATTTGAGGTCGCTGATTTCAAATCTGCACTTGGTTTTTCTCTATCAGCTCGACTTTTCGAGATATACCGTTATGTTCAAAATTAAGGCACTTCCGCTACATATATTGTAATAACTTGAAAACGGTTCACCATTTAAATTAAAAAAAAAAAAACCGAAACTCGCAAACAATATTCTCTTTAAGACGTGCTTACATTGTTTTTAAATTTTCCAAGTAGTTTTAGAGATATCTTTCAAGTTTTGAAAAAAAAATTAAAATTTTTTTAAAAGAAAAAAATTTTTGTTCTTTAAAAATTCCTAAAAAAATAAAAATGGGACAAAAATCACAGTTTTGGTCTAGAAACAGTTAGTTAAATATATTTCGAATGAAATGAGCTTTATTTCATTGCAATTGGTGCACAACTTTTGATTTTGTTCACGATTTACTGAATTGATATAAATCCCGATTTCCATACAAAAATAGCATTTTCTAATGTGCAAGTGTTTGTATGTAATAAGTTAGTTTTTATGATTCTAAGAATTAAAAAAATTAAGTAATAAAAAAGATTATTTCATTTTTATGGTTGCGGTAGAAAACTCGTAACGCCTATAAATTTTATTGTTCCTTTATGACACCTAGTCAGTTCACAGTCAATTAAAGAGAAAAAAGAAAAGTGCACTTGTTTTTATTGGTGTGTGGTTTACCGTTGGTAACGGATGATTTTTTAAAGAAATTCCCCTTAACACATGTGTTCATTCATAAGTGACTGTCAATAAAATTGTGGATATAATTTTTTCTAGGTACTTCAGTAAAAAACTACGAAGTATTTATATGGGTTCATTCAACCAATTTTTCTCATTCAACAAGTGTTTACGAAAGCGAAAAGTATAACGACAAAAAATATTAAAAAATTTTAACCTAGAACACTTCATCAGTGAACACAAAAAACTTTTGATTTGTATCCCTTGTTTTATTTATTGAAAACTGTGTTACTTTGAAATATATGTCAAAATTGGGCTACGACTACGTCAAGAAACACCTGTAAAATCAATCCCAACTATTTTTGTAACATATGTGGCGAATACACGTTTATAAAAAATAGAAAAAGTGTGTCAGATTTTATTAAAAAAATTTATTTTGACTACTTCGGATTTACCATGGAAACCCGTGACAAGTACTGGATTCCTAATACTGTATGTAAAAACTGTGTAGAGTATTTAAGGTTATGGGCAAACAAGCAGCGGACCCAGTTCAAGTATAAAACACCAATGATCTGGCGGGAACCTTCGAATCATTATGATGATTGTTATTTTTGCGCTGTCAACATAACAGGCATTAATAAAACAAACCGGTCTAAATGGATTTATCCTAACGTGTTGTCTATTACCCAACCAGTCCTGTACTCTAGTGAGGATTCAGAACCACAACCATCTACATCTACACACAATTTTCACGACTTACGACAAAATGTTCCTTCACAAATTTCTGAATGTGGATCAGATGACTTCCATTTAGATATTTCTTCTGAACGCGAGCAATTTAATCAGGAGGAGCTTAGTGATTTAGTGAGAGACCTTGGACTCTCTAAAAATGCATCTGAAATTCTTGCTTCTCGATTAAAGCAACAAAATCTGTTAACCCAAGGAACAACAATTTCATACTAGCGTAACAGAGCATATGATGGCGGACTATTGCTGGAGCATTAAAAATAATCCCTCTAAACAAGATTATTTAAGAAAATCTTATAAAAGAAAATTTTTCGATGAGTTGTAATTACATTGTAATATTTGTGTATTAAAATTTTTTATTTTTCTTTAAAATTCTCTTTTTGTGTTAAATTAAAAAGTATAGCTGATAGAAATCAACAAAATCAAAAGTTGTTATTTTTGTATGGAAATTGCGATTTATATCAATTCAGTAAATCGTGAACAAAATCAAAAGTTGTGCACCGATTGCAATGAAATAAAGCTCATTTCATTCGAAATATATTTAACTAACTGTTTCTAGACCAAAACTGTGATTTTTGTCCCATTTTCATTTTTTAGGAATTTTTAAAGAACAAAAAATTTTTTTTTTTTTTTTAAATTTTAATTTTTTTTTCAAAACTTGAACGATATTTCTAAAACTACTTGGAAAATTTAAAAACAATGTAAGCACGGCTTAAAGAGAATATTGTTTGCGAGTTTCGTTTTTTTTTTTTAATTTAATATGGTGAACCGTTTTCAAGTTATTACAATATATGTAGCGGAAGTGCCTTAATTTTGAACATAACGGTATATCTCGAAAAGTCGAGCTGATAGAAAAAAACCAAGTGCAGATTTGGATTCAGCGTCCCAAATAACCTTAAAAACAATATTCAGTTCTTAATCAACAGAACCATTGTTCCCTTGTGTTATGTATCTTTTTTACGAAACAGGACAATGAAATGACACCTAAATCATTATCGTTTCGGGGATGGAACTAGTTTTGTTTATTCATCTCATGGCTTATACATGTCACATGCAACCGATGCAACAACAATTGTTACATTTACGCTGTTAAAGCGAGAATTATTTAGGTGTCATTTCATTGTCGTGTGTCGTAAAAAAGATACATAATTGATACCCTGTGGAGCCAATAAATAATGGCTCAATTTCAACAATGTATGTAACTCCGAACGGGGTTGTTTTGTAGAAAAATTTACTTTCCTCGGACTTTTTCACTACCCGAGTCTAGAGGTCTGTTTTCGAACCTAGGTCTGTTTTCGAGCCTAGATCTGTTTTCGAGCCTAGATCTGTAAAAATACGAAAATAGTGTAACCACAAAAGCTCTACCAATTGAGTTACTGAGGCATTGAAATTTTGATTTTTTATTTCAAATTTGAAAAAAAAAATTATTTAGAAAACTAAAAGCTTTAGGAAACCTGATTTTTTATACAGTGCTTCTAAAACATCTGAAAATAATGTTACAGATAACAAGTTCACTAGAATAGATACATTTGTTACATTTTATACAACAATATTAAATGAAAAATGAATACCTTAATTTATTTTATAAGTTAACACATCGTTTTTGGTTTTTGTTTCTGTATATTATTGCAGTCCATACTAAAGGATTACTTCACAAACCATAAGAAATTGCCTTTAAATAATAAATCTTAAACAGAAAAAAAATTTTAAAACAACAACACTCTCATCTTCTTTGTGTAGAAAAGCAAAATAACAAAGAAAAGAAATGGAAAAAATGCAATTTAATATTTCTTAAGTAACTAGTACGAGTATTAGGACGTATTGTTAGTAAAACTGTGCAATTCTTTACAAACGAACATCATATTCTAAGGCAAGGACTTACAAGAGTTATAGGGAATTTAAAATGTGAAAAAACAGATAAAACTTAAAACAATACAAAAAAAAAAAAGTATTGAAAGAATTCAAAGAACCCAGCAAAACTTTCTATTACACGGTAATAAGTTTGAGAATACGAAATTGAGGTCGGTAACTGGTAACTTTTCTCTTACAAACCCTTTTATTTTAACAAGGGCATGTCCATTATGGTAACACCTTACAAAACATATATTACCTCTAGTATAAACGTAAAATTTTTTTTTTTTTTTTGAAAATTTAATTTTTTTTATATTGCCTTACTGTACAACTCGAGTCCGAAAAGAGTCAATAAAGAGTTCTGAGTTTTCATAAAATCATAGCTATTTGAGAGCGTTTTTCTTAACAATTGAAACCTATTTTTTAACCTTCTTTTATGACTCATAAAGGACTCTTAATTATAAGCATTAACTAGAAGGGGAAACTTCAATCTATTTCAATAGTACTTTCTGGTGTGTACAGAAATGGTTGAATAATGATTGAATAATTTGCTTTCTAATTTTTTGATAAAACTTCCCAAATATAATTTATAACGCCTTTTTTATTTCATCCAGTTACCTTATTTCTTTCATATATTGTATAAAAATATCTTAATGCAACAAAACAGCTGTCCAAATCCAATTTTCTCCATTTCTATGGAGAAATAAAAAATTGAATTTCATTAATAGCGATTATAGCTTCTGCACAATCCGCATTTGGAAATGGTAAATTTTTTTTGTTTCCACTTTTTACATATACCGAAGTAACTGAAAACGATTGCTCTTAAACTACCGATAATCTTAAAAATCTTTACCGAAATATTCTAAAATAGCGTTACAAAATTGAATGCATTTTCGAACAAAAATTTGTTCATGAATTTAAAATGAGTCAAAGAAAATATTGTATGACTGTTACAAAAAAAAAAAATATTTTTGATTGAAACCAATTTTCAAGAAATTTACAAAAATTTCAAATCTTAGAACGAAATCAGATTAAAGTATCTTCTAAAAACATGTTACTTTTCAACTGCTGATATTAAATTTATGTATTTTATTTTTTATTAAAATCTAAAATGCTGTTACAAATCCAGCTTATTGCGGTTACTTAAATATAAGAAGATGATAATAATTAATTTGTTTTTTTTTTCATACTTATTTGTTTTTTATTACACAGCCAAATGAAGGAATATATGATTTTAATATGTGTGTGTCATAGGAAGTAAAATACTTGAAAATTCGTGAGCATGTACGAGTTCTTTTCACGATTACACTTTTACTCAAACCCATTTTTGTTCCCTCAAATCATCTAAGGATCTGATGTAAATACAACTTTATCACTGTTAAATCTTACAAAAAAATAAAAAATAAATATGTAGTGAAGGGATGGAGTATATTAGTGTAGTACCTATATTTTTTTTTTTATATTTTAATATGGCTGCTAATGGCGAAATTCTATGTCAAACCGCACAGAAACCTGTCATTTTCGGATTTGTCATCTCCGATTTTAATGAAATTCACCAAAAATATTGTAAATGGGTAGTTTTTATCAAACCATTAACCTTTATATACCAAACCCTTTCGGGTTTCGAAATTTGACGTCATTAAAATTGGCAAAAACGTAAAAATTTGAATAAAGTGCGAATTCAAAGGCGCTTATAACTTTAAAACTATGCAGATTAGATTATAGTGGCACTATGCACCGCGACCAGAAATTGGTATTTTGTGCTGCCAGCGAATACACCCTATAGGTTCAGGCTCCCTACGAAGCCAATTATCCTACCAGGTGAACAGTTCCAAACGTCCGATGGCGTCACTATTCGACCACCAAAATAATGCACCTTCCTGTCGGAGAGCCTCGAACATTTGCAGAGAACATGCTCAGAGGTCTCGGGTTCCACTTCACAAAACCTGCACGTATCCGTAGAGGATCGTCCCATCTTGTACAATTGATACCTAAGGCCACAGTGTCCTGTGAGGTAACCCGTTAGGGTCCTTAGTTCACCCCTCGTCATAGACAAGAGTTACCGCGATCTCTCCCCAGAGGGAGATATAAACAGCCTCGCCTGTCGCTACCCAGGCGATCTGGGCCAATAGGCCCCAAACTATACAACTTATAAAGCAAATTTTCGTCGACGAGTTCATATGCAAAAGCTTACACTCTTAGCATGTAAAAGATTTTGCATATGAACTCGTTGAGGAAAATTTACTTACGACCACGTTTTCCTCCATAACTACGGAGCAAAATGAGTCTTCACTTTTTAATTTTGCCACAAATGTAGAGAGGCCTTAGTTTTTAAAATATTTTTTTTTTTTCAGAATTTTAAAAAAATTGGATTTTAAGATATGGGTCCTTGAATATTAAACTTAAAAAAAATTAACTCTGACCTTTTAATACAAAAAAAAAAAACTAAGGACGCAGTTTTGAAGGTAATGTTTTCACCTTTAAAATGGTATCAATAGGAAAATTGTAGGTTGTATAGCTAGAAGTTAAGGGCGACTTTGTAAGAAAACTTTTTTAAAACTCGAACTTGAATAATTTTCATTGCGCAATTAAAGGTCGAAAAAAACATAATTTTTATTTTTAATAAAAATTATAACAAACTTGTAAAATGTTTATGTTTTTGCTACTTTTCATAACGTTATATTTCCAAAACCGAAAGGGTTTAGGGTTGAAATGTTAATGATTTGATAAACACTACACATTTACAAAATTTGTGGCGAATTTTATTGAAATCGGAGATGACAAATCCGAATGCTAATACGAAAACTTGATTTTTATAGCAAAATAATATTTTAAAATAATTTTAAGATTATTAGCATAATTTAGTTTATTAAAATGCGTGTTGAATAAAAATGTATTACATAAAAATATGGATATACAATAGTGATTTCATATATTACATGACAAATACCCAACATCCAATTTTGATAAATACATTCTGCCTATCTTGTATAAGATTGACACTAGCATACTGAGTCCTTACTAAAGACAAAATCTTGAAAAATGTTAAGGAAAATAGAAATCTTGACTTTTTACTTTTTTTATTCTTTATTTTTTCACATCATTACCGGTAATTTTCACACAAAGCTTGTAAATTTCTTGTGATATTGCATTTCAATTATTTTATTTGTACAGTGAAAGAGAACAGTTAGATTGTTTAATTTTCAGAAATTTATTTTATTATTGAAAATAAAAAAAAAAAACAATTGTTTGACTTTTAAGTATACAAATAAAATTTTAAAAAAGATTTGGCATTTTATAAACTCATAATTAAGATAATTTTCAGAGCGTTTTAATGTTTTGTTGTTTTTTGTTTGACTCTTTATGAGTCATATCTTCGAGCCTTTATCAGTCATATCTTCTGACCTTCTGCAATCACTCTTAAATTTGATGAATTTTTGAAAATGTCATTTAAAATTTTCCATTACAAAAAATATGCTATTCATACCGGATTTATTTTTGAATCTTTTATGGGTATTCAGAAATAAGTGGATTTTCTGTATGTACTTTTTTGAAATACTCATAAAAACGTATCAAATAGTTATGAATAATTTTCGATTAAAAATTATGAGCGCTCTCAAAAGGTCCATATTTTGAAATCTCTTAAGACTCATAATTTATGAGTGCTCTGAAATTTGTTGGCTGGGGGTATTAAATTAAAATTTAAAAATTTTTAACTAATAATTTATACATGAAATTTATTATAAGTTTTGGGTGGAAAAATAAACTTTTTGTAATAAGGAGGTAGCATTTTACTTTTCTATTACAAACCCTATTATTTTAACAAGGGCATGTCCTTCGACGAAACTAATTACCTCCGTAACATGCTTATGGAGGTAATTAGGGGGTAAAGAGTAGTCAAAAACTATTTATTTAAATCTTTAATTTTTAGATCGAGTATTATTTTCAAATTGACAAATTTGTATAAAAATGTAATTACATTAAATATTGTGTAGAATCGAACTAATTATATCATGAAAACCATTAAACATGTGAATTTGGTGTTACTAATGGGCAGCAGTTTCGAAGTACTTCAAGGGTAAGGAGTTTAACTTATTATCGGGTATCATGTTCCGTAATACCACTATATTACTGAGGTATTGCTGGGATCTTAAACACATGTTTTCTAATCAATACCAAACAGTTATATCTGTTTGAAGTACGTTTTCCTTAATTTAACAATTATGCATTAAGGTGGTAAAAAAAAATAAATAAAACAATTGGAATTTTCGATCTCAACAAGCCTTAAAATATGCCATTATGAAAATAAATATGGTCTGCCAAAAAAGTTTTGTTAGAGGTCGCATACCGAAATTGAAGATTGAACGTGGTGCTCCACAGAAAAACATATTACCTTTGAACCTGTTCTAGAACAATTTTAACAAGTTGGATTTTTCAATGACATCGTTTTCAGAAAAATAACACAAAAAAACCAAATTTTGTTTTGGAATCTTTCAAAAACGCGAATAATTTAAAATCCACATTTTTTTTTCTTTATTTCGATTGCAGATTCGCAATCCTCATTAAAATGTATCTCAAATTTGAGGAATTTAAGATGTAAGCAAGTTGTATTTTACTTACATCATTTCAGAAAATTTAACAATTTTAACAAAAAATTTTTTTTTACTAATATTAATTTTTAAAAACTTATCCACGGTTTTAAAAGCTCTCAAATTTTTTTTAAATCTAGAGTTCATATTCCTTTTCTGCATATAAATTTAGACTAGATTGGAAAATTTTGTTAAGATACGCTGACTAGATTAAGAAAGAATTAAATTTAAAATCAACCCTAAGTTTGTAAGAGTTGTTTCTACCCAGGTAAAACTAGTTATATCTAGTCATATATAATATGATTAAGTCATATCTAACTTCAAATGGAGTCACGTTACCGCTTATATCATCATATACAAATACATCTAATATTTTTTATTGAGAAAATTTTTGTACGGTTCTTGATAAAATTATATGTCGCCTAATCTTACTCCATATATAAATATATAAGACATATAATAAAAATCCAATTATGTGTAATGATCGATATGATTATATATGGCCCCATGCTAAATCTTATTAAACTATATATGACTTCATACTGAAACTATTTTCCTTATAATAATTGTGTATAGCTTTATATATAATACCATACATATTTTGGTAAAGTTCGATAACATATTGATTTATCTTCAAGTTAATATATTTACATATGGTTTCACATATAACCATATTAATTTCATAACGAAATAATTTTGAAATGATTTATTTTATATAAGTTAAAATAAAAAACTGCTACATTTTATAAGAAAAAACAACTTAATTATATGTTTTTGAAACACATTTTTTTTTAATTTATAAACATTTCATTATGTTTCATTTAAAAAAATTTGGGTCTTTGAAATCGTTAATTTCTAGAAATTTCAATTTTAAACTTAAATACTTTTAAGCAAAACTTTAAGTCATAAAAACATACCTACTAAAATATGAAATCAGATCTATTTATATCAGATCTATTTATATCCAGTTAGATAGATATAATTAGACACATTTATATGAACCATTTTTCGGATCAATTTGTATGAATTTATATATGGGAACTTGTTAAATGAAATATCATTATACTATACTCCATATTACCCGGGTAGAGATAAATTTTTTTTTTTTTTTTGTTAATTAATAATCATATAATTACAAATTATATCCTATTTCCCTTACCGAGCACTAGCTACTATGGCTTTCGTCGCGTTGTAGCGAAAACAGACCAGTGCCTCTGGTGGGAATCGAACCCACGACCCCCGCACTGATAAGCTAGCACGCTACCAACTAGCCTACCGGGCGCACAGATATAAATTTAAAATTCTTAAGAATTAACTTTTTCTGCGAGCTCCAAATGTTAACGAATTTAGCTGAAACTTTTTTTTTTTTTTTTTTTTTAAAAAAAGAGAAGCAACACTCGGGAAATTCTTCCTATTAAGCCACTTGATTTAGAGTTGGCGAATTTATTGAAGCTTTTTGTTTCATAGCCCTGATTCATTATTTTACTTCGGTGGGGTTAAGTGCTATGGGAACACCGAAGGTGGACGCAGCGATACATATAAGTGATAGAAAACTCATACATATTATTTTTCTAAATTGATGTTGTCGTCACCGGGAATCGAACCCGGGACCATCTTTGTAACAGTCCAACGCGCTAACCATTACACCGCAACGCCCATATTTCCCCATAGTAAATTCATACAAAATTAATTTTAATAAAAAAAAATAAAATTTGTATTTCAGATTGAATTTTCTGAATATTTCGATAAACAATTTATGGTTTTTTTTTTTGATGAAATGAATTAAGTGGGATATATATTAACATCATGTGCTAAAGTTTTGCAAATTCGTTTACGGGATTTTATAATATTCACACAAAAAAAAAAATTAAGTTTTTAATTTCATTGTAAGGATATCCTACATCCGCAATTACTTGATATGATTTTAAATGTTCAAACACACAGAGAAATAAAGTGCCAACCGAATTGGAAAATGTATGTTAATGGTAACAACTTATAAATTCAATTAGTACAACGATATTTACATTCGATTTCTGAACATTTTTGGTGTTGCAACTAAAATTCAGTTGAATTAAACGAACTTTTGCTGTGAAAACTAATGTTGAGTTGTGCCAACCGTCTGAAATTCGTAATACCCTAATTTAAGTCATAGTAACCAAATTTCAGTTGGCAAATAGCTAAATTTGTCTCTGTGTTAAGTCAGTTCTTTAAAATGACATTAAAAGTTATTCGTAATTTTTTCAGGTTTTCGAATTAATAAGTAATTTTAAAGAAAAAACTTGCTTTGTGGTAAAAGGTAAACTTGTGAATATTTCAAAAACCGGAGCTAATATTTAAATATGTTGTTCCCTTTCGGGAACTACGTCCTAAATTCTATAAATATTCATAAGTCGCATGGCAGATGCATTTTTAGTCTTGGTACCTCGAATATTTTATTTTTTTAGTAGGTTTTGTAAAAATAAAGCACAAGAGAAAATAAACTCTTTTTTTGGCACAAAAATTCTCAATAATCTTTTGGCACAAAAGCATTCATATTCCGCTTCAAGGAGGTGGACAAATTCAAAAAGTGAAAATGCTAAAACGCCCTAATATCCATATCTAGAAATGTTAAAACCATTCCTTTTGAAAATCGAGTTTATGAGACACAATTTAACTTAACTAAAACTAACGAAGAAACTATTTCAATTTTTTTCCAATTTTCTCCACTTATTGAACACAAATATATAAAACAACAATATAAAGCTCTCAACAATATTTTCTACTTAAGAGTTTTTAATATCCTTTTATGTCACATAGATAACTACACCTTTTTTTTTTTGCCTCTACCAATAAGAAAATTTTTCATTTTGGTCTATTTTCTTTTCTTTATCATTTGTATTGCAGGTATCTACGGAAGAAACACAATACATTAGAACAGTTGACAATTTAATTGCGTCGAGACTAAGTCTAAAAGTGCAATTGCAGGCTATACATTTTGCTTCTGCTGCTGTTGGCGTCAATAGTAATTCACACATGATAAATGCTTTAAGTGGTGCAAGTGGATCAGGTGTTACTTCATATGGTTCTACTTATAGTGTTAGTGGTGGTGGTGCTAGCTCAGCCTCCGGAGGTGCTTTACTATTACGTTGTACAGCACAAATTGGTGATTTGTATCAAGAATATAAAGAAATTGAATTAGGAACACCACAAAGAGATCCAGTACCAGCTCGAGGTAAGTGTTGTTAGTTTATTTGCCAAGTTTTTTTTTTTTTTTGTTTTACTCTTCGTGACTACCTAACTCTTTTTTCCAATCAGGGATTAGAAAAGTCTTAAGAACATTTATTATCATAAAAGTATTTGTATTTAATAGTAAGGGAATGATACCTATTGTGATCTGTTCCCAAAAGTAGACCTTTCGGTTTTAAGCTTTAACATTTGTTTTTCTGATCAAAGTACCTTCTAGATATATGTCAGTTCATATATTAATGGCAAATCTAAAATCTATCTTTTAAATTTTTTACAAAATGCGTGATGAAAAAAAAAATGTTCGTTTGAAAATAATAAAATATTTTCAATAAAAAGTCAGCCAAGGAATCAAAAGTTTCAAAAGTAATTTAAGGGTTTCGAGGAGACTTCACCATTTAGAGAAAATCAGGCTCAGGAAGAAAACCAGGTCGTCATGATCAAAATATTTCCCAAAAGAAGCAAGTCATTTGTAACAACAGAAACAATGCAAACCGAAATTTATATAAAACAATTTTTTGCTAAAGATACTACACTCAAAAAAAAGTTTGTAAAGTCAGCAAAAAATGTTGCTGAGTCAGCAAAATTTTAGTCCGGAGGATGCTTGCAAAAAAGTTGCTAATGTCAGCAAAATCTTTTGCTGAAAATCAGCGAGCTGATTTTTAGCAACAAAATTTGTAGATTCAGCAAAAGTTTTGCTAACACTTAGTAGATTAGAAATACAAAAGCCTTGCTAAAAATTAATAAATTTTTTGCTGAAATTTTGAATAGACTGAAAAAAAACGCAAAAAATTTGTAGAAAAATTGTAATTTAGTTAATTTATTTGCTGAAAATCATAAAACATATTTTTGTGATTCTTTTAAAAATAATTTACTATAATAACGAAATATAAAAATTTTCATTTTTCCACATTGAATTTATTTAATATCTGAAAATATATAGAAATAAATATATATAACATAACAAAAATTGTCTTTCAATTACTTACATCAATGGTTGTCTAAATGATGCTATCGCAACTGCCGAAGATAATTATCGAAACGAAATGAAAAAATAAACAAAAACAAACGAAACGAAAAAAACAACCCTTTTTGCAATAAGAAAAAGGAACCATAAAAAAATCTACCTAAGATGTGTGTCTTTGTCTTTCACTTTACTCTGTCTACATTTCTGTATATGTTTGTTTGTAATTTGACCACAAAATATTTTATTTTGTCTTTTATTTAATTAATAGACAATTATTTTCACAAGCCGGTGACAACGCAAAATTTAAGTTATTTTAATCCTCAATTTTGTTTTATGTATGAAAAAGAGATACAAAAACTTCCATGGTTGATTTTTTTATATGTCTTATTAGAGTTGTACTTTTTAGTATCATTTTCCTCTTCTCTACTACATCTTGACATGCCGCGACATCTACTTCATTCTGCGTATATCTTTCAATCTGGTTGTCGTGCACACTATTAATGTGCTTATCAGCTCAATTTTTTTTTAGCAAAATTAATTAGTAAAACATTAGTATATTAGTAAAGCATTAGTATAAAACAGTTAAGTGCTGAATAAGTATAACAAAAATTTTAGCTGAAAACACGATTTTAGCAAAAAATTTTGCTAAAAAATAGTATACCTGATTTACAAGACGTTTTACTAACTTTTCTACTAACTTATTTCTTTGAGTGTACTGCCATTTATACGCTAACACAATATGTAGTGTCCGACCGAACAGTTCGGCCAAAAACCTATATTTTGTTGGTTTTTTGATATCTAGAGGCAATGATGACAAATTTTGGTATTGAAAACATGTTTGTTGAGCCGATTTAATTCGATTTGTGTACAAAATTTAAGAGAAAAGCTGAAGTTTAGCTATAAAGTTAAAAGTTCGGCCGCCGAACTATTTTCAATTTGACCGAACTTTCTGAGGCCGAACAGTGAATTCATTGCTTTACTACAGACTTTTCTTCAAATTTGACACTCAAAATAGCATCTAATCAGCTCAATAAACATTTTTCTATCCGCCAAATTTGTCCATAATGCTTTAAAATACCGAATACAGACCAAAAGCATATTCTGGCCGAACTGTTCGGTCGGACACTAACAATATGTCCAATAGGGTTATAACTTTTTGTTGCAAAAAAAAAAATAAATACAGGGCACCACCTTGTGAACAATATTGCACCGAAACCAATTTCTAAAAGGGGTTTTTATTCCAAAATTTACTAAAACAGTATAATTGGAATGGCGGAAAAAAATGTTATTGATGATAGCAATGAACGTAACAAAAAATTTGGCAATTTTAAGTAAAATGTTACATTTTTAAAAAATTAAAAAAAATTTTATCAAACCTTCATTGCGTTTGGCGCGGGAACTTTTTTAACGACCGCGAAAAAGTAAAATCGTGGTTCTTAATATTGTTTTAAGGCCTACATGTCCTATGCCATGTTATTTTTGATATTTGCAAAAAGTGCAAAAACTATAACCCTAATGTCCACATACTGCTGGCCTAACTTGTAATCTTGACACTACAGCAAGAGTTCCCGTGAGTAGTATGAAGGAAATAACATTGTTTTTGTGCCAAGTGAAACTAATCCCCCGAACTGCCCGGAGCTAAAACCAGTTGAAAGTTATTGGGCTCTTAATAAAAGAGAATTAAAGCCCATAAAAAATGTGTCATTAAAGCCCATAAAAAAGGTGTCACATTTCCAGAGAGGGAAAATCTGCTTCGAGAAGTTTAGAGAAAGTACTTAAAAGTCCTTAATGAGATGGTTTCCCAAAAAGGTGAATAAATATGTATATATACGGAAAATACATTTTATTAAATTTTTTATGTGTTAACATTTTTTCGAACGCACACCTTCTGTCAAAGCTGTCAACTGTCATCGAATATAATTTACGCTATTACTATTTCAAAAACGTTTCGACTTGAATGTATACATTTTTCTTTTTTAGTATTGTGTCTTTTCTAAAAAAAATCAATACTAAAATATTTTTTTTCGGAAAGATAAAGAAAGATAAATTTAACGAATTTTCAAAGTCGCTTTTTTGTCAACGGTAAGAAATTTATATACAATTTCAATAAAGCTTATTGATTCCATAAATAAATATAATAAATTCAAAAAAGTTTACAAATTAAACTGTAATAACGTTTAATTAAGTGAACCTTTAATATATTTAATTACTTTTCTTTTTAGTATTTTTCCAAGTTCTACACAGAGAGAAATTTCTTGGACGAGTTTTAATGAAATTTTTAAAAGCTTCATTATTTTTATGAAACCATTTGTAGCGCAACTTTTTCATTAGGCGTATGAAATTTTTAATAAATAAAATAAAAGTTTTCATAAAATTTTACTAAAACTGTATTGATTTAATGAAAAGTTTCAATGGACGAACCTCAGTGCCACTTTGCAGATCAAATTCAAAAATTCTTTAATACACTCCCGACAATTCTCTCAGTGTAGGCTGTTTTAAATGGTTTATGAATCACTTTAACTGTTCTTGACTATTTTAGACAATTATTTAACATGCTTGACAAAAAAATTTATTATTAGGCTTGTTTTTCCCCAATCCCCTAGAAGATTTGACATTAGGCACATCAAGTGTTAACTCTTTTAATTTTGTTAACGTCGATAAGTTATTAGTTTGTATACAAATATATAAAAAGTGCTGCCAATCGTTTTTTTTTTTTTTCATTTCCATGTTAAGTGTGAGGAAAAAACAAGCCTATTATTACACACAGAGAAAAATTAAGCTATGTGCCAACTGAAATTTAGTTACTACGACTCAAATTCGGTTATATCGAATTTAAGTCCGTGGGTACAATTGAACATTAGTTTTCACAACACGGTTCGGTTAATTAAACTGTATGTTAGATGAAACACCCAAAATAATCAGAAAACTAATACACTTAGAATAGTATGTGGGTAAAGACTACTGCAAATGTAGTTAAAAACAAATGAAATTTCACTTAAAAATAAACCACATGTTAGTAAAAAATAAACAAACATTTATTTTTTTAAATTTTTTTTAATTACAAATAATTATTGAAAAAAATTAATATAAAATCATATAACAGTCATTTGATGTGGTTTGTTTTTTTAACTAACCTTGTAGGGTTAGTAACTAACCTTGTAGGGTTAGTAAACAAATTAAATTTGACTGCCATGACTGACATGACAATGACTGAAATTTACATTAAAACTAAAGAAACTGTAATACAACTCAAACCACTACATTTTTTAAAGCAGAAGTTCCCTGAGTGTATAAATATCGTTGTACTAATTTAATTTATAAGTTGTTACCATTAAAATACACTTTCCAAAATACACAAAATACCATTAAAATACACTTTACAACTCGGCTCTTTATTTCTCCGTGTGTATTTATTATTTAATTTAAAAACTAATTTTTGACGATTTGACAACATTTTGTTACCATTTTTTTCCAAGGCTTTGGCCTAGAAGCAAATGTATTTGAATTTTGAATATTCCATATAGATTTTGTTTATATATCCCAAATACCAGGAGTAGGGCCACATTAGGGAACATTTCCTTAGTACTTTTCATTTGTTTATATATTGGTACGTACATTTGTATAGCTTATAGTTTTTTTGCCATAATTTATGTATTTGTTTAACAACTGCTATAAGAAATATTTGTTATGTTGCTTAAATGCATATGGGATCTTCTTGTATAGGTACATATATGTAAAGGTGTGGGTGTTGTTTATGTTTATGTATTTATTGTGCATAAGTTTATGCAGAAAATATTCTCAGTAGGTATTTATTTCTTACTGCCTAAAGCCATAAATGACAAAAGACGTAATCATGTGAGTAATTTAAGACAATACGTACTCACATTTAGATAAAACACATGCATATGAGTTTTCAAACTTGTCATATGCCATATGAAGCTTTCGATATCAACTGCAACGATACAGGAAAAAGTATATCGTATCCAGTGCTGCCAGTGTATTTTTTAAAAAATACCTTCACTAAGTAATAAAAATCCCTTTTCCCCTTGGATGGTAACCGATTCGATGCGGTTATCGGTAAGGGTAATGCTATTTCAGTTTATTTTCGGTAACGGTATTTTAGCGGTGACGACATTTCGGCTATTTCGGTGACGGTTTTTTTAGCACTAACGGTATTAAACTTATTTGGGTAATGGTATTTTAGCGGTAACGGTATTTTAGTTATTTCGGTAACTTGATTTTAGTAGTAATGGTTTTTAAGTTATTTCGGTAACGGTATTTTAAGGATAACGTTATTTTAGTTATTCAGGTTATGCCAAAGCACATCGATAATTGTAGCCCCATTATGACAGAACTCTAATGACTGGAGAGTTTGTGATGAAGCTTAGAGAAAATATATCTATTTACAGCATTTATTTTTGCTGATTTTTTCAGATGATTTCGGTAACGTTATAAGGATAACGTTATTTTAATTATTTCGGTAACGGAACTTTTATTATTTCTGTAACGGTATTTTAAGGATATATGTATTTCAGTTATATTGGTAACGGTGTTTACGGCCAACGATATTTCAGTTATATCGGTAACGGTATTTTAGGGATAACGATAATCAGTTGAAAAGGTTTTGAATCGATAACGGTATTTTAGAGGTATTGTCTGCTATCACTGCTTTTCTCCCTACATTCTCGAACTTATTCTCTTAAAAAATTGTGTCAATTTAACTGTTTGCAATTTTCTTACTGACGACGACAATTCCAATTATTTTCAAAAATTTAAAATATTAATATTCAAATAAATTGCAAATTGTTGACAACTGTCATTAGTTGCACAAAAAAATCATACCAACTATCAAAAAGTGTAATTTCATACTAGTTTCTTTTTCGTAGGAAAGTTATTTTTATTTGGCTTTTTTAGGTAACCCAGCAAAAATTGTATTGCTTTTCATTGATGAAATTTATCATAGGCTTGTAGGTACATAGGAAGCTGTTCGTTCATACAATGCTTCAAACTCAGTTCAAATGAATATTATATGCTTAAATAACTTCCAAAGAGATTGTTAGTTAAACAAATGCCAGAGATGTATTTTAGAAATGTTGATGTTAAGAAGAAGAATAAACGTTTTTCTCTAAAAATTATAAAATTTTTAAATCGGACTAGACTAGTTTCTGTCTTTTTATGGACAGGCTCATCAGTGATTTTCCATTTAAATTGTATTATTATTTGTGTCTTATAATTGTCAGATTGTCTCTATATGATAAATTTGTCAACAACCTGCGGCTGTGAGAATCAAACTTGCGCTCATTTTACATTACAAACGTAACAATACCAAGTCATGACCGTTTAGCGATCACACCCAAGTATGGCCTCGAATGTAGTGCAGCTAAATTGCAGTTTCTTTCCTATTAGCTTTTTCTATTATTGTATATTATACTCAGAAGTGACAACACTAACGACACAAATATTCTAATTTTACATTTTTGTTTATTTTTCTAATCTCCTCCGTCTCTATTTCACAATGTTAGCAGATTGACGTACGGTTTTTATTTTCAGGGTTGAAAACTTTTGCGTTTTAAGTTGAGACATCGCCACAGGGCACACTTTATAATGTATTTTAGTACAGTGTTATATTAACGTCATATAGACAGTCGCAATTAATTTTTAATTAATATGCATTTGACAAATTTAATGTAGAAATTTTATTTCTTAATTCATTTTTTAATTCATCCATTCAAATCGCAAATTAGAAGAAACTTATTTTTTCTCCGGAAATATTGTCTTTCAAAATATAATTGTTTTACATAAAAATGTAGAAATAACTGTTTTTGAAAAGATTTGAGTTATTTGGAAACATTTTGACTAATTTAAAATGTCTGCACTTTTCCCCTATGCCGTTATTTTTAAGACAACAAAATCCTAAATGTAGGGATTTTCCCCTACTTCTGGATTTTATCCTGCTTCGAGACGAATACCACATAGAAAAACTTTTCTAATTTTTGCAAAAAGTGAATGAAGTAGGCGTCGTTAAATACTGACAAATTATGACCTCATTTTTAGTATTTTATTTATAATAATTTAGCTGACACGTAGAGTTTTCCGATGGGTACTCTTCGATCTTTATAAAATTCGAATATATGATTGAGGATACAAAAATATGGCAAAAATTAAATAAATTCAGACATTTTAGTATTTTCTCAAACAACCCGAAATAAACTGAAAATCGAAAGATATGGCAATTTTAACATTAGATTAGGGTTATATGATGTATCCAAACTTTATTATATCGGAGAGAACTCATTGTGTGATTCTCCTTGTGAGTTAGGTAAATGCTAGAAATTTGAATATATCAATAGCGTATTTTATGGAGAATACGGAAAAAATATTTTTTTAATTCCGAAATAGTTCTGCATTTTTAGTGTAATGGAAAACTCATTTTATCTGAAAACAAACCAACAATTTTTTTATTTATTTATAAAAAAAAAAATTTTATATCGATTCAGAAAGTTTCATATCGTAACTGAGATGAGTTTTGGGGAAAATATTTCGTTATATATCTCAAATATTCGAAAATTTGCTTGTATTATATGATTTATTATACCCATCGATGATCTAACTAGCAACATTCAGCGAATAGTTTGGCCAACAGGAAGCCGAGTTATACAATGAAACTTTTGAGATAGATAGTTGAATATATATCTAAAAAGTTTAATCTGAACTTTTCTTTATAATAAAAAAAAAAAAATTTAAACGGTTTTTAGACAAATTAAGTTTTCTATAAAATAAAATTTTAGAACTAGTTCTGTGTTTTTGAATATAGAACCACAAATACTGTAAGTTTGACTATAAAATTTTCCCTGTAGCTGGGCAGTTGATTTCGAATGCCTCATAAGTATTATTGTATGCAGTCTGCCAAGAAATTAGTTGTAGTTTACTCATTTAATTAAAGTTATTTGTTTATGCCTTTACTTGTTTTATGTATTCATATGGGCTACTTCATACTATTTGCAAAAATTTAGATCGGTTTCGAAAAATTGCAATTTTAAAATATACTGTTTTTTTAAACTGTTTTACTTCGTACTGAATCATATCAAAAAATTTAATTTTTAAAGAATTTTTAAATAGTTTTATACATTAAATATGAGTGTTAATTGCTTCGGTTTAAAACTATATTATCTAAAATTTCAAAAGAAAATGGTAATTTGCAACAAATAAAAAAAACTCTGAATAAAAATTTCAGCTAAAGCATTTTAATGCTTACCGAAGCAATAGACGTAATGTCTGTTGCTTTAAATACAGATAAAAGGCATGAAATTTTCGTTATTATTAAAAAAACAGATGGCAAATAATTGGGAAAATTCTTAAATTATTTCCTGCTGCACGGGTTTTTTAATAAAAAATTCATCACTATCTTACCCTAGAAAGCACCATACATGATAATACATTTTAGTGAGATATGTATGTATTGCAAATACCAAAATTTACCTATCCTAGCCGAAAAGTTCAAAAAAAATTAAAGAAACATTATATTAATTTTAAATTTATTTTCATCGGGATAAACATTAATTGCATTTATAGTAATTAAATGTGCTAAAGTCCCAAAACTTATTTAACAAATTGTGAAAAGCAATCTGATGTAGGCGTGTCCCTATCCGGATAGGGACACGCCTACATCAGATTGCTTTTCACAATTTGTTAAATAAGTTTTGGGACTTTACCATATTTAATTACTATAAAATTATATTAATTGTTCGGGGTTTTTGAAAAAGTTCCTTTTAGAAGTTTTGAACAATTTTTAAGCAAAATCAAACTAAAAATCAATATCTCGACAAAAGTAATTAGTTAGACTCTTACGATGCTTGTCGATCTTTAAAACACAAATGCATTATGACAAATAAAAAAAAAGATTATTATGTTATTTTATTGTATTTTTATAAATATGGTACACTGATGTTGGTCCACTAACGCATTAAAAACATTAAAAATAATGTATATTTCATAGTCTATATTTTTGTTTTAAAATTTCCCAAAAACGAGATTTTTATTATTAACACACTCTGAGATAATTAACTTCACTTCAATAATGAATTTATTCATAGCTTTAATAAAAATTGTCACTGGAACTCGACCATTGAAACTTTTCATAAAATCTATGAAAGAAGTTTCATTAAAGCCAATGTTTATGAAATGTTTTTAGAGTTGCTGAAAATCTTCATAAAACAAATGAATCATTCCGGCAATGAAGCACTGCACAGTGGGATTATCACAAAATTTGTGGAAATAATTCGGCCATTTGTTAACTTGTGGTCCGATTGCAATGAAATTTGGAACATGCATAAAAGACATAAAATGGAGTTTAAGGTTTGATTTTGAATCTTCCAGACCCTTTGGGGGCGGTAAAATGGCTGCCCAAAGTTGGGTACTTTTTTCATAAACAATTTTGAGTGTTTGCCATTTTTTTGTTTCTCATCCGATTTTCAAAAAATTAACATATTAGTAATCTTCTTGTAAAGATGAACAAAAAAACATGCTTTAATGTGTGGGTTACCTCCAATAGTTTCCGAGATATTCCGATTTGAAAATGTGAAATTCCAAATTTTGTCCGACTCAGGTCCAAAGTTTTCCGAATATCGGGAGAAAATTGGGACCAATTTTCGTTTCAAAATAACGGTTATTTAGCCAATAAAATTCATGATTGAATAAAAAAAAATTAGTTCAATATCTTGTTTCAGTCAAAAATTACATTAGTTTAAAGTAGAAATTAAAAAAAAAAAGTAAATTTTGGCGATATTTTCCCCAAAAAGCACCAAACTTCTTATCGCTCCAGACAAATATTTTTCTTCTGAGCATATAAAGTATGTATACTTTTCTGGAAGGTCTTTTTATATAAATGCGAGTTGTGGTAAAAAAAAAAATTTGATTTGTAAATACTTTTCCCCCCATCCGCTTCCAAAGTTGCCACATTTTTGTGGTAAATATCAACTTTAACTCACAGTTAAAATTTGTGCACGCCTCCAATTGGGTAGTGGAAACCGGTTTTAGATACTCCAACAGCTTTAAATGACGACATGGCAGCAAAAAACGAAAAAAATCCCATTTTTGGAAATTTTTTTTTTTTTTAGGAATTGTGGGATTGTTTTCAGAAAATCATAAATTCTGACATTTGTTCCGATTTGTTGACCTTAAAGTCTAGTTAAATCCAGAAAATCATTCGATTATGTCTATTAATAAATATTTTATTGAATAGTGAAAATTTTCATTTAAGCAAAAACTGAAATTTTTACCTTCATATTTGGATTACCCAAGTTTTTGTTTTACCAAGATGGCTAAATTCAACCTTTTTTAAAAAAATTGCAATCTACAGGTAATTTTCTTTTTAACGATACCAAACACTGGTATGTTATGTTCATAACTTCTAAACAGAAAATCTTCAAATGTTAGCCCTTATTCATATATTTCTGCTAATGTGTCCTCGTATTCACATCTTACATAATTGGGACAGGTAAACAGGGTTTTATGATGTTCTTCATTAATGATATTAAAGGTTTTGTGGGCCCACCCAAAGATACGTGTTTTATGATTGCTATTTTAAATATACCCTCTCTTTTTATATTTTATGGGCCTTAGTATTTGAAGACCCAGTTACCTGGGTTATGATAGCTAGTATTTGTACCTAATATTTGTATATAAATACGAATAGGTTTAGTTTTAAGTTCATAAAAAACTCCTCAATCATGGTAATAACAGTAAATCATAAAGCATTGTGTTTAACTTTGTGGGACAACTCAAAACTACAGAGATTTGAAAAGGTTAACGTTGTAGTTGCATCAATTGAATCTTCACATCACACTAAATTGGACACTGCAGAAATATCTAAAATTGACAATTTTATTAAATTATTTGATAAAAAAATGCAGTCCGTTTCCGGCTCTATTCTGAAATTTAAAACAAAATATTATAAGTGGATGAATGATAGCCTGGAGATAAATGTTTCTGCTGTTGGTGCACCCTGTAAGCCTTATAATGATTTGTGTGCAAAATCTAAAAAAAAAGAACATCGATTACTCTTTCTACGCATTCAAATACAGAAGTTTCTGACACGTTTAAGGAAATGTTAAAGAAATTACAGTTTTCAAATGTTTCCAAAGAAAGGACTATTAATAAAAAAGTATTGGGTTTTGGCATATGCCCGCATTCGGTTCATGGAACACTTCTTACACATAGCATATGATTTAAAGTAAAAGCATAGCAGGAAATGAAACAAAATCAGTAAGAAACAACGAAGAAATGTCAAAAATGAGGGCAGATGAAAAAAGGAGGATACAAGAAGACTTTAAAAGGCAGACAGGCTTAAACATAGATAAACCACTTGCTAGTTGTGGAAGTACAAACGATGGCAATACAGCAAGAAGGTTTTTTAGAGATTTTGAAATTACTTCAATAATAATAGGAATTGACAAGGAGTTGCTTCGAAAGATTAACATCATGTTAATAGAAAACATAAACTAAATTCCTCAAAATTTGGAGTATATACCGACGAAATAACAAAACTTCTATTATCATTATATCCCTGGAAAGAAATGACACCCACAGTTCATAAGGTATTGTGCCATGGAAAAATCATCATTGAATCAAACATTCTTCCTCTAGGTGAACTAACAGAAGAAGCTCAGGAAGCAAGGAGTCGAGATTTCAAACATGCCCAATTGTTCAGTTCCAGAAAATGTTCAAGGCAATCACAGAACGAAGATATTTCCAATAACCTATTACTGTCTTCCGATCCCGTCCTGTCGTCAATGAGAAAACGATGGATTTCTTATAACACATTGTCATCTGTAAATAATGAAGAATTAAAAGATTTGCTTTATCTGTTAGATATAAATAATGATGTGTCCGATTATTTTGTATTAAATAAAGAAACAACCTAATTTGCTTGTCTTTTTTTCATTAATGAAGAACATCATAAAACCCTTTTTACCTGACCCAATTATGTAAGATGTGAATACGAGGACACATTAGAAGAAATATATGAATAAGGGCTAACTTTTGAAGATTTTCTGTTTAGCAGTTATGAACATAACATACCAGTGTTTGGTATCGTTGAAAAGAAAATTACCTGTAGATTGCGATTTTTTTAAAAAAGGTTGAAGTTAGCCATCTTGGTAAAACAAAAACTTGGGTAATCCAAATATAAAGGTAAAAATTTCAGTTTTTGCTTAAATGAAAATTTTCACTATTCAATAAAATATTTATTAATAGACATAATCGAATGATTTTTTGGATTTAACTAGACTTTAAGGTCAACAAATCGAAACAAATTTCAGAAATTATGATTTTCTGAAAACAATCCCACAATTCCTACAAATAAAAAAAAAAATTCCAAAAATGGGATTTTTTTCGTTTTTTGCTGCCATGTCGTCATGGGGATTGGAAATGACTTACGCACAACATTATGTATCTGTTGGAGTATCTAAAACCGGTTTCCACTACCCAATTGGAGGCGTGCACAAATTTTAACTGTGAGTTAAAGTTGATATTTACCACAAAAATATGGCAAATTTGGAAGCGGATGGGGGGAAAAGTATTTACAAATCAAAATTTTTTTTACCACAACTCGCATTTATATAAAAAGACCTTCCAGAAAAGTATACACACTTTATATGTTCAGAAGAAAAATATTTGTCTGGAGCGATAAAAAGTTTGGTGCTTTTTGGGGAAAATATCGCCAAAATTTACTTTTTTTTTTAATTTCTACTTTAAACTAATGTTATTTTTGACTGAAACAAGATATTGAACTAATTTTTTTTTATTCAATCAAGAATTTTATTGGCTAAATAACCGTTATTTTAAAACGAAAATTGGTCCCAATTTTCTCCCGATATTTGGAAAACTTTGGACCTGAGTCGGACAAAATTTGGAATTTCACATTTTCAAATCGGAATATCTCGGAAACTATTGGAGGTAACCCACACATTAAAGCATGTTTTTTTGTTCATCTTTACAAGAAGATTACTAATATGTTAATTTTTTGAAAATCGGATGAGAAACAAAAAAATGGCAAACACTCAAAATTGTTTATGAAAAAAGTACCCAACTTTGGGCAGCCATTTTACCGCCCCCAAAGGGTGTGGAAGGTTCGAAATCAAAACTTAAACTCAATTTTATGTCTTTTATGCATGTTCCAAATTTCATTGCACTCGGACCACAAGTTAACAAATGGCCGAATTATTTCCACAAATTTTGTGATTTATCCCACTGTGCACTGGAACTAAGCAAATGAACCGCTTCATATAATTTTTAAAACAATTTGATAGAAATCCAAAATTAACAAAAGGCTACGTTGAATAAACTAATTCTTCATTATAAAATATGTTGAACAAATGAGAATTTAATGTTAAAACTAAAACCCAAATTTTATGAAGAAAATAAAAAAGTTAAGTCTTCAACTAATTGTATAGCTCTAAAGAAAACTTTCATTAAACTTATGAAAAGATAATTTATGAAATCTAATGAATTTTTTTTTTATGAAACTCAGAAATTTTACAAAAAAAAAGTTTATGATAAATTTCATAATACACTCAAGGAACTTCTGCTCTAAAAATATGTAGTCAGTCATTTGTAGAACAAATTAAAATTTTTACTTATCTTGTAGATCATTTAAAAAAACAAGCCACATCAAACGAGTGTTTAACGATTTTACATTCATTTTTTGCAGTTATTTTTTGTTACTGTAAAAAATAAAAAAATGTTCTTTATTTTTTACTAACATATCGTTCATTTACTTTAAGACTGTGATAAGTCAAGAAATTCGATTTTTGAGTAATGCTGCAGATTTATTAGTTATATCATGCTTTGTATTGTGTAAGAATTTCATATTAATATCATGTATACTTTTCGAGATAGAGAATAATACATTTTATTTTTTCTTTAAAGTGGGTACAAAGAGTATATACTTCATAGAATAATTGTGCTACTCATGGGTCTTTCGATAATTACAACATGCAATAAAAGTTTTTAAGTATGCGCTTAAAATATGCACTTAAATATAAATATGCATTAAAAACAAAAAATTATGCTGCAAAAATTAAGAAAATATAACCTAAAATGCAAAAAAAAAATGCACTTACAATTTTAAGATTTTAGAAGTATGAAATCCGATATAAATATGACATGTTTCTCTTTTTAATTTAATGATGTGTTTTGGATTACAAAATCTTATATTTTTTATTTTTAATTAATAAAAAACGTGAACTAATAAATAGAGAAATGGTTCGGCGAGGCAGATATGGATTGAAAACTTTAAACTCGTTTTCTGCAAAATCGTCTTTTTTTGAGTTATGTCACTCTTGAAGTAAATGAGCGATATGTGGTTTAATTTTTCTACAATTGTTAGTAATTTTTTGAACAGTAAAAAGAAATGACAAATGTCAGTTGAATTTAATGAAATGTTATTCGTCCTTTCTTCAAAAGGAATATAATCAATTAAGGTTTGTTATAATTGGTATTCACTTTTAAAGGACAAAATAAAAGCCTTTTAATTACCCTTGTACAATACATTGTACACAGTTTTAAAAAAATATAAAACTATGAATAATGAAATAGAGCTTTATATTTTTCTTTAAATACGTTCATTAGGATATCGAGCTTTCAAGAAAAAAAAAATCATTACATGCTCAAACTGTTCATCAGGGCAATAACGTCGCGATTTGTGTTAACAAACTAATATTTTTGAATCAGCTTTTATCTCCGAAAAAAGGGGCGTTTGGGTATCTCTTAAATTCATTGAATGGCCAGAACAAAATGAAATAAAGCATTTTTGGTTATTCGAATGCTTTTGTGATAAAAATCGGTTGAGTTGTTTCAAAAATTTGATTTTCGAAACCATTTTGTGGTCAGTAGGAGTAGGGGTCATATATGTAAAACTTTTTTAATTTAAGGATAACAAAAATCAGAAGTCAAAATAGAAATAGAAATATATCCACAAACAAAAGGGTTTGGAAGGGTTAAAAAATCGTAAAATGTTCAAAAAAAAGTTGAGGCTTTTAATGTATTATTCGTTTATTATTTCGCCACATGTTCCTAGTGTACGTGGCTTTTATTTTAAAAGTACCGATATCAGCTTTCTGTTAAATTATACATTACAAATCAGAGTATTACTGATTGGTTCTGTACAAACTGTATGTCGTTGGAAAGCTTAAAATATTGTTTAAAATATAGCGTTATTCCTATCTGCAATTATTCGCTTTTTAGCATTGTGGTAATAAGCATTTCGTATTAAAATTTCAGAACCATTAAATTAAAATGAAAAGAAAATTGTAAAAAAAACAAAGAAATTGAATTACATGTTTGTGAAGATGTCATTCAAAATACGGCAACACTTAAGAATATAAAAATAGTTCACAGCGATTTTGACCAGTGACACTTTGCATGTATTTTCCATGTAAGCCCAAAAGTAAGCCCAAAAGTAGAACTGTTTTTAACATTCAAATTTTGCACTTCTAAAAAAAGGGATTTTACTTAAATAAAAACAGTGAATTTGAACAACCTGGAAAATTCCGTTGACGCAACAGAATTTGTTAAAGTAATTCGAAATGACACAGTCAAAAGTATAATTTATTTTTTTCAAATTTTTGACAACTTTTTACACAATAAAAAAACGATTTTTTTTTTATTTATATTTATTTGTATTACGAAAATACGTTCTTTTAAGGAAAGAAATTTTAAATATTAACAAACAAGTTAAAAAATAAAAAATTTCGGCTTCACCTACTGAAATTACTATGTGGCCCAAGGCGTTCTTTAACCCAAATTGCAGCGGGGTGATTTTTTTAAACATAAACTTTCAAAAGGAGATATTTTATTGATGGGACAAGATATGTAAAGCAACGATTTTAAATTTGTATAAAAATATAACTTTTTGGCTGTAGCGTAAATGATAAAAATTTAAAATTAAGTTTTTTTTTTTTTTTTAAAATTAAAGCTAATTAAATTCTATATCAATTCTCCACACAAACAGTGGATTTAAATTTTTTTTAATTGTCTCAATCGAAAATTCGGTTGTGGCAACCGCATTAAGTCATCATAACCGAATTCTTCGTTTGTAGGAACCAAATTAAATTCCAATTCGGTTGTGGCAACAGGATTATGTTATATCTATCGAGTTTTGTTTTCACAACCAAATTTCGCGGTTTGCACCAACATAATTTTGCATTAATTTCGCTGCAGCAACCGAATTGGTTTACAATTCAATCTGCTGTGACTTTGAAAATAAATTTGAGAAAATTTCAAAAAGAAAAATATATAAAAATAATTTAAAACTTATAAAGATAAGCAATAATTTTAAATAAAAAAGCTTGTAATAAAATCCATAAAGATGATATTAACTGACCTTTTTGTACGGATATTGTGGATCATAAATTGTATTATGGAAAACCCTGCCTAACAAATGTATACAAATATTAATATTGGACAAATAATTTTCAGAGTTCGAAAATTTATGTACCACTAACATAACGTTGCTATCAAAAAAACCAATACAACGATCTCTATTGTTTCGTTCGTATTTATAAACACAACACAAGTGCTCAAATCGTTTTTTGTAATATAACAAACGGAACAAAACGAAAATGTTTCTTTCGTCAAACATTATTATTTCGTAGTGGTTATTTTTTAGTGTTCATTCAACTTAAACACTAAAACGCGTTTTTAACGTTGTGGTTGCCAAAATAAAGAAATGATTTTTCTGCATGTTATCAATGTTTTTTTGCATTAGTTTTATGAAATTTCACTGAAACTCCTCCGTTGAATCTTTTTATTAAACTAATGCAATTATTCATAAAATTCAATGAAAATTTTTTTCACTTGTAATATGACATAAACACTAAGAACGGTTTACGAATAGTTTTGTTCCATTCCATAAACACAACAAAATCAAACTGTTTGAAATATTGGCCAAACAGAACAAAATCGTTTAGTTCGGTCTCTCATCGAAAACTAGCTTGTGAAAGTGTTTGTGTTCTGTTTACAAATCAAAATGAAAATAAAGAAATTTAGTGTTTATGTTTACTGTGCACAACAAAATGATTGTGTTGAGTTTCAGCAAAAAGCAAAACAGAACGATAGAAAAACGTTTGATTGTGTTTAAATTCAAACTCTGGTCTACATACATTAAGGGTTTATTGAAAGTGTATTGGATGATCTGTACATTTTCAACATATGCACTTAAAGTCATGTCTGGAAGACGGCTTAAAAAGTACATTTGAACACAGTGTATTACAGAACATTACCAACAAATTTTGCAGCAGCATTTACCAGCAAGATTCCTACATTGTCGCCTTTATGAGTTATGAAAACTATTCAATAAGTATTACCTGATTTGAAAATGTTAGTACTTATTTTTTAAAGAACTCTAAAACAAATAAATTTTATCAAAACAGTTCTTAAAGAGCGCTTTCGTCGAAAGAATACTAAATGACGTACCCTAAACGTCTTCTAACAAAGTGATCTTTTAAAACAATTTTTAACAAATTTGCTCGTTCTAGAGTTCTTTAAAAGTCGATTTTTTGATATAGAAATCATTCTTCATATTTGATACTTTTAAGTAATTAATTAGTTATAACTCTTCATGTTTGGTTACTGAGCCTACCGAAATAGATATGTGAAATAAAAAAGTTTCTAATTAGATTTAGACCTAAAAATAATATTATAATTTCGCGAAAGTTTTTTTAAAAATTATTATTACAAACTTATTTATACACTCATAAAAAAAGTTATTTCAAAAGCCTGTTCGACGGGTTCTAATTCAGATTAACTAATTTTTGTGTTGCTTACGTTTAAATCAGCTATTTAGCTAAAGTTCTTAGTTATCTTATTTAACCACATGAACATATTTCATTCGTATTTTAACTAATTTTTTAACCCAAAATTTAGTAATTCGTGATTCTCACATTTACAAATTTGCCGTGCTTTTTTGTGTCTCCGCTATAATTCTAACTTGCAGATAGCGTTATTTTCTCAAAATTTTATTTTTATAATAATCTCATAAACCAAGCTAGATAATCTTTATTAATTATATATATTCCCGGTAGTAAATATGGTCTTAACCTCTGCTCAGATCCGGAGAGAACATTTTGGCAGAAATTTTCTGTTAATTTAACTAAATTCTTAGTTAAATGAACTACAACTGTCAACTAAAATTATGTTCTTCTAAAATGTAGGTCACCTAAATTTAGCAGACTGTGATTCTTACCATCATTGAATATTCTGCTGTCGCAAATTCAGACACTATTTTCTGTTGTCGTAGCTAAATTATGAACTATTTGTAAGGGATTCTTGAGTGTACGCTCTAGATTCTATGAGTGTACGCTCTAGATTTTCTTTCAAAGGTAGAAACTTAAGATGTTATTTAGGATATAGTTAAGCTGAATGAGCCCATAGTTACCATATGCTTACAGAAAACCATCAAAAAATTAAAAAAAAAAATAATATCACTTTGAAGCTGTTTTTAAAATTTGTATTATTTACGCTGCAGTCAAAAAAAGAAAAGTAGTATTTTTTTACAATTGCAAAATCGTTGTTTTACATATATTGTTCCATCGGTAAAATACCCCCTTTTGAAAGTTTATGTTTAAAAAAAGTCATCCTGCGGCAGTTTGGGTTAAAGAACTCCTAATTCCACATAATTTTTTCGGTAGGTGAAGCCGTAATTTTTTATTTTTTTTCTATGTTTTTAAATATTTTAAATATCTTTCCTTTAAAGAACGCATTTTCGTAATAAAAATAAATAAAAATTAAAAAACAATAGTTTTTTTTGTTTAAAAATTTGTTAAATATTTAGCAAAAATAAACTATCTTTTCGACTGTGGCAATTCGAATTACTATAAAAAATTATTTTGTGTCAACCGAATTTTTTAGGTTGTGGCAACCGAATCCATTCGGTTGCATCAACCGAATTTGTGAGGTTTGATATAAATTTGTTTTTAAGTTAATTAAAACTTTGTGATCTATTTAAGTTTATATTTTTTTTATTATGAAAAACACTATGCAGGATATGAAAATACCGCACACCCAGTTCAAAAGCGACTCAACTCAAAATTTTAATTTTTCGGTTTTATATGCTTAAACTATGCACAATATACTTGTTTATCTATTAAAAAAATATCAGTGCATTTTGTTGTTGTTAACTGTTGTTAAAAAACAGTTATGTCTTTCTTTTTGTTTCAATTGGTATAAAGTTGCAAATGTTTTTTTTTTCGATTTCTAAAAAATTAAAAATTTTGAGTTGAGTCACTTTTGTACTGGGTGTGCGATATGTATTTGTAAATATATGTATAGAGTTATATATTAGATTTAACAATATTAAAGTTTTATATATTAATATTAATTGTTAAATTCTTACAATCTAAAGTCTTACGTAAATTAAAATAAACTTAATAAACCATTTCAAAGAAAGCCTTTAAGTTTCATTTGCATACCCAGCAAAAACTGTTTCTCTTCTAATTTGGCATTTTCATTGATGAATTAAAAATTGGCTTGTCATAGGAAGGAAGCATTCCAAATATGATTCTTTGGAATTTTTCTGCCTAAGCAACTTTTTAGGCTTAAAATATTCCTAAGAAGTTGTTTTGCAGCGGAATAAGAATGATTCCTTCCTATGACAAGCCAATGTTAAATACATCGATGAAAATGTTTAATTAGAATCATTCTTTGAGAGAACAGTTTTTGCTGGGTATATTGATGTTTACGTAAGTTAAATTTAAATAAATTTATAAGAGTAATCTAAGCTATAATAAATCCTTCAATTGTTCTGCATCAACAACGGGATGCACTGTAAGAAATATTTTTGCATCCATGATCATAAATGCTTTGTGTAAATTGATGAGTTATGGTTCCGATGGTATACTATATTTTTAAGTTTTACAATATATTGACTGAATATCAGCTCCGTAATTTTTCAAATAAATGTTTTTGTATATTTAATTTTCACTGTATACCTTGGAAAGGGTATACCGTAAAGATTATCGCCTATAAGAACATTAAAAATTTGCCAGCGTATATGAGTTTTCATTATCCCGAAATATGCAGTCTATTTTAGAAACGATTTACAACTTCGACCAAGTTTTTAACAATTACCATCACTCGCACAAAAATAAAGTTTTTTTTCTATACCCTCAAAAAAAACAAGTTAGTTGAATATTTTATTAAACGTCTATTTAAAATATTTAACTAGCTTTCACTAATTTTTTTGGTGACATTGCGTTTTCAGCTAATATTTTAAATAAACGCTTTTACCGAAAAACTTTTTTTGAACTGATATTTAACAAATTTACTTTGCTACTAAAATTGTGCTAATAAACACTTTAATAGCATGGAAAACAAATAAAAAGACTAGATGCAGGTGTCGCAGTTTTTATGGACGAAGTAGAGAACTTTTGCTGTAAACATTTGTAATTGTTTGAGTTGTAATACAGTATCTTTATTTTAAGTGCAAAAAAAACAGTCACTTGTAGAAGAAATTTCAGTTTTCACTACAATTGTAGTTCATTTAAGAAAACAACCCACATCAAATTACTGTAGTATGATTTATTTTATGCTGTAGTTTTGTTTTGTATTTAAAAAATAAATCTAACAAATGTTTGTTTATTTTTTACTTCATATGTTGTTCTTTTTTACTACAATTGTGGTTCATTTTTTGAACAGTAAAAAACAAATGATAATGTTAGTGGAATTTACTGAAATGTAAGTCGTCTTTTCTTTTCTTTCAATTAAATTTAATTTGTTTTTAACTACATATGCAGTGGTCTTTACCTACATAGTACTCTAAGTGTACGCTCTGGGAACTTCTGCTGTACATATTTGTAGTTGTTTAACTTGTATTACTGTATCTTTATTTTTAAGTGAAAAAAACAGTCATTGATAGAAGAAATTTCAGTTTTTACTACAATTTTAGTTCATTAAAACGAAAAAATTAACCACATCAAATTACTGTATAATGATGAAGCATTCATTTTATACAGTAGTTTGTCTTTTTATTTGAAAAAATTAAACAATTAAATGTTTATTTATTTTTTACTGCATATGTGGTTAATTTTTACTACAATTGTGGTTAATTTTTTGAACAGTAAAAAACCAATGACAATGATAGTTGATTTTATTGAAATGTAAGTCTTCTTTTTTTTTCAAGTGAAATATACTAGTATCAACCTAGCTAATATGTTTGATTTGCTTTATTTTTGTAAATATACGGAGGTTGAAAGCTCGTTATAAATTGAAAATAACATAAAAATAATCTCGTTGTATATAAAAACAAAAAACTAATATAACTGTAAAAAATATTACTTGAGCCAGAGTACACACTAAAAATTTTTTATATAAATAGAACATTTTTGGTCTTCAAAGTTTAGTAACGTCATGATGCTTGTTAGGAAAAGACCTAACCACGCGGTTGATTACTAAGAAGACAAGAATGGAGCAACATTGATTATTAATAGGTTTTTTGTTAAAGTTCTGCCTATTATATAGGCTCTAGCTTTTCTAAAACTTCGGGTTCTGATGAGATCTTTAGCCAGATCGAAATACTAGTATCAACCTAGCTAATATGTTTGATTTGCTTTATTTTTGTAAATATACGGAGGTTGAAAGCTCGTTATAAATTGAAAATAACATAAAAATAATCTCGATGTATATAAAAACAAAAAAACTAATATAACTGTAAAAAATACTACTTGAGCCAGAGTACACACTAAAAATTTTTTATATAAATAGAACATTTTTGGTCTTCAAAGTTTAGTAACGTCATGATGCTTGTTAGGAAAAGACCTAACCACGCGGTTGATTACTAAGAAGACAAGAATGGAGCAACATTGATTATTAATAGGTTTTTTGTTAAAGTTCTGCCTATTATATAGGCTCTAGCTTTTCTAAAACTTCGGGTTCTGATGAGATCTTTAGCCAGATCGAAATACTAGTATCAACCTAGCTAATATGTTTGATTTGCTTTATTTTTGTAAATATACGGAGGTTGAAAGCTCGTTATAAATTGAAAATAACATAAAAATAATCTCGATGTATATAAAAACAAAAAACTAATATAACTGTAAAAATATTACTTGAGCCAGAGTACACACTAAAAATTTTTTATATAAATAGAACATTTTGGTCTTCAAAGTTTAGTAACGTCATGATGCTTGTTAGGAAAAGACCCTAACCACGCGGTTGATTACTAAGAAGACAAGAATGGAGCAACATTGATTATTAATAGGTTTTTCGTTAAAGTTCTGCCTATTATATAGGCTCTAGCTTTTCTAAAACTTCGGGTTCTGATGAGATCTTTAGCCAGATCGAAATACTAGTATCAACCTAGCTAATATGTTTGATTTGCTTTATTTTTGTAAATATACGGAGGTTGAAAGCTCGTTATAAATTGAAAATAACATAAAAATAATCTCGATGTATATAAAAACAAAAAACTAATATAACTGTAAAAAATATTACTTGAGCCAGAGTACACACTAAAAATTTTTTATATAAATAGAACATTTTTGGTCTTCAAAGTTTAGTAACGTCATGATGCTTGTTAGGAAAAGACCTAACCACGCGGTTGATTACTAAGAAGACAAGAATGGAGCAACATTGATTATTAACAGGTTTTTTGTTAAAGTTCTGCCTATTATATAGGCTCTAGCTTTTCTAAAACTTCGGGTTCTGATGAGATCTTTAGCCAGATCGAAATACTAGTTTCAACCTAGCTAATATGTTTGATTTGCTTTATTTTTGTAAATATACGGAGGTTGAAAGCTCGTTATAAATTGAAAATAACATAAAAATAATCTCGATGTATATAAAAACAAAAAACTAATATAACTGTAAAAAATATTACTTGAGCCAGAGTACACACTAAAAATTTTTTATATAAATAGAACATTTTTGGTCTTCAAAGTTTAGTAACGTCATGATGCTTGTTAGGAAAAGACCTAACCACGCGGTTGATTACTAAGAAGACAAGAATGGAGCAACATTGATTATTAATAGGTTTTTTGTTAAAGTTCTGCCTATTATATAGGCTCTAGCTTTTCTAAAACTTCGGGTTCTGATGAGATCTTTAGCCAGATCGAAATACTAGTATCAACCTTTATTTTTGTAAATATACGGAGGTTGAAAGCTCGTTATAAATTGAAAATAACATAAAAATAATCTCGATGTATATAAAAACAAAAAACTAATATAACTGTAAAAAATATTACTTGAGCCAGAGTACACACTAAAATTTTTTTATATAAATAGAACATTTTTGGTCTTCAAAGTTTAGTAACGTCATGATGCTTGTTAGGAAAAGACCTAACCACGCGGTTGATTACTAAGAAGACAAGAATGGAGCAACATTGATTATTAATAGGTTTTTCGTTAAAGTTCTGCCTATTATATAGGCTCTAGCTTTTCTAAAACTTCGGGTTCTGATGAGATCTTTAGCCAGATCGAAATACTAGTATCAACCTAGCTAATATGTTTGATTTGCTTTATTTTTGTAAATATACGGAGGTTGAAAGCTCGTTATAAATTGAAAATAACATAAAAATAATCTCGATGTATATAAAAACAAAAAACTAATATACCTGTAAAAAATATCATTTGATTTTAACAACAATTGCAGTGGTGTTTGCCTACATGGATAGATAATCCATTAAAAACTATTTATTGATTTCGCATGTACTTCAACTTTCGCATGTGGTTTCAAAACCGTATGCAGAAACTAGGAGTAGTCCGATTTGTGATGGTCAAGTCTGTATCCATGTGTATGGATCACACTAACATATGATAAAAATTTCAGAAAAATCAAATATTGTGTTATGGTTGCTAAAAACTTCAACTTTTTCAAAAATTTTATACGGAAATTTCCATGCAAATAAATAATTAAGTTTAACTTAAATTTGTAAAAAATGGTGGATCGCATTAAATATTATATTATTGAGTTTATATATTATTGAGTTTATTATATTATTGAGTTTCATGCAATTTGAAACGTTTCAATTAATATAAATTATTTAAATAAAATACAGAGGAATATCTATTATTGTACAATTATTAATATGTTGAAATGAAATGAATCAATTCCAAATATATTAGTGTTTCTTGGAACTAGAAGGATTGGACCATGTCCAACCGAAAGTTTGATCTCGTATTCCCAATAGCGTTCGAGAAATTATGTACCAAAAATTATGAAAAGAAATATTGTTTTTTAACTTTGGGGTCACCCTTTTAGGGTCTGTGACCATATTAGTCCAAGATGTTGGAATGACCTGAAAGCTACATCTGTTCTTTGAAAGCTACATCAGTTCTTTGTCGATACACATCACAATATGAAGAACTAAAAATTGGACATATATAAACCATTCGTCGTCAAAGGGTTAAGAAAGAGTCCAATTTAAATTTTATATGCTTAACAATCAAAATTTTTATGACAAACTAAAATTTTTGGAATTTGATTTTTTTAAATTGTGATGTTAATTGAATATAATTTTAATAGACATTTTCAATGAATATTTTCGAGTTGATATTTAAATTTTAAAAAAGATGTTATGGATTTCGAAACAAAAACGTGACTTTTTCGCAACTTAAAATAAATTAATATTTTTTTGCATGGGGTAATACATTTTTTTGTTCAAATCGAAATATTAATTTAATTGTGCTAATCCAATTATATATTGTCCGTCTAATAACGTATGGTATAATCTATTGTAAGATTCAATTAAATATGCCATTTTACGAAACATTGCAGTGGTAATAAAATCGTATCTTACTATCACGTCATACACATTTATATTATTTAATATTATTTAATATATTTAATATTATATTATTCACACATATATTAATTAATATTATTTTTACTCAGGTTATTACAACACAGGCCTACACAATTCTAGAGTGATCATGACCCTACGACTACTGAATCCGTTTTTGAGATATCTGAAAATAAAGTTTGGAAAAATCCGGTTTTTTTATATATTCGGGACGTTATAACATCGCGTATTATGACTTTTTTTTTTGCAAAATTTGTTGTGTTATCGTTCGAAAACCTGATGTGATGGAGAAATTCTGATGTTGCTAGATTCTGATTCAGCGGACATCAAGTCAAGTAATAATTTTTTGACCCCTATATCATTTATAGGCCTGTGTTGTCATAACTTTGAAATTTGTCTGCACATTGTTTTTAAAACTTAAAACTTTAAAAATTGTTCTAAAATCGGAAACATGGCGCTTGCAACCCTATACTCACTTTATGTGAAGTATTTTATTTTCGTCAATACTCTTGACCACCTGTGTCCTGTAAGCGAAACAAAAAAAAAAACATAAAATAATCCAGATCTTACCACATTACTGTGAAAGATTTCCTTGTATCCTTTAATTTAAAACTACTCCAAAAATATGGTGCTAAACTATTTCTTTCTACTTAAAGTGGATATGGTTTCCTATAATTGAAACCACTGTTGCCGAATTGAATTCCCCTAACACAAAAAAAAATCCATTATTTTTACTAAGGCCTCATTTTGTTTTCCATTTTTATAATTGTTAAAAAAGGCAAAATTTCAGTTTATGGGGGACACCCCTGGAAAAAAAAAAAATCCACGCCCCCTTAAATGACCCCAGGAGTGCGAAAATCATAATGAATAAAGGGGCTCACGCCCCTTATGGGCGTGGCAGTCGAAAAACGACCCGGCCCACCTACGTAGACAATATGGGTATCAAATGAAAGCTAATGTCTTCACGATTCCAAAAATAGCCGTAGTTGCCAGATCGGGCGATTTTTGTAGCCGATATGGCCATTTTTGCAAAATTTGGGGTGGGGGAAATTTTTTTTTTCCTTTTTTTTTGCTTATATTTTGTTAAAATCAAACAAAAATGAGCATTTTGTGCGAAAAGATTACTATTGTTAAGTAGAAAATTAAGAAACGAGGAAAACTCTTGAAAGCTTCTGATTGGTTAATGAAAATTTGTTATACTGGCTTCGCTTAGTAAAGTTTTCTGCGTGACCGGCCTACGGCCGGGCTTAGGGGTTTTTAACTCCAGTATGTCTTAATTCTAGATGGCGGGGATCTCGAGTGCTCGGCCTCTGGCCGAGCTAAAAAGAAATAAACAAAAAAAAGTCCTTCCCCCATTTTATAAAAATTAACATATCTTCCTCAAATTCTGGACGATCTGGCAACTACGGGTATTTTTGGAATCGTGAAGACATTTCCTTTCATTTGATACCAATATTGCCTAAGTAGGTGGCATGGGTCGTTTTTCACCCCCGCCCCTATTTAACAAAAATGGCCGTATCGGCTGCAAAAACCGCCCGATCTGGCAACTATGGCTATTTTTGGAATCGTGAAGACATTAGCTTTCATTTGATACCCATATTGTCTACGTAGGTGGGCCGGGTCGTTTTTCGACTGCCACGCCCATAGGGGGCGTGAGCCCCCTTATTCATTATGATTTTCGTACTCCTGGGAACATTCTGAAGGGGATGGCAAATTCAGATTTTTTCTCTAGGGGTGTCCCCCATAAACTGAAATTCAGCCGAAAAAGATAAAGTGGCAGTAAGAACTGCTGAAACTAATAGATTTTTTGCTAAATATTAGTAAGATAAGAACAGAAAAAATTAAACTGTTAAATTTGCAAAATTTTAGTTGTACTCGATTTGAATTTAGTTATATGAAAATAGCAATTTATTCTGGTAAAATCAGCAAACACATTTAGCTAAATATTTGTAAACAAAAAAGAGCAAACAAGAACTGTCAACAAATTTTTTTTCTATATTTACTTTAAAATTAGTAGAATGCAAATAACAGTAAATTTTACTGAGATCAACAGAAATATTTGCGAAAACATTGTAAACTTCGGATTTCATAGAAAAAACTTTAAAATTAAAATGTTTTTTTTTTTTGTGATATTTTTTTCTACTAATATTTAGTAAATTTGTTCCTGATTTTAGCACATTAGTTTGTTACTGTCATTTAACTGAAACTTAGCTCATATATAACAAAATTGTTTTAGATGCAACAGATTTCAAATAACACAGGACGACAAAATTATAACTTTTAAATATTAACCCTTGTGTTTACACCAGGGTCTGGCTAGGCCCTTTTTGTTTTTTGTCGTGTGCTTTTTATACTTCATTATAAGCTATAGTAATGATATACCATGATATCCTCAAGGATATATTTTAGAACAGTTTAGTGCACCTTTAATTCTTTTTTTTTGGCTAGGGTTGTGTCAAGTTTAGGGGTTTTAAAACTCTAGTCATATCCGTACCACCTGGGTCTTTCCAGACCCGCAACATTTTCTTAATATTTTAACAGGTATTGCAACATTTTTCTCCGAAATTTTGAAAAAATTAAAGTTGACTAAAAAGTTAGTTGAGTCAGCAAAATATTTGTTGGGAGTATCCTTGCAGAAAAATTGCTAATATCTGCAAAAGTGTTTCACTGTAAATCAGTGAGCTGATTTTTATATTAGCCTCACATTTGGTTTAATGCAAATGAAAATCGACTTGTTGAAATCAACAAAAATTTTTGCTGGAGCTTAGTAAATTAAAAAATAATAAACAATTTTGCATAAAATTTGTACTTTAGTTAATTTATTTTGCTGAAATTTAAACCTATTTTTTTTGTGATTGTTTTAAATATCTATAAAAAATAGTCAGGAATTCCACAGCGTTAAAAAAAAATCTGGAAATAAACAAATTATTGTATTAATAATATTAATAACAAATCATAATAGTTCACAATTACTTCTTTACATGCATGTATTTATATGTATGTATAACGCAATTTTACATTTTTCAAATTATGGCTAAATACCCTAAAAACCCTTATCTTTTAAAACCAAATACCTAAGACTGGCATTTATTGTTTTGTACAATCGAACCGAATCTTATTATATATATTATTTTTACCTACATCCTCAATTTATCAAAATATTGCTTTGTACAGTAGCACCCAACAGTATTTTATTTTTGCATGCATCTTCAATTTTTAAATTTATCAAAATATCATTCACTTAGTAATTTTTTTAAAATACTTTATTTAGTTTATTTATTGTTTTATTTATATATTTTAATATTTATAATATTTATTATCACACACATGCATGTCTTTGTTTGATAGTATACAAAAAAAAAAAATCAAATGAACGAAAGCAACACGGTCTCATTTTGTATAAGTCTTATAATGGTTGTTATTTTCAATTTACAACGAGCTTTCAACCTCCGTATATTTACAAAAATAAAGCAAATCAAACATATTAGCTAGATTGATACTAATATTTCGATCTGGCTAAAGATCTCATCAGAACGCGAAGTTTTAGAAAAACTAGGCAGAACTTTAACAAAAAACCTATCAATCCTCAAGTTTGCTCCATTATTGTCTTCTTAGTAATCAAGCACGTGGTTAATGTCTTTTCCTAACAAGCATCTGTTAGTTTTTACTCTGGCTCAAGTAATATTTTTTACAGTTTTATTAGTTTTTTGTTTTTTTATACATCAAGATTATTTTAATGTTGTGTTTGTTTTGTATTTTTTTATTTTTCTCTACTAGCCTCTGTACTTGCTCTCCACGCTTTAAATGTGTTTATCTGCACAATTTTTGTAGCAACGTAAATTACTTAAATATTAGTTTTTTTGGTAAAAGCGTTTAACTATAATTTTAGCTGAAAACGCGCTGTCAGCAAAAAAATTACTAAAAGATAGTTAAAAATTTTAAATAAACGTGTAACAAAATTTTCAACTAATTTTTTTTTTTTTTTTTGAGTGTGCTTTGTTTTTCGATCTATGGTGCAATTTTTCCACAATATTCACAAAACTGTAGACTAATGGCGCTATTTAGCGGTGTTTCTTATGTTTACCTATTTTTACGGTTTAAGTGAATTTTATCGCTAAATTAGCAATTGACCTTAACAAATGGTCATGCAGTAGAAAGAGCTTATTATGAAGAGGTGTTTCAATATGGTGCCTCATATGCAAAACGCACGATTTGTAAAATATTTAATATGGCAGCATAACTTTCCGAGATGAACACAGAGTACAACTTTTAGTATGATATGTGAATACGTTTGAAAAGCGTATGTGCAAAAAATTAGCCAAAAAGTTAATATTTGAAAAAGTTTTTCTAACAAAAACACTACATTTGTTGTAAATATGAACCAGAACTGAAGGCTTTATTATTTAGGAAAAATTTTGCAAATATACATGTTTTTTAGCTGCAAATTTGGAAACATACTTTTTAAAGGTATTTGCTTATAATACTTAAAGATTAGATTACCACACCAACTTTCTTTAAAAGTAATCGAGAAAAATACGTATTGGTACAAGGATCTTAAAAACCGGATGACACAGTATAATGTAGAAAATGCCTACATCAATCATAGTAAAAATCAATGGAAAAGTGCTAGCTGCATGTTGTTAGAACTGATGAAAAATCAGGCTCACCTCGAATATGTCACAAGTGCACAACAAAGCCAGACTAGATTCTATAGGTTGTTAGACTTTTCCAAAGGTGCTACGTATTGTAATATGTTGTATACACAAAGTCAAATTTCGTTAATTTTAAAAGCTAGAGGTGATGCGTTGTGGCTAAATGGCAACTCCTACCAATTAGGGGATAGCCGACTTTGTTCTATGTGTAATCTAAGAGAAATAGAAACAATGCAACACTTCTTGGGTATATGTCCAGTTCTAAATGAGATTCGTCTTCGCTTTTTTCGCAGCATAAGATTGTCTGAAGGACAAATAATAAATATTTTAAATTGTGTTGAAGATGCTAATTGGTCTAACCTTTTTAATTATCTTAAAATAGCTTTAAATTATAGAAAAATGTTAGTAGCTGAATTCAATTTCTAACTTATAAAAACAAAAAATTAATCAAACTCAATTTTCCGGCTGACGGTTTTTTAAAAACCAAGCTGTATATTTCTTTATTAAAAATTTCTTAATTTTTTAAATAATTTATTTATTTATACCTAGTGTAAGATTTATTGTAAAATTTTTGAATGAAAAAATAAAGAAAACTCTAACTAACTAACTAACTAATACTTAAAGCTAGATCTTGTGGTCATCCAGAAACGCTATGGTACAATGTAAAATGTTTTGACAAATCGCGAATTTTGATTGCAAAACGCATTAATAAAATAACTTTTTCCTTTCCACTGCGTGAACATTTGGTTAGCTCGATTAATTATATAGCGATAGAATTTGCAAAAACCAAAGAAAATATAAACATATATTAATTTTTAGCTTTCCAAATCAAATATTTGACATACATATTACTACTGGGCTCGAATTACGGCATTCGTGATAATAATTTTGCTATCGAAATACATTTTTATTTTTGAATATAAAACATTTATATGATTTTTTTTTCAATCAGAGATGTTGTAGTTCGGTCCTTGATTGAAAATAAATATAAAAACTTGGTGATTTTATTATTAATATTTTGGTAGTTACTGATTAAAAAAATTGTTTTCGAACGATTTCACAGGATCACGAATGCTGTAATTCGGCTTTTGGTCTTGTCCTTAGATTTCAACAGAAAGAAATAAGAAATATTGCATAATTATGCAAATTTTTTTGAATTGCAAGTCATTACCGTACAAATTTTTAAAAATTAGTATTTTGTCCTTCTTTTTTATGAATATCGGAAAAACCGGACACCCAATCGATAACATTTAATGAGCATTTGTATACATATTTGTTTAGCTTAAACCAACTATAATTTATTAACAAAATACAATTTTTATTATCACTTAAAATAATAATCAAAAATACTTTAAAGTTATCGAACATGGAAAATTGTATTTTTTTTATTAAACATTTTAAAAATATTTAAAATATGTATGTAACGTGGTCGTAATTTAACTTCGAAAAGTGGACGATAATCGTCGATTGTAATACGGGATGCCTATTCAGGTCTTAAGGTGAAGACTTTTCATATTTATGCCACCCCATACATGAATTTCAAATATACATAGTGTAGTACTTTTATTTTTTTTAATATTTTATAATGGCGGCTAATAGAAAAACTTGATTTTCAAGCAAAATAATATTTCGAAATGAGACCACAACAAGGTTGTTCTACCTTAAAACAAACCCTCATCATATAAGCTTTTGTTGTTCAGTCCAGTATTTCCCAGCAAAAAAATTCCAAAAAGGTAAGCGGGTTTGTAATCAAGCATTTTGGGCAGAACGCATTCCTTACTAGATTACCTACTCGATTCTTTTAACATGGCGTGAGACTAAAATAATTGAATCTTTAGAATTGATTATTTTTTTTTTTCCCTTGAAGAACTATTTACTTTATATTTTTAAGAACTACATCCTTTTTTTAATAAAGAAATAGTTCCATTGCAAAACTACGAAGTACTTACACAAAAAAAAAAAAAAAAAAAATAAATAAATAGTTCCCTAGAAAAAATAAGAAGTACTTACATTTAAAAAAATGAAGTAGTTCCATAAGTAAATTCAACTTTTACTCACACGAGATTCTCCTAGATCACTCAAATATAACGATCAAAACTCATACGGAAATAAAATCCTAAAAATTGAAACATCGAATTATTATGATAACATGGGTTTGTCATAATTTTGGAGCTAAAAACCATGAAAATATAAATTTTTCAAAAAAAAAGAACAATTCAAAATTGAAAAACAAAAATATGACTGACGCACAATCACCCTCGAAATTTTTTTTACACTCACTCACGGTAACGTCATTAATTTCAACTTCCACTCACAATTTTCTGCTCACGTGCGCTTCCCTAATTTATACCTAACCAAATTTTAATAAAATTTAGGCAACATGCTATTTCTGTTTTTAGTATTATTTTCCTGCAAATAAAAATTTGTTTGAAAAAATATATGAGATAAATTCTTTAAAATTGTATAACTTCTTTTTTCAAAATGCGGAACTACCTCCAATAACGTCCTTTTATTAAGAAAAAGTATATGATTACTTCTTGAGTACAAAAAGTTATACATATTAGTTAATAACATTGTTATTTTCTTTTAAGTAAATAATTACTTTGTTATTAAGTTCATGCTTTCTGGTTTAAATTTAAAGAATTGATTACAATACTACTTGCTTTTTTTACTCTATCGTTGGAATGAGTTTGGTATCGCAGTTACTAAATTTGGCAATGAGATATGTAGCAAGTGTGGGCATCACCTTCTTTTTGGAATGTGTAATTTTTTCCTTGGTTCTTAATGTACCATGGAACGTATAAGTAATATTCTGAGAGATATTAATATTGATCATACGTGACGTAGTCCAATAAACATCAAACTTAGATTATAAGTTTATATAATAAATAATTATTTATTCCCCTTATAGTTACAAGACGAATAATAAAGGCAAAACTATTTAAATTTGTATAAAAAGTGGGCGAAGTAGGTGTGGTTAAATATTGACGAAATTTTCCTTAATATTTTGTTCGCTAATGTGGACCGACATCAAATTTTTTGGTTCTATAAAAAAACAAGTGGAACATTTCAAATCCAAACACAGCGTCTTATGAACAAAATCTCAGGCCACATTTTGGCTATAGATTATGCCCTATTATATAAACTACAAACAAATTTTTACAACCACTCAAAAGCTTCCACATTAGCGAAAATGTTCTTCTATAATTGGTATAAAATTATATAACAATACCCAAAATGGATATTTAAATGATAATCTATTTAAAATTTATTCAATTAACCATTTTATGTATCGTTTTACCATGTATAATATTAAGAGAATTTTGCATTTTATTTGCCCGAAATATAGAAATTTATTGATGGTCAGAACCGTATTATTTTTTTGATGTCACAACCCTAGAATCTGTTAATATTATCAGTTTTTCTTGAAAAACTAGTTTTAGCAAAATATGTAACATATTATCTGTTTACTATTTTTTTTCTATTAGTGTAGCAGTATTTTTCTAAGCTATTGAATTTGTTGTTTCCGATTTTTATATACTGATGTATAAGTTTTCATTATTTTTGTTCGTTAAAAAAAAAAAACAAAATTGGGCCATAATCTTCTCGTTCTGTTTTTTTTCTTTTTTTTTTGTTAGAGTATAATAAAAGTGGCATTTTCTGTTCATCGCCACCAACGCCACTAGGCTTTTGTTGTTTTGTTATTTTTCTATTAAGTTGAATTTGTTTTTGTTGTGTACCTTTTGTTGTCTGCGGAGTTTGGTTGTTTGTTTTTTTTTTTTTCTAACAAAATAACAATAAAGTGCTTTAGGTTTCATTTAGACAGAGGTTGCCTGCCATCATCAGCACCCTCGGTGGTCATGTCGTCATGTCTTTTTCCAAATTCTTCTTATTTTGTTCTGTTGTTGCCCAGGGATATATGGACTGATTGTACATTTCATTGTTGTTTTCCATATTATGTAGCCTATTTATAAAAAATATTTTCTTTATTTTGTATGGTGTTTATTAATTCATACGAAATATATTCATAAAAAATATGAATACGTACTTTAAGTTGTAAAAATATTATTTTCATATTTTTTGTGAAAAGAATAGAAAATTGAAGTGAAGACATGAAAATTAGGAAATTTAATAATGAAGCTTATTTTTTGATTAAAACTAATTTTTGTTTTAATTTTTATTAATTGTTCTGAGATACATCGAATTTTAATTCGAAATAGTCTGATATAAATAGTTCTGAAATTAACAAAAAAAAAAAAACAAAAATTATTTCACCAATCGATAGCCCATAGAAAAATTTAACAAAAAAAAAAAGCACTTTTAATTGCTTACCGTTGGTCTTAAAATGTCGTAACCAAAATATCTTTATTCTGAAAATAACGATAACCAAATAACTGAAATACAATTATACTTAAAATATCTATACCAACTTAAAATATAGTTCCGGAATAGATGATAGATAAAATAACCGTTGCCGAAATAACTGAAATACCGTTACCCATAAAATACCGATAGAACACAAACAAATTGTCAAATGAATTTCATTAGAAATATCTATCATTTACTTCAATAACGACATAACTCAAATATGTTGGTTTTGTAGAAAACGAGTTTAAAGTTTTCAATTTACTCAAACCTTAAAGAAAAATATAACGACATAATATCTCTCAAGAGCGGAATATACAAGATATCAGTACGACTTTTTTACACAATATGATACGTGATATAGCGAATAATTCTGCGTCATTAACTCAAAAATTATGTTTTTTGAGTTGTGGCGTTCTTGCAGTAAATGAGCGATAAGCTTTCTTTGAATGAATTGTTGACAATTTAATAAAAAAAAAAAAATTCAGAACCTATCGATAAGTAAAATTATAGTAAGGCAGGCATGGTTTCAAGCGGTGAGGTGAATTGGACATTTAATAGCGTTTATGGGTGCTCTAATGATCAGTAACAAGCTTCTCCAACAATTTAGGAGTATTACTAAACCAAATGTTAAAGGATAACATAGAGTTGTTGCGCAATTCCTCAAGATGCAAGCAGGTAACACATCAGGACTAGGCTTTAATGAAACCTTAAACTCAGTCAGAGACTGAAAAACAATTTTCGGATCAAAAAAACGCAATATTATATTGGTAATTACCGGCAATCTGAGTATTTGAATTAGAATTTCCATACGTGGACTGGAAGAAATCAGCAATCATTGGATGAATTATCATTGCAAAACATTGTAGGTGGATACGATGAAGATTTGCGCTTAACAAGTACAAAGTGCGAGGACTTTGAAATTGATGAAGGAGTAAGTAGTAGTAAGTAGTAATTTCTTTATTTACAATTAATTAAGTTTACAAATTCATTTATAAATTCTATATTAAATATTTATTGCAAATAAGAAAAACAGAAGAAGTAATGTTCGACTATGTATGTTTTTAACGTCTGTCGAAATTTTCCGGTGATTTTAAAATTAATTTATCAAGGAAGTTAATTATATTCTTGTATCAAAAATTATCTATAATATAAGGCTGTGTTAAGGTATTGTACCAATTTTTCCTAATCTGTTTCTGTAGCACCGTTCAGTATTTCTATCATTTCTTCATCAAGTAAGTTGGATTTTCCGAAGCTAGCGATTCTAAACTCCTTAAGAACAGGGCAAGCACATAAAAAGTGTTGAAATGTTTCAATTGTACCCATATTGCAAAGTTTACATAGTTTTTCATCCTTTGTCGCACCGAAGGTGTTGTAATTAAGTTTAATCAACCCACATCTTGCTTTAAATATCCAGGTTATATTAGACTGATTCATATTGTCGTTAAAATAATTTAGACCACTGGTATGATCTAAACTTTTGTAGTACTAAATAGGGATATTTATGAAGTACTAAATAAGGATATTTATTTGTTATAAAAAATATATCGTATTGATCCATAATACCGAAAGTTATTATTTTTTAATAACTTTGTATAACAAGGAAGTCTAAAATTTGCTGTTTATTACTGCTCTGAAAAAAACGCATAAGTCTTGATTTTCTTTCTCGATAAATGTTTTTTCTTTGTGTTTTGTCTAGCGTTTTAATTTTTTTACATGTTCCAAGTTCAGGTTCACAAAAAGCACACATTTTTAGATTTTGCGTTATTTTTAAAATTAATATTTAGATGTTTTATAAATGAGTTACAAGTACTAGGATTAAAAATCAAACATTTTAAGTTTGATATAATTTTTATTAAAAATAAAAATTATGTTTTTTTCGAGTGTACAAATAAAAAGGAAAAGTGTACAAGTAAAAAGGTAAAAAACAAAAAAAACGTCTATTAAATATCTACCAAATGTAGACTTTACACACAAAAAACAAGTTTTCAATTAATTTTTTGATCAATGGTGAAAAGCTTTAACTTCGAGTTCATATATTAGTTCTCATTTGGTGAGAAAACTAGTTTATATGAATGCTTGATGTTGATTGTTGCCGCTTTCAAAACGTGTTCTGATGATGGGAACCTAGAAAATTACCGAAATAGATCTATCAACATATTCCTGAAAGTGGTCAATTAATAAATTTGAAAACAAAAACTCTATAGATTATATGTTAGGACAATATCCTAATAAAGAAATATAGAGTATGGCCTCGAACTTGAATAATTTTCATTTTCATAAAAACATTTAGATAAAATTGTATCAAATTATATATAATTTCATCATATTTGATAGACCCATTTATAGGATCAAACGACATGAATTTAGTTCCCATGAGATACCATAAAAACAGCTTAAGTATGCAATTTTTCGGATCAGATGAGATGTGATGTTTAGTTATATGTGATACTATATATCGTATATATCGTAACCGTATATGATTATATCGGAACTTTGTTGGTGGTGCATACAATATTATGTTATTTAGAATTTTTGAAATTATTTTTGCCTTCTTTTTTATTTCATAAAAATGCGTTTTTTTAGTTTTTTGAATAAAATTCGCACATTTTATTTTTTTTCGATTATGCAAAGTCGCAATTCTAAATATTTATTTTGATTTTAATTGAATTCAAAATTAAGCCGTAGGAATTTTTTCAATGGATGCTTTATTAAAAATACAGTGAGCATGTAAGGGTTAAATGATTAAAATACCATCACCCTTAAAATTAATTTATCAGTAATTCAAATATGGTAAACCTAAAAATACCGATATTAAGATAACAGATATACAGTTATACTTAAAACACTGTTACATCACCTGTAACAAGTGCATTACCGTTACCCAAAGCTACATTATTTTGCATCTCAACCAACAAATAAAATCTTTTTCAAATTTTTTTTATATAACCTTTATAACAAGCTTTTAAATAAATTGAATTCAACCACTAAATAAAATAAATATTTTTTTCCAAACAATTGCAGCAACAAAAATCTGTACCATACCTCAAATATACTTTGAAAAGTGTATTGCTTTCATTCAACAGTGTATTTGTTTAAACTTTTATTTTTTCTCTATGTAAGGGAATGTTCCCTAATGTGGCCATACTCCTGGTATTTGGGCTAGATAAAAAAAAAAACAAATTCAAATACATCAGGTTAGGGGCCAACGCCTTTAGCAGATTTCGGCTATAGATTATTTTCTTGTCGAAACTCATTTAAAAAAGCTATATAATAATTTTCAAAACTACTTAAGAGATTTACATTAGGGAACATGTACCTTGAAGTTAGGCTTGCCAGAAATATTATTATAAAGCGGTTTCTTTAAGTGCACACAGATAAATAAGGTACCAACCGAATTGAAAAGTGTATATTAATGGTAACAACTTATAAATTCAGTTAGTGCAACGATATTTACATTAGTTTTCAGAATATTTTGGGTGTTGTAGTTAAAATTCAGTTGAACTAACCGAACTTTGTTATGAAAACTAATGTTAAGTTGTACCAACCGTCTGACTTTCGTAATGACCGAATTTGAGTCGTAATTACCAAAATTCAGTTGGCAAATAGCTAAATTTTTCTCTGTGTGTGCATTTTTTTGAAAATCTACCAACACTTATATTGAGTACAAGGGCAAAGAATGTCAAGACAACTCATGTTTTTTCTCGGTAACCTAAAATTTATGTTTATTTAATATTTATCCGACTCATCAAATTTAGGACAAAATTGCATCGATTTGTAGTTGCATATTTTGCAAACAACAGCATATTTCGAATTTTTATTCATATTTTGTGCTTTTCGATATTTCGGAATAGCTTTAATTTATTTTATTTATTTAGTTTGTTAAAAAATAGAATTTGGATATATTTTTATATTTTAATTTAAGCAAAATCTTTTTTATATTTTAAAATTTTGCTGAACCGAAAAAAATAGAAAGATTTTTTCTGTATTTTTAATTTTTAAGTTTTGATATTTGCACAAAGTGTTCTTTTAAGTGCATATTTATTATGATTTTGGTGCATATTTTTAATTTTTATCTGCATTTTATAAGCGCCTAGAAGCAGTTTCCGAGTCTGATTTCTGGGTGTAATGAAATGTTAAACAACTATAAAAAAAAATCGATTTTTAATAAGGTATTTTTAATTAGATCTTGGCCTCTCGAAAGAGAGCTCCTGGGAGTTTTGCTCTTAGCAAAGTATACCTGCAAATTAGAAACCATTATGGGCAGAAATTTTTCAATATTTATATTAAATTTTTTCTTCTTTGGACAATATTGGTATGAAAAAAGTTTAACGAAGAAAATAGTGCTATGTTTTTTTAAGGTCTAAAGTTCAGAGATTACAAAGTTTAGAGATTACAACCAAAGTTCAGAGATTACAACCAAATTTTAATTTTGGAAAAATCAAAATTTTTTTGTTTTGAATGTCAAGGATTTTCCAAATTTGAATCTCGAAACCCAACCTAATGTGAACCTAAATGAAAAAACTCTATAAATGAAGTAAAATCGACCAAAATTTGTATTTAAATTAAAGTTTATTCTAATTTTGCTCATTAAAGCGTTTTATGAAACGTTAAAATTAGTTTAAAGCATAAGGGGTTACCATAAGTAATGCTTACTTTTTTAATTGCGGTAAACAAGCGATATATTTTTTTGTTGTTGTTGTGAAACATGTTAATGTCCAGTTAAAATTTACAGTAAAATTATAAATTTATATGGGAAACAACAACAAATGCGTCAGTTAAAGTCCCAGTTAGTTGTTAACGGGACATTCAGCAATCGGGCCTTAAAGTTATGCGTAAACCATTTAAAAAGGACTAAAGCTTTAAAAAAATAAGAAAGCATACTCAGCAAAACCTCAGCAATAGGTTAGTATTACGGAAAATGTTACCTGGTGATAAGTTAAACTCCTTACCCTTGCATTACTTCGCAACTGTTGGTATTACTGACTGCCCATTAGTAATACCAAATTCACATGTTTATGTTATGTTATGTTATGTTTTTATGGCACAATTAGTTCGTCTCTACATAAAATTAAATCTTTTCCACAAATTTAACAATTTTTTAAATAATATTCAAACTAAAAATTAACGATTTAAATAAAAAGTTTTCAATAACTCTTTACCTGTAAGTGAGGAGTAACATGTGACCGATATAAGTATCCAAGCAGCAACATATAATCGTCACAGTGTTGGCAAAGCGTCGGCGCCGGTCAGTTATGGATTGGCAGAATGTGTGATTAACAATCTTGAGAGTATTGTCCTGCTATCCGATTGGTTATTCAAACAATATTTGAAAAGAATTTTGCTGGTGTTATTGGCAAAAAACACATTCTTTGCAAACAAAATAGTGTTTCCTTAGTACAATATTAGTTGTGCATTTGGTAATTTTTAACACGGTGGGTTTTACAAAAGTAGCAGTGGTTTGCCAACACTATTTTTTGATATGGTTGGCAATTTTTACCTGGGTAGTTACAATCGATGGACATTCTTCTTCTTCTTCATTTCCGCTTAATTCCCTGTGGAGCATAGGGCCTCGAGATGGACATTACCTTGTTAAAATAATAGTAATATGTTACCTTCTTATTGCAAAAAGTTTATTTTCCACCCAAAACTTATAAAAAGTTTGATGTAAAAAATTTTTAGTTAAAAATTATTTAATTTTAATTTAATATCCAATATAAAAAATTGAATAAAAAAAAAAATTATATTTATACTGGAGGTATAAACCATATAACATATGTTTTGTAAGCTGTTACCAGAATGGACATGCCCTTGTTATTCACTTTTTATGTTTACACTATAGAAGCGATTTTTTGCAATTACACAATAAAACCAATATAAAAGTGTGCAGTCAAGTGCAACTTTTTCAAAATATTTATAGCGGAAATTAAGTTCGATGAAAGTTCACAGATTTGGCATATTTTAGTAACACCACAAAATAAGGAACGGTAAACTTTAGGTAACAGTTCACAATAGCGAACATTCCCTTACGTATTTGTATGAGAACAAAGTTTAAATTTAAAACTTGTGCAATTATTTAGTTGTAGTATTGTGTACATTGGTAGTTTATATTCCCCAATCTCTCTATTACTTCTGTGCGCAGTGTTTATACATGCATTGCAATACTACTATTTTACCTGTATGTGTTTTAGAAGTTTATAAAAATATTGTTGAAATTACCCAGGCATAAATCGGCAACCGTACAAAAAAAAAATAGAGCTGGCATATCACGGTTATTTTTGTAAAACATACTTTATTAGAAATTACATAAGTAACAATTAATATCGTAGGTACTAGAAAACAACAATTCTGTTTGCAAAACAATTGATTTGCTAGTGTCACCTGCCTCCCAAATTTTTACCATTACTACAACTATTCAGTATCATTTTTTATATTTTATTATATTTAACACATTTCATCAGCAATTCTTTATTTAAAAGACCGCACTGGGTTTTTGGTTTTTTATACCAAGTTCTGTAAAGTTTCCACAAAATTAATTGAATTTAAGGTATTTAGAAATCACAAGATATTTCCAACGTTATGCAGCCAATTGTTGGCCGCTGTTATAAATCGAGTGACAGGACAATACTCTCAAGATTGTTAATGCCGTGTTCTGCAAACGCATAACCGCTCATCGACAACGCTTTTCCAGTACTGTGCCGATTGTAGTTTTCTGCCTGGGTACTTTCAATGGGAAGAACGCCAGCTAGTGAAAATTTATAAAGTGGACTATAAAAAGAGCCATTATTACACAATCCAGTGTAGAATGGCATTACCATATATGTGGCTACATAAGTCCATATTGGTTATGCCATTTACTTACATTTCAAATCTCATTACTTTTATATGGGGATGTCACGCAAAATAATGACATAGCACTACTAACAATCTTACAAAAAATAAAAAAATATGTGGTTACCCATATGCTTACCAGTATGGACAACTATAACTAGTGCAAAACTAAATTATAAAAAGCGCTGATCCGCACAAGATTTTTTCATATTTCTCTTTCATTTATAACCAATTAGTGTTTTCTATTTTTAAAAGTAGTATTTTAATTATGATCTCAAACCAACAAACAATTCAAAATTAAATTCATTTTTAAAAGATCAACAATAAATACAAAATTCTCATACCCAACATACACACAGATAAATAAAGTGCCAACCGAATTTAAAAGTATATTTTAATGGTAACAACTTATAAGTTCAGTTAGTATAATGATATTTGAATGGATTTTTTAATATTTTTGGTGTTATAACTGAAATTCAGTTGAACTTACCGAACTTTATTGTGAAAACTAATGAGTTGTACCAACCGACCGAAATTCGTAATTATTGAATTTGAGTGTTAGTAACCGAATTTTAGTTGGCAAATAGATACATTTTCCTCTGTGTCTACAGGTACAATGCAATGTAAAATCTAATAAGAAACGAATCAACTGTAATATGTTGTGTTTAAATTTTAGTATACATGCTGGATTCTCAACACGTTTCCAGTAATAGTAACATTACCAGTTGGACTGACAACCCTGCCAAACACAAAGCTTTAAGATTTAAAACTGTTGGCTAAACTTGTCGAAAAATTACGAAAATAACTCATATTGTTCGGGTAATCAATTAACATTGCGTTTTTTCTGTGGTTGCTTGATACACCTCTGGAACCTCTGCTTTAAAAATATGTAGTTGTAATTAATTTTTACTACAATTGTTAGTAATTTTTTGAACAGTAAAAACAAATGACAAATGTTAGTTTAATTTAATGAAATGTTAGTCGTCCTATCTTCAAGTGAAATTTAATTTGTTTTGACTACAATTGATGTCGTCTTTACCTACATAATATCCATAGTGTATATATACATAATCAAACCATGAGTTTCTTGTGGGTGATGGATTAAAATGAGGAAGACCTGGATGATCTAGTCGCTTAGGTCGAAATTTCGGCACTCCCTCTATCGTAGATCCTCGCGAAATTTTCTTTATATTTCACTTAAACTTATTAACAATAAGTGTTTTCTAGTATGGTGGACAGCGATGAGAACCACATCTACTAGGGCTGTCGAGACTATTCTAGCAATTCGCCCAATTGAGGTACAGGTGAAGTACGACGACGCATTGACTATGATGCGGCTGAGGGCTACCGGGGAATGGGACAGTAATGGCCATATTACCGGGGATCCACTTTTACACGGATGGATCAAAACTGGATGGGAAAACGGGTCTGGGCTTCTGTGACGCTGACTTCAATGTACGCAAATGCTTCCGTCTTCCTGACCATAATACCATACTACAGGCGGAGGTCACCGCGATTACGGAGTGCATTATGCAGGTGAATATCATGGGCTTGACCGGTGATATTGTGATTTTCACGGATAGCCAAGCGGCTATCCGGGCTTTATCTACGGACTCAGTGGAATCAATGACGATACTCAGGTGTAAAGGGGAAATTAACGTTTTCTCTGCACGGGGACGCATTGAGATTATATGGGTGCCGGGACACTGTGGTATAGCGGGGAACGAAGCGGCTAATGATTTGGCTAGGGGAGGATCTTCCCTGGAATTAGTCACTTTGGGGAACGCTAAACCTTTTCGAGCTCTCAAGGCGGAGCTGGTGGACTGTGCTGACACCATGCATAGGACCATCTGGGAAAATGCGGGTGTTGGCAGGACTACGAGTATTCTCTGGGGCAACCCGGACAAGGACAAGACGAGGAAAATTCTGAATCTCAGTAGGAAGGAACTGAGTCTTTTGATGGAAATCCTCTCGGGACACTCGACACTTAGGGCCCATCTCCACCGTATTGGTAGGGCGGACTCGGACGTGTGCAGGGCCTGTGGGGAGGATGAGGAGACATTGGAACACTATCTCTGTGAATGCCCGGCATTTGCCGGGATCCGGGTCGAAATACTATCCAGTGACCCAATATCCACATTGGAGGATCTTAGGGGCATAGGATGGAAGAAGTTGATGAGTTTCGTCAGTGCGACGGAGTTCCTGGGGTAGAAAGGTGACATAGGACCGATTGTTTAGAACACACAACAAGCCGACATTCTGGCTTAAGTGTAAGTCCTCAGGGACTTGAGTCGGATTAGGGAAGTATTTTCCCTTCCCCGAATCTTCTTTTCGAACTAACCTAAGTGTTTTCTATTTCTAATGGTATTTTATACCGTTTTCAAAGCGTTTGAAAGACAAACTTTGAAATACTTTTTAAACTGTCATAAAAGCGTTCGTATTTTTGGTTACAAATTAACAGCGTTGTGAAAACGATCCAAATGATAACCATGATTTACCGCCTCAGAGTTGTATTTTATAACCCTATCTAAAGGTTGGGAAAACAGTTTTTAAAGTCCATTTTCCATGGTCTGTAAACGTTGTAAGAATATATCGCACCAATCCAGGTAGAAAAATATGATATTGAAAGTGTTTTAAAAGCACTTCAAAGGGTGGTACGGCGTTTTCAGAACATTCCGACTAACAAGTTTAATGCGTTTTGAAAATTATCCAAATGATAACTATGTTTTACGATTTGAGGATGGTATTTTATACCGTTCTCAAAGCGTTGCCCAACAAAACTTTGAAGTGCTTTTTTCAACCGTTACAAAAACATCCTGATTTACAAATTAAGAGAGTTGTGAAATCGAACCAAATGATAACCATGATTTACCGTTTTAGGGTGGTATTTTATAACGTTATCAAAACGTTAAAAAAACACATTTTAAAAGCCTTTGCAATAGTTTTATTTACATTTGTTAAATAGTTTTCTTAAAAAGTACTCGTATTTTATATTGGATTAGAATGAATCGAAATATTTTACAGAAAAAATTTTACTTCTGGTTTTTTATTTTGACAAACTAATTAATTGTATTAACAAACTTTTATCTCTTAAAAGCTTACTTTTGCAAATACAGCTTACCTGTTTGTTAATATGATTAAAAAATATGCATATGCATACCCATTAAATACAAATTAAATTACTAAAAATGTATTTCTAATAATGTTAAAAATAAGTATTTATGGGTACAGCATTACTTTTTCTATTGAATTAATGGGTAAATTAACTGCCTATTAGTAACTTATTATTATCTGTAGTAAAGTAATGTTGAGAATAAGCTGGAGTCGTTACTGGAAGTCCAAGATATAAAAATATGTCATTACCGTTTCAACACTGGAAGAAGTTGGAAGTTAAACAAACTAACGACTACAACGTGTAAATTTTCTACAAAACAAACTAACTTCTACAAAACTTGTAAATTTTCATGTAAAAATACAGAAAATGTGTGAACTAACGCTCAAAATGCTATAAAATCTAACTTAAACATTCAAGTCTGCAAAAGTACATACAAATTATTGTATTATGTCTGCTGATAAACATGTTTCTAAGAAAACAAACATTTTCTTTGTATATTTACATATTAAATACATTCATTTTTTATTGTATTATCATTGTATCTAATTATACTCCTTTAAGTATGCAACTAATAAAATAATGTCAAAAATATTTATTGAATATAAAAAAGCAACAAACAATCATTTGTTTGGTCATAAATATTTAAAATTAATATTTATGAAAAATAAATACTAGGAACTCAAGATTTTTATAGCGAAATGTAAAATGATGTTCGAGCGGTAATACCGTGCATTTTTCTCCAAAAACAGCTGGACAAAATGAAAGTATATTTTACATGTTAAAAAGTTGAGGTAACAAAAATTATGGAGATAATTTTTTCAAAATGCATAATGCGACTATAATATAATGTTTGATCTTTCCACCTCCTTTCGATCTATGGATTATAATTTTAAAACCAAAATCTTTTAGAAAGCAGATATGCTATTGGTGAGATTATGCTAATGAAAATTGGTTCGTTCTAAAAGCGTATTTCGCAGAACGTCCAATGCAAATTTATACACAAATAGTAGTACACTCAGGGAATTGGATATCCGAAGATTTAAGTGCTTTGCCAACCCCAAAATGATAACACCGGGCAGAGCTTGGCCGTTCCTTTTTTAAAACGTTGACAAAGCACTGGCAATAAGCGCTTTGCCAGTACCAAAACCATAATTTTAAAACGTTGGCAAAGCATTGGTAGAACAACCAATAAGGTGCTTTTTTAATAATATAATAAGTGCTTTGCCAACCCCAAAATGATAACACCGGGCAAGGCTTGGCCGTTTCTTTTTCAAAACGATGGCAAAGCACTGGTAATAAGGGCTTTGCCAGTACCAAAACCAAAAACGATCAATAAAGTCCTACTTAGTAATTCACTTCAGTAAAAAGTTGTATTATTTCTTATTGAATGAGTTTGGTAATTGGAACAGAAATAACAATAGGCTTGCTTCAACTAAGTTAATTATAAAATAACTGAACATTTTTTTTATCAAATTATTTTTGTAATCAGTTAGCACGATTTTTTACTACAATTTTACTAAAGAAAGAAATTTGAAAATAAATTTCTTAAGTAAAATTTTAGTACAAAATCTATACTTTGTGCTGACTATACTCCTATTATATTCTTAACTTCAAATCATAAATTGCAATTTAGTTTTGAATTTTTCACTTCTTGTTGTGAACAAGGTTTTTATTAAGTTAACGGTTGTAAATTTTGTAAATAAGTACTGGCAATGCACTTTTTGCAAATGTTGGGAAAGCATTCTAAGTCAGTACTGTGCCAGTGCTTTTTTATTTTTACGGTTGTAAATTTTGTAAATCAAGTACTGGCAAAGCACTTTTTACGAACGTTGGCAGAGCGTTCTAAGCCAAAGCTGTGCCAGTGCTTTTATTATTTTTACTGTTGTAAATTTTGTTAATTAAGCACTTTCAAAGCACTTTTTACTAACGTTGGCAGAGCGTTGTAAATCAGTGCTTTGCCAGCTTTTTATTTGTTGGATCATTGGCAAATATTGCTCTGCCAGTGCTTGATTTTTCAGACCATTGGCAACCCAGCAAAATAAGAGCTGAGGAAGAAGTAGTAAAAACACCACATCTACTGAGTCGGATGTGGTGCAAATTTAGGTGAATCATTAATGATTTTAACATTGTCGTGTCATTGGGCGGATGGAGTGCATATATAACTTCTTTAATAGCATTTTAAACAGTGCATGGATGCTATTTTTAATAGTTCATGGAAGGTCTTTTTCAAATATATATTAACATTTTTATTTAATAAAAATGTGCAGCATACTTTAGGGACGTAACTTTAAATATTAAAAAAAAAATCTTTTGGTGCCAGCGAGTATTGAACACACGTATCTGAGTTACGATCTGCTGTATTAAAGTAGACCGCGCTACCATTTGCACCAAAGTTACTTATGCAGTACAACAAACTTAAAACGAACTTAAGTTAAAAATATTGATATATTTTTATGAAAACAAGAAAAATATGCTACACAAATATATAATAAAAAAGATAAAATAATAATTTTTAAATTATTTTTATTAATTGATTTCATATCACTGAGATATAAATTATTTTTAAAATATTTTTAAGTTTTGATGAGGTTAAAAAAAATATTAAGAAATAATAAAAATGCTCATTTAACAATTTTGAATTCATTGCAAATTTTAAAATATTTTTTTAATAATTAATTTGACTAGAAGTGTCTTTAATAAGATAATGACAATGAGAAAAAAAATATTGGAGAAGTATTTTAACTACAGATCGGAAAAAGTGGCCTGCAATGAAACGATTGTGCCTTGGAACGTAAGATCTTTTAATGTTTCCCGTATTTTTTTCTAAAGATTTGAAGAAAGAGGTCGGTAAAAACTCTATAGGTAAATTAAAGTGACATATTTAAATTAAGTAAAAGGTTTTAATTTATTAATTTACTAATTAATTATTATTATTAATAAACTAGCTTTTAAAATTTGGCTTCGATATTTTTTGGTTTTGCTAATTTTTTGCGATCCGAAACAATAGAATTAAAAACTCAACTAGATTTTTGAAGCCAAAATTAAATTTTTTTACCTAATTTTTTTTTGAATATTGCACACGTTTCAATTGAGGCACACCTGAAAAGTATATCTTGAAACAAATATGAAAAATTCGATAAAATAATTTTTAGCAGTGAAATACATCTTTGCATTTTCTTATCAACATAACAATAAAAAATATTAAACCTTAGGTTTTTTTATATTTTTAAATAAGTTTTACAAAAGGTTCCATCGCAAAGACAAAAAATTGATTTTTATCAAATAATTATTTGTCCACTCTGGATAACAATTTTCTAATTTAATTTAATTTAATTTAATTCTTTATGATTAAAGTCAAGATGTTAATTATTTGGTAGTTTCTAAATTACTTAATTCTCTTAAAATACTCAGAAAAACCAAATTAAATAAAAAATACTAAAAAAATTAATTAGAATTAAAAAAAAAATTATCTCCCCGGCCCGGAGTTGAACTCGCAACCTTCTGACTGCAAATCCAACCACTTACCACCTCAACCTCCATATAAAAAAAAATATATATGAACTTATAAAAAAGTACTTCTTATGATGTTATTAATTTAGATACCAATTAATTTATATGGTGATGCAAATACTGTTGAAAATAACTTTAATTTGCCATTTTTGGCAGTTGTTAACAATAACTTCTATTAAAGTGAAAAATGTGCGTATGCTAATGCTTTGGAAGTCAAGTTAAAGAGGTTCTTAAAGCACTACTTCCACTTTATTTTGCTGGGAAGTTTTGGCTGGGCACTTATACATGTATATTTACACACATTGTGTCGATTTAATTTACACACAATGCATGTAAATGTTTTAATTTAGATACAAAATAACTACTATAAATAGGGTAAATTTGCATGAAAATTTATTAGAGTGTATAAAAGCTACGAAGGTTAAAATTAAGAAATTTACACATAACAAAATATGGTTTTAGAATATCATATTTTGATTGGGAATACGTAATGACTGTTGAATGGAATTAGTATTGTATGAAATTTTAAATTCAGCTGTTGTGAATTTTGAATACTCTCCAGTGATTGAGAAGAGAACGCAACTTTTACAAAAAGATATTTTCCGAAAAAAATAAAAATAACAAGAACATAACAGTACACCCAGAAAATGGATTGGTTGGACTTCGGTCGAAACCCTTAAAATTTATTTGATAGGACGTTATTTTATTTGGAACTACCAATAATCGAAAAATACTGTACTGGAAATTAAAAAGAGAGATAAGGAACTAAAAAACAATCTATTTATCAAATTATTGGTATTTCCAATCAAATTTTTAAATAAAATTCGGTTGGTAATTGTGTACGGTAGAAGCAACCATTTATTTTGTGATAATAAAAAAGAATTGGCCATAAATCAATTTTTTTTTTTTTTAATTGTCGATAATTAAAAGTGGTTACTGCAAATACGGGTTTCGCAATCAAATATGCCACTAAATAAGAGGTTCAGTAATACCAACCGAATTGTGGATTGTATTGTTTATAGAAGCAACTTTTGATTGGCATTAGTAAACGAATTTAAGACAATGTTTGTTTTCATAACAAAATATTAAAATTCAAATTTAGCACTCAACATTTATAAGTGTTTGTGGTGTAGTGGGTAGATAGTTTGTACTCCGAACTTTCGAGTTCAAATCTCGGAAAAGACAAACACAAAAAGTTTTTTTTTAATTAAAATAAAATATTCAAATGTTTAAATAGCAAATAAGGCAATGCAAATTAAAAGTGATTGTAGTGCAGTTAGTAGGACAGAAAACTATTAATCTGAAGGCCACGGCTCACTACCAGAAAACTCAAGAAAGTTTTTTAATTTCACTAAATTTTTGTGGAACGTAAAAATATTTATTTGGAATGTAATATTGGGTTAGGCAATTGAATAATAGCTTTCACCACTTAAAATATAATTTAACATTGCGGTAGTTCACGTAACCGCCACAATTCGATTGGCAACAAAAACTGAGACTGTTTTCTGGGTGTAGCAGAAAAAGCATTACATGGAAAAAATAAATTTCTGAATTATGATCCTTCCCTCAATGGTTTATGATTTTAAGGACTTATCTCTTTTTATTAGAATAAACAGAAAAGTATTTTAAATAAATTCCCTATGAGATTCGCATTTAACTCTACTTTTTAAACTTTGTTTTATTTAATTATTTTTTGAGCGACCCACAACAATTGTGGTAATTTTTTAATTTTTGTATATGAGTAATTTCAAAAATGTTCACCAACTGTTGAAATTGACTTTAGATGCCTCTTATTTTTCGAGGTTTTTTAAATTGAGAGAAACGATGGACAGAGTTATTTAGACTATACTTAAAAACTATGACATACAAAGTTTCACGTTGAAAAGTCTTCACCTAAGGAATTGATGGAAACTTACAAGGTTTTTTTCATTCATATTAGTTTTAAAGTATGAGATACTAACCAACAGAAAATGGAGTCACTAGACTTGGAAGATACATTCACTAAAAAAGTCATTTGGTGAAAAGTTGTATGATGTTTTACAAGTGAAACCAAAATTTCGTTATTTTTAAACTTTTTTCATATGAATTTTGAGCCGTTTAATGGAACTCAGTTTTAGGAACAGTATTTAAGAATTGTGTAATTTTATACAGTTTCGTCTTAACTAACTTAATGTCAGCGTACTAATAACGGAATACGAATACCACAAACTTATAAAGAATTAGAGTAAATTTTTTAAAAATTCATGCTTTTTGAGTCTAATATTCTCAATTATATTATATTTGAAACTGGTTGGCGTATTAAGTGAACTTAGATTCTTAATAAACGGCACGTTCTAGTCAAAAATGCATCTTAAACGTTTAAACGCAAATATTTTCTAAAGTTTGGTATCTACAGTGAATCATCACGAGGATAAAGTACAAGCAAATTTAATTCTATTTTTCATTCCCAGCGGCACACAATTGTGTCAAACAAATGTTAAGGAAAAGTTTTAATGAGAAAAATCAACTATAACATGTTGTGTTTAAATATTAGTATACATGACGGATTCCCAATTCGTTCCCAGTAATGGTAACATTAGCAGTTGGACTGACAACCCTGACAAATATAAAGAAAACTTAAAGAATTAAGGCTGTTGGCTAAACTTGTAAGACAAGACGAAACTAACTCATGTTATTCGGGTAATCAATTAACATCACCGATTTTCTGTGATTGGTTGTTATATATACTTGTTTAAACCTTGAGTTTCTTGTGGGTGGTGGATTAGAATTATGCTGAAGATGACCTACACTGAGAGAATTATCAGCAAGCTGTTATTCAATTTTTGCATTAGATCTATGAATTGTCACTGGAACTCGTCCATTGAAACTTTTTCTGAAAAAAATGCAGTTTTTCATAAAAATTTTGTGAAAAATTTCATATTGAAAAATTTTAAATTTCATACGACTAATGAAAAAGTTTCATCAAAAGTTAGTTTCATTAAAACTATGAAACTTTTTCAGAAAGGTTAAGAAATTTTTCATTCACACTGTGTAAAGAAAACTTCATTAGTTTAGTGAACAATTTTCATCAACACTCGTCCAATGAAGTCTCTCTGTGTAGTCGCTTAGGTCAAAAGTGCGGCACTCCCTCTAGCACTGATCCGCACAAGATTTTTTCATCTTCTCTTACATTAATTAACAATTAGTATAATATTTTAATTATGATCTTTAACCTGACAATTCAAAATAAAGGAACATTTTACATACCATTTAATGAAAAACTGCATCAAAATAATGAAAAGTTTCAATAAACGAATTGCAGTGACATATATCTAATGCGAAAATTCATTTACATCATGCAGATAATTTTGCCAGTGTATACTTAAAAATTATGTAAAATAACGTTAACCCTAAAATAACCTAACGAAATAACTGAAAATAGCTTTAACCTTAAAATAATATAACTTAAAATATCGTTAACCTTAAAATACACTAACCAAATACTCACAAAATACCCTTATCAAATACCGATAAGTGAATGAAACGGTTGCCAATACTGGTTGTAAAACATGTTTCTAATCGGAATATCATTTTACAATTGATAAAACTCTGTTTTTGCAACCGCAATTAATTTTGAAATGGTGTAGTTTTGAATAATAAAAATAATACTCATGCAATATTAAAAATAATTATAATAATAACAATTTCGTTTCCCCTTTTTTAGTAACATCATCTGGTGGCGGTTTAAGAGGTTTTTTTGAATCTTACTTTGGTCCTAGTTCTGCAGCATCAACCTTTAGTATCAACACTTCTTATTCAGCTCTTTTAATATGCAGTATATTAATAATGTTTATAACAGTTTACCAACGAAGATAGTTTAATTAAATTTAAATAAAAACTTTAAACTAAAAAAAAAAAAAACTATTGTAATATAAATTTAAATTAAATCAAAAATAACTTTGCAATTAATGCTAAATAACTACATTACAAATTAATTATAAAATAAAAATTAAATACCAAAGCTTAAAAAGTTTTTTAAAAAATTATGTTAAAAACTAACACAAAATTTTAAATGACAAAAAAAAAACAATTTAATAAAAAAGAGAAGAAAACAAAACTAAAATTTTGTTAAAAAAAAAAATGATTATGTTAAAAATTAAATCAATAATAAATAATGCACTGCGAAGAAAAAATAGAAACCCGAACAACAAATAATGCAAAGCTTATTTAGTTAATATTAGTAATTAATATAGTTAATAATTTTAATATTATCAACAAAAAAACAAAAAAAAAAAAACAAAGAAGGCATTATAACAATATTTATGTATGTATGTATAGTAAATTAAATAAAATATATGTTAATTTAAGTGTTTTTGTAATACATTATAATACATCTATGAAAAAATTACACTAGTTCACAAGCATTTGTAAGAAGCTACAAAAATTTTTAATGTTTTTGTCATTTAAACTTCAAAATCGCATTCGTATTTTTAACAATGAATATATAAAAATAAAATTTTGAGGAAAATGCCACCACAATTCTTTTTTTAACTGAAGTTTCATTTTGTGAGTTTAAGGATGTAACTTAATTAATTTACTTTTTTGGAACTCAAACGTTTTTTTTTTCTGATCTCTTCATAAAGAGTTCATTAGCACTTAATTATTTTTTTTTTTTTATTAATTAATAATCATATAATTACAAATTATATACTATTACCCTAACCGAGCACTAGCTACTATGGCCTTCGGCGCGTTGTAGCGAAAACAGGCCAGTGCCTCTGGTGGAAATCGAACCCACGACCTCCGCACAGATAAGCCAGCACGCTACCAACTAGCCTACCGAGCGCACTAACAACACTTAATTAATTCAACTTTTGGTCAAGGAATTGGCTTTTAAATTAAACCATTTCTCTTGCACTTAATTTTTTTAAGAATTCGAATCTTTACTCAATTCGCTGACGGAATTACAATTTTCTCTTAATTTCTAAACGAAATTAACTTTTTTGCTTTAATTCCCTTTTCAGAATTTATATATACAGAGAAAACTTCTTGGACGAGATTTAATGAAATTTTTTACTAAACTAATGAATGAAAAATTTCTTGCATAGTTTTAAAGAAACTGTTTTTAATGAAACTTTTTTTTTCAATAAATAAAATAAAATTTTTCATTACAATTTATGAAAAACTGTATTAATTTAATGAAAAGATTCAAAAGTTCCAGCAACATTTGATAGATTTAATGCAAAAATTCATTGATATAATGCACAGAATTCTCTAAGTGTAATAGAAAAGTGTGTAAAAGCTGATATATTATTTTTTTTTGTTTTATGTTGGGTCAACAGTGGTAAAAACTACAAAAGAAAGTTAAAAATATATATTTTTTTTATTTTATAGCATTTACAAAAAATGTTGATGACTTGGATTATTTTGTAAAAATTCTTTTTTTTTATTTATCTAAACGAAATCTACACCATTGGAAAGCTCTCTATATAACAAAAGCTTTGAATATTCATTTAAATTTAGAAATAACGATTGAAATTTTGAGTTTCTATTTGAAATTAAAAATATAGTATTTGTAAATCGGTTCCTTTTGGAAATTTAAAAATAATTTTCAAATTCTGGAACATCAATTTAAATTCAGAAATTTCATATTTACTTTCACTGGTGTTTTCTGAATCTTAAACAGAAGTGTGTGAATTACAAATAGTGTTTTTTACAAAAAAAATATTTCCTGAATTTAATTGATATTTTCTGCATATCATTCGATGAGTTATATTATTTTTTGAATTGTAATTTTAACTGGAAAATTTGAACTGATTTCAGCTTTTTTCTTTTAATTAAAAAAAAAATTACAAATATTTCGTAATTTTTACTATTTTTTTCTGCTAAATTAATTTCACTAATATTTAGTAAAATGTTTGGTTGATTTTAGTAATCTTTACTAATTTTTTACTACTTTTACCTTAGTAAAAAAATTACAGTCACGTTATGCTAAAATTAGCATAACGATCTGCTGGTTTAATATTAGCAAAATTTTCTGTAACAATTACAGTTTTTCTCTAACTTTTACAGTCTTTTTTATTTGAGTGTAGCTTAAATTTGAAATACAATTTAAAAAAGTTAGTGCAATAATTTTACAGTTTTTCGCCGACATTAAAAAAGAAAAGTTCAAAGTGACCCTAGAATAAATTTAAGCAGGTTCGATGAATGGCCTAAGCTACTTTTAAAATGGAATATTTAGTAATTATTTTGACAGAGTATTTTTAATTTTTGACAGAGTATTGTTTAATGCTTGGTTTACGCATAGTGATAAAATTTAAAATTTGTTTAGCATACATCAAATTTGTAAGAACATGTAAAATTTTCAACTTTCTTGCAATACCGGTGAGTTGTCCATGATTATACTCAAATAAACTATAATTTCATGATTTTGCTGTTGAATTTTGAAAAGTTAAGCGAAATATACAAAAAAGACTGGTAAATGATGTAAATATAATAATCGCGATATTTCAAAAACTGCAAATAAGAAAAAAAGTTTTGGACAGATTTGGGTTCAGCACACCTAAGTCTATTAAAAACTATGTACTTCAACGAGAGACACTGCAAAATATATATATATACATTTTTTATGTCTATTTTACAATGTTCCTACATTCAATAGCAACTGTTTAAAAAATAGTGTTCGCAATTTTTCAATAATGTCAACGAAAAAAAAAATATATTTTTTGTTCATATAGAAAGATCGTTAATATTTTAATATCAAAAATCAGGAAACATTGAACATATGTGGATAATATACTTTCTTCATACCAACGTTACATATGATTATCAATTCAATAGAAGATTTGGTTGATCGCGGTGCACCGCCTTCCGGTAGTCGTAGGATGTTATAATTGTGCCAATATATTATGATACCAACCATCTTTCATTATTTGAGGTTCACACATTTGACTAATTAATTCAATGGACTAATTAATTGATAATTTCATTACAATTTCATTGATATCAATTGTAATGAAATTATTTTCATTAGCATTTGTTTAGGTCATGATAATGAACTTCAGTGCTTTGATTTCATTGATTAACGGTAACATTTTAAATTTCATTACCATTACTAATGCATCAACTAAAGGAAACAAATTAAAATTGACAGATAAGATTTTCGAAAAACTGATGGTCAATAACGATCACAGGAGTTTTAAGTAACCCTTATAACACAAATAGGCTATGTCCGGGAAACATTCCGGATAGATTAATGTTTTTATAAAACAGCCACAGGGTGTTCGATAATAGAATGAAACAATGGTATAATATGGAACGATATGGAATGAAACGGTGAACGAGTGGAATCGAAACACTTAACACTTTTGCATTATCGGTACGTGTTAATTCGGTTTAGTTTTGCAAAAATTTTGCGATATATCTCTTAGTTTTCGAGATACGAGCGATTTTATAAAATGGCGATTTTTAAAATGTAAATGGCAAACTTAAAATCCGAAACTAAGCGAGATATGTTAAAACGGATAAAATGTTTGCTACATATGAGCAGCGGCGTACCCAGGATTTTGTTTCGGGGGGGGGGCCCAATTTTTGTTTTTTAATTTTTTTTTTTGTTTGAAAAGCATATAATTTTGGTTTAAATTTATTGATCTAAAAAACAATTTATATTTTTTTTATTAAAACAAAAAGTTCAGCTTCGGCTTCGACCGAACATTGATATTATGGCCGAAGTTCGGCTTCGGCCGAAAAAAATGAGTTCGGTCGGACACTAATATTTTGTATCTGTTAAATAAGTTTTGGATGGGAAAGTTACCATTGACGTTATACCCAGTTATGATAGCAATTTTGAAGCAAAAATGTTTTGACATGTCTTTGTTTTTTTAGTTTTTTTATATCTACAAACAAGTTTTTTTTTTGAAATATTTAACAAATTTATGTATCAATTAAATAATTTTATTTTGATTTTTAAAGTGAGCTATCATATTAATTAAGATCCTTATATACTCTTAAAATTTAATTCAACGATTTTTTTTCATAAAAGTGTCAATGTCAAAAGTGTCAATGTCAATGTCAGGTTCAACCTTTTCTCCAGGGACCGTAAAAATTATTCCTTTTTTCATAAAAGCCAGATGACAAAAGTTATTTTTTGATTTTTATTTTTTCGAGCAAAAATAAAAGTTATTTTTTGGTTTTTATTTTTTCGAGCAAAAATAAAACTTATTTTTTGATTTTATTTTTTCGAGCAAAAATAAAAGTTATTTTTTGGTTTTTATTTTTTCGAGCAAAAATAAAAGTTATTTTTTGATTTTTAATTTTTCGAGCAAAAATAAAAGGTTTTTTTTTGATTTTTATTTTTTCGAGCAAGTATAAAAGTCATTTTTTGGTTTTAATTTTTATTTTACCAAAAATAAAAGTTATTAGCTTTGTAATTATGATTTTTCAGTGATGATAGATATACAGCAAATATTTTGCAATGTTATTTTTTGTGATAACTGTATTAATATATATTATTATACATTTTTTAAGTATCTAACTACAAGACAAACATCTCTATTTGTACGAGCAGTGCGCCAATTTTTGTAAATTAAATTCGTCATTTTTAAAACAAGAATTCTTCAAAAAAATCGTCATATTAAAAATAAGTTTTACTGATTATAAAACTCGAAAATATTACAAAAGGCAACAATAAAATTTATATATTATATGTATATATTTATATATTATATATGTATAATATAACTGCGTTATTTGTTATTTATTCGTTATAAAAATAAAAATTTATAACTTATGGAATTTCAACTCAATAAATTGAAATAAATATCAAAAATAACTTTTATTTTTGCTCGAAAACATAAAAATCAAATAATAACTTTTGCCCGAAAAAATAAAAATCAAAAAATAACTTTTAATTTTGCCCGAAAAAATAAAAACCAAAAAATAACTTTTATTTTTGCTCGAAAAAATAATAATCAAAAAATAACTTTTATTTTTGCCCGAAAAAAACAAAAATCAAAAAATTACTTTTATTTTTGCTCGAAAAAATAAAAATCAAAATATAACTTTTGTTTTTGCCCGAAAAAATAAAAATCAAAAATAACTTTTATTTTTGCTCGAAAAAATAAAAATCAAAAAATAACTTTTATTTTTGCTCAAAAAAATAAAAATCAAAAAAAAACTTATTTTTGCTAAAAAAATAAAAATCAAAATTTTAAAAAGCAATGCATTTTATTATAGACTAGTTCATAAGGATCAAAATGGTATGCTTGAAACAGTTTTCCGACATTTACTTCTAATTGCTTTTTTTGTTTAAAAATTTGGAAATAACTGTTATTTTCGGTCCCTGCTTTTCTCGATACACTGATGCATGAGCTAGAGCAACAAGTCTAGCTTCACCCATAGAATTCCTTAAATATGTTTTCACTCTTTTTAGGGTTTAAAAACTTCTCTCCGCGGATGCAGTTGTAACAGGAATCACTATCAGTAAATGTAAAAACATGTAAACGGCTGGAAAAAGTTCCTTGTTGCAATCTTGAATAGCATCTAGCGGATTTGATGGTCTTTATGGTAGTGTTTCCATAGATCAATTTCAGTTAATATATCATTAGTTTGAAAAATTATAGTCTCAAAAAAATATTATAAATTCATTTATTACACACTAACCAAAACAAAAATAAAATATAAAATCGAAAATATTTCGGGGGGGCTTTGGCCCCCAGGGCCCCCCCCCCCCTGGGTACGCCACTGCATATGAGTATTAAATCAGTCTTATAATAAAATATAACATTGGTCTAAAATGGAACGACATGGAATGAACCGGGGAACGAGTGGAATCGGAACACTTAACACACTGGAATTATCGAAACGTGTTAGTGGGCTTGCGTTTTGAAAAAATGTTGTCCGTTTAGCGATATTTCGCTTAGTTTTTGAGAAATTTTTATAATGGCTAGTATCCGAAACTAAACTAGACGGTAAAACGGACAAAAATGTTGTTACATACGAGTATTAATACACCCTTATAATATAAACTGGATAGGTCCGGGAGAGATTCCTATTATTCAATATTTTTAAAACAGCCACAGTGTGGTTTTTTTTTTTTTTTTACTTATGTATGTGATAATACGAATAAACATACAATGATAATGACATTTTAATGCTAATAAAAAAAAGTATGCCAAGTATGTTTGAGATACCTTTGTATGTGTATTTGGGACGCCCTACAGTTGAGCGTTTTTTTTTATTTTTTCGGATTTCGCGAATTCTATCGCAAAATAATTAATCAAGATAATCAAATGTTTACGCAGTGGAAAGAGTCATTGAAGAGATTGATAAAAAAAGTTATTTTATCAATGCGAAGTTATAACAAATAAAGCGCTTTGTCAGCAATTTTACATGGCAGCTATCCATGATAGCCCCGAGGTCCAGCTTTTTGTATGATATGTATGTTTCCATTGTTTAATATGTATGCTTCAAAAGTATGTTTCCAAATCTTCAGCAAAAAATATTTGTATTTGCAAAAGTTTTCCTAACAAAACCTATGTGTCACAAAAGTAGGGGTTTGTTATAAAAAGGTCAATTGCTAGTTTAGCTTTGAAATTCGCTTAAAACCGTAAAAATTGGAAACATTTTGAAAACCGCTAAATAGCTGGTTCAGTTTAAATTTTGTATGTACAGGAACTCACAAAATTTCAAGCTCCTAGCTTTAGGGATTTGCCCAGGTAGGCAATGGTGAGATTTCCGCCCACATTTTAAACCACGTTACTGACCAGAAATCCAAAAAGTGTCATTGATACGATATATAAAAGTTAGGTTATATTTAATGGACCATGTATTTGAACTTTAAATTCTACCCGAATGAAATTGGGCATGCTTCAAAGGGGCATACTTTTTCCTTTTTTGCCTTAATCAAATTTCAAAAAACTCATCTTAACGAACGTCTACTTTGTAGGTGGAACCTAAGTGCTAAATAAAAATGTCCCCGATTTAACGGCGACATATTGCTCTTCGCCGCACGATTTTCCGAAAACACCATTCTAAACGGATATGTGCACGGGATTAGGAGCCCACATTTCAAATTGAATGTAAGTCGCTTTAGTGGTTTGGTCACGCCGCCAATGTGGTTGCCTTTCTCTCTTTTTGTATATCCCATTAATATTAAATATAACGTCTAAGCTTACATCTACACTGATAATAATCCATGAGTAGAATTACGAAAAAATATTAAATTAACCAAAGTTTTTGTAAAATAAACGAAATTTGGTACATTTCACGAAAGTTTTCGTTGTTTTGACAAAAATGTATGCATGGATGGATTATTATGCGTTTACGTGAAACATTAAAAGTTCATTGGTCAGGTCGCCAAGATGGAGACATTCCCCCTTTATGTCCTCCCCAAAGAAGCTTTAAAAATACCGTCTACTAGAGCTCCACAACCAAAAAAAGAGGAAACATTTTCCATCTTTTACCTTCTTGGACAAAATTATTAAAATTAACATATCAGTGAATAATCTATTATCCAAAAGAACACATAGTCATAATTTAAGCTTTCTCGCCAAATTGGTTTAAGCAGACCACCAAAGGGGATACTTTTCCCCTTTTTTCAACTTAAAATAGAAATTTCCAAAAATCCTGCCATAGCGGACGTCTACGACGGTTTATGGTCCTCCAAATTTTATATTGAATCTAAAGCAAATTGTAAATTTCAATGGGCATTAAGTTAAAAACATAAAAGAAGGGAATTAAATAAAAAAATCTAAATTTATAAAGTTAAAAGTAATAGTTCAGAGATTAAAATATATAGATTAAAATGTTAATTTCGTCAGAAACTAAAAACAAAATGTTAATTCCAAAAAAAGGTAATGCATTAATGCATGCAAACTTAATAAAACATTTAAGGAATTGTTTCAAAAATATCCAATTCTTTCAAGTTCTAATATATTGATAATTGACAGTTACATTGAGACTGAAATGAAAATTTTAAAAAGCGATACCACCAAAGACATTTGTGTTCTTGTATAACCGGTCTTATTTCGCAATTTTAACGGCTAGATTTTAAAATATCTGGAACCAAAATTAAAATAACGCTAATATACCGAAACACAGATTTATTTTGTAAATGTAACTAAATTTAGTCGGTCATATTTTGAAATAAAATTTTGAAAGAGCTGAGCGTGGTAGGCAACTAGCATTATAATGCATAGGTAACATTTGCCAACCATGAATTGAAGTCATAAAAATTAAGTTTAAACGATTTTAATTTTTAGTAGGTTTACAAATTGGAAGAAACCATTATGGCATTTAGCGGTTGAAATGACTGTAAACTAGTGTTATCATCGATATTTTGTAAATAATTACATAATTTCATAAGTAATACTTGATAAACAATGTGTAATAAATATTCAAAATTTAAATATAAAATAAAATGCATTTAAAACCCAGCAAACATTTATTCATTTGTTTTACTTAATTTTATATATTAGAAAAAACAGATTCGTCAATTGATGTTGTATACTTGAATGTTAGTGAGCATGTACGAGTCTTTTCACGATTACACTTTTACTCACACCCACTTTTGAGCAGTCAAATCATGTAAAAATGTGTTGTAAAAAATACAATCCTAAGAAATATGTAGTGAAGGGAAAAATAATTTTTCTAGCAAAATACTATTTCAAAATGAAAACACAGCAAATATGTTCTACTTTATAACAAACCCTCATCAAGATTCTGTTGTTCAGTCCAATATTTCTTATTGTACCATGGACCGTATAAGTAATATTCGGAGAGATATTAATATTGCTCATAGTGGTAATATGTAAAGAACTTCTATACTACTGTCCCAATCTATATAAAATTTGGAGGTGTTATAGGGAGAATATTGTTATTTGAGACACCCTGTGCTTACACAGGGTGACTACTATAACACCAAAGTTGACCACCTCGCCATTAGAAAATCTTCAAGTGCTTGCTAATTTGGCAAATGTGAACCGATTTAAAAAAAAAAATTTACTTATCATTTGCAAGATAAACAAAAAAAACGTGTTTATGGTAGTAAGATATCTTTTATAACTAAAAAGATATTTGATGTTAAAAATTAAAATGTTAATTTTTTGCCTTAACTTTTTTTTGTTTTTGGCCAATTGCTAGGTCTGTCAAAAAAACAGAGTAGTATTTGGAAGATGACAAAGCCAATTGTGACAATTTTTTGTTGTTGTTTGTGTTTTTTCTTTGATATTTTAAATTTTGAATCTCGCTCCTAGGCGAGGACAAGAAATTCTCATTGAGTTTGTGATTTAACATAACAAATATCTCTAGAAATTCTAATAACAAAGTCCCCTGAAGATTTCCTTAGGCAGGAATGAAATCCGGATAGGGACACGCCTACATCAGATTGCTTTTCACAATTTGTTAAATAAGTTTTGGGACTTTAGCACATTTAATTACTATAAATGCAATTAATGTTTATCTCGATAAAAATAAATTTAAATAACAAATATGCAGGTGCTTGTGCAAATTTAAATGTAACTGAAACTAATAGAAAACATATGATTTTCTATTGTTGATTTACTTGAATAAACGTCACTACATTGCTAGGTCTGTCAAAAAAACAGAGTAGTATTTGGAAGATGACAAAGCCAATTGTGACAATTTTTTGTTGTTGTTTGTGTTTTTTCTTTGATATTTTAAATTTTGAATCTTGCTCCTAGACGAGGACAAGAAATTCTCATTGAGTTTGTGATTTAACATAACAAATATCTCTAGAAATTCTAATAATAAAGTCCCCTGAAGATTTCCTTAGGCAGGAATGAAATCCGGATAGGGACACGCCTACATCAGATTGCTTTTCACAATTTGTTAAATAAGTTTTGGGACTTTAGCACATTTAATTACTATAAATGCAATTAATGTTTATCCCGATGAAAATAAATTTAAATAACAAATATGCAGGTGCTTGTGCAAATTTAAATGTAACTGAAACTAATAGAAAACATATGATTTTCTATTGTTGATTTACTTGAATAAACGTCACTACATTGCTAGGTCTGTCAAAAAAACGGAGTAGTATTTGGAAGATGACAAAGCCAATTGTGACAATTTTTTGTTGTTGTTTGTGTTTTTTCTTTGATATTTTAAATTTTGAATCTCGCTCCTAGACGAGGACAAAAAATTCTCATTGAGTTTGTGATTTAACATAACAAATATCTCTAGAAATTCTAATAACAAAGTCCCCTGAAGATTTCCTTAGGCAGGAATGAAATCCGGATAGGGACACGCCTACATCAGATTGCTTTCACAATTTGTTAAATAAGTTTTGGGACTTTAGCACATTTAATTACTATAAATGCAATATCTTTTTTGTTACCAAACCAAAACACAAAAAATAAAATTCGTAAGATTACTAACACATTCAGAAACACACTTCAGAAGAGATTATTAAATTATCTTAAATACAATAGTTTATCGGTGAAAAATGCTCAAAGTCAATGTTTTAAAAAAACTCTTTCAAATCGGCGAATATGTACATACTAAACCAAATTAGCTATGCAACATATGTGGAAAGAAAAATTCAGAATTTCAAGAAACTTCAGATAAACCCCCTAATAATGAAGATCAGATAAACCCCCTAATAATGAAGATCCTTAAAAACATTGAATTTCTCCACTTCTAAAATCTACCTTGCTAAATCTGAAATATAAAAGATGTGTTTCTTGTAGCATGCATTCATGCATTGTGGAATTTCCTCATCGTGGACCTGGGCATTCACCAGGGCCAGGTTTTTTGACATTTTTATGAGGAGAGACAAAAAGCAACTGATTTAGGAACACAAGGTACACCCATAAAACAGTCTCAGTTGCAGCCACCGAATTTTTTGCCAATCAAATTTTGGCGGTTACGACAACCATAGTAATGGTAAATTATATTTTTAGTGGTGAAAGCTAATATTCAGTTGACTAATCCAATATTACGTTAAAAATAAATACTGTTAGATTCCACGAAATTTTATTGCAATTAAAAAAACTTTTTTAGTTTTTCTGATATTGAACAGTGGATTGTGTGCTTACAAAGTCCAACTCGTGCAACAAGTTAGCAAGGCGTAGATTCAGTGAATAGGCCCAAACCGTTTGGTAGCCGCATAGGTTCACGTTTCGGACCCGTGAATTGGCCTCCACGATCGTGCGAGTTAACGCCGCTGGACTATTTTCTGTGGGGATATGTGAAGTCACTAGTCTACGCTGATAAGCCTGAAACGATTGACCACTTGGACGACAACATTCGCCGCGTTATTGCCAATATACTGCCACAAATGTAGGAAAAAGTCATCGAAAATTGGACCTTCAGATTAGACTACGGCCGAGCCAGCCGTGGCGGTTATGTGCCACAAGTCATATTTAAATTATAAGGCCAGAAGATAATCTTTCGAATAAAGTAAATTTCATGTCAATTTAGGAAATTCATCTTTGTTTCATTCCATTTCAAAGTTCTATACCTCTATAAAAACACCCCTTACATGTACAATATACAAAGATGTGTAAAAATAAATGTAAACGAATTTCCAATAGCCAATAGCCAGTGCCGCAATTATAATTCATCGCACCCCTTTCACTTTAGTTATTATCTTTATTATGAACAAACTTTAATATTCAATGACAAAAAGGATGTAATTAATGTAAATTTTTTTTTGTAAACAATAACTTTTTTTTGTAATTAAAACATTACAAAATTATAAAAAAAATAGCAAATAAAAATCGCGTATGCAACTATATGAATTTAATTATGTTGTTAAATATACACATAAAGAAAAGTTTTACTTAACATTAACATTAGTTTTCAAAACAAAGTTCGGATAACTGAATTTTAGTTGCCACACCCAAAATATTCAGAAATTAGATGTAAATATCGTTGTACTAACTGAATTTATAAATTGTTACTTTTCAATTCGGTTGGCACTTTATTTCTCTCTGTGTACTTAAATACATACTACAGCAATATCAAATAAGCTTAATAAAGTTAATCAAAATTATTATCATGATATGCTATATTTGTACCCTACACCACTTTGGATTGTAGTTATAACATGGTAAGAGGAATAATATGTGTCTTAAACCACGGTTAGTTATGCATTTGTTTTCGAGAAAGCAACGAAAGCTTCCAAAAAAGATAATTTTCAAAAATCTTTTGGGGTTATATAAACTTACTTAAAAATTTCTCAATATGATTATACTCAAATAAGAGCTAATCAAATAAGATTTTAAAATACTTAACAGCAATATTGGTTCATAACATAATTTTCAGCAGGTCTCGCGGAACGGCAGTTAAATGAAACTATTTTTTACTTCAGAATAGGGTGTAAGAGACCACAATATATTTTAAGCATTTTTAATAAAAGCCTGTGTTAACACTTTTTCCGATAGTGTAATTCATGTGAGGAATTTAAAATTTTTTTGACAGCTGTTGAAAGTGACTTTAGATGGCTCTTATTTAGCAAGGTTTGTTTTTTTTTTTTGATTGAGAGAAAAGATGGACAGGGATAGGTAGACTATACTTTAAAAATAGGACATGCACAGTTTCACCACGAAAATTCTTTACCTGCAGAATTGATGGCCATTTAAAAGTCGAAAACTTAAAAAAAATTACTAGAAACTTACAAGAGTATTGTCATTCATTTTATTTCTTTACTCACAGCTTTTTAACTATTAAATCCAAACCAATACAAAATTTAGTCACTTGACTTCGGAGATACATTCACTAAAAAAGTAATTTCCATATTGCTGCTTGATGAAAAATTGTATGGTGGTACAAGTGAATCCAAAAATTTCCGATTATTAAATAACCTTTTGCAGCTTTTTTTTCATATGGTTTCTGAGCATTTTAATTGAATTGAGTTTTCAGAACTGTATTTAAATAACGGTATAATTTAAACAGTTTCAGGTGTACTAACCGGGGTTTGCATCAGTAATTGGGACCAGAGAAATGAGACGCAAATTGAAACAACGAAAACCCAAATACGAGTATTAATTTTTATTTGACTGGTTCTATGACGCCTTATTTTAATGAAAACAATTTATTTTTTAATAAAAACTACAATATTTTTTATTATTTATAAAATAAAGGGTTAATTCGTATAAAAAAAATATACGGAGGTTGAAAGCTCGTTATAAATTAATAAAAATAACAAAAAAATAATCTCGATGTATATAAAAACAAAAAACTAAGAAAACTGTAAAAAATATTACGTGAGCCTGTGTAGAAACTAAATTTTTTTTATATAAATAGAACATTTTTGGACTTCAAAGTTTAGTAACGTCATGATGCATGTTAGGAGAAGGCCGTAGCCAGAAAAAAGTAGTGCTTACCCTGAAGCAGTTCTGGAAGGCATTATTTAATTACCGAGCGCTTCCGAAACAATTCTAGAAGGCATGATTTAATACTAACCCCCGTATTAATAAAAATATTAACCCCCGTATTAATAAAACAGCATTTTAAATACATTTTAGTTAAAACATTAATTAAACTGTATTCATAAACGAATATTAACTTTTACACAAGGTTTAAAATATGTATTTTAAGTTAATATTCGTTTATGAATACAGTTTTAAGGCTTAAAATGTGTTTTAACTAAAATGTATTTGAAATCTGATTTGAAAGTTTTATGAATATGGGCGTAAAAATGCATCGAAGAAGCGACTAATAAATTGTGATATATTTTAGAACGTAGATCACGAATGTTAACAAATTTTAATATTAGCTCTACTTTTCGAAATATTGCGAATTTAAATTTTTTTAACAAAAATCTAGTGAAAACTTCACCTATTTCTCTTTTTTGTGAATGTTATAAAATCCCTGAATCGAATTTACAAAATATTAATTTAATTTAATGTTAATTTATAATCCACTCAATTAATGTCAGCGAAAGAATCGTCGCTTTCATATTAATATTTTTCGAAAATTCAATCTGAAGTTCAAAATGTTTGACATTTTTTTTATAAATTTTGTATGTATTCACTATGGTGAAAATAAAAAAAAAATACATTTTTGAACCTGCATCATTTAAAATCATTATTTTTTAAGAAAACACAAAAATGACTCAACTCAAAATTTAAAATTTTCGGGTTTATATGCTTAAACTATGCACAATACACTTGTTTATCTATAAAAAATATCAGTGTATTTTGTTGTTGTTAACTGTTGCTAAAAAACAGTTATGGCTTTCTTTATGTTTCAATTGGTTTGATGTTGCAAATATTTTTTTCGATTTCTGAAAAATTAAAAAGTTTGAGGTGAGTTACTTTTGAACTAGGTGTGCGATATGTTAAACTTATTTAAATGTTTTTTACTGATTTTTATTAATTAAGATTTGATACAGACTCCATATTTATAAAAAAAAATGTCTTCAAAAGAATTTTATGAAGTTATATCAAATTTTATCAAATTATACATAACTTAATCAAATTAGATAAACCCATTTTTCGGATCAAATTATATGAGATGAGATTACATGGGATCGCATGAGATAAGGTTATGTATATTATTTTTTTGTATCAGCTATTATATGATGTGATAATTAATTATAATATGATTCTATATACCTATATCGGAACTTTTTTCAGCGGGATATGACACATCTGGGCTATTATGGTGTAAGAAAAATGGTGTAAATTTTTAATTCACTTTTTAAACCTTCAAATTGAGATTCAGACGCTAAAAGGAATAAGTGTCACTTAGTTTGTTCTCTTCTATCTCATATCACAGTTTCATTAAATTCGGATAAACCCCTTCAGGAGATTCTCTTTGTAAGTGTTAACACAACACTAATGGGTGCTAATTTGTTTGCGGACTAATTTATTTATATTTAAAAATTACCAAAAAATGTACATTTGTACCAAATTGATCGTCCCTAATGATAAAATAGAATATTATAAAAAAAAATCTTACCTTAACAACTGACATTATTTTGTACGACCTCATTAGGATTATTTGCTCTTTAATACACTACTAACACTTCTCTTTTAATTTTTTTTGTGACAAAAACAACAAACACTAATATTTGATATTTACTCAATGCTAACACTAATGCCATAGCAGACTTTTTAAGATTTTTTTTACAAATTATAGCCATAACTTTTAATGCTTTTTTCTTTATGAAATTATTAACTTTTGATTAATATTTTTATGCCAAAATATAGAAAAACACTTGAACTTTACATTTATTTACTTTTTATTTCACAAACTTTACTTTTTAAATGTGCATTTTGTGATTTTCCCGAAATAGATGAAGCGCTACTTTATTCACGAGACACACTTGATTACAATAAAATAATAACTAAAGCTAAAATGCAATGAGATCACAAAATCTTCTTCTGTTACTTATGTCAACAACAACAACAAGCACTAACTAACGGCATAGCAAAACTTATATACGCATATTAAAACACATTAGGCTTTTAAAGACATTTTGTATAACACTTTATATTTTTTTAGGGTATACCAAACTTTAAACACTTTTTTCTTTAAGAAATAGTAAACATTTCGTGGACTTTTTTGCACCAAAATATAGAAAAATACTTTAATTAAATGTTTACAAACTTTTTATTTAACAAACTGAAGTTTTTCAGCTTTTATTTTATTTTTTGCCGAAAATAACGACACTCGAATAATAATTCGCAACCGTCTATGATTTGCATAAAGTTAAAACTAAAAAGTGAAGAAGAAATGCAATATGAGAAAAATGTAGTGTTGCCGCACTGTTGAAAATATGAAATTATATATTGGACGGTTTTTTTATGAAATACATTATTACATATGATCTTGAACTTGAATAATCTTGCTCACATCATAACATTATTACAAAATCTTAAAACGAATTAATAAATTAATTATGAAAACAGATAAAGTTTAGCGGCGCACAGTGCATACAAGCTAAACAAATTTTAATAATTGAACAGTTCATGCGAATAAGGACGAATAGACCACTTTTTCGCAAACACGTTTTTTTGCATAAATGCATTTTATTAGCAGAGCCCTACAATCCTAAGCAGAAATTTTGGGGAAATTTTGACTTTTAAGGCTAAAAAAATTACTTTGAAAGTGCAATAATTCGTATATTTTTATATTTTTGTTTAAATTGGGAGTGAACTAACGCACAATTGTGATTAAATACAACACAAAAACATACAAAAATTTTACTTTCGGGAACAATGTGTTAAAAGAACATTATGAGGAACAAACCACACTTATTATATTGGCAAAACTTGTTACCGTTCTTGAGTTAAAGGACTTTAAAGTATGGAAAGCAAAAAGGGCGAATATCCATCCTTAACAAAATATTATATAAAAATTATTTAGCTGCGAGTTTAAAATTGATATTAGCTAAAATTTGAAATTGTACTTAATTGACCTTAAAGTGTTACAAACAAATACCAACCATAGTTCGTCAAGTTTTGCAAGTCTTATGAAAATGTAGTCAAAATCTGCTGCAAAATAACATATTTTTATTCAAATTTCAATACATTTTTTTGGATATTCACCCTTTTTCCATTTAAGCAAAAATTGAAGTCCAATTTTTGGCAAGTTCTCTTTCGAATACCTTACTAAAATTTTGTATATAGGTAGATGTGACTTAAATCTTTAAACTAATACCAAAAAGTTGACAAAATATTATTTTTTAACCGTTTCCTGCGTTTTTATTGTCCCCTGTAAAATTCTACAAATGGTCTATTCGTCTTTATTCGCATGAACTGTTCAATTATGGAAATTCTAAACTACTGGTAAAATCGGGAAACAGTGGTTATACGAATTTTTAATAGGGACTTAACCTTTGAGAAATTAATTTCTATATTAACGCTGTTTTAATACTGAGTGTCAAAATTGCCATGTCGAATAAATAAAAATTGTATAGACTTATAACTTTTACAAATGTTGACCGATTTGACTGATTTGCTTTATGTGTTATATTAGCTCGTTAAAAAATTATCCCAGCAATAAATAGTGCTCAGAAGCAGTTCTGGAAGGCATTATTTACATACCGACCGCTTCCTTAACTAATTTCAGAAGACAGGATTTTTGTTCGTGATGCCCAACTTGGTATGTCTCTTTTTAGCAGGTGAAAAGAGAAATAAAGTGCCAACCGATTAGAAAAGTGTATATTAATGGTAACAACTTAAAAATCTTCTTAAAAGGAAACTATACAGTGTCAAATTCGCCGATTTTATTGAAACTTGGATATGTTGTTAAGGACAAAAAAATATTGAACAAGTATTTTTTGAAGTGCAATAGCACATTTACGGGTTGTATGACAACATTTATAAAATTTAAGAAGTTAACGTACTGCAGAAAACAAAAATATTTATACCCACTTGTTAGAAATATTTAAAATTTGGGTTATAAAAGCTTTTCGAGGAAAGTCGTTTTCGAGCCGAATGATTGCGAAAATTGGTAAAAGCCCAAACACCTTCTCGATAAAATTAAATAAGCATGTTAATGTTAACTCAAACCAACAACAATTTCTCAAACAAGTGCGGTATTCGAAAAACATTTTCTTTGATAACAAAAATATTGAAACATGTGCGGGCATTTTTTATAAACCAAGGGCTGCTTCTTTAAAATACGTTTCATTTGATACCTAATTTGCTTACAGTTGAGTAAATAAATAAAATAATATCAAATTAGTGGGTGATGTGGTGCAATGGTTAGCGCGTTGGACTGTTACACACATGGTCCCGGGTTCGATTCCCGGTGATGGCAACATCAATTTAGAAAAATAATATGTATGAGTTTTCTATCCCTCATATGTATCGCAGCGCCCACCTTCGGTGTTCACATAGCACTTAACGCCAGCGAAGTAAAATAATGAATCAGGGCTATGAACCAAAAAGCTCGCCCACTCTGAATCAGATGGCGACCTACAACTGTTCTAACAAAAAAAAAAAAAAAATCTTGAGCTTGAATAATCTTGCTCACATCATAATTTTTGAAAAAAAACATTTTTAAAATACCAAAAAAAAAAAAAAACCTGTTAAAAACAGTAGTGTTTATAACTTTTGTAGTCACGCGATTTTTTTTTTTAATTTCTAATAAAGAACTAAATTCATGCACAGAAGTTTCAAACAATTTTTAACCAAAAAGTGTTTTCCCCTTGTTTTTTCTAACTTTTTCATAAAGAAATAATTACATAGAAGTTTTCAAAGAGGCAAAAAAATAACATTAGCCAATTTTAGATTTTTAGCATGACTTAATTAAAAATTTTTACTAGTAGTTTTAAAGCAACAATTGGCATTTCAGAAAAAAAAATCATTAGTATTGTAACCACTTCCAAATTAAATAAAAATTACAACCGAACTTTCCAACTAAACCAGAACTCACAGTTTAAGTGCTAATTTGTTATCCTTGTAAATTTGCATGACTTTAATAGTTTTCCCATAGAAAGTTGTCAAATTTACGATAAATGCATAAAAACATTATGCACTGCGTAAAATTAAATTTAATAGATTTGTAAATTGTTTCCCTGTGTCATTGGGAGTTATTTCATTGAAATTAATTGTGAGTTAATTCATAATGAAATAACACCCAATTTTAAAAATGAAATAATTTCCAAATAAAATAAAAAAAGGCCCTACGATTTGGAAGTCATTTCATTATGAAATAACTCCGAATTTGTATGAACATTTTTGGCAGTTATATCATTATTTCTTGGGAGCTATTTCACTGCACCGCTTAAACATCGGCTAACATATACAGAAAATGTTATTGATGGCATAGAAAAATTATATTTTTTAAATATTTTACCTCAAAATGTTGAAATTTTTTGAAATTCTTCATATGTATTTAAATATGAACAAATAACAAAGAACTACATTATAAAAATATAAAACTGGGCATTAATTTAATTTGACTTTAATGAAATAATTCTGCTGCTAATGCAGATAATGACGAGTCATGACAACCACAATCGTTAAATAAATGTTAATAATATGTTTGTTTAAAAATGAAATTATGGTTTAATTTTAATATAAAATACATATGTAAATAATACATAAATATATTACAGTACACTGAGAGAACTGCATGGTATTAAAGAATTTTTGCATAGAAGCAATAAAGTCGCAACTCGTCCATTGAAACCTTTCATTGAATTTATCATCATATTTTATGATTAGAACTTTGTATGTATTGATGGTACCGTAAAATAACTCCAAAATGAAATAAGTCCCAATGAAATAACTCCCAATGAAATAAGTCCCAAAAAAAATTAAATAAGTCCCAATTTTAATAAATGAAATAACCTCCAAAGAAAAAAATGAAATAAGCCCCAACATTTGGGAGTTATTTCATAGTAATAAAATATCTCACAACAAAGAATGAAACAACTTCCAAAGTCCCAAAAAAAAAATGAAATAATTCCCAATTCAAAAACTTCGAATTCTATTTATTTCATAAATAAATGTAAATGCGACCGCGCAGCAGGACGCGAATCGTACGCACCGTTTTCCAGAGGTGGCATGTCATAATGTCCAATGACATAATGTCCATGGACGTTATGTCACTCGAAAAGTGTCATAATGTACATGGACTTTATGACAATTTGGAAAATGTCGTAATGTCCATGGACATTACGACATTATTTTTTTTGGATATTATGTCACTTTCAAATGTGGCATAGCGTCCAGACTTTTTAAAATAAAAAGATTAATAATATTTAGTATATCAATACAATTTTTTTAAATATTCTTTAGTAGTATATCACAAAATAAAACTAAATTTATAAATCGTATAATCGCACGCAGAAAAAACTTTATTTCGCGAAGCCGCCTGCCGCGTTCTACGGATGAAAAAAACCCCTAAGAGCGGCCGAAAGCCGCCACACAGATCAACTTGTTTTTACAAATTACTTGATGTCTTAAAAATATAAGATTTCAACGGATTCGACATCTGATTTGAATAACAACTTCTTCTGGGTGGCGGCCTTCGGTCGCTCATGGGGTTTTTTTTTCCTCCGTAGAACGCGGCAGGCGGCTTCGCGAAATAAAGTTTTTTCTGCGTGCGACACAAAAGAAACTTCAAAATTACTCATCTGTTTCCACACTGGAGTATAATGTCCATGGACATTTTCTTCGTAACGCGTATAATATTTTCTTAATCTAGCTTCCGAATTTTTTAAATAAATTTGATTTTCGACTTTTACGTATAACACTTTATTATTTTTTCTTTTGCCAATCATTACTTCAAATTCAAGATTTGCCATTATTTTTAATCACTTTAATACCGATCTTTACTTACCAAAATTGTAGCAAGAACTGCGTTCCTTTTGGTAAAATAACTCATTGTATTGCTATTATTTACTTTACGACAATTTTAAGAACCGTTACAAATGCATAAAATTTACCAAAATGTAATTTTAATAGAAATGTAATAACTGCCGACAAAAATGAAATAACTCCCAACGATAAAATCACATTTAAAAATGAAATAAGTCCCAACAAAAGTGAAACAAAAGTGAAAGTCCTAACGCATTGGGAGTTATTTCATAGTGAAATAAATCCCAATTTATATGGAAAATTTTTGGGAGTTATTTAATTTTTTTTTTTTGGAGTTATTTCATTGGGAGTTATTTCACGGTACCTGTGTTGATGATCTTTTAAAATTGCATTTCATTTTGAATTGTCAGAAAAAATTATCAACCTAAAATTCGAGTAAATAATTAAATTAAATTCGAACTAAATGAATTAAATTTGTTCTAAACAAATGATTAACACTGTGTGTAATTTTTTAAGTCATGGCAAAATAACCATATACGGACACCACTACGTGATAAAAGACTATAAAAAAAAGACCCGTGTCTCCCAATTTTTCCCAAAGTCATATCCTCTTTTGTTTATGGGCCGCCAAAGATTTGGGGCCTCGGTATCATTTTCGCAAAAACGTGATCATTTCTCAGGCTCATATCTTGCAAACCGTTCAGAATTTCGATTTACTCTCTATGGCAAAGTTGTAGCTCTTGTCATAAAGAACAAAAATTATAATCAAAAAAAAATTATAAAATCAAAAAAGCTTCACCTTCCAGATCAAAATCGCAAAAAACTTAAAAAAATTCGATTTTTTTTACCTTTTTTCAAGTGTTCAGGTCCATAGGTAGCAAACCGTTCAAAATTCAAGGAAACAATCAACCACAAAAATTTACCTAAGATCTCAATAAACAAATTTCTAGAACATATAAACTTCCTAGAGATGATTCTTAACACTGTTTAGGTAGCGCGCAAAAGTGAAACATTTTTTAATTTAATTTTTTTTTCCTTTTTTCTCCTGTTCAGGTGCATAGGTAGCAAACCCAATTCCCAGCAAGTTTATATGTTCTAGAAATTTGTTTATTGAGATCTTAGGTTGCACTGTGTAATTGAATCAATTAATATTTTAATTGACTTTTAAATATATAAATACATATTTTATGTTAAACATAATTCTCAAGTCCTTTTTTCATAAACTGTAGGTTAAACAGAAAAGTTTCAGTATAAAATACCAAATAAAGGGTGTCCCAAGAAGAGCGCAATTTTTAAATTTTAAATAAAACACAGATATTTAAGAAAAAATCGTGAAACTTTATTATATCGTAAAGTAGACAGAATGAGGTTATGTATGGAACAATATATCGTGCATATGGCCGCCGCGGCTTTGCTGGCATGCACGCGATCTTTTAATGAAATTTTCAATGACCGTTTTGCATGAATGCTGCGGTATTTCATTAATGCAGCGTCCAATTTCCTCTTTTAAGGCTTGAGTCGTCGTCGGCTTATTCGCGTAAACCATCGACTTCAAAAAACCCCAAAGCCATCGACTTCAAAAAACCCCAAACTGGTTATCATTTCACGATACCGAACACCATTGACTGTTTGTGCTTGACCTGCCTCATTTTCATAAAAAAAGGTCCAATGATTCCTCCAGCCCAAAAACCACACCACACAGTGACACGTTGAGGATGCAATTGCTTCTCGTGAATCACTCGAGGATTTTCCACACCCCAAATGTGACAATTCTGCCTATTGACGAAGCCATCAAGATGAAAATGGGCCTCGTCACTGAAGATGATTTTATAGCAAAATCAGCATTTTCATGTTGTCTCTCCAATACCCAATTAACGAACTCCCTTCGCTGTCCATGGTCAGCTGGCTTCAGTTCCTAAGTCAATTGAACTTTGTATGCATGAAGATGCAAATCTTTCGTAAAAATTTGCTGCAAAGTGGATTTGGAGACACCAATTTGCTGAGCTCGGTGTCGAATTGAGGTGGATGGATTTTGAGCGACATCATTACGTGCAGCTGCGACATTGTCGGTCGATCGACCTGGTCGATGGCGCGTTGTTGTCTTTACATCACTAACAGACCCAGTTTCGGCAAATTTATCCATTAATCTCTTTACAGTTGACTCTTTTGGAGCATTATTGTGACCCCAAATTGATCGCAATTTGCTAACTGTAGCCGCAAAACTTTCACCATTTTGGTAAAACAATTTCACAATGAGAATGCGTTGTTCATTCGTGTAGCGCTCCATTTTTACTAACCTCGTACCTTCTACTAGCAAACAATAACAATTGTTCAAATGTCAAACAATGACACTTCGAATGTTGCCAGATTTAAAAATTGCGTTCTTCTTGGGACACCCTTTACATTTGAAGTTTACAAAAAAACAAGAATACACAAAGCCACACAAACAGACACAACATTAAGGAAAACACATACACAAACGTATCTTTCACACACTTTTTTTGTGAGTATCATAATTAGTTTCGACTGTGGTACATTAAGAAAAGTTCCAAGCTGTGATATTTTATTTTATTTTATTTATTTTTAATTATAATTTTGTGCTTAATTTTGTAGCACTGTTTGTTAGTATTTTACAAATGGTGTTAAAAAAATTTAAATGTAAACCTGACAAAAAGATTATATATTCAATAAAATCAAATCTCTGAAGATGTTAGAATAATCCCAACGAAACGTCGGATTGAAAAATTAAATAATCTTTTATTTGCATTTGAAAACCATAACCTGGAAATCCTGATTAGGAAAACTTTTTAAAAAAAATTTAAATAATTATTTTTAGTTTTCAATTAAAATTTAAGTTGATAAACTTGAGTTCAAATAGATATTATCGTTGCTGTGATAGGTGCAAAATCAATTAAAATTCTAATTGATTCAATAAATTTTTTACTTAAAACGTTTTTAGTATTTTCTATCTACTATTACAAATGGAAAACACTAATTGTTAATAAATGTAAGATAAGATGAAAAAAATCTTGTGGGGATCAGAATGAGACTGAAGATTACCTAGTCGCTTAGGTCGAAAGTGCGGCACTCCCTCTATCACTGATCCCCACAAGATTAGTTTCATTGCAACCGAACATACGAACAATGCATCTTATAAAATATGTTGAACACTTAAAAAGTTTAAAATGTATGAAAATAATAATATGAAATTTTATGAAAAAAAAGTCTTTGAAATAATTCCATATCCCTACAGAAAATTTTTGTTAAATTTATGAAGAGATAATTTATGAAATCGAATGATTTTTTTTATGAAACTATGAAATTTTATGAAACACGTTTATGAAAAATCTCTTAATATTAATAAAATTTCTTGGATATAATGAAATTCTTCATTGAATCTACGAAACACAATTCTATTAAATTGTTTTGTTAATGCCATGAATGATAATTCTATTAGTGTATACATGGGGCACTAAAAAAACAAAAATAATAAACGAAAGGTGTACTGTTGTAATATATAATTTTTATCTAAAACATTAAAAAATTTAAGATTCGGATTAAAAGCTTTGTAAAAATGTACCAATAAAACGCAGATAATGCAATTTTTATGTAATTTAGCTTGGGCCTACGAATGAATCTTTTTAAAGGAAACTTTGTCAATTAAAAAGAAACTTTATTAATTTTTTTATTACATTACATTACATTTTACATTACTTCAAAACATAAAATAATGACTTACCGATCATCAATTACATAATGCATGAATTATAAACGTAAAGTAATTATTAATATATATTTTTGAAAATCTATTTATAGACACATTACTTTGTGATATTTTGTAGGCATAATGGTAAGGTGTATATTTTTGATATCACGAACGGAAAAACGAAGCACAACAACTCATCTACATTTTAAGCAATAAAATATTGTATGTATCGATAGCTCAGTTTGTAGAGTTCTCGCCTAACTAATTGTTAAATACCAGAGACCCCAGGTTCGAATCCCAGCATGACCATGTTATTTATTTAATAAAACAAAAAGTTATTTATTTAATTAAAAAAAATATCTGTAAAAAAAAATTTTTATGCATTTTTTTTTTTTGAAAATCTATTTATAGACACATTACTTTTTCCCACAATGTAACCATATAAGTAACCAGTTACTTTACCCCCTACAAGGTAATGAGTTACTTTGAGGCTCATCGCCTGTATAATTCATCAGTGAAGTAACGTGTAAAGTAATGCATGAAGCCCTATGGCGATACATAACTTTACCCATGATTTGGTAATGTGTGGTTTTGCTGGGTTATTAACCCTATCTGGATCAAGAAAACCCCTACTAATATAGATAATAGCATGAACTTTTTTATGAATATTACACAATTTATTCTCTTTTGAAAATATATTTTTGAGATAATCTTTAAATTCCCTAGTGGGAATTTTTTGGTGAAAAGTGAAAGTATTAATTATTAAGTGAAAGTATTAATTGTCAAGTATTAATTATTAAAGAATAAACTTACACAAAATAATAATTTTTATAAAGTGCAAACATTTTTTGATCATTCGAAGACTTTATATTCTTGAAGTCATAACTTAAATTAAGTTCCGTGGATCCTTTTTGTGCCCGGCCAATAAGGGTTAAAGATTTCTTAAATAAAATTATATATAATTATAGTCTTAATGCAAGTGAGATTTTTCCGAATATTATGAAATTATTTTGTAAATTTCCTAGAGGGTATTTTTTTTTTGGACAAAAGTGTAAAAATTAACCATTTATGTATCAGGTTACATAAACTAATTATCTTTATCAGCTTTAGAATATTGTAGTCATAATTAAAACTTAGTTTCAAGCGCCTTTTTTGTCCCCAGGTCACAAACGGTTAACCATTTTTTAAATAACAGTAAAGGTAATTATAGTCTTAATAAATTTAAGAGATATTTATCTGAAAATTATGCAAACTTTGATGAAAACATTCAAATTTTGTTAAATTTTTGACAAAATAAGCTATTTCCATAAAATGTCCTGGAAAGGAATCGCTCCAAATACAAACTCGAATCATCCTTTTTCCAATTTATTTTTCTTTCTTTAATAACAAATATTACATTATAAAAATAGTAATGGACATCTACAAATTAGACATTTTAAGAAAAGCTTTAAAATTAATTTAAAAAAACACGATTCTGCATTTGGAATTCCTAGCTAATGTCTGAGTAAGTTTGATTTTAAATTTTGGTAATTTTTAATATTAATACGCAATTTTTCCCAAATGGACTATTTTCAGCAGTCTTGCGGGTTAAGGCTTTCCAAAAAAATAAAATATTGATTTCTTCCATTTCGAACCATTTTTGATTAAACTGGGTGGGTGTAATGACAAATCTATTTTAAACGAACACCCTAATGATAATATATTTTTGTGTTAAAGAATATATTGTTACATACAAATTTTTTACCAGGGTTAGTTTTTCCTTAGCATAGAGAAAACGGAACTAATTTTATCATAAAATGGTTCACAATATACGTTTATTTACGACATTAAATTTTTGATTGAAATTTACAAAGAAAATGCTCGAAGATAATTTGATGTACCTAGTCTTTTCAAGTTAGTTTTACATAAGGTTTTAAAAGATATGTAAAATTGAAAGTGAAATGTTTAAATATTATTTTTAGATGCAAACCAACTCAACTGATTAAGAATTACTTAAATGGCAGCACTTCCAAAACATTCTCATTTAATAGTAATTACCCGTTATACATTAGGGTGGGTCGATTTAAATTCGCTCAACGTTCAAGGAAAATCGTATTCGAGGGATCAAAATAAGAAACTTTGCCGAAGGAACCATACATCTAAAACGAATACTGATGTCCCGACTTTTGACCCGTAGGGTCAAATTTTGAAAAAGCCCACTTTGATATTTCCGAAAGTAGGAGGAATCTCTCCAAGATTATGGGAGCTACTTCTTCTCCGGGAGACGCGCTAGCAGATTAATGCATAAATCATCATTCTAGGTGACCGTTAAGGGGTTAAAATTTAAGTTGAAAGAGAGCCGTTTTAACCTTGTTTTTATAGCAAAATGTACAAATCTCGGGATAGAGATATTTCAGAAAGTAGGAGGAGTCTTTCCAAGATTAGGGTCTCTATTTCTTCTCCGGAAGACGCTCTAGCAGATGCATGTATAAATTATATTCGATTGGGGCAATATAAATGGGTCAAAAAAAATCCTAGGTTTTAGCATCTTAGCAATTTGTTTTTATTTAAACCAATACCGAAGATAAAAAGGATATATACATAAATGAAAATATTGCAAATTTTTTTAACAATAGGTAAGGAGCATAAGGTAAATTTATGTTTTGTCATACTATTAAAATGTGTGTGAATGTATGCTTTTGCATAAATTTGTGCAAAAAGAATTTTGTGCACAAAAAACATTATTCATATTTTTTGTTGTTGCAAAGAATTCAAAGGAGTACATTTACATGCATACACTATGTTCATAAACTATATGGCAAAGTAAAAGATTGCACTTTAAATACAAATAATTGTTTAAAATAAAATTTTATATTAGGTCTGCAAGATTTTTATTTATTAGGAAAACAACACCAACTATTTTCACTTTCCGCTAATAGTATTAAAGGGGTTTAATCTCTTTATAATTTAAACAATTATAAAAAATAAAGAAATGGTGTACTGAAACAAATTTGCGATTGAAAGAAACAGTATTAAATATTATATTTAAAATTATCATTTAACTATAAAACCGACCTAAGCTTTTTTTACCACTTGCTCGGCACGAAAAATAAACAATATGTTTTTCTGGTTTGAGATAGGCGTGGTAGAGAAGATTAACCATACTTTTCTAAAAATCATAACTACATTGTAAATTTTTTATTGAATTAGACTGCGCAGTTTCTGGTAACACAACCTTCATCAGTAATCCTTTTCGACAATACTGTAATTATTTGTTATGGTTTTTATTGTTTGATTGCATCTATATGAAATGTTTATTTATTAAATGCAATCCTGACCGTGGCTTGAACCTGCTTTCTTTGCCACATGCACTTCGCACTACACTTAGACAGAGGCTCTAACCAATTGATCTAAGTAAGGTCGATTTTTGCTGTGGATTAAAACCAGTTTCAATTACACGGGGTCGATTTTACATTTAATTGTAATTGCAGAAGATAGCTAAGACAAACACCACAACAATTCACAATTGTTAGAAAATCATATGTAATCTAATTTCCACTATTTCCCACATTTTGTGAGTTGGCGCAAATATGATGTATTTTTTGTACATACGGTAGTTTAGCTATTCACGTAGTTAGGGAAGAGTTGCCAGGGAGCAAATTTTTGATATATTTTATTGGGGATTTTTGAATTTTATTCATCGTCTTTTGAGACAATGTGCAATTAATACTATAATTAATATGCACATATTTTTCAATTGTTTGAGATAGGCGTGGTAGAGAAGATTAAGCATACTTTTCTAAAAATCATAACTACATTGTAAATTTTTTATTGAATTAGACTGCGCAGTTTCTGGTAACACATCCTTCATCAGTAATCCTTTTTGACAATACTGTAATTATTTGTTATGGTTTTTATTGTTTGATTGCATCTATATGAAATGTTTATTTATTAAATGCAATTCTGACCGTGGCTTGAACCTGCTTTCTTTGCCACATGCACTTCGCACTACACTTAGACAAAGGCTCTAACCAATTGATCTAAGTAAGGTCGATTTTTGCTGTGGATTAAAACCAGTTTCAATTACACGGGGTCGATTTTACATTTAATTGTAATTGCAGAAGATAGCTAAGACAAACACCACAACAATTCACAATTGTTAGAAAATCATATGTAATCTAATTTCCACTATTTCCCACATTTTGTGAGTTGGAGCAACTATGATGTATTTTTTGTACATACGGTAGTTTGGCTATTCACGTAGTTAGGGAAGAGTTGCCAGGGAGCAAATTTTTGATATATTTTATTGGGGATTTTTGAATTTTATTCATCGTCTTTTGAGACAGTGTGCAATTAATACTATAATTAATATGCACATATTTTTCAATTGTTTGAGATAGGCGTGGTAGAGAAGATTAAGCATGAAAAGGCGCGAAAACTTTGGGGACAGTCCCCAAAGTAAGCAAATGTCCCTAAACTATGCGTGGGAACGAATAAATGTCTCTAGAGTAGGGACAAGCCCAAAATTGTCGCCGAAATATGCAGTGTATAGAAAAAATTGTCCTCATCTAATACGCTAGATGTATGAAAAGGCGGGAAAACATTGGGGACAGTCCCCAAAGTAAGCAAATGTCCCTAATCTATGCGGGGGAATGAATAAATGTCTCTAGAGTATGCGCTGTGCATACACATATATATATATATATATGTATGCACAGCGCATAGTCCAGAGACATTTATTCGTTCCCCCGCATAGTTTAGGGACATTTCCTTACTTTGGGGACTGTCCCCATACATATATATATATATGTATGCACAGCGCATACTTTAGGGACACGCCCAAAATTGTCGCCGGAATATGCGGTGTATAGAAAAAATTGTCCTCATCTTAAACGCTAGATGTATGAAAAGGCGCGAAAACTTTGGGGACAGTCCCCAAAGTAAGCAAATGTCCCTAAACTATGCGGGGGAACGAATAAATGTCTCTAGAGCAAATAAATAAATGTCTCTAGCACATACTCTAGAGACATTTATTCGTTCCCCCCATAGTTTAGGGACATTTGCTTACTTTGGGGACTGTCCCCAAAGTTTTCGCGCCTTTTCATACATCTAGCGTATTAGATGAGGACAGTGCATACATATATATGTATGCACAGCGCATAGTTTAGGGACACGCCCAAAATTGTCGCCGAAATATGCGGTGTATAGCCAAAATTGTCCTCATCTTAAACGCTAGATGTATGAAAAGGCGCGACAGTCCCCAAAGTAAGCAAATGTCCCTAAACTATGCGGGGGAACGAATATATGTCTCTAGAGTATGCGCTGTACATACATATGTATATATATATATATATGTTTAGAGGCAAACATAATTATATTTGCAAACAAACATATTATATTAGAAAAATGGTAAACGGAAATATGTTGTTAACTACATTTATATTTCCAGCAGCTCGGTTTTTTCAACGTGTAATAACGCTTATTTAATTTAATCTAGGGGGTGTCAGAGCTTTTTCCTATGTACGAAATCATTCGGTTCTTATGCGACTTTTCCCGAATAGCCTTTTCCACTACATTTCAAATAATTAAAAAAGCTGGCCACTCTGTGACCACGGTATAGCTAATATGGGTATCAAATTTTCTGTTTTGTTTAGTACCTTAACCCTGTGTAGAAACAAATCTATTTTTAGTAAATTAAAGACAAGTTTTCAAGTCGGGATACCTCTCTTATGAGTCTGAAATTTTCCTATACATTTTGTTAGTTTTCATAATCTCTATTTCCCAGCAAAAAATTTTCAAAAAGGTGGGGTGTAATCAAACATTTTGGGCAGAACGCATTCCTTACTAGATTACCCACTCGGTTCTTTTAACAGAAAATAGTGCCCTGGTAAAACTACGAAGTACTTACACAAAAAAAATAGTTTCTTAGAAAAAATAAGAAATACTTACATTTAAAAAGGCCGGATGGCTCATACACGGAATCTCCCACTGAAACTTGTAAACTCTTGCTCGATACTCACTTCCCAGGATGCGTTGACAACTGCGGGTCCGCTGTGATTCAGAGAATCCCGAACCTGACAGGTAGGTACGTACGCCTGGCGGGTGCAATCTTTCAGGAGAACCGGGTAAAGTGGGCGATAGATGAATTTTCTTCATTTAAATCTCCGGGTCCAGATGGGATCTATCCTTGTCTCTTACAGAGAGGGATGGACTTAATTGTCCCACAACTGGTTAGGATATTTAGATCGAGTCTATTATTCGGACATGTACCGAGACCCTGGAGGGAGGTTAGAGTGGTCTTTATACCGAAGGCGGGGAAAAAGTCTGAGCAGCTACCCAAGTCCTTCAGACCAATTAGCCTGAGCTCGTTTCTCCTCAAGACAATGGAGAAAGTCTTGGATCAGTATATTAGGGACACTTACCTCAGACGAAAGCCGATACATGAGCTACAGTTCGCGTATCAACGGGGTAAGTCTACCGAAACTGCTATCCATCATGTTGTCACAACAATAGAACGGGCACTGGAGGCAAAGAACATTGCCCTTTGTGCATTTATTGATATACAGGGCGCTTTTGACAACACGTCCTACGATGCGATTAGGGTATCCATGTCTAGGAAGAGCATTCCTCCAATCATAATTAATTGGACATTGGAGATGCTCCGCTCTAGGATAATCACGTTCGGAATAGGGACTACTTGTAGGACCGTGAATGCGACCAGAGGGTGTCCTCAGGGTGGCGTTTTGTCGCCTTTACTATGGACACTGGTCATTGATGAATTACTCGAGGGTCTGAACGACTTGGGTTTCAGGACCTATGGATACGCCGATGATCTTGTCATTTCCGTTGTGGGTTGGGATGACAGGACCATCTCCGAGCGTATGCAACAGGCTCTGAACTTCACTCTTTCGTGGTGCCGGGAAAAGGGGTTGTCTGTCAATCCGTCGAAGACAATCCTGGTACCATTCACGAGAAGGAGAAAACTTAACCTGTCTATGCCGGTCGTTGAGGGCGTAACGGTTGGCTTTTCTAGCAGTGTTAAGTATCTTGGAGTGACTCTTGATAGCTCCCTCACCTGGAACGAACATCTTGACCACGTCTCCAAGAAGGCCACCAGGGCATATTATGCCTGCCAGAGACTTTTCGGGAGAACATGGGACCTAAGGCCACAAATGGTCTACTGGTCGTTCAATACTATTGTTAAACCGATGATCACCTATGCTGCCCTTGCATGGTGGCCAAAAGTTGAACAGAGTAAGGCAAGGGAGGCTCTTAAGAGAATCTACCGTCTTGCGTGTGTTGGCATTACAGGGGCCGGCGGAACTTGCCCGACGGATGCCTTGGGGGTTATGCTGGGGATCCCGCCATTGCATATTTCTGTAATGGAGGTTGCCAGTATGGGTTCCTCTAGACTAAGTGAATTCGGTGGCATGAGGGGAGGCGACCTAAGGGGTCACATGAGGATCGCGCGAATCCTAATAGATGACCCAATTTCTAAGGTTGCGGACAAAGTGTCACCGGAGTGGATCTTTGATAGATATTTTGATGTGTTATTGTTTGACAGAGACATGTGGACCAATCAATCCTGGGAACCGGAAGATGGTTCTCAGGTGTGGTTCACTGATGGCTCTAAGCAGTCGAATGGGAACACGGGTGCGGGCGTCTTCGGACCAGGCTTCCAGCGTGCCTTACCTATGGGTAAATATCCGTCCATTTTTCAGGCGGAGATTTGGGCCATTTGTGTCTGTGCATTGGAATGCCTGCGAAGGGGAACTCGCAGATCTCGCATCTACATTCTTTCTGACAGTCAGGCTGCACTGAGGGCCTTAATGGCCTATAAGGTGTCGTCCGGGTTGGTCATGGAATGCATTCAGACTCTCAATAGGCTCGGTAGAGGCAACTCTCTAACCTTGGGGTGGATTCCTGGTCATGAGGGGCATGAGGGCAACGAGAGGGCAGATTGTCTTGCCAACCGCGGGGCCCGAAAGCCCTTTATTGGTCCTGAACCATTCTGTGGAATATCTGCGGGGTATGTTAGGGAAAGGCTCAGGGCATGGAGAGAGTCTGAATTCTCTAGTTACTGGGAAAACTCTCCTGGTCAGCGCCAGGCTAAAAGATTGATCTCTTTTTCCAGTAGGGGGTCGAGGCGGCTCTTGTCGCTTGAAAGGGGGGGTTTGAGGACCCTGGCGTCGTACTTAACTGGACACTGTAATCTCAGATACCATCTGCACAAGAAGGGTCAATCGGACACGGATTTGTGTAGGTTTTGCGAGATGGTGTCTGAGACCTCGGAGCATGTTCTCTGCGAATGTCCCAGGCTTTGTGATAGGAGACTTAGGTTTCTAGGTGATCGCTTCATTTCGCCTTCCGACATCACGAACATTTTGCCTAATAGGATAATTGGCTTTATAGGTAGCTTGAATCTGTAGGTAATCTTAGGCAGCACAAAAGACCTACATTGGTCGCGGTACATAGTGCCTTCTGATCTAATCTAATCTACATTTAAAAAAAGAAGTCACAAAAAAATAAAATAACGGTATATATTCTTTTTGTGTTTTAAAATGTGAACATGTGAATAAGAAGACCTTAAAACGCTTAATTCTTTTTTAATTCTCGTTAAATTGAAATACGAATAAATTATATAAGTAAATTATTGAATTTATATAAAGGGTCCGCCATCTAACGTTTTTTTTTTTTTCAACTAGTGCTTATTTCGTGAATGGTAACACTTAGGGCATGACTGATTTGACAGATAATTAGTTTTATCCTTCCGCTGAACGAATATGGTTGTGTATACGCTTCAACAACGCTGGGAAATATTGCGACATTACTTTGAAAATCATGGTAATGTTGCAGAATGTGTGCCGAAACACCCAAAACGAGTCACTGTTTTGTGCGGATTTTGGTCCAGAGGCATAATTGGTCCATGTTTCTTCGAAAATGAGCAAGAGTGGCCGTTACAGTCAATGGCGATCGTTATCGGGCCATGTTGAACGAATTTTTGTTCGCAAAAATTGAAGAGAAGGAAATACAGCTGCACACAATCGATAATGCGCTTAAAAATTGGACCGATCGTGTAGGCTACTGCATGGCCAGCCGAGGCAGCAATTTGAGTGAAACTATTTTCCATTATTAACCGGAAGGATTGTACTTTCAAATAAAAAAGAAATTTGAGAAAATATTCAGTAGTTTTTTTTATAGCCTTTTTAAAAAAAAAAAAAGTTATTTGGCGGACCCTTTATTATGTAATTTTAATAAAACTTAATGTAGTGCTTTGCATAACGCACCGTTCTAAAGATATCAAAAATTAATTTAATAAATCAAATATATGTTGAAGAGCCACTCCGAATTCTCTGTTTTGTTAGAATTCATCACAAAATTAAAATTTTTAAACTTTTTTTTTTTTTAAAAATGGTTACCTCAATTTTAAGTAAATCTCAAGCAAGTAAATAAAATATAGATAGGGTAAGGAGGTTGTGTAATAACAAGCTGTAAATTTTGTCAGCAAGTTATTCGCCAAAGTTTTTACAGTATATAGAAAAAGATGATATATAAAATAACTAATTAAAAAAAACTGAGTATTTCTAATAATTCGAATTTCGGGAACATTTTTGGTGAGTAGGAGTGGAAGTGGGCACATATATGACCTTTTTCTTTTTAATTTAAGGACCTCTTACAAGAATGTTAAGTCGAAACTGAAATACAAACTAAAAGTCGGTAGTGAAAGTTAGTTAATAATATTTTGTTTTTATCCTATCCCAGTGTACAATAGGTGTCCGAAAGGACTCATAAAAGATCATGCGAACTTCGGTACTCGTAGCTATATGAGGATTTTTTTTTGCCGATGAAGCCTCTTTCTGATAGCTCTTTTGTAACTCTGTTATGAGCATTATAAAAAATCTATGATTTAATGAGTCATTTATGATATATTTTTGAGTCATATAGGGAACTCAAACCGAGAAGTTAATCTACTAAAAATGAAAGTGACTGCTTAATCAAGCACTAAGCAGTCTTCATCTTTTTGATAAACACTTAACTAATCCAATTTATTATTTGACTACTATTTCTAAGCGACGCTATATCCATTCTACTATTTGTGTACAACACTATGTTGTTATATAATTTCATTTGGCAACGCTAACAAAAATCATTCTGCCGTAAAAAAATCTTGGAGACGTCGACAAAATTGTTGCTAACGCCGACATTTGCTTTGCTCCTTTTATGCAGGACGCTATCGGCGCCACCTTGGTATGATAAACTGATACAGTTAATAATCAAAAAATGCATATACAAACGAGGAAGATTAAAAGATGGATTAACGTTTAATCAAGTAGATTAATTTCGCAGTATAAGCTCACTAATATGTTAGTGTCGAAAAAATTTCAGTTACGCTCATAAATAAAGTCACTGATTATTCATTTATAACTCAGAAATTTTAAAGCTGTGAAAATTTTCATATTTTACACTCTTTTTATGAATCGTAATTTCCGAGCGCTCAGATATTTGTTGGCTGTTATCCTTTGGAATATTGGAATTTCTTATTTAAACCTACAAAAAAATAAGTAAATTTTGATCTATAAATTTTGCACATAGTGAATAACAAATCCTCTCGGGGGTATACTTTTCGGAAACTTCTTAAACATACTGTATACATAACAACAACTTTTACTAAATACAACCAACATATAGAAACTAGGCATTTGGTAACGATATTGAAGAAAAACTGTATAATGGAGAATAGGGAATAAAAAAGAATTTTTTCGTAACATAACAACATTGACTATTGTAATTTCAAGTTTCCAGAAAACTATTTCCGGTTTTGAATGTTTCCTCCACTTGTGCTGTGTGTATGTGTGTGTTGTTTTGCCAAAGCCATTGATAGTAGTGTTTAATTTAAATAGTGAGCTCTCATTGAATTACATTTTGAATATCAACAGACAAACTGAATATTCATGAAATGTTATGGAGTATAAAAAGTTCTAATAAAATACATGCACAAATCTATAAACATTTGTATTCAGGTATCACGCCTCGTTGGAAGAATCTCTAACCAAAAAGTGCAAATAGCAAACATGTTTTTCTTAATCGTCATGCACACAATAGTAGTACAAATGTACTACCACCGTGTTGTTTTACATCCTGTGCCTTTATTATTACCAGCATAGAGGCAATTTTAAAAACTCCTTCAGAAAGGCGTCTAAAAATCGCAAAAAGTCACAGGCTTATGCACACAGCATGGATGGATCAATAAACTTTTAATTTAGTACTGACATCCGCTAACGTTTTCCTTTAGAAATTTTTTACGGGGAGTGACAAAAAGATGACGACTTCCCCTAACGTCCCGCGTAAACGATTTGTGCTAAAAGTCTGAAATTTAAAATATGTTTTTTGGGGATAAATTCATTAAATATATTTTTTAGAATTTTATGAAATCTTGGTATAAATGGAAGTTAAAAGTAAGAAGTTTTCTTAAAAAAAGGAAATCCTTAACAAGTAAATAAATTTCCATCCCAAAATATTCCGATATATTAAACTACCGGTAATGAAGTATCGGGCTTTTATGCTTGTATACATACATATATTTAGTTGGAATATTGTTCTACCTCAAGTCCAAAATCTAATATGATATTGACATATAATACTTTATTTGTTACTTTTAAAAGCTTAATAATTTTCATGATTTAATTATTTTTTATATATGTACATTAGAGCGGCTTTTTTTTAATTTCGATTTATATCAATTATTGTTGCGATTATTGCACAACTAGTTAGATAGTGCGAATTCGAGATAGCATTAACCAGTATCGCACTAATATTTAAAAATTTTTTCAAATCGGACTAATGGGTATTGAAATATAACGACTTCATTTTTTTTAAAGATTGAGTTTTTTTTTCCTCCATTATAAAAATTTCTTAAAACACTCTTAAAATTTTTTATTTTTGCAATAGCAAAATTGGCAAAATTACTTTTCGTTGCAGCGTAATTATGTCAATATTGGTTGAAGGATAACATGCAAATTTACCTACAAATATCTCGGGAAATTAGAAAATTTATATAATAAAATTGTTATGCTTTCCAATTTTATACACATGATTATTGAAGGAATATTTACTTTAACTTTTGACTTTTATTTATTAATGCTTTGATTGTTGTAGAACTAGGTCCAAGAATTTTGGGGTGCGAAATGTATGAAAAATCGGCTAATTTTAATCCTTGGCGACCTGCGCAAAAAGCATCTGACCTGTGGACAAAAAATTAAAATTAAATTTTATAAATATATTTTGTGATACATCATCTTAATTTCAGATATAATTATTATCAAATGAAAGCATGTTTTGTGTAGTATTTGAAATCTAAAAGAAAAAGTTTTAAGATCATTTTTAAAAAATTTCTAGAATAGAGGACAAAGATGCCATGTTTATTGAAACTAAAATCGCAATATCTCGACAACAGTTAGTCCGATTTTAAAAAGCATGGCAAAATTAATAAGAAAAAAATGTTGCGCCGCTCGACATATTTTTATTAAAGTAATTTAAGAAAAAAATTTCAAAAATCGAAACCTTTGATAGTGGGGGGCACGACGGGTTAAAGCTAACCCATTTTGTTAAATTTTCACCAAATAACTTTTAGACCTATTACTTCAATAATCTATATATATAAAACTCATTTTCTGTTTGTTTGTTCTCTATAAAAATTTGCAATTCTCAATGGATTTTCCTCAAATTTGGCATGAATAATCCTCGGTCCTCAATTTAGATCGTAGTATAGTTTTTATCGACCAAACCCACTTCTACGCCTAGTTTTGACAAAAAATGTCAAATTAGAAGTTTGTATTCGAAAAAAATGAAAAGTATTTTCTTAAGGATTTTGTTCAAATTTGGCACTCATAGGGCGAGGTCACCAAATACTAATCTCCTACCGCCACCATTTAAAGGCCAACTGTGGATTTCCGATATCAAATGTTATTTTTTTAAAAAGATGGCCCTCCACAAGATCGCTTTATATTTTTTATGTAATTGAAATAATATTGGATGAACTATATATACAGACATTCAGTTATTTTTTTACTTTTTATACAAATTTTGCACAAGTTTGAAAAAAAATTGTCATAATCATTAGAAAGTTATAAACATTCATGTACTGTAGTAGAACTTTAAAATTATACTTTAAGAATTTTCACAGTATCAGAAAAACAGGGCACACTGCAATGAGTGATGTGGCGTCGGCAGCGGTCGCAGGAGCTCATGGGCTGTCATAATAATAAAGATAACAAATTGAAGATAAGTCGGTATACATTGTAAGTCTTTGTTTTCATTTCAATATGTGTTATTTCAAAAGTATTTGAGTTCCGGGCAAGACCGGGTACAAACAGCTAGTCTGAATAACAAAATTTTTACAAAATAGTTGTTTTTTATACAAAAAAATGTCGCTCTAATGTACACTCTTTAAACATTGCTTCTTCAACAATGTTTTTTTAAATTAAATTAACAAATCTTTTCATAATTGTCAATATTTTGGGGATTTTTATTTTACTTCTAACATTGGTAAATTATTTTGGCACGGTTTCCAATACATTTTTATTGGTTTTTACTTAATTGGTTCCACGTTAATATTGCGAAAAAAAACTTACGTTATGCCTGTATATAAGGGTGTCCCGAATATGACACTTTTTCGAATTGGCTGAAGGAATACCACTCAATGGATGCATATTAAAGAGCTAAGTATTGGCAAAATAAGTAAAACATTTTTGAAGTGGATCGTCAGTTAACTACCAGCGATTGTAGTTGCCGGTTTTAGTGTATTTTGATAAAAAAGTGTTTAGATTTTCAAAAGACTCAAAAGTTTCGTAATTTTTTACTTATGTGTGGAAAAATATTTTTCTGTAGCATAATTTTGGTTCATCAGAAGATTTTTTAGTTTAGACCAAGTACAAATTCCATATTTCTTGTTTAATTTGTACATGCAAAAATTGTGCTCAAAACTAAAAAATCCTCTGGTGGACCAAAATTACTCTACAGAAAATTCAAAAATATTTTTCTAGTAATAAGCGAAAAATCACGAAACTTTTGAGAACTATTTCAAAAAAATGCACTACAACCGGCAACTTCAATCGCTGATACGGAACTGAAGATACACTTCGATTTTTTTTTTTACTTAATTTTCACATATTTAGCTCTTTAATATGCATCGATTGAGTGGTATTTAGATTTTTTTTCTTCTATGTTTCTTACAAAAGTTGGGTTTCAAAAAAATTTCATATTAACGACGCAATTCGAAGCTTTGATGACGCAACTTCGAAGTCACGCAAACACAAAAGTTTTCGACACAACTTCGAGGTCATGCGACGAAAACTGAAGTATTATCGACGCCACTTCGATGTCAATAACTATTTTTGAACAACGCAGCTTCAAAACAACGCCAATCTAAGCGACGCAAGCCGGGGTTTTAGTGTATTGTAAAGTAACGGAAAATATAGTATAGTATACCTTAGGGGTTACAACTTATATTGTTATTCAGCTACTACGAAGATCTTAACGAAACAAATAAATGCACTGATAGAAACAAATTAGTAAAAAATATTTGCAAAAAATACTTATGTTAGCTGATATTAGCATTTTTTTTTTTTTTTTTGTTAAAAAAAATCTGTTACATCTACAAAGTTTTAGTTATATTTAAGCTAAATGTTAGTTTATTGAAAATTACACTCAAATAAAAAAGTAGGTAAAAATTACAGAAGAGTCAGCTAATTTTAGTACAGCAGACCGCTTAGCTAATTTTATAAAAATATGTCTGTAATTAGTAGCAAAGTGGTAGAATAAATTATTAAAATTTACTACACTGATAATAATCCGTGCATAAAATTACTAAAAAATGTCACCTCTTCCTAACTAAAAGGCTCTTTCTACTGTATGACCATTTCTAAAGGTCAATTGCAAGTTTATAGATAAAATTCGCTTAAGGAGCATATAGACGACATGTATTTGTCATCTGACATGTCAAATTTCCCACTGCAAAATACATACATGTCGTGTGTGACCTTTTTAACTTTGCTTCTGTAAAGTCAGACGCAAAGTCATCTGACAAAATTTCAATTAGAGCGTGCTCTATTTTCTTCTGACAAACCATCTGACATCAGCTGTTTTAAATATGAAACAAAAAGTTGTCATAGATCCATGCCGTGAGAAAACAAACAGCGGCGGTCCCCTATTGACGGAATCATTAGCCGGCTAAAGTTAACATTTTACAATACCAATAAATGTATATACATTTTCCCATTTAATAAAATTATGTACATATATATGTTTATAAAAAGTTTTGTAATTATATCCCAAATTGGTATGTCCGCATTTAAAGAAAAATTATTTAAGATGGCTGAACTATTTTGCGGCGCAAAAAAAAATTTTTGCTGCGGCAGCATGCCATGTTGAAACCCAGATCGACTTTGGTGTGTGCTAAAACTATAACAAATTTTGCTTGATTCTGATTCCTCTTTTCTTTTTTTTTAATTTCGATTTCATTGCAGTTATAATTGAAATTACACTGCACACTGCAATTGCATTATCCTTTGATTCCATTTGACTATCACTTTTAAAAAAAAATGATTTTAATAAAATTTTCGCACTGATCAGCTGTTGAAGAAAAAAAACAGAGACTGTGTCAGAAGCAAAAAACATGTACGTTTGTGACCAAATATTATAAACCTTATGTAAAACAGCAATTTTGACAGACATGCACAATTACTTGTGACTTGAAAATTTGACATGTCAGATGACAAATACATGTCGTCTATATGCTCCTTTAAGACTTAAAAATTGGGAAAAATTAGAAAAACGGCTAAATAGCAGGATTAATCTACAGGTTTGGCAATCAAATATGTAACTAAAGTAAGAATACAGGGATTGTATTTACATTTTAACATAAAAGAGTCCGATTGTACTGATCTGATTGATTGCTAAAATTTAAAATCGAAATCAGCATGCCCGCTATATACATAATTGGTTGTTATATCCTTATAAATTGTCAAAAGTTATGATTTTGTTCTTCTCTGTTAAAGTCAGCTGTCAAAATTAAAATATCTTTATTAGTTTAAATTTTATAGAGCTGCAAAATATAACTTCATACATGGGTTATGAATATGAAACGAATCTTCTTCTTAGTAGCAAAAATATGAATAAAGAAAAATATTTAATTAAATCCAATAACACATGATTAAATATTAAAATAATAATACATTGGTATTTTAATAAAAAAAAAAAATTGAGCCAACAATATATTTTCGTGAACATTCTTTTATGCCTTAAGAAATATATTTTTTAAAACAATATGAAAACAGAGAAAACCATCCCAGCAAAATAGTAAAATCCAAATAACAGAATGCAGAACAACTTGTAGTGCAGTATAACAGGTTCTAATATCTGTTCCATAACCGACTCTATTTGTATGGAGTTTGTCTTATTTGCGATAGGTTCTTTACATCCAAACTAGAAGAGTGTGCTTTAGAACCAATTCTAGAACCAGTTATAGAACTGGTTCTGGGACAGTGAAACCTTACATTTTGACCTCCAGGAACCTGTTCTAGAACCGGTTCCATGTAACTGATGATAATGCAAGCTGTTCTAGGACAGGTTGGAAGATAATCAATTCTTACAAATTTTGCTGGGATGTTAAACAAATTTTTGTTATTTTAATACAAATTATAAAAAATTTTAAAGCAAATGTTTGTTACTTCCAGATAACATTCTGCCAACTATAATCAATATGACCGGCACTTGGCAGTATAATAAAAAATTATGTTTATCCATCAAAACAGAGCTTTAAATCATCGCCAGACTATTTACTAGCAACATTCCCTTTGTAATAGGTACCTGTTATTTTATGTATTTTTGTAAGCGAGAGGGTAATGCGTACCCATTATTGTGTGCTTTTTTGCAAGCGATAGCGTTATGGGTATATATTTCTTTTCGGACATCGCGTACAAACTAAAATTTGCTGGTAAATAGTCCGGTAATGAGTTGAAGCCTTGTTTTGGCTGGCTACGATCGTAATTTTATGATAAAATCGATTGCGACACAAATTTCATTATTTAAAGGAACAATAAAGGCTTACATTTTTGACTTTAACGAACTGAACAATTTTGATTCAATTTCTTAATAACACTTCGTAGGATATTAACTGTACGGCTAAGCTAAACTTAAATTTTTCTTGTAAATATTTTAATTTTACTTGATTTTCAAATTTATTTTTACATAATTTTTATTGTTCTTTGTTTCTAACAAAATAAACAAGCATTTAAGCAATTATTCTTATGAATGGTCACAAGTTGATACCCTTCAAAAAAACACATTGTTTGCTATAAGTAAGCCAAATATATTTTACAAGGATTTTTTCGATTTTTTAAAAAAATAAATCAGGTCAGAGATATCAATTTATGATCATTTACAGTTAAGTATAAAATATTGTTGTAAAGGAAGTTTTTTTTTCAAGAAATAAATAAACATTTTTATTTAACATAAAATATAAAGAATTCTTGTGTAAACAAATGCTTTGTGGTCATAAAACCTGAGATAATAATTGGAAATAATTAAAATGAAAAACATAAAATTTAGTAAATGGAAATGTGTAATAACTTAAATAAATAAAACATTATGGGCCAGTAACTTTTCTTTAAATAACCAGAGTTTAAATTTAATCACAAATATTTTTATATAAATTTGACATTCATAACACTACCCAGCCAGAAAAATACGAACGGCAAAGCATTGGCCCAGTGCTTTCAACGGTGGTACGAGCGTTGGCAGAGCGTTTGAAGTCTGAAGATTTAAGTGCTTTGCCAACCCCAAAATGATAACACCGGGCAGGACTTGGGCGTTCCTTTTTTAAAACATTGGCAAAGCACTGGCAATGAGCGCTTTGCCAGTACCAAAACCATGATTTTAAAACGTTGGCAAAGCATTGGTAGAACAACCAATAAAGTTCTTTTTTAATAATATAATTAGTGCTTTGCCAACCCCAAAATGATAACACCGGGCAGGACTTGGGCGTTCCTTTTTTAAAACATTGGCAAAGCACTGGCAATGAGCGCTTTGCCATTACCAAAACCATAATTTTAAAACGTTGGCAAAGCATTGGTAAAACAACCAATAAAGTGCCTTTTTGATGATAAAATAAAAGCTTTGCCAACCCCAAAATGATATCACCGGGCAATGAAATCATAATTTTAAAACGTTGGCAAGGCATTGGTAAAACAACTAATAAAGTAAATATAAATTTAATAAAAAAAGTGTACTTATTATAATTTTTTATAAAATTTTGGTTTTATTATTTAAAATAATAAAATTGTGTAAAAAAATAAACATACAAATTCAATTTCTACAATATAAATTAAAATAAAATTCATTAAAAAAATTATTTGTATTCTGACTGTGAACTTGTAATTTTTCATAGAGAAAATTGAAATTTATAAAAAGATTTTCTTTTAAAATGGGTTAAATTCAAACTTTTAAATTAAAAAAACAAATAAAATCTCACACATAAATTTATAGATCAACGATAAAAATTCACTATTAAACCACTCACCAGGTACAGTGTAAAAATCGTTTAATGTATATGCTCGACATATGTATTAATAAAAAATCTTTAATGTTTGTTGATATGCTTTGCTAATGTAGAAGAATAGTATATGATGACATTAGAGAAAAGAACTGCCATTTAAAGTTTTAACTGAAAGTTAAACTGGCAACTATGATAATGACTAGAGAAAAAACAAACACACTATAAATAGAAATCGTTCGTGGTAAATTTCATTCTAACTCAACACACAGAGTAATGTGGGATTTAACGTTACCCAATTTCTTTAACATGTGAGTTAAATAGATGATATTTACGATTAACACTAAATGGCACGAAGAATGTTGATGAAGACCGTAGTGGGTCAGAAAATGCATTCCATTCATGCTAGTGTCCAATAACTTTTTCTGTGTTTTATTCTAATAGTCAAAGTAAATTATCATATAAAAATTATAATTTTTCTGTTAATTTAGAGAAAAATTTGTCATGATCTAAAACCGAACAAATAAAATCTCACACATAAATTTATAGATCAACGATAAAAATTCACTATTAAATTGGGAAATTTTCGAAAAAAAAAATTATTTTGTATATTTGAAATTAGAAAATTTATAACTCAAATTGATTATCCATTTGAAATTAAAATTTTTAATTAAATTAAGAATATTAGATATAAAAACGAGATTTATTTATGAACTGTATACACTAAAAAAGAAGTTTGTAGTCAGCAAAAAAATTTGCTGAGTCAGCAAACTTTTAGTCAGGAAGGTGCTTGCAAAAAAATTGCTAATGTCAGCAAAATCTTTTGCTGAAAATCAGCGAGCTGATTTTTAGCAACAAAATTAGTAGATTCAGCAAAAGTTGTGCTAACACTTAGTAGATTAGAAATACAAAAGCCTTGCTAAAATTAATAAATATTTTGCTGAATTTTACTAGACTGAAAAAAACGCAAAAAATTTGTAGAAAAATTGTAATTTAGTTAATTTATTTGCTGAAAATCATAAAACATATTTTTGTGATTCTTTTAAAAATAACTTACAATAATTACAAAATATATTAAAATTTTCATTTTCCCACTTTGACGACATGAATTAATTTAATATCTGAAAATATATAGAAATAAATATATATAACATAACAAAATTTAGAAAGATTAGAAATAAAAAAGCCTTGGCAAAAATTAATAAATTTTTTGCTGAATTTTAGTAGACTGAAAAAAACGCAAAAAAATTGTAAAAAAATTGGAATTTAGTTAATATATTTGCTGAAAATCATAAAAACACATTTTTGTGATTCTTTTAAAAAAAATTTACAATAATTACGAAATATAAAAATTTTCATTTTCCCACATTGACGACATGAATTAATTTAATATCTGAAAATATATAGAAATAAATATATATAACATAACAAAAATTTTCTTTCAACTACTTACATCAATCGTTGTCTATATGATGCTTTCTTTTAAAGAACGCAACTCCCGAAGATAATTATAGAAACGAAACGAAAAAATAAACAAAAACAAACGAAACGAAAAAAACAACCCTTTTTTTGCAATAAGAAAAAGGAACCATACAAATCTTCCTAAGATGTGTGGCTTTGTCTTTCGCTTTATTCTGTCTACATGCCTGTATACGTTTGTTTGCAATTTTACCACACTAGATTATTAATCTATTAACATTTATTATAGAAATACATATTAAATTTAAATATTTTCTTTTGTCTTTTATTTTATTGACAGACAATTATTTTCACAAGCCGGTGACAACTCAAAATTTAAGTTGTTTTAATCCTCAATTTTGTTTTATGTATGAAAAAGAGATACAAAAGTCTTCCATGGTTGATTTTTTTATGTCTTATTAGAGTTGTACTTTTTAGTATCATTTTCCTCTTCTCTACTACATCTTGACATGCCGCGATTGTGCGTATATCTTTCAATCTGGTTGTGTATATCTTTTAATCTGGTTGTCGACCACACTATTAATGTGCTTATCAGCACAATTTTTTTTAGCAAAATTAATTAATAAAACATTAGTATATTAGTAAAGCATTAGTTTAAAACAGTTAAGTGCTGAATAAGTATAACAAAAATTTTAGCTGAAAACACGATTTTAGCAAAAAAATTTGCTAAAAAATGGTATACCTGGTATATATCGTCTTTTTCAGACAATTGCAATTAATACTATAATTAATATGCAATTTTATTTAATTTTAATTGTGAAAGGCGTGGCAGAGAAGAATGAGTGTATTTTCTAAGAATCATAACTACATTGTAAATTTTTATTTTTTTCTGAATCAGACTGCTCAGTTTCTGGTATTGAACCTTCGTTAGTGACCCTGTTTTTTTGAATAATGTAAAATTTGTTATGTTTTTATTTGTTCGATTGCGTTTATATGAAATTTTTCTGTGCAATCACTGACCGTGGTATAGATAAACTGATTTCTAATGCCACATGCACTCGCACTACACGTTAGACAGAGCGCTTTAGCCCTCTGAGCTGTCGTCAGGTCGAGTTTTGTTGTGATTAAAACTAGTTTTATTCAATACACGGTGTTTTTTTTCTTGCATAAACAATTTGAACACAACAGTTCTGTTTTTAGAAACTTACCTCACTCTAATGTTGTGCTGACTATAATAGGAGACCTTAATTTTCTTAACTTCAAATCATAAATTGCAATTTAGTTTTAAATTTTTCCAATCAGGTAATTTTAAATTTTATAAAGGTATAGATTGAAAAAGTTTTTAAATACGATTTGAGTAAATACTTATTATACACTCAAAAAACAAAAGAAGTCAGTAAAGTCAGCATCTGGCTAGCGTTCCACAGTGGAGTGAATCAAAAAAAAAGTGGTAATAAATATAGAACTTCTTAACTACTGGACCGATTAAGACCAAATGTATATGTAATCGTTAAGGAGGAGTATAGCTTTCAGAAAATTAATTTTGAAGTCATCCTGTGTTAACACAGGGTGAGCACTAATTTGCCAAAGTAGACCACCTCGAGTACAAGAAACTTTTAAAATGCTGTAACTTCTACAATTATGAACCGATTTCGATGATTTTAGACTTTTTTGAATCCGCTTTATGAGATTAATAAAAAACATGCTTACGGTAATATGTTACCTCTTAATGTTTAAAAGTTGTGTGATGTTGAACATTAAAATTTAAATTTTTTGACAAGTTTTTTTTAGGTTTTAAGTTAAGACATTAAAAAAAATGTTGTGTATTGCCACTTTTATCATTAATGTTGTGCTTAAAGTTTCATTTAATTATCTGTAACCGTTGAGTAAACAAAAATCTGCAAAGTCAATTTTTTGAAATAGGTCAAAAAAAAATTGTAACATTTTTGAGAAAAAGTAGCTTCACTCATTGGTTTTTTTTATAATCTAATAGAAGAAAAGTAAATATTTTTTTAAATATTCGAAAAGAACAGGCAGTAAGAATAGTTTTAAATGACAGTATTATTAATCTTGGACATGCACCCTACACCCAGCATTGATCGAAAATGACCAATTTTCAAGCAAAATTTCAAGTTTACACACGTGGGCAAAAAATGGCACGCCCATTTCTTAACTTTTTAAAACGCAATATTATAGACTAATAAAATGTTAATTATTCTTTGTCAAGTTTGCCGCCGGGAAATGAAAAGTGGGGTCCTGGGAGGAGTTTTTTTAAAAAAAGTCAAATTTTGAAATTAGATTTTTTCGCTTTAAATTTAAATTTTAATGTTCAACATCACACAACTTTTAAACATTAATAGGTAACATATTAAGTCTAAACTCATCGAAATCGGTTCATAATTGTAGAAGTTACAGCATTTTAAAAGTTTCTTGTACTCGAGGTGGTCTAATTCGGCAAATTAGTGCTCACCCTGTGTTAACACAGGGTGACTTCAAAATTAATTTTCTGAAAGCTATACTCCTCCTTAACGATTACATATAGATTTGGTCTTAATCGGTTCAGTAGTTAAGAAGTTCTATATTTATTACCACTTTTTTTTTGATTCACTCCACTGTGCGTTCTAAGCCGGGGCTATGCCAGTGGTATTTTTTATTGTTATTAATTTAGTTAATTAAGTACTGGTAAAACACTTTTTACCAACGTGGGCAGAGCGTTGTAAATCAGTGCTTTGCCAGCACTTTATTTGTTGGACCATTGACAAACAGTGCTCTGCCTGTGTGAGTTTTCAGACCATTGGCAATTTCTGGCTGGGTGGTTAAGCTCTAAGCTTTGGTTAGCCGACGAAAATAGTATATATATTGTCATATATGGCTTGATATAATTATCTTTAATTACATATGCGGCCATATGTAACGATATGATATTTACATCTCATATTTTTGCCAACATTTTTGATCATATATCATTATATCTCATGTTATATATAGATTGACCTTTTTTGTCTCATCATATATACTTAATGTAGCTAAATATGACATCATATATAGTTCCATGTATAAATATATATAAGTATATATGACACAATAAAATCAACCGAATTCTATCACTTTTATATAAAATAATAAAAGGCATCACATATAATTCTATATAAATATATGTGTTAACATGAAAAAGAAAGACTTAATCACTTTTATATATAATTATATATAAACATGTATGTTAAAAATGAACAAAAAAAATCTCTCACTTTTATATTTAAAGCAAAAAACACATAAATATTGTAAAAAAGTAAAAGTAAAAAAGACTACACCTAAAAGCACAAGTTCAAAGTAAATAGAATAAACAATATTTTATGAGTATATAAAGTAAAAAGTAAATAGATTTGAATTTTGAAATTTCAATTAAGAAAATTCAAAGAAAAAACAAATGAAGGGTCCAAAAATTATAAGAAAAAGCTATTTTTATTCTTAAAATAGGGAAATCCAAATAAAGGCAAAACAAAATGTTTGCTGGCGATTTTTTTTTCATAACAAATTTCATTGGCAAAATTATGTGTGTTTAAAAGATATATTGGCAATATTCTTTTTTTTACATACGGAATTTTTATTTTATAAATCACATTTGTCATCATTAAATATTTTACATAATCTATAGTTTCGACCGACTACTACTCTCAAACTATAAAGTATGAATAATTTTCAAAATGCCAATAATCTCATAAATATGACTAGTTGTTCTATTAGTTCAATGCATGCTTATTTAAATTTTTCTATTGCATACTTCCGGTTTATTCTCAAATAACTGAAAATTGATAACATTTTGGCCGTTCTATACATATATTAAACCATGTATGGAAAAATGGTACACTGAAAGCATTCGGTAAATGATATTAAATTAATGTCAGCATAAAAATGGAAAAATTGCACGCGAATTTGCCCATTAAAACTTTTAATGAAAGTTTTCCTAAAATTGTATGAAAAATATTATTTTAATTATTAAAAGTTTCATAATCTCAATGAAGAGATTTCATTAAAATCAGTTTTCACAAAACGTTTAATTTCAAGAAAGCTTTCGTTTATTTCTAAAAGTTTCAATGATTTTCTGCGAAGTTTCATTATTTTTCGTCCAACAAAATTCTCTCTGTGTATGATGTTCATAACCAACATATCAAATATTGCCCATATATGAATGTTTTTTTGGAAAAAAAAAATCATTGCCGCAAAAAGAAACTTAAAAAAGTAAAAATTTGTACATTAATGTTTTAATATAAATCATTTTTATACATTACGATTCAATTGCTATTTTCTTCTATTTCGTTTAAGCAAAAGCTGAAATAAATTTTATGGAAAAGAGCAATTGGCGTCACCTTAAAATCATATGAGCTATTTCAAATATTGTCGACACCTGCTGAAACTGACTTCAGATTATTCTTATTTCTGAAGGTTTTTTGAATAGCGAGAAATAAAAAAAACTGTACCTAAAAACTAGGACATGCAAAGCTTACCGTTGAAAAGACTTTACCTAAAGACCCAATACTAATTGAATTCTTAGATGATCTCAACCAACTTTTTCGTTAATATCTTATATAATGTTATATTTTTTGCATCCTTTTATTATTGTTGTACAATCATTATTTTCTTAAATTTTTTATTTTTTCAAATTAATGCTTATTTTTTAAACGTAACTGTTTTCTTTTATAATAACAAGTACACACTTTTTCTTAATAAATTATACCGAACTATCTCAATCATATTCATTATTAAGCTAATGGAAATGATACATAAATTTAATTCGAGCGTTGCTGGTAGGGATTTTATTCTTCTTGATTGTCCTAAACATGTCTTTAATAGGGGGTAATAGAACGTTTTCTGAAGACGTAACTGCAAACATGGTAAAAATTCTTGCTAAACAGAGCACCGGATTAAAAATTTGTCATATAAACGCACAAAGTTTAACAAACAAAATGGATGAATTCAGATATATTTTTGAGAGTTCTGGTTTGAATTTTATATGTGTTTCAGAGACTTGGTTTGGTGAATCAATTACAGATACTCTGGTGTCGATGAATGGTTATAATTTATATAGAAATGATAGATCTGATAACTATGGTGGAGTTGCAATTTATGTCAAAAAAGGATTAGTCTGTACAATAAAAGCCAAAAGTGATGAAAAATTATACATAAATAATAAGGTTGAATATCTTTTTCTTGAAGCAAGTAGTGGTGGCAGTAAATTTCTTATTGGTTGTGTCTATAGGCCTATGAATAGAATTGATTTCACTCATTTTTATACAATATTGGAGGATCTCACACCATTTTATAGTGACATTATAATAGCTGGGGATTTCAACTCAAATTTGCTAGTTGAATCATGTTTAACAATTAATATGAACTCATTTGATCTTGTTTCTGCTAATACTAGTACGCCAACTCACTTCACATCATTCAATAATACTTTGCTTGATTTGTTTTTTGTCTCAAACAAAGCAAAGATCTTAAAATATGATCAGTTGTCTGCATCGTGTTTTTCCAAGCACGATCTAATATTCATGATTTTTGACATTCCTCTACATAATACCACTAATACTATTCAGTTTCGTAATTTTAAACGGGTTAACTATTTCCTTCTAGAACAAGAGTATATAAAAATAGACTGGGGTTATATTTATTACATTCTTTCGGTAAATGATCAGCTGGCCTTCTTGGAACAGAACATAACAAACTTGTATAACGCAATAGTACCAATTCAAACGAAGAAGATAAGTAACCGTCAGAAACCGTGGTTTACAGCTGAAATTAAGCGCCTTATAGTAAATCGTGACAACGCTTACTCTCGATGGAAGCGCTTCAAAACTAATGATCTACATAATAATTATCGCAATGCCAGAAAAATCGTAACCAAAACCATTAGGGATGCTAAATCAAAATACTATTCTGAAAAATTTTCCAATTCGATTAACACAAAGAATACTTGGAAAACTATTAGGGAAGTTGGAATTGTTAATAATAAAACCAAACAGGATAATATTATATCAAATCCGTATGAATTAAATGCGAATTTTGTTAATATACCCATGCCTCAAGCAGATCATACACATTATATTAATTTTCAAGCTGCCAATCTTCCACAGAACCCTTTCAATTTTGAGTACGTTAGTCACCTAGATGTTCTCAAAAGCTGCCTTTCCATTAAATCAAAAGCTACAGGTATTGATGGTATTCACCCTGCCTTCCTTAATATTCTTCCGTCGCTTTTACCTCAAATCACACACATTTTTAATAAAATTATCATGACAGGCATTTTTCCACTAAGATGGAAACAGGCGAAAATTCTTCCAATACCGAAATCATCAACTGAATATCGGCCTATAGCTATATTACCTTTTCTTTCAAAGGCATTTGAAAAACTTTTACACAATCAGATAACTAATTATATTAATGACAATAATTTGCTAACCGATAAACAATCTGGGTTTCGGGCCAAACATAGCTGTATAACTGCTCTAACTGATGTAGCAGAAGATCTCAGAAAGGAAATTGATGATGGCTGCGTCGCATTTTTAGTGTTGTTGGATCATTCGAAGGCCTTTGATACCGTTGACCATACAATTTTAATTCAAAAACTGGAGAAAATGATGAATTTTTCTTCAACAGCTATCAAATTGATTAATTCATATCTTAGGGATAGAGTACAGTGTGTTGAAACTAATGCTTCAACAATCTCAACTTTTCTTCCAGTTGTTAGGGGTGTTCCACAGGGCTCTATTTTGGGCCCTCTCCTTTTCTCTATTTACGCAAACGATCTCCCTGAACAGTTGCTCCACTGTAACATTAGGATGTATGCCGATGACGTCCAATTGTATATAAGTAACAAAAAGGGACTAATTGAGGAATGTACTGCAAGGCTAAATGATGATTTACATCGGGTTTCTCTTTGGGCAGAAGTAAATGGTTTAAGTTTAAATCCTAGAAAATCAAAATGTATTGTAATGCGAAAAAGAACACAAAAAATTGTTGTTACTCCCAACGTTTTTATTACAGATCAACGAATTGAAATCGTAAATAAGGCAAAGAATCTTGGTGTAACTTTTAATGACACTCTCACCTGGTCAGACCACGTAACAGCTGCCTGTGGCAAAACATACTCAATGCTAAGAACCCTTTGGCCTACTCAAAACTGCACTCCATTAAAAATTAGGTTACTACTTGCAAAGACATACTTGATTCCAATTCTAACCTATGGATGTGAGATTTTTGCAAGTTGTGATGCTACAAGTAAATCTAGATTAAATGTAACATATAACAACATTGCAAGGTACGTTTATGGTCTCAGAATCCGTGATAATAATGGTAGTTACATTAATATTACTCCACATTCAAAACAAATTTTTGGTGTGCAGTTTGAAGACCTACTGAAAATAAGGACTCTTGTATTTCTACACAAAATTATTACCACTCGTGAGCCATCTCATTTGTTTAACCGTTTGAGATTTAGTCGACTAAGAAGAAACAGAAATATTATTCAAATCAGACACCACACATTAATATCCGAATGGCAATTTTTTATAACTGCAATACGTCTTTGGAATAATATTCCTCCAACAATTAAAGAAACCAGCAATGCGTTACATTTTAGAAAGAAAATTTTTAAACATTATTCGTAGATAACATGTTTGTATGTTTATATATGTTTATATAGTTCGATATAGTTCACAATAATTTCATTGTTAATAAATTTATTTATGTTATTTTTTATGTTTTGTTAAATTCTTTTTTCTTTGTTTGTAATAGTTTATATATTCATTTTAATTTTTACATTCTTATTTTAAATGTTTACATTATTATTTATTACAATTTATTTTTAACTACACCTAGATTTAAGTTTTTTTTTCTCTCCCAATCATAATAACATCATAAGATTTCTACTGTTTAAGACGTATGTTTTGTTGTAGAAGTAACCATATTAAATAAATAAATAAATAAATAAATAAATAAATAAATAAATAAATAAATTGATGACCATTCAAAAGTTGAAAAATTCAAAACAATTACTTGAAACTTAGAAGAGTTGTTTTAGTGATGTTATTTTTTTGCTCATAGTTTTTAACTTTCAGATCCAAACCATAACAAAATGGACTCACTAGACTTTAGAGATATATTCACTAAAAACGTAATTTAAATATCGCTGCTTGGTTTACAAATGAAACCAAAATTATTAATTTTTAAAGTTTCGCAATTTTTTTCTATGGTTTTTGTGCCGTTTAATGGAATTAAGTTTTGAAAACACTTTTTAAAAATGGTGTTATTTTAAAATTTAAATTATTGATACACATATGTATATTAATTTATATATCGGCCATTCCACCGAAGACCGGCCACAAAAGGAAATTTTTTGACCTGGTGTCTTGCGATTTCAATTAAATTTTGCATTCTGAAACTCTATAGAGCCACTTAAAGATTGGTGTTTTTTTTGTTTTTTTTTTCCATGGTTTTATGACCTATTTAGTGTTTGAAAACTGAGAAATATGCAGAAGTGTGTAATTTTAAATATTCGTATTTTCAACGGATAATAAACATTTACTTTTCAATGGAATGGTACACTCACTTTATTTTTTATGGAGTAATGAAGTTTTTTGTAATGTCAAAAATAAATAAATTTTTACGGTATTTTGGCTAAATGCACTTTTCACAAATTTGGCTTTTCTCGACTTGACAAATAGGTTTTTTTTATAATAATTTTAATACACTTTCGTTTTTTTATGTCCCGTGGTTGATCTATTATTAATACATTGTTGAAAAAAGGTTACATCATGTCTCTATAGACAAAAAAAAAACTATTTTTTTTTTTATTTTTCAAAATTAAAAAGATTTAAAAATGTAGTGATAAGGATCCGTTTAAATGTCTTTCTTTTAAAAAATATACCTTTCATATTTAAGATTTTTTCTGAACTGTTAAATAAACGAACTTACTAAAATATTGGGTTTTAAAAATTTTATTTTTAACCCTTGCAATCCAATGTTTCTTTCTATAAAAAAATCTGATATTCGAGAGCAAACGTGGGCTTAAAAGGGTTAAACATTTATTTTTTAAAGCGGAATATTTTAGTAGATTCTTTTACCTTTCACATAAAGAAAATATCTAAATATCCACCATGCACCTCTGGTGGATATTCAATACACGTTTATTGTTTTTCTCTCCTTTTTATATTTTGTTTAGTTTGTAAACAAAACAGGGGAAGTAAACTAGGCGGTACTTTGCCTTTTTTACAAGTTTGTTATAATTTTTATTAAAAATGAAAATTATGTTTTTTTCGACCTTTAATTGTGCAATGATCAATGGTTATAATCTTTAATTTCAAACTTATATGTATACTAGTTTGTGTATTGAATATCCACCAGAGGTGGATCTTGCACATCATACAAGTTTTCAATTTATTTTTTGATCAATGGTTATAATCTTTAATTTCAAACTTATATGTATATTAGTTCTCATGTAGTGAGTAAACTAGTTCATATGAATGTTTGATGTTTGGCATGGGATTGTTACCGCTTTCAAAACGTGTTCTGATGATGGGAACCTAGAAAATTCCCGAAATAGATCTATCAACACATTCCTGAAAGGGTCAAATAATAAATTTGAAAACAAAAAACTCTATAGATTATTTGTTAGGACAATATCCTAATGAAGAAATATAGAGTATATGGTATCGAACTTGAATAATTTTCATTTTCATTGCACAATTAAAGGTCGAAAAAACATAATTTTTATTTTTAATAAAAATTATAACAAACTTATTTTTATTTATTTATTTATTTTCTTCGTCTCCAATGAACTATCCTTTTGGCCATAATCGGTCATAAACTTCTACTTAAAGACAGACACGTTTAAATAGTCATTAATACTACATTATACCAAAAACAGACATTACCAAGTAATTAAAGTGTAAGTACGTAGTCACTAGTTACCAGGATTATTACTCGATTGATTACTTGTGTTCGCGATGACCCAATATTCATGGATGGTCATTAAAATCTCACTAAAAATGAAAATTACATACCTGATTGGTTACTCACAGTGAAAGAATAGTGTGTGGTATACCAGGTTAATGTCAGTGTTAATTGGCGTACATTTTTTTGGCGTAAATTATTTTAGAATGTATGTTTATTGCGTCCGACATTCACAATTATATTTGAAATTGGTTAACGTGTTATGTGAACTGACTTTCTTATTAAAAATCAACTCCGACCATTTAAAAACTGTTAAACGCAAATATTTTATGAACCTTTTAAAACTTTTGTGAAATTTATTAATTTTTTTGCATTTCTTTTTTGTAAAAAAACATGGCTTGAGAGCATAATTTGGTATCTAGAGTGACTCTTCGACAAATCATCGTAAACAAAAAGTGACATCGCAGAGATACAGAGCTTTTTTAAAAAAAAGCAATTTTACCCTACTACCCTCCGACCACCAATACGAACATTTTCCAACCGCTGCCATTTCGCACACTTGCAGTTTCGGGTATGGTCGCAGTAGACATATTTTCATGAAATGAGCCAAGGAATACGCTGGTGAAATTCGGCGGGTCGTGACTGAATCAACCTGTATATTCTGAAATTCGGGTATGATTTCACTCCAAAGACAATTTAACTCTAATCCACTATACAGTTTTTTTTTTTAAACAAATAAAAACAACTTACTGCAGTTAGGTAAATTTCATGGATGGCAAAAATTGATCTTAAAATACCGATAACGATTTAATGCCGTTTCAAGGAACTATGTTTAACCTTAAAATAATACTAACGAAATAACTTGAAATACCGATAACCTTAAAATACCTTAACGAAACAATTCTAAAATGACGATAACCTCAAAATATCCTTTTACAGACATTTAAATTTGAGTATACATAAAATTCATAAAGATAAAACTAAAAAAGTACAATTTTTAACTTCCGTGCAATGCCAGTAAGATATCCTGACTACTAACACCAACATGGTTGTACTCAAGTTAAAGATAATTTTGTGTAGATTTATATTCTTAAAAAAAAGTTCATGATTTCAAAATCAAATTTCGATAAACTAAGCAAAATGTACGGAAAATGGAGTGAATGATGTAAATAAAAAAAACAGCGTTATTTCAAAAACTGCAAATGAGTTTTTTTTTTTGCCAGAATTGGCAGTTGAGAGTGTTATTTTTAATTTATTTTTTTTTTTCAACCCATTCACAATGGAGTATAATTTTGTAAAAAAATATTTAAACATTAGTAAAACAATTTGAGTATAAAAACAAGTGGAAGCATTAAAGTCCGATGTGCCGAATTTGGTATAAAAAAGATTAAATTCGCCTGTGACGAATTTTTGGATACCCTCCATTTCGGTGTTTTCATAAACCAGGGAAAGTGCAAACAATATTCTTTGTAAAAATAACAAAAATAATGTTGTTTTTATAAGTAAAACAAAATATGACTGATTGATTAATGTATTTGGGATGTTACAAAAGAAAAAATGTTTAATTAAAGTTCACTAAAATGAATCTGAAATTCTGCATGCTTATAACAGTGGGTATTCAAAGGTTATTCTGATTATCGTGTAGTGAAAAATATATATATTTTTATAGTTCCTTATGATGTTAAAAAAACTGTTGTAAAATTCGCCTGTTGTTTGTCTCTTTGCCTATATAATAATGAAAGAAAGTTACTAAAATATATTTTTGGATCGTTAGAAGAGATGCAATGAATACAAACGCATAAAAACAGTTTCGAATAATCAGAATTTTAGATAATTTTAAGGGAACAAAAATACGCTTGCGGAGACATACATAATCAAATAATTATGAAATGCCAGTTTACATTATAACACATGTGTTTATACTATACATCACATAAGTAAAACGGAAAGTGTGATGAAACTAAGTTTGTCAAAAATTATAAAAGAAAATCTTTCGAGCGTTTAGGGTGTTTTCGAGACACAAAAGATTGAAGAAACTGGTATTTCAAATTATTGTTTTTCAGCTCAGTTGCTTGTGCAATTCTCGTTTACGACTCCTAGAATAAGAACCCTAAGAAATAAATTCGATTGGTTTTTACACATCAATACTTTAATTTAGATTATTTTTGTATGTATCAAATAAAAATTAGGGCTTTTAAGGAAAACAAATGCATATAATCAAAAGATTTTAAGATGAAGTATGAACCTTATATGTCTTAAATAAAAAAGTTCTGAAAGTGAATGTCCTTTAAATTTAATGGGGTTTTTAATAAATGTAATTAGAGTGTAAGAGTTTCCTTGCAAATTTATTAAAGGTTGAGAATGAAAATAAGTAAAAATAGTGTACGAAAAAAAGTTATGAATTTACATTGTTGGATTCGAGGATTTTGTTCCTGGATATTTTTTTGATCTGATAACGATTAATGTGTCTGGCAACTCCGGTTAATGCAGTCAAATAAATAAAGAATTTTAACTAAACTATTTTGTTCTACCTTTTTTCTAATTGGTGATTTTTTGATTAGTTGGGGTTAACAAAAAAAGGTACTTTATAAATTAGCTTAACAATTTTTCGAGGGCTTCTCGCATTTGCACTCATAACCAGTGTTGCCAGGTTTGCAAAGCATAAAAACGACAAATTTTCTAGAAAAAATCGTCAAAATCGTCATCATATTTTGAAAAATCGTCAAAATAAAATATATTTGTTAGAAGATTGGATAAAGTTTTAATAAAATATAAAATACAATAATGTTATTCACATTTCAAATGTTAACGTGTTATCGTTGTAATATAACACGATTTTTGACACTTCTCTTTGGTTTAAACTTCGAAAATCATTATATTTTACAACGATATTCATATTTATAAAATGTTGAAACAGTGTGCCCCAGTAGGCTAGTTGGCAGCGTGCTGGCTTATCAGTGCGGGGGTCGTGGGTTCGATTCCCAACAGAGGCACTGATCTGTTTTCGCTACAACGCGCCGAAGGCCATAGTAGCTAGTGTTCGGTTAGGGTAATAGTATATAACTTGTAATTATATGATTATTAATTAATAAAATAACAAAAATATAATGTTGAAAGATCAAATAAATACAACTTTAAATCAAACAAATTTTGCCACTTGAACTGTTAATCACTTATATCTGCATAATTCTGTGAACAACATTTCAGTGGCACAACTTTTTAAATATTAAATTCTTTTACAAAATTTGGAAATTCTTTAACAATAAGTCTGTTCGATTACTTTTCCTGTAAAGTTCAGTAAAAACTACTCAGTAACAAAATTACAAATAGTAAGACAAATTTACAAAAAAGTAAACGAACAGAAAATTTGTAGGAATTATTAAATTAGATAAAATAGCTTGTTTTAAATATTAAAAAAAATCAACTGGTCATTATGGAAAAGGAAAAAGTTAATTGAAATTATCGACCAAAAATAATTTTAATGTTTTTTAACTTCTTCCATAGTTAGTTATTTATTAATTTTCACTTTCAATCCATAAACAATTAAAATTTAATTTAATTTTTGTTTTTGTTTACTAAATATACAAGCATATTTTTTTTATTTTTTAGTCATATGTTTTTTTCATCTCACAAATTCTTTCTGGCAAAAATGTATCCAGTAAAAACTTGTAAGTTCTTTGGCATCAAACTGTCACTTTACTCTCTCTTTTTACCAGTTTTTACTGCGTATTTGTCTAAACGAACACCTTCCATTAAAAACTTGTACACATTTTTGTGTTATCGAACAAACTTAATGTTATATTTTTTAATTATTAAATTTTGACACTTTATTTATATTATTAGGCCTGTTTTTTAAGCACCGGATTTATTTTTGGATTTATTTTGTTTCATTTAAAGTTGTATATATATCATCTTTCAACATGAAATATATTTGGGCTAGAGATCTGTTTGTTTCGCAAAAAAAGTCCATGCCTTGTGTTTTAACATGAAAATTTTTTTATTTTTATTTAAATCTAACTCCAATTAAATTTTATAAAAATTTAAAAAAATGTTCTAAACATATAAACACAGAAACTTAATTAAGCTAAACCCGTTATGAATTTATAAAAAAATAAATGCGGTTTGGTATGTATGTATGATGAAATAAATAGTATAATTTAAAATTTGCTTCAAAATTTTTAGAGATCTTCCCACATTTTCACTCATAAATTTTGAACGCGTTAACCGATTTTGATCATTTTCACTAGAAAACTGCTCATGATATCAACAAACAATTTGATTGAAAATTAAGCAGTACCTCTTCTGTATTGTCGGAGTATTTTGTGTTTCCACAGACAGACGGACGGACAGACGGACAGACGGACATGGCTATATCGACTTCTCTATTCATGCTGATCAAGAATATATATAGTTTATGGGGTCCCAGAATTTTTTTAAAAGAATTACAAACATTTGACAAAGTGAATATACCCTCCTGCACTATGGGATGGAGGGTATAACAAAGAGAATAAGAAATTCCGGTCAGAAAATAAAATAAATGTTTGCGTTGTGTTTAAACTCTTTAAAGCGAAATTTATAGCTTAACTTTTACTTGACAAAACTAAAACACTTATATAATATGAAATATAAACCAAATGAGAATTCTATAGGTTTAAAATTGTATACTTCTTAAAGAAAAGTTTTAAGAACCCGGTTAAAAATCAACATATATCAATTTATGGATATGTATAAACTGATTCGAGCTCATAAATGTTCATATACCTCGATATGTAGATTCAGGTGTTCATATGCGATAACACATGTAAATATTACCTCAATTTTCGTTAAAGTACACATATGACCATGTGTGGATATGTATGGACATGTATGATCACACATGTAAATATGACCTCAATTTTCGTTAATGCACACACATGAACAAGTATGGTCCAACATATGAACATGTATAAATCATTTATGATCACATATGCATCATGTATGAATGCATTTGGACATGTATAAGAATGTGTGTATGGATCCATATATGCCGATTTTTAACCGGCATTAATTAATTTTAAGAAATAAAAATTTATATACTAAATTTAAGTAAGGTGAGTATTTGGTTTTTCATACAATTTAAAATTTTTTAACATTTAGTTTAATAAATTCTTAAGATTTAAGATTTTTACTAATAAGAAATACATTTTCTAAAATTGTTTAGGAATATGAACCTATTAAAAAAGGAAAATTAAGGAAAATTGCTTATTATTTGTGAGTTCATAAAAAATAAATATGTACTAAAATCTAATAAATTTGCATTATTCGTAAATTTTAGTAAGGCGTAAACTTATTTCTAGTTTAAACTTATTTTTGAATGTATGACAAAAAACTTTTCAGAGCGCATTTTTATATTTTTTGTTGGTGTAATATATATTTTAATATGTGATAAATACATGTTACCTTTAAATGCAATTTTAATATGTTTAATTTGCTTGAAACTTAAAACCATCATCATTTTTGAGCCGCTAAAGATAAATGATTAACGCGGATGGACTTAGAATGTTTAAACATCGGCTAACAAATACACAAAAAGGTTATTCATGTCCTGCGAAACAAAATTTTTAAAATATGTTACCTTAAAGTGTCGAACATTTTTGAAGTTCCTCATAGTTATGTACTGTTATAGTAGGATGCCAGTAATAATCGAGTATCACGATATACGGCCGTAACAACTTTTTGTTAAATAAGTGTCCCCATTATATTCACCGGGACAAGTGTCCTATGTATAATGTTTGTATGTGTTGCAAATAAATAATATTTTAAGAAATTGGCTTTAAGCCAAAACAAAATACAAAAAAAAAAAAAAAAATGTAGAATAGGATTATTGAAAATAAGAAAAACACTCACATTTGTTTCCAAACAAAAAATAGCAATAATTCTAAATAACCAAATTCAAAATAAACTTTATTTTACAACCACTACTTGCAAGAGCCACTTTTTTCATTCGTTAGAAATAAAGTCAAAGAGTTTAGGATATAAAACGAAAAGAGCTGAATCAACCGTATATAAAAAACGGAAGTGGAAATGCATATATTTTTTTCTGTGGTCGAAAATGAAAGGACATTTTGTACACCAATTGGACAAAGGAATACAGGCAAACAAGTTAAAGACTGTTATTTATTGGTTTGATTGTTAGGCCTAATAGATTTTCTTTAAACCTTTTGCAACGATAAAATGTATATTATTAGAAAGCTAACAACAATATTTATTTTTTTTTTTGTCAATTTTAAAGATTTTTTGTAAAAATATCTTAATTGTCTAACTAATTAGCAGTTTGAAAAAGAACAAAATTTGATATTAAACTCGACTAATTCCTTTATTATAAAGAAAATAATGCCTTTGCTAAAAAGCTCAATTATGGTTCTTAATTTGATGATCACATGCTGTACTGTGTACTATGACATCTTTTTTTAAGCTGATTTCTATTTTGTTTAATGGTTTATTCTCTTGTGCCTCTAACTTATTGAATTTTTTATTAAACTTCTGTATTGCATTGTTATTTTGATGCCTCAATAACTGTTAAAAGCACTTAAGGGTTTTTAAAGCGTTATTCGATAAGCATTTCCATCTAAGTAACTGATAAATCATTGAAACAGTATAACAAATTGAACATTTTACTGCGTATAGTTTAATATTTTATAAAAAATGTTATTTGCGATCATATTACAGAATTTGGAGCCAAAATTAATCTAAAATATCTGAAAATTAATTAAGGGAACCTTAAGATTTATATTATATTCTACAAGGATGACAATTTAATTGCTCTCAAAAAACCAATCATGTGACTGTTTCATTTAGGACAGAAATATATCACTACTAAATTTGGCACTGCCAAATTTTAAATGTTGTTAATTATATTGAAAGAATTCGTACCGTGAAGGCTTTAAGAAGAACATATCATCCCAGCAAAAAATTACATAGATTTTGTAAGCAGTGTGTTAAGAAGTATAGACGTGTTATTTTAAAGCTCGTAAATAAACATCAAAAGTCATATTAAACCTGCCTGAGAATCGCCTAAAACTTGTTAAGGACATTGTGTGAGGTGCTATACTTCTGGTGAGATGTTTGCACTTTAAAGATATATGCATTTTGGATATATTTTCTTCATTTTTATTTGATGAATTTGTGCAAAAAATTAGTATAAATTTTATTATTAAAAACACTCAATCGAAAGAGACAAGTGATCGTGTACATAAAACACAAAAATTTATTGGAAAATACAAATCATCTGTTTCATCTGTTTGTTTTGATAATTTTGAAGTGCTGCCAAGTTTTTCAAAACTTCACAGGGTGAATCATCAAGTTAAATATACAGTCCTTTTTAAACTTTTAAAGTATGTCCAAACCTAGAAGACCAAAGTGTGGCCCGCGGAAACCTAAATAAAAGGTTTCTGGCAGATACATCACTAGAATTGCAAAATGAACGACAAACTGAAACAAGAAGAGTAGGAGACCTGAGTGTTGATGATCTTAGAATGATTATAAAGGAGAGTAATAAAGAAGTATTGGATAAAATATCTTCTATTTCAAACGACGTAGATATTTTAAAAGAAGAAAACTCAATCCTAAGGCAAGAAGTGGACGGTTTAAAAGCTGATAAGGAGATTGATAGAAAACGAATCACTCAATTAAAGTTGCAAATGAAAAGCAAAAATTTAATTTTTAAAGGGTTAAATGCAAAAAGTTCAACCAATGCAGTACTTCTAAAAATTTGTTTCGGAAAACTTAAATTACCTAAAACCGCAATGATAAGATCTACCAGGAAACTTTATGAAAGAGAAGAAAAGATGACCGTGTTAGTAGAATTGGACTCAACAGAAAGTGTACACCATATCCTTAAAAATGCAAAAAATTTAGCTGGAACCTCAATTTACGTGGAAAAAGATTTGAATGCGGAAAAACAACAAGAAAAAAGAGTTATGCTTCAAATGAAAAAGGAGATTAAAGAAATAAGCGATTTACACCGAGTGAACGTTATTGATGATCGAATAAAGATTAAAGATAATTTTTTAAAATGGAATAAGGAAAAAACTCTAGTGTGCGGTAAACAGAAAGGATATGATACTATCAAAGAATTATATAAGGATGATTTTGAAAAAATTAATATTAATTATGATATTTTGTTAAAAAATTCTATGTCAAAAAACTAAATTATAAAAATGTTTATTTAAATGTAGTAGCGTATAATATTCACGGCCTAGGTAATAAATGTCTGGTTCCAGGATTCTTTAAATATGTGTGTGACTTTGATGTATTTGCCTTATTTGAAACCCACGTAGAAGAGCATAATATAGACAGTTGGAAAAAGTATTTTAACAATTTTGAGTTGTACTGGAAGCCTGCAAGTCGTTTTAGTATTTATGGTAGAGCAAGTGGAAGTTGTGTATATGGCTTTAATAAACATTTGAAAAATAGTCGTATAAAACACTCTTTTAATGTAATAAATGACATGGTAATTCTTAAAATACAAATAAACGCAATCAATTTCAATATTGTACCTGTTTATATCCGAGGTGCAGACTGGTCTAAGGAATTCAATGTGCTGAAAAGTTTATTTTCAAATAATCATTTTGAAAATGCGATAGTAGTAGGTGATATGAACGTACGAATTGGTAGACTACAGCAGGAGTTAGAAGAAATTCATAATTCTAATTTTAAACAGGATTTATGGAAAGAAAATCCAAAGATGATACCATTGATACAAAGGGCAGAAATTTGTGGGAGTTTTGTAATGATTTTGGATTGGTAGTATTAAACGGTCGTACGCTTGGTGATGAAAGCGGTGAATTTACTTTTCTTAGCAATCCAGGCAGATCTGTTAATGATATTTGTACAGTAGCGCTTGATGCTGTTCAGTATATTGGGCGTTTTGAAATTGACTCACAAATATGGTCAGACCACATGCCGCTTAAATTAAACTTGATGGTAAAAACAGTGGGTGAAGATCAAAAGAAGCTAAATCTGCTGCCAAAATTTAGATGGAAAGATGCATATAAAGAAAAATATCAAGAAAACCTTAATAAAAACCTGCAAAGAACACAAGGGGAATTCATGAATCTAAAGCGCCTAATCAATTTGATTAATATTTCAGTGCCAAATCCTAAACACAATAAAAATGCTCCAATATTCAAATCAAAGTGGTTTAACTATGACGGTTTGAAAGCAAGGGATAAATCATTTCAGCTACTAAATGAATTCAGAAAAACTAATGATCCACAAGATATATGTAAGCGAATGCAGAAAAAGTAAAAAAGAGTACAACGAAAAAATCAACAACAAAATCAATCAAATTAATGATTCACAACAATGGTGGAAGTTAGCAAAAGAAATTAGAGGTGATTGCTTTAAAATTGGAACATCAATACCTGCAGAAGATTTTAAAAGATACTTTCAATTGCTATTAAACCAACCACAAATTTCATTAAATATCCAATATGCACCAATGCTTCATCGAAATCACGAATTAGACAAAATTATTACTATACAGCAAATCAAATCCACTCTTAAGAAAACAAACCAGATAAAGCCCCAGGAGATGATAGAGTGCCTTATGAAATGTTTAAATATGCATCAGATGAGTTTCTTATTGAACTTTCTAAAGCATTTAATGTAATTTTTGAAACCGGAAAAGTGGAAGAAGAGTTTACACGCACTATTATATTCCCAATTTACAAAAAAGGAGACATGAATAGTGCTGAAAATTATAGAGGAATCTCCTTTATGAACTGTGCTGCAAAACTGTTAATGGATATCGTTAACACTAGACTTACTAATTGGGTAGAACAATATAATATTTTGAATGAGTTTCAGGCAGGGTTTAGGCCACACTATTCAACTGTCGATAATATATATAATCTATCGGTTATAGTAAAATCAAAAATGAATGAAAAAAAGAAAATTTATGCTTTTTTCGTTGACTTTAGAGCTGCATTTGACAGAGTGCCAAGAAAACCGCTCATTTATAAATTACATGCTTTAGGTATGTCAACGAAAGTAGTAAATCTTATAGAAAACATCTACAGACACACAAAATCAGCAGTTTGGAACGGAAATGAGGTTTCTGAGGACTTTGAAACTTATACAGGTGTTAAACAAGGGTGCCTTTTGTCACCCCTGCTTTTCACTCTATATTTAAACGATCTTCACGAACACCTGGGTGGTGGGCTATTAATAGATGATATTAACGTACGTTTGCTTCTTTATGCAGACGATATTGTTTTATTAGCTGATGATATACAAACTCTACAAAGTATGGTAATAAACTTGGAAAATTACTATGAGCAATGGAACATGGAAGTTAATATGCTGAAGTCAGAAATGATGGTATTTACGAAAGGTGGTAGACTGGCATCAAGAGATAAGATTTGGTATAAAAATCAAGAAGTCAGAATTGTAAATGAGTACAACTATCTGGGTGTAATTTTGACACCGCAAATGAGTTTTAAGAAACATATTCAAAAAAGAAATATATCTTCCAAGAATAGTATTAACTCAACGTGGAACAGTTTTCTAAACAAACCAAATATAAGTTTAAAATCTAAATGGAAGCTTGTTCAAGCAGTTTGTCGATCCATACAATCATATGCGGCTCAGATATGGGGATACTGTTTATTTGAAGAGGTAGATAAACTACAGCGTTATTTTATGAATAGAATTTTAAAACTTCCAGATTTTGCACCCAACTACACTTTGTTTTTGGAAACAAATGCAGAGTTCAGTCATTTTTATACATTAAATTTGCATATGAACTATATTTACAAAACGCTTTTTCAGTACAACCAAAACAGATTGCCAAATAAACTGTCATTAATTGTATTACGAGATAATATATTTTGGGCAAAGGAGATTAATAATCTAAGTAGAGATTTTGGAGTCCAATTTGCGTATGAAAATATTTCTGCGCAAGAATGGATTCACAGTGGAACTATTTTGCTCCAAGAACTAAAATCAAGAACCTCTGAACAACTAAAACAACAAGCAATTAACAGTGAATCGCGTTTTTACAAATTATTAGATCATAAAGTGGGCATAAACTATATAGAAAATTTAAAAACCCAATGGCAAATTTCAAACTTATTTAGAGCAAGGTGTGATTTGTTACCTCTAAATGCAAATAATTTCAACACAACACAAAGTAAAACTTGTACATTATGTAATACAGGTGAAGACGAAACTTTACCACATTTTATGGCAAGATGTCCAATTTTTAGGGAAATCAGAAACAGACATTTTGGTAAAACCTATCTAGATGAAAATGAACTAAAAAATATTTTGAATGGCCAAATATTCAACGGATGGCATATACTCCATAGTTATGTAAAAATTGCATTAAACTATAGAAAATCAATAATGAATGAATTTTTATAAATTCTATTTTTTAACAGCTATAGTTTTTTGCTACATTTAATAAATATTTTTTAAACTTGTTTATACTTTTTAATATTTCAATATTTAAATTACATATGTATATATTTATATATTTATAACAGCCGACTAATGTCATTGTTAATTAATTAACTTATTTCTTTATTTTTAAATTTTATATTTGTAAATAAAGATAGATACATACATACATAGATACATACATACAATGCAGCAGTAATGAATGCATACAATGAAGCATTAATGTTGTCAACACACAAAAATAGCGCTTTTATTGCTTCTTAGATCACATGAAAAAAGCGCTTTTCAACTGCTTCAAACAGACATACCAAGTGGGATATTGCGAACAAAAATCATGTCTTCTGGATTTGCTTTGAAAGAGCTCGGTAATTAAATAACGTCTTCAGGAACTAGTTCTGGGTAAGCACTATTTTTTACTGGAATTTACCGAGCGCTAATAGCTTTATTTAATATTCGCAATATTTTTTTTTAAATATATCGGTCATTCCACAAGAAATCGGCTAAAATCTGAACTTGGGTCTTCGAGGTCTTCCAGTTCAAGAATGGCGATTTTATTTTCTCGAAATTTAGAAAAATAACATGGTTTCATTCGCGATTTTTTTATTTTTTGAAAAATAAAAAAATATGCAACAAGTGTGTAAGATTTAACATTCGTAGTTTCGTTGACATATATTGGATCATTATCATTTGAATTTGAATGAATTGGAATGATACACTCCTCGACTCTCGATTTAAACGCAGAATCCATATTTTAAAAATTTTGAGTGCATAATTGAATTTTTACCAAAAAGTTACACTTTGCTGGGTCCCGGGGTTTAACTTTTTTAATAAATTTTTTGAAAACTAAATTTTAGTTCTTTTTTTAGAAATAACAAGAATTGTTTTATTAATTAATTTTTTTAAATTTATTAAGATTATATTTAAAATTTTAGTCTAGTGTTAAACGTGTATGTTTTAAAAACTATACAATTAGCTTTTAAGATTTTTTTTGTACTTGGAAAATAAATGAATTCAAATAAAGCTTCTTTTTTAAACATTAATTTTTTAACCGTTTCAAGTCCACTACTTCTTACGATTATTAAATTCTTTATAGAAAGAAACATGGGGTTTAGAAGGTTAAAATAATTGTCTATAACTGCAAATACAATTGTCTATCACAAGAGTTTTTCAAGGGAATTCCCGGGACGGGATTTCACGGGAATTCCCAACATTTTTCAATGCCGAAATCGCGAGATATACTTCGTTAATTCCCGGGAATTTTTTTCGCTATGCTATTAATAGACATACTATTTTAAAGAGGATAAATTAAAAATTGTACACAGAGAATTTTCTTGGACGAGTTTTAATAAAATTTTTCACTAAACTACCGAAATGTTCTACACAAAGCGAATTAAAAATTTATTTAATTTAATGAAAAAGTTTCAAAATTTTTATGAAACAAATTTTAATGAAACTCTTTCATTAGGAGTATGTAATTTTTAAGAAATAAAATTAAGTTTTGCAAAAAAATTATGAAAAATAGCAGTAACTTAACGAAAAGTTTTAATGGTCGAATTCCAGTGACACTTCATAGATTTAAAGCAAAAATTCATTGGTATGACATTGATAATGATCCCAGTCTATGCACAGCTAAGATATTCGAAGAACCCTGATATATTTAATGATGAAAATGTTCAAAATATGCTATAAAATACTTCTAAAACTCTATGATAGCACTGAGAATGCAATCTCAAATTAAAAGTCACTCCATTACGAATGACTTAAATCAGTTTTAAGGGTCCTTATTGGTAACAATCATATGGATATTATTTGATTCGATAATCTTCTCTACAAATTGTTAGAATGTATTTTTTGAAATCCTAAGCATCGACTTTTGTGGGCGTTGTGGTGTAATGGTTAGCGCGTTGGACTTTTACACAGAAGGTCCCGGGTTCGATCCCCGGTGCCGGCAACATCAATTTAATATGTATGAGTTTTTTCTATCCCTCATACGTATCGCAACGTCCACCTTGGTGTTCCCATAGCAATTAACCCCACCGAAGTAAAATAATGAATCAGGGCTATGAACCAAAAAGCTTCAATAAGTTCGCCAACTCTACATCAGGTGGCGAGCAACAAATGTTCTAAGATTTATCATCTCGCGCAATTACAGTGTTGCCATGTCTGAAGCCCTTCATCTTTCCCCACCTTTCATCTCTATACTATCCCTTTCCAAAGAAAGCAACACACTAAAAATATAGGAAGTATTTCCTGAGTGTTGCCTCTCTTTATAAAAAAAAAAAAATAAAAGCTAATCTCAGCCTCCTTGTTAATCATCCTTCGGTTGCTAACATCTATCTAATGTATCATTTTTCTCAGTTACTGAGATATTTACAATTTCTCTTTTTTACTAAGCCAAATAGATGAGTCTACACTGAGAAAATGATCTTCATTTAAGTAATGAATTTCTTCATCGCTTTAATGATCATTTTCACTGGAACTCGTCCATTGGAACTTTTCGTAGAATTTATGAAACAGGTTTCATTTAAGTCAATGTTTATGAAACGTTAGTAGAATTAATGAAAGTCGTTATAAAACTATTTAATGATTCCGAATATTGTTTTAATATTAAGAAGTTCTTTGAATTAATAAAACTCTTCATGAATGTCTTGAAAGATACATTGAAACTAAGATAATTAACCGCTTCATATGATTTTTAACACAATTTGCTAGAAATCCAACATTAATAAAAAGTTACATTGAAATAATAAAATACTTAATAAAATATGTTGAACACTTGAGAATTAAATTTCAGAACTAAAGTTAATGAAACTATGAAATTGTATGAAAGAATAAAAAAGTTAAGACTTAGGAAAATTTTCGTTAAATTTGTGAAGAGTTAATTTATGAAATCGAATGAAGTTTTTTATGAAACTATGAAATGTTATCAAAAAAAGTTTATGAAAAATTTCTTAATATTAATAAAATTTCTTGGATATAGTAAAATTCTTCATTGAATACACATTCTATGAAATTGTTTCATTAATGTTATGAAGCTTACGTATAATAACATTCAAATGTTGTTTTACATCGATTCCAAGGAGTTAAATTTTGTAAAAATTTAAAGTGAGGTAATTTTTGGTTGTTTTTGTTTTTTTTTCTTTGTATATCGAATGCTAAATCATGATTCTATACGAGCACAAAAACTACTCATTGCGTTTGTGATTTAACCCAACAAATATCTCTAGAAATTAGAAGAATCCCCTGGCGATTTCCTTAGGCAAGAATGAAATTCGGGTATGGATCAGCTACAACAAATTATTTTTCACAATTTGTTAAATCAGTTTTCGGAATAAGTTTGGTATTTTGAATTAGAACTGGAAGAACTATAAATTATGAATAAATGGGGAAATTTAAAGTAAAATGGTAAATAACGCGGAAGTTTTAATTTCAATTTGAACATTTAAACTATGCCTTAACAAACACACTGCAACACATGATTTTTGGACTCAATTCTGAGAATTGCACTTGAAAGTAGCCCCAAAAATAACAACTTCTGCATCATTTGTTTTGTCAAGTTGGCTACAGTAATAATTTAATGGCCATACAAATTTTTTGGCCAAATGCGGATTTTTAGCACTTTTTCTATATTTTAACACGGTTATATATCGGTATAACGTACGGAATATATATTTTGTGTCTGAAGCAAGGTTGTAGATATTGAATAGGAGAAAATAAATACTTACAATCCTATCCGGTGCCTTAAAAATCGCAAAAATGCTCATTTCCCCATTTTTCACCTTTTTTGTTCAATAACTGGATTACAGATCCACAAAAATGCTGTTTTTTTTTTCTTTATAAACTTTATTTTTAATTTTAAATTTCATGTATTTTTATTGTAACTTTCAAATTATAATTCATTTTTTAGTTTGGCTTTGGGGATAATAATTATGTTTTCTAAATTTAAAACCAATTTTCAATTTTCGGTTCTCTTTTTGTGTTTTGTTTTGTAAATGTTAGCATAAATTTAAAACTTTGAGCTTCAATTCTAACTTCAAATAATTTAAAAATATTACACTTTTTATAAAATATAATTGAGTTAAAAATATAAAAAGACGTTTTACATCTCACTAAATCTATTAATATTGGAAATATTTGCGGTTTCAGAAGAAAACATCAAAGCTCAGCTTGAGTCTCAAAGGGCTAAATAAAAAAATGTGTGTGTGGGTTTAGAACCTACACTCCTTAGTATTTCAAACAGACGCTTTACTATACTTGCTATACATGATAGTTTGCTTTTAGTAGTCTTTTTCTTCTTTGATATTTTTCAAACTAAACTACACATGACATTGGTACAATACTTACATATATGGCTTTCCAAACCAACTGTATACCTAAAAAAAAAACAAATAAAAATAAATAAAATTAAGATTATGTCTTCCTAAAATTTAGTTTCTAAATTTTTTCTTTAAAATAAATAAAATTGCTTAAAAATAACACAAATCTATTAGATTTTAGTTCATATTTCTTTTTTTTTTTGAACTCAAAAATAATAAGCCAATTTCTTTAATCTTCGTTCCTTGAAATTAAGTGTTACAACTTTTTAAAAATTGTCTTTAACGAGTTTAAAAGTTTTAACCTATAAAATTCTCATTTGGTTTATAGTTCATATTATAAAGGGTCCGCCAAATAACTTTTTTTTTTTTTGAAAATGCTATAAAAAAAAACTACTGAATATTTTCTCAAATTTCTTTTTTTATTTGAAAGTAAAATCCTTCCGGTTAATAATGGAAAATAATTTCATTCAAATGGCTGCCTCGGCTGGCCATGCAGTAGCCTACACGATCGGTCCAATTTTTAAGCACATTATCGATTATGTGCAGCTGTATTTCCTCCTCTTCAATTTTTGTGAACAAAAATTCGTTCAACATGGCCCGATAACGATCGCCATTGACTGTAACGGCCACTCCTTGCTCATTTTCGAAGAAAAATGGCCCAATTATGCCTATGGAGCAAAATCCGCACCAAACAGTGACTCGTTTTGGGTGTATCGGCACACATTCTGCAACATTACCATGATTTTCAAAGTAATGTCGCAATATTTCCCAGCGTTGTTCAAGCGTATACACAACCATATTCGTTCAGCGGAAGGATAAAACTAATTATCTGTCAAATCAGACATGTGCTAAGTGTTACCATTCACGAAATAAGCACTAGTTGAAAAAAAAACAACGGTAGATGGCGGACCTTTTATAAGTGTTTTAGTTTTGTCAAGTAAAACTTATGTAATAAATTTCACATTCACAGCTTTTGTATTAACGTAAATAATCTAATAATTATTTTCGTTAATATTACATATTACATGAAATTGATTGATAGGCGGCAAACCTAAAGACTTATATTTTTGAAAGTATATACCTTCTGAGAATTACCAATTAATAGTATAAACAAATTACACAGACAAGCAAAACTTTTTTTTGTTGTTTTTTTTTTATTGTACCTACGAGTACTTAATATGAGTATAACTTATGAACTAAAAATAAGTTAATTTTGCATAAGCACAAGTTCAAGCGTCTTAAAATTTAAGTCAAAATTAACTTGATTTTAAGACATTTTTACTTGGTTTAAGCAAAATTTAAGCAAAATTTTAGTCAAAAATATACTAAATTTTATTAAAGTTTCATAAAATTTAAATTTACTAAATTTTAATACAAATTTACATAATTGAAGTAAATTGCTTTTACTTGTTTTTAAGAAAACTGTATACTGGATTATAGTTAAATTTCTGGGGAGCCAAATCACTCCCGAATGTCCTAACACTTAGTTCAAATTACTTAATATTTGAAAGTTGTTTTGAGTGTAGCAATGTTAAACTAAAAGTATTTATTTTTCTTGGCATCCCCTCTTGAAGACCCAAAATTTCAAATAATATAATATGAACAACGTAATTGTGTTTGATTTTAAAGAGACACTTTAACATTAAACAAATACTTTTAATTCCGAGAATTCACTAATATTTCTGGATGCAATAATTTGTTTTATAAAGCGAAATTGGCAGATTCTACTTCAAAAAAAACCCTTAAAATTTTTTGTCTACAATTTTAAGAAAAGATTGCCAAATTATATTGAGTTTTTCTTTGCTTTTGAACAAATGTTTTAGGATATTTCACTTATATTTTTATTTTTAGAGTTTTTTAATGCAAAAATTATCAAATTCTGAAACATTTTTCCAAAAAAACATTTCAAACATTAACTTTTACAAGAAGAAAATTGTCAGTTTATTTAAAACCAAATTAAATGCCTTCACTTAGAATACTATGTAGGTAAACCCCATTGCAAATGTAGTTAAAAACAAATGAAATTTCACTTAAAGAAAGGACGACTTACATTTCAGTAAATTTAACTAACATTGTCATTCGTTTTTTAATGTTCAAAAAACAAACAAAAAACAATTGTAAAAAATTAATGTAAAGTCATAAAACAGTCATTTGATGTGGTTTGTTTTTTAAATGAACTACAACGTTAGTAAAAAATTTAATTTGTTCTAAAAATGACTGACATTTTCATTCAAAATAAAGAAACTGTATTACAACATAAACAACTGCATATTTTATGTTTACATCCCTATCTTATGTTTACATCCTTGTACAAATAGTTAAAAATTCATCGACGAGAACAGATAAAAAACATGAATTTTAAGAATTTTCAATGAATTTGAGAATCATATTCTGTAAAATTTAGATGAACTAAATTTTAGCTAAAAAGTTAGTTAAAAATTAACCTAACTAGGCTATTAAAGAGATTGACAATAATAGGTAAAATAGCTAAAATAACAGAATTTTTAGCTAACATTAATGCTAAAAGTTCGCTCAAAATCCGAACTTTTCTATTCATCGGATCCGACAAGAAGCATGTCAGTATTTATTTTCGGGACGCTATTACCAGATGGTTACTCAGTAACGACTTTTGGTCCATTTCTCTCGCTTGGTTTACGACATATAACCTATTTCATGATTGTATAATAAAATTAGAAGAAACAAAAAAATAATTTTTTAAAACAATTGTGGTTCTTGGTTTTTTTGTTTTTATGTACTACGAGATTCTTTTTATGTTATTTATTAACAAAAATAACTTAAATTTAAATATATTAGCTAGGTTGATACATGCTAATACAGACAAAGGCTGAATCTTGTTTGATAAGTTAATTTGGTCTAGACTCATAAGAACAATTTTTTGAAGTTAATTTTATAAATAAACACAAAGTTTCAGTTAAAATCTGTCTGTCTGTAAGTCAGTTAAAAATCTGTCAAACGTGTTTCAAATTGATTTAGCTTTTTATAATCTACCACGGGAATGAAAAAAATATATATATGGTTCATAACTCGAAAACTAAACTAACTAACTAACTTACTAAATTTTTCTGTTAAGACAACTTACATATTATTTTAAGTGTACATGTGAAATCATACAAAATCAAGCATGATTTGTAATGAAACCATTAAACGGTTGAATTCATTTCTTTTCTATGTAAAATATTATTTTGGTTAAATTGATAACACAGGCCTACAATGATTTTGGTGCCGCTAAAAATAAAACAGATTTCAAGTACGTTCGGTACCCTGATAAAAAATTGATACTTACTTTTTTAATGCTACGTGTAGTTTTCGAGATTTCGCAAGGATATTAAAGTAATCAACGTATGTCTTCTTCACTGCATCTGTTATAGGTTTTCTAAACTTTTTTACTACATATTCACCACAAATATAACAAAATGTATTTGGATTATTTACACAACACCTTCTCGACGACGGCATATCGATATTATCATTTAATCAAAGAAATTAATTGACTATAATGACATTAAGTATAATAAAATACATTTTTTAGGTTATGACCGATCGATACAAACCTGAACGTAGCTTCGCGATTTTGACAGCTAACCATGACGTCTTGCGGACTAATTAACCAAATTATAACATAGAATTAGCGGCACCAAACAAAAATTTTTTTTTGTAGGCCTGTGTAATAATTGTACTTTCAAAAAAGCTTGGGAAATATGTTGAACTGGATGTACTTAATTAAGCATGTATTTTATAAAGTTACTAATGTGTGTGCTATAAGTCGCACAGTGGGATATATTACAAGATTTTTGAAAATAATTAGGCCAATTCGCACTTAGTGGTTCGATTGCAATGAAATTTGAAACAGGCATAAGTGACTAAGTGACCACCCAAAATAGTGAACTTGTTGCATATTTTAGTGCTCACAATTTTTTTGTTTCTAATCTGATTTTCAAAAAATTAATATATTTGTATTCTGCTAGTAGAGACCACATATCGCTCATTTACTTCAATAACGTCATAACTCAAAAATTTTTATTTTGTAGAAAACTAGTTTAGAGTTTTCAATTTACTCACACCTTGAAGAAGAAAATAACGAAATGATTTCTCTCAAGAGGTGAGTATACAAGATATCATTACGAATTTTTTGCACAATATGACATGTGATATAACGAATAATTCTGCGTCATTAACTCAAAAATCATGTTTTTTGAGTTGTGACGTTCTTGAAGTAAATGAGCGATATGTAAGTGGGATATCTCGAATAGTTCACGAGATATTCCCGTTTGAAAATGTGAAATTCCAAATTTGGTACGACGCAGGTCCAATTTTCTTGCGAATAGCTGGACGAAATCGGGGTCAATTTCTTTTTTAAAATATTGTTTGTTTAACTAAATAAATGTTTGATTAAATAAAAAAAATAATGCAATATCTTGCTACACTCAAAACCTACATTTGTTTAAAGTAGAAATTAAAAAAATTAATAAAATTTTTATGATGTTTTCCCCAAAAAGCACCAACAGTCTTTTAGCTCCAGATAAATATTTTCTTTCTGAACATATAAAGTATCCATACTATTCTAAAAAGTCTTTTTATATAAAAGCTAGTTGTGTTAAACACATTTTTGATTTGTATATACTTTCGCAAAAATTTTATTTTTTTTTTTATTTCTACTTACAGAAATTCGTGCTATATCAAATGGAAAATAATAGCCGATATACTTAAGTAGAACTTTTTCTTTTAAAAATAGATATATGGCAAAGAACACTTAAAATTAAACTACATCAGTACGCCCCGGTAGGCTGGTTGGTAGCGTGCTGGCTTATCAGTGCGGGGGTCGTGGGTTCGATTCCCACCAGAGGCACTCGTCTGTTTTCGCTACAACGCCCCGAAGGCTATAGTAGCTAGTGCTCGGTTAGGGTAAGAGTATATAATTTGTAATTTGATTATTAATTAATAAACAAAAAAAATGCTTTAATATTTTGCTGAAAATTTTTGCATTTAATACACTTTTTCTCTTTTCAAAGTGTAGCATGATATAAAAAATCTCTACTGTTTTAGATAATATTTAAATAGAATATTTAATGGAGAATCATTTTTGTCAGTTTGACTATTAGTTAATTGCTTTTCAGACTTAATAAAAGCAAAAAAAAAAAAATCAATTAAATATTTGTTGTAGTACTAAAAACCATAGCATACATACAGTCAAATATCAAATCATTAATGTCAGCTTTATATTTATACTACAACCAATACTAAACTACATACATTTTCCTCAGAGTAATCATGACATACAAAAGGAATGCTAGAAATAATATATTAAATAATTTGATTTAAGTAACATTTCATAAATAAGTTTCCCCTTTTTTCTTCTTTACATATAGAAACTAGAGTGGTCCAAACAAAAATTAAAGTTTTATTTTGCATTCTCCACAATGCTGCCCTTAATGTCTAATAACTCTATGTGCCAAGTTTCAAATAAATTCGATGAAAACGCTCGCAGAAAAAGTTAACTTTTTAGAATCAGTAATTTGTCTCTAGAAGAAATTCTCACAAATTTAGGGATGAATTTAAATTGAACTATTTTTTAACCTACGCCATGTATCTTAACAAAATTTTGAATTTTAGTCTCAATGTATGTGCAGAAAAGGAATATGAAATCAAACCTCCACAGTGCCCATTAGGGTGGTCCTTATTTTTCAACTTGCGATTTTTGGGGCTGCCCCCTTCTTAAAATATTTGTTTGGGTACAAAAATTCACCATGCAAAAAATTAGAGTTCTAGCACAACGGGAAGATGTCCCGCATCGCCCTTCAAAATCGGGCCCCTTAAAAAAATGGTCATAATTAAAAAAAAAATTAAAATTTTTTTTCTTCAAAATTAAAAAAATATAAAATATTTTTTGTGTTGGGTTTAATCATAACTACTCAGATAAAAAATATTACTTTCCCAGAAAATCGCTAACTTACCCTAACTTTGTGTCAAAAAAATTAATAAATATTTTGGGGATACCTCAAAGTGACTTTTTTGCATTTTTGAAAATTTTATTCAACAAAAATCAAAAACCTAGTCTTTGCTGTCAAGGATTTTATTAAACACATCTCAAGTATTAAATAAGCCAAGTACTGTGGATATCCGTTGGCAAATTATTTTTTTAGAGCATTTTGATTCCCGTTATGCTAGAACCTAATTTTTTGCGTGGCGTATTTTGACTCCCTAACAAATATTATAAGGGGGGGGGGGGGGGGGGGATTGTACAGTCAAGATCTCATTTTTATTTTTCGCCCATACAACGAAAGACCACCCTAGTGCTCATAGCAAAATTTGGCCAAAAACAAATTGGACATTCAGAGAAATTGTTATGCCAAACGAAAATTTATATTCAACCCAGTAAAAAATAACTTTTGATTTATTGCTAACGTTGAAAAATTATAAAGTAAAAGTAACATTTTTTATATAATATTTGTTTTGGTATACACTATATAATGCAAATTCAATCAGATGAAAATAGCGTACAGCTATCCGATATATCGCAAAACATTTATGATTAGTTGAGATTTCAATATTAGAGTTTTTAGTCTGTTTTTCTGCGTTTTAGCCGCCAAGAGACACGGAAATGAGTAAGAATATTTAGTGAAAAATACCACTCTTATTTTTCCTAAAACTGTTTCGAAGCTGAAACTATTAATGTCTAAGTACAACAATTCTTTAACATTTTTATGAATTTCTATGGAATAAAATTATCTAAATCCGATATTTTTTTAGAAATAAAATGTTCTTAAAATCAAATTTTCAATTAGAAAAAATCAGCGGAATTAGAAATTTTATATACACCCAGAGATAAACACGAATAAGTTTTACCAACTTTTTTTGGTGTTTCGCTAATAGCTTATTAAAATTTATTTGTTAACACAAATTCCATCTCACATAAAATGACATTCCACAGAAATATATTCATGCACAATGGAAATTTTCGCACAGTATAATATAAATATATGCAAAATATATGCAAACTTTTTCATCCAAATTGTATGTATTTGGTAGAAAATTTGCATATTTCGCGAATTCCGCGACTCCGATTTTAATTTGGATTCAATGTTCATAAAGTGTGCCCAAAATATATTGGAGTTGATATGTTGCAATCTTTAGAATTATTTATATTTCTTTTTTTTCATTTCTTATTTTTAAATTTAAATAAAATAATGAAACTTAAACAACTTTAAAATTTTAATTTCGATTTGCGACCTCTAAACAAAACTTTTTTCGAAATTTTTTTATTTATTTATTTTCATAATGGCACATTTTAAGCGTTGTGCAGTGAATTCCATCTTGTGGAACTTTTTTATTTTTGGACCACCTTAATAGAAGCCCATCACTAAAAGCTCTTTCTATTTATCGGGTTAAATTAAAAGAAGAAAGAAAATAAATGGAAAGAAATTAACGTTAATTAATTTTCATTTAATTGATTTTTTATTGATGTAATTATTTTGTGGTTTGCTTGTCAATTAGTTATAAAAATTCCTGTATATTTTGCTATGCATAATTTCGCTGTATTAAAACATCTTAATTAACTTTGAAATTTTAATTGCGACCTTGGAGACTAATAAGATCATTTAAAGCATATCAAAAGAAGTATTTTAATTTTGATTTTATATTGAAATTCTTTGGTTTTTCTTTCACTGACAACAAATAAATTAGATAAGCATCAAATAAAATAACAAAATAATAAAAAATATATATGGTAGTTGATGTCACTATAATAACAACGGAGTTTTTCAACAACTTTAAATAAACAAATGAAGTTGATTTTACTTTGGTCTTCTAAAATGTATACTTAATATGATATATGTATCAAATAACACTCATAGCAGCCGCCTGGTAGTAAAAATTAAACCATGCCCACAATAATTGCTTAGAATAATGATAGTTTATCAAAAATGGTTAGAATATGTTATGTTTAAATGTTAGTATACATGCCGGAATCCAAATTCGGTAACAGTAATGACAACATTGGCAACTCTGTCTCTATATTAAAAAAACTTTAAGAGCTAAAGCTGTTGGCTAAAATTGTGATTGAACACAAAATAAAAATAAACATTTCAATTAAAACAAGTTGTGAACTGGACGATGCGGTATAAAATTTTACTAAAATAATTCATGAAGCTGCGTTAATATCCACTCCAAAGGCAAACAATTACAATTCAAGTTTCTATCTAACTGCCGAAATAAGGGAACTTATAAATGACAAAAGAAGACTACGAAAAGAGTGGAAAAGAACCCTACTGATAAATGTAACTTCAACCGAGCTGCTAGTTATGTAAAAAAGCGTCTCAGTGAATTAAATAATGACTATGTTGGTAATTTCTTAAGTAATCTAAGTCCCGAAAACAACAATGAATATAATTTGTGGAAAGCGACAAAATACCTTAAAAGAGCCCAAAAACGGAATATTCCAATTAAAAATTTAAATAATGCATGGTGTAGGTCGGACAAAAACAAAGCTGATGCATTCAAAACCTTTCTTGAGGAAACTTGTACACCTTTTTACTTTTGCAATCCAATGGCCGAAACTGAAATAAGAAACTTTCTTGATATTCCATGTCAAATGAGTTTACCCATAAAATTCTTTACCGTCCGAGAAGTTAAATGTGAAATATTAAATCTTAATACAAAGAAGTCTCCTGGGTATGATAATATAAATCCTAGAACAATAACATCATTGCCACAAAAATGATTTATTCTTTTAACTACATTATTAAACTCTGTCCTACGGCTAACACACTATCCTACTCAATGGAAGCTTGCAAAAATAATAATGCTCCCTAAGCCGAATAAGCCTGAAAACTCTATTAGCTTATATACCCCAATTAGTTTATTACCAATATTATCAAAACTGTTTGAGCGACTTCTTCAGAGAAGGCTACTTCCTATTCTGGAGTCAGTTAAAGTAATACCCTATCACCAATTCGGTTTTCGCCATCATCACGGAACCCCGGAGCAATGCCATAGGGTTGTTAAAACCATAAGAGAGGCTTTGGAAAACAAACATTATTGCTCTTCGGTGTTCTTGGATGTGAAACAAGCATTTGATAGGGTCTGGCATACAGGACTACTATTCAAATTAAAAAACATTTTACCCGCTCCATTTTATATTCTGCTTAAATCATATTTGGTCGATCGTAGTGTTTATGTTAATATTAATGAAGAGGATTCTGAAATCGGTACTATTAAGTCAGGTGTTCCTCAAGGTAGCGTATTGGGCATTCTTTTATATACGATATATACATAGGATATGCCAACTAATAATGACGTAATAATTGCTACTTATGCAGATGATACTGCAATATTAGCTTATAAACAGACTGCTTCTGAAGCTTCTATGGCTGTTCAAGGCAGATTGAAAAATCGACTCAAGTAACATTCTCCCTTAGAGAAGGCAACTGTCCACCTGTGTCTTTGAATGGAGTCGAAATTCCTGTAACCGAATGTGTAACATATCTGGGCTTAAATATAGATAAACGATTAACTTGGAAAAATCATATTAAATTGAAAAAAGATCAACTTGATAAGAAGACAAAATAAATGTACTAGTTATTAGGTCCTAAATCCCAACTAAGTTTGAGAAACATATGGACTTATGGGATCCAATTATGGGGAACCGCTTCCTATTCCAATATTGACATTTTACAAAGATATCAATCCAAAACTTTGAGATTTATCGCAGATGCTCCCTGGTTTGTTAGAAATGATGTAATCCACAATGACCTTAACGTTCCAAAAATTAAAGACGAAATTAGAAAATACAGCACTAACTACCTTAAAAGGTTAAGTAATCATCCAAATATTTTGGCAATAACTTTATTAGATGAAAGTGATGAATTAAGAAGATTGAGAAGACAGCATACATTAGATCTTCCTTTCCTACAGTAGACTTACATATATGAAACGTCCATATTTATTATGTAGCACCTCCCAACTCCCAAGCAGTTACTTGCGATTTGCGTTCCTATCTCACTACCATCGATATATATTATTATGCATTAATTTTAATAATAAAGTGTAGAAAAAATGTAGATATATATATTTGCTAAGTTTAATGGAACTTAGATACTCTGTTATTTTTAATTTTAGACTCATAAGATTTGCTTATTATTTTTATTGCAACTAAGGATATGTACACACAGAAAAAAAATTTTGCTATTTGCCATCTACAATTCAGACAGTTGGCACAACTTTATATTAGTTTTCACAACAAAGTTCGGTTAATGCAACAGAATTTTAGTTACAACACCCAAAATTTTCAGAAATCTAATGTAAATATCGTTGTAGTAACTCAATTTATAAGTTGTTACCATCAATATACACTTTTCAATTCGGTTGTCACTTTATTTCTCTATGTGTATAATAGTATCGAGAGGCATGTTTTCCCTTCTGTTTTCAGAAATGTTTCTAAATCTTCTAAATTTGATCGGGTTTCCTTTTTTAGTTCCCAAAATTACAATAGGTTTTTTATGCTGTTGAGATCTGGGTATTGTAGCGGCCACTCAAAAACTTGCACACCATTAGTGCTTAAAAAGTTGCGAGTTTGGCGACTTGTTGGCTTAAGATCGATTTCGTGTTGGAATACTCTACCAGAGGCCGTTTTTTACGAGAAGAGGGTAGCATTTGTAATTTCAGTATTACACGCTATTTTATGATATTCATATTTCCTACAATTTTAGTTAGGCAACCAATATCATAACGGGAGATAGCATCTATCAAAAAATACAAATGAGCCTCGTTTATTATAATATATGTGTTATTTCTTACCCCACACCAATATTGATCCACCCCACCCAGGTTTGACTGATGGTACTTTAATTCGAAGTGAATATCCTAAGAATAAAAACCAAGAATTAAACACCATCAGAAGCGATACCGTTATTTTTTCCGGGCCGTACTTGAAGATCATATAATTGTATCATATTAGAACTAATCCGATACATTATTAGATACAATAAGACCTAATTTATACAAATTGTATCAGAATTATGTCCTCATCCAAATGTATCAAATTATATTTAATTTTTATAGAATTGTATACAAATCTATGCAATTACATGTGACATAGGTACACTAAGGATATTATGTAGGCAACGACGGCAGCAATTGTAGTCAAAAACAAATGAAATTTCACTTGAAGAAATGATGACTAACATTTCATTAAATTCAACTAACATTTGTCATTTGTTTTTTTTGTTCAAAAAATGACTAACAATTGTAGTAAAAATTAACCACATATGTTAGTAAAAAATACACAAACATTTATTTTTTTTAAATATCAAAAAACGACTGTAAAAAATTAATGTAAAATCATAAAACAGTCATTTGATGTGGTTTGTTTTTTTAAATAAACTACAAGGTTAGTAAAAAATTAAATTTGTTCTACAAATGCTTGACATTTACATTAAAAATAAAGAAACTATATTACAACTCAAACAACTACAAATTTTTAAAGCAGAAATTCCCTCAGTGTAATCATATATAGATCGATATGTAATTGTATATTTTTACATATTGCTCTTTATGAAGTGTTATATAAATAAACAACATATAATTATATATTTGAGATATAATCTTATATGATTTTACATGAATATATATTTTGCAACATGTCCTTATAAATACCTGTATAACTATATCATAACTTTTTAGATGGGCGTTGATACCATGCGGGAAATGAAGGGTCGATTGATCCAAAGTGGTAATTCTGTGATGTATGATTGGGGAGCACGTCACGTAACTGGTGAAACCAAAATTGTAGTGCATCAAAAAGTGTTAATTTGGTTGAAATGTCCAATCACGTGACTATAGTTATGGTGACAAAACATTCACTAGTAGGCACCAGATACATAACGTAACTGGAGAACAAGTAACATAACATCAAAGTGTACTGAAGCAACTAGGATCGTTGCAGTTGAAGTTGCTACTGGTCTTTGAACTGGTTTAAAACCGCTAGCAGTGGATGAAAACATGGCAATTAGTACCAAAGGATGTAGTTCCTTGACTGCTACAAAGTGGACACAATACTGAAGAAATTTTTTATGTACCGACTTTGTGACAGTAGAAATGAAGACGTAACACTTCACTGGTTTAAAATAACAGAATACGGAACTGTTTAGACAGTGACAAAGTTTGTCGCCAAACGTCGCGATCTTAAAACTCGTTTGGCAAGTTAATTTTCGAAATCCCGACTGGCGATTTTTCGAGTGAATGGCGATTTTACACATAAAATATCGCTAACAGAAAACTATCACCAGAATATGATTTTTTGCACAACTTATTCAAAAACTTGAACCGCTTTACAAGAATATAAATTAAAATTTCAAAATTTCTGCATGTTGGTTTCTTGTTTAGATATTTTACAAGATTTTTGGTAACGATTTTTTATGTGTAAGTAATTGGCGAGTTTTAAAAATTTCTTTGGGAACAAAATTGAAACTGAGTATATATTTTTCACTCTGCTTTATAAGTTATACATTAAAGTTGTGCAGCTCCTTCTTTTTATAAAGATATTATTGTGAACTGGAACATACAAAATTATAACTATAAAACAAAAAAATTAGTAGAAATTGTTTGATAATACCAATGTTAGCAAATAAAGAAAAAACTTGGGAAAAATATTTAAATTGTTATAAAGAATTTAATGTTATAGTTTTGTGTTGGGTATATACAAAATAAACTAATTTTAAAATTGATTTTTGTTGTGCCTTTCTGAAGTTTTTTTGAGCCGGTGGTATAACACGCTGTTTTGAATAAGTACAGTGACTTTTTTCGAACGGGAAATTTAGCAACCCTCACATTATATGAAACACGGCGAATTAAAACGTGACAGGCTTCTTACTAAATACTTTTCGCATGCCCGGCGACATGTACCCCTTAGAAAAGTGCAGTGGTACTTTACAAAACTATTCCACACAAACTACCTCTATAACAGAACACATTGCGTTTAATATATGACCAGTTTTCCTTCAACAATTTTTCTCTAGTTCTACGACACGTACACCTGCACTAGGGCGGGACGATTTAAAAATCGCTCAACGTTCAAGGAAAATCGTATTCTAGGGATCAAAATAAGAAACTTTGCCGAAGGAACCATACCTCTAAAACGAATTCTGATGTCACGACTTTTGACCCAAAGGGTCAAATTTTGAAAAATCCTACTTTAATATTTCAGAAAGTAGGAGGAACCTCTCCAAGATTATTGGAGCTACTTCTTCTCCGGGAGAAGTAGATTAATGCATAGTAGATTAATGCATAAATCATCATTCTAGGTGACCGTTAAGGGGTTGAAATTTAAGTTGAAAGAGGGCCTTTTTAGCCGTGTTTTTATAGCAAAATGTACAAATCTCGGGATAGAGATATTTCAGAAAGTAGGAGGAGTCTTTCCAAGATTAGGGTCTCTATTTCTTCTCCGGAAGACGCTCTAGCATATTAATGTATAAATTACATTGGATTGGATTGGGTTGGATTCGATTGGGGCACTCTAAATGGGTCAAAGTGGAATTTTTCAAAATTTGACCCTACCGGGTCAAAAGTCGGGGCATCAGAATTCGTTTTAGAGGTATGGTTCCTTCGGCAAAGTTTCATATTTTGATCCCTAGAATACGATTTTTGCCTCCATACAAATCGACCCGGCCTAACCAACACCCGTCACGTGATAATTTTTGTCCCACTGGTTCTGTTGCATATCACATAAATCCTCAAATGGTCTCATGCTTTGACACTACCTATTTCTAATTTGTCCCGTAGTATATTCATTTCAGTCGGTATGGTGATAGGTTACCTTGGTCATGTTATTCGCTACGTCACACTGTGCTCCACAGGTAGCAATTGTCACCTACTATGACAAGCCCATGTTAAAAGTACCGGTCACTTTCATATAACAGAACCGGAACTAGGACTGTTTCATACACACAAAGTTCTAGTCACGTGACCATGCCAGTGACTGGTACATTTCCCGCAGGGTAGCTTTAACATTTTCATGCAACTAAATGAAAAAAAAAACCGAAAGGTCTACTTTAGCAAACATTACCTTATTAATATAAATTTTTCGGATCAGTAATATTTACAAATTGTTGTTGAATTTGATAAAAAAAATTTGTTCAAAACAAAAATACTATTATTTATTAAGTGTAAACATCGTATACTTAATATTAAATCGTATTAATATATTACTTATACGTCACAGTGTCCACAATACATTTTTTAGCAAAAGGAAAAACTGTTTAAAGCTGCATTTACATTTACCATCAAAATCCAATTTAAACTAGATTTCGATCATATGGCAGTGTACAAAATGATACATGTACCAGATTTCGAGCCAACAATGAGTAGTTTTTAAAAACTGCTTGTATTGACTTGTCAAATTCCATACAAATTTGAAATCCAAAAACTAAAAGTTTTTAAAAACTACTAGTTTTTGGTTTTAGTATAAATCTAGTATTTTATACTTTTACATTTTAAACCTCCGCTTGTTACTGTAAAAAAAAAAAACAAAAGTAAATAAATTTCAATCTAAAACCCAATACTATCACAAATGACACACCAGTTGGTTTGTTTATCTTGTAATACTATCATCAGCCAATATGCTTTAATATAGATATTCCAAGTATACATATCAAGTTTATTCTTGGACTGGTCTTTTACTAAATAAAAAAAAAAAAAAACAAACGATTCACGTTAAATCGACCATTTTAATTGTGGGGTTTAAACTGCATGAGTGTATTGCTGCAGGACTATCTATATGCTACAGACTGAAATTCAAAGAACTGTCTAATGGTATATTTTTGCACTAGTGCGTTGTTGGCATTTCGATAAGATTTTTTCAATATAAAATCGTTGTATGGAATAATTTAAATTGAAAGGCATTACCGTTTGTTATATTAAATTGTTTAAACTTGTTGAATTTTTTAAAGATATAAAAACAGATTTTCGAAAAGATTAATGAGTGGTTAAAATTGTATTAAAAACTTGGTTAATGTTTAATTTGCCTTCAAATTAAAAAAAAAAAAATAAATAAAAAAAAATTATTTGAAAATTATGTATCGCTGACTGGCACAATTATAATTAATCTTTTTTAAGTCGAAATTACACTAGTTTGCAGCCACTTTACGCTCTAAAGGTCAATAAAATGTGTCAAACTAAATAGCATTTTAAAATTCCTTAAAGGAAATTTCGCTTTAAGCAGGTCTAAATTAATGTAAGCTAGTGTTATTAAAATGCATATTCCGATTTAATTATTCTCTTTGATTAGCTTTTAAAAATTTGCTATTTTTGTATGCAAATGAGTTTTTTTTTCTATGGACAGTGCATATTAAGAATTAATTTTTCATAAATTTTTGCTTTCTACATGAGCTGAAACGTAAATATTATTTTTATGGCATATTCATAGAGTAAAAACATAAATTCATTCATTTTTATCAATCTCATTAACACATTGTTATCATAGCTAACGAAGCTTTATTGTTTGTCTACAACATATTCATTAGGATGGCGTTAATATTTTATTTTTCAGTTTGAAGACAATTATTAAGGGTCCAAAAATAAATCAATTTCTTATAAATTAAAGTCATCGAAAAAAGTTCTGCTACCAGATAAATTACACTGTTCAAGCTTTTAACACGAAATTTCTGGTACTAACGTGAAAACCATATGGTTGTGTTTGGATGAGCCCCCTGACTACTACTCCACCGATGAAAGTGCCAGTTTGGCTTATTGGGAAAAATTTATGGGGTTTTTTTTTTAATTTCGATCAATTCCACAATTTTTGACCATTTTCAGCCCATTTAAGCCCATTTCAGTCGCTTTTCCTGTATTCAAAATTTCTTGTGTTATTATTATACGGCTCACAATTACTATTTCCACCATTATAACGCACATTTCAACTGAGAAAATCAAAATGTTTAGCCTATTTTCATGATTTTTGCCCATTTTCATCGATTTTCCCCATTTTTTTGCTGTTTTTATGCGCTTTTTGTAGTTCTTGCGCAAACTTATCGACATAATTCTTACCGTTTTTCCGTTTTACAATATATCATGCAATATTATTGCCATTTCAAGCAACTCAGCACACTTTTTAATACAAAAACCATCCTTGTTTACGCTTTTTCGGATGATTTTCGCGTTTTTTATTGATTTAAATAAATTTTTTGTGGTTGAATACATTTTTTCGGTATAAAAATTAATGGAAATGCGTGTTTCTCCGTATAAATGTAATTCATTTTAAATTGGCAATTGAAATAGAGAAATAAGCAATGGAATATCATTCGTTATCCTCCAATTCCATTAACAAATTCCAGCAAAGATCTGCCAAAAGTGAATCTAATTTTTTTCCACTATACCAGTGTTCCAACTGTGCTGATACCTGGTGGAAACGTTCCCCATGCTCGTCTGATTCAGACGGCAACTGACGCTCGAAGTGATCCTGGTGGTGATGCATGAAATGCAGTTTCAACGACATTCGAACACCGAACACTTTGGTAAATATATTCCATCGCCTTTCTTCTGTTCATACCCACAACATTATTTTTACATACGTAGCACATGTTTTTTTCGTGGTCGACTGGCTCTGACCAAATCATCGGTATTCCATATGGCATGCTTTCCCGTCGACCTTTTCGCCAATCATACAAACGTGCTACACACGATGAACAAGCCTTTTTAGGCATCCAGTCAACATTACGAATCACTGGAATATTGAAGTACTGCTCGTACAATGTTACAATTTCATCAGTAATTTTTTTCTTAGACGACATAATGGTCCACTTTCCTCACATATAACAGTAATGATTGAATTTTTTCAGGCATTCATCCATTTTTTACCGTAAAAATTAATCACTTCAAACTGCAAACTTTATTTATACTTTTATTACTTTTTCGTCACTTTAAAAAAATCGTACTTTACGCGTTCGGAGACACTTGTTGAATGACAAAAATCGATCAATGAACACCTATAAAAAATAAAAAATGGATGGCTATATACCTAATTCGTGTACGTTTGTGTAAAAAAAATTTGTGTAAAAAAATCATGCAGGTAGCCAACGAAAAAAACCAAAATAATTAAAAAAAGTACACTTTCCTTTTTTCCTTTTAATTGTCCACGCACATTACCGAAAAGCGTAAAAAAGGATGGTTTTTGTATTAAAAAGTGTGTTGAGTTGCATGAAATGGCAATAATATTGCATAATATATTGTAAAAAGGAAAAACGGTAGGAATTGTGTCGATAAGTTTTCGCAAGAACTACAAAAAGCGCATAAAAACAACAAAAAAATGGGGAAAATCGATGAAAAATGGGCAAAAATCATGAAAATAGGCTAAAAATTTTGATTTTCTCAGTTGAAATGTGCGTTCTAATGGTGGTAATAGTAATTGTGAGCCGTATAAAGATAACACAAGAAATTTTGAATACAGGAAAAGCGACTTAAATGGGCTTAAATGGGCTGAAAATGGTCAAAAATTGACGAATTGACCGAAATTCAAAAAAAAACCCCATAAATTTTTCCCAATGAGCCAAATTGGCACTTTCATCGGTGGAGTAGTAGTCAGGGGGCTCATCAAAACACAACCATATGGTTTTCACGTTAGTACCATTTTACAACTAGAACAGTGTTATATATATTCTTGATTAGCATGAATGACGAAGTCGTTATAGCTGTGTTCGTCTGTTGAAATACAAAATACTCCGCTGGTATAAAAGAGGGGTTTGTAGTTTTCGGTCAAATCATTTTTTGATATCATAAACAGTTTGGTATTAAAAATTAGCTAAATCGGTTGCCGGCTTCAAAAATTATTAGCGAAAACATAATGTCACCTCGAAATTTTTGATACAAAACGGTTTTAACCTATTTTCGCCAATGTGTTCTTAAAGACAGGACTATTTTCAAGGGCCTACAGCACTTTATAGGTATGGCATGTTCATAAACTCATGTTCATAAAAATCATATGAAAGTTTGAAGCATTGGCTACAAATGTGGTTTAAAAAATTCTAAAACTTGATATCCCACGGCTGATGTATAATTGTGTGAACATTTTTTTTTTTTACTTTTTTTCAAAAACTATTTCACAATATTAGGCAGTTTGGCGTAATAGATGTGGTATGGTAATTTTAATGAAGGCATATAAAAAATTGATTTTTTCAATATGCTGGTAGAATAGAAGGGGGAGATGTCACCACTGGGACACTTGCGTCATTTCCATATTGTTAACTTCTACTTAACATCTTGTCGTTAATAGATTTTTCTTTGTGTTTTCGGGGTTGCAAAAAAAAAAAATAAAATAAAAGACAGTCAGTTTATATGGTAAATATTCTTACAGTAATTACATGTAGATCATTCGGGAAGTAAATAGTAGTAGTTGATTTAACTGATATTGTAGTAATTCTTCTATAAGGCAATGGAACACTACTATTTTAGACCGACATTTCAAAAAATAACTAACCAAGAATACTGTACTCCTGTAACAGTTATTTTGAGTAGTTGTTTTAGTATTTTAATAAACAACTAACAAAACAGTAAATTTTGTTATTATTGATATGCTCATAGTTTGCAAATAATAATTTAAAAATATCATTGTATCTCCAATGCACGAAAACGTCATAACTGGAAAACCGTATGGATATTTGACTTTCAATTTTAAATATGATGTATGAAATACAAATTTTTAATGAAATGAAAAGAAAAAATATATAATAGTTTTTACAACTTGTGTAGTCGTGTTATGTTGGTATTTTTGACCGGTTAGTTAGTCGTTTTTAATACTATTGTAGTTGTTAGTCATTTTATTTTTATTGCAGTCATCGCCTTTTTGACTACATTTGTACTCATTTCAACTGTAATTTTTATTAATTTCTACCTTCTTTATTTCCTGAGTGTATCGTTGGTATTAATTTATAACATAATCACGTATTTGTTGAAATTAGTTTTTAAAAATAGGGAAAAACTAATTTTGCGGGTACCCGATCATGGGGTATATAAGAAAGGGAGTATTTCTTGAACTAGTTTTAATGACGTTTTTTCTCCAAACAAAAGAAGTTTTCTTAGCAATGGGAATGAAAAGTTCTTAAACTTTGTAAAAAAGATTCATAGTTTTAATGAAACTACTTTTAATAAACATTTTTTAATGAGTCACGAATTCCAATTGGAGCTTATAATAGCTTATTGTAAACACTTGATAAGCCACATTTTGAATGGAGTCTTTCTTAAACACTTGTCACACGTATATAAAGTATAAAAGTCATGCAATAGCTATATTTCATTAATTTATTCACTTTTTAAAAGACGAAATCTAACCAAAAATTAAATGTGGCTTATCAAGTTTTTACAATAAGCCGTTCCATTCATAGATCTAAAGCAAAAGTTCATTGACATCATGCAGATAATTCTCTGAGTTCAGGTGGGTTAGTTTCGTCAGCATAAATTGGTAGCATTTTAAGAAACGCATACTTTATATTAATTCGTTATATCGTTATAAATATTGCACTACACAGACTAAAACAATTGGGACTGGACTAAACAAATTGGGAAAAAGAACAAATTTTTTGATTTTTTTGCCATATCCGCAGCTAATGATATTTATTTTAATAATAATTAGTAAAGAAATGAGTTTTCCACCAAAACTGTTATATTTATAGCTGACAAATGTGCCCCATAGGTTGGCCCATTTAGCCGATTTGAATTACTTTGAAAATCATAAAAAAAAGAAATAAGTATCATAAAGATGACAGATGTTTTAAAAAAAGAAAAAGATATGTAGGATTTTGGGTTAAAAAAGAGTTTTTCAAAAAAAAAAAAAATAGTTGGTTTAGGAGCAATAGCGTTTTAAAAACAAGTGACGAATATCGCCTTCTACTATAGCTTTTTAAAAAAGTTGTCCTTAAAAATGAGGCTAAAAGAATAATGCAATTTTTTTGCAATATAAAAAAAAATATATATTAACCATTTGCGCACAAACCGTTGAGGAATGAATTTTAATTTCTTATACCACCTCTAGAAGGCGCGTTTCAAAAATACTAATTGGGAATCCGTTAAAAAACTCGCAAGGGTTTTGTAAAAAACTCACAAGGGTTTCTGTGCCGGGAATTCCCCGGAATAGCGCTCTTTCTTTAATACCGCAAGCCCGGGAATTTTGTGCGGCATTTCCCGGTATTTTTTCCATAGAATCACAGAACTTGTAGTACATATTAAAAAATTTGAGTATTTTATTTGAAATTGAAATATAATAGTTTGATTTTTTTAAATTATTATAAATAAAAAATATTTCAAATTAAAGAACAATAAAAATTGTCGTTAAAAAAACATTATTTGGAATTCAAAAACTATTTATATTTTCGGAATTTTAATTGATTCTTTTTATTGTTTTTTTTTTTTCTTCATTTAAATTAATTTAAATTTAACAATTGAATCAAAGAAATGCTATTTAAAATCACTAGTGCATTTGATAAACATTTGACATGCTTGTGAAAACAAGAACAGACTAATTCGACTAAAACTGCTGGCGAAAAATAGTCACTTTTAATATTTTTTTATTGATAATTTCTACCCTCAAGCATGTAAAAATAGCAGAAAAAGCTACAAAAGATTAGTTAAAAATGACCCTGCATAAAAAACTGCTAAATTTAACAGATTTTTTTTTTGCTAAATATCAATAAAATACGAACAGCAAAAATAAAAATGTAAACTTTGCAAAATTTTAGTTATATTCGATGTGAATTTTAGTTAATTGAAAATAGCATTTTACTTGTAAAATTAGCTAAAACTTTTACTAAATATTTGTAGACTCAAAATAGCAACCAAAAACTGTATTATTAACAAAAATTTTGCTATATTTACCTCAAATTTAGTAGAGTGCAAATAACAGTTTATTTTGGTAAAAGCAAAAGAAATTTTTGCTAAAATATTGTAGATTGCTGATTTCATAAGGACAGACTTTTTTATTCGAATTAAAAAAAAAGTAAAAAAAAATTTAACATTTCACATTATTTACTGATTGTTTGGTCTACTAATATTTAGAAAATGTTATTTCTGATTTTAGCAGATTATTTTGATTCTTTCAATTAACTAAAATTTAGCTCAAATATAACTAAATTTTTGTAAATTCAACAGATTTATCTTTGCTATTCTTATATTACTAATATTTAATAAAAAAACTGCATTTTTTCTTCAAGCTCATTTTAGTTGGAGAATACGTTGGTGTACAAAACTGGTTTCAACGTAAATTATGAAATCTAGATACCTTTGGTTTTGTAATTTGTTAATACCTCAAATTGTTTTTCATTTTGATGTATTCGTTTTTTGATACTTGGAATAAATTGTTGAATATTTTGTATAAAACTAAAATAACGTCGTGGTTTATTGGTTATGATCATTACAATTTTCAACTAATTTTTATTAGCTTTTTTTTTTGCTATTTATTTTTTATATCTGCTAAGAACTTGTGGACCTAGAAATATAAATTTTTAGATTTCACATTTTACATTTATATTTTGAATTGAAAATGTATGTTTTTAATTTCGCTTTTTTTTTAATATTAAATACAAATTATAAATTGTTAACTTAAAATCGTTTGAAACTTCTGTAAAACAGCAAATTTGTTCGCAAATCAAAACGAAAATTATATTGAGTAAATATATTGATTTAACCCTAAATCCGATAGTGCGATTTTTCCCACATTAAATGTTAAAAGGAAAATTTCTAGATGAAATAATACAAAACGGCGCTTTAAAGAATGTACGAAACTAAGGATTATTGAATATTGTGGTAACTTAAAAGAATTTCAAAAATATTCTTCCAGAATTCCAAATTTCAGCTTTCTACATAAAGTATTTGTGTTGTCATATGGCGTGTTTCGGATTAATAAATTTATTTTTATAATAAACGTCGAATTATTCAAGCACAAATTATGTGAAACTTAACGAAAGAATATAATTTAACCATCTCACTAGCCTTGTACACTGTGGACATATTACTTTTTTCCAGTTTTCAAAAAAGTTATGGCATAAATCTTTTTAAGATTTAATGCAAATTATTGTGGCCAGAAAGTCCTCAAACGATGACTATTATCCAGTTGATTACGGAAAAAAAATCGAGAATACTTATTGTTCGATACTAGTATTTTTGAGAATTTTGTGCAAAATTGAGCTCTAGTTAAATAATGCTGAGCATATTGTTAAAAAATAATAAATATAATTACTTGATTCAAACTAAATGATGTTGTGGTGACCGAAATTAATCTTTTGAAATTTTATAAATGGTTTTCCAGTAATATGCTCAGCGTTGTCAACTTTTAAAAACTTCTTTGCCCAAAAATTTTAAAAATACACTGCGGAGAAGGCGGGTAGCAACTATAAGTATGTACCCTCAAAAAATGTTTGGTGTTTATCCATAAACAGCTCACTTATACATAACATTTGAGTACATAACGAAGTTTCCAAACTTTTTAAGTTCATAATCAAAAATTTACTAAATTTTAGTAGACCCAAAAATCTGAAATTTTCAACGTTTTTTTCGATATTTTTTTTTTAACCGTATAAAAATCGGACCTTCTGAAATCAGCAGTCTACTACAATATAGCAACTATTTTTGTTGATTTAAGCAGTTTATAGTGTTACTTGCATTCAACTACATTTAAGGTAAATAAAGGGTGTCCCAAGAAGAGCGCAATTTTTAAATTTTAAATAAAACACAGATAGTTAAAAAAAAATCGTGAAACTTTATTATATCGTAAAGTAGACAGAATGAGGTTATGTATGGAACAATATATCGTGCAGATGGCCGCCGCGGCTTTGCTGGCATGCACGCGATCTTTTAATGAAATTTTCAATGACCGTTTTGCATGAATGCTGCGGTATTTCATTACTGCAGCGTCCAGTTTCCTCTTTTAAGGCTTGAGTCGTCGTCGGCTTGTTCGCGTAAACCATCGACTTCAAAAAACCCCAAAGAAAAAAATCTAATGGTGTTAAATCGCACGATCTAGGCGGCCAATTCTGATCTCCAAAACGCGAAATAACACGACCGGGAAATGACTGATGCAGCAATTGAATTGTTTCTCTGGCTGTATGACATGTGGCGCCGTCTTTTTGGAACCACATGCCCTCCACATTCATTTCTTCAATTCTAGGCAAGAAAAAACTGGTTATCATTTCACGATACCGAACACCATTGACTGTTTGCGCTTGACCTGGCTCATTTTCATAAAAAAAAGGTCCAATGATTCCTCCCGCCCAAAAACCACACCACACAGTGACACGTTGAGGATGCATTTGCTTCTCGTGAATCACTCGAGGATTTCGTCACTGAAGATGATTTTTGCGAACTGTAGTCGCAAAACTTTCACCATTTTGGTAAAACAATTTCACAATGAGAATGCGTTGTTCATTCGTGTAGCGCTCCATTTTTACTAACCTCGTACCTTCCACTAGCAAACAATAACAATTTTTCAAATGTCAAACAATGACACTTCGAATGTTGCCAGATTTAAAAATTGCGTTCTTCTTGGGACACCCTTTATAACAAAAATTTTGTTGATATTACAGAATTTATTTTCTGTTTCTTGTCCACAAATATTTAACAAAAGTTTTCGTAAATTTAGCAGAGTAACGTGTTAATTTCAATTAACCAAAATTCAACTCAAATATAACTATAATTTTGTACATTTAAAATTTGCTGTTCTTATCTTAATAATATTTTGAAAAAATAATGTGTTAAATTAAGAAATTTTTTCTGCAACGTAATTTTTAACAAATTTGTTGTAGCTTTTTTCTACCACCCAGCAAAATTTTTTAAAACAGATTACCTCTAAACCTGTTCTAGACCAACTTCTTTTACCACCGGTTACATAGAACCGGTTCTAGAACAGGTTCCAGGGAGTCGAAATGTAAGGCGTCACTGTCCTAGAACCAGTTATATAACTGGTTCTAGAACCGGTTCTAAAGCAACATGTTCTTGTTTGAAGGTAAAAAACCTATTGCAAATTAGACAAACCCCATATAAAAAGAACCAGTTGCAGAACCGAAATTAGAACCTGTTATAATAGAGTATAAGCTGTTTTGCTACCAGTTATTTGGATTTTACTATTTTACTGGGTATTTTTACAGGTTTATTTCTATAAGTCCAATAGCTGTCAGAAATATTTGTCAACCTAATACTAATGCATTTATTAAACATTTTCTTCTTAGTAGTATATATGTGTGCCATTTTAAATATCAACTTAACTAAAATAATAATATTGGTTGTTTCCATATTCTGAAGTACGTACACACAGAGAGAAATAAAGTGCCAACCGAATTGAAAAGTGTATTTTAATGTTAACAACTTATAAATGCAGCTAGTACAACGATATTTATCTTAGATATCTGAATATTTTGGGTGTTGCAACGAAACTTTTGTTGAATTAACTGAACTTAGTTGTGGGAACTAATGTTTAGTTGTGCCAATAGACTGAAATTCGTAATAACCGACTTTAAGTCGAAGTAACCGAATTTCAGTTGGCAAACAGTTAAATTTTTCTCTGTGTCTATTCATACTGAAAATAACCATGTCATATAAAACACAAGTGACAATTTATAAAATACAATATTTTATAACGAAAGCACGTATTTTAACAATACGTTAGATATTTATTTTTAAATCAAAGCAACAAACAAGCAAAATATATTTTAACATTGATTACACAGTGGCGCAATATTCAACTTATTGACTCCAAACAAAAAAACACTTATCCCAGCCGAAAGTACTCGATGAGAGGAGAAAAGTAATTTCTGGATTTTGCTAGATTGGTTGCCGTTCGTTTTTTATGAGCCTCTATAGTTTTTTCGTCAAATTCGATTTTGAGCACTTTTTTGCAATTTTCTTCTATTTTTCGCATGGCCATAGCTCGAAAAATGCTGTGAATTTTTTTTTGCAGTCTTCAGCAAAGTTGTAGCTCTTGACTCGGCCAACAAAAATGCTGAATATATTAAGTCGAAAAAATTTCATCTTCATGCTCAAAACCCCAAAAATGTCGAAAAAATGTAGCCTATAAAATTATGAACAACTTTCCAGTACATACTAACTTCATACGACCACTCCTTGATACGGATTTTGCCATACAAATGTGATTAATTTTAATTTTTTTTTTTTTTGATTTTATTGTTTTTATTGAGCAAAAGTTTAAAAAAGGCACATGTTTTTTTTTGCAATTTAGTATTGAATTTTCTGATTAAAGTGAAAAACATGAAAATATGTGAAAGAGTATGAAGAAAAGTATTCAGCATTTTTGTTGGCCGAGTCAAGAGCTACAACTTTGCTGGAAACTGAAAAAAAAAATTCACAGCATTTTTCGAGCTATGGCCATGCGAAAAATAGAAGAAAATTGCAAAAAAGTGCTCAAAATCGAATTTGGCGAAAAAACTATAGAGGCTCATAAAAAACGAACGGCAACCAATCTAGCAAAATCCAGAAATTACTTTTCTCCTCTCATCGAGTACTTTCGGCTGGGATAAGTGTTTTTTTATTTGGAATTTTTGTGTTGCACTGTGTTATAAAAATGTTCAAAATATATTGGCAATTTAAGTAAATTCTGCTCAAATGGTTCTGATAAATTACACTAACGATGTGATAATTGGAAATTACACTTTTTTAAAATATTTTAGAATTTTTTCTAAAAATAAAATTTCTAATAAAATTCCTATGTCGGAAAATTAAATTTGTTGGGCTGAATTAACTCAGTATAGACCAACAATATAACAATATTTCAACCCATTACTTTTAAAGGTCTATGTTTTTTAGCGAATAAATTTGAACAAGTGCTTCAAAATTCAAAAACTATTTTAACATCTTGACTCCAAATAAAATTATCACGAACTGTTATCCAGAGTTACCAAATAATTATGTGAATAAAATAAAATTTATTTTGTTTTTACTCAAAACATAAATAATGAATACTTTTCATGAAAATACTACACAGAGAGAATTCTTTGGACGAGTTTTAATGAAATTTTTTTAATAAGTTTTCTTCACAATGTGAATGACAAATTTCTTAAACTTCATAAAAAACCTTCATAGTTTTAATTTAACTACAGGGTCCGCCATCTAACGTTTTTTTTTTCAACTAGTGCTTATTTCGTGAATGGTAACACTTAGCTCTCATGTCTGATTTGACAGATAATTAGTTTTATCCTTCCGCTGAACGAATATGGTTGTGTATATGCTTGAACAACGCTGGGAAATATTGCGACATTACTTTGAAAATCATGGTAATGTTGCAGAATGTGTGCCGATACACCCAAAACGAGTCACTGTTTGGTGCGGATTTTGGTCCAGAGGCATAATTGGTCCATTTTTCTTCGAAAATGAGCAAGGAGTGGCCGTTACAGTCAATGGCGATCGTTAACGGGCCATGTTGAACGTATTTTTGTTCACAAAAATTGAAGAGGAGGAAATACAGCTGCACACAATCGATAATGTGCTTAAAAATTGGACCGATCGTGTAGGCTACTGCATGGCCAGCCGAGGCAGCCATTCGAATGAAATTATTTTCCATTATTAACCGGAAGGATTGTACTTTCAAATAAAAAAAGAAATTTGAGAAAATATTCAGTAGTTTTTTTTTTATAGCATTTTCAAAAAAAAAAAAGTTATTTGGCGGACCCTTTATTTTGTAATGAAACTTGTTTATTACTGGTAAGAAATTTGTAGTAAATAATATGAAAATTTTCATTATATTTTATGAAAACCTGCATTAATAAACATCTGCTCTGGAGTGACCACGTCAGTATTACAACTGGAAAAATTAATGGAATGTTAAGGAACTTGTGGTGTACACAATGGTATATTCGTCTAGAGGTTAGAATGCTTCTGGCCAAAACATATCTAATACCTACTTTATTATATGGCTATGAACTGTATTCTGGTTGTGATGCTTCTAGTTTGAGTAAACTGAAAATAGCTTTTAATAATATTACACGATACGTCTTTGGTATTAGCCGTTTTAGTAGAATATCGCATTATTCTAAACAGCTCTTTGGAGTACCATTCGAGAACCTGCTGAAATGTAGATCGCTAATTTACCTCCATAAAATAATAAATACACGTCAACCACAATATTTGTATGATCAAATTATACCCTTTAGATCAGAAAGAGGCTATCGTATTATTCAAATACCGCACAGGACCCATTTTTCGGATCAACATTTTTTATTTATACCATTAGTATATGGAATCATCTTCCCAATCATTTACAGGTAGTCCGCAGCGCAATGCAATTTAAAAAATTTATATTTGATTATTACAAATAATTTTTCTTGTAACTTTTTTTTTTTTTTTTTGTCTAAAATATTTAAAAAATGTTATATTAAACTTTTTATAAAACATTTTATTACTTTCATATTTTATTTATTATATAATTAAAAAAATTGCTTTTTATTATTTAATTTTTATTAACGTTCTTGTAAGAAGAATTTATGTTTTCTACAATTATTTAAATTTTGTATTAGTATTAGTATTTAAATTTTTAATTGTATTTAATTTAAACTATATTCATTGTAACTATTCCTGTAATTCAGTGCTTTCATATAAGATAAATTCTTTGCACTGAACATTAAGAGATAAATAAAAATAAATAAATAAATACATAATTTAATGAAACGTTATAATGGTCAAGTTTCAGTGACAGTTCATAGATCTAATACAACAATTTATTGATATCATGCAAATAATTCTCTCTATACATTTAAAAAAAATAGTTGAACTTAAAAAAAACTTATATTTCTAAATGTTTCTAAATAAGGGGCATTAAAGATTACAAAAGCTCAAGGTTGGCGTTCAATAACTTTTCAAAATAATGGTGGTTGGCTACCACGGTAAAATTAAGATCGAAATGAAATTTTTAAAACAGCGATTACACTAAAGACAAGTTTTTCTAATATAACCGGTTATATTTAGCTATTTGACCTGTTTGATTCTCAAATATCGTGAACTAAAGTCAAAATAATGCTAAAATACCGAAACGACGATATATAACGTTATTTAATTAATTAAACTTAATTTAATGAGTAGAATTTTGAAATAAGCCCTGTTATAGCAGATGCTATTGGAATTGTGGTTTAAAAACTTCCATATCGAAATTTGATGTGGGCATGATGGCCTTTGGGTAGTGTTTGAAAATTATTCAAGTTCGAGGACATACTCTATATTTTTTTATTATGTTATTGCCCTAACAAATAATCTATAGACTTTTTGTTTTCAAATTTATTAATTGACCACTTTTAGGAATGTGTTGATAGATCTATTTCGGAACTTTTCTATGTTCCCATCATCAGAACACGTTCTGACAGAAGTGACAATCCCATGCAAACATCAAACATTCATACAACCACATTTTCCCATTAAATGAGAACTAATATTTGAGCTCGAGTTCTACCTTTGGTACAATACACGCTTTTTGTTTTTATTCTCCCTTTTATTTTCACACTTGTTTTGTTTTGTTTAAAATCAAGATGTAAAGGAGGAGTAAACAACATTCCTGAAAGTGATCAATTAATAAATTTAAAAACAAAAACTCTATAGAATATTTATAAGGACAATATCCTAATAAAGAAATATGGAATATGGCCTCACACTTAAATAATTTTCATTTTCATTGCACAATTAAGGGTCGAAAAAGCATAATTTTTATTTATAATAAAAATTTTATTAAACTTGTAAAAAGGCAAAGTACGGTCTGGTTTACTCCCCCTTTACATCTTGTTTTTAAACAAGTGAGAAAATAAAAAGGAAAATAAAATCAAAAAGCGTGTATTATATATATACCAAAGGTAGAGGGTGCACATAACAAACAAGTTTTCAATTTATTTTTAATCAATGGTGATAGTTTTTAACTTCGAGCTCATATATTAGTTCTCATTTAGTGAGAAAACCAGTTTATATGAATGTTTGATGTTTTGCATGGGATTGTCAATTCTTTCAAAACGTGTTCTGATGATGGGAACCTAGAAAATTCCTTAAATAAATAAATCAACACATTCCTGGAAGTTGTCAATTAATGAATTTGAAAACAAAAACTCTATAGATTATTTGTTACGACAAAATCCTAATAAAGTAATATAGAGTATGGCCGCGAACTTGAATAATTTTCATTTTCATTGCACAATTAAAGGTCAAAAAAACATAATTTTTATTTTTAATAAAAATTATATCAAACTTGTCGAATTTTTGACTTAAAATCACGGTTTACTGGATATTTAAAAACCACAATTAATTTTAATGCTCCCCGGTAGGTTAGTTGGTAGCATGCTAGCTTATCAGTTTGGGGGGTCGCGAGTTCGATTCCCATCAGTGACACTGGTATGTTTACGCTACAAAAAGCAGAAAGCCATAGTTATCCTGTTAGGATAATATGATAACATTTCTAATTATATGATTATAAATATAAAATTATAAAGTTATCGTAATCAGTTAAAGAGAAAATGTACAGTTAATTCCAAATAATTATACTTTTTTTAAATTATGTTTTTAAAACTAATTAAATTTCATTTGCTCCATAAATATTAATTTCTTAAAAGTTTTAACAAAATGTACAAATAATGTTAATTTTGAAGAATTTCGCGCAACAAAGTTAATGAGCCAGAGCAAAACTTTGTTTAGATAAAGGAGAACACCCTGGCGTTTGAAATAAATTTGTGATTGTATTTAAAGTCTGTCTGTATCAGTGTTTGTTATATAGAAAAGCAAAAACACATTATGTATTTTTTGCACAAATTTCACAAAGTCCGTATACATTTTGCATTTTATTTTTTATTTTTGTTTTTTAATGCTCCTCTTATTTTATGTTGTAAAATGATAAACTTTAAAAGTTTTCAACTTTTATTACGGTCGTACACTTTATCTGTTAAGGGCACATCAGCGACACATAAAATCAGTTGAAAAAGTTTCATCATATTGATGAAAACGTTTAATCAATCGTTTGTTATCAATTCTTTAGCATATTTATGAAGTTTTTATAGATATGATGCAAAGTTTCATAAAAACGTATGGCAAATGTTTCATAAATCTTCATCGTTTCATAAAAAGGTTTAATAAAACTTGTGAAGACCTTTTTTTTTTCTTGTTTTCCTATCAACTGAAACTCAGAATTAGCATTAAAATTTATAAATGTCAAATGTAAATTAAAAATTTTCATTTAAAATTAAGAGAAACCTAGGAAGTGTAGTCACTCCATTAGTATATACTATTTGGTTCCGTATGATCAAAGAGTATATATAAATAGAGATACTACACTGCATACGCCTCTCAGCAACAAAATACCGAACTCTGGTAAACAAATGAAAACATTTTTTTACACTAAAAAAAAAAAAAATAATAATGGCAACTTGTTGATAAAAAATTGTTGCTTAAAACACTCACTTTTATTTTGCTTATATTTCGTTATTTTCAATTAAAATTTTATTAATTTTAGTATTCGAGATAAATAAAAACTTTCTTAAATTTTTATTCAAAAGCATGATACAAATTAATTTAAACATTTTAAAACATGTTGTTAGTTATTGGGTGCGAGTTTACGAACAAATAAAAAGATGGCACATTAAGACAGACTGAGGTGGAGTAAACGAGTAACTCGGTTTTGAGGTTCTAAGGAAAGGTTCTAATTCTGAAATGTATTTTATAGTGTCCGACCGAACAGTTCGGCCAGAAAATGTATTTGGTCTGTATTCGGTATTTTAAAGTATTATGGACAAATTTGGCTGATGGAAAAATGTTTATTGGGCTGATTAGATGCTATTTTGAGTGTCAAATTTGAAGAAAAGTCTGTAGTTAAGTAATGAATTCACTGTTCGGCCCTAAGAAAGTTCGGCCAAATTGAAAATAGTTCGGCGGCCGAACTTTTAACTTTATAGCTAAACTTCGGCTTTTCTCTTAAATTTTATACACAAAATCGAATTAAATCGGCTCAACAAACATGTTTCCAATACCAAAATTTGTCATCATTGCCTCTAGATATCTAGTATTTTATCAAATTTAAAAATATACGTTCTGTAATTAATTTAAAATTAAAAAGATCCAATTTTGATATAATGTTTATTAAAAATAAAAATTATTTTTAATAAAAATTAAAAATTAGGACAATATCCTAATGAAGAAATTTAGAGTATGGCCTCGAACTTGAATAATTTTCATTTTCATTGCACAATTAAAGGTCGAAAAAAACATAATTTTTATTTTTAATAAAAATTATAACAAACTTGTATAAAAGCCAGAGTACCGCCAAGTTTACTTCCCCTGTTTTGCTTACAAACTAAACAAAATATAAAAAGGAGAGAGAAACAAAAAAACGTGTATTGAATATCCACCAGAGGTGGATCTTGCACATCAAACAAGTTTTCAATTTATTTTTTGATCAATGGTTATAATCTTTAACTTCAAACTCATATGTATATTAGTTCTTATGTAGTGAGTAAACTAGTTCATATGTATGGTTGATGTTTGGCATGGGATTGTTACCGCTTTCAAAACGTATTCTGATGATGGGAACCTAGAAAATTCCCGAAATAGATCTAGCAACACATTCCTGAAAGGGTCAAATAATAAATTTGAAAACAAAAAACTCTATAGATTATTTGTTAGGACAATATCCTAATGAAGAAATATAGAGTATGGCCTCGAACTTGAATAATTTTCATTTTCATTGCACAATTAAAGGTCGAAAAAAACCTAATTTTTATTTTTAATACAAATTATAACATACTTGTAAAAATTATTTTGATATAATTTTCGTTAGAAAGATCCTCTAAAATAATATACAATTTAATTGGTTTACTTCATATTCATTCGTTTTTATAAAAATCGACTTTAAGAAAACATTTGGGATATACTTTTTGGCATTTGTTTGCAAATACCAAACATAATATAGCAAAACAGCCCAGGAAAAAATTACACATTCCAAAAAGAAGGTGATGCCCACACTATTACATATCTCATTGCCAAATTTAGTAACTGCAATACCAAACACATTCCAACGTTCCATCAAAAAAGCAAGTAGTATTGCAATCAAGTAGTATTGTAACCAAATCAATTGTAATCAATTCTTTAAATTTAAACCAGAAAGCATGAACTCAATAACAAAGTAATTATTTACTTAAAAGAAAATAAAAATGTTATTAACTCATATGTATAACTTTTTGTATTCAAGAAGTAATCATATACTTTTTCTTAATAAAAGGACGTTATTGGAAGTAGTTCCTAATTTTGAAAAAAGAAGTTATACAATTTTAAAGAATTTATCTCATATATTTTTTCAAACAAATTTTTATTTGCAGGAAAATAATACTAAAAACAGAAATTGCATGTTGCCTAAATTTTGGTAAACTATGGTTAGGTATAAATTAGGGATGCGCTAATTTATACTTCATATTCTCTTATTTTTTCTAGGGAAGTATTTTTTTTTTTTTGTGTAAGTACTTCGTAGTTTTACAATGAAACTATTTCTTTATTAAAAAATGTATGTAGTTCTTACAAATATAAAGTAAATAGTTCTTCGGTAAAAAAAAATAATCAATTCTAAAGAATCAATTATTTTAGTCTCACGCCCTGTTAAAAGAATCGAGTAGGTAATCTAGTAAGGAATGCGTTCTGCCCAATATGCTTGATTACAAACCCGCTTACCTTTTTGAAAATTTTTTGCTGGGAGTCTATTCTTTGGGGAAATATAAAGAAAAACTACATAACTTTTTCGCCGTGGTTAAAAAAATTTGAAGCAACAAATGCGTTGAAGTTTGTTCGATTTTTTTTTTTTGCAAAATAACTAATTATTCAAAAAACAAACAGGGTCACTGACGAAGGTTCAATACCAGAAACTGCGCAGTTTGATTCAGAAAAATTTTAAATTTACAATGTAGTTATGATTTTAGGAAAATACACTCATTCTTCTCTACCACGCCTTTCACAATTCAAATTAAATAAAATTGCATATTAATTAAAGTGTTAACTGCAATTGTCTGAAAAAGACGTTAAAATTGGAACTCAAACAAAAAATCAAACTTTGCTCTCTGGCAATTCCCTAACTACGTAAGCGCCATCTATCGAATATACAAAAAATATATCATAGATGTGGCATCACTTACAACATATGGGAAAACAGTGGACATTAGAGTGAGGTAAGTTTCTAAAAATATAACTGTTGTGTTGTGTTGGAGTTGTACTTCTGAGATTATGTATGCAAGAACAAAAACACCGTGTATTGAATAAAACTAGTTTTAATCACAACAAAACTCGACCTGACGATAGATCAGTGCGCTAAAGCCCTCTGTCTAACGTGTAGTGCGAGTGCATGTGGCATTAGAAATCAGTTTATCTATACCACGGTCAGTGATTGCACAAAAAATTTCATATAGACGCAATCGAACAAATAAAAACATAACAAATATTACATTATTCAAAAAAAAACAGGGTCACTGACGGAAGTTCAATACCAAAAACTGATTAGTCTTATTCAGAAAAATTGAAAATTTACAATGTAGTTATGATTTTTAGAAAATACACTCATTCTTCTCTACCACCCCTTTCACAATTAAAATTAAATAAAGTTGCATATTAATTATAGTATTAATTGCAATTGTCTGAAAAAGACGTTAAAATTCAAACTTAAATAATTTTTAATTTATGTGATTTAGTTGAATATTGAACCGAATGAAACAAAAGAGTGGCCGGCTCAATCCAAGCTGTAATACCAACAAATTATGATGAATTAAGTAGAATACGAACCTTGTAAAAACTGTTAACACAATTTAATAATTTTGCGAAAGCTGCGATTTTTTTATTTTTTGTTGAATATTTAGATATTTAAAAATTTCAATAAATTGCTGGAAATACGAAATTTTTTTATAGATTCGACTCTTCATTTGAGAATAATAATGTATGTAATATTTCAAGATTATTTTAATAATCTTATTTGATATCCGTAAAATCATAAATCATATTTGATATCCGTACAGTATACATAAATATGTAATAACTATTATTTTTTATTATAATATTTAATTGAAAATGAGTCTGAAAATAATAAAAAAAAAAATGTTAAAGTAAAGATACCAAAAAATCAAATTGAACATTTTTTATTATCAAAGTTTAAAGAAATATTTACTAACGTATTTTGCTTACATACAAATATACATACAGTGGTGTCCAAAACATATACAACTGTGGTTCTCTAAGGTTAAACTGATCTTTAATTTATTAATTTGTTCTCAAAAACATCTCAATAGTAACTACATAGTATTAACCACATTTCAAGAAATAAAATCGATAAAAAAAGTCCATTATTATTAATAGGTTTTTTGTTAAAGTTCTGCCTATTATGGAGGCTCTAAATTTTCTAAAACATCGGGTTCTGATGAGATCTTTAGCCAGATCGAAATACTAGTATCAACCTAGCTAATATGTGTGATTTGCTTTATTTTTGTAAATATACGGAGGTTGAAAGCTCGTTATAAATTGAAAATAACATAAAAATAATCTCGATGTATATAAAAACAAAAAACTAATATAACTGTAAAAAATATTACTTGAGCCAGAGTACAAACTAAAATTTTTTTATATAAATAGAACATTTTTGGTCTTCAAAGTTTAGTAACGTCATGATGCTTGTTAGGAAAAGACCTAACCACGTGCTTGATTACTAAGAAGACAAGAATGGAGCAAAATTGATTATTAATAGGTTTTTTGTTAAAGTTCTGTCTATTATGGAGGCTCTAAATTTTCTAAAACATCGGGTTCTGATGAGATCTTTAGCCAGATCGAAATACTAGTATCAACCTAGCTAATATGTTTGATTTGCTTTATTTTTGTAAATATACGGAGGTTGAAAGCTCGTTATAGATTGAAAATAACATAAAAATAATCTCGATGTATATAAAAACAAAAAACTAATATAACTGTAACGTGCAACTTGTTTTGTTATGTTGCATTATTTTTGTAATTTTTTATGGTTAAACAAAAAACATCTGCACTAAACAAATGCAACTCGACTATTATTTTCTCAGATAACCATATTTTTAGCTATTCTCTTTTTGTATAGTTATTGTTTTTATTAATACGTGTTGTTTTTATGTTTTAACCTGCACAAAATAGCATAAAAGTTAATTATTTTTGATAAAAATTAAAAATAAATTCGTTTTTATAATGGCACGCGATAAGTTCGGTTTTGAGCTGAGAAAGCTAAATGTAAGTGATCATTCTGATGGAATATCACAAAGGGATATATCCGTAAAGTATAATATCCATAAAAGCTCAGTTTCACGCATTATTGGAAAATTTAAGAAAAGTACTGAAATTTCAATAACCCACCGCGGAGGACGACCACGGGTGACAAGCCATAGAACGGACAATTTGATTATCCAGCAGGCGAAGAAAGATTCGTTTACAACTTCGTCAAAGATTGCAGCAAGTAGCCAATTACCAATTTCTACTCGAACTATCCGTAGGCGACTTGTAGAAGCATCCCTACGTGCACACCGTCCAGCAAAAAAACCGCTAATATCTAATCGTAATCAAAAAAAGCGTTTGAAGTTCGCCAAGGAGCACTTAAATTTGACAGACTGTCCTATTTAGCGACGAGTCCAAATTTAATAACATCGGCAATGATGGCATGTGTTATGTAAGACGACCAGTTAACAAGCGGCTTCAAGCGCGATACTGCAAAAAGACGGTGAAACATGGAGGAGGCAACGTAATGGTTTGGGGGTGTTTTTCTGCTGCTGGAGTTGGCCCATTGCACAGAATCAATGGAATAATGGATAGATTTATGTATAAAGACATCTTGGAAACAGTTATGCTTCCACATGCAGAGGATAATGTCAGCACGATAACGACCCCAAGCACTCTTCAAAAGTTGTTAAATCGTGGTTAGCACAAGAAAGAGTTTCGGTAATGGAATATCCACCACAATCAACAGATATCAACTCCATTGAGAATCTTTGGAAAATCGTTAATCAAAGAATCGATCGCGAAAATTGCACTAATTCCGATATTATGTTCCAAAGATTGGTAGAAGCTTGGAAAGATATTCCTGAAAATGTTATTGCCAATTTGATAGCTTCAATGCCTCGCCGATGTTAGGCCGTCTTTGAAAATAAAGGATTTGCCACGAAATATTAAGTTTTATCTACATATCTGTTTTCGTAGCAATTTGTTGCATATGTTTTGGCCACTGAAATATCAGCCTATACGTAGTTTAGTTTAATTTTTTTCTTTCCGATGTAAATAATTGTGGATTAAATTTTATTTTCTTATTTTTAAAGCGATAATAAAAAAATAATTTTCTCTTAAAACTAGTTTAAACAACTTTTGTAAAATCCTGTTACCAGTTGCATTTGTTATAGCCACCACTGTACGCATGTGTAATATAAAAATTTTATGAAAAATGATCATAAATAACGTCTTTTCGTTATGATTTTTGAAAATTTACTTGTACGTGTGTTACAATATTGTCGCTTAGCCCCACTTCCGCCTATTACAAAATACAACAAAGACAATAAAACATTCAAGCATCAGGTCGTGCACATGTTAGATCAATATAGAACTTAAAAACACAAATATCCATCGTGTTATGCTATCGCACGATCAAAAATCAACCCTAACAGAACTTCGTTATTTTGTTGTCGTGTACAATGCTAGCGCTCGTTAACATTATTAACTGATATCGTGTGCAGTAGTTAAGATAATTTCGGTTTTGTCATGTTCGCAGAATCATGTACTTACTACCCGTATAGTGACGATGTATGTTTGTGTGCTCCTCTTCAATATGTGTCCACAAATTTGAGTTGAAAATGTATGACGTCTCATTAATGAGCTAATTGCAAAACAATTAAAATCAATTGTTATTAATTAATTAAGTCTGGCCCATAAACTCATTATTAATATTTCAAGTACTTTTAATTTGAATTGATATTAATATAAGTAATGTTAATGAAGTCATCAATTATTTAGTTCAATCAATTAATTAGGCCCATGTATGCTACATATTATATTACACGCATTCGTATTTTAACAAAGTGTAATTCAATATAATTACAAATTTATCATTTTCTCCCACTAACAAACCGAATCCGTAATTATCACATTTATTCAAATCCTCAATTTATTTATCCACAAATATATTGGAAATATTTTTTATTTGATTATTATGTTATTTACTAAAATGCCAAATTATATTTGCCATTAAATGTTTTTTTGTTTAGTAAATATTTTTTTTATTTTAATAATATTAATAAGGGAGTGATTCCAAATGTTTCCCTTTATAAAACAAACCAACAAGGAGAGTCTGGTATTGGGTTTTCTCCGATTTTAATGAAACTCGGAAATGTTATCAAGGAGAACAAAATAAAAAACATGTTTTATTTTATCAGCGCACTCTCACATTTAAGGGTTAAAATATGGGCTGAAAAATAGTACTTTCTTGTATAGAAACATGTCTGAAATTTACGAAATTTAGATTTATTTGTATGCATCGTTGGAGTACTCGGAAAAATATAAATTTTGGTACCCATAATGCTTACACTTAAAAAAAAATAAGTTAGTAGAAAAGTTTGTAAAACGTCTTGTAAATCATGTATACAATTTCTCAGCAAAATTTTTTGCTTAAATTATGTTTTCAGCTAAAATTTGTGTTATACTTTTTCAGCACTTAACTGTTTTCAACTAATGTCTTACTAGTGTTTTGCTAATTTTTTTTGCTAAAAAAATTTGTGCTGACAAGCACATTAATAGTGTGGACGACACCCAGATTCAAAGATATACTCAGAATGAAGTAGATTGTCGCGCCATGTCAAGCTGTAGTAGAGGGGAGGAAAATGATAATAAAAGTACAACTATTGTAAGACATAAAAAATCAACCATGAAAGATAAAAAACCTTAATTCAGATTTCAAATATATTTTAGTTAAAACACATTTTAAGCCTTAAAACTGTATTCATAAACAAATATTAGCTTATTTAAAAGTTAATATTTTTTTATGAATACAGTTTTAAGGCTGAAATTTGTGCTTTAACTAAAATGTATTTGAAAATATCTTTAATATTTTTATGAATACGGGGGTAAATGTATGTTTGTAAACTAAAGGCTTATAGTGCTTATTAATGTAGTGTGGTCAAATTGCAAACAAATATAAGTTCAGGTAGAAAGGCTAAAACGAAATACAAAGAAACCCATCTTGAGTAACTTTTGATTTTTCCCTTTTCGCATTGCAAAAAAAGGGTTTAATAAGTCATATTTAGTTATTTTTTCATTTAGTTTCCAGAATTATCTACTGCATTTGTCTTGTTTTAAAAGATGCCATCATTTAGACAACCATTGATGTAAGTAGATGAAAGATAATGTTGTTTTTTCCATAAAGTCATGTTGTTAATGTGGGATTATAAACATTTTTATATTTTGTATATATTGTAAATTATTTTTAAAAGAATCACAAAAAAAAATGTTTAGAATTTTCAGCAAATAAATTAACTAAAGTATCATTTTTATACATATTTATTGAGTTTTTTCAGTCTACTAATATTCAGCAAAAACTTTGTTAATTTTTAGTAAGAATTTTTTAATTTTTAATCAACTCAGTGTTAGAAAAACTTTTGCTGAATCTATTAATTTTGTAGCTAAAAAAAAAATAAGCTCGCTGATTTTAAGCAAAAGATTTTGCTGACATTAGTAATTTTTTCAAGCACCCTCCTAACTAAAATTTAGCTAACTCAACATAAAAATAGAACAGTTAGGAATATTGCAAAAAGCTCAGTTAACACGTCGATTAAATTAAATATACATTGACGTAAATAATTATTAGCTTAAACAAACTATAATTCATTCCAGTTTTAGTGTCACTTGAAACATTTTTTTAATAACAAAATTATCTGAAAGTTATCGAAAGAGTTAATGCGGCTTCAAAAACACTTCAAAAACTGATTTGTCAAAAATTTCTTTGAAACAATACGAAATAAACCAACAAAACGAAAAATGGTGAAATTGTGTATCCCAATTTTTAACCCTTGAATATGAGATTGGGATGCTAAAAAAAATACGTGTCCCTTATTTTTTGTCCTTTATCACATATCTTAGTTTCATTAAGATCGCCGAGATTCCATCTAGACTCTTCTTGCAATATTCCACTTCCAAATTGTTGTTCACTTTTTTTTTGCTGCATTCAAAAAAAAAAGTTTGTTGAAATTTTTGTTAAACGTCTATTCATATTGTGAATAGACCTTTAACTTTCAGCAATTTCGTTGTCGACATCGCGTTTTCAGCTAAAATTTTTGTTAAACGCTTTTATCAAAAACTAAATTTGAACTATTGTTTAACTAAATCTAATTGACTAATTTCGGTTAATACGAATTTCAAACGGTTGACGCAACTCAACATTAGTTTTCACAATAAAATACCGTTTATTCAACTGAATTTCAGTTATAAGACCCAAAATATTCACCAATCTAATGAATTTATAAATTGAAGATACAGTCAAAAATAAAATACGATTTTGTGCTAGTGTACAAAACAATATTTCGACAAATTAAGGACGCAGGAAATAATCAAATATAAAATATACGACGCTACTAAACAATAAATGCCAGTCCCAAGCAGTTGTTTTAAAATATAAAGGGTTTCACGAAATTTAATATTTCTTTTTGTATTTACGAAGTTTAAAAAAAAAGTTTTCAGTTATTTTTCAAATAATAATTTTTATCAAATTTTTTATACATTTGTTCAGAATAATTTACTATTTTTGATGTTCATAAAGAATATATTTATCTGAATGTAAAAGACTGTTGACGTTATTCCGGGAAAATTTTGGAAACATTTTTTTTTTTATTTCTACTTTAAACGAATGTATTTTTTGGGTGGAACAAAATATTGCATTAATTTTTTTTATTTAATCAAGAAATTATTTAGCTAAATAAACAATACTTTAAAAAATAAATTTGGCCCGATTTCATCACGCAAAAAACTGGACCTAAGTCGGAACAAATTTGGAATTTTTCATTTTCATGTTAGTCTATACTAGCAGATTACAAATATGTTAATTTTTTTAAATTCGGATTATAAACAAAAAATGGCTAGCACTCAAAATTTTATATGCAAAAATATCCCTTTTTGGTGGTCATATTGCCACCAACGGTTGTCTGGTGGACAAGAGATCAAAACTTGAGCTCCGTATTGCGTTGCTTACGCGTGTTTTAAATTGTATTGCAATCAGACTAATAAGTAAGAAATGGCCGAATTATTTTTAAAAATTTTGTGATATATCCCACTGTGCATTGTATTTAAAATTAACACATAATTTAAATAAATTTAAAAAATAAAGACAAGGACGATTTGTAGCTGTTTCGCGTGTTTTTTCACCCACATAAAGTGAATGGTTTACCGGGTGCCTTCAAATGCAATAAACGATAGTATGCCAAATGACAAATCGATTGCCGAAAAACATCAAAATTATGTAAATTGCACTGTAGTGGACAACGCATGTCATTTTATTGCTAAGAAATGACATAATTTTTTTCAAAACATTAAACTTTCTCACAAAATTTATTTTTGTCTAGAAATAAAATTTTTCTCCGTTTTTATTTACTAAAATTGATGTAGTTTTTGATAGCTAAATTGAAATGAAAACTTAATGTGGCATTTTATATCAGACAACATTGAATGTCAATGATATCCTGATAGTGCAATAATTTTAAATTAAGTGTCTTCACGTGTTATTTATTGAGCTGAAATCATTTTGACAATTGCTTGCTATCATTTTATTGCATGTGAAGACGTGGGTTTATATTATACAACAACACGGAAAAAAACCTGAATGGCCACATTAGCGAACATTCTCGTAGTTATATAATATTATGAGTTTGCACCAATAGTATAAAATTTCTGTAAAAATCGCAAACACTATCTTCATTAGAATTATATATACACATACAATAATAATTTTTATCATATTTAAAATTTATAATGCGGTTTTAAAACTGAATTATTCACCAATGCAAATATATACGCTTGTAAAATAAATAACTTTTTATATTTTGAGCATTATACTATATTAATTTGATTTTCATCTATTTCATTAATATTGAATACAGTGTGTTTCACAAAAAAAAAGTTTTTGATTTTGGGCAAATTATTTAACTAAGAAATCAAAAGTATTACTCAATTTTGTTTCAGTGTGCAATAAAACTTATTGGTTGCCAGCAGGGCTGCACAGTGCTTTGGCCCATAGGCAAATATTTAAAATAAAAAGTTGTCTCAAATTAAGATTGAAGGCATATTTTTTGAAACACAGGAAAGCAATTCAAATAAATATGAAAAAAAAATTGGTCTGATTGCTTTCGCCACCAGTAGGGGGCGCCAAAGTTTGATAATATTTAGCAAAATTTACTGAACAATAAAATTGCTTTAATTTTTATTTTTTTTTTTATTTATAACGAGCTTTCAACCTCCGTATATTTACATAAATAAAGCAAATTAAACATATTAGCTATGTTGATACTAGTATTTCGACCTGGCTAAAGATCTCATCAGAACTCGAAGTTTTAGAAAATCTAGACCCTCCATAATAGGCAGAGCTTAAACAAATAACATATTAATCATCAATTTTGCTCAATTTTTGTCTTCTTAGTAATTTTAGTTGTTTCACGACTATAATTCTCAAAAATAAATTTTTTAAATACTGGTTCAAAGTTTTAGTTTTTGATTAATTCGATTCATTTGTACTTAAATTTAAAAAAAGTACAGTGCACTCGCGAAAATATGAACAACCTAATATATGAACACCCCAAAATATGAACATTTTTTTTCTTCCATTGACTACTCTCAAATATGATCTTAGTGCCAAAGCTTTAAAATATGAACAGCTTATTTTTGTATTTTTAACGTATTTTTCGCAAAATAACTTTTAAATATTGTTTCTTTTGCAAAAATTAATCGTTTTTTTAATCCAATAAACAATAAATAAAAAATTTAATATAAGAATCTTTTATTTTTATTGGAAAAACGTTTTTAAAGGTAAATTAGATGCCATTCGCAAATATGAACAATCTTGCAAAAGAGAACTGGCTTGGTTTTTATTAGTTCATATTATCGCGAGTGCACTGTATATAAAATTAAATAATTTATTTTTTATTTTTGTGTAAGCCTATAATGTTATGTAATATATCGTGAAAAAAAAGTGCCAGGTTTTTGCCGGAAATTAAAAATAAAAGCGTTTACATAAATGCCTAATTTCATGATTTTTACCGCATTTGTTTGACTGATATGTGTCAATATCGACCTATTTTCACAAAATTTAATATACAGTGGTGGACATATAATTAGAAACGCTGTTTTAATTAAGTAAAATCGCAGTGTAACTATTTTTAAGGCCTGCACTGTAAATTAAAAGTACCGTTATTCAACACGTAGACAATCAACAACGTTGTTGATGCAAAACACATGGAATTAACCGTTAGATTTAAAAAAAAAAATAAGAGTATTCCCCAAGTAGTTGATTTTGGCTGGCCACGTAATTAGAAACATGAAGTTTTGGCTTTAATTTCTGAACTTATCTTATTATTAGTGACAAAGTAAGTGCAATTTAAAAAGCAAAAGATTGACTTGTAATAATATTGATACGTTTTAGTTTATAAAAAAACAAGTACTCCTCAAATGAGGAAGTTAATTGTGCAGTGTTATCAGGATGAAAAACTGCCCATGTCGGCTATCGCACAAAGATTTTATTGCTCTAAAAAAATAGTATGTGGTGCAATTCACTTGTACAATAAGACAAAGCAGTTTAAAATCCCAGCCAGGAAGCCTAGGGAACGAAAGACCAATTCAGCAGAAGATAGAATTATTTGTAAGACCAGCAAAAGATATCCATTCCTGTCATCGAGAGAAATAAAAACTGAAATTGGACAGCAAATAAAGGCGGAAATATCCACACGGACAATAAGAAGACGCTTACAAGATTCGGGACTACGTAGGTCATTGCACAAAAAAAAAACCGTATGTCTCAAAAAAAATATTAAGAAGCGGTTGCGGTTTGCAAGAGAAATGCTTAAAAAAGATTAAAACTATTGGAAAAAGAGTTCTCTGGAGTGACGAATCTAAGTTTAACTTGTTTCAATCTGATTGAAAAACGTATGTGAGACGTCCTCCAAACAAAGCCTTTGACCCCAGGTACATTGTAAAAACGGTGAAACATGGTGGTGGGTCTATTATGGTCTGGGGTGCCTTTTCTTGGAGTGCTGTGGGTCCAATCGTTGGAATTCAGGGAATAATGGATCAACATCAATATAAAAGCATTTTGGAAAATGTAATGGAACTGTAATCTTTTGGGAATATGCCCGTCCATTACATTTTCCAGCATGACAATGACCCAAAACACACTTTACGGTTAGTGAAGTCTTGGCTTTTGGATCAAAATATTGATGTGTTGGACTGGCCCGCGCAAAGTCCTGATCTCAACCCAATTGAAAACTTATGGGCAATTGTAAAAAGAGATCTGAAGGACAAAAACCCACGAAACAACGACGAATTGTTTCATTTAGTGCAGCAAAGCTGGGAAAACATATCTCTGCAAGCATGCCAACGTTCAATACAAAGTATACCGAAAAGACTGAAAAATGTGGTCAAAAATAAAGGTTATCCAACAAAATATTAAGGGATATTTCCATTTTGTATAACTTTACAAAGATATTTTTAAGTTGAATGTAAATATTTTTGTTGTTTCTAATTATGTGACCAAAATGAAATAGTATTTTTTTTATATTTAGTTAGTTTTCTTAAAAATGTTATTCAAGCTGTGAATTTTTTACTTTAAACTTAATGACGAGTCGTTACTTTACAATTTCTAGTTTTTAGTTTTAATAAAGTAAACTTTGTTTTTAAAATATATTTCCAAAACAATATGCTACGCAGTTGTTTCTAATTATATGGCCACCACTGTATATCAATAAAATGAGTCAGTCAAAAACAACATGTACCGAAATTTATTCGAGTCGGATAAAAACTATGGATGTCCACCGGACAAATTATTCTTCTAGCTCCCGATGAACTAGTATTATTCTATATGGTTTCTGTTGTTACTGAAAAATATTTTTCAAGAATACATTTTTTTAATACTAGTTCAAAGTTTTGATTTTCAATTACTTCGATATATTTGTAGTTAAATTTAAATACAAATTTCAGTATAGAGCAATTCCATATGAAAACGATCAAAATTGGCAAATTTTTGGACGACCCCTCTCCGATTTTAAAATAAATAGTCTCAATCGATTGCCCAGCAAAAAGTAATGTACCAACATATTTTTTTTATAGTGACTGGTTTAGTGGTGGTGTGCACCACTGTCATGTGACAAAATTGAAGAATTCTTCATAAGGGACCTCATTGAAAGTTGTTTAAAAAAAAACTACTAAAGCGATCGCAACGAGTGATAGCTCGTTGGAAAGGTATTGAATCAGGCTTTAATTGAAAAATAAAGAAAAATTAGGAAAATTTTATTTTTCAATTAAAGCCTGATTCAATACCTTTCCAACGAGCTATCACTCGTTGCGATCGCTTTAGTAGTTTTTTTTAAAACAACTTTCAATGAGGTCCCTTATGAAGAATTCTTCAATTTTGTCACATGTCATATGGAATTGCTCTATAGCAGGAGTGCCCAAAAGTTCCTTATGGAAGAGCAAACACCAATACATTTAAAGAAAAACTAATTTTTATTCAACATTTTTTGTTGTAAAAACCAATACATACAAAGAAAAAAGAAAAAAATATTTCAATGTTTACCAGCAAAGCATACGAAAGTGTTGTTGCTTTGCGCTTGCGTGTATAAAGTGAAGAACGACAAAAAAACTAATAAGACAGTTGTTTGTGTATTTCGTACTGCTAGTGCTGAGCGCTCTATTTGTGTATTAAAACACACAGCCTATAACTAAGTGTTTTTACAAAAACAAATGAGTACCAAGCGCATAGGCCGTGGGCACCCCTGCTCTATAGTGACTGGTTTAGTGGTGGTGTGCACCACTGTCATATGACAAAATTGAAGAATTCTTCATAAGGGACCTCATTGAAAGTTGTTTTAAAAGGAAAGGTATTGAATCAGGCTTTAATTGAAAAATAATAATGGTTATCTGGTGGATGATAAAAGCTTTTAACAAGACAATTTTATTATTCTATATTTTAAAATTGAATATTAAAGTAAGACTTCAAGTATATATAGCTGATTCACCGTTTTTATTCACGAAATGGCACGGAAAGGAGTAGAAATATTTATAGAAAAAAATCTATAATTATTTTTCCTAAAAATGTTTCAAAGCTAAAACTATTAATTACTATGTACAAAAATTCTTTAAAATTATTATGAATTTTTTTGGGATAAAATGATCAAAAACTAATATTTTTAAGAAAGAAAGTGTACTTTTAATCTAATTTTCAATTAGAAAAAGTCCGCGGAATCATAAATTTTTTTTAATAAAAAAAAATTCAGAGCCTAAAGCATAATTTATAGATAAAAACTTTAAAATTTTAAGATTTCGTTGTAGACGAAAATCATGAGAAAGTAGCAGTTTTTCTATGGCTTTTCAGATAATTTGATAGCATTAACATTTATAATTGAGTATTTATTCTATCACAAAAAATGCTTGTTTTTATTAATTTTTCAGAAATAAATTGATTTATATATGATAATAAAAAAGTGTTCGCTTTTTCTATTAAAAGCTACAAATGGTTTAAAATAACTTCGCTTGGTTTTCCCTTTTTTTTTTTTTGATAATGCAAGAAACCACAAAAGTTTGAAATTAATTTTTTTTTTCACATTTCAAATGAAAATGTTTAACTTTCTATATTTTTGTCATAGTCTTTTACTCTTCAAAATTTTGCAAAATTTAAAGTAGGAGAAAAAAATTTTTAATCAATAAAAGATCTCTAAATTCTGTCAACATTTTTCCATATAAAAAAAAAATTATAACCTTTTCCCAAAAATGTGTATATTTTCTATAAGAAAATTGTATTTTAAATTTGAGAAAATTTCAGTTATCATACTGACATCCAGGACCGTAGACGTGGATGAAACTTTTCATGATTTTTTAGGCGTCAGAAGTTATTGTTGCCAAATTTAAATTAAAAAAAAATAATACGATCGCTATATAAAAAATTAATTGTGCTAAGAATAGAATTGTGCTTAATAGTTCTTTTAGTGCATATGCTTGTTTGACTATTTTTCAATTATTCATATGAACTAAAAGAACGAACTATCGCAATAAATGGAAATGATTTAAATGATCTGTAAACTTCCAGCAAAAAATAACCTAAAGTTGGTAGTCAGTAACTTCATTTGTATGCTTCCAAAATAGCTCTTCACCGCCTTGCATACTATAAAGCAATTAGGGAAGGCATTCTGTAGTGCTTCCCAGAATGCCTTCTTTGAAGCAATGAATAATGCTTACAATGAAGCAATAAAGTATGCTACTATGAAGCATTAATGTTGTCAACATATAAAAAAAGAGCTTCTTAGTGCCTAAGAAAGCATGAATTTATTGCTTCTCAGATCACATGAAAGAAGCGCTTTAAAAGAGACATACCAAGTGGGACATCGCGAACAAAAATCATGCCTTCTTTATTTGCTTTGGAATCGCTTCGTTATCAAATAATGCCTTCCGGAAGCGCTTCTGGGTAAGCACAATTTTTTGCTGGGCTATTAAACAGAACTCTAGCAAAGAATACAAATTCGTTTTATTGTAAAACGCACTGTAATTATATAAATAAATATGCATTTGGCATGTTTTTTTTTAAATATTTTAATTATTATTTTGGGTGGCAGAAAATTTTATTTGTTAGTTAAACATTTAGAAATTATTGAAGTATTTTTACAAATTAATTTTAGTAATTTGATATTTTGCTTTGTTTTTTTTTTTTATTTTGTAACTCAACTAATGGAAATAATTTTAGATCACAAAGAACTTTAATATTATATTTATTATTAACACGTCAAAGACACGCCACAGATCCGCTGGACATGTTTTAACCCAGCTTTGCAGATACATAGAACAATTAAAAACGATTGTATTTTTTTCCTTAAAGCGTCCCTCAGTGGGGTATTTGTAAAAAACAATATAAATATAGAACTTCTAAACTACTCATCCAATCGATGCCAATTAAATTGTGTATTGTAAAAGGGGGGTTAATATTTTGTAATATTCTGATTGGGGCACTCTGTTGAAGTACAGGGTGTACTTACAGGTTGTCAAAGTTGATTACCTTGTACACAGAGAGAAAAAAAATGCCAACCGAATTGAAAAGTGTATTTTAATGGTAAAAATTTATAAATTCTGTTAGTACAATGATATTAGCATTAGATTTCCGAAACTTTTGGGTGTTGCAACTAAAATTCAGTTGAATTAACCGAACTTTGTTATGAAAAATAATGTTGAGTTGTACCTACCGACTGAAATATATAAATATATAGTGCGGCTTTTTGTACCACTAGATAAAAAAATTGTGTGGTACGAATATGAGAAAAATCGGAAAGCTTAACAATTGGTGAACTGCGGTAAATTTTTCCGAATTTTTAAAAATGTTTTAAATTTTCTTTACTAAAATATGCAACATAATTTTTAACTAACTTTAGCCTGCTGAACACGACTTTTTTTACAGTTTTTAACTCGCACTAATGGTTTTCGAGATATTGCGCCTTGAAATTTGCTCAAAATGTTTTTTTCCGTTTTTATCGATTTTTTTTTTGTTAAATAACTACGACATTCCACTTTCTTTAGATATAAGACAAGTTCTTGTAGTAAATTGAAAACATGTTTGTTATGCAAGGTCTACCTTTGGTAGATATTCAATACACGTTTTTGTTTTTCTCCCTTTTATTTTCACATTTGTTTTGTTTACAAACAAAAACAAACTGTAAAGGGGGAGTAAACAAGGCCGTACTTTGTCTTTTATGCAAGTGTGATATAATTTTTATTAAAAATTAAAATTATGTTTTGTTTTTCGACCTTTAAGTGTGCAATAAAAATGAAAATTATTCAAGTTCGAGGCCATAATCTATATTTATTTATTAGGATGTTGTCCTAACAAATAATCTATAGAGTTTTTGTTTTCAAATATATTTTTCAAATATAAAAATTTTTGGCTGATTTTTTTAACACATACTTCTAAAAGGTATAAACATTAGGGTAGCTCGATTTAGCAATCGATATTGTGCCATCGATTTTTCGATAGCTTTTAGCATGAGGAAAAAAAAATTCCACTACGACATATCAAGAAAATCATTTTCGAGCTGCCCAAATTTAAATTTTTTGACTTTTTCTCAACTTTTATTTTAAGTTTATTTTTAATCGACTGATTTTTTTTTTTTTTTTTAATATTACCTTTCCAAGGTGACATACAAATATACATTGCCACATACAATACAATATAACATATGAGCGCGTGAGAATATAAATACGACTGAGAGTACTCTGTTCTTCATGCGGTCCTATATGTACGGTTCTCTCATTCGTATTTCTATTCTTACGCGCTCATATGTTATATTGTATTGTATGTGGCAATGTATATTTGTATGTTTTGTATGTCACCTAAGAAAGGTAATATTAAAAAAAATTTAAATCAGCCGATTTTTTTTTAATACCTACTAAAAAAAACCTTAAAAATAAAAGTTAAGGAAAAGGAAAAAAAAATGAAAATATCGGCGCCTAGAAAATGATTTTTTTGATATGTCGTAGCGGAACTTTTTTTCCCTCAGGCCAAAAGCTATCGAAAAATCGATGGCACAATATCGACAAATTTTTGTCCTTACAAATCGGCCCACCCTAATACACATATCATTAGAAAAGTTGGGCTCTGGATTCATCTGGGAGAAATAAGCAGTCATATAAAATGCTTGACATATCGCTCGTATATTGTATTGTTATATCTGTAAATTTACTAATTTTTAACTAAAAACATTGTTAATTTCATCAAAATTACAAGCCCCATATTAAAATAATTATTTTCTCGATGAAGACCCTTTTAATTATAGTCTCTTTGTTAAGGTCAATTGCTAGTTTAGCGATAAAACTGGTGGCCATAACCTTATTAATTTTTAAAAATTATGATGTTGTCCTACTGTGTTATTCAAAAGAAGTTAGCTGGATCTGTCTTTGATAATCCTTAGTAAAACTATGTAAAAAAAGAGAATTTTGTTGGACGAAAAATAATGGAATTTTTCAGTAAATAATTGATAGTTTTTTTTACAAAATAAAATAAAATTTTCTTTAAATTTATAAATGGCTTCATACTTTTAATTTTTTAAAGTAACTTCTGCAATGGGTTTATGAATCCTTTAATTAAAAAAAAATAATTATTTTTGATACACTTGTAAAACTTCACATTAACTTAATGAAAAGTTTCAATTGACGAATGCCAGTGCAATTTCATTCATTTTATGAAAAACTTCCCTAATATCAAACAGATAATTCTCACAGTGTGTGGAAAATCATAAGCATATGTCCAACCAACCGATATGAATCATTAAATAAGATAAAATTAAAATGCAAACATAAACACGATATTACATAAATTTCATTCTTTTTACCTGATTTACATAAAAAACTTAACCTAAAGTTTAACTAAACTTAACACACAACTTAAAAAGAAGATGACAGTTATTATGCAAGCAATGAACCAAGTTCAACAAATAACAAACAGACAAACAAAAAAAGGTGTTAAAGAGATTTTTTGTAGTAAGATAACGACTCTTGAAGCTGTACACATTGTAGTAGTAGACTTGAAAACAAGCAAAAAATATATATGAGGAATTTCAAAAAATTTCGATAAAATAAAAAATAGGCAAAATAATTTCAAGAAGAAAGTATTTTTATTAATGACCTTCTTGGCCAGACCTTCAATCCTATCTACTCTTTTGCAGATGACAGCAACATTTGTCATTCATTTTCATTCGATCACGGGCCAAGCTCTTTTGAGATAGAGGGAATGCTGCAGAACACGAATGACACACTCAATCAAGACCTTTCTACAATCTCCGAGTGGGGTCGCGGAATAAGGTCGATTTTAATGCACGCAAGACCCAATGTTGTATGTTAACCCACAGACGGGCTGTGGAATTAACATTGTCATCTGTAGCTATGGATGGTATAGGTATTGAGGAATCGGATACTCTTGATGTTCTGGACATGAGAATACAGTGTGATGTCCGTTGGAATAAGCACGTATTTCAAGTGTCGAAAGAGGCATTCAAGTGTCTCGGTTTTCTAAAACGGTGCAAGGCTTACTTCACTCTATCCGATTTCCTTACTATTTATACGAGCTATATGCGGCCAAAAATGGAATATAACTCTCATATATGGGCAGGGAGCATAGTCGGAATGGGGGTTGTGTGACACTTTTCTATCGATATTACCATGGGAGATGCTCATCTGAGATAAGTGAACTTATTTCACGAGCCCGAGTTTTTATTCGTAATACTCGCTTATCTAGTAGAGCATATCCGTTTGTAGTTGATTGTCCTGTGTTTCCAACAACGCATTACAGAGAAAATGTAAAAAAAAATCAATTAAGGACCTGTCAGTACATAAAATCTGTAATGCATTACCAGATGAAGACATTTTTTATTTAGTAATAATGATCTTGAACTCGAATAGTCTTGCGTTCTATGAAAGACCGAAAAAAAAAAACTTTTTGTTTCAATTTTTTTAAATTTAAAAGTAAAAAGATTTTTAAACAAATATTTTGAATGACGTGAATAACATTTCGTGTATGTGCTAGCCGATGCTTAAGCATGCTAAATCCATTCGCGTTAATCATTTATCTTTTACGGTGCAAAAATTATGACAGTTTTAAGGAAATTAAAAATATTAAAATTACAATGTTTGTCATCTACTTAATTAAAGTTACATCAATTAAAGTATTTTATTGTATTTGTCACATCTCACTATCACTATCACACTATCAAAAAATATAAAAATACCTTAAAAAAATTATTTTCAATAGAAAGCCGCGATTATTTTGGAAACACTAAACTATTTGCCGGTGTTATGATATTTATTTGAAGTGCTTATTGTAAAAACATGATAAGCCACATTTGTTGTTTTATGAATTTTCTCTGTTTTCTAGACATCCATTGATTTATATTTGATAGGGATCTTGTTTTATCAATTATTACAATTACCTAGAGTATAAACGTCCTGCAAAAATCATATTTGTTGCATTCTTTCAACATTTAAAAGGCGAAAACAAACTAAAAATGAAATGTGGCTTATCAAGTTTTAACAACAAGCCCTTCAATTATATTTATTGTTACTTATTTGCATTAAATCATATTAAATAATTACAAATTGGCATAAGTGAAAATTTTATATAACTCAAAATTCTTTCCGATTTGAGTATTAACTCTTTAATTTCACGTCATAGATCCGCTTTACAGATTAATAGCATTTTTTTTTTGTAAAATTTTTCGCCTTTAATCTCCCTTTAGTGAAAGTTTTAGCAAACAAAGTTAAAACTTAGATATTACTTAAATCCTAGACGGCTGAAGATATTTTAAAATTTTTTAATTTGTATAATTCTATGAAAAAATTCTATTCAACAATATATCAAAAATATTTTTTTTAATTATTTTGAAAATTATTTGATTTTTAATTTTATTTTTTTTTTTTTTTGAAAAATATTTTGGTTTTTAGCCCTTTTTTAACTGACATATGGCAACACTGAAATTATAATTTCTGTAAGTATTGTAGTCATTGACGTGCTGAATGACGTGCTGAACGTAGTGTTTCCAATCCTGTTAATCGATTAACCGATTTCTCGATTAATCGCCTCTATTTCGGTTAATGTCGAAACAAATAATTTAAAACTAAAATAAATATTCTACCCGAATAAACGGTTAAAATAGATCGTTTAAATTTTCATATGGATTTTTACCCAAAACTTGTAAATTTTCTTAACTTTGGTTAAAAAAAAATGCCAAGAATAGCTTAAAAAAATTCTTTTAAAATCAAGTGAAAGCGATCTTTAAGCCTCTAGACAAAATATTTTTATCGGCTTTAGCAAATTAGATAGAAATGATCCATTTCCCGCAGGTAATAAATAAATTTAATTATTTTCCACTTTATCAATTAGGTGCGTAGTGAAGACTTACTACACACAGAGAAATAAAGTGCCAACCGAATTCAAAAGTGTATTTTAATGGCGACAACTCATATATTCAGTTAGTACAACAATATTTACATTATATTTCTAAATATGTTGGGTGTTGCAACTACAATTCAGTTGAATTAATCGAACTTTGTTGCGAACACTAACGTACAGTTGTACCTACCGACTGAAATTCTTAATAGCCGAATTTGAGTCGTAGTAACCGAAATTCAGCTGGCAAATGTCTAACCTTTTCTCTGTGTGTATAGATACCTAACTATGATCTCAAGCCATGTTTTTTATAAAAAAAATTAGAAAAAATAATTAACTTCAAAAATTTTTAAAAAGTTCAAATTTTAAAACGCCACGCAATTAAAATTAAAATATAATTGTCAATATCAGAGAGTATGTTTAAAAAAAAAAATTACGCCAACTCATTATACATTTGTGATGTTCGTATTTATTGTTATACCTCAAACTGTATAAAACTATTTTTTAAATACTGCTCTCAAATCCCTTCCATTCAACAACTCAAAATACCTATGGAAAAAACTGAAAAAATTTAAAAATCCCAAAATATTGGTTTCATCGTTAAACCACCATATGTATAACATTTTACCAAGCAGCGATATGGAAATTACTTTTTTAGAAAATGTATCTACCAATTCTTGTCACTCAATTTTCTATTGGTTTGGATCTAAAAGTTAAAAACTATGAGCAAAACTATGAAATAAGTGGAAGAGGTATTGTACCCAGCAAAACCTCGTTAATAGGTTTGTATTGCGGAACATGTTACCTGGTAATAAGTTAATCTCCTTGGCCTTGCATTACTTCGCAACGTTTGGTATTACTGACTGCCCATTAGTAATACCAACTTCACATGTTTAAATGTTTTTATGGTATAAATATAGTTGAATTTATACAACAAATTAGACAATTTTAAAATAATACTCGATTTAAAAATTAAAGATTAAAATAAAAAATGTTTGCCTACTCTTTACCTATAAGTTAGGAGTAACATGTTACCTAAGTAAGCGCTTACCTCGATGTCCATGCCATGCTCTTGTTTAAATAATAGGGATTGTAATAGAAAAGTAACACGTTACCTCCTTATTTAAAAATGTTTATTTTTCCACCCAAAACTTTTTAGTAAAACATTTATAAATTTCAATTTAATATCCAATATAAAAACAATAAAATTAAAAAAAAAAAACTTATTACATTTATACTGAATGTATTGTGTTTTGTACGTTGTTACCGGAATGGACATGCCCTTGTTAAAATAATAGGGTTTGTAAAAGAAAAGTAACTACCCTGCTGGAAATGATGGGTCGATTTATCCAAAGTGACAATTCTGTGATATATCATTGGGTGGGACGTCCCGAACCTGGTGAAACCAAAATTGTGGTGTACCAAAAAGTGTTAATTTGTGTGAAATGACCAATCACGTGACTATAGTAATGCTGATAAAACATTGACTGGTTGGTATCAGATATGTCATATAACTAGAGAAAAAGTAACATAAGCTCAAAGTGTACTAAAGTAACTAGGGCCATTGCAGTTGAAGTTGTTATTGGTCATTGAACTGGTTCAAAACCGTTAGCAGTAGATGAAAATATGGCAATTAGTGCCAATTTATTTAGTTCCTTGACTGCTACAAGAGGACATAGCAAGGAATTTGATCTGTACCGACTTTGTGACAGTCGAAATGAAGACTTAACACTGCACTGGTTCAAAAGAACTGAAGACGGAACTGCTTAGATGGTGACCAACATAGTTAATGTTAGTTTTTCGTTGTGTATAGAAAAAATAAACATGTTTTAAAAATGATTTTTGTTGTGCCTTTTTGAACAGGTGCTAGGACACACTGTTTTGGAGATGTTCTGTGACTGGTTCAGGGCGGGTAATTTAGCAACCCGTATATAATATGACACACGGCGAATTAGAAAGTGACAGGCTACTTACTAATTACTTTTCGCATGCCCGGCGACATGTACCCCTTGCAGTGGTACGAAACAAATCTATTCCATTCAAACTACACGTGTAATAGAACACATTTCGCTTAATATGTGACTAGTATTCCACCAAAACATTTTTCTCCCGTTCTACGATGCGTACACCTAAACCAGTCACGTGATAATTATTTTCCCACTGGTCTCGTTGCATATCACATAAATCCTAAAAACAAATGTCCCGTAGCTTATTCATTTAAGTCGGTACGGTGAAAGGTTACCGTCATAAAGTTAGGACAGGTTCACACACACAAGGATATAGTCACGTGACCATACCAGTGACTGGTCCATCTCACGCACGGTAGTTACCGGCCTTAATTTTTTGTTCGCAAAACTTTTAACGGGCAATGGAAAGTTTTAAGTACAGTCAGCCTAATCATGTATATCATTTCTCTCAATTCATAAAAAACCTTGAGAAACAAGTGACATCTAAAGTCAGTTTCAACGGATGTCAAAAATTATTGAAGTAGCTCATATATTTCAATGAGGACGATTTTTGCCAACTCATATAAAAATATATACAGTCAACAAACCAGAGTTCACTGACTTGATTAGCACTTGTTCACACTAAGAAGATAAGGATCCGCGGGATAACCAAAAAAAAAACAAAATAAATCTGACAACAAATTATAATAAATAAAATGTTATGCTTAATTGCTACGTTTTAACATTTTAGTTAAGAAAAGAATAAACCAAATTAGCAAAAAACATTTTACTTTTTTGAAATATGTGTTAAGTGATGCATATTCCAGGAACATTTTTTAAAACATCTGTCAATAAAATCAAATAAAGAAAGACTTGAAATTCCGTTTTTTAAAACAATAAGTGACAGTATTTTTAATAAAAGGTTTTTGTATATTTCTGTTATTTCATGTTAAAATTAAATCCACAAAAGAATCGCTCGACTAATTTATGCTAAAAATAAACTGACATTTTTTTTTATCATACAATAAAAATTCTACTTGTTAAAATTATATTTTTTTTTTTTTTGTGCAAATTCTTTTCATTTTAAATACATCACGTTTATTTTAAATGCACGCGAGATTTAAATATTTATATTTTTTGTTGTAGTTGCAACTTTCATATTTATACCTTGAACCAAAAATATGCAAAAAATAAAAAATAAAGAGATTTAATAGAGTTATGAACTAATGTTGCAACTAAAACTGAATAACTAATTGCTTCAATTGTTAGCAACATTGTATGCTTTTATTTAAGCATTTAAGTGCAGCGACAATTACAGTTAGTGACAAAAAAAAAATTACGGTTTAGTGGTAACATTTGGAAGCACAGTGGGTAAAAGGCAATGTTATCAATTCATTGAAAATTAATTGGAAAATTTTCCATATCTCGATAACTGTGCAGAATGCCCGAGTAAAAATGTTCATATCTAGTGTAATATAATAATTTCACAAAAAAATGGATATGCATATGATCATATATAATGTTATCTTGGATTTTGTTTTTCGAAAATTATTGATATGGTAAAATATATATTAATATCTAAGTATATGTTGATGAATATTATGTAGATATGGCATATAAAGGGTGTCCCAAGAAGAAAGCAATTTTTAAATCTGGCAACATTCGAAGTGTCATTGTTTGACATTTGAACAATTGTTATTGTTTGCTAGTAGAAGGTACGAGGTTAGTAAAAATGGAGCCAGCTGACCATGGACAGCGAAGGGAGTTCGTTAATTGGGTATTGGAGGACAACATGAAAATGCTGATTTTGCCGATAAAATCATCTTCAGTGACGAGGCCCATTTTCATCTTGATAGCTTCGTCAATAGGCAGAATTGTCGCATTTGGGGTGAGGAAAATCCTCGAGTGATTCACTAGAAGCAAATGCATCCTCAACGTGTCACTGTGTGGTGTGGTTTTTGGGCTGGAGGAATCATTGGACCATTTTTTTATGAAAATGAGGCAGGTCAAGCGCAAACAGTCAATGTTGTTCGGTATCGTGAAATGATAACCAGTTTTTTCTTGCCTAGAATTGAAGAAATGAATGTGGAGGGCATGTGGTTCCAACAAGACGGCGCCACATGTCATACAGCCAGAGAAACAATTCAATTGCTGCATCAGTCATTTCCCGGTCGTGTTATTTCGCGTTTTGGAGATCAGAATTGGCCGCCTAGATCGTGCGATTTAACACCATTAGATTTTTTTCTTTGGGGTTTTTTGAAGTCGATGGTTTACGCGAATAAGCCGACGACGACTCAAGCCTTAAAAGAGGAAATTGGACGCTGCATTAATGAAATACCGCAGCATTCATGCAAAACGGTCATTGAAAATTCCATTAAAAGATCGCGTGCATGCCAGCAAAGCCGCGGCGGCCATCTGCACGATATATTGTTCCATACATAACCTCATTCTGTCTACTTTACGATATAATAAAGTTTCACGATTTTTTTTTAAATATCTGTGTTTTATTTAAAATTTAAAAATTGCGCTCTTCTTGGGACACCATTTATTAATACATATGCGATATATTAAGTAACATGATTTCCTGACTAAAAAAGTTCCACATATTACTAAACATCTCATCTGATCCGAAAAATGGCATACATAAGCTGATCTCATGGGATCTAATCTCTAGTGTCCTACCGAACAGTTCGGCCAGAAAATACATTTAGTCTGTATTCCGTATTTTAAAGCATTATGGACAAATTTGGCGGATGGAAAAATGTTTATTGGGCTGATTAGATGCTATTTTGAGTGTCAAATTTGAAGAAAAGTCCGTAGTTAAGCAATGAATTCACTGTTCGGCCTCAGAAAGTTCGGACAAATTGAAAATAGTTTGGCGGCCGAACGTTTAACTTTATAGCTAAACTTCGGCTTTTCTCTAAAATTTTATACACAAAATATAATTAAATCGGCTCAACAAACATGTTTCCAATACCAAAATTTGTCATCATTGCCTCTAGATATCAAAAAACCGACAAAATATAGTTTTTTGGCCGAACTGTTCGGTCGGACACTACTAATCTCTATCAAATATGATCAAATTATATATAATTTGATACGATTTTATCTAATAAATTTTTTATTATAAATATTAAAAAAAAAAATTGTAAATGTTTTAGAGATCAGTACTTTTTTTAACCCTAGAACACACACCCGGGTACAAATGTATCCACTTGCAACTTTGCAGTGCTGTAACTCAGGAACGGCTTAGTTTAGGGCATAGAGATTTCGGATCTAGGAAACATAAGTAATTTCTAATCTTTGGTTATTTGGTGGTTCAGGAGCTACGAGCTTCCAAATTCGACACCTACGTAAACACACACAACATTTGGCTATGCCATGCCCTTGACCTTTTTTGCCTATATCTCGTGAACCAGGTAGAATATTTGCATGAAACAAAAACTAAAACATTTGTAAAATATTATTATACGCATTTAAAAATATGGAAATTGGACCATTTAAACATTATAAAAAGCTAAAATAAGCTAGTAGGTACAAACGTATCCCGGGTGTGTGTTCTCGTAGAAAAAGTTGGGTGTTCATCGTAGGGTTAATCCAATTAAGTACTACTTGTAATTCATTTATAAAACATATAAATATTAATAAGTTTGTTATAATTTTTATTAAAAATAAAAATTATGTTTTTTTCGACCTTTAATTGTGCAATGAAAATGAAAATTATTCAAGTTCGAGGCCATAATCTATATTTCTTCATTAGGATATTGTCCTAACAAATAATCTATAGAGTTTTTTGTTTTCAAATAATAAATTTGTTTTTTATTTTCAAATTTATTATTCATTTTCATATTTCATTTTCATTGCACAATTAAAGGTCGAAAAAAACATAATTTTTATTTTTAATAAAAATTATAACAAACTTGTAAAAAAGGCAAAGTAGCGCCTAGTTTACTTCCGCTGTTTTGTTTACTAACTAAACAAAATATAAAAAGGAGAGAAAAACAAAAACGTGTATTGAATATCCACCAGAGGTGGATCTTGCACATCAAACAAGTTTTCAATTTATTTTTTTGATCAATGGTTAAAATCTTTAACTTCAAACTCATATGTATATTAGTTCTCATGTAGTGAGTAAACTAGTTCATATGAATGTTTGATGTTTGGCATGGGATTGTTACCGCTTTCAAAACGTGTTCTGATGATGGGAACCTAGAAAATTCCCGAAATAGATCTATCAACACAATCCTGAAAGGGTCAAATAATAAATTTGAAAACAAAAAAATCTATAGATTATTTGTTAGGACAATATCCTAATGAAGAAATATAGAGTATGGCGTCGAACTTGAATAATTTTCATTTTCATTATAAATATTAATTTTAAAAAATAATGTTAAATCTTAAAATGTATGTTTTTTATGAACCGGAAGTTGGAACATATAATAAATTTAAAACTGTATTTAAAATAAAATAAAACATTTTTACTGTTTGCAAAATTTTTAAGTAGAAGGCTTACAGATTTTCTTCAAGTGCAGAAATAAACAACAAACCGTTCTCGTCCTTGTTATACAAAATAATTAAAAATAATAACTATACGGTCTGAATTATGGATCAATATGATATTGATCTATGAAGGATAAATCTCCCTATTGCTCAAAACAACTATTTTGTTAATCACAAAACATGATCAGTGGTAGAAAGTATATTTCATATAGTGGAACTAAGCAACTATTTAATTTTTAAAATTGAAAATTTAGAATCCATTACGCTTGGTTGGGTAATCTTTTAAACAAACCGTTTCCAACGCTCTTTTCTAAAAACATGAACTGATTTTAACAGAGTTTCGTAAAAAATGTGTTAACAATACATATTTTCATTAATTAATGTTCATGTTTTTTAGCAATTTTAATGTTAATTTTTTTTTTTTTTAATCTATTCTCTGTAGAAGTTTTCTATAACTAACACAAAAATTAAAAACTGTTTCTCTTACAACCAATTGGCATATGAAATTTAACAGATATTGAATTTTGGTTATTCTTTAGTATATATGTTCGTTGGTTTAAAACCTTATAAATGTAATGTTGTTTTTAAGTACTTTAATAAAAAAATATTAATAATCATTACAAAACTTAAATATTTTTGTTGTAAATTTTTAGACTCATATAAATTCTAATTAGAAACGGTGCTAAAATATATATAAAAGAGATACATTTTTTTTATTAAATGTTACTATATATATTTATGTATAATGATAAGCATTGCAATATATAAAAGTGATATAATTATTTTTTATTAATTGTACCAATTACACTTATGACCATATCATATATTGTCATATATAGGTCTATATCTATTTCATATGATTAAATATAGAAGAGACTTTAATATATAACATACCATATAAGGATATATGATGATATATTACGCCATATCAAAATATTTTCATAAACTTAGAATAAGATATGAACGTATATTGTAATATATTGCTACACATATAAGCATAAATAATTATACAAAGATGTAAATGAGTACACTCAGGGAACTTCTAATGTAAATATTTGTAGTCGTTTGTGTTGTAATAAAGCATATTTAATTTGAAGTAAACAAACAGTCATTTATAGAAGAAATTTCATTTATAAAAACAAACCACATCAAATTACTGTTTCATGATTTTACATTCATTTATAGAGTTTTTTATTTTATTTAAAAAATAAAACAAATAAATGCTTGCGTTTTTACTGCAGATTTGTTTAATTTTTACTACAATTGTGGTTAATTTTTTGAACATTAAAAAACAAATGATAATGTTAGTTGAATTTACTGAAATGTTAGTCGTCCTTTCTTCAAGTGAAATTTCATTAGTTTTAACTACATATTCAGTGGGTTTTACCTATATAGTATTCTAAGTGCATGTAGAAACACCTTTCATAGCTAAAACATTGTAAAACTTGTCCATCGTTTATAAATGCATGTAGTTTTTCTGCTGCAGTTGGGTCTAATCTAGCAATTGTTGTTTAAATATAGATGATATCAGAATAAAGCAGCGAAAGGTATGGTGTTGGCAACCTGCACTCTGATAGCGTTTTGGAATTTATAAAAAAAAAATTGCAATTTAATGATATGTTTGGAATTCTTCAACCTTCAAGCACTGGAAACCTGCAAGCACTGGCAATCTGACCTAGACAGGGACCGAAAATAACACTTATTTTTAATTTTTTAAATAAAAAAAGGATATAGAAGCAAATGTCGGATATTGATACTTGTGGAGAAGTCTTTCATAAAATGGTCTGCTTTTTTAAAATTCAGATTTTTATTCTTTCGAGAAAATACAAGGTGGCGCAAAAATAACCTTCCGATGTTTTTTGGCTGTAATTTAAAAAAAAAATGAAAAACTTTGATTCTTCTTGTGGATTATTTTTATTTAGTATTTTAATTTTTTTTACATCAAGTCGAGAATATGATGTCATGTAAATGGCCGCCGCCACAGTTGATTGTCATTTGAGCCCTTTTATGACATTTTCCATCACTTTGGCCAAAACTTCCGGCGATAGGTACTCACATTCTTGACGGATATTGTCTTTAAGAGAGATTAGGCGCCCGGGAAATGCATCCTTCAGCATATCGGTTGTGGCACGTGCAGTGTGTGCCGTTGCACCGTCCTGTTGGAACCACATGTTTTCCAATCCCAATTCATCAAGTTGCGGCAAATCATTGCTCTGTAGCGCTCACCATTCACAGTAACCGTTTGGCCCGCGACGTCTTCGAAGAAAAAAGGTCCGATGACTCCTCCAGCGAAAACAGCACAACATACAGTGACTTTGAGCGGGTGTAATGGCTTTTCGTGGGTTACACGCGGATTTACAGTGCCCCAGAAGCGTACATTTTGCTTATTTACGTACCCGCTAAGATGGAAATGGGCCTCATCACTCATGATTATTTTTGATGAAAAATCATCTTCCTCTTGGTGGTAATTAAGGATGGCTTGAGCGTATGTTACACGCGATTGGCGGTCAGCAGCTAACAGCTGATGCACCGTCTGGACTTTGTACGGAAACATCTTCAAATCATGTACCAAAATTCGCTGTAAAGACCGTCGACTGATACCCATTTGCGTGGCACGTCGTCTGGTCGATGTCGACGGCGCTTCCATGACATCCTCGGCTACAGCAGCAATATTCTCTGCAGAACGGCTACTCCGGGGTCTGCCACGCCTGGCAGCATCTCGTGTTGTGCCAGTCTCTTCGAGGCGAGCGGCTAAACGTCGCAGTGTTTCACCAGTAGGCGTTGGACGGCCAGGAAATCTGCGACGAAATTCACGTTGTGCCAAAGTCACCGACCGATTATTGGTCAAATAAATAGTCACCAATATTCCGCGTTCTGGAGCAGTGTAGCGTAACATTGTTTATTAACATGTATTTCGCATGTGTTTACTACACAAATGTCAAAACAGAACTGACATTAGGGGCCAATCGCAAAATTTATAGCATTTTCTGATAGGAGGATTACTTTTGCGCCACCTTGTATAAAAGTTATTTTTTGACTTTTATTTTTGCGATTAAAAATAAAAGTTATTTATTTAATTTTATTTCTTCGAGCAAAAATGTAAGATATTTTTTTGCTTTTATTTTTTCGAGCGAAAATAAAAGTTATTTTTTTTCAAAAATGCATTCAATTAAAAAACATTTTGTATTTCAAAAGCTTATAAATTGTGAGGAATGCCGATATAAATAACCGTCATGGGAATTTTTAATTCCATAAATTTAAAAACAAAAAGAGAAAAAAGTAGCTTAAAAACTAAAAATTAAAAAATAACTTTTAGATCTGCTCAAAAAAATTAAAGTCAAAAAATAGCTTTAATTTTTGCTTAAAAAAATAAAAGTCAACGAATAACTTTTATTTTTTTTTTTCGAAAAAATACAGGCAGTTTATACACTAAGGCAGACAGCAACATTTTCATTGAGTTTATTTTGAGTTTTGTTAAGCCAATTATCTTTTTCTATTGCTGACAACTGAATATTTGGGTGATGACAATAAAACAATTGTATTGTCTATCATGAAAATGATCAGTTTGATGATTGGAGGAGCAACAAATAAAATCTAGTATGACAATATTATATTAGACTTTTGGACTATAGGTAGAGCAATATTGTAACTAAATATATGTAAAAAAAAAACTTTTATTTTTGCTCAAAAAAATAAAAGTCAAAAAATAACTTTTATTTTTGATCGCAAAAATAAAAATTATCTGGCTTTTATGATAAAAAAAAATCATAATAAATGTGAAGATGCGATAGTTTTTAGAGATTTATTTTTAAATGCTAATAAAAATCTGCCGTTTTGAAATTAGTAATCAACAATTTTTTAGCAAAAAATTCTGTTAATAATTTCCATTCTACTAAATTTAAGGTAAATATATCAAAAAAGTTGTTGATATTAAACTGCTTGTTTGCCGTTTTGGGTCCACAAATATTTAGTAAAGGTTTTTGCTAATTTTAGAAAAGTGAATTGCTATTTTTCTAAAATTTTGTAAAGTCTACAGTTTTATTTTTGCATGTCTTATTTTGTTAAAACTCCACCAAAAAATATTTAATTATTTCAGCAAAAATTTTAGTAGCCTTTTCTGCTATTTCTATATGTTTATTTCTATAAGCATATTTCTGGAAATTTAAAATGGCGGATGTACCAACAAAACTATTTAATAAATAATATTATAGAAAACCATTGATTAATACATATTTAATCCGCTATGTTGGATCCGCCATTTTCAATTTTATGTTAGACTCGTATTCAGTTTTTCAACAACTATAAAGAATCACTTTTAAAGCTAATACCAAACTTTTTAAAATCATCCTTAATATTAGGTCGGACATTTTGAATTTAAAAAAATCCGGTTGCTAACTTCGAATTTAGCGATACAAAAAAGTTTGGAACAAGTTTCAAACAGATCCACTACTTCTTAATTTGGGCCTTTGAATTGGCTCCATCATCACTGCCTTCATATTCCGCTGTACATCAATCTCAATTTTATAGATCAGGAGGCTTTCGTTGGCATGAATTGTCCCATATATTATACCTTACACTTTGTTAGATATTAAACTAATATTTTTTTTCTCCAAACTAGTTGAGTGGAGCGTATAAAAACTGATTAAATAAATTCGCTTTGTTGCTGAAAAAATATAAATTCACATAGACGTTTTATTAATCACACAGTGTATATGCAAATCCATACAATCTCATAGATTCAAGCCTTTAATGCAGAGATGCACAAACCAAACTGCGGTTCTTGTGGTATAACAAATACAAAATTTTATAGCAACTGCTATCAATTATTAAATTAATCAATATATTAATTAGGTTGATCGAGTGGTTTTTCAAAACCGGTTTCGTGTTGTTAAAAAGTAAAATTTTTGAATATCGAATAACCCGGTTTTTAGTTGTCGAATATCCGGTATTTTTCTTAGCTATTCTTAAATTTATAAAATTAATGGTTTAAAACGGAATGCTCAGAAAAATTTTCTTGAAAATATGTTTTTTTTATAAAAGTGGTTAAAGTTTTACTTAAAAACCACCCAGGTCCAAATAGCCAACAGTACCAACAAATTAGTACTGGCAAACCACTGATATATTTATAAAACCCACCGTGCTAAAAATTACCAAAGGTACAACTAATATTGTAGTCGGAAAACATTATTTGGTTAGCAATGCATGGTTTTTTGCCAGTACCACTCACAAAATGCATTGCCAATATTGTTTTTATCAATATTAAAACCAACTAGAAGCATTTTTTTAAAATATGTTTTAATATTTTACACATTTAAATCAAATGTGTTGTACTAAGTCCAAACTATTTGGTTGGTTTTTGAATATCCCAAGAAACAACTTTACGGACTGTCCGTTACAAACGGATTCATGAATCCGGCATTGACAGTACGAAAACGGACCGGAAATGACGTATCCGTCGAAGCTTGTACGAAAACGGACCATTAACGTACAGTAAAATTTGATTACTCAAATTTTCGAAAATTATCCGTTTTAACTTCGTTTTGCTGTATCCGTTTCGGTGCCGTTTAACCGGACTACACCGATTTTCATCAGTTAAAACTCCGTTACATCCGTTATCGTTTTTCTTCCGGTATTACCGGAGTGTGTTTTGTTAAAAAAAAATCAAACAGTTTTATTTATTAATAAAATTAAACATTAATAAAATCTATATATATAAAAAGAAGTGTACATTTTGATTGTCACTCCATAACTCGAGAACGGCTGCAGAAAATAAAAAATGCGTTTTGTAAAACATGCAACGAGGATGGTTTAAAAAAAAAAAAATTCTTTAAAAATATTTTTGTTTGGTCCAGATGTGGTGATTTTTCTGAACATTAGTCATTTTCATCTATCTATATATATAAAAAGAAGTGTACATTTTGACTGTCACTCCATAACTCGAGAACGGCTGCATAAAATAAAAAATGGCTGAATACGTATTTAAGACTTTTAGTGGTAATTTTTTTGGTTATTTTTAAATGTACCACTTTTTTAACATATACTTGTATTTCAGATGTTTTTGCAATTAAATATAGAGACGCAGATCTCATGAAAATTTTAATGATGAAGATGTTAAACAACACCAGAGATAAAATGAAAAAAAAAAATCAAAATGTTAAAACCACATCCTTTTATTGATTTTTATTGAATTTTTATGTGGTTTCATATTGTTTTTAATAATGTAATTCATATCTTTATAAATGAAAAAATTTAAAAATAAAACCAAACTTTTGTTTAAAATTAAGAAAAGGAGAAATCATTTATATAAAATAAATAAAAAAAAAATAAAAATGGACCATTTAAAAAAAAACGGTACGAATACGGACCATATTCGGACCGTATACGGTATGTTAGAAACGGAGTCCACTCCGTTTTTTAAATAAATGACGGACAGTTTAAGGTACGTTTTGAACGTACACTCAATTCGTACACTCCGTTTTATATACAGCATGACGGTACGAAAACGGTCCGTTTTAGCGTGATTTATACTGTTTCGAATCCGTATTCGATGTTCCTTTTATTCCGTTTTCCGGTCCGTACACTGATCCGGAAATCGGTACGGAAACGGACTTCGGATCCGTATATGCTGTACCGAAAACGGCACATAAACGGACCGGATTGTTTGTTGGGATGTTTTATTATAAATATTTCTAAAAATTAATTTAATTTAAGCCATTTTAAAAACACACAATTTTTTGAATTACCTACGTTATGCCAAAAATCTTTATATTAACAACTAATTTCATTAAGTGTTGCTGTTTTACCTTATTTCTCTTTTTTTTTTTTTTTTCCTGCGGTTTTCATTCTTTACATACAAAGCAAAGGAATATGTACTTCAAAACTACTAAATCAAAAGAACACACAGAAAAAAATCTAGCTATTTGCCAACTGAAATTCGGTTACTACGACTCAAATTCGGCTGTTACGAATTTCAGATAGTTGGCATTACTTTATATTAATTTTCACAAAAAAAAGTTCGGTTAATTCAACAGAATTTTAGTTGAAACATCCAATGTTTTTAAAAATCGAATGCAAATATCTTTGAACTAACTGAATTTATAAGTTGTTCCCATTAATATACACTTTCCAATTCGGTTGGCACTTTATTTCTCTGTGTGAATATGTACTTCAAAACTACTAAAAATTTAGCGAAAACCCGGTCTACTCACTTTACTTTAAATCAAATGTTTTTTCATTTATTTTTAACTATTAAAAAATAACGTCGAAACCGTAAAAATAAAAGATTTTCTTTAATTTTTACAATCAAATAAAATAAAATTTTTTTAAAAACTCCCAAATCTGTAAAAAGATTTTTTTAATTTTTATCAAATTTTAATTTTTATCAAAAATTAAATGCCAAGTTATAAAAAACATTAGTTTTTCTCTAATTTTTACTATCATTAATTTATTGTAAAAAGCAAATTTTTAATGAAAATACTATCTGGTACACAAAAACAGTATTTATGTGTAGTTTGTTTTTTACAAACAGGTGAAATAAGTTTAAAAAAATATATTTCATTGTAGTTTAAATGTACTAGGGCGGATCAATAAGTCCGTGACTTTTCGAACTTCCCTCGTAGTTATATGAAATGCAACACTGCTCCCATCAAGTACCACCTGTTAGTAGACTACTGTCAAATTTTGAGCAACTTCCGTCATTTACTTTGCGTTTAACAGCTGTTTAAAACATACAACCTCGTGGATTGTTTTGAAAATGGAAAGAAATGAATTTCGAGTGCTCATTAAACATTATTTTTTGCGAAAAAAACACCCGTCAATCAAACCAAGGAAAAGCTTGATAAATACTATGGGGTCTCTGCACCATCGATTTTAATGCTAAACAAGTGGTTTACTGACTTTCGTAATGGTCGCACAATTACAAATGACGCTGAACGTTTTGCACGGCCAATTGAGGTCAATACACCTGAAAATGTCGAAAAAAATTCACGATATGGTGTTGGCCGATCGAAGAGTAAAAGTGCGTGAGATTGTTGATGCCATAGGCATTGCATATGGCAGTGCGGTTTCGATTTTAAATGATCAGTTGGGATTAAGAAAGCTGAAAGATGGGTGTCGAGTTTGCTCTCAATTGACCATAAACGTAATCGTGTGACAACTTCAAAGGATTGTTTGGAGTTGCTTAACCGCAAGTCGAATGAGTTTTTGCGGCGTTTTGTAACTGTGGATGAAACATGGTTCCATTACAACACTCCGGAGACCAAGCAATAGTCTAAGCAATAAGTTTCTCCGGGTGAACCGGCTCCGAAGAAGGCCAAGGAAAGTTTGTCGGCCAATAAGGTGATGGCAACATTTTTTTGGGATGCACGGGATTTAATAAACATCGATTACCTTCAAAAGGAAAAAACAATAAACGGCGAACATTATGCCAACTTATTGGACCGATTTAACGAGGTTTTGAAAAAAAACGAAAAAAGTTCTTTTTCATCAAGATAATGCACACGTGTGCACCCGACGTGTGCAGTCTCAATGGCAAAATTCCATGAATTGGGTTACGAATTGGTACCTCATCCGCCATATTCTCCGAATTTAGCCCACATTGACTATTTTCTATTTCCAAACCTAAAGAAATGGCTCGGTGGAAAGAGATTTAGTTCCAATGATGAAATTATTGATCAAACAAATGCTTATTTTATGGACCTCAAAAAATCCTATTTTTTGGAAGGGATACAAAAATTGGAGAAACGTTTGATTAAGTGTATTGAGCTAAAAGAAGATTATGTTGAAAAATAATTTTTTTTTTTGCAAAAAAACTGTGTTTCATTCAAAAAGTCACGGACTTATTGATCCGCCCTCGTACATTCCTTAAAACACAAAGTTTACTGATAACTTTTTAAATAATTTGCAATCAGTTACTGTTAAAATATTGTTATTGTATGAACTGAAAGAGCGAACTAGTTCAATAAATGCAATTTAACGAAATGAACTATGAACTACGAATACAAGACGTGGAAGAGAGTAATACAATGTTATATTGTAATACTAAAGGTTCTTGCACGACATTGCCATTTGTGGGTTTACGCAATGCTCTCTTCTTCCAAGTTTGATTTGAATACTGGTCACATTGATGATGATAGCTAACATTTTCAAATCCAATCAACAGCGTACAGACCTCGACCATATAGTTTAAAATCTGTTTCTTTGTTACAAGTGAACATAATGGTAACTTTGAATTTATAATTGCAATTAAATTCCTAAAACATATATATTTCTAAAATAAAACTATTTCATAAAAGAAAATAACAACAATTTTTCCTCAAAACTGATTATACTTTTTTACAAAATCTTCTTTATATATTATATATATTGATCTAAAATTGTTTGAAATTATTCTGAAAAAGACAATAAATATATGTTTGCCAAAAATAGATGATTTATATTTATTTGACCACGCTTTCTCGCCTACTATTTTGTGAAACATATAAAAAAATTTTGTATTCAACATTGAGTTCAAAGGAACAATAGGTACATTCCAACAAATACATGTATATTTTATTTGGATTTTCGCTCGTTTTGGAAAAATGGTCAAAAATATCACAACTTCAATAGGTCATAAAATTCAAAGTAACTTTGCAAAACCCTTTGGCGATTTTGTTTATTCTATGGTCTACTTTCATTTCCTATTGGAACCATTGAACCTCATTTTTCTTGTTGCACAGTGTAATTGGAATTTCAATGTTACTATAAGTGTTATGAATCTTATAATGACTACTTTATTTCCACTGCATGAATATTTGATTGGGTCGATTGATTATTTAGCGAACGAATTCCCAAAAACCGAAAAAATTAAAAGATGAAGCTTATCACTGATTTTGTCCTTAGATTTCCACAGAAAGAAATCAGATTACATTTAAACATTTTTGTATACAAAAAACTGTATGAAGAGCCGCCAAATGTTAATGTCAGTTTGTGGAGAAACTGTAACATGCATCGGAAAATAAAGTATACTCACATAATAAATTCGGTTGTCTCAACATAAATTCTTCCAACCGAATTGATTCGGTTGCTGCAACCTCGTAAATTCGGTTGTAACAATTTAATTCGGGTGAGGCAACAGAATTTACAAGGTTGCAGCAACTGAATTAATTCGGTTGAATTAAAATTTTAGAATTTTTATAAGAGTGTTCGCCATTGAAATCAGTGTGTCGGAAATATATATAATTGAGTGCGCCCCGGTAGGCTAGTTGGTAGCGTGCTGGCTTATCAGTGCGGGGGTCGTGGGATCGATTCCCACCAGAGGCACTGGTCTGTTTTCGCTACAACGCGCCGAAGGCCATAGTAGCTAGTGCTCGGTTAGGGTAATAGTATATAATTTGTAGTTATATGATTATTAATTAATAAAAAAAAAATAAAAATATATAATTGATGGTCAGAAACTCATTAATTTTTTTGATGTCATGCAGTGTAATTAAAGATAATTTTATGATGATTAGGAACATACTGTAATTGCTTTTACCCAATCATAACATGATGTTCTTAAATCATATATTATTTTGTCTGTGAGTATGGCCATTGTAGTGTTATGGTTAGCGCTTTGGACTGTTACACAGAAGGTTGTGGTTTCGGTTGCCTAGCAACTACAACATTAATTTAAATATATATTTTCTATACTACTGAAGTGAAATCATATAACAGGACAATAGAGATGACAATCATCTTTTGCCACCTCTTGTCTCTTTTCCATTACATTTTCAAAAAAAGCAATACATTAATTAACAGGAAAACTTTCATGACTGTTGCTTGTCTTTAAAAAAAAAACACACTATAAAAAACTAAATTCATCGTAGTTATTTTCAAAACGTTTCGACAATTGTCGTTCAATTAAATATTTCATTAAATTTAGAACGGGTAGATTATTGAGAATTCCAAAAAAAACCAAAAAAAAAAAATTCAAAATGTTTACCACTTTTTACCACCTACACTACAAAAAAGTAAGCAACATTTTTGCTGGGAAGAAAAGTTTTACTGAATTTAGAAAATTTTTTTGCTGATATTAACAATTTTTCTGTAAGGCAATAAAGTCTACAAAAATGTTGCTGACTTTATTGACTTTTTCATAGCGTAAACTCGTCGTTGTGGTGTATTGGTTTCGGCGTTGTGGTGTAATGGTTAGCGCGTAGGACTGTTACACAGATGGTCCCGGGTTCGATTCCTTGTGACGACAACAACTATTTAGAAAAATAAGATATATGAGTTTCCTATGCCTCATATGTATCACATCGCCCGCCTTCGGTGTTCCCATAGCACTTAACCCCACCGAAGTAAAATACTAAATCAGGGTTATAAATTAAAAAGCTTCAATAAGGTCGCCAACTCTACATCAGGTGGCGAACAACAACTATTCTAAGACTTATCATCTCGCACAATTACAATAATGCATTTGTTTTAAGCCCTTAATTTTTCCCCATCTTTCACCTCTCTACTATCCCATTTCCAAAGAAAGCTACACATTAATTAATAGGAAGACTTTCCTGAGTGTAGCTTCTCTGAAAAAAAAAAAACAAGATAACTGCAAAATTGAGAACTACCGTGCTGGTAAATGTAACGCTTTTACGGTATCTTTTGTAAAATGACTATTAAAGATATTTTTACCATTAAACGGCACTTCAATGTAATGTACAACTAACATGGCCAATTGCTTTTGATCAAAAACCGTAACTCGGGAAACAAAAAGATTTTTGGTGCAAAAAGAAAGATTTTGGTGCAAAAAGTGGGATATTTAAATTGTTTCGTCCAAAAATACGAATTATATCAAATTAGCTATTTTTTTTTTTAGCTAAAACCGGTTCAAAAGTTTGTGTTATGTCAAAATGGTTTTCCGAGAAACAAAACTCAAATATAACTTTGAAAACTGAGTGAAGTTATTGTTATTTTGAAAATGTCTTATCTTAACAATTTATTTTGAACTGCAATATGTGTTATTTTGTTAGATTTATTTTACATTTATTTATTTTTAATTATAATTTTGTGCTTCATATCTCACTGTCTGTTCGCACTGTTACCAGTTATACTTGAAAAATTTTAATGTAAAACTGACAAAAAGAATTTTATATTTTATTTATACAAAACCAAATCCCTGAAGATGTTGGAATAATCCCAACGAATCGTCGGATTGAAAAAATGGAATAATATTTTATTTGGAATTGAAAGCTTGATTAGAAAATTTTCTGATTAAATTTAAAATAAAGACTCAAAAGAGATTAGAATTGTTATAATTAGAAAACTTTTTAATTTTTGTTTCAAAAATTATCTGTATAAAAATAGTTTTAAGTAAAATTTGAGTATTTCTGATTTTTTATCTGAAATATATGAAATATTTGCGAGCAATTTTTTTAAATTTTTTAAAAAGTTTTCTAATTGCTTAGGATTTGTTTGCAAAATTCCACCAAAAAGACCAATATTTTCTTATTACGTTTTTTGTACAAAAAAGAAAAATAATTTTTAATATTTTATTGTTAAAAAAAAACTATCAATAAACTTCACTAATAAAAACACTTACAATTTGCATATTTGGAGATCCTCTTTCTATAAAAATTCAGAAATTAAATAGATATTTTCTTTTCATGGTTAAAAATTAATCCTTTCAGTGGTTCTGATAACTTTAATTAAAAAAAATCCTAAATTTGGAAAATATTGAAAATTAAAAAAATGTATGGCAATAAAAAATCCATTTAAAAAATTAAAAGCGAGAAAAAATTCAGTGCGGGATTAGAATTCAAAAAGCGGGGTAGTCCCGACAAAAGAGTGATGATTGGTTTGGTATAATTAATGAAGTGCTCGAAATAACATGAAATAAAACGGTAAACAAACGCAATTGGCACATTAAAAAAGTTAAAAAGCGAAAAGATCTGGGGCTGAATTACGCCATTCGTGATCCAGTGAAATCCTTCAAATTTTTTTTTTTTTTCAATGAGTACCTTCAAATATACTAATAATGAAAACACTAAGTTTTTAATTTTGTTTTTTTTTTAAAGAGAAGCAACACTCAGGAAATTCTTCCTATTAACTAATGTGTTGCTTTCTTTGGAAAGGGGATACTGGAGTGATGAGAGGTGGTGAAAGATGAAGGGCTTCAAATATGGCAACATTGTAATTGCGCGAGTAGATAAGTCTTAGAACAGTTGTTGGTCGTCACCTGCTGTAGAGTTGACGAATTTATTGAAGCTGTTTGTTTCATAGCCCTGATTCATTATTTTACTTTGGTGGAGTTAAGTGCTATGGGAACACCGAAGGTGGGCGCAGCGATACATATAAGTGATAGAAAACTCATGCATATTATTTTTCTAAATTGATGTTGTCGTCACCAGGAATCGAACCCGGGACCATCTGTGTAACAATACTACGCGCTTACCATTATACCACATCGAACTACAACACCCCTGATCAAAAAATGTTCTATAAAATGTTTTACTTTCGAAAATAGAAAATTAATTTCGATCGAAAAATTACGACCACGAATGCCGTAATTCGGCACTTGTAGTGGATTATCGGTCCAAAACTTGAAACTTGAACGAGTGGAAGTGCAACAATTAATAGTTTAAATAATATGATTTAAATAATAGTAAAACTGGAATGGGGGCAAGTGAAATTGTAACAGGGAACGAACTGGGATGGATCATTTAAAAATATTGATAACATTATTTTTGATTATTTTACTAGTGATTTTCCAATTTCGATTTGATCTCATTTCCTAAATGAGTATCCTTGTTAACCAACGTGGCTTGTTAGTTTTTTATTTAACATTTAACGATTGGCCAACACAGCCGGAAAAATATAGACCCACTATTTACTGCTCATTTACAACATTTGTGTTGGTAAATATAAATTGTGTATGCAACATACATACACGAAATGCATATAAAATGCATTTGAACTGTATTTGTTATAATATTGCGACTAAACCGTTATAAGCACAACAAACATCGACACAGTTCGTTAGATTTTACAAGGACTCGTTACAATTTGCAATTTTTCGTAATCATTTGAGTATGTGACTTATGCATTTTTGCATACAGGTCTACTTCAAACTAAAAACAGTTTAAAACTGTTCAACGTGCCCCTTTTTGTAATTGAGTCTTTAACATATCGTACAACAACATTGACATTTTTGAATGTGCAGTAACAAAGTCTGTTACTTTTTTTTTTTTTTTGTTTAAATGTAGTAAGTAGTATGTAGAAGTACTTATGTGTGTAAAGTACTTGATATTTTATATTATGTATGCGAAGTATGTACCTAAACAAGGTACAAGGTATGCAGTTGCCATATTTATAAATATTGCTGTACAAGATGTTAAAAGTTTTTCTCTTAATAATAAGTATTTTGTTTGGATAACCTTGTGAAAAAAGGGATCGAATAGCAGAAATATTTTCATTCGCCAGATAAGCTAGATTTGAACCTTGTAATGGAATTTTAACATAATTAAATTCGATATATTTTATAAAGACTACATGGCTTCATGTCCCAAAAAAAGTAAACCCCTTAAACCCTAAAGATAACAAAAAGTATCACAAAAAAAAAAGGATTGTAGTCAATCATATTAAATGAAAAGTCAGCATTCCAAACATTTTGATCAGCAGCGGTAACAACCCATATAAAAAGCAGAATAAAATCCCAACAATATGGAAATAAATATTCACAGAAACCAAAAAAGTTAACAAGTAAAAATTCAATGGCATAAAATAAATAAAAACTAAATGTAGAAATATAAAAATAAAAAAAAAAAATAAAATATAAAAAATGTTCCTAATAAGCAAACAACAAATAGCATTAAATCAGATTAAATTACATAGAAAACAAACAACCATATACAACTAAACAGAGTCAAATACAGTACAAATATAAAGATTTCCATACAAGACATTAGAATAGAGAAACGAGACTATAGTTAAGAATTAAGAAATAACTATAGGGGTATTACATTTATGAATTGTGTAGCAAAACTATTTATGGGAATCATCAATGCCAGGCTCACAAATTGGATTGAAAACCACCAAATTCTCAATGAATTTAAAGCTGGGTTCAGACCAAATTATTCCACAGTAGATAATATATATAATCTATCAGTTATTATAAATACAAAATTTAAGATAAGAAAGAAAATTTACGGATTTTAAGGCTGCTTTTGACAGAGTTCCTAGAAAACCACTAATTTATAAGTTACATGCATTAGGTATGTCAACGAAAATCGTAAACCTTATTGAAAATATTGGACAGGAAATGATGTGTCAGAGTATTTCGAAACCTATACTGGTGTCAAACAAGGCTGCCTTTTGTCGCCTTTACTTTTTACTTTATATTTAAACGATCTCCATGAACATCTAGAAGGTGGTCTGATGATAGATGACATAAATATTCATTTACTTCTCTATGCTAATGACATTGTTCTACTTGCAGATAATATAGAAACTATGCAAAACATGGTAAATAAATTAGAAGATTACTGCGAAAACTGGAACATGGAAGTGAATATGCTTAAGTCTGAAATAATAGTTTTTAAAGCAGGGGGAAGGCTATCGTCGGGAGACAAGGTACTGTACAAAAATCAACCCGTACGAATTGTTAATGAATATATCTACTTGGGAGTTATTTTGCCTTAAAAAACATATTGAGAAGAGAAACATATCCTCTAAAAATAAAGGGTGTCCCAAGAAGAACGCAATTTTTAAATCTGGCAACATTCGAAGTGTCATTGTTTGACATTTGAACAATTGTTATTGTTTGCTAGTAGAAGGTACGAGGTTAGTAAAAATGGAGCCAGCTGACCATGGACTGCGAAGGGAGTTCGTTAATTGGGTATTGGAGAGACAACATGAAAATGCTGATTTTGGCGATAAAATCATCTTCAGTGACGAGGCCCATTTTCATCTTGATGGCTTCGTCAATAGGCAGAATTGTCGCATTTGGGGTGAGGAAAATCCTCGAGTGATTCACGAGAAGCAAATGCATTCTCAACGTGTCACTGTGTGGTGTGGTTTTTGGGCTGGAGGAATCATTGGACCTTTTTTTTATGAAAATGAGGCAGGTCAAGCGCAAACAGTCAATGGTGTTCGGTATCGTGAAATGATAACCAGTTTTTTCTTGCCTAGAATTGAAGAAATGAATGTGTAGGGTATGTGGTTCCAACAAGACGGCGCCACATGTCATACAGCCAGAGAAACAATTCAATTGCTGCATCAGTCATTTCCCGGTCGTGTTATTTCGCGTTTTGGAGATCAGAATTGGCCGCCTAGATCGTGCGATTTAACACCACTAGATTTTGTTCTTTGGGGTTTTTTGAAGTCGATGGCGACTCAAGCCTTAAAAGAGAATATTGGACGCGGCGGCCATCTGCACGATATATTGTTCCATACATAACCTCATTCTGTCTACTTTACGATATAATAAAGTTTCACGATTTTTTTTTAAATATCTGTGTTTTATTTAAAATTTAAAAATTGCGCTCTTCTTGGGACACCCTTTAGCATAAATGCTACATGGAACAGTTTTTTCAACAAACCTAATATAAATTTCACTGCAAAATGGAAGCTCTTTCAATCAGTCTGTCGTTCCATACAGGCTTATGCGGCACAAGTTTGGGGTTTCGATTTGTTTGAAGAGGTGGACAAGCTGCAACGATATTTTTTAAAGAGAATCCTGAAACTTCCGGATTCTACACCAAACTATGCTTTACTTTTGGAAACAAATGCAGAATGTAGCTATTTCTATACACTCAATTTACATTTGAATTACATATACAAAACCCTGTTTCATTACAAGCAAAACAGATTACCTCACAAATTGTCCATTATTGCGTTACGTGAAAATATATTTTGGGCAAAAAAGATTAAAGATTTGGGCAGTGAAGTGGGAGTCCGATTAGCTTTAGACTATGAAAATCTTTCTGCACAAGAACTACTTAGATATGGAACAACGTTGCTTCAAGAAATAAAATCGAAAATATTTTTAAAAATGCATCAACAGGCACAAAACAGCAGAATGCGATTTTACAAGCATTTAGATCATATCTTAGGTATCATCTATATAAGTAATCTAAAAAAACTTAATCAAATCACTACTATTTTTAGAGCAAGGGTCGATTTGCTACCACTAAATGTAAATAAATACAACAACACAGATAGCAAAACATGTACGCTATGCAACACAGCAGAAGATGAGAACTTGAAACATTTAATGGCAATATGTCCAATACTTAATGAATTCAGAAACAGACATTTTGGGAAGCCACATCTTAACGAAAATGAACTTATCGATATTCTAAATGGGCAAATTGGATGGAATAAGCTATATAGCTATATCAATAGTGCTTTAAATTATAGAAAAATGATTATTGAAGAATTGTATGATTCTTAAATTCTATCCCAAAAAAAAAAAATAAAAAAAAAAAAAACTTTGTTTAAACCTAAATAAATATCTATACTTTCATAATTATAATTTTGTTTATTTATATATAACTGACGACTATAAGTCATTGTTATTTATATATTATTATTTTTCTTTATTTTAAATTTTATAAAATTTTTTGAATAAAGATAAACATACATACATAGTTAAGAATTCAGATATTTCCAGAGTTAAAGCCCTTAAATCGAAAGTTATATGATTGCTATAGTTAACAAATTTCACAAAACTTTATGCGTAAAACATATAACAATTTCTTTATTATGTATTTATGACTTCAAAAACCGAAATTGCATTACATTTTTTTTATTACTTTTTTATTTAAAATTTTGAGTTATTTGACTATATCTTGATGTGGAATCAAGCTTCTTTTTCAATCAAATTGACCAACAAATAGAATTTGATAATTTATAAAGAGCGTTCAACCTCCGCATATTTACAAAAATAAAGCAAATCAAACATATAAGCTTGGTTGATACTATTATTTCGATCTGGCTAAAGATCTCATGAGAACTCGAAGTTTTAGCAAAGCTACAGTCTCCTTTTTGGGTTTAATACAATTATTTAATTTTTCAATTTATATGGTAAAATAAACATTTTTTTTTAGAAAATTTAAAATTTTTTTTAAAAATTTCTTTTTTTTAGATTATGAAAATTTATGAAAAACTAGAAAAAAAATTAACAGAAAAATTTTTCTTAAATTATTATTAATGAATGTAATTAACTTAGACCCGATTACTGAATGTCCAGTTAGTCCCGGTTCACACATGGCAACTTTACTTGCGCAAGTTTTCTTCAATTCTGCTTTGAACTTGCTTTTGTGTTCACACAGGAAAAGTTAGTTTCAGCAATTTTCGTGCAGCCAACTTCGTGTTGAAAATTGCGGATGACAAAACAAAACGGAATTGGAGTACGGGCAAGTCTGTACCCCCTTCCATTCTCTTTTCCTCACTCTTCTATAAACTCAAGACTTGCGCAAGTAAAATTGCCGTGTGTGAACCGGGACTTAAAATTTAACAAACAGTTAAATTGAAAATGTATATGGGAAACAACAACAAAAGTGTCAGTTAAAGTCCCAGTTAGTAGCTAACGGGACATTCAGTAATCGGGCGTTAGAAAGGTTAATTCCGTGTATTGGGTAAAGACATTTTTTCTTCTTTAAACTAGTTTTAAATTTGTCATTAAATATTTAATTAATTTTTCAAAGTAAATTCCTTGTATTGGATATAGACATTTTTGAATAATATTGCGACAAAATTGTTTTTTTTTTTCTTCTTTAAATTAATTTTAAATTTATCATTAAGTATTTAATAAATTTATCATTAAATATTATATGTCTATTTAATAAATTTTTTATCAAAGCAAATTTTTAAAACATTTCGAGAAACTCCTTGCTTGAAAAAAAAGCTTATATCAAAGCTTCAGAAAAATCTATATGAATAAAAAATTCTTACTAAATAAAAATCTATGGACACAATATTATCCTTACAGACTAGCAACTAAAATCCAAAGTAAATAACTTATTTTAACAAATTATTTAAAATTTCTTTAAAATTTATGTTAGTAAAACTCAAATCTAATTGATTAGAATGATTATTAAATAATCTCATAGCCCTAGTTAATGGTTCATTCATAGCGTAGTCAGTTCTATGAATATCAATATGAAAAAAATTCACTTTATTTCTATGTGACCGTGGAGGTACATAAATCTTAATAGCATGTTATAAAGCCGGACAATCAATTAAACCCCAAATAATGCCATACAAAAAATTAAGCGAAAAGATTTTTCTTCTAACCTATAAAGTTTTCATTGAGAGTAAAGCACATTTATCTGCATAAGAAGCAATTACATTTGAAGGAACTGGCGAGGAAAAGTTTAAAAAAGAAAGAGCATATTTTATGAACTTTTTCTGAATTTTTTCAATTCTGTTAATATGAACTTCATCATTAGGTCCCCATATAAATGAGGCATATTCTAATTTAGATCTTACAAACGAAGTAAACAACGCTTTTTTTGTAAAATGATCAAAACGGTTATCAGAATTACAACGGATAAAAGCAAATATTGAGTAAGCTTTAGGTATTATATAGTTTAAATGATTATTAAAAGATAGCTTGATATCAAATACTACTCCCAAATCTAAAATTTCATCAACAGATGATAAAATATAAGTCTTTATTCTATATTCAGACATTAAAATATTACGACATGCATATATATCATCAAATAAGAATAATTATGCTAAAAGTCAACTGTCATGTACAGTGGTGCTCAAAACATTTGCAACTGTAATTATGGTTTAGGTAATTATAATTTTTTTGATCAAAAAGATTTGTGGTAAAAGTTCTTGTTTTTTTTTTATTAAATTCAGTTATAGCATATTATTTTACAAATACAAAAAAATTATTCATAACTTCTCAAAAATAAAAAGAAGTAATTTTAACAAAATAAGTCGATAGTGCAGTGTTCAAAACATTTGCAACTCTTAAAATAATTAAAAGGAAATACAAACAATGGTTTTAACGCTCAGTATTTTGTAGTGTAGCCATTATTTTTTATAACTTCTGAGCACGTCCATGAGAGTGGCATTTCCCATTCAGCATACGGAAGCATAACTCAACTCAAAAGATCTCTATAAATTGTGGCCGTCATTGTGCTAGTAATGAGGTGAATTGGGCCAATCCCATTTGCTGAAAAACACCCCCACACCATAATGTTTCCACCTCCGTGCTTCACTGTGGCGGTTGTGTTTCTGGGATTAAACTTTTCGCCTCGTGGACTTCGAACATTGGCTCTTCCATCTGATCTCCGGAGGTTGAACTTAGACTCGTGTGACCACAATAAATTTTTCCATTTCTGTTGATTCCAGTTCAAATGTGTGCGTGCAAAGTCAAGCCGAGCTTTTCGGTTTGTTTCCGACACAAAATTTTTTTTTTTTTTGTACATCTATTACTTTTAAGACCATATTCTCGGGCTCTTCTTTTAATGGTGGTTAGACTGGCATCTATTAAAAGTTGAGTTTTAGCTTCTCTGGGAACTGCTTTGGGATATTTCGTAAAAAAATTCTTGATTTTGCGATCTTCTCTTACAGTTGTAATAAGGGGTCTTCCACCTTTATGAGTTGTGTGGATGTTACCGCTATTAACAATTCGGTAAATCGTTGATTTTGGAACGAAGTGCTTTATAGAAATTTCTTTTTGGGAAAGTCCATTTTGAAAATCATTTAAAACTTTTGATTTAAAATCTGAATTGTATTTATTTCCTGCCAATTTTTACAAAAAATATTCTTACGATGTTTATGCTTCCAACATCTTATTACAACTATTAAAGCACAATAATTATAATAAATTTGTTTACAAAATGTAACGGCCTGAATCTCATATTAAAAAGGAATGCGATTACCGTTATATCCTAGAATGTGTTAGTATAAATTGTTTCGTTAAGAGTAAGAATAATGAGAGTTGCAAATGTTTTGAACACCTGCATTTTAAATACATCTATTATTATTAATTTTTTTGTTGTTTTAATTTAACGGAATTAATTTTTTTTATTTATTTAACATAAAACAATGTATGAAGAATATGTAAAAAACAAATTTTAGTAACTAAGTGTGATTTGAAGAAAATAAATCAATCAAAACAACAAATGCGACCACTACTGTATATCAAGCTATAGCTCTGGGGTAGAGTGTTAGCTTGGCATGCCCAAGTTCGTGAGTTCAAACCACACGCCAGCCGCAAGGACTATTGTTTTTTATTAAAAAATAAATAAAAGCAAATGAAAAAGAACATTCTTTTCATTGTTTTGTACTTACATTGATGGTTATTAAAATTAACACCTTTCTACCTATGACAAGGCAATGTTAAATCCACCGATGAAAAAACCAAATTTGAACAACATTCGTTTCAACAGTTGTAGTGTTTTTATTACTCTTTTTCATCACTATTTTTCCTGGGTATATATGAAATGAAGATAACTAATATATATATGCCACGTCTTCGGTGCTATCAGTCGATTTATATTAAGAAATTAATAAGTATGAGACCACATTAAAAAAATTTTAAAAACCAAATCCAAGATGAAGTTGTACATTATCATATACACCATAACATTAAGCACGGATCGCGGGGAAGGGCAAATGGGGCATTTCCCCCCAAGTTTATTTTTTTTTTACATTAACAAATGTGGTAAAATGATATTCAATCGAAAAAAGATATTAATTCACCCATTTAATAATCAACTAAATATAACATACATAATTTTAAATTATTTATTTTAATTTAATTTAAAAATTAAGGAAACCCAAAAGTATTTCTATATATTTTGGGATAGAAAGGAAAAACCATAAAAGTTAATTCGTGGCAAAATTTCCATTTTTTGAGTAGGATTTTAAAATAAAATGCATTTCTGAAATCATGAGAAACCATACTTATATGTTACTATGCGCAACGGCTTTTGGGGTAATAGTTAAAAAAATATATTTTTTAATTCTATAGGAGGTCACACACTTTTTGTTTTAAGACCTGGAAACTTCAGCGGAATTTTTTAGTTTTTAATTACATAAATTTTTACACTAATGCATTTTTAATGATAATGCATTTTTAATGATTTTTTTTTCATTAAATCAACGAAGCATTGCTGGAAATCGTTAATTGAAACCTTTTATTAAATTTTAAAAATTTATAATTTTATTTGTTAAAAATGTAAATTTATTTTATTAAAACTCGCAAAAAAAAATCTATTTTTGCAACATGTTTAGGCCTTTAAAAAAAATAATTCAAACAAATCTTTTCTGTACAAAGATATGCAGACTGGCGATTTTTTCATATACTCAAGATTTTAAAATACATATTAAAGATTTCGAATTCTAAGCATTTCTTTTCGAACTAATCTTAGATTTTAAAGTAAATTGGTTTTCCGCATAATTACTTTTAGCCTTATTTTCACAATGTCCCGTTAGCTACTAACTGGGACTTCAACTGATACATTTGTTGTTGTTTCGCATATGCAGTTTCAGTTTAACTGTATATTAAATTTTATCAGGACATTCGGTAATCTGGCCTTAGTTTAAAACATGTTTTTTACAGTTTATATCAGAAATTTATAAAAACATGCTTTCTGTTATCGTAAAAAGTTCTGAATATATATAATATATTTTTTCATCAGTACAAGTGACCAGAAATCAGTACATGTACTGATCAAATAAATACGAAGGTGACCACCTTTATATTGTTATTTATTTTTAAATGTCGTTTAAACCACTGAAAAATCTGTATGAACAAATGAATATTCAGTTTAAAATAATTGCTACAATTATTCGGTAAAAATAGCCGTATACCACTGTTATTCTCACTGTACTCTAATGACCTTCCAAGCATTTTCACAAATTGTAATGTAAGCATGTACGCGGATGACGTTCAACTTTATACCAGTTGTACTAATGCCTTAATCGGCCAGTGTATTATCTCTATTTATACGGGCGCAACCGCAAATGGTCTAGGAATAAATCCAAAAAAATCTAAATGCATAGTAATTCAAAAGTGACTTGCCAAACTAAGTATTATACCTAATATATTTATAAATAATCAAAAAATTGAAATAGTAAAATCTGCTAAGAATCTCGGAATATTTTTTAATGACACTCTTACGTGGTCGAACCACATTAACTATGCTTGTGGTCGCACTTTCTCTATGACTAGAACTCTTTGGCGAACCCAGCATTGTACACCTACACAGTGGTTGCGCCCATACGACAAAAATAAAAAAAGTTGTCTTAATATTTTGGCGTTTTAGCAAATTAAATAGGCTCTTATGTCATCCAATTTCCATCTTCTTAATTTGTTTTGATAATTTCTAACGGTAGTTTTGAAATATAAACAACTAAAGTGTGAATATTCATAGAAGTAAAAAGTTGATTAAAAGAACAAAGAAAACAAAGTGAAACTTCAATTGTTAAAATAAAGTTTATTAAAGTGCTTACTAAAATTATTAAAAATGGAAATTAATGTAAATGGTATTGGCATTGTTTTTAAGAAAAAATAAGTTTATAAATTGTGTTGCTGTTTTAGTAAAATACAGATTTTGACGAAGTACTTTTTTCTACATGGTTTGCTAATTTACGTAAAAATTACATAGAGTTTTAAATAGTCTCAGACTCCATCTGACTAACCGAATTATTTTGTAAATGTTAACAGATGTATTCAGTTTAAGATTATGTTTTATTCAGGTGCATGAATTTGCATCTTTTTTTTATATATTGAATATACTAACTCAACCTCTGTGTTTAAAGTGTTTTTAGTATATGTAACGAATGTTGTTTAATTTAATCAGAGTGATATTTTTGTTGTTATTGAAAGGTATTTTGTACTTTTTTTTATATAGAAACATCCCGTCAATGCATATTTTCTCGCCTGTCAGTTTTCGAGATTTGGTGCTCTAAAAAAGGTTCGAATTCGGTGAAGGCCCAGCAAGTGTTCGGCGAAGCTGTAAAATACATTGATTTTGAATGCGAGGAAAATGCGTTTTCTGAATTATTGAAACGTGTCCAATATTTATGCGACAGAATGGTTTACATTTAAAAAAAAAAAAAATAATAGCATAAAATCACTGGTTTTAAAAAATCAGTCTTACAGACTGACTACCAAAGAAGTCGTTTTTTTAAGACTGAACACCATATCTTCGTCATCTAAAGAAGAAGCATTAAAAGGTAATAAACGTGGACGCCCTACATCTGATTTCTCAAGTTCCTCTTAGAGAACCAAACAACGTAGATTAGCAAGGTTGGCAGAAACCGATGTGACTGCAGCGGATGCTTTACGCGGTGTATATTCAGAACCATCACAAATTTGTTCAGAATTAAATGTTGCTGAAGTTCTTGCACTAATAGTTGAAACAATTTAACAAAATATCAGTACTTACACATTCGAAATTTTATAAACTCTAAGGTTTCCTGTAATATGTTTCCTAGTTACGAAAAGGTTTTGAGAGAAAAGAAAAACAGTTATCCAATTGCAGAATCTATCACAGTAAGTGAATCTCAGGCTGAAGTTGATTTACAAATTTACCATACAGCTTCACGTATTTTAGATGGGGGCTTGATGGTAGCTCTGGTTATAATGAGTATAAACAACGTTTTAGTAACAACACTCTTCATGACAATTGCTTATTTGTAACATCTTACGTGCCCCTTCAACTAGTGACAAAATCCGCAAAACCTGAAGATGCAAAAATAACATGGAAAAATCATCGGCCATCGTTGACTCGGTACTGCAGACCAAATCGATTCCAATTTAAAAAAGAAACATCTCAAGTTTGTATTGCAGAGAGAGATTATTTCAAGCCGAAAATTGATATGCTGAAATACACAGAGTATTTTAAATCGGATCAGAAAATATATGTTAAACACAAATTGCAACTGACTTTGATTGATGGTAAAGTATGCAACGCTTTAAGTCAAACGTCATCTGCTAAATGTTACATATGTAAAGCAAAACCAAAAGAGATGAATGATATAGAAACATGTCTAGAAAAAGTGGTGTACAAAGAACATTATGAGTTTGGGTTGTCACCCTTACATTCATATATTCGCTTTTTCGAGTATTTCATTCACGTTGCTTATAGAATAGGTCTAAATAAATGGCAAATTAGGTCAAAAGATGAAAAGAATAAATTTATGGAAAGAAAAAGAGAAATTCAAAGCAAGTTTAGATCTGAGATGGGTTTGTTAGTTGACAAGCCTAAACCAGGAGGAAGTGGGTCGTCAAATGACAACTACACCGCAAGACGATTTTTTAGTAATCCTGGTTTGACTGCTGAAATAACTGGCGTTGATGAAGACCTCATAACCAGATGTGCAACATTACTGCAAGCAATGTCATCAGGCTACAAAATAAACACTGATAAATTTAAAAAATTCGCGCTTAATACTGCTAAAGGGCTTATACAGAAATACCCTTGGTTCTATCTCCCACCTTCAGTACACAAGATCCTACCGCACGCTTCTGAAGTAATTGACGACTCTATAGTATCAATTGGAGAGCTTTCAGAGGAAGCTGCGGAGGCCAAAAATAAAGATATTAAAAGGTATAGGCTCCAACACACTCGGAAAATTTCTAGAATTGCAACAAACACGGATTTATTAAACATGTTATTGCTGAGTTCAGATCCATTCATTTCAGGTCAGCGAAAATTGCCATGTAAAAAGAAAAGTACGTTATTAAAATCTGCAATTGAATTGCTGCAAGAGTAGCAAATTTAAAAACAAATTTTTTTTAGGTACATATGAAATATTTTTTTTTTATATTTTTAAACATTTTTGAAATATGTATTTGTGATCTCTAATTTTATAACAATAAAGTGCTTAATTGCCTATGCCGAAAAACAAACATACGTTTTAATGAATATCTTATTAACAGAAATACAAAAAATGGGCGGTGGGAGCAAGCGACCACGCCCATTAAATCAGGATGTCGTTTTTATATCATCAGAAATATACTGTGTAAATTTCAAGATGATATCTTAGTTCTAACTATTTTTGTCGCTCTCCTTCATACAAGTGCAACCAGTGTGACCTATTAGAATAAGAATGCTACTTGCCAAAACTTATCTGATGCCTGTTTTACTATATGGTTGTGAGCTTTTTGCTAAATGTGCTTTTTGCTTGTTATTTCAGATATAAGCAGGGGAAAAAGACTTAGATCATTTAGATAGAAAAGTTTAATTTCGGAGTGGCATTTCTACATATTTGCAGTATCTCTCTGGAATTCTATACCCCACAGCTCTCAACTTTTAAGTAACGCACGAAAATTTAAAGAAAATATTTTCAAACTGTTTTCGGCACAAGAAAATCAAACATAATTATTTGATATTATAATACATATGTTTAAATTATTTAAATTTTTTTTTTATTTTTTTTTTGTTCATCTTGTTTAATTTTAATTGGTTTTTGTTTTCCATATAAAAATTGTAATTAGTTATTAAGTTATTAATTAATGATCTTATAATTTTTCATATCATCAGTTCCATACTGCAAAATAAGACTTTTAGTCTTGTCTATGGAGCAATTCAAATAAATAAATAAATACTAATTTATTTTAAATTGTTTCAGTTCAAGGCACCACACCTACTTCAAATACAATTTCTTTAAATAGCTTTAAGTATGTGAGTAAAAACATAACAACTCAATCATAAATTTGATATACTCGACTAGAAATCTACGAAACATAAATTTCGGGATCCGGTCCCTCTCGGTTTCCAAACTATATCATCACGAAAATTGCAAAAAATGTTAAGAAATTTACCAAAGAAACCTTACAAAGGGTCAAAGGTCACTTTTTGGGGTATTGAATTCTAATGACTATATCTCGAAATACACACTTTGTTAAATTAAAAAAAATATGTGCTTATTATTGAACTCTCCTCTACATTTGTGTGAAAAATACTGGTTGGTATCTCGATTGGTATCTGAGTCATAGCAAAAAACATGGTAAGTACGTTTTTTCCATTTAATACATGTTTTCGAAGGTATGTGTACAATTTTGTAGGTATGTGTATCGTATGTGTAGTGATTCAATTCATATAAACTAGAGCGATTTTCATACTTATGTCACGGTTTTGGCTATAACTCGGAGACTAATCTAGATACCACCCTGAATTTGTCACACAAATATTGAGGATAGTTCAATTAGAAGCATATATTTTTTATATTTTATATATTATCGAGTATGCCAGTTATAGAGAATTTCATTGAAATCAAAGATTGTCGATATAAATGGTGATTGAGTTGACATGTTTGCAATCATATGTGTCAAGTTTGTCAAGTTCTTGTAATTTGAAATTAAATAATTTTGTTTATAAACAACCAGCTTAGAAAAACTTTAATTTATAAAATTTTAAAAATAAATTTACGTTTTGTATGGAAATGTTATCAAATTTAACCTTAAACACAAATCTTAAAAATGTTTTCCCTATTTAATTGACGCGGTCTGTACTTTTATAGTTTATTTCTGATACAAATAAATACAATTCCAATGAATGCCAATCACAGTTTGAAGCAAAGTTGTTTCACAGGAAATATTGAGAGAAACCAAATAAAACATGATTTGTTTCAAACACAGGAAACAATTGCAATGATGTTAGAACAATAGTATAAAAAACAACAACAACAACAACAAAATAAGGAAAACCTAATGGTACCAAAAACAGCAACAACAACAACAATTGCATTAAAAAAAGAAGGAAAAACTAATTTAATTTAAATGCAAAGGAAAACTAAATGAACTTATGATTTGTACTAAAAATTTAATTTTAAAAAGAACAAAATTTCAAGAAACACATTTTTTCTTTTTTTTTTTTTTTTTTGTTGTTGTATATGGAGTATACAAAACGGAAATGAAATTGTTGAGAAAAAAAACATACATACACACAAGCCGGAAGCTAGAGCATAAGCACTATGGCCATTGTTTTTCGAAACACTATACGACTTTAGGGTAAACATTTAATTGTACACAGAGAAGTTTTAAATAAATACAATAATTTTTCAACAAATGAATATATAGTTTATAAATATTAAATACTAAAATCAATTTATTAATATCATCAAGACAATTGTATCTGTGTGCACACTGAGCCAAAAGCAGCAGTGAAATCAACTAAGTCTCATATTAAATTGATGAATTGGTGATCTATATACAACCAACGAAACCTGTTTTTTTTTTTAGTTAGTCTCTTTACAGGAAGAAGAAGAAAACATTTTTATTGAAAAATTTTACGGACACAAGGGATACACCAGACTGCCGCAGTTTCGTCCCCCTCCTGGGACTCGTCAGTGGTTAATTTATGTGTCAATTGAACAAAGTATTTTATATTGTTAATTTTGCTCTATATGAAAAACTTTTTTATTTTTTGGTGTCGTACTGTGATTTGAACTCACAGTCTTAGCATCAAAGCTATGCATCGTAATCTCACCTCTTAACCAGTTGAGCCACGGTCGACACAGCGTTGACTGCGACTAAATTGGAGTTTGGTCACACTACGTACACACAAGTATTGTTTTGATCAGAAGAGACAGAATTAGAATTTTAATTTAAACAAATTGCTTAGTAAAAGTATTTTTTGACTTTAAACCAGTGATGCATTTTGAGTTTTTTTTGTTTTGGGCCAAATTGACTATTTAAAAGGGCAAAAAAACCATTGATAAGGCCACAGGAATGATAAAGTTAGTACTATAGTACTTTTTTGATACTATTTGATCCGGAAAAGTACCATGGTACTCCTTTGACTCTTTTAGTACTATTTACATATAAATAAAAATTAAAGATTGAGTTAGAATTTTAACGTTTTTTTCACACAATTGCAATTAATACTATAATTAATAAGCAATTTTATTTAATTTTAATTGTGAAAGACGTGGTAGAGAAGAATGAGTGTATTTTCTAAAAATCATAACTACATTGTAAATTTTTCAATTTTCCTGAATCAGACTGTAACTAAAATCAACTAAATTTTGTTTTTATATACAAATAAATTTTAAAAACGTTAATTTATAATAAAAACTTGTATTTAGTACTATGAGGGTCGAAAAAGTACTATTTTTTATGCTGGTTGGTACTATTTGAAAATCCCATTTATCATCCCTGTAGGGCCATATTTTTTAAAAAATTCGATTATTAGATTTTTACTAAAATAAAAATAATATTAATTTGTTAATTAGAGTTCGTCATTTTAATGCTTTTTTAAAAATGCAAGACAAACCCCTCTGACAATAAAGTTAACATATTTTATGAATTCTCATAAATTATTTCCGCTCTTGCGATAACATAACATTTTTAAAAAGCGGCACTTCTTTTAAAAATTTGGACAAATATAAAAAGATTTCAAAATGTTATAGTCCTGCATTCAAAAATTTTAAAACCTGACCTCCTGGTACGAAAATATATGATTTTGAATGCGATTTTTATAAAAAATTAGACAACTCCCCGTTTTTTATTCTCTAAGGAACTAGCATATGCTCTCATCGAATAAAAAAAAATCAGGCAAATTTCATAAAAGTCTGAACTAAACGGTTTAAAGTAGTTAGTTTAATTTTGAGCTGAAAGGGCCAAAATAGATAAGAAAGTACCACAGGGCCATCAAGCAGTCAAAAGTGCCACAAATGCCCCTATTGTGCCACGTTTTGCATCACTGCTTTAAACTATTTGATATTAACAAAAATTTTTTATATAAATAGAACATTTTTGGTCTTCAAAGTTTAGTAACGTCATGATAGTTGTAAGGAAAAGACCCTAACCACATGCTTGATTACTAAGAAGACAAGAATGGAGCAAAATTAATGATTAATAGGTTTTTTGTTAAAGTTCTGCCTAATATGGAGGCTCTAATGGCGTTTTCTTTTCTGACAAAAAAATGTTGCATTTTTATAAGTGACATTTAAATAATGTTGTCATAACCCTCTTAATATGTTGCCATATTCATAGTCACAATAAAACATGAATTTATACAAAAAATGCTGCCCTGCTTTAGAACAGCTGATTTGTGTATAAAAGAAAACAAGTTGAAAAATAAAAAAAAGCGGAAAATTTGCAAATTGGCATTCAAATTGTTTTTAATTAATTATTTTTTTTTTCATTTAAAATGGATTCAGGAATTGATGCAAGCACAATATTTCGCTCCTGGAGAACACACATTTCCTCTTCATCTGATGATGAGGAAGAATCCATTAGTACCCCAACAACATTGTTTACGCATATCACTACAGCAGCTTTTTCCATTTTTAGCAATTTAATTGTATATTTTTTAATATTATTATAATTTATAAAACAATATTTGTTAATTTTCGTCTTTAAATATTTTTTTTTTTCAAAACAAAACTATAAAATCAGCTGTTTTATAGTGCAACATTTTCACCCCATCATTTTATAAAGGGTGAAAATGGCAACATTTTTGCATGTTAATAGGGCGACATATTTTTAAAAGAACATGATTCCTTTTTAAAGTGCTGTCAATTTTTTAGAAAAGAACACAAAAAGTGCAATTTTTTAGAAAGGGCAAACAAAATGTTACATTTTTTGCCAGAAAAGAAAACGCCATAAGTTTTCTAAAACTTCGGGTTCTGATGAGATCTGTATCCAGTTCGAAATACTAGTATCAACCTAGCTAATATGTTTGATTAGCTTTATTTTTGTAAATATACGTAGGTTGGAAGCTCGTTATAAATTAAAAATAACATAAAAATAATCTCGATTTATATAAAAACAAAAAACTAACAAAAATTTGTTATGTTAACAAATATCAAAAATCAAATTGAATAATTATTTTGCTGGTTTAGCAATGCATTTTATTCAATTTAACAATGCGCTTTATTTAATCTATTCGTATTTTGTCGAATTATTTCTAATTTTCAAGAGATTAATATAATTTTTATTAAAAATAAATAGAAAATTCCCGAAATAGATCTATCAACACATTGAAACGGTCAAAGAATAAATATGAAAACAAAAACTCTATAGATTATTTGTTAGTACAATATTCTAGAGTATGGCCTCGAACTTGAATAATTTTCATTTTCATTGCACAATTAAAGGTCGAAAAAACATATAGTATGGCCTTGTTTACTTGTACATATCAAAGCAAAAGAAACAAAAACGTGTATTGAATATTTACCAAAGGTAGACATACACACAAAAATAAGGTTTTCAATTTATTTTTTGATCAATGGTGATAATCTTTTTTACTTCGAGCTCATATAAAATATATTAGTTCTCATGCAGTGAGTAAACTAGTTTATATGAATGTTTGATTGTTACCCTCTTTCAAAAGGTGTTCTGATGATGGGAACCTAGAAAATTCCCGAAATAGATCTATCAAAACATTCCAGAAAGGGTCAAAGAATAAATTTGAAAACAAAAACTCTATAGATTATTTGTTAGGACAATATTCTAATAAAGAAATATAGAGTATGGCCTCGAATATACGTTTTTAGTTAGTATAATAAAAATAAGAATTTGATAAAAAAAATAATATAACTAAAAATTATTGCGTAGTACCCAAATCCCAATTTGTAAAACACATGAAACATTAAATTTACAAAACACAATAATTTATTTAAATTAATAACACCGTACAACACATTTTTCTGGGAGTGAATACTTCCTATGCCATATGAATGTATTAGGTTAGTATAGTAAAACCCCCAAAGGGTTTGGTCCTGTGTGGGTACAGTCGCTTTGTATGGCAGTTTAAAGTTTTCATAAGACTCAAATTGTTCTTTTGATCTAAATTCTGAGTTCGGATGTCCCCAATAGAATTTTACGAGGCATTTTTCGTAAAATTTTTTCTCACCATAATAGAACTTTTTTAAGAGATATACCATAAAAGTATCCTAAAACGTGCGTTTAATGGGTTAATGAGGAAGGAAACGTAATGCGGTCATGTAAATCACTGAAAAGGTGAATCGTTATTGAAGCCAATCGTAATTTGTTTCGAAAACTATATAAAAAAAAGTATGTAACTTAAAAATCATTACAAAAGCGTAACATTATAATAATTCAAATTCCCTAGTTTTAACTATTAAAAATTAAAAAAATTACCAGAAAAAATACGAGATAAGGGGCTAAAATATTACATTAGGTAAATTTAGAAAAATTAACCTAACAATGATAATGGAGTGGGCTGCAAGCAGTGTTACCATATTGCCAGTTTTAACTGTTTTTTCCAGTTTGTTAGGATGCGTAACAGTTTTCCAGTTTTTCAGTTTTTGTTTAATTTCAGCCTGTTTTCGTTTCTCTTGTGTGGTGTTTAGTTAGTCTACAACAAAAAATAGTTTTTTTTCTGTATATATAAAATGCTTTATGTTATGTGTTTAATGTTTTTTATGTTGTTTTATGTTTAAGTAAAATACAATTGAATTCAAAATGCACATATTAACTGTTTTTTCTACTGTTTTTTTTTTTAAAAAAAAACAGTTTTTTCTTTAAAAACAGTTTTTTCTTAAAAAAACTGTTTTTTGAAAAAAATACATGGCAACACTGGCTGCAAGTGATAAATTAAAATTCACCTTTCTAGTGATTTAACATTACCGGATGACGTTTTCGCCTTCTACACCTCCTAGTAAAATTTGCTGCAGAACATATTTACACAACATTTTAATCCCTTAAACGCCCTTTTTAGGCTACTTTTTAGTATTTATTGGAAAAGGGATTTTAATGAATTGCAGATATAGGGTTAAAATGTTCTATAAAAAAATTCCTCTTACAAATCTGTTGGGGAAATCCAAACTGAGAATTTATTTCAAAAGAACTATTACACTACTTTTTGAGTCTTATTCAATACAGTGTTGGCGAAAAAAATTAACACTTTAAACGGCCATAACATTTGAATGTACCCACACAGGACCAAACGCTGATCACTTATATAAAAAATAAAGTCACTTATATATAGTTTTTATAATTTATAATAATAAAAATTTACAATTTACATAAAATTTAATAAGCACACACTTAACTACACACTTAACTATCCACAATTATCTTGTAAAACACATTTAACATTAATTTATTAATTTTTCCATCTTTTATAAATGGCTCTCATACGCTTATACGAGTAATGATGACACACCACTTAAAACACGCCAAAAAATTTTCTACATCTATAAAATTTTAATCAGATTAACATATTTTGATCAATTAAACTTTACTGCCTTTTTTAAATATTCTGGAACTAACCACTGAAATTTATTTATTTAAATAACAAAAATTTGTCAAAACGACATTTGCTTCCTAAAACGATAAAATTGGTTGGTTTTACATAAATTGTAATAAAATTATTGCTGTTTTAACAAACAATTTTGTCGAAAGTTAATAAAAATTTTATGTTGATTTCACTTAGGTCTTTTGCTTCAGTGCACTCATAATAAGCAACGAAATTTATGTCAAACCAACGAAAACTTTTTAAAATTAACAAAATTTCGTTTATTTTATACAAGTTTTTTTTTTAATTTTGATATTTTTTTCTACTTTAATGCATGGATTATTACACTAAGGATATTATGAAGGTAAAGACGTCATCAAATGTAGTAAAAAACAAATGAAATTTTACTTGAAGAAAGAACGACTAACATTTCATTAAATTCAACTAACATTTGTCATTTGTTTTTACTGTTTAAAAAGTCACTAACAATTGTAGTAAAAATGAACCACATATCGCACTTGATCAACAAGAGGGTATTAACTCAAAATTTTAAAATGTTCAGTAGAGTCAAAAAACTGTTTATGGCTACATTTTAACAGAATTTAAAATTCAAACATATCATAATAAGCAAATTCCATTTGAAAATATATATACATTGTTTTTCTTTTAAATTTTACCACTCATTGCAAAAAAAAAATCAATTTTTTGAGTTAATACCATTTTTTTGAAATTTTATCGATTTAAATTTTTAGAATAAAACAAATTTTATCAACAAAACAGTATCAACTCAAAATACAACCAAATATAAATAAAACAGTTTGATTATTTTTAACATAAATAAAGGCTCAAATCAAATAATACCATTTTTTATGAAAATATACGTTTTATGAAAATATACGTTTCATTTCTATTTGAACTTTTGTATTAACTCGAAATAATACTTTTTTGTTGAAATAAAGGTAATCACTACATTATCATGAAAATGGTCTCAAAGTGGTTTTCGAGATGAAAGAGTAATCGGAATTCGTTGAAATTTTTACAATAGATAGATATTGATGTTGTTAGTTGATTTCTTGAAAAAAGTGATATTTTAAAAATTTTGAGTTAATACCCTCTTGTTGATCAAGTGCGATATATTAGGAAAAAATTTTTATTTTTTTAATTTTTTTAAATATCAAACAAACGACTTAAAATTGAATGTAAAATCATAAAACAGTCATTTGATGTGGTTTGTTTTTTTTTAAATATAACTACAAGGTTAGTAAAAAATTAAATTTGTTCTACAATTGACTGACATTTACATTAAAAATAACGAAGCTGTATTTCAATCCAAACAACTACATATTTTTAAAGCAGAAAATCCCTGAGTGTATCTGTGTATATAACGTATATGTATATATACTAGTGTTTGTGCTTAGCGTAACCATTCCTTAATATTTATTTGGAATCTTGCATTTTCCTTACTTTACCCTAAAAAAGGATACAAATACATTCAAACGAATGAGTGTGTATGGCTGTGTGAATTTTGTATTAACAATCAGGAATGTTGGAAATTTTCATTAGATTAAGCAATCGAAGACAGGACATCCTAACAGCAACAAAAATTACAGTATTTACAGTTACTACAAAGTAGGTGCCTTTTTTTCGTTGAAATCTAAAACTGAAATGTCCAATGTTATAATTAAAAGGATTTTTTTTAGAAAAATTCTGAATTCTATGAAAAATATCCTAATAAATGTTTACACTTCAAACCACCTTTGTGTATAGACAAATTAAAAAAATCATAAATTAACAAATAGAAAATGGTTTTATTTTAACAGTAAATAGAGAAAAAAATTTTGAAAAAAGTAATATAGCGGTTTTACACACTCACCAAGGCAATCATCTGGATTTTTGTATCTTGCTTCCTAGGAGTATAAAAAAAAGCAACTACAAATAGTTGAACTTTCAGCTACGACAACAGAAAACAGTACCTGAATTTTAAGTTCACAGTCTGCTAAATTTGGGTGACCTAAATTTTAAAAGAACTAAATTTGAGTTGGCAGGATTAGTTAAATTATCTAAGAATTTTGCTAAATCAACAAAATTTTTAAGCTGAACCAACTGAAAATTGTTGCTAAAAATTTCTATTCATATCTGACCAGAGGATTTCCATTATTACCAGGATTATAAATATTTAAGAGTTTTAGTCCATTTTTAATTTTATGATTATAAAATAAAAAAATATGAGAAAATAAGTAAGGCTGATATCGGAGACACAAAAATACTGGTTTGAAAGCAACTGTTGTTAAATTTAGTTCAAACACGGATGTAACTTGTTATTGAGGTCAAATAAATTAACATATAATATTAGTTAAATTACTGATTTAAACGAAAACAACAGAAAAAATTAGCTCATCTGAAATAGAACAAGTTTAACTGACTTTTGAACTAATTTTTTTTATGAGAGTATATTTTTCTTTTAAAATAAATCTAAACGTTTTAATCGAACTATATACAATGATAAGAATTTAAAAGTTTGAAGTGTTGGACCAAAAGTAAGTTTAAAGTCTGACTACAGAATATTTCCAATTAAATATTTTACTTATAAAATTTTAATATCAGAGATTTTTTCAGATTAACATAATTTTTTTTAGCAATTTTAAGTCCCTACTTAAAAAAAATTACTTTGGACATTCCTTTGTTTAAAAGTTTTATAAAATAGAATACAACACACAATAGTTGGTTTTTAGGTTTCACTTTTTCTATACCATACTTACCTTAAAATTTCATTGAGTTCTAGTAAAAAAAAAAAATATAAAACGGAAACAAAAACGAAAGATATCCAACAATCTTTAAATAATTTTACCAAATTTTATATAATTTTATTTGTATGTTTTTTTTTAAACGAACTTTATTTACCAACTCGTATAAAGTATTTTGATAATATCATCATCTAAAATAAAGCAATTAAATGTAAAGCAATTGTTTGTTTTAGTTAATTTATATTTACGAGTTCTGGTTGTAAATGTAATAAATTTAAAAATAAATCTCATAATTTTTTACAACTTAAAATACTTTTTTGTTAAGGCCATTTAAAAAGATTTATTAGGGTAAAATATTAAATGGAAACCGAAATGCATTATAAATAAAAAAAAAATAAATATAATCAACAATTTATACTGCGGTTAATAAAATATAATCAAAGCAACAAATATGATAAGAAAAAAAAACCCCAAAAAACCCCCATAGAAGTTAACAACAAAATGTTTGTAAACGTGTGTAAAAGTATAATTGCTTTGATAAACTGCAGTTCTTTGCAAAAAGTCTTTACATGAGTCCGTTCTCACATGTTCAGTTACAACTTTATAGCCGCTGCGCCGATCTTGATAATTTCCTTTTGAAAAAACTGCTGGCACAGTAAATATTTCAGTGCATAAATTTAACGAAAATTTTCTGTAAACTAGTAAACTTTTTTCCCAAAGTATACTAAAAATTTCTTAAAACTAAATACAAGTTTCATATTTTTTTATGAAACAGATTTTTTGAGGAAACTAAAGAATGAACAACGTAAAATCTGGACAAAAGTAAATAGACATAGCCCCAGATGTAAGTACGAAATTGATTTTTATACAAGCACACAGAAAACAGTTTTGTAGTTGCAAGCTAATTTTTGTGGTTCCACGTAATATCCCTGCGGGGAATGAAGGGTTGACTGATCCAAATTGGTATTTCTGTAATATATGATTGGGGGGCATCACGAAACTGGCGAAACCTAAATTGTGGTGCACCAAAAGTGTTAATTTGGGTGAAATGACCAATCCCATGACTATAGTTATGGTGACAAAACATTCACGGGTTGCTACCAGTTATATCATGTAAATGAAGAAAAAGTAACATAACATCAAAGTGTGCTGAAGCAACTATGGCGGTTTCTCGAAAAATGTCGGGACCTTAAACTTAGTTTTTTGTTGGGTATAGACAAAACAGACTAGTTTTAAAATTGATTTTTTTGTGCCTTATTGAAGGTTTTTTGAACAGGGGGTAAGACACACTGTTTTGGATAAGTGCAGTGATTGCTTCCGAACGGGCTATTTAGCAACCCATGCTTAATATGACATACGCTGAGTTAAAAGTGACAGGATACTTGCTAATTACTTTTCGCATGCCAGGCGACATGTACCTCTTAGACCAGTGCAGTGGTATGTCGCAAAACTATTCCATTCATACTACCCATATAACAGACTAGTGATCTTTAAAAAAATGTTCTCCAGTTCTACGATACGTACACCTACACCAGTCACGTGATAATTATTATCCTTCTGGCCCTGTTGCATATCACATAAATCCTAAAATGGTAATACTTTGACACTACCTACTTCTAACTTGTCCCGTAGTGTATTCATTTCAGTCGGTACGGTGATAGGTTACCTTGGTCAAGTTATTCGCCACGTCACACAGTGCTCCACAGGTAGCTATTGTCACCTCCTATGACAAGCCCATGTTAAAAGTACCGGCCACTTTCATATAGCAAAACCGAAACAAGGACAGGTTCATACACACAAAGTTCTAGTCACGTGACCATACCATACTGGTCCATTTCCCGAAGGGATCACTATAATTGAATGTTAATACTATTTTAACAACAGACATTTATTTACAAATTTCGAGTTTTTATTCTAACAATTGAATATTTTATGTTAATAGACTATAATATTCTATAAATAGATTCACATGCGTTCAACAAAATTTATTTTATTAATAAAAAAAATAAATGATATGCCTCGAACTGGGCTCGAACCGGCGGTCTTCCGTTTGTCAGGCAAGTACTTTACCTCTAGATTAAACCCAATTTAAATATTTTTTTTAAATTTCAACCTTGAATATTATCTAGTTTTAAATTTAAATACCTGTCTAAAAATAGATTTGTATGTACAAAAGGAATTCGGTTGCTAATCTCAATATTTTATTAGAGTTACCTAAACTATAAAAAAAAACATATATTATTTCTTCTCATCGAACTAGGCTCGAACCAGCGACCTTCTGCTTGTCAGGCAATTACTTTACCTCTAGCCTAAATTCAATTTGAATTTCTGTTTTCAAATTTCTACCTTAAATATTTTTTTTCTTTCAAGTTTAAATATTAATGTCTAATGTATGTACAACAGAGATTGGGTTGCTAATCTTAATGTTTTATTAGAGTTACCAAAGCTATTAAAAAAATTTATATTATTTTAAAATTGGTAACGAAAACTTATATTTTAGATAGAGTGATTGTTTTTTTTGCAGGCGAAACTAATATTTGATTTTAACTGCAAATATTTTATTAATGGGATCAAGTCTGCTAAAAGTGGTTGGTTGTTGGTACACTTAGAATACCATGTAGGCAAAGACCACTGCAAATGTAGTTCAAAACAAATGAAATTTCACTTAAAGAAAGGACGACTAACATTTCAGTAAATACAACTAACATTGTCATTTGTTTTTTAATGTTCAAAAACTAACTAACAATTGTAGTAAAAATGAACCACATGTTAGTAAAAAATAAATAAACATTTTTTTTTAAATAACAAAAAACTACTGTAAAAAATGAATGTAAAATCATAAAACAGTCATTTGATGTGGTTTGCTTTTTTAAATGAACTACAAGGTTAGTAAAAAATTTAATTTGTTCTACAAATGACTGACATTTACATTCAAAATAAAGAAACTGTATTACAACCTAAACAACTACATATTTTTAAAGCAGAAGTTACCTGAGTGTATTAAATAAGATAATATTTTTTCAATATTGATAATCAAAACCAATAGTTTGAATGATGTGACTGTGTTTTGGTTAATTATATATATTTTCTGTTTACAATATAGTTTAGTTATTCTGATGATGAAATTTAAGTATTGAATAATGATTAACTTTTGTTGGTTACAATGGAATTCCAATCAATTTATTCTCTGTGTGTGTTTGTAGAAATATCTAAGACATTACTTTCTCCAATTCTAAAGACATTCGGTTAAGACCTGCAGAAAATGTAGGGAATAAACGTTATATGAAAACGAAAAAATTTCCACAAAATTGGTAATTTTGCATTCAACTGCTTAAAGGAATTTTTTAAAAAAGCGGTTACGCACAATTTTAGTAACAAAATGAAATGTTTTTTGTGATTTACTTACTTGAGTTTGAAGTAGTTATGGCTACAAACAAAATTCTTTTAAAATAATTGGTATGTTGGGCAAATCCATACTGGTCAAATTAGTATGTTGGTCAAATCCATGTCGTATCACAATTTTTAGTTTTTGAAAGATTCTGTCAAGATTCCGATCTGCTTTTTTCAAAAATGGAGGACTAATCAAAAATTTGTGTGAGGGTAAAATTTTTTATTGGTAGAGTTTTTTTTATCTCAAATGTAGACCTTGTATGTCATCCAGGCGCGGATCCAGGTGGAGGGGAAATGTTAAGACTTCGGTGTAACGTATGCGGAATGAAATATGAACTGATTTATATTCTTCGCTGCAAAAGGATAAAAAATCGCAATAGCAAAACAAAATCGGTAAACATTTACAAAAGTTACACCCTTCAAAATATTTGTATACACGAGGTAGTCAATTTTGACAGCCTGTATTGAAACACAATGCCCCAATCACAATACTACAAAACATTAACACCTCTTTCTACAATTTTCAATTTGATTCATATCGATTGCAAAATTTAGATAATTTACAAGTTATTTTTTTCAAATATCCCCAATGTGCAATGGTATACCACAATTTATTCGTAAAATGCATTTTCTATTGAAATTTTCTAAACTAATGAAGTGTGATTGAAATTTTGTTAATTTTCTCAAGTAGTTTACTTAACTAAGTTTTGCCAAAAGCTGCTTCATTTATTTTTCATAGTTTTATTTCTTTTTCTAAAAAGTTTTAGAAAAAAAATCTAAAATGCATATAAAGTTGTCATAATAAACAAACATTCACAAATACTTAACGAAGATGAATAATCTAGATTTCAGTTTTAGACATGTGTGAAAAATTACCCAGCTAAATATTATGTTAATAAAAATATTGGTTATATGATGGAAACATAAAGTTTTGCCAGGGTAAGGCAATGGCATTTGTTAATATATGTAAGTTATTCATTTATAATATAAAATAAAGATTTAATTATAAGTGCTATTGCGTTGCAAAATTTTTGTTGGGTTATTCTGTGTTCATATTCCTATGAGATATAATGTTACTAGTTTGCATCTTATGTATGCATAAGTATTTTTCTTAAAAAGATTATTTACAGTTTTATTAAAGATTTCAAAACTTTTTAAGAACTTTTTCTCTCTAAACAAATTAAAAAGAAAAAAATTGGTTTTAATTGGAAGTGACATAAAGTTTTCATTTACTATAAACACTTTATGAAAAGTATTTTGAATATTAAAAATGTACGTAGTTAAAGATAAGAGTGTATTTATGAGAAATAATGATTTTGAGTGGAAACGGTATAGGAAAAGAAATCTTCTCGATTTAAGACTGGACTATAGGGTGGTATTTTTTGTTTCAATTTTCGTTTTCTTTATCATTATTGTTGGGATTATTGTTGCCCGAAGTCTAAAAAATTGTACTCAGAATTTGACAAAACTCGGTTAGCTTTAACCCATGGCGAAATGCGATCAAAATTTTTGATTTTGGAAAAGTTTTTTAAACTACACCCTTAGGTACAATAGTTATGTGATGTAAAGTTTAAGAAAAATTGGATATTTTATACCATTAAAGTGCGTTTTGTGTACAATACGAGTATAAAAACAAAAAAGTCTATGGTCATTTTTAAAAAATTTCTAAAATAGAAAAGAAAACCCGCCATTATTTGAAAAAATCAAATACGATTTCATAATTTTAAAAATATTCAGCATGTCAAAATTATTTTAAAAAAATATGTCTTATTTCTATTAAAGCAATTAAAAAAAAAAAAAAATTAAAAAATTTAAAACAGTGGTCGCTGGGCGCCACGTATTAAAGCTTCCGACGTTTCTTTAATTCGCTACCACATGACTCCTTCATACAAAAAAAAATGCCATTCTACAGGACTATTTTGTACTATTCTACTTATTTTAATCATTTTTAAAAAAGTTTTGTATACATTGTTTATAAAAGAGGTTAAAATAACAAGATATTTAGTAAACTATTCAAAATACCTTAACTATATAAAATCCCGGGTAAAATTATATCTAGTCATATATAATGTGATTAAATCATAGCTGACATTGAATGAAGTCACATTACGGTTAATACAGGGTGTCTGGTGGCAAATTTATATTTTTAAATACGACTATTTAAAAAAGTAATAAACGGTGCGGAGGGAGGGTGGCGTCGCACAGTGGGTTCGATGGTACCCAAAGTGGCGATTAATTCATAGAAGCCGTAGTTTTAAAATATTATATTTTTTTATTGATGAGTTATTATAAGCACATAAAACCACAGCATTTTAGAAAAAAAAAAAGTTAAAAAAAAAATTTTAACCCGTTAAGCGCATTATAGATTTTTGGAAAAAAAATACCTTAGTTCACAATTTATGCTGTAACTTTGGAATGAAAAGCGATAAATTAATGAATAAAATTGGAAATTAAAGCATGCTTAATGTGCTATTAAAAAATTCAAAGAGTAAATTTTTTATATGCATTTATATTAGTATAAATTTAATTTAACATCCAATTTTTTTTTTCACAAAATCTCATAAATGTACAAATTTATTTCAAAAAAGTCACAAAAGAGAATATTATATTTTTTTAGTAACGAATTGATTATTCATTATATATTATAAATACATAAAAACACAGCTTTAAAAAAAAAAAAAAAAATTGAAGAAAAAATGTTTTTAACCTGTTAGGCGTTTTTTGTTTTTCGGAAAAAACATGATCCTCAATTTTCGCTGTAACTTTGAAATCAAAATAAATTTAAAGAATAAGTTTATAATATGAATTCCTATTAGTATAAATTTTTATCCAGTTTTTGCTTTCACTAAATTCAGTAAATGTACAAATTAATCGGAAAAAATAAAAAATTTAAAACTTTTTGGGGAATCTTTGTTTTCACTTTACTTTTTTAATAAAAAATATATTAAAATATTTGTAACTATTATTCTGCGTTTTCAAATTCATCACAAATAACCCAATTATCATAATTTCCATTATCATCATTATCTTCATCATCATTGTTATAATCTTCTTCATCATTATCATCATCACTATCTTCATCGTTATTTTCATCAGCATCTTTATCACCATCTTCATTACCATCATCTTTATCATCATTTCATTAGAAATATCTGGCAAAACTAACTCTAATTCCGAAGTTGATAAATTAGATTTTTTCTGCTATATTTCTTGCTCATGCTAGATATAAATGGGTCAGAACTTAGAAGAAACCTATTGAAAATATCTTCTTTGGACATTTCCCGGCTGCATTTGCGAGCAAAGTGCTCTCTATAATTTTTAAAATCTTTGTTTCTTGTTTCTTGAGCTTTTGGCGATAATTATATTATTGGTAAAAGTGCTTGCTGTATAATCTCCGGCCCGTGAATAAGAAATTTATGCAAATTAGGAGGCATACAAAACAGTTCTTATATAGGCGTGACTATCTCGGCACGGGCAAATTAGTATAAGATGTAAAACCATCACGTGAATTTGGTAAATTATTAGAAAGTCCTATTTTTTCGCTGAAATTGAGTGTTAATTTTTATCCTTTTCTGGTAAATTGGTCACCCTCGTGAACATTGGTGATCAAACACAACTCACGCATCCATCTCTATTAAATATCAAAATATATTAACAATAATATCAACAACAACAAAAATTGCTAACATTGAGAGTAAAACAATAGTAACAACAAAAACACTGTGGGTATGGTAAATAAAAGAATTTTGAAAACAAGACTTTTTACATAAAATTATTAATATCTTAAAACGGGGCAACAAAAAGGCAAACTTTTTTGTCTGTAATATCAAGTAGAAATCCCATACTTTTCAAAAAACACAACTTCAAAGCTGGCACTTTACTACTTTGTTACTTCTGGTGCATCATATATGGAAAATACCCCGATTTTAGAGCTTTTTTTAAAAAAATATTACAAATATTTCCACACATATTTTTATAAACACAAAATCATTTTTTGTACACTTAAATACCTGAAGTTGAAGGTTCCATCACAAAAGTTTAAATTTATTAATTTTAAATTTAAAAAAATAAGCACTGCTTTTTATCAAATTTCAATTTTTTGCTTTTTAAGAAAACAGCAATAATTAGCTAACTTTGACAGCTCACTACAGATGAAGTAAACAACTTAGATGGTTCAAATTTTAAATAGTGATGTAGAATTTTATCTAGTTTTATTCGATACCAATCATTATGGCAAAAACTTAATTCTAAAACTTCAATTAAGCGCCACTTTGGACCCATTTCAACCTAATGTGCGTCGTTGGAATTATCGATTGTGCGGAATTGTCGGTCACGATGCCGCAGTGGTCGAGTGAGCATAGCGCGTTCGCTGTGGAGACATTTTTTAAGAGCAATGATTCTTACGTAATTGCTCGTCGACAATTTTGTTCAAAGTTCGGTATTCGGCAAATACGTGATGGACCGAGTGGATCCCATGAATGTTTTTTTATGGGGCTACCTCAAAGAAAGGGTTTATAATGACAATCCCCAATCTCTTGTGGCTTTAAAGGAAAATATTCGTCGAAAAATCAGCTCAATTGAACCAAGTTTACTGCAGCTTGTGGCGCAGAACACAAGGCTCCGTTTTGAACAGTGCGTTAAACTCGACGGAAGACATCTAGATGACATACTCTTTAAAAAATAAAATCCGCATTTCCATTCTATCGTTCAATGCTCTTAATAAAACTTTGTGTCAATTATTAAGTTTTTTATTTAAGTTTGAAAATATAAATCTACTACCAGACACCCTGTATCATTATATACAAATACATCTGATCATTTTTATTGAGAGATTTTTTATATGGTACTTGATATTATTAGGTCTTTAAATCTTACTCCATATATAATTCCATAAGCTATATAATAATAATCCAATCACTACTTATAGTGATCAATATGATTATATTTGGTCCCATGCTAAGTATTATTAAACTATAGTTAATGACGCCATACTGAAAATATGTTCCTTATAATTTTAAATAGCATTATATATAATCCCATATATATTTTGGAAAAAGCTCAATATCAAAATAAGTTATACGCAAGTTAATATTTTCTTACATATGTCTTCACATATAACCATACTAATTTTATAACACAGTGATTTCTAATTTCAAAAAATTAAATTTGTACCACTTAATTACATATTTTTGAAACACTTAATTTGTTCTTGATAAATGCAGGTCTTTAAAATTATTGTTTTTTAGAAATTTAAATTTTAAACTTAAATACTTTCAAGCCAAACCTTTAGTAACTAAAATCATACATACTATCAGCTGAAATTTCATAAAATCAGATATATTTATATCTAATTAGATATAATTTAATGTCCCAGATATGGACAAATCTCGTATAAAATTGTATTAAATTATATCTTATTTGATATAATTAGATACATGTAGATGACCCATCAATTTGTATGTGCTTATATATGGGAACTTGTCAAATGAGATATAATTTTATTTGACTCCATATTAATATTTTTACCCGGGATTGCAGTCTATATAAGAGATAGTTTTTCGAAACAAACATCTCTGGATTTAAAGCCAACATCAATTTATTCTTAACTACTTTTGCATTCAATGCATATTCAAGCAAACATCTTGAACTAATTACTTGTAACTAATTATCCACACATTTATGGAAGTGTTTTGGTTTGTGTGTGTGTGTATGCGTGTATAAATGAGAATTTCCATACCATAACCAAACTCATTATAACTTTCTTAAGAATGCAATAATAAGCATTTTTGCTCTTACTAACAGATTTCAAGATTTAAATGCAATAATTCCATAAAAATTGTACACAATAATGTATATATACAAACACTGACATAAACTATTAATATATGAAGGCAAATATTGTAAAAACAGGCAGGCATTACAGTAAAAAGAACGAACACTTATTGCATTAATGTATTAACTTTATGCATTAACAAATACATAAACTAAACAACAAAAAATATATATATATAAACTATAGCATAACTTAAGGGTGTATGCATAAAGTTTGTTCGCAAACAATGAAAACAAAATGTATGACAACACTATGCTACTAAAGTACACTGACAAATATTTAAAAGCAACACAAAATATTAAAAAAAAAACACAAATGATATACACTATTGGACAAAATAAAGTGCAATTATATTATTTTTGTGTTTCGTTAAGGAAAAATTATTGAAAATAGTATCGAATATTAAAAATATGACTAAGTTCATTTATTTTATACACAATGCGATACAAAAACCTACAAATCATTCATATTTGACTTTAGATTTTTCAACATGCAAACCAAAAATGAAGAAGGTACAACATTTTGTTGGACAAAATAAAGTGCATATTTTATAAATTGTATTTTAAATCCTAAAATAAGATAAAATAAATACTATTATAGTTTTTTGCCACATATTATATATTAAATATGACTTAGAAGTATTTTTGGAACATATAGAATATTTTTTTTTGTAATTTTGGTGGTTATTGCTTTAACTTGACATAAATTTTTCTCAAAATAATTTTAGCAACTTTGCCCCCTTTTCGTCTAATTATTAATATCAATTATGAAAAAAAAACATTTATATGAATTCCTAATAAGAGCTCTGACCTGAGAAATCCAGTTAAAAGTAATATTTTACGCTTAAAATAGCAGTTTTAAGCATTTCTCGCGAGGTTGCGGTCAGTAGCTCAATTTCTCATCGAAATTGTCAAACTTTAATTCCGAAATTGTTTTAAAAGGATTTATAACCATTTTCAAGTCATTTGCGGCTCGACCCTCTCCGGACAAAACCCCTTCTGCGGACGAAAATGACCCCCAAGACATATAACTTATTGCTGTGTGATTAATACATAGTATTGCTGAAGATTTCGCATTTCCATTATAAAAAGATTTAATTTCGAAAAAATCATAATTTCTACTTTTAATAGTTAGAATTTGTTTCAAAATACCACAACCGATTTAAATAAAATAAAAACATTGTCAGATAAGTTATATTAAGAATGGATCGCTCTGAGGTCAGTTGTGCTTATAATTGCTATGCAGCAAATAACATAGTTCGGGTGGCATTATCGTCTACGGTAGAGGAGTTTTCGGTGGGATTTGAATTGAAACCTACTTAAAAATAATAAATTATTATTTTAAAAATATTTAACAAAGAAAATGTTTCGTTTAGATTATATGGCACTATGCACCGTGACCAACTTAGGTCTTTTGTGCTGCCTAAAGTTACCCTAAAGATTCAAGCTACCTATAAAGCCAATAATCCTATTAGGCAAAATCTTCATAATGTCCGAAGGGGAGACAAAGCGATTGCCAAGAAACTTGGCACGCCTTTCACATAGCCTCGGACATTCGCAAAGAACATGCTCTGATGTCTCAGCTACCAGTTCGCAAAATGTTCAAATTGGGTTGAGAAAATTTGCTCTAGTGATCTAAACCTCCAGCAGGGTACTGGCTGCATCCGCATGGAAATAACTATTTTATGGCTAAAACTAACTTTTAAACTGAATTTTTTAGCTCAAAACACTTATTTAATAATAATAAAAATGTTTTGAGTAAAACTATTTTGAAAATTTTGAAATAATGTAAGCGAAGGATCAAAAACGCTCTCAATATAATGGCCTCCAAACAAAAGGCAATAGCCACAAATGTTTTTAAACAAATTTATTTTATATGTTCAAAAGTACTTGTAGATGTCATATTTAGCACAAAATATATGATAAAAAAACTAAAACAGTATTTTCTTTTAACTTATTTTAAGTTTTTAAATACAATTTACAAAATTTGCACTTTATTTTGTCCAACAAAATTCTGTACCTTCTTCATTTTTGGTTGGCATGTAGAAAAATCCTAAGTCAAATATGTATAATTTGTAGTTTTTTGTATCGCATTGTGTAGAAAATAAATAAATTTTGTCAAATTTTTAATATTCAAAAATATTTTATATAATTTATTCTTCACGAAAGACAACAGCAATGTAGTTGCACTTTATTTTGTCCAATAGTGTACATATGAATGTCCCGTTTAAAAAAATTCCAGTAATAGCAGCCAAACGCTAAGTATTGGAGAGTTTAATACGGAATTTTCGTTTGAAGGATACTTCGACGTTCCTACTCGCGATTTAAGCTGTAAAAATGTAATGTTAATGAAAATATCATGACGATTACAAACAATTTACCGCAGATAAAATTGAAAAATTTGCCCAGCGGCAACTCAATCTCTAACATATCCAACTAATGAATGTGAATAAAGCGCATCATAATGTGATAATAACTGACGAAAAAGAGATAACAATATGATTAAAAGAAAGCAAAATTCTAGTTGAAAAATTAATTGATTAGTTAACTCTGTCTCTTCATTTTAAAACAATACATTGTGAATACTGTGATTGACAAACCTCCACTTAGCCACACTCTTCGCTCTGTCGACAGTGGCTCAACTCGCTAAGAGGTGATGTTACGAGTCATAGCGTGTTGTATGGCTGTGGGTTTGAAACTCACTACGACACAAAGCAAAACGTTTTTCATATAGAGCAATTTAATAACTTAAAATATTTTGTTCAATTGACACATAAATTAACCACTGACGAATCCTTGCATGGGACGAAACTGCGGCAGTCTGGCATATCCATTGTGTCCGTTAACTTTTTCAATAAAAATGTTTTCTAATTCTTCTTCCTGTAAAAGTTTAACTAAAACTATATACAGTATTTTTTAAAAAGCTGATTTTATTAAAGTATCAAACAATTTTCTTAAAAGTATGCATTTTAATGCAAAACATTCAAATATATGCATTTATATGCAAAGTATGTAGGAAAATATGCATTAAAATATGCATTTATATAAATATGTAATAATATGAATTTATAGCAAAATATTTATTAACAAGTCAAGCAGATGCCATTTTGCTGCAAATTTGTTGATTCGAAAAAGATAAGTACGTGGTTAAAGTCACGACAACGAATATGCATTTACATAAAATTACAAACCCTATTCATGTCATAACAAAAATTAAAACATTTTAATTCAAAGTATCGAACATTTTTTAAATTCTTCATATATTCGTGATAAAACCATGAGTTACTAATGCACTTAAAAAACTAAGTTAGTAGAAAAGTTAGTAAAACGTCTTGTAAAGCAGGTATACAATTTTTCAGCAAAGTTTTTGCTAAAATTATGTTTTCAGCAAAAATTTGAGTTATACTTATTCAGCATTTAACTGTTTTGAACTAATGTTTTACTAATATTTTACTAATGTTTTACTAATTTATTTTTCTAAAAAAAATTGTGCTGACAAGCATATTAATAGTGTATACGACAACAAGATTAAAAGTTATAGTGGTCAAGATGTAGTAGTGACGATGAAAATGTTTCCATAAAGTACAACTCTTGTAAGAAATATAAAAAAATCAGCCATGGAAGATTTTTGTATCTGTTTTTCATCCATAAAACAAAATTGCTTTTTGAAACAACTTAAATTTTGTGTTGTCACAGTCTTTTGAAAGTAATTGTCTATTAATTCAATAAAAGACAAAATAAAATATTTAACTTTAATAAAGATGAAATATTAAAAACTAAGTGTTTATTGAGATTTATAATCCAGTCTGGTAAAATTTGCGAGCAAACATACATACAGTCAGCCAGACTAAAGCGAAAGATAAAATCACACATCTTAGGTATATTTTTATGGTTCCTTTTTCTTATTGCAAAAAGGGTTGTATATTTCTTTAATTTTTCGTTTCGTTTCTATAATTATCTGAGGCATTTGCGTTCCTTTAAAAGATAGCATCATTTAGACAACCATTGATGTAAGTAGTTGAAAGAAAATTTTGTTCGTGTTATATATATTTATTTCTATTTTTTTTTACATATTCATGTCGTCAATGTGGGAGTATGAACATTTTTATATTATAATGAATATATTATATTATTTTTAAAAGAATCACAAAAATACGTTTTATGATTTTCAGCAAATAAATTAACTAAAGTAAAATTTTTCTATAAATTTTTTGAGTTTTTTTCAGTCTACTAATATTCAGCAAAAATTTTATTAATTTTCAGCAATGGTTTTTTAATTTCTAATCCACTAAGTGTTAGCAAAACTTTTGCTGAATCTACTGATTTTGTTGCTAAAAGTCAGCTCGCTGATTTTCAGCAAACGATTTTGCTGACATTAGCAATTCTTTTTGCAAGCACCCTCCTGACTAAAATTTTGCTGACTCAGCAAAATTTTTTGCTGACTTAACTAACTTTTTTTTTTAGTGCGGGTGGTGGATAAGAATGTAGCTGATGACCTAGTCACTTTGTCTGAAAGTACGGCACTCCATCTACAGCGGATCGTCCTAAATTTATTAACAATTAGTGTTTTCTATTTATAATGTTAACAATTGAAAATAATTTTTTTTTTCATGAATCTTTATCTATGTCAGGGCTATATTTTCAAAAATTTTAAGTTTTTTTTAAGAAGCAGTCTAACGCACATTCAGAATAAATTAGAAAAACATATTTTTAATGAACTAAACCTCAATAAAATAACTTAAAATATTAAGAAATTATTATTTTTTTTTTTTTTAAATTTAGATATTCTTTAAAAATCAAGAATTTAGTTTGTCTATAAAATTAGTTTTTACTGAATATTTCGAGCTACTAGCTGAATCTTTTTAAATCGATAGAAAAACAGCTGAACTTTCGTATGAAATAAAAAAAAATGTTGATCGATTTATGAGTTATAAATTAAATATAAATTACACTCAGAGCAAGTTCTGATTTTTTTTTTATTATTTTTTTTTTTAAGTTTTATTAAATGCGATTTGCAAATTTCTACGCTTTGAAAAAATTAAAAAGTCTTTTCCATATTTGAGTTAGATCGTATAGAATAACTATAAGTTTGACATTAATCCGACATACTATTTTCGGTTGCGTGGCTATATTCATCGTATGAGCGATATTTAATTGCAAAATAATAATACTCATACGCCAGAGTATACAATAATGAAGTGATGAAAATATACGATTATCAATCAGATAAGAAAAATATGACAAACTATTTTTTTTACCAATTTTGTACTGATGTCCAAATTATACAAAAATTTAACAATTAATATAATTTTTGAATAAACCAGTTAGCAACCCAGCAAAACCACACATTACTAAATAATGGGTAAAGTAATGTATCGCCATAGAGGGGTACGCATTAGAATACACCTTTTTTCACTCATGAATTTTAGAGGCGATGAGCGTAAAAGTAATGGATGAACTCATTATGTAGTAAGGGGAAAAGTAACTGGTTTCTTATATGGTTACCGGGTGGGGAAAATTAATGTGTCTATAAATAGATTTTCATAAAAAATAAATAGCGTGGTCACGCTGACATTTGAACATGGGGTCTCTGATTGTTAGGCAAGAGCTCTGCCAACTGAGCCTTCATCACATAAGTATAATAGTGGGCTGCTTAAAATGTAAAAGAATTGTTGTACTTCGAGTTTTCGTTTATGATGTTAAAAATATATACCTTACCCTCATGCTGACAAACAATCACAAAGTAGTGTGTCTAAATATAGATTTTCAAAAAATTATATATATTTCATATACAGGGTGTCCGCCGGGAAGGTATACTACTTTTGAAGGAACAACGTGCCAACAAAACGCACTATTTATTATGTAGTGAATGACTTCGAAGAAAGAGGGTCTGTATGTGATAAACCCAAGCATGGACCACAACGTACTGCAAGATCGGCTGAAAACATTACTGCTGCTCAAGAAAGTGTTCAAAACAATTCATCAACCCCAATTCGACGCCGTGCTCAAGAGCTTGGTCTTCAAAGAACAACTTTGGCCAAAATTTTGCACAAGGATTTGCATTTGTTTACATTTAAGATTCAGTTGACACAAGAGCTTCTTCCACAAGAATCATAATGAGTGACGAGGCACATTTTCATTTGAATGGATATGTGAATAAACAGAATAGTTGGTTCTCAGTCCCTTTGCATACTTTAAAAGTGACAGTCTGGTGTGCAATTTGGTCAGGAGGAATCATTGGAGCTTACTTCTTTGAAAATGAAAACGGTGTAACGGTAACTGTCAATGGGGAGCGATTTCGTGGTATGATTGAAAACTTTTTAACGCCACAACTGCATGCTTTGGGCTTGATTAACATGTGGTATCAACAAGACGGTGCCACATTGCATACAGACAGGATTACAATGGAATTACTGCGAGACCACTTTCCACAACAAGTTATTTCAAGAAATTGTGATGCTGACTGGCCTCCACAGTCCCCTGATTTGACGGCTCCGGACTTCCTTTTTGTGGGGATATCTGAAAAGCATGGTTAATGCAAACAAACCCGAAACGCTTGATCAACTAAAACAAAATATACGTGATGAAATTAATGAAATACCGCCTGAAATGTGTGAGAATGTAATGAAAAATGTGCTCAAAAGGGCTCGCATTTGTGAGGCTAACAGAGGCGGACATTTATCTGATATTGTATTCCATACATAATTGCCGACATTAAATAAAACATTTATCAATATTAGATCCATTCTCTTTCATTTGATCAAAAATTATAAACAAACAAAGTAGTATACCTTCCCGGAGGACACCCTGTATATGTAAAGTAGTTAATCACCCCTATCGTAAATAAAAAGGGAAATGTTTGTTCGAATGTAATTTTCATTCCCCCTCAAGTGGAAATCGGTATCGTGAATTTTCCCTGAAATTGTATTAAGCTATTCCCGAGTGAATTATTAGACAAAGGGAACAAATATCGAGGGAACTTTTATTCACGATTGAAATTGAGATAAAAGGGAAAACAATTCGGGGGAAAAAATATTCACGATAGGGGTGAATATTGTATACTTTGGTAAGTCATTATTTTATATTTTGAAATAATGCAACAGGTAATGATGTATCACTGCAAGGTAACCCATTAGGTTTTAATTATGTTTCAAAATCAAGTTATGTTTCAAAATCAAGTTAAAGGTATTTGTATACTCCACATTACAATGTAATGCATTATATAATCAACCATTGGTAACTCATTGCTCTATGTTTCCAATTAATGCTGAATGTGAGGATTACTCATTACAAAGTAACGCATTATGAAACCCATTATCGGTAACTCATTACTTTTTATTGGAAGTAAATAGTATATATTTCCAGGTAATGAATTACTTTATCACATCCACTATCAAAGTTTTCGTGGGAAAATAAACTTACGTGGGAAAATAAACACCTTTACTAAAATTAAAAAATATATCGTATGTAAATAAATACATTAAGTTTGACATTAATCCGACATACCATTTTCTGTTGCGGGGCGATATTCAGCGCATGAGTGATATTTAATTGCAAAATAATATAACTCATACGCCAGAGTATACAATAATGGAGATATGAAAATATACGATTATCAGATAAGAAAAATATGACAAACTAATTATTTACCAAGTGCAGTTAAACCCCGGTATAACGAATGATATATTATCAGGCCTATTCCCTATATATAAATATTCGTTATATCGCAACAAATTGTTGTACTAAATCGACTGCACATTTTAACACTTCTCAAAATTGAAAATAAAACTAAACCTGAAATTGTGGGCACAGTCCTAAATTAAAAGTCTCTAAAATAAAAATCAACTCGCTTTTTCAATAAGTTGGTTGAGTTCAAAACCATGAGTTCTTGTGTGTGTGTGTGGTAGATTAGAATGAGGCTGATGACGACCTAGTCGCTTAGGTCGAAAGTAAGGCACTCCCTCTAGCGCTGATCCTCACAAGAATTTTATTCGTCTTTCTCTTACATTTATTAACAATTAGAGTTGTTTTATTAATTATAGTAACATTTTAATTATGATCTCAAAACTGACAATTCAAAATGAAAAAAGAGTTTTTTCTTATTGCGATTTTTTTTATAATGTAAAATTTTGACATATTTTTTAAAAAGTTTTTGTTATATCGAGTATAAATTTTCTGAAAAACTCGTTATATAAGGAAGTCAATGCAAACAATTTGCTCGTTCATTATATCGCGCTTTCGTTATGCTGGGCTTTGACTGTATATACCACAAGGGAGCATATATGTCGTGTATTAGCAAAACATTTTTTTTATACAAAATTTTTTTTTTGTTGCTCTAATAACACAGTGATATACATAAAATGCAAACTCTTTCTCGTGGTGTGCGGTTTTTACTGAAACTAACAAAACCCCATTTGGGTTTTGCTAGTTTAGCTGGTGTTCCGATTTAATGGCCTCTTGTATATTTTGGCTAAAACTTAATTTTTCCAAGAACATTAAATTTTTCTCACGGCTATATCTCGGAAGCCAATTGGAACTTTGTTAATATAATGAACATAAATGCAAGATTTGCTGTGACCTGAAAGTTGTGAACATATTGTAAGGTGTTATTTCAAATGGCGGTTCTCACACATTCTTTTGTTTCCGTTGGGATTTGCGAAGCAAAGTCGATCACTATCAGTGCAACGACTGGAGAAAAAGAACTCTCGAAAACGAAAAAACGGTTAAAATGGTTGCTTAATTAACCTTTAATACAAAATATCGATGATATATTGCTGTCGCCACTGCATATAAAATTGGGAACTGCTAAGAAATTCATCGAAATGGCCGTCAAAGATAATGAGGAAGTTTTTTACTGTTTAAAAAACATCTTTTCAAAATTAAGCAATGACAAAATTAAAAATGGTATTGTTGCCTATTTATATATTTCCACATTTATGTTTGTTCACTTCGCTCTATTCGCATTGCTATTAATTTTTCACACTTTTTTACTTCCAACAGGTGTTCTCAATGGGCCGGATATATAAAAAAAAATAAATGGAAAGCGGTAGATTCACGAACGTGCTGACAAACAACCACCGGAGAGCCTGGAATGCACTAAAAGCTATAATCGAGGGCGGTATAGGAAAGAATCGTGTACTGCGAAACGAAGCAAAGAAATTAGTGAAAACAATACTCAATTACTTTCATAAAATCAATGCATCTATTACACTGAAATTACACTTTCTGCATCACCACTTTGATAAGTTCTTACATCAATTGCCCACCGAATCGGACGAACAAGCAGATCTATTCCATCCGGTCACCATGCCAATGGAAAAACGATACAAACGAAAAAAAAAAACTGGATGCATTGCTTGCAGAAGTTTGTTGGTTTAGTCTTAAGGTATCCCAATATGAAGATGCAGGCACCGAAGTCGCAGAGGACGATAGGCTTTAAGGACACACCAAAAGAGATACGCCAATGAATGTAATAAGCTTATATGATGATTCTGATCTTGGACCATAACCACCAACTTCACAGGTTTCACCGAGAGCATCAACTTCAATGAATATTTATCAATTCATGTTTTTTTTTGCCTTTTGCTAAATTTTTCATATATTTCTCGAATTTTCGCTGGAAAATGTGAAAAAAGCATTTTCCATAATGCTGAAAGGATTATGAATTATATTATAAGGAATATTTTTTCTAAAGATTACTGTACTGAATTCCACACAGTTTGGCAGTAAGGACCAAAAATGATGAAAAAATAGAAAAATGGAAATTTTTCGACATTTTAGCAATTTATGCAGTTTTTTCGAGTTAGCTTGCTTTACACTTTTTTCTCCTAATCTATAGCTACAATTGTGTCAAAGACAATTGCTTTTCGAGATAAAGCCATAAAAAAAATTCCATGTTTTTCGGAAAAATTAAGTTTTAACCAAAATATACATGAGGCCATAAAATCCGAACAGCAGCTAAACTAGCAAAACCCAAATGGAGTTTTATTAGTTTCGTTAAGTACTAAAAATTCCACACGTGAAGGAGTTTGTACTCGATGACATCAAAAATGTTGTACACAGTTAAATCTTAAAAATTATAAAATCATCAACAAAATTAAAGTGTCCCATGAAAAAGTTTAAAAAAATTGTAAGTTAAATAGTCAGTTTTTTTTCATTTTAAGAATAAAAATCGTCGAAACTGTCCTCACAGCACGCAAGAGAATATTTTGCAAAACCTTAATGCCCGCCTTCAGTATGTACTGGTATCGAAATTATATAAAAATTTAACAATTCATATAATTTTTAAACATAAATGTTGACAAAATAAACCTATAACTCTTTAACTAAAATAAACCAAATATCACAAAACCTAAAACTTTGGGATATGTATAAATACAACATATTGTTAAGTTTGTATGCGCTTTTGTATATATTTGTGTATGTGTAAGGTATAAATGTATTTGCTTTTGTGTTATAAGTGTCATATTTGTGTTATTAAAAAAAATATTATACAAATTTCTGTATTCAAAGTATGAACATTTTAGTTTTTATCCTTGAAAGTTGTGGTTCCAAGACAGCAAAAAAAATAAAACACCAACCTAAACTAAACCAGTAAAATTGTTATAACCAGGGACAGGAACTTCATGTACAAAAAAAATGAGTTTTAGGCGTCTATAATATGCACGAAAAAACTTAAAATATGCACTTAAAAAATATGAACTTCAAAATTTTTTTAATGTAAAAAATTAAAAATGTGTGTTAAGTGTTCAAAAAGTATGCAGAGAATATATTAAATAATACAAATTAAGTTTGTTATAATTTTTATTAAAAATAAAAATTATGTTTTTTTCGACCTTTAATTGTGCAATGAAAATGATTCAAGTTCGAGGCCATACCCTATATTTCTTCATTAGGATATTGTCCTAACAAATAATCTATAGAGTTTTTTGTTTTCAAATTTATTATTTGACCCTTTCAGGAATGTGTTGATAGATCTATTTCGGGAATTTTCTAGGTTCCCATCATCAGAACACGTTTTGAAAGCGGTAACAATCCCATGCCAAACATCAAACATTCATATGAACTAGCTTACTCACTACATGAGAACTAATATACATATGAGTTTGAAGTTAAAGATTATAACCATTGATCAAAAAATAAATTGAAAACTTATTTGATGTGCAAGATCCACCTCTGGTGGATATTCAATACACGTTTTTTGTTTTTCTCTCCTTTTTATATTTTGTTTAGTTTGTAAACAAAACAGGGGAAGTAAACTTGGCGGTACTTTGCCTTTTTTACAAGTTTGTTATAATTTTTATTAAAAATAAAAATTATGTTTTTTTCGACCTTTAATTGTGCAATGAAAATGAAAATTATTCAAGTTCGAGGCCATACTCTATATTTCTTCATTAGGATATTGTCCTAACAAACTGTAGAATTTAATTAAAATTGCTTAAAAACCTGAAAAATAATTTATTTAAAGTGTCTCCGTTTTCACGTTTTTTGCTAATTTGCTTTGAAACTATAAAATCCCAGTTTAGGGCTTTAGAGGAGTGTGGTGGATAGTGGTGCTGGATTAAAATCATTTAAAAAAATTGTATTTGTCAATGTTTAATGTTTACACTTGTCAAATAAAAAATAAAATTGAAAGTGATCTTCTACGAAAACCTACAGTGATAGAAATTTGTGCTTAGTATTAATTTTTTCATAAAAATGTCCCCAAAGAGACGTTTCATTGATTCAATGAAAGGTGTTTCATTTAATCAATTTTAATGAATGGTTTCATTGACGAAATGAAAATTTCATAAAGTATATGAAATTTTTTTCATTAACCCTAGCCTAATAGTTATGAAAGTTTCATGTGTTTAATGATTAAAATTCATGGTTTGTATGAAATATTTTCGTTGATATTTAATAATTTGCACTTTTTATGATTATTTTAGCATAGCATTAATTTGGTGTTTATTGAGAAATTATCATTCGTTGATATTATTTATATGGTCTCGTCCTTTATAGGATCTATAAAATATTTTTATAAAAAAAGTTCGATAGTAAACATTACAGGCTGTTCTGCAAAAGCGATGGCAGATTTTTATTAAACTCAACCTGATTCAGCAAATTTTCATTACTTGGAATAGGATGATATGTAAAAAAAAATCTAACAAGAAAGGTTTTCCCGGGGCCACCCACCAATGTAGCACAGTGGGGAAAATTCTATTTTTTCTCAAGCAACTTGCTAAAGCTCATAATTCTTGACGAATTCGAAAAAGATAAAAGTTGAAAAGTAGCTGATTAGATTTCAGATCAAAAATTACAAATTTTGAAAATAAAATTTGTTTATCCATAAAAAGAAATATTTTAATTATTGTACTTTTCTTAAATTATATATATTAGGAACTTTGATGATTGAAAAAATCGTTTAACCCTCCGATGAGTGACAGTTCTGAACTTCACGGCCGTGTGAAAAGGAACCTACGGACCTTTTTTGTAAATCATGTTTTTTTCATATAAAAAATTTTTTTTTGATTTTTGTTTTTTGTTTTTATTGTTTATAACTAAATTCTACATACAAAAATCATTTTTTCAATTTTTTTAATTTTTTTTTTTTATCATCATCCCTAATGTCTTTGAGTTTAGATCTTTGTGTTCAGAACAAGTAAATTATGTGTTGAAACAATAAAAAAATTATAATGATGCCCAAAAACATGCATTTATTAGTGAAATTCAGTACAAGGTCCATACGGACCTATTCACACGCCCGCGTACTATTCTCACTAAAACCTCAATAACTCCTAAAGTAACGATTTTCCAAAAGATGCGCAACAAAATACTCTTGGAATACAGAGTAACTTTGGGGGGGGTGTTGTAGTGGCCGAAGTAGGAGTAATTTCAGTTTGAAAAGGCAAAAAGGTCCCTAGGGATCTTCTCACTCATCGGAGGGTTAAATATAACTAACAGGCATTAAAATATTGAAAGCTGAACTAAAAAAACCAAATTTTAATTTATTTCTGTTTTTATTGTTTTATTTTTAGAAAATTGTTCAATCTTTCTTTACATTTTTTATAATTTGTGTTAAAAGATGACATATTTTCTTTATGTCGGTACAAAATATGTAATTTTTTATCGATCTGGCTTGGAATTCTGTAGAACGATCCACGATTATAGTCCACTTTTTGTAGTTAAATTACGACCATATTAGACAAAAGTGTTAAATATTGTTAACAATTCTGTTAAAAACAAAAATTTATTATCGTTTAGCATAACGTTTTTGTGTAACATCGTCAAAACGATAACAATTTAGGTCTCGTTTTGAACAAAACTATATCGTTTTTCTTGGAGAATCTGTACCCTGGATTTTAGTGACCATCTATTCAAATTCGTCACAAATTGTTAGCTCTAAGCAAATTTAATAAAAAAAATTAATCTATCTAAAAGTTTTGGTTAATTCTGTTTAAAAGAAATTTTTCAGTTTTATTTATTTCCAAATGATAGTACAAAAAAAAAAATTTTTTTTCTTATTACAAGTCAAAATTTTTATTGAAAAATTTGAAAATTTTTCATTGATTTAATGAATTTTTTTTATGAAATCATGAAAAAATCATAAAAAATTTTAATGAAAAAAATACCAATATTAATATATTTTCATTCAGTTAATGAAATTTTTCATTGAATCGATTTTAATGAAATCGTTTCATTAATACTATGAAGCAAAATTCTATCAGTGTAAGAAATATGCAATAAAAACATGCCTTTTAAAATATGCAATAAAAATATGCATTTAAAGCAAAATATTCAGAAATATGCATTTATAGCAAAATATGAAAAAAATGTGCACTAACAAATCGAAGTCAAATTCTTTAATTCGCAAATATATTTTGTTTAGCCTGTTCTCCGACTTAAAGAAAAAAAACATGCATTTGCTTTTGCTTCCGGTCCCTGGTCTGTTTTTTGCGCAATACGACTGCAAACATGCATATCAACTCATAAACATATGCTACTTGTTGGCTTGTTTAACAATGGCAGTTAAAATGTATGTAAATAGAATCGTTAAAGGATTTGCACGAAACCCAAAATGATGCTAATTTAAATTGCAAATCGATATGTTCAAAGTACATTTATAGTTCTTACTATGCCAGTCATTAACTGGCACTGTGGTTAACTACACAGTGCCAGTTAAAGGCTGCCAAGGAGAAATATAAATCCTAAATTAAGCTCTTTAAAGAATGTATATTATCAGTTTGATAGTACTACTAACACCTGGCACAAGGTCCAATAGAGTTAAAGAAAATATAATGAAATTTTTCAGTAAACCAATTAAACTTTGTTTACAAAGTGAACTATTTTTTGTTTTTTTTTTTTTAACAGCACAGAAAAATTTATTGGCACACAATTTTAAGTAAATTTTTGTTTGATTTCAAATTAAAAGTTCAATAATGTTTACAAAATGTTTAATTGAAAATTAATTTGGTGCACACAAAATTTACAGTTTTCAATGTCCATAATGAGAACAAAGTAAAAAATTCCAAAATTTAAAAAAAAAATCACCAAGATTTAAATGAAATCTCGCCCAAAAAGAAAAAAGTCTCTTGAATTAAAAAAAATCTTCAAAATTTACATTTTCCATTTCTAGCGACTTTTTTTTTAAATTAAAAAATTTTTTTTACAAGTTTTGCCGTTTTTTTTTAATTTTCGACGATTTTAGTTTCTTCTGTGTAACGAAAAGCATATTGTTATAATGAAAAAAATTTTTTAATGTAACTTTCTTATTGCACTCATAATAATCCATGCTAAAAATACGAAAAAAATGTCAAAACAACAAATTTTTTTTTAAATGAACAAATTTTCGTGTATTTTACTAAATTTTTGGTTATTTTGACATTTTTTTGTATATGTACGATTGGATTATTATCAGTGTGAGTTTATGAAACTTTGAATAAATTAGTTGAATACACATTAGAGGACGCCTGATGATTGCTTTGGTTAGCATGAAAATGTAGTAACAGTAAGAACGTATTATTTTATTCATTATGTTTTTTTTTTGTTTTAGCTAAATTTGGCTTTGATATTGTAATTTGCAAAGTATTAAAAAATCGAGACACAAGACTCTATAGTTTTTCAGCGAGAACCAGAGGCATTTTTCGACCAATTCTGGAAACGTTTGGAAACATTAACTTTGGGATATCATAATTTGGTGAAAATTTGTTGTGAAGGTAACATTATTCACGTAATATTAAAAATTGCACCCACATAGAGTGCTCAATAATTTTTATTAGAAGCGTAATAAAATTATTCGAAATATTGCGAACCGTTTAAAAGTTTTTGATCTTTAAAATTAAATATTTTGAATTCAAATAAGTTCTTATTAGGTGCATTTTAAAAGCGTTAAAAATATAGTTTTATATTTAATAGTAAAGTAAGACTTCACGTATATTTATCTGATTATATTCAACATAGAAAACACTCAAAATCAGTGTTTTTATCTGCAAAGAGGAAATAGGAAAATTCAAACAAAAAATTACTTAATTTTTTCCAAAATTATTAAAAATTATTCAAAGCTGAAAATATGGAGGAATCATAAAATTCTGAAAAATTTAAAAAATTCATAATTGTGAATGTCAGACGCAAAAACATACATTTTAAAAAAATTTACGTCACTTACTTACAAGTTTGTGATGTCCGTATCCCGTTATTGGTGCGCTGACATCAATTTGGTACCCGGCAGGCTATAAAAAATTACACCATACACTATTAACAAAATGCAATTCCATTAAACGGCGCAAAAACCCTCTATAAGAAACTGCGAAAGTTTAAAAATCGGAAAATTTTGGTTTCACTTGTAAACCACCATACAACTTTTCACCAAGCTAAAATATGGAAATCACTTTTTCATTGAATGTATCTGCCAAGTGTAATGAGTATATTTGGTATTAGTATGGATCTTAAAGTTAAAACCTATGAGCAAAAAAAATAGCATTAATACAAAAAAATCGTGAAAGTTTGAAGTAATTTTTTTAACTTTTCGGCTTTTATATGGCCATCAATTCTTTTGGTGATGAAGTTTCAACGTGAAACCTTGCATGGCATAGCTTTTAAGTATAGTCAACCTAACCCTGTCCATCGTGCCTCTCAATTCATAAAACCTTGAGAAATAATAGGCATCTAAAGTGAGTTTCAACAGGTGTTGAAAATTTTTTAAGTAGACCATATTAATTAAAAATATTATTATCTTCTTCCAAGAAAATGTTTTCTATAAATACATTTGTAAAACTTTGCCAACTTATTTTGGGGGCCCCTGCGGCCACAGCCCTGCTCATATGACAATCATTAGATGAACCTAATCTACGAATTAAAACTAAATTTTTCACACAAATTAAAAAAAAAAACGTGCCTTAACTCTAAAAGAACAAGTTCCAATGCAACTAAATTGTACAGTCGACAATTAAAAAATTTTTGTTTTCAATCAAATAAGAGGTGATACTACGAGTCACAGCCTGTTGTATAGCTATGGGTTTCAAACTCACTACAACACAAAGTAAAAAGTTTTTCATATAGAGCAATTTAACAATTTAAAATAATTTGTTCAATTGACATATAAATTAACCACTGACGAGTCCTTGGAGGGGACGAAACTGCGGCAGTTTGGCATATTGTGTCCGTTAAATGTTTGAATAAAAATGTTTTCTTCTTCTTCTTCCTGTAAATATCAAACTAAAGGAATCTTCATCAATTAATTTTAATAAAATTAACTACGATAGTCATTATACGACGATTACAAACGCTTCACCCCACAAACAATTTTTGTTGTGTCGATCCTTTAAGTTTAGTTAACATACTATATAAATAATCATTAAAAGTTTTTTTGCAAATAATTTTTTTTTAAATTCAAACACATTTGTTATCAAGGACTTTTTTCGGGTTTTTTTTTTTTTTTTTGTAAAAAAAACTTTATTAAATTTTAAATGATTTATTTTATGTCACTACTTCAAAAGTTGAGATAAAATCAAACATATTTGCTATAAACTTTTTTTAAATTTAAATATTACTTTATTCGTTTAATTCAATACTTTTAGATTCAAGGTAGTTAAAACAAGAAATAAAGTATTATTTATATAAAGTTCTAGTTTCAAACAATTTTAATGAAATAAAATTTTGCCCAAAAGGTACTGAACACAACTCTTCTGCTAAAGGACAATGGTTGTGCAAGCAACAATTGTATTTCCACTGCCCCGCAAAAATAATATAAACCAAACCAAAACGAAGGTCTCGTTAAACAAATAATTGCATTTATATTGGGGGGTTACTGTGGATAGCAATGACAATGCTGTGATATAACAAAATTTTTCTGTGTATTTAACAATAGAGCGGAACGCTTTAAGTTATTTTTTTTTTTTTTTTTTTTTTTTTGGAAACATAATTTTAACTGATTATGAAATGCAAAAAAAAAAACCAAAAGCTAGTGCGATTATATTGTTGTTATATCGGATGAAGTCAAAACGTTACAGAAGATGATAGATAATCTAGAAACTTAATGTGGTTTATGGAATCTTGAGGTTAATCTTTTAAAATCAAAGATTATGGTATTCAGAAATGGTGGTCGTCTGGCCGGAAATGAAAAATGGAAATATAATGGCAGAGAAATAGAGATAGTTTCTGATTATTGTTATCTTGGTATGGTTATAACCCCGCAATGCGTGTTTACCAAACATGTGCAGAAAAGAAACTCATCTGCTAAAAGCTGTATCAATTCAACTTGGAGTACCTTTTTAAGCAAGAAAGATATATCTTTCGAAAGCAAAACTCACCTTTTTAATGCTGTGTGCAGGTCAATTCAGTCGTATGGTGCACAAGTATGGGGCCATTCCCATTTTAAAGAAGTGGATATTTTGCACAAGTATTTTATAAAAAGAATTCTTAAACTTCCTAAGTTTACACCAACTTATACCCTTATACTCGAGTCGCGAAAGGAGGAGGGTCATCTCTTCACACTTAACCTACATATGCGGTATATTAAACGTACCCTTTTTCAAAACTCAGAAATCCGTCTTCCCAATCAACTAAGTTTGTTGTGTTTAGAACATAATGCATCATGGGTGAGAAAATTAAATGATATCGGACAAGAATTCAACATACAATGGTCACCAAATATTACTGCTGAAGAATGGGATGAAAAACAAACGGCTCTTAATAATTGCTTAAGAATGACTGGATAGAGCTGGTCAAACTGATTCTTTTTATAGTAAAGTAGATCCAAGAGTGGCACATTTCTATTTTAATGCAAACAATAACCCAATGACTATTATGAGGATATTTAAAGCTAGATGTGATCTTATTGAACTAAATGGTTCACATTTCTCGAGAAGATTAGCTAAAAATTTCTCTATTTGTAACTTAAAAGAGATTGAAAATATTCAACACTTCATAGGAAGATGCCCAATACTGAAAACTTTTAGATTATATTGGTTTCACAAAACTACAATATCAGAAGTAGAACTGATACGAATTTTAGATGGTGAAGGGGGCTGGAAGAGTCTTGTAAACTATATTATCAATGCTTTGGCTTATCGTAAAACGCTAATACTTGAATATATATTTTTTTTTATTTTATTTTATTAATTAATAATCATATAATTACAAATTATATACTATTACCCTAACCGAGCACTAGCTACTATGGCCTTCGGCGCGTTGTAGCGAAAATAGACCAGTGCCTCTGGTGGGAATCGAACCCACGATCCCCGCACATATAAGCCAGCACGCTACCAACTAGCCTACCGGGGCGCACAATACTTGAATATAATTATTAAAAATAATACTACACTGAAATATAAAAAACAAAAAGAAAATTATAGAGTTAAACTCTCTTTTACCGGCTAACGACATAGTCACAGCCGTATATTCTTAAGATTTTATAATGTAATTTTGAAAAAAGAAACATTATCAAATAAAGAATTATTACTACTACTACTACTAGTGCGATTATATTTTAAAGCAAATTTATTGATTCTGCAAAATATCTACTTGTAGTAAATTTGTGCTAATAAACGTCGGTACCGTGAAACTTAATCTGACATAATTCAATCAACTGATCCAAAATTTACTTCAAAAATTTAAGAATTATATTTGAAAATTAATAATAAAAAATTTAATTTAATTTATCACAAACCATGTCATATTTATCGGCCATTCCGCGATAGATCGCCTAAAATCTGACCTTGAGTGTTCTGATTTGAATTATATTTTGTACGCAGAAACACTAAAGACACAAGAAAAATATGCGCACAAAAAATTAAAAACCCATTTCAATCACGAAAACCACCGATTCAAAAACTTGAATTGCTGAAATTCCACCAACAACGAAAATTGCAAATTCAATTAGAAATTGATGGATTATTTTTCAATTAAATAATAACTCATTTGATTTAAAAAGTGATCAATATCGTATGCCTTCCCAAAAAGCAAAAAACAATTGGATAAACTGTTGTTGCCATACCAAATATTATTTTACAGCTTGAATTTTAAAACATTGAACCGGAATGAAATTCCCATTTAGTTAGCAGATTAATTTATACTTATGTAAACAAATTCACACAGAAATTAGTTTTTTTCTTTCTATTGAAGGGTAGGGGCTATGGCAAATTTTTTTTTTTTTGATTTTTTCTTTGCAGAAATTAGCAATTTTGTTGAAGTCAGATTATTATTTGTTTGTTTTAAATAATTTTTAATTTATTTTTTTTGTATTTTCCTTTTGTTGAAAAAAATTTGCAAATTTTTAGTAAACAAAATTAAACCTTAATTATTTACAACAACTGGCGGGGTATCACTTTACTAAGTATGCTCAATAAAGTCTTAGCACACATTATAACCAAGAGGATAGCGGATGAGCTAATGCCAGTTATGAGGAAACAACAGGCTGGGTTTTGCCCCAACAAGTCGTGTGTTGACCACATCAACTCACTAAGAGTAATTGTAGAGCAGTCAGTTGAATGGAGGTCTCCTCTGTACCTTATCTTTATTGATTTTGAGAAGGCATTTGACACTCTGGCCCATAATGTCATCTGGAATGCGCTTGAATGTAAAGGCGATCCCCGTAAACTTATTCAACTGATAAAGAGTATATACGCTGGGGCTATTGACAGCTTTCAAAATTTTCAACAACCCGATTTAATTGAAAAAAGTAGGGAACTATTTTTCATGTGTGCATAATGTGTGTAAGTTGCAACATTCGTATTTTTTCTACTGAGAGCAAACGTGTGCTTGAAAGGGTTAAAAATTAAATATTTAATACAATATTTCAGTTGATTTTTTGATCTTTCAAGTGCAGAAAAAAAAAAATAAAAGTCAAATACATACTTTTGAAAATAGAGGCATATCAATGTGTCGCCGTAACATTAGACACTAAAAAAGTAAAATCCAAATAACAGGTTGCAGAGCAACTTATACTGTATTATAATAACTCCCCTAAAACACACTTAAAAAAGATAAAAACGTTTGTGAACACTGACATTCGATGTGCTCTGGGTGCACTTCGAAAAACCCCAACTAATAATATCATCTTCGAAACAAAACACTCTAAATTTAGATATTCTATACCAGTTAAAATCAAAAAAGCTTGTAAAATCAATTATGTTCTGTAACGACACCCACTTTACGTAAGATTATTGAAATTTGATTTTTATTTTTATAAGAGAGCATAGAAAATCAAATCGACTTTATACAGAACAATTAAAATTTCCACAGAGTTTGGAATACCAGCTACAATTCCTAAACCCATTTCATTTACCCATCCTCCTTGGCATTTAAATACTGAAGATATTGATTTTTCTCTCTCACTTTACAGAAAAGATAACACTTCATCATCTCAATATCGTATATTTTTTAATGAGATTATTGATAAATACAACGACAGAACCTTCATATATACAGATGGGTCCGAAACCAGGGGAACTGTATCTTTTGCGGTCACCTCTGAAGATAGTATACTTCGTACTTCTGTACTATATATTTTTAGTTCAGTATTTTCTGCTGAAATAATTGCAATTTACAATGCGATTGAATATTGTCAGCGATCTGGAAAATTTGCCATCTGCTCCGATTCACTATCAGCAATACATGCGATCACCAATATTAACAATAACAATTTTTATGCAGTTAGGAGTGAGATCGACTAAATCCTAACACAGATTATCACTTATAACTTTTTTTATGTTCAAAAGTGAACTTTTTTTTAATCAAGTTTTCTTTTAAAAAGTCACCAGATGATGTGTATAAATTATTAGCGAAATCGGATCATTATTTCGTTTACAAATGGACTTTAACCCTTAAATGCATATCGATGTATATCTGCATCATAAGTTTAAACTCATATATTTCGGTATGTGGCAACCTTTGCAAAATTTTTTTGTTTGTATTTTAATTAAAAAAAAGGGGAATCACCGTTCTCGAATGTAGCTAGAATTTCTAATTTTGTTATTTTTGACAATATTCATTGGTGACTTGCGATTTGTGTACAATTTGAATTTAGCGTGTGTTATAAGCGCGATTACACTGTACAACACAAAAAAAAATTACAAGGTCCGACCGACAAATTTTGATAGAAGAGGCAAAAAAAAAAGACACGTGTATCGGCGTTTTGAAAGTTTACATCTGGGTTTCATTTTAGGGGGAGGTAAAGTTTCCCCTAAATGCACATTTTGTATTGTCAATCGGCATAGAAAATCGAGTACAGCTTACGTTTAAAGTATATAGTGTGTTAAGCAAACTTATATAAAATATTACGGAGAACATTTTTGTGGAATATATTAACCCTCTAGCTACATAAGGTAAGGGTCTTTTTTGTCCTTTTTTAAAAAACAGCAAAAAACACCATTAAAACGGGGATTTAAGGGGTTAAAATGTTCCGCAAAAATATCCGCCGTGAAATTTTACTATAAGTCCCTGAATACACCAAAACGGAAAATTCAACCAGAAAGTCAGCAATAAGACACAACAAAAGAGAGCTTATTGTTAATTTCGCATTTATTAAGAATTTTATTTTAAAGTACCCCAAAAATTCAGCATGAAAAAAAAAATAGTTCAAATTTCACTATTATTTTACCTCCTATAGCAAATTTGGATAGGAAGTATTCATTAATTACATTTTTTTTTAGCTATATGCAATTCCACTTCATTATCATACATTGTCCAGCATATTGCAGCGATAAGCAAATGAATGCTTTTGCCTTTATAGCGTTCTTCAATGGGTGCGCACGTCTGGTTCTCAAAGTAATCCATATGGGAATTTAAAAAATGGAACGCCTAGTTTTTCAAAAGCTCTAAGCATGGTGTCTACGTATATTCGAGCAATAGGAGACCGATTTTTGCATAAGACATTGAATATTACTTCCTTAATGCTTTTCCACGCATTAAGCTCAATTGATTAGAGCATTTCGTCGAAGTCAGCGTTTTGCATTAGCTTTTCTTCTTGACCGACAAAAACACCTGTTTGTATGATACCAATTTTAAGGCTTTTAACAAGAACAACGACTTGAAGAACACATACATACCTTCTTTAATGTTAGCTTCGCTTAACATTTAACAAAGTTTTTTACCACATCAAGTTTGATATGCAATGGGGGTAAGATAGTTTTTTCAGTTGATGAACGATATTGTGCTCTCCTAATGTTCCTAATGTTATAACAAATGCGACAGCAATGCTTCGGCGTCCACAGTTCATCCGAAAAAACTTCTAGCTCAAAATACCTTTTATAGATGTCTTCAACTTTACTATTGAAAAACGTAACTTTATATTCCGATATAGTATGTTTACCGCAGATATAGCAAAACAAATCGTTTTTCCAAACAATTGAACATTTTCGCCAAAACAAATCTTACGCGCTAAGTTTAATTGCTTACTTTAATCTTTTGTTATTTTTTAAGTAAAACACTCTAATTACAAAACAAATTATGTCCACAATATATGCACCGCAAATTGACATGTTTTCAGTAGAATAAGAAATATAGCACTTGATTTTTGATTTGATTTGATTTTATTTTTGTTTTTTTTTGTTTTTGTTGTAATGTAACGGATCTAATCTGCCAAAGAACAGCTGGCAATCTATATACTTATATATCTATGAATTTATAGGTCGGTGTACAGTGTAATGAAGTGGTATTGCCTAGAGCTAAAAAAAATGTAATTCATGAATACTTCCTATCCAAATTTGCTATCGAAGGTAAAATAATAAAGATATTACTGATTTTTAGTGAAATTTGCACTATTTTTATTTTCATGCTAAATTGTTGGGGTACTTTAAAATAAAATTCTTAATAATTCTTGTTGTGTCTTATTTATGACTTTCTGGTTGAATTTTCCGTTTTGGTGTATTCAGGAACTTACAGTAAAATTTCACGGCGAATATTTTTGCGGAACATTTTAACCCCTTAAATCCCCGTTTTAATGGTGTTTTTTGCTGTTTTTTAAAAGAAGGACAAAAAAGACCCTTACCTTGAGGAGTTAGAGGGTTAACATATTCCACAAAAATGTTCTCCGTAATATTTTACATAAGTTTGCTTAACACACTATATACTTTAAACGTAAGCTGTACTCGATTTTCTATGCCGATTGACAATACAAAATGTGCATTTAGGGGAAACTTTACCTCCCCCTAAAATGAAACCCAGCGTGTAAACTTTCAAAACGCCGATACACGTGTCTTTTTTTTTTGCCCCTTCTATCAAAATTTGTTGGTCGGATCTTGTAATTTTGGAAAAAATTTGATTTTGTTGTATAGTGTTATTTATATCAAAATTAATATAATAATAAAAGGAAAATTGTTATTGGATAGAATAGAGGTAAGACAAACGAAAAATATTTATATTATTGTATATGTTGATAAATTTATGCAGAAAAGCCAATTTTTCTTGTGATATAAAAATACATCAACATGCAAAATCTGTACACTAATCGTAAAGTTAATTTCATGTTAATTTGTTTGTATTATTGTTTTATCAACTATATAATTATAATGTGAATGAATAACTTTCACACTAGTATCTAACGAGATAACAATTTTATTAACATAGCATGTCTCGACAATTAAAAACTAAGGATATCGAAGAAATCCTAGCTGCTTTGGAAGACGGTAATATTTCCGACGATGGTTTGGAGAGTGAGAATGATGACACGGATCAATTTTACACGATTGCAAGAGATATCGTGCAAAATTTAACGGAAGAAGACGAGATGATAGGGGAACAAGAAACAAATGAAGACGAACTTGCAGCTCAAGGTAATCCTGACCCATATGTCCCAAATGAAGGTCCAGGTAACTTCATGAATTTGTTTGATAGACGTAGCCTTATCTGGAAAAAAGATCAACTGACTTTTGATGCCTCTAAAATAACACATGAAGCAGTCACATTAGATCCAAATGTAGCCGATCTGGATACACCAAATAGATGTTTTCACTATTATTTTACTACTGAATTTCTACAAAAAATTGTAGATGAAACTAATCTGTAAGCCATTCAAACAAACCCATCTAGCTCTTTCGTTACAACTGTATGCGAATTAAAAAATTCATTGGCATTTTGATGTTTATGTCGGTCAACATTTCCTAGTGTGCGTTCTTGTTGGAATAATAAGTTTGGTTATGAACCAATAAAAACCGTTATGCCGGTAAATCGTTTTGAGGCCATAAGAAGCATGTTGCACTTCAACAACAATGAGGAACATCTTCCAGTTTCGCAATGACTTGGCTGACGCTCTTTTTAATGTGGGATCTCAATTAAACGGCAATAAAAGAGGTCGACCTTCTAATGAGTCAGTGCAGCAAAGTTTACTGACAAAAAAACATAGATTATCACCTCATCCCTTGCCGTCTATAGATGTACGAAAAGATGGCGTTGGTCACTGGCCTATATTTTCCAACAGATTGAGATGCAAAATTCCTGAATGTCACAGTGGTCATGTGGCAAATGCAATGTTCCTTTATGTTTAAATGGTAAAAATAATTGTTTTATGAATTTTCATGTTTTGTAATATAATAAAAAGTATTATGTATGATTGAAATACTTTATTTTTCCAAGACGTAGATTACTAGAATTTAATGAGTGATTGTTCATGATGATGCAGAAATACATCACAATGTTTTTTTGAAAATAAAAAGATAATCCGCATAATTTTGTTTTTCTTTTATTTTTCCCTTTAACTACATTCATTTTTCATTTGATTAAATTTTTTTTTCACAAAAATTAAAAATCATGCATTTAAGGGTTAAACAAAAAGTGAAAACAAAAAAAGTAGCAGTTGTACAAAAAAAAAAACTTTTAAATTTTTAGAAAGAATATGCTTAATTGTTGAGAACTCAGAAAAATTAATTTATATTAAGATTCTTTTTAAATTATTGATGAAGGCTGCAAAGCAAGTTCCCAATACTGTCACTTTTTTTTGGAAATGGTCTGCTCCTATCAATTAGGGCACTAAAGATGGCAAAAAAGCTCCTTTACTCACTTTTTGTTCAGCTTCCATTTGTAACCAAAGTAATGATCCAATTTTGCTAATAATTTATATACATCATCTGGCGACTTTTTAAAACATAACTTGATTAAGAAAAAGTTCACTTTTAAACATAAAAAAAGTTATTAGTGATAATTTGTGTTAGGATTTATTCGAACTCACTCCTTTGTATAAGAAACTCCCTAATTAGAACATTTCCTAAAACTATCACAATTTGGATTCCGGGCAATTCGTCAATATCAGGAAATGAATTCAATAATTATACCGCCAAACAAGCCCATATTTTACCATTAATCAGTTCAATTAATAGAAATTTTTCTGACATTAACAAGGCTATAAGGAAACAGACAACAAATCTGAACTTGAGTACTTGGGATCATTTAAACAGTTAGTATAGATGTATTAACCCTGCCAAAAATAACATTTACAGTTGGCTACCCGGCAACAATAGTATTAAACGAAAAGATTTAGTAAAAATCTTAAGACTCAGATTGGGCCATAATATTATTACTCACAATCACATCATATCGGGAAATAACCCCCCTATTTGTGATTGTGACAATGACAGCATCATCAACATAAACACATTTTTTGTGATTGCACCAAATATGAACACCATAGAAACCGAATTTTCACTCAAGTCAATCCCCTTTCCCTACTATCCTCTCCTTCAGCTCAGTCCATTAAACAAAACATACAATTTTTAAAAAATATTGAACTATACAACCAATTCTAAACTTTAACTAAAAAAAATAATATGTAGAACACACAGTATTAAACAATTATTTAATGTGTATTTCTTCTTTCACTACCCTATGGGGAATGAGGAGTCAATTGACCTAAAAGTGACTGGCTAAAGAAGGACTTATCACAGGACAGTGTCAATTGTCCTAAAATTACCAATCCTGTGACTGGTAAGGGGAGGACATACCACTTAACCAGAATGCTTATTAACAAGAAAAAGACAGTTGGCCAGAATTTTAGCCATTGGAAGCTGTTTAGTTTTCGTTTATTTTATAAGACATTATCCTTTTGCGACAGTCTTGTGGTATGCCCATCTTTGGTTAGTACTGTGGCATGCCACTATGTGGTTTAAAGCAGGACAAATTACCCCTCCTATGACAAGCCAATGTTAAAGTTGCCAGTTGTTTACAAAGGGTAGGGTTTAGCAGAGGACCGGTATATGAAACGAAGGGACCGATCCTGTGGCACACGCATAACCGGTCCCATTCCTCATAGGGTATATATGAAATTCTATTATAATACACTACATTAAACTATACAATATATTTAGCTTAAGGCCTTATTGCTATAGCTTTATTATATTTAGCCTATACATTTATGTATTATCTAAATTTGAAATAAATAAATATAATACGTTCTACTTTATATTCTACAAAAAGGAGTATTTTTGTATGGAGTTCGAGAACCAGAACTGGTGAAGCCTTACATGTGGACGCCCAGGAACCTGTTGTAGAACCGGTTCTATGCTACCGATGCACTATGGGGATTTTATAAGGAATTGTTGACCAAAAGTAAATTTTTTATGTGTTTTAAAATATTTTGCTTAATGCCATTATAACCCAGCAAAATAAGAGCTGAGGAAGAAGTAGCAAAAACACCACATCTACTGATTCGGATGTGGTGCAAATTTAGGTGAATCATTAATGATTTTAACATTGTCGTGTCATTGGCCGGCTTTAGTGATTTGCATTTTAAACAGTGCATGAATGCTTTTTTTCAATAGTTCATGGAAGGTCTTTTTCAAATATATATTAACATTTTTATTTAATAAAAATGTGCAGCATACTTTAGGGATGTTTCTTTAAAAATTAAAAAAAAAATTATTTGGTGTCAGCGAGTATTGAACACACGAATCTGAGTTACGATCTGCCGCATTAAAGTAGACCGCTCTACCATTTGCACCAAAGTTACTTATGCAGTACAACAAACTTAAAACGTACTTAAGTTGAAAATATTGATATATTTTTATGAAAACAAGAAAAATATGCTACACAAATATATAATAACAAAGATAAAATAATGATTTTTAAAACATTTTGATAATCTGAGTTCGTATCACTGAGATATAAATTGTTTTTAAAATATTTTTAAGTTTTGATGAGTTTAAAAAAAAAATATTAAGAAATAATAAAAATGCTCATTTAGCAATTTTGAATTCATTGCATATTTTAAAATATTTTTTTAATAATTAATTTGACGATAAGTGTCTTTAATAAGATAATGACAATGAGTATTGGAGAAGTAGTTTAACTACAGGTAGGGAAAAGTGGCCTGCAATGAAACGAGTGTGCCTTGGAACGTAAGATCTTTTAATGTTTCCCGTATTTTTTCTAAAGATTTGGAGAAAGAGGTCGGTAAAAACTCTATAGGTAAATTAAAATGATATATTTATATTAAGTAAAAGTTATGAATTAATTAATTTACTAATTAATTATTATAATTAATAAACTAGCTTTCAAAATTTGGCTTCGATATTTTTCGTTTTTGCTAATTTTTTTGCGATCCGAAACAATAGAATTAAAAAATTAAATAGATTTTTAAAGTCAAATTTTGTAACCTAGTTTTTTTGAATATTGCACACGATTCAAGGCACACCTAAAAAGTATATCTTGAAACAAATATGAAAAGTTCGATAAACTAATTTTTAGCAGTGAAATACATCTTTGCATTTTCTTATTAATAAAAATTATAAAAGCTTAGGTTTTTATATTTTTAAACAAGTTTTACGAAAAGTTCCATTGCAAAGGCAAAATATAGATTTTTATTAAATAATTATTTGTCCATTCTGGATAACAATTTTCTAAAACAAATTTTTTTATGATTAAAGTCAAGATGTTAATTATTTGGTCGTTTTTAAATTACTTAACTCCCTTAAAATACTTAGAAAAAACTAAATTAAATAAAAAATACTAAAAAAATTAATTAGAATTAAAAAAAAATATTAGCTCCCCGGCCCGGAATCGATCTCGCAACCTTCTGATGGCAAATCCAGCCATTTATCACCTCAACCTTCATATAAAAAAATGAATATCGAGGGCCTATATTCAAAACCCTCTATCTTAAAAAACACAACTTTTCAGGAGAGCCAAAAAACTGTCTTTTTCGCGTATTACTTGAGTTATTAAAATTCAGTATTCTACAATATTTTTTAAAGCACTACTGAATCTCACATGTAATTGGTTTTTAAAATGTTGCATTATTGGGGACTTTATGAAAGATAAAGGGTTTTGCTTCTCAAAAATATTCAATGTTTATGTATGAAAATGATCAGATAGTGAGTTTTGCATTTTAATAAAAATAAATTATTTTGATTTCATTGATGCCATTTGTCAGTTTTTAAGGTGATTTATTTAAGATAACGGCTAGTAATACAACATAAGATAAAAAAAATTAATAATAAACAATATAAAACAAAAAGTTATGTGCTTTTTTTGTTTTTTTTAAGTTTTTTTGGAGTTTGATTGGAGTAAATTATCGTAAAAATAATGGTATTCCGGTGGTATTACGCTCTTCAAATCTTACAAATTCTTCTACTTATTAGACCGAATTGAAAGTGGACCAGAATATAGAGGTTTTGATTCAATATGTCCTGTGTAAGGTTGAATACGAACAGGTAGATCCATGTAATCTGTATCAAAATCTAATTTATATGTTATGTTACCATCTGGAAGATATAAAAGAGATCACACAGTAGGATCGTTCTTTACTCGTCCTGGTCTAATGGAAGAAAAACTAAATTTTAAACTTACCATTATGTAAGTTTATCACGCGACAATAATATTTTAATTATGATTTTTAATATCATATAAATTATTTTTTTTTTTTGACAATAATATCGTAGATGACACTTTAAAAGGAGACATTTTTTTTAAGCAAGTTACAAGTTTAACAATAGTAAGAAAGCATGTATTGCAAGAAGAAATTATTCCAAAAAAATATTTGAAAATTTATTATTTAAAAAGATAGAGGGTTTTGCATTCAGAAAAATTAATTGCCTAAGATAGAAAATAACAAAAATGCAAATAAAACATAAAAAAAAAATATTTTTGTTATAAAATTCACACTATACATGAGGGCTGTTTTACTAAACATTTTACCATCAAAAAGTCATATTCGTGAAAATCAAAGATAGAGGGTTTTGAATAAAGGCCCTCGATATATGAACTTACAAAAAATCACTTCTTAGAATATTATTAATTTAGATACCAATTAATTTATATGGTGATGCAAATGCTGGTTTAAAATAACTTTAATTTAACATTTTTGGCAGTTCTTAACAATAACTTCTATTAAAGGAAAAAATGTTCGTATGCTAATGCTTTGGAAGTCAAGTTAAAGAGGTTCTTAAAGCACTTTATTTTGCTGGGAAAGTAAACATTTTTTTCTTACCAACACCTTTTTCCGCTAGTACTTAAGCGTTAAAAGCAAATTTTAGAGTATTTTTAATTAATTTTTTAATCTTTTTTACATTTTTGTATTGAATAATATCATTTAGTGAGGGGCGGTGGGGGGGGGGGTTGAATTTCCCATTCCGATTTACGAAAAATTACAGTGGCAAGTAAAACTGTTTCTTACCATACATGATGTCATACTTAACTACATTAAATTTTACAAAAGTGAGTCACATTATATAACAAAACTGAATCACATTATATATTTTTACTCGGGTTCATAAAAATGTTGGGTTTAAACATTTCAAAATGTCTTTTTGACTCGGAGATGCAGTTTAATAAGAAACTCAGTACACACAAACGCAAAAACAAACATTTAAAAAAAAATTACGTTGTATCCCAGTAAAAAACGCTGCTTACCTGCAAGCAGGTTTGTAAGGGAGTAAGCCCAAAAGAATCCCTTACAAACCTGCTTACATATGACATGATTTTTATATGGCGAATTCCCACTTGGAAGCATTACTTTTTGGCAAAATAAGCGCTGATTTTAGCGCTTATAAAAAGCTGTGATTTCATGGCTTTCAGTAAAATTATTTTTCATGTCTAGATTATTACGATTAAAAGTAATAATATGAATATTATATAGTTTATTTTACATAAAAATCTGCAGTTATTAATTTTTTGTTGTTAAAATTTTAGACATATTAATATAATAATTAAATTTTTTCCGCACCACGTGCTAGCTCTTCAGAAACAATTAAATGACTATTTATTTTGTACAACATACTCAAAAACACCAAACACGATCGGAAATCACTCGGTAAAACAGGCACAGATCGTTAATAATCCACTATTTTAAACCTTCTGCATTACAACCTGCATCCTTGTAAGGGATTAAGGTAAGCTGCTTACAACCTGCATTATTGTAATGGAAATCAGAAAGCTCAACATTTCTTTTTGTTTATTTTTATAGGAAAATTATTCGTTTCTTTTGCTGCTTCTCAGTATTATGTAATGGTAAGCACTTACATCAGCGCATTTGTTTTATCCTGCTTCTTAAAACACGAAATTTTTTTACTGGGATTATATTTAAAAGATTTTTTCCGATAAAAGTTACTAAAATCTATACATTTAAATTTTCTTTTACATTGTACCACATTTCTGGCAACGCTAATTTTTAGCCAATTATTTGGCAAATCAAATAGCAACAAAAAAAAAACTATTTACTTAAATATTCAGATTTTTTTCAGTAAAAATAATGAATTTTACATAAAAACTAATTACTAACCTTGCAAATATGAAAAACAATAAGAAAACATAAATAGTGGCATAGTAAATTATTTTACCTTAGATGACTATTCTGATGCTGATGATGGTTATGTGGGTTACACTGCACTATGGTTTCAAAGACAACTTTTCTTGACTAAAATTAAATTTTTCTCACATTCTGATTCGGTCGCATTTTCTTAGTAATCACTTCAAAACAACTGAAAATACATTAAGTTTTCCTTAGTAATCATTTAAAGTTATAATACTACCAATGAAAGTTAAAATTTATAAGCAAATCTAAGGAAATAATAAAAATCGCGTGTTTTTATTTTTTTTTTTATTTAAAAAAAAAGTTTCTAATAATATTTAATATGGAAAAAGTTTAGTGTTAGAAGAATAATTTAATGTAAAAAGTGTTAAAAAAAATTATGACATAAAAAAAAAATAAAATGTTTCATGCCAACAAGAAATAAAAATTTTGTGAAAAAAATGGAACTTTAGTTAGGACTTCAAAAAATGTATGGAAAATTATAGTTATAAATAAGATCAATAAAAAACATTTATGGAACATTATTTTCGATTGGTCAGAAATATATTTTTTTTTAATGTGCATTAAAGGGTTAATTTTACAAAAACACATAAAAGGAATACATTTCCTTACAAATCATATTTCAAACAAGAGATATATATATATTTATTTTACTTTGCCCCAGAAAAGTGCTCTGCGAAACCATAGTGCACTGACGTTTTGTTGATAATGTTGACGACAAAAGAGGCTTATGAGGCTATTGCGTGACCTTTGCATAACCATTCAACTAAAAGTACTAACGAGTAGGGCAATGGTTTTCTGTTTATTTTAATTAGTAAAAACTGTTGTGATTTCTTTCTCTTGTTTTTTGTTCCATACTTTTTACTGTTTGTTATTTAAAGTTTACCTTAGGCCATCAACCAAAATCATCGTTGTCAACCTTTGTCAAGAGTTTTATAAAGCAAAAACAACAACAAAAACAGAGAGAAAAAAATTATACAAACGATGTGTATTTTTGCACTCCCCTGAGTTGAATTCTACTTTTAAAACAATCATACTAACGTACACTCTCATGCAATGAATATAATATCTTTGTCATCTATCCACTCAACAAAATAGTTTTAACTCTTCTGTCCTAATTGGGTCAAAATGACCCAATTTTGAAAATCAAAGTTAAAAAAAACTACACTTAATTTTCAGTAAGATTCGGATTTGAAGTAACGCATATAGCGTTACTTCAAAAATGTTCACCACCTGTTGAAACTGACTTTAGATGCCTCTTATTACTCAACATTTGTTGAATTGACTCATGCGATGCACATGGTTAGGCAGACTATACGGAAAAATTTTGACGTGCAAAGTTTCATGTTCAAATGACTTCACTTAAGGAATTGCTGACAGTTTAAAAGTAGAAAAATTTTAAAAAATTACTTGCAATTTTCAAGAGTTTTAACATTAATTTTATTTTGTTTCCTCATAGTTTTTAACTTTCAGATCAAAGCAACACAAAATGGAGTTATCACTAGATTAGGAAAATGCATTCACTAAAAAAGTAATTACCATATCGCTTCTTGATCAAAAGTTGTATGGTGGTTTACAAGTGAAACCAAAATTTTCCGATTTGGTGCTATTATATTTGAAGTTGGCTAGCGTACTGTGTCAACATAAATTCTTAATAATTTGTACCTCCTTGTCAAAAAGGCATTTTCAAATTTTTTAACTCAAACTTTTTATAAACTTTATAAAAGTTTTGCGAAATTTTATTATTTTTTCACATTTTTTTTTTTTAATTCCCATATCGCTGCCTGGTGAAAATTTACATGGTGGCTTAAAAACCAAAATTTTCCGATTTTAAAACTTTCGCTGGTTTTTTGTACGTTTTTGAGCCGTTTAATGGAATTGAGTTTTGAGAACAGTATTTAAAACCAGGTGTAATTTTATACAGTTTGAGGTATACCAAGATGACATAAACACACCAGTAACGGGAGACCAACATCACAAACTTATAAGGCATTGGCGTAAATTTGGCGTATTTTTTGCGTCTGAGACTGATTTTCTTAGTAAACAGCAAAGTTTGAGGAAAATTGAAGTATTTGCCTCGTCCTTATTAACGCTCAAAGTTAAAGGGTATATATTTTTTTTTTTTTTTTTTTTTTTATTAATTAATAATCATATAATTACAAATTATATACTATTACCCTAATCCGAGCACTAGCTACTATGGCCTTCGGCGCGTTGTAGTGAAAACAGACCATTGCCTCTGGTGGGAATCGAACCCACGACCTCCGCACTGATAAGCCAACACGCTACCAACTAGCCTACCGGGGCGCAGAAAAATGGGTATAATATTTGCATCTTACCACTTAGGATTCCAAATAGTACAGTATATATTCACTGCACTTGAAAGAATATAAACTATGTGTACTGATGCACAGTGGGATAAGATGTGCTATAGAAAAACTGTTAACACACATAAAGCTTTTTTGTCATAATGCTCATCAAAATTAACGTTTAATTATTATATTCATTGATTGACAAGCGAAAATATCAATTCCCAATCCAGAGCTACAAATAATGGATTTGCAAAAAAAAAAAAAAAAAACAATTCTGAAGAACATAAAATATAATCTTGAGAAAAAAGTCAAAATGCAATTAAACACCTGATTTTAAAAATTTTAGAAGACTTATTAAATTTTATTTGCAGTTGGTGGCTGTGCACTTAAAAAAATTTGCGAAAATCAGCATGCACATTTTTTTGGCGAAATAGTATGGAGTCATTCCAATTCATCATCGGAATAACAATTCTGTCATATGTCAACACAGAAGCGCATATCGGGGCATTTCGCGTGAATGGCTGGTTTGCATTCGAGGATCGGTGGATATTTGACATCATGTTTCAGAGCAAAATATTATGCTAAATTTTCCCATGCATGCATCATTCCTCCTTTAATTGCGTCAAACAATGAATTAATATCCTAGCCGATTGTTCTTGGGGACCGCTGCCATAAAAAAAATGTAAAAAACTCACTGAAGATATATTTTTTGACTCAAATGCAAGTAAAATGATAAAGAAAATATCAAACAATCAGTAATTAATTCAACGAAAATCACTTTTTTTTTGTTAAGTATGTGTAAAAAACTTATCGAGTAGTGTTATCTAAAGGTAAATCGTTAATTTGTTCATTATATAAAGGTTAAATATTTTTTTTATAAAATTTTAAATATATTTTTGAGAAAATGGGAATTTAAAAACATATGTTTATGACATTTTTTCTTAATTTAGGAAATCGGTAAACTTTTCCCCCGTGTGCAATTGTACACTCAGGAAATTAAGAAAGTAGACATGACTAAACATTATAGTTGAAATGACTACAAATGAAGTCAAAAAGGCAATGACTGTATTTGTCATAAAAATTACTAACAACGCAGTAATTTTTAACTATTGAAAAAACAACTACAATAGTAGTAAAATCGACTAACGAAGAGGTCAAAAATAACTAATGGCGTTTTCTTTTCTGACAAAAAAATGTTGCATTTTTATAAGTGACATTTAAATAATGTTGTCATAACCCTCTTAATATGTTGCCATATTCATAGTCACAATAAAACATGAATTTATACAAAAAATGCTGCCCTGCTTTAGAACAGCTGATTTGTGTATAAAAGAAAACAAGTTGAAAAATAAAAAAGCGGCAAATTGCAAATTGGCATTCAAATTGTTTTTAATTTTAAATTTTTTTTATTTAAAATGGATTCAGGAATTGATGCAAGCACAATATTTCGCTCCTGCAGAACACACATTTCCTCTTCATCTGATGATGAGGAAGAATCCATTAGTACCCCAACAACATTGTTTACGCATATCACTACAGCAGCTTTTTCCATTTTTAGCAATTTAAATGTATATTTTTTAAAATTATTATAATTTATAAAACAAAATTTGTTAATTTTCGTCTTTAAATATTTTTTTTTTTTTCAAAACAAAACTATAAAATCAGCTGTTTTATAGTGCAACATTTTCACCCCATCATTTTATAAAGGGTGAAAATGGCAACATTTTTGCATGTTAATAGGGCGACATATTTTTAAAAGAACATGATTCCTTTTTAAAGTGCTGTCAATTTTTTAGAAAAGAACACAAAAAGTGCAATTTTTTAGAAAGGGCAAACAAAATGTTACATTTTTTGCCAGAAAAGAAAACGCCATAAGCTTAAATGTATGCATAAGTCATAAACAAGAGAAACAAACCAAATATAACAATGAACATAAAACGACTACATTGGTATAAAAACTACTGTTTTTAACAGTTATTTTTTCGGAATTTTAAAAAATTTTTTTTAAGAAAAAAATATACTTTTTTCTTTTAATTATAATCAAAATTAGTATTTTATACATCCTATTTAAAATGGAAAGTCAAATTTATAAACGGTATTCCAGTTATGACGTTTTTTTTGTATCAGAGATACAATGAAATTTTCTAAATTTTATTTGCAAACTATGAACATATCAATAATACCAAATATAAACTAATTGAGAATTTTTAAAAGCTCGACATAATCTTCTCTTTTTTAGTAATAGTTATTAAAAAAAGAATATTAAAATTAAGAAGATTTACTGCAAAATTACTGTATTGCTAGTTGTTTATTAATATAGTAAAATAACTAACTATTCAAAACAACTGTTGCAGGAGTACAGTATTTGTGGTTAATTATTTTTTGAAATGACTGTCTAAGATAGTCGTTTTGCATTTTTACATAGAAAAAGGACTACAATATCAGTTTTAACTATTACTACATTCAAAAAAAAAATGTTGTAAAGTCAGCAAATAATTGTGCTGGGTCAGCAAAATTTTAGTCAGGAGGGTGCTTGCAAAAAGATTGGTAATGTCAGCAAAATCTTCTAAATTTGTAGTTTCAGCAAAAGTTTTGTTTTTTTTCGCTTTAGTCTGTCTAACTGCACGTATATTTGATTGCAAATTTCAAATAGCTAATTTTACCACAATACATTAATAATCATTATAAACATTTTGTTTACAAAAGACACATTTAGGTCGAATAACTTTTCTATAAATGACTAGAGTTTAACTTTAACCACAGATATTTGCATATAAATTTGACATTCATTACTATGGTTAAGCCCTAAACTATGGTTAATTGGAGATAAGTTTGCAGGTTTTAATCTTTATTAAATTTAAATACTTTATATTGTCTTTAATTTAATTAATAGACAAATATTTTCGCAAGCCGGTGACAACACAAAATTTAACTTGTTTTAATACACAATTTTGTTTTATGTCTGAAAAACAGATACAAAAATTTTATATATGTCTTACAAAAGTTGTGAAAAATGATACTAAAAACATTTTCCTCTTCTCTACTTCGTCTTGACATGGCGAAACATTCACTTCGTTCTGCCCATATTTTTCAATCTGGTTGTCGTACACACTATTAATGTGCTTATCAGCACAATTTTTTTTTTAACAAAATGAATTTTTCAATATCTCCGTCAGCTTCTCCTCTGCCCTGAGCTGCTGCCGCTTCAAATATTCTTCAATGGAAATAGGTTGGGGTTGCTGTTTCACTAAAGCAGTTGCTGTGTTAGTCCTACAGTCGTTCCCTTGAAATGCTGCTTATTTAGTGTTTGGCAGGATCGCCATGTAATGGTTGGTTGACATTTGAATCCCTACCTTGGATTTCTTTGCCGGCGTTTTAAACGCCACTGGCAATAACTGCTTTTATTTTTGCCGGCACTAAAGAGCGCCAAGGCAAAGCACTTTTAAAGCGCTGTTGGTTTTTAAAAATATGAAAAAACAAGCCAATTGCTCGGCTGAAGTGCTGATTCAAACTTATCCTTTATTTCAAATTTCGTACTGCTTATAAACTAACATAACGGTACTTAAATCTAAATTTATTCTATGTTCTATGTTTTATTTTGTTTATAATTTTACTTATATCAGCTGTTATCATTCACAGTATAATCAGCTGTTATCATTCACAATATAAAATAAGTAATTAGAGATGTGAGGGGTTATCGATCCACTACATAGTAACACGTTAGTAAAATATTATTTCCAACAGTTAATTGCTGGGTAATTATAACTAAAATTTTAGCTGAACATATCATTTTAGCAAACAATTTTGCGGAAAACTAGTATACTTGATTTACAAGACGTTTTGCTAACTTTTCTACTAACTTTTTTTTGAGTATACTGTTTACTACCCGAATGACCAACATGTAGTTACTGTAAGAATATTCTGAGTGTAGTGGTTTTTTTGCATCTTTGGGATCTAATATAGAGATGTGTGTTCAAAAACAATTGCTTTCATGAATGTTTGTTTAAAAATAATTGATACCTGTCTTCTGAAGGAGTTTTGGAATTTATAATAAAGAATTGCATATTAATGATATGTTTGTAATTCTGATTGGATTATGTTAATTGAATGAAAAATCATCACAGCAAAAATATTCACCTTAAACTTTCGATTAAAAACTTTAAATTTTTAAAAACAGAATCTTGATTTTTCAATTTTTAAGCACTTTGTTCAACAAATGCTGCCTTATTGTACTTATTCGCTCTAGAAGTAGACTAAAAGTGTTAACTACTCCTGTAACATCGACTTCAGCCGGTATTTAGGTCATCACACCGCTGGAATGCCGATATACAGGGTGGAGGGAATGGCAACCTGCAAACCTTTAACTTTTACCGTATGTAATTTATAAAATAGTTTGGTAGTTTTACTTTTATATTTTTGCGAGTGTATGACCCAAACCAAGCATGCTCTAATGTTGACATTATGTTTCATGTAAAATTTTCACTAAAATCTCATTTAACAATATTTTTGTTTGTTCCATTTGTTTTTAAAAAAGTCTGTCATTTACAGTTAAATATTTTCACAAAAAACAAAAGTACCTAAAAAACCTCTAAATTACAGTGGTGTGTGTGTGTGTGTGTTTTTTGTCAGTATAGGATAACTTGTCACATCATTATACCCTATAAAATACTATTATATAGAGAATACTAAATTTGTCCTTATGTTTGTTATAATCCTTATTTTAAAAGCAACCATTTAAGGATTACTGAGGAATTCGTAACGAGTTTTGAAAAATGTTTCTTACACAGAAAAAAATTTACTACAGTTTTGAAAATCGTGTGTTGGTGGCTACAACCAATTAATTTGCTTTGCACAACCATATTCTATTTTGATTTCTAAATATTTTAGGTGTTTTAGTTAAAATTCAATTGTCATAACCAAATTTTGTTGTGAATGAGTAGTACCAACCGATTTAAGTTGTAGTAGCAGAATTTTAGTTGGCAAATGGCAAAATTTTTCTCTGTAAGTACGATTTCTTCAGTTTTGAGAGAAATAGAGAACATTTTAAATCGAAAAACACTTAGTACAAATGTTGTCGATTCTCAAAAATTGACTTTAAATCATCGGAAAACATTATAAATGTTTGACGCAATTCGTTAATAAAAATAATCGAGATCCGCATAGAATATCACACCGAATCAAATCATCAATAAATTTATGAAACAACTTTTTTAATTGTGATAATTTAATTTATACACTTAGAACATTATTTAGGTAAAGACCAAGGCAAATGTAGTTAAAAACAAATCAAATTTTTCTTGAAAAAAGTACGACTTACATTTCAGTCAATTCAACAAATATTGTTGATGAAATTAACTATTAAAAAAAAAACCGATACAATTAATGTAAATTCATTATACAATTAATGTTAATTCATTATTCATTATTTTATTTTTTTCTATAAATAGAACATTTTTGGTCTTCAAAGTTTAGTAACGTCATGATGCTTGTTAGGAAAAGACCTAACCACGTGCTTGATTACTAAGAAGACAAGAATGGAGCAAAATTGATTATTAATAGGTTTTTTTGTTAAAGTTCTGCCTATTATGGAGGCTCTAACTTTTCTAAAACTTCGGGTTCTGATGAGATCTTTAGCCAGATCGAAATACTAGTATCAACCTAGCTAATATGTTTGATTTGCTTTATTTTTGTAAATATACGGAGGTTGAAAGCTCGTTATAAATTGAAAATATCATAGTACAGTAATTTGATGTGGTTTGTTTTTTTAAATGAACTACAAATGTAGTGAAAAATGAAATTTCTGCTACTAATGACTGCTTTTTCACTAAAAAACAAAATTTATTGTATTACTACTCAAACAAGTAAAAATATTTACAGCAGAACTTCCCTGAGTGTAACTTTCATAAATATAATAAAACTCTTTCTTTGTTTGCCATCACTTTTATTTCATTCATTGCATCTACATACTTTCATGGTATGATAATGACTTCTACCTTCATCTAATTACCTTAACCGTAAGTGTCTGTAGGGTTAGATTATATTCGGTCTTGACCTTGTCATAAATGTTCTCTAATGTTATTTGTCAACGTCATTCTCATCATTGTTGGACAATGACAACAACATAGAAAAACTAACAATTAAATGTTTGGTAAATAAATGTTTTACTAACTGTATATGTATGTAGTATATAAGTATGTAAATAGTATGTATACATAGTACAGTGAGTGTATCATAATAATTGTTTGGTAAATATTCTAGTACAAAAACAGATGTTACAAATTCTACTCTAATATTGTATTGTATTTACACTATGCTATTAAATTATTCAGAATATGAGACATGTTATCCCCGCAATAAACATATATTTTTGTAGGAAGCTAAAGCTTCTATAGTTATTATACTTCAATAAAATATGATACTCAATTCTTCTTATTTTAAACGAGCTTTAGATCATTTATTTATAAATTATAATTATTTATTTCCAATATTTCCAGTCACCCAATGTGGAGACGAAATATTGCAAATAAAAATTCCCGAAATAAATCTATCATCACATTCCTGAAAGTGGTCAGTTAATAAATTTGAAAACAAAAACTCTATAGAATATTTGTTAGGACAATATCCTAATAAAGAAATATAGAGTATGGCCTCGAACTTGAATAATTTTCATTTTCATAATAAAATAAAACTAAATAGAAACTAAAATTTTGATTAATAAATTTAGATTCATAAAAAAACAATTAATATAAAATAAAACATTGTTAGCAATTAACTACAGTAATATAGCATTAGTGATTTTTTGAACTTTACTGTGATGCTAATAAATTGAAAAGTATTTAGGAGATGGTGTTAGTGGTGTCTTGTGCGAATAGAGAATTGGTTTTCAGACACTGTGTCAAGATGTTGAAATTGTGTTATGCCATTATTCGAGCTCATATATTAGTTCACATTTAATGGGAAAACTAGTTTATATGAATGTTTGATGTTTTGCAAGTGATTGTCACTTCTTTTAAAACATGTTCTGATAATGGGAACCTAGAAAATTCCCGAAAGAGATCTATCAACACATTCCTGAAAGTGGTCGATTAATAAATTTGAAAACAAAAGCTCTATAGAATATTTGTTAGGACAATATCCTAATAAAGAAATATAGAGTATGGCCTTGAGCTTGAATAATTTTCATTTTCATTGCAAAATTAAAAGTCGAAAAAAATAATTTTTTTTTTTAATAAAAATTATATCAAACTTGTATAAAAGACAAAGTACGGTCTTGTTTTTGTTTACTCCCCTGTTTTTGTTTTTAAACAAAACAAAAAAAAATAGAAGGAAATAAACAAAAAAAAAACGTGTATTGAATATCTACCAAAGGTAGACCTTGTACATAACAAACAAGTTTTTAATTTATTTTTGTTCAATGGTGATAATCTTTAACTTCGAGCTCATATATTAGTTCTCATTTAGTGAGAAAACTAGTTTATATGAATGCTTGATGTTATGCATGGGATTTTCACTTTTTTCAAAATGTGTTCTGATGATGGGAACCTAGAAAATTCCCGAAAGAGATCTATCAACACATTCCTGAAAGTGGTCAATTAATAAATTTTCAGTAGGATGGTTATGGAATTCAAAACAAAAAAGTCACTTTCTCACAACTTAAAAAACATTCATATTTTTTTAAGATAAGGCAATACATTGTTTTGTTTAATCCCATGTATTAATTTATTTCTGCCAATCCAATTATATATTGTTCGTCTAATAATGTATGGTACAACATGTTGTAAGATATAATTAATTATGCCGTTTGACTGGAAATTACAGCGGCAAGAAAAATTGTACCTTACTAAATAGAATGTAATACTTAGCTCCCGAGTAAAAAAAATTATATATAACATTATATTCTTTAATACAATAATATATGATCATATAAATTATCATATGTATTTATTAGGGTATTCAAATTACTCGGGTTTGCTTTTGTTCGATTAACTGGAATAATTTTAATAATTTTATTTCACTTATTTTACCTTAAGAGTACACAATAACACTCAAAATAAATCGAAAATCAGCAGTTCCGAAATGTACCTTATCAAAATTAATATTAAACGTTATGTAATATTGAAAATGAAAATTACTTGTGAAAAAAAAATAGGATTAAGAAGAAAAAGCATTCTAGTTGAGAAATGAATTGTGCATTGGTATTAGCTAATTCTGTCTCTTCTGATCAAAAACAATACTTGTGTGTACGTAGTGTGACCAAACTCCAATTTAGTCGCAGTCAACGCTGTGTCGATCGTGGCTCAACTGGTTAAGAGGTGAGATTACGATGCATAGCTTGATGCTAAGACCGTGAGTTCAAATCACAGTACGACACCAAAAAAAAAAAAAAAATAAAAAGTTTTTCATATAGAGCAAAATTAACAATATAAAATACTTTGTTCAATTGACATATAAATTAACCACTGACGAGTCCCAGGAGGGGGACGAAACTGCGGCAGTCTGGTGTATCCCTTGTGTCCGTAAAATTTTTCAATAAAAATGTTTTCTTCTTCTTCTTCCTGTAAAGAGACTAACTAAAGAAAATTATTAAAGTTCGAGGCCATACTCTATATTTCTTTATTAGGATATTGTCCTAACAAATAATCTATAGAGTTTTTGTTTTCAAATTTATTTTTTTTTTTTTTTTTTTTATTTTATTAATTAATAATCATATAATTACAAATTATATACTATTACCCTAACCGAGCACTAGCTACTATGGCCTTCGGCGCGTTGTAGCGAAAACAGACCAGTGCCTCTGGTGGGAATCGAACCCACGACCCCCGCACAGATAAGCCAGCACGCTACCAACTAGCCTACCGGGGCGCACAAATCAAATTTATTATTTGACCCTTTCAGGAATGTGTTGATAGATCTATTTCGGAAATTTTCTAGGTTCCCATCATCAAAACACGTTTTGAGTTTATGTTTGATCAATGGTGATAATCTTTAACTTCGAGCTCATATATTAGTTCTCATTTAGTGAGAAAACTAGTTTATATGAATGCTTGATGTTTTGCATGGGATTATCACTTCTTTTAAAACGTGTTATGATTATGGGAATCTAGAAAATTCCCGTAATCATAACACAACATATTCCTGAATAGATTATTTGTTAGGACAATATCCTAATAAAGAAATATAGAGTATGGCCTCGAACTTGAATAATTTTCATTTTCATTTCACAATTAAAAGTCGAAAAAAACATAAGTTTTATTTTTAATAAAAATTATATCAAACTTTAAAATAAACAATTATAATTAATAAATAAATGATCTTAAGATCGTTTAAAATAAGAAAAATTAACAAAAAAAAAAAAAAAATCAAAGAAAACTAAACATTTTTAAAATATGATATTTCCAAAATCATTCAAAACGATGAACACTTAAAATATTAATGAATTATAAATCCAAAATGGAGTTGGAAATTTAACAAATTTAAAAAAAAATGTGTGTTTCATACATGCAACCATTTATTTATTCTTTCATGGAATAATTTTTGAAATATTTTTTGTTTTCTAAGTTTTGAGAATGTTGACTATATCTGTATTTAGGATCAAGCTACTTTGGTCAGTCAAATTGCAATAAATATACCATTTACTGGTATATTTATCGCTTCAGTAGTTTAGAACCTATGGGTTTAATATATCTCCCTTATATCTGTGGGTTAGTATATCTCGCTTATATCTAAAATTAGCGGGCATTAAAAGTATGTGTTGCTTTAAAGCAATGGCATTACGGGTTAATACATGAATCTCGAACTGGCAAAAGATCTCATAAGAACTCAAAGTTTTGGCAAAATTATTATATTAAATTATTGTTTAAAAACAAATCAATTTCTTTCAATAAAAATATAGAGTATAAATTTAAGTACATTTTCAAAAAAAAAACAAAAAAAAAATCATTATTTTTTAAATTACAATTGAAAAAAAAGTAGAATATAATACTTTACATAAAGAAATGTGTATACTTTTTGAGCATATTGCGTGATTTTATTTTTATAGAGAACATTTGTGAACGTTTTTCTGAATACACATTGTTTGTAAACATATGTACATACAATTTCAACTCTTCAAATGTTGAGTTTAGTTTAAACAAATGAGATGCAGTTAAATTGCAATTAATTTGTTGGACATTTTTTCTACCAATCGTTTTGTTGAGTGGTTCAAGGTCATAAATAGATTTTGGTTTAAGTGACTTTCAATATTGTTTTAGCAATTCAGTTATTTGAATTTCAAACTAGAGAGATATTTCTATGCAGCATGGTCATATTTGTCACGGTTGGTCTAGAATTAGAGAAGTATTGACAAAAACAATATTGACTACTGAAGGCTTGAGATCCGCTGAATCCTAATATGACCTCAGAGGTTCTAAATAGCATCAGGTTTTCGAGATATATTAAAACTAAATTTATAAAACCCCCTTTTTTTTTTTTTGCTTGTTCGGGACGTTATAACTCCGCTTATTCTAACAAAATTTGTTATAGCATCTAAAATGCCTCGCCATTATTTTCAAAACTCTGGTTTAACTTTTCTCATGTTTTATTTCTTCTTCTTTGAGAAATCGTCCGTTGTATTTATGGCAAAAATAGTTTATCAAAATATTTCAACAAATGCTTTTTCCCGAAAGGAGTAAAATATTGGAAAGGTTAAACCTGAGTTTCGAAAACAAAAGTTAGGAATGACATAACAAAATTTAGGGAAAAAGTCATAATACGCTATAATATTACGTGCTGAAAATATAGCGTTTTCATAAACACTATCAAAGTGAAGAAACGGAAATGATATGTCACTACTTTTCTCACTACCAGTAATTACACCAGCTTAGTCTCTACTTTACTTTAACACAAATAATAAGGATTTACTAATAACTAGTTAAATTTCCCATAATTTCAATACAAAAAATAATGTGTCAAACATAAGTACTTATTTGTATCATTATATATAAATATCATCATTATATATAAAGTAATGATTAAAAATTTTTTTGAAAATCCATTTTTCGACTCATTATTTTTTTACTTTTAGTAAGTTCATATATGACTACTTAGTTTTGATTTTTTGTAAGCTGGTAAGTAATAACATTTTGTGCAAGCAAATCATTTATGTTTTTAGCTATCAAGTATAACATGTTGAGATAGCTTAGATGGTAGAGCGGTTGACAGACAACCTGGAGGCCCGGGTTCAAGTCCTATGTGGTAACATGCTACTTAAAAAAAATGTTCAATAAAAAAATAGTTGTTTAATAAATTTAGTTTTTTTGTAATTTATTTTAAGACTCATTATTTTTTAACCACATATTTTTCTATTGTCTGTAAGGTCTTTAGTATTGATATGTCGTTATTTTACGCGACATCCCCATATAAAGGTAATGAAATTTGTAATGACAATTGTAAGTACTTGCCATTAACAAATATGTACTAATATAACCAATCATATGGTAATGCTCTTCTACACTAGGATGTTAAAATATCTCGAAAGATAGAGAAATTCTGAGTTCAGATTCGGCTTCAGCGGACCTCACGCCTCCAGAAAAGCATGATTGAGTCTTAAGGGTTTGACGCCTCTAAAATTCTGTTTCTGTTAGCCTGTGTTGTCTTAACTTTTAAATTTGTCTACAGTTTTTTTTTTTTTTTTTGTGAATAGTTATTTTAAACGCCGTACACACAAAAAAAAAAAAAACATAATTTCAATCACGAAAACCACCGATTCACTGAAATTCTGCCAGCAATGACAATTGCTTATTCAATTAGAAATGTTATTGATTGTTTTATAAATGGGATGATGCAGTTTCATAAATTTTTACTAAAGTTTCATGAATTTTATGAAATGTGTCATAAATATTATGCATCATGTTTCATAAACGCTTCATATTACAGAGGAGTTCATTTATAACGAACACCAGTTATACCGGAATTTTTATATAACAAACGATTTTTCTGGTCCCAACACATTTTTTTAACATATTTCATACAAAATAATACGGTTATAACGAATTAATTTTTTGGACGCATCTATGGAATTCCATACAAATTTGTACATTAAAAACGAACATATAAAAAAAAATCGAGACTTAAAAATGTAAAATGTGCTGCTAATCTTAAAAATTTACCAAAAAGAATTTAAAATTGTAAAATACGTAATTAAATAAAGGAATTGTTGTAATATTACCTTAAAAAAATTTTAAATTAAGTTAATTTACATAAAATAATATTTAATTGATATTTCAGAATTTCAAATAATTTCTGATACTTTTTTAATTTTAAAAATCTAAGAATGAGAAATTTTTCTATGAATAACTTAACTTTAAAAAAACATATTTCCATATGTATATTAGAGCGACTCAAGTTGTATGGAAGTGAAATTCGTGCAAGGTGTACCCCCCTCAAAATGAACATTGGTATTTTTTATGATGACATCTAAAATATTTCGGCTCTAGCTTTGACCTCTCGTGAGCTGGTAATAATAATAAAAAAGCGAAATTATGATATTTTAATCTTTAGTCGATTTAATTAAATACGGGTCTCAGCTTTTTTTGAAATTCGTGCTAGTTCGCGTTTCGGCAAAAATGCAATGGGGTGGTAACTCTTCGTTTTAAATAGGGCAATATGGGTATCAAATTTTTTCTTTTGCCAAGTACATCATCTTTGTATGTAAATAATTTAGATTTTTGCAAATTAGATTAATTTTACACGGTGCTCCGGAATATATATAAATGCAATTTTATGATAGCGGATCTAGTTTCTAGATCATATATGGATGCAAATAGGACTAAAGAAAGAAAAAAAAATGATCCACGACTTTTTGGCGGCATACTTTTTTCGCAAATTAAAAAAAGTTATTCAATTTTATTGTTTATATTTACAAAACTGTCCTCAAAAACAAAAACGAATTGCGAATTTATCATACACTCAAAAAAAAAAGTTTGTAAAGTCAGCAAAAATGTTTGCTGAGTCAGCAAAATTTTAGTCATTAGGGTGCTAGCAAAAAAATTGCTAATGTCAGCAAAATATTTAGCTGAAAATCAGCGAGCTGATTTTTAGCAACAAAATTAGTAGATTCAGCAAAAGTTTTGCTAACACTTAGTAGATTAGAAATAAAAAAGCGTTGGTAAAAATTAATAAATTTTTTGCTGAATTTTAGTAGACTAAAAAAAACGCAAAAATATTGTAAAAAATTGTAATTTAGTTAATATATGTGCTGAAAATCATAAAACATATTTTTGTGATTCTTTTAAAAATAATTTACAATAATTACGAAATATAAAAATTTTCATTTTCCCACATTGACGACATGAATTAATTTAATATCTGAAAATATATAGAAATAAATATATATAACATAACAAAAATTTTCTTTCAACTACTTACATGAATGGTTGTCTAAATGATGCTTTCTTTTAAAGGACGCAACTGCCAAAGATAATTATTGAAACGAAACGAAAAAATAAACAAAAACAAACGAAACGAAAAAAACAACCCTTTTTTTGCAATAAGAAAAAGGAACCATAAAAATCTACCTAAGATGTGTGTCTTTCGCTTTACTCTGTCTACATGTCTGTATATGTTTGTTTGTTTGCAATTTGACCACACTAGATTATAAATCTATAAACATTTAGATTAGTAATACATATTAAATTTAAATACTTTATTTTGTCTTTTATTTAATTAAAAGACAATTATTTTCACAAGCCGGTGACAACGCAAAATTTAAGTTGTTTTAATCCTCAATTTTGTTTTATGTTTGAAAAACAGATACAAAAGTCTTCCATGGTTGATTTTTTATATGTCTTATTAGAGTTGTACTTTTTAGTATCATTTTCCTCTTCTCTACTACATCTTGACATGCCGCGACATCTGCTTCATTCTGCGTATATCTTTCAATCTGGTTGTCGTCCACACTATTAATGTGCTTATCAGCACAATTTTTTTTAGCAAAATTAATTAGTAAAACATTAGTATATTAGTAAAGCATTAGTATAAAACAGTTAAGTGCTGAATAAGTATAACAAAAATTTTAGCCGAAAACACGATTTTAGCAAAAAAATTTGCTAAAAAAGAGTATACCTGATTTACAAGACGTTTTACTAACTTTTGTACTAACTTATTTTTTGAGTGTAGATTTAAAATCCTCTTAAAAAGTTAAGATGCTCTAATTATCTGTATTTTGGAATTGTGGTTTTAGTTTTATTCTAAATGAAAACACAATGCGAGCGTATTTTTATAAAAAATTTTATATTTCAATTTTGATTTTATTTTAATAAAATTAAAGTAAAATAAGTGTTAGCATATTCTTTACTAACATTTGTAATATATTATTTTTTGAGTGTACTATTTAGAAAACTTTTTAACATTTTCTTTCGAATTTTGCAACATAAAAGAAAGTCCCAAAAAGTTGTTTTCAAAAATTAATATAAAAAAAGAATTACTTCATTTAAAGTATACAAAACATTTATACTTTTTTTTTGGATTCTGTAACATATTTAAAAGAAAATTTTATACAGATCATTTAAGACTCATTTATTGCGATTTTAAAAAGCGTTACAGCAAATCCTTTCGTGACTCTATTTAAGTATATTGCTTGCGCGACACGATCTGGCTCGAAATATAAGCCGGACGATAAACTTAAATTTACAATTTTGTTATTATGCATGAAATTTTTCATACAGCATACTTTGATTTTATATTTTTGCATTTTTTTCTTTCTTTAGTCCTATTTTCATTCATACATGATCTAGAAACTAAATCCGCTATCAAATTAGAGTTAAAACAAAATTGCAGTTAAATATATTCCAGAGCACCGTGTAAAATGCATCTAATTTGCAAAAATCTAAATTATTTACATACAAAGATGATGTACTTGGCAAAAGAAAAAATTTGATACCCATATTGCCCTATTTAAAACGAAGAGTTACCAACCTATTGCAGTTTCGTCAAAACGCGAACTAGCACGAATTTCAAAAAAAAGCTGAAACCCGTATTTAATTAAATCGACTAAAGATTAAAATATGTTAATTTGGCATTTTTATTACAAACAAACCGTTTTTTTTTTTTCAGAATCACAGTTGAGGGTCAGTTCTTGCGCCATTATTGTTTTCAATGTACCTTAATAACTTATTTAACGTAATTGAATCCGAAATGTGTTCGGTTTATGCATTCGCTGATGACATTCAATTGTTGTTCAGTGGGAATTATTTAAGAGAAGAGTTACAGTCAGGAATAGATAATACGTTAGTAAGAGTTGAATCTTGGATGGGATCAAATTTTTTCGTATTGAATGTCTCCAAAACTAAAATAATAAGATTTGGTTCATCACATTTGCATGATATTACGGTTCGAATGTCAGAAAGGGAGCTAGAATTTGTAGACAGAATAAAAATATTGGGTGTTATACTTGATAACAAACTTGATTATTCGTTTCATATTGATAATATTTACTCAAGAGTGTGCTTTACTCTGCGTCGGTTATATTGTCTCAACATGTATTTACCATATCAAGTTAGATGGAAAGTACCACATGCTCTATTAATGTCTCAGTTATCCTATTGTATGGAAGTATATTTATGCACAACGTCTCGTAACATTAATAGGATTAAGCTTTTAGTAAACAAAATTGTAAGATTTGTTTTTGGCATTAGGCTTTGTAATCGAAATCGAAATTGGGATCTAAATCGTGATCAAGATCATTTATACAATCATATATCACCACATGTAATCCGTTTTTTAAAATGTTCTTTTGAAAATTTTATAATTATGAGGTATATCTTAATAGTCTACAAGCTCATCAAAAATGCAACGCCACAATTTTTGTTACACCGTTTTAGATTTACGCATTCCACCAGGAATGTTCAAATTTTTATCTTTTCTTATTATTCTTGCTCGTAGCTGGAATCACCTGCCTGATGAACTACGAACATTCAGTGCTTCTCAATCAGTTTTCCGTGAAAAATTGACTAAACACCTGAATCGTATTCAAATCTAATCGTATTTTGCTGATCCATCGTTCATTGTGGACTTATGTTCTTGTTTTCTATGAGTGGTATGTAGTGTTGCAAATTGAAGCTGTTTACAAAACATTAGTTTATAGCTATTTTGTAAGTTTTTTTTTTTTTTGGGTTACTGTATAATTTATCATATTATTTTCAACTACACAATTATAACAAAATAAAAAAAAAAAAAAAAAAAAAAAAGGACATGGACATGGACATGGACATGGATGATCGTCCTTGGACAAATTGTATATACAGTTAGACGCGCCTTAAAAGCCCTTTCTTATGATACCCATATTGTATATGTTGGTAAGAAAACAGATTCTCAAAGTAACAAAACATGCAAAAATAGACCCATTTTCAAAATGGTCCAGCTCACGGGAGGTCAAAGCTGGAGCCGAAATATTTTAAATGTCATCTTAAAAAAGTCCAACGTTCATTTTTAGGAGGGGACATCGAGCACTTTTTTGGTGAGTCGCTCTAATGTATATATGACATTCATAACTATGGTTAAGCATTACAATTTGGTTAATTTTAGATTAGTTAGCAGGTCTAAACTGCAAATGATATTTTCTAAATTCCAAATAAAAATTTTAATTAAAAGCTATAATTTATTAATACAAAGTTTATGCAACTTTTTATGAAATGATGAAGGTCTATGAAACATTTGTCATACATCTTTATGGAAATTTACATTATATTTATGAAAACTTAATATATATCATGAATAATTGATGACAAACGATTTGTGAAACAATGTCATCAATATGATGAAACTTTTTTCGCTGAGTGCACTGTGCAGTTTTAAAAAAAGTATGGAGCAAAAGAATAAAGTAAAATTGATGATTATTAGGTTTTTTGTTAAAGCTCTGGCTATTTTGGAGGGTCTCGCTTTTCTAAAACTTCGGCTTCTGATGAGATCTTTAGCCAGATCGAAATATTTGTATCAACCTAGCTAATATGTTTGATTTGCTTTATTTTTATATGTATATACACGGAGATTGAAAGCTCGTTGTAAATTGAAAATAACATAAAAATAATCTCGATGTATATTAAAACTAAAAACTAATATAACTATAAGCAAATAACAATATATTTTGCTAAAATCAAGAGAAGTTTTTGCTAAAAAATTGTAGATTACTGATTTCATAACGGCCGTCTTTTATTCGCTTTAACAAAAATTAAAAAAAAACTTAAAAAATTCAAAATTTTTAATGTTTTTTTAAACGTTTTTGCTGATTTTAGTAAATTATTTTGTAACTTTCAATTAACTAAAATTTAGCTTAAATATAACTAAATATTTGTAAATCTAACAGATTTATTTTTCGTATTCTTACACACAGAGAAAACTTTTGCTATTTTCCAACTGAAATTCGGTTATTACGACTCAAATTCGGTTATCAATAATTGCAGTCGGTTGGCACAACTTAAGATTAGTTTACACAATAAAGTTCGGTTAATTCGACTGAATTGTAGATGCAACACCCAAAATATTTAGAAATCGAATATTAATATCGTTTGTACTAACTGAATTTATAAGTTGTTACCATTAATATACACTTTTCAATTCGGTTGGCACTTTATTTCTCTGTGAGTATAAAAAAACTGCTAATTTTTAACAAATTTTTAGTAGCTTTATTTTGCTATTTTTGCAAGTTTACTTATTAGAGTGTCAGAGCTAATTTTTAGCAGTTTTAGCAAACATTTTTACTAATTTTTTTCCAGCAATGCCTAAGGGCAATTTTGCATATTACAAGGTTAATAGTGATTTTTAACTGTTGCCATATCACTTTGATGAAGCAAATAATGATTCTTACATAAATAATATATTGTAATAATGTATGTTACAAAATGCAAACATGTTATATAATTAATTAGCTTAAATTATGTTACGTTAAATATAATAAATACATCAATAGACGAAAATTCAGTATAATATTCAAATCTAGCAGCTTAACATTATGTTTTTATAATTGTTGATGAATTTCTAATTACGACACATTATAAGCATGAAAAATTTTTAATCGAAATTATTATTTAATATTTACTGATTTCTTAGAATATGTCGTTTTCATTTTAAATACAGCAAGCGAAATTTGAATATATGCATTAACTTAGGTTTTTTTAATCTTACGTTAATTTTTTCAAATTATGTTAAATTTTTGATCACTTTGCTCAATTATAATCATTATACTGTGTCCATATAACTAGGCTTACAATTACAGTTAGAAACCTATTTAATGATTAAATAACTGAAGTTTTACTTATACAGCATCATAGTTGGAGGGAAATCTAATTTATGAAGTAATAGGCAAATGTGATATCATTAATGTTAACTAAATAAAAAATTAATTTAATAAATACAATTTTTATAATTATTTATTATACGAATTAATTACAGATATAACGAACACGTTTCACACTTTGAGGCAAAATATTTTTAGAAATTATTTTTGTATGACATAAATAACCTTTTGTGTATGTGTTAGCTAACGTTTAAGCATGTTCAACTGCGCAAAAATTAAAATAACTAAAATTAAAGTTTTTGTTTGGATTTAATTTAAGTTACATAAATTTTTATCTAATTGTACGAGTTTTGAGTGTTGTTTTCGCACAATTTTTAATTTTGTTTTTTTTTTTTTTAATTTTCTCATTTTTTGACAGTGTTTGGAAATTGTTATTTGGTAACTGTAATCACTCAAATATTTATGCTATTAAAAACAATAATGGATTAATTGTCCGCATACTTTCATTTTTACAAAGACGGAAAACTCTTGATTCGATTAGTATTTTTTTTTTTTTAAAGTACATGTTTAATAAAAAAAATTTCTATTTCAAAAGTTTTCTTATATATCTTGGGAAAAAAGTGCCTTCGAAAAAAGCGAAAAAGATTTTTTTCAAATCATTATATGGCACCCCTGGAATTAAAATTTTGAAGAACTTTTAAACCATGGTTGTTGAAAAGACGTCTGACTTTAATACGCTTTTTACTGCGTTGTCATGCCGTCTTCTTATCTAAAGTTATGGCTTCTTAAAAACTCGTGTACCTTTAAAGACACGTTGGTAAAAAATGAGTGAATATATTTCACAGAAACAATAAACTGTATTAAATTAAATTATGTAATTTATTTTATAATAAATTCAAATTACGTATTTACTTATATCGTTAACATGCATATATACATATTTAAAATAAATTGATATAAATTTAATCAATTTTGAAATCTCTTTGAACATTTAATTAGTTGTTGCAGTCAGATGTTAAGCATTACAAGAAATTGTTGACATTTCCTGTTTTTTTTTTATTTGTGTCTTTAATTTAACAAATCCGACAACAGCAGAAAAATTAATCCCATTTATATGGTAAGTAAGATATAAATAAAACATGAAGATGACAAAAAAAAAAGACAATATGACTAACAAATTTCAATGCACATAAGCATGTATTTAAACCAGAAAACAAAATGTTGCTAATGGCATAATTTATCAGCAGCAAAATTAATAATAAACATTTAAATAAACATTTACAGCCGTACAAAAAATAGTTGACCAAAGGACTTAAAGAATTTTTTTTTTAAGGAAAAAAAATAAAGATAAAATTACCCGAGTAAAAAAAAATAATATGATGTCATATACATATAATGATATCTTGTTTGATATAACGGGAGATATTTTAATCCGAAAAATGGCGGAACAAATTGTACCGGATACGATATAAAGAGGGTGACAATTAGTGTTTCCAATTATTTGACCTAGCCGGCTAACCGTTAATCGAAAAAATTGGCGATTAATAGATTAATCGTTTAATTTAAAATAAATGTATTTCTATGGTAATTTATCAATAAAAACACAAAAAAAAAAAACAATATTTTTAAGTAAAGTCGACTACCCAGCAAAACTTTGGTAATGGGTGCGATAAAGTAATGCATTACCTTGTAATGTGTACTCCTTACCTGTATCATTATTTTCCAACAAGAAGTAATGAGTTACCGATAATTGAACACTCATGGATTACCTTGTAATGATTCCTCACTACATTTTACATTACTTCAAAGCATAAAATAATGGCTTACCGATCATCAATTACATAATGCATGAATTATAAAAGTAAAGTAATTATTAATAAATATTTTTTAAAAATCTATTTATAGACACATTACTTTGTGATTTTTTGTAAGCAAGAGGGTAAGGTGTATATTTTTGATATCACTAACGAAAACACGAAGCCCAAAAACTCATTTGCATTTTAAGCAATAAAATATTATTGCTAACTAATTGTTAAATAACAGAGACCCCAGGTTCGAATCACAGCATAACCACGTAATTTATTTAAAAAAAAAAAGTTATTTATTTAATTAAAAAAAAAAATATCTGTAAAAAAAATTTTTTATGCATTTTTTTACGAAAATCTATTTATAGACACATTACCTTTTATAGACACATTACCTTTTACCCCCTACAAGGTAATGAGTCCACCCATTACTTTTAGGCTCATCGCCTGTAAAATTCATCAGTGAAGTAAGGTGTAATGCGTGAAGCCCTATGGCGATACCCATGATTTGGTAATATAAATGGTTGGTTTGGGACGATTAAAAGCATTCTGCGCTTCTTTAAAGGCGCATACCTTTGAAACTTCACTAAGTGCTTAGAGTTACTGAATTTCTCGATTAAAAAGCTCTAAGGGTATGCCAGCGTTATCAGTTTTAAAATATGAAAGTTGTCAAGAACGGCTGTAGAAAAACTTATTTTTTTTCTTCCTACACTGATATAAAGAAATTAGTAAAATTGTTTGCTAAAACTGCTGAAAATTAGTTAAAAATGACGTTGCAGAAAAAATTTTTAAAATTAGCCGATTTTTTTGCTAAACATTAGTAAGATAAGAATAGCAAAAATAAATCTGTTGAATCTACAAATAATTTGTAATACTTCAGCTAAATTTTAGTTAATTGAAAGTAGCAAATTAATTTGCTAAGATCAGCAAAAAAATTTCTAAATATTAGTAGACAAAAAAGTCAGAATTTTGAAAGTTATTATTTGAAGACTAAAACAGCAAAAAGTTTTTGTTTGCTGTTTTTAGTGATATACCATGATATCCTCAAAGGATACATTTTAGAACAGTTTAGTGCACATTTAATTCGTTTTTTTTTTTGCTAGGGGGTGTAAAGTTTAGGGTTTTTAAAACTCTAGTCATATCCGTACCACCAGGGTCTGGCCAGACCCGCAACATTTTCTTAATATTTTAACAGGTATTGCAACATTTTCTTCCAAAATTTTGAAAAAATTACTTCCAAGTTTTAAAACAAAGTAAAAAAAATTTTTTTTTTCAACTGAAAAAAATTTATTTGAACTAAAGGCCTCATTAGTTGTTACTTTCTGTTGCCGTTCTGTGTCGTTCTGTTCTGTAGGTAATATTTTGTAATTACTTTTTCTGTGAAAGAAATCAGCGGTTTTAAAAAGTAAAAGAAAATCCAACCAAACACATTCAAATCAGGGATGATAAATGCGATTTTAAAACAGTACCAACCTGCATAAAAAATAGTAAAGGGTCCGCCAAATAACTTTTTTTTTTGAACTCCTGAACCAATTGGACTTTGTATGGCATCATACCAAGGTCTTTATGCAAAATTCGTCTCAATGATGTCTCCGAAACGTTCAATTGTTGAGAACGACGGTGAATTGATGTTGATGGCGCTTCACGCACACTTTCTGCCACAGCAGCAATATTCTCGGGTGTACGCACTGTTTTTGGCTTTTTACGCTTTGGTTTATCAATGAGGATGCCAGTTTCTTTCACTTTTTTCACAAGATAACGAACACACGGACCATATTTGTTCAGCGGAAGGATAAAACTAATTATCTGTCAAATCAGACATGAGCAAAGTGTTACCATTCACGAAATAAGCAAGAGTTGAAAAAAAAAACGTTAGATGGCGGACCCTTTACTTTTTCGGCATCCAAAGTATAAAAAAAAATTTAAAAATAAATTAACAAACAACAAATGCATGCATACACCCAAAAAAATAAGTTAGTAGAAAAGTTAGTAAAACGTCTTGTAAATCAGGTATACTATTTTTTAGCAAAATTTTTTGCTAAAATCGTGTTTTCAGCTAAAATTTTTGTTATACTTATTCAGCACTTAACTGTTTTATACTAATGCTTTACTAATATACTAATGTTTTACTAATTAATTTTGCTAAAAAAAAAATTGTGCTGATAAGCACATTAATAGTGTGGACGACAACCAGATTGAAAGATATACGCAGAATGAAGTAGATGTCGCGGCATGTCAAGATGTAGTAGAGAAGAGGAAAATGATACTAAAAAGTACAACTCTAATAAGACATTAAAATAACTTAAATTTTGCGTTGTCACCGGCTTGTGAAAATAATTGTCTATTAATTAAATAAAAGACAAAATAAAATATTTATTTATTTAAACTAAATGTTTATATGTGTGGTCAAATTGCAAACAAACATATACAGAAATGTAGACAGAGTAAAGTGAAAGACAAACCAACACATCATAGGTAGATTTTTATGGTTCCTTTTTCTTATTGCAAAAAGGGTTGTTTTTTTCGTTTCGTTTGTTTTTGTTTATTTTTTCGTTTCTATAATTATCTTAGGCAGTTGCGATAGCATCATTAAGACAACCATTGATGTAAGTAATTGAAAGACAATTTTTGTTATGTTATATATATTTATGTCTATATATTTTCAGATATTAAATTAATTCATTTCGTCAATGTGGAGAAATGAAAATTTTTATATTTCGTTATTATAGTAAATTATTTTTAAAAGAATCACAAAAATATGTTTTCTGACTTTCAGCAAATAAATTAACTAAATTACAATTTTTCTACAAATTTTTTGCGTTTTTTTCAGTCTACTAAAATTCAGCAAAAAATTTATTAATTTTTAGCAAGGCTTTTGTATTTCTAATCTACTAAGTGTTAGCAAAACTTTTGCTGAATCTACAAATTTTGTTGCTAAAAATCAGCTCGCTGATTTTCAGCAAAAGATTTTGCTGACATTAGCAACTTTTTTGCAAGCATCCTCCTGACTAAAATTTTGCTGACTCAGCAAAATTTTCTGCTGACTTTACAAACTTTTTTTTTTGAGTGTAGATTTGGTTTTACCACTTTTTATCTTAGTACCCTCCAAAATGAACAATTACAAATGAAACAACAAAAATATATTAAAAAAAAAATATGTTAAGAAGTAAAAACAAAATTTTGAGGTGAAAAACATTTTTGGATGTAAAAAAAAATAAATTGTGTGGTGAAAAACATTTTTGAACACTATTTTTGAGGTGAAAAAAAATTTTTTTGTGGAGAAAAAAGAATTTGCGGTGAATTTTAAATATTATTCACCTCTTAGTGTCTAGTGGAAAAATATGACGTTATATTTTATACACCAGACACTACAATGAATTCTAATAATATACAGTCTATTATACACCAATTTGTATGGAAAATTTAGAGGTACTTTAACATTGTCACTCATTACTTTTGGACCGCTGGACAGATTTTGCTCATTTTCAATACCAAACTTTTGGGAAAAATGTACATAAAGCTATGTAAAAATGAGCAGTGCGTACTAAAAAAATTACCAAATATTGATATAAAAAATTATTACAATTTTGAGATTTTTCTTAAATTCACCAAATTTTAATATTTTTTGAATGTGCTATTAATATCTTGCTGTATTTAATTACGATTCTCACAGTTTTTTGCGACTTCAATCCTTGTGATTGGTTGCAAACAAATTTGTTCGTGAACTCATTCGATTTTAAAAACACGCTGTTAATAGCCAATTTCACATTTTTATAAGATTTTAATTAATTACTTTTTTGAAAATCAAAATTAGTTAATAATTATAACCCTTAGTGATTGAATTCAATAATTGGTTTAATCGATTACTAAAACTCTAATATAATCATCTGTAATCAGTCGCACTCAGTGAATTCATGTGATTGAATTCACAGCGTTTGGTTCGAAATTAATTCATTGTTCATATGGGACAAATCGAGTTAATAATTATTGAATTTTAAAGGGATCAAGAAATTCATACATAGAAAAATTTGTAAATCGTACTAAATGAGTCATAGGAGTATCATGGTACATTTGAGGTTCAAATAGTACTATAGTACCAACTTTATCATCCCTGATTCAAATGTTGAGAAAAAGATTTCACAACAAACTAATAAATACGCACTTTAGGCTGACACTTAACGTTGAATTCTATTTTCACCAGATTTGTCCGCAACAGAACAGAACGAAAAAGTTAAAACTAACCACATATACAGACTTTCAATTGAACAGAAACAAAACAGCTGATTCGTAACAGAACAGAACGTACAAACTAATTCTACCTTAACAATGTGCATGAGCTGCAAAGAAAATAAACAGTTCATTTGAAATTGTAATTCAAAATAGTGGTGGTGTATAGTTTGTGTTTTGTTGATATTTTTTAAAAAATGGAAAGAAATAATGAATAGATAGAAAAAGTTGACTTGGCTTAACAGTTGCATTCACACAAAATCTTTATATTGACTTTTTACGTTTTCATATAAAGTCGTCTAGTTTTGTACCGAGTCTAGCTAGACCCTGATGTTATGAATGTGACAAATCAACTTGGTGTAAACATAAGGGTTAAAATTGCAAATTTTAAATTTTCCAAATTCAAACCTCAATAACTCCAGAAATAGGCATCGTATTGGCATGAACTAAAATTTTTTAACTAAAATTTAGCTCTAATATGTAGATTTAACAGATTTATTTTTGTTATTCTGATCTTACTAACACGTTAAGCAAAAAATCTGCTAATTTTAACAGTTTTTACTGTAATGTCATTTCGAAGTAATTTTAGCAAAAATGTTTACATTTAATGTTTGCATTTAAACTCCAGATGTATATTTAATATTAAAAATATTTAATTTATTTTACATTTATTATTTTATTATTAAAAATTTCCTTTTTTGTTGTTAACTCATTTTAATAAAGAAAAAAAAAACAACAACGCTTATTTTCAAATTTAGGTCATACTTTTTGTTGTCATTGCCTGAACCAAAAACGGAGAGACATACTAAAAAAAAAAAAAAAAAAATGCAGCGGATATCAAAAGAAGTAAAAAATATAATATTAAACGAATAAATGGGTTGAAAAACAAGTTAATAAAATAACCATAAAATTGTTCATAATAAACCCATCCTTTCAGCCCGGTCTTGTCCTGCACCTACAATAACAACAGTAACAATTACAAAAGCAACAACAGCGTAAAACAATGATAATAGCAACAATAAATGTGCAACACATTGTCACTTGAAACAGCGTTATATGGTGTCGTAGGTCTGTTGTTGAGATAATGGTAAATAAACGCACTATGGGGTAGAGTGATCATTAAAAATAAATTGAATGTCAAATATCTTTTAAACAAGTTTCATATTTTGATTAGATTTCATATAAGAACTTCCGAACTTCTGTCTGTATAATAATTTTTGGATGTTGAAAGCATGAGTTAATTCCTTAATAGGGAGTTGAGACAGCGAATTGAGTCTATTTGATTAAAGTTAATCCACCTTTTTCGTATTCCTACTCTAAAAAAAAAAAAAACTTTGTTAAAAATTTTGTTAAATCTTTATTTAAAATATTTATCTAACTTTCAGCAATTTGTATGCTGACATAGCGTTTTCAGCTAAAATTTTAGTTAAACGCGTTTATCAAAAAACTAATTTTAAACTGATGTTTAACTAATTTACTTTGCTACCAAAATAGTGCTGATGTCGCAGCTTGTATGAACGAAGTAGAGAAAAAAGTAAAGATACCAACAAACACAACCATTACCACTTACTTACACAAAAAGTAAACGCGTTTCATTTAGTTCTTTAAATTGTAAATTCTTTAAAAAATATATACTCTTATCCTAATACTTTTCAAATAAGGGTCGTTTTGACTAACTAACTTACGGTCACTATAGTTCAGAATTTTTTTTATGGATTTAAAGAATGGCTTAAGCCAGGTATGTAAAATAAAAGATTTTAACTATTTTAGGTCCAAATATATATATACTAGAGCGACTGAATTTGTATGAAGGAGTGACCCAGTGAAAAAATTCCTTAATTAGCTTTATGTTTTATGACGATTCCCAAACACTTTTGGGTCTTGCGACGGCCGTTCATGAGCTGGACCATTTTAAAAAGGGCTATTTTTTTTAGCTTTTTGCAAATTTTTTAACTATGTCCCACTACAATATACAAGTAAAGCGGATCATATGAGAGGGTTTTAGAATACTCGCCCAAAGGTATATATGAAAAGTACGTGCATGCACTATACGCATTAGGCATATAATTTTTGGCATTTTTTGCATATATCAAAATTTAACAGGCAAGGCTGAAAAGTACATGGAAAAATATGAATAATTGCGTTTTTAGTTTTTCGCGATCGTTACAAAAGGTTGCGCACCAAATGCGATGAAGTTTGAAATTTGGATTTTTTTGATGGCACTATTTAAAATAATTTTTCTGATTTTAGTTACTCTTTGTTTCAATACCGGGAAATGGAATTCATAACCTGAAGAAAATTTTGACTTTATAAAAAAAAAATAAATCTTAGATTTTAGAAATCGCATTCGGTGCGGAAGGTTTTTGTTTCAAACTGACCTAAGATAACTTTTTTATTGTCAGTACAATATTCCCCATAGCGTACTGCCTGTTAAATTTTTAATCAAAAAAAAGTTATATGCCTAATACGCATGTGATATTCGGTGTGATATATATTTTTGTATGGTTTTCGCATAAAAATGTAATCACATCAATATATTTTAATCACTATTCGACTTAAAATAGGTTATATAATATGTTGATGTACTCTTTTGAAGATCCGGGAAACATAATTCCCGCTAGGTCCATTTTAATGTCTCTTTGGGTTAAAAAACAAAAGTTTACTTTTTCTGGCACCTCTCAAAAAAATGTTCGGTTAGGAGGCCGGGGCCCCTGGTACCCTCTAGTGCCAGAAATCCGAAACACGCTCTAAATGCGAAGTGTGCCCCTCTAATTAAAGGAAATTTTGTCAGGATTACTATTATGCACTTTTTTTTTTGAGGATTTTTAGAACTCCCACTAATTCCTTTTTAGTGTACTTTAGGGATTAGAAAACGAGTATAGTTGTTTTTTTGCTGGCACTAACGAGGGACTACCACGTGGAGGTGATAGTACAAATTGAAAAAATGTATTTTTATTTAGTTGGTCATTAGTGTAGTAGGGGGCGCTTTTTTACGAAAAAAACTGAATTATTAATAAAATAAACTAATTAAATACGAGATCAGGATTTCGGGATCGGCACCCCTAATACCTATACAATAAGTATATGAATGTGAATGAAAAAATGTAGTTTGTTCTTAAAAGAAAAAGGAAGAGTTTGAAATATATGTAATCTATGCCATAGTGTCACTCATTTCTGGCAAAAGTTGTTGTCAATGTTGTTTAAAAAAAACAACAGTTTTGTTTTCATACTCATATGCAATTTCTTTTAAAATGAAATTAAAAATAAAAAAATTATACAATAAAAACATGTATAATGCAATATATGCAGTAAGTAATAAGAGAAAAATATATTTACAATATTTAAAAAAGAATTGTTCACACATATTTTTGGTAGTGACACAGAAACAATGTGGCATGAATGGTATAAAGGAGTGCATACCGAAAGGATAATGGAATAAAATATATCTGTGAACGTGCCAGTAAAGAGAGATACACAATTTGTATGTATGTATTTGAGGTATTTAAAGATTGTGGCTCGGAAAGAATGACCATGTTTTAAAATTTAAAAGGTTTTACGTATTTTCATTTCATTACATTCATTATTTATAATCGAAGCCCCAATGGGCCAAATGATTAAAGATAAATTTTACATGGAAGAATTTAGTTTCATAAAAAAATACAATTTACAAAAATAAAGTGGTACAATAAGCATTAATTAATATCAAAAATAATATACATATAACAATACAATTTCGAATATATTGCCTAATGTTGTAAACGCCAGTAAACGCTGAATTACTTACAAATTTTCAATGACAATTTTCCGAAACACAAAATCGGTATTATTAAACGTCCTTTCACTATAAGGTATAATACTATTCCATAGTCTTATAACCCGAGCTTGAAATGATCTTTGCAATATCTGAGTTTCGAAACGTATCTGCGCTAAAGTGCGTGTTCGTTCAGAATTTCCAAATCTAAATTTGTCCGCAAGATATATTGGTTTCTTCTGCTTATGAATTTTGTAGAAAAATAAAAGGCACCTTAGTTTGACAAAATCGTCAAAACTACAAAATAAAAAGTCGCGTATATATAAAGTAATATGATCAGTTCTGCCTAATTTATAAACACATCTTACAATATGTTGAACGCACATTTTAAGTTTGTCAAAATTCCCATCAGATGTGCCGCTAATAATCTCCAAGCCATATAGTATTGTTGACAGGAGGAGTGAATTGGCTATTTTATACAAACAGAGTCAAACGCCATTGTAAAATCCAAGAATATTAAAGTAGACAACTTCTCTTTATCATAGCTCTACCGAATCCCATCAGAGATACTCAACATAACAGCTGTCGTAATACAACCCACCCTAAATCCAGACTGATACCCATTTATCAAGTTGGACTAGTCAAATACTCCAAAATCTGACCTCTTCATATAACTTCTAAGATTTTTGAACATATCGGCAAAATACTAATCGGACGAAAATCAGACAGATTTCTAGGATTACGAACTTTTGGAATCGGTATTAATACTCGCGCTATTTTCCATGCAGCGGGATAACTTGACAAGGTAATTATCGTGTTTATAAAGTGCAACATATGCTGTGACAAAGCTGGGAAAACGTTTTTGAAAAACGTTACACACAGAGAAAAATTTAGCTATTTGCCATCTAAAACTCTATCACAACGACTCAAATGCGGTTATTACGAGTTTCAGTCGAATGGTATAATTGAACATCAGTTTTCACAACAAAGTTCGGTAAATTTAACTGCATTTTAGTTGCAACAACCAAAATATTCAGAAATCTTATATAAATATTGTTGCACTAACTGATGTTAGAAGTTATTACCATTAAAATACACTTTTCAATTCGGTTTTGATACTTAACACAGCATCGCGGAGTTCAGCCTCATTTATACACCTAAATGAAAAATCAACTTCAACATTATTCCCTGCGGGAAATGATTGATCCAAAGTGATGATTTTGTGATATATGATTGGGTGGCACGTCACGAAACTGGTGAAACCGAAATTGAGGTGTATCAAAAAGTGTTAATTTGTGTGAAATGACCAATCACGTGACTATAGTAATGGTGACAAAACATTGACAAGTTGGTATCAGGTATATCATGTAACTGGAGCAAAAGTAACATAACATTATAGTGTACTGAAGCAACTAGGGCCGATGTAGTTGAAGTTCTTACTGGTCATTGAACTGGTTCAATACCGTTGAAATGAAAACATGACATGAAAACATGGCAATTATTGCCAAAGGATTCAGTCCCTTGACTGCTACATATCGGATAAACTTATTTTAAAATTGATTTTTGTTGTGCCTTTTTGAAGGTTTTGTGAACACTGTTTTGGGGAAGTTTAGTGACTGGTTTATTTCCTAATTACTTTTCGGATACCCGGTGACATGTACTTACAGACCAGTGCAGTGGTACTTCACAAATCTAATCCATTCAAACTACCTCAGTAACAGCACACATTACGCTTAATATGTGACTAGTTTTCCATCAAAAGCTGTTCTAAAGTTCTACGATACGTAAACCTACACCAGTCACGTGATAATTATTTTCCCACTGGTCCTGTTTCTTGTCACATAAATCCTAAAATGATTCTACTTTTACACTGCCTACTTCTAACTTGCCCAGTAGCTTCTTTATTTCAGTCGGTACGGTCATAAGTAACCTTCGTCAAGTTATTCGCCACGTCACAAGGTGCTCCTAAGGTAGCATTTGCCACCTCCAACACTCATAATAATCTATAGGTAAAATACACGAAAACCGTTGTTCATTTTACGAAAGTTTTGGTTATTTTGACATTACGAAAAAATTTGTAGAATATACAAATCACATTTCGTAAAGTTTTGTAAAAACTTTTTTAAATAAAAATGTGGTGCATACCTTACGGGTTTATTTTAAAATTAAAAAAAAAAAAAAAATGTAATGGTGCCACACCAGAATCGAACTCACGATTTCAGTGACGTTCTGCTGTGTTGAAGTAGACCCCTCTACCATTTGCACCAAAGTAGCTGATGCAATACAACAAACTAAAAAGGAACTTAAGTCGAAAATATTATGAAATTTTCCGACTGACGACGTTAAGTCATAGTCGTATGTTCTGTTTTATTAAACTTAAAAACATTGTACTACAGAAAATTGAATTTGAAATAAAGAACAATTAACTAACTAACTAACTATTATGAAATTTTTGTGAAAACTAGAAAAATATGCTACAAATATTTAATAAAAAAGGTAAAATGGCCATTAAATATTTTTATTATGTTTATAAACAATACAATAAACAATATATAAACAATAATAAAATAAGCAATAAAACAATATAAACAATTCAATATATTGAACTAAATAAAATAATATAATTTTTTATAAATATATCAAATAATATATTAAAAAACAAAATAAAAAAATAATAAAATAATAATAATAAAAAACTTAAATAACAATTTCAAACTAATTGCATTTTATTATTAAATATTTTATCTTTTTAAATATTTGTTTTATTGAATTTCATACTAAACCCGGCAAATAAAATGGAAGTAGTGTTTTCGGGTCCTCTTTAACTTGTTTTAGGATCCTCTTTATTAAACAAAATACAAAATATCCATTTATATCAAAACACAAAAATAGTAATAATGAAATAAAAAAATAAAACATAGAAATTTAAAAAACATTAATAAACAAAAAAAATATAAAAACTAAAAAAAAAAAAAAAAAAATTTGTCCTGGCCAGGAGTTGAACTCGCAACCTTCTGATTGCAAATCCGACCTCTAACCACATCAACATCCATATGTATTATTTGTAACATTACAAATTTTTGTACAATGTACTAAAAAAAATATTACGAAATCATGTTTGTATTTTTTACGAAATTTGTAAATTTATATAATTTGTTTTATACAAAAGTTTTGTAATATAAACAAAATGTTTGTACATTCTACGAAAAAAAATTTACGAAAAATATATTTGTATTTTTAAGCATGGATTATTATGAGTGTATGACAAGCCCATGAAAAAGTACCGGTCACTTTCATATACAAGAACCGAAACTAGGACAGGTTCATACACCCAAAGCTCTAGTCACGTGACTGGTTCATTTCCCACAGGGATTATTTAAGAATGATATATATTGCTACGTATTTGGCAACGATTCCTCCGTATTTGAAATCATCAACATCTAACGGTTCACTTGGACTATCATTTTCAATGTGCCCATCTATCTATACAACCAATGTGCCCAAGTTTTTTCCATAATTTCGCATTATGTACTTTTGCCAAATAACATGTTCATAATCTTCGCTCGTTCTTTTCTAATAGCTGATTTTATTCGATTTCTGTAGACACAATAAACACTTCAATTTTCATCTCTTCTTTCCTCTATATACCCTCCTCCCCTCCTCCAAAACCGGAATACTATACGATAAGTGTTTCAATGAATTTAGCAAGAATCATTTATTTAGAGCAGGAACAAGGCATGGCCGTATTAAAAAAAAAAATTCAATTGAATTTTGCACTTCGAAAAAACCTCCTAATTTGGCTTTTTGAATGTGTAAATTGTTAATATTTTTTTATTTATAATAATTTATATATTTATTTTTTAAATCTAGTCTGTTAGGAAATTAGCATGTTCCATTGACTTAATAAATAAATGAAATGAAAATGCACATAAACAGAAAATATTATCAACCTAAAATATCTAATTAAAGATTTAAATCAATTGAACCAATTGATATTTTAATTGACTTTGTAAAATATAAATATATATTTTATTTTAGACATAATTCTTAAATTATTTTTTCAGAAACTGTATGGTTAAATACAAAATTTTTAGTATAAAATAAAAAATGCATTTGAAGTATACAAACCAAAAAGCACACACACAAACAGCCACAGCATTACCAAAAACATTTATCCATTACAAATGTGTCGTTCACACACCTTTTTTGTGAGTATCATAATTTTTTTTGTAGATAGTTATTTCTTTTTAATTTCTTTATCTTTTAATTTTAAATTAAAGTTTTAATTGACATTAATATTGCCGTGATAGGTGCAAAATCAATTAAAATATTAATTGATTCAACAATTTTTTTTTATTTGAAACCCGTTTTTAGTTTTTTCTGTGTACTATAAGAAATTCTGTAGATTTTATAACTTTGTTTTTCTCAGCCAGTATCAGTATTCGCATATTAATTTCACTCTTTATATTGAGACGGCAAAGCTGGTGTTGCTTTGCTGCTGTACATATGATGCCAATTAAAAAAACACAACAATTGAAAAAAATGTACAATAGCTTGGATGCTTTATATTTTGGCCAACTATTTTTATATAATGCCATATAGCTAAACAGTTGGTGTCTGTGGCTAAAAATAGCAATTAACCATAGAAAAAAGAAAAAGAGTGTCCTAGTTTAAAATACCAAATGAAAGATGTTTGAAATAATCTGTCCTAGTTTAAAATACCAAATGAAAGATGTTTGAAATAATCTACGCTGAAAAAATGCTGTGCGTAGTAGCAGTGGGTATCTGTCGACCTGAGTCTCTCTCAATCTGTCCTCTTTTTATTTATTCGTAAAATCGCACCGAGGAAATGAAAACATGTTGCAGAAATTTAAATGTTTAAATTAAGTTTTATCATGTTTTTGTATAATAATTAAATAAAATTTTTATTGATCTCAAATAGTAACGAGATAGATAATTTTAAAATATATTTAATATTAATAGAAAATAACGAAATATAAGCAAAATAAAAGTGAGTGTTTTAAGCCACAATTTTTTATCAACATGTTGCAATTATTTTTTATTATGAAAATGTTTTAATTTTCTTACCCGAGTTCGGTATTTTGTTGCTGAGAGGCTTTTTTGGTGTTTAATTAATAAATTAATTTTATTTTATAAAATATTTTCATTATTATTTAAAATGTCTATTGGAAAAGGAACCGACCACATGACACGTCACGTGACTGGTCACTTTTATATGGCGTTGTTCTAGAAGGGGTTAACTACACTCTAAGACGTTTCACAGGACTGACACAAACGGACATGTCAGAGAACTAACTCAAAAATATTTATGACAGAATTGACACAAAACCCGAGTTAAGCAAATTAAAACATTTTTTTACACTAAAAAATAATTGCAACATTATAAATTATGAAAAGTTTTTTCGACCTTTGAAATGAATGACTTTATTAAATAATTGAGCTCACGTTTGTATTTATAAAATAGATTTTATTATTTGATATATCTAATAAAATAATATAGGATTTTTTATAAATACAAAAGTGACCTAGAGCTCAATTATTTAATAATGTCATAATTGCAACATGTGGAAACAAATTGTTGCTTCAAACGCTTTCATTTATTTCTCTTATATTTTTTATTTTCTATTAAAATTTATTTATATTTCAATGTTATCTTTCTTATTTTATAGTTAATATTTGAAATAAATTAAAATTTTATTAAATTTTATTCAAAAACAGGATAAATATTAGTTTAAACTTTTAAATTTCTGCAACATGTTTTCGTTTTCTCGGTGCGAGTTTATGAACAAAGAAAAAGAGGGCAGATTGAGAGAGATTGAGTTGGATAGAAACCCATTGATATATTGTAATATTATGTAAAAAGATATTGCTTAAAATGTATTGTGAAATTGTATTCTTAACAATATAGAAATGTGCACTTATGCTGTAATCACATGATTCCATTATTTTATTTTTAATGACAAAATAAGATTTGTGCTGAAAAAGAGAAAGTTTAGTTTTGCTTTTTTAAGATACTAAAATAAAAAAATGATGTAAACATGGCATAGCGACAAAATAATGGTTTTTATATATGTCTTTATTAACACAAATCGTAGTGGTCAGCGCAAAGAATATTTGATTACTTAAATTAATTTAAAATAAGTTTATTTAAATATGTAAATTATTAAATAAATAAATAAATAATGTAGGAATCATACTATGATAATTTATAAACATTTCCAATTATGATCAATTGGGAAACAAAATATGGTAGTCTAAGTCTTGATTAAGTAGTCTAGTCTTGATTAAGGAATAGATAAGAGTATGATTGTCACAATTATAGTAACATGGTTGTCGCAATCATAACTCCAAAAATATATGATGCTCTTCGTTTTTTCTGTGCGTGTGAGGTAATGAATTAAGGTTTTTTCAGTGTTCATAGTATTTATTCATGATATTTTTCACCTCAATTAATAAATAAAATAAAAATATAATTTTTTTTTAATTTCCAATTAAAAAAAATTTAACATTACCGTACTCCGTTTTAAAAGGTTAGGTCAAAATAAAAAGATATTTAAATTTTAAGTTTGCATTGATTCAAGCGATTTTTTGAGTGTATTTGAAGAAAAAGACATCAAAATCTTTTTTGAAATAACTTAATTTATTGTTTATTTGTCGAAACTCAAGTCTAACAATGATGGCCGTCTATTTTATTTATAATGCGAAATGTCAGGGTAATAACCTATGAATTATACTAACATATCTTAGTTAAGTGTCATATGGTTCGAATCTTATACTTTCCATTAGAAAACATCGTCTAAAAATGGACGGCCATCTTTATTAGCTTTGATTTTCGACATTGGTTATGGTGTGTCATTTCAAAAGTTGAAATTTTACTTACAGTGTTATTATGTTCTGGCGAACGAAACGAGGAGGTTATCGGTAAAAGTACTCCAATGTTATGTGGAACTGGTACGAAGAGTTAAGGTACCGTTTAGCGATTAAAATTTCGAAATATCACATCCGAAATTTTTCCTCCAAAATTTACTAATAGGGCATTTAGTATTTTCTTCAACACATTAAATACTAGTAGCGATATTTAAATAGTAACGGAAAAAACAACCATTTTGCTACTGTCTTTAAGAGGTAACAGTAAATTGGCTATGGTTTTGTGGCGGTACCGCTTGCCAAACTTGGTTTCAGCATCAACTACTATTAATGTTGCAATAATGTAAGAAAACAATTTATCTTTTTTTTTATTGTGTAGTTTAACTACTAACTAAAATTTAACAACTTTGGGTTTTCTTGTAAGAAAAATTAAAAGTTTTTCAAAATAAAATTAAAACTTTAACCATTTTCTTAGCCTACTTGGCAAAATTTAGTAGAAAACTAAAAATGCTTGTAGTTTGTAGTTTAATTTTAGTTTTTATTTTCAATTTCCACCATTAACACACACAACAACACACCCTCAATTTAATGTAAAGAAAGTTGTAAATGGTGTTACAATGTAAGCAAGAGTGATTTAACCCTTTAATACCTTCATTTTTTTTTTTTTTGTTAAACAACTTTTGCTTAAAAAAACTAAAAATATGCAAATTTGAAGTTTTCTCCAGGATAGATATAAATAATTATTTTAAATTTCTAGCCTTCTCGAAATAAAAAAAAAAAAATAAATTTAAAAACTAAAGAAAATACATTAAAAACTATTTACTTAAAAAAAATCTCCCTCATGATAAAACTAAAAAACTATTTCTTTATATTTTTTTCCTTCAAAAAGAAATAAAAAATATAAAAAGAGAAAAAAAATAACAAATTTAAAATTTTGTAAAAAAAAGGTTTTTCTCATTATATAAAAACTTTTCATTTTAATTTACTTTTTTTAAAGATAAAAATTGTTTAAAACTTTTTGCAAAAAATATAATTTATAAATATTTTTTTCTTATTTTTTAAAAAAAAGATAATTGTTGAAATTATCGTTATTGTGGAGGCTTCCCCAAAACAACTTTCAAAACTACTTTATAATTATAACTCAGAGAATTTATTGTCAAATTAAATTTTGGAATTAATTTTAAAAAGAAAATAAAAAAAAAATATTTTATATAAATTTAAATAAAATTGTTTAATATAAAATAAATAAAAAGTGGGAGACTTATCACGTTTCCATAAGTGGTGACCCGTCAAAAACGAATAAGAAATACGAATGATCTAACTTAAGTTTGTTTTAAAAATATGCATCAAATTTTCACAATAACAAGATCAAACTCAACAAAAAATCAAAAAAAAATTTAATTGTTAAACAAACTTTCAGGAGACTCTGAATACCTGGTTCATATAAGTTAGTTGTTAAAAAAATATGCTTAAGAAATGTTTAAGGAATCACAATATTCCGTTTTACAATAGAAGTTCGCAATACGCCAAATCTTACACTCCATTCTTCCTGTAACTGATTTTATCAAACAATCAAAACAATTATAAAACACAATTCTCCTATCATGTCGGTCCATTTATCTTTATTTTCAAAAGTCGCCGAAGGCACATTAATGATGTGATCTACAAATCTCAAATGAAATTCGGTCTACTACATTCAAGGTTCATTCATCTTTATGCAGTTTGACTTCAAGTAAAGGTACCGGATTAACCACAGCAGAATTTGTTTTCTAGTCAATAGCATAACTCAACAATTAATTTATCCTGATTTCATGGATAAACCTACAAATATCAAACTATTTAAGACAGCGTATTTAAGAAAGAAAACAACAAAAATTAAAGGATCTTCATCGTACTCAAATGCAAATTTTTCAAGAAACTTTCAATTCCTGTCTTAGAAGGGGGTAATGTTTAGGCTGCCCCAAAACAACTTTCAAAACTACTTTATAATTATAACTCAGAGAATTTATTGTCAAATATTTTCAATTCAATTTTGGAATTAATTTTAAAAAGAAAATAAAAAAAAAATATTTTATATAAATTTAAATAAAATTGTTTAATATAAAATAAATAAAAAGTGGGAGACTTATCTCGTTTCCATATTATATATACAAAAAACAAATTACTTTATTTTCAAAAAAATACTTTTTTCCTGATAAAAATTAAAAAAAAAAAAAAAAAATTTTGTTTATAAATTTAATAAAGATTCTCAAATTAAATTTTGTTAAAAAAACCGTGATTGAAACCCCTTTGGGGCAATTATCTTTTAGAACTCTGCTATACATACCCTATGGGGAATGAGAAGACAATTGACCAAAAAGTGACTGGTTAAATAAGGACTTATCACAGCACTGGTATAATTTAATACTGAAGTGGGTTAATCAGTGTCAATTGTTCTAAAATTACCAATCCTGTCCTAAAATTAAAATCCAGAAAAAGGCAGTTTGCCAGAATTTTATCCATTGGAAGCTGTTTAGTTTTTGTTTATTTTATGCGACATGGCCCTTTTGCCACAGTCTTGTGGTATGCCCATCTTTCGTTAGTCCTGTGGCATGCCACTATCTGGTTTAAAGCAGGACAAATGACCCCCTCCTATGAAAAGCCAATGTTAAAGTTGCCAGTTGTTTACATAGGGTAGGGTTTAGCAGAGGACCGGTCTCTGGATATGTATATTAGACTTGATCGTTTTGCAAAAAGTCTCTCTGATCAAAATGTAACACCCCGCAAAAGTTGAGTACTCATAACAGAATCTCAGTTGTAATATTTGGTGCAGCACTAAAATTTTTTTTTTACATGTTTTACTTCTAAATTTTAAAAAAATAAAACCAAAAGTTTATTTTTCGATCTTTTATCATACATTATGATGTGAGCAAGATTATTCGAGTTCAAGATCATTTGTTTTTTGTTAAACAAAAACCGTGCAATATTTATTTATTACTCAAAAAAGTTTTTGCCCGCTTTCTTATAGCAGACTTTATCTACTGACAGGTCCTTACATGTTTCATTTCGCGTCAGCGAAAATCATCAGAGAACCAATGTAGAAGGGCTAGAATATTCTACCCAAATTTTGAAGGAAAAAGATCAACGCTTTACCCGTATTGTTATATTTACTCGATGAGAAGTAAAAAACAAAATTGGAAGAATTGAACTAATTCATGTTTTATTTTTGATTTGAATTAGTTCAATTCTTCCAATTTAGTTTTTTACTTCTCATCGAGTAAATATAACAATACGGGTAAAGCGTTGATCTTTTTCCTTCAAAATTTGGGTAGAATATTCTAGCCCTTCTACATTGGTTCTCTGATGATTTTCGGTGACGCGAAATGAAACATGTAAGGACCTGTCAGTAGATAAAGTCTGCTATAAGAAAGCGGGCAAAAACTTTTTTGAGTAATAAATAAATATTGCACGGTTTTTTGTTTAACAAAAAACAAATGATCTTGAACTCGAATAATCTTGCTCACTTCATAATTATTTTTTTACGCGAAAACGATAACGAAATTTAAAAAAAAATATCCTTAAATTGCCAATATCACAAAAAACAAATAATTAATTAATCAATTTTTCTGAAATTTATTTTGCTATTAACTCAAAGTATTAATTACAACATATAAATCTGTAATTAGAGGCGTTCAAAAACAAACGGATTTTTTTCCGAAAGTATCTTTGATATTCAATATAAAATTTGGATCTTTAAAATGACATCAAGTTTCTAATTTGCTGTTGATGCGTTTAAAAGTTATGATGATCCCAACATTGAATATTTCTTTAAAAAAAAGCCTCAACTTTGAGCAGCAACTAAATACGAACTATAATGAAATTTGAAAAAATCAAAAACACGTAAACTAAATATTAACTAGGATAATATACCAAGTTCAATGGAATTTGAAAGACCATTATTTCATATCATTTATTTATTCAGTCTATGGAAACAAAAATTCCTTACAGACTATGATTAAATCAAAAATTTAATATAAATAAATATAATATCTTCAATATAATATAGCTTAATTACTTAAAAACTATATTAAAAAACAGCTTAAACTTATCCTTGGACGTGGAAAACTCTATATAAGATTTGCTTTCATGATTCTGTTGGAGACTAAAATTGATTTCATTTAAATAAATAAAGGTACGCGTTAGCGTACTGTTAAGAGCATATTCAGTGCGATGCAGTGTCACATTAAAAATATCAATGAATCTTAAACTTCTAGGAGAGACATAAAATGGAATAAGAGACAGAAATCAGGACAGTCAGTTACACCATTTACTATATTAAAGACAAGTAACGCCGACTGGTATAATCTACGATATTCTAAAGTCTGCAAACCTAATAATAGGCATTTCGATTTATAAGAAGGAATGGGTTCAACAAAGATAAGTGACCTTAAAGCGAATTTAATGAAAATTCGTTGTACTCTCTCAACGCGAGTGACATTAGTATTGTTATATGGACTCCAAATAATTGTAGCATACTCTAACTTTGATCTTACAAACGAAGTATAAATTAACCTTAAAGTATTAGGATCAGAAAAATCTGAAGATTTTTTATTATCTGAAAGGTGTGTCGAAAGTTTTTTAACCTCCCTATAATAAAAGTTGTATAGAAGACTGATAATTTTACTACCGACTTTAGTTAGAAAATCATTCAAAATCTCATTCAAAAATTAATAAAAAAAAAAAAAATCGGTCATTTTAAGGTTAATACGACTACTGCAATAAATGTTGTTGCAGTTAAATTTAGACCAACCCTATTTCAGTAAAATCAAGAACAAAAAACAGTATAGAAAAAAGCAATTATGAAAAATAACAACTAATAAAGAAACATTTTAAAAATGCACGAAAAAACAACAAAAGTTTTGTAAAACAAAAATATCCTTTGCTACCCGGGAGCAACGAAACAAATGCATCGTTTTCAGAGCAACTCCTATTACGTGCTACAGATAGAAATGTATTAAAGGCTTAAATACCGCTGGGTACACTTGTTACTACTTTCACTGTAGTGTAACTGCAATAATTGCTTTTGCTTTTTGTGTTTTTATTTTAGTTAGTATGAAGAAAAATTATCATGGAATAATTTTATGATCATTTTGGATAAAAATTTAAAAAAAAAAAATTTACCAACAGTCAAAACTAGTGAACGGAAATTTAATCAAATTTGTAAAACTCAGAATAATTTAAAATTCAGATACTGGATAGCTGGTATGGTATATGAAAAAAAGTTTTGATATAGGTATATACAATCATATATAGTGGTATATATAATTCTATATCACCTTAGCTAATTCGAACAATGGCATAAATAACCTTATCTCTGATAGCATTTGATCCCAAAAATGGGTCTATCTAATTTTCCTTTAATTAAATATATCTTTACATTGATATTTGCTGTTTGTAAAGTTTATCTGTTCACTGTGCTTTGCTTATGCAAAATGGCCGAATACACAGAACAAAATATTTCCCTACTTTTTTCAATTAAATCGGTTCTTTGAAAAATTTAAAAACTGTCAATTAAAAATTAATTCAATCAATTAAATATTTGCTCAAATTCACTTGAAAGCTGACAAAATGGCCGCCAGTTAAAAAAAGTGTAGCCAACTTAAAGTCCTAGAACTGTATAAAAAACACCCTTTATTTACTGGGGAGTTTTTAAGAGGCATTAAGGGTTTTACTTGCTTTAGATTTTTTTCGTGTTTTAATTTATTTTTCTATTTGCTATGAAAATTTTGGAAAAAAAATCGCAGAAATAAAAAAGTTACAGCTTGATAAACAAACTCCTTGCCTTATAAATGGTCCGCCAAATAACTTTTTTTTTTTTGAACTCCTGAACCAATTGGACTTTGTATGACGTCATACCAAGGTTTTTATGCAAAATTCGTCTCAATGATGTCTCCGAAATGTTCAATTGTTGGGAACGACGGTGAATTGATGTTGATGGCGCTTCAAGCACACTTTCTGCCACAGCAGCAATATTCTCGGGTGTACGCACTGTTTTTGGCTTTTCACGCTTTGGTTTATCGATGAGGATGCCAGTTTCTTTCACTTTTTTCACAAGATAACGAACATACGGACCATATTCGTTCAGCGGAAGGATAAAACTAATTATCTGTCAAATCAGACATGAGCTAAGTGTTACCATTCACGAAATAAGCACTAGTTGAAAAAAAAAACGTTAGATGGCGGACCCTTTATTTTACATGAGCAATACTTACTTTAATTGCTTTTGTCTCTAAATAAGATATAGAAAATCAGGTGCCATTGTGCAGCCTTAACGTGTTGACCGATGTTCGATCGGTTTTTTTTTTTTTTGTAGGGGACTAACGTATGACATTTCAAATTGTTCTATTGAAGTATTTGTTTGAAAAATAAAAAACAATGAGTTTTTGTGTGTTTTTTTTAATTTTAATGAAAATCAAAAATTTAAAAATCAGGCTACGTTAGGGACTTTATTCGGGAATGTATTCGAATATGAAAAAAAATTTTTTTTTCTCAGATCACTACCCAGGTCTAAACTTTGGCACTCGATTTTGCCTTTAAAAAAAAAAGGTCCACAGTGAAATGTTTACCAGAGATGACATTGTAGTTGGAATTCTAAATTATAATTTTTAGAATAATACCCAGTATTGTGTTTTTATATCGCAAAAATAATTTTTTGAAGAAACCATTTAATTATTTTTAATTCTTTAAATATTGTCGTTTTTATTGATTTCTAAAAGTAGTAAACCCCTTAAATACGAAGCTCCTATAAGAAATAATGTTCCAGTGTATTATTCTTATTTACAAATTCTTAGTTTAACAAATTTTAAGAAAATTTACGCTATATTTATAATTTTATGTTACGTAGTTAATATAAAACTTAAAATGCCTCTTGTTAGTATTTTCTAAAAAAAAAAAAAAAATCCTATAAAAAACTGTGAACATGAATAAGTAATTAAAAAGTTGTTATTAAAAATTTTATGGAAAATGTTTGGTTGTAATTGAAATAAAATTAAATGAAGAGAAGAGAACGAACCAACGAGTAGCGTAGAATTTTTAATTTGTTCGTTTAATAAACATTTAAAGTGCATTTAAAGTGTTTTCATTTGAAAATGCAAGAAACAACTGCAACAACAACGTTTAACAACATTGCCCAGTAACTACAACTAGTAACTGCAATTCATAGTTGCCACTTGTTTGAATATAATAAACTTTTAAAATATAAAAAGTTTTATTTTTTTAATGTTATTTATCAAATATAAAACTGAATTTTTATAATGTTGAAATTTGTAACAAGAGTCGTTTAATGCCAATAAGATGATAATTTAAAGGGAATTCACATAGACAAGTTAATCTACTACACTCAAAAAAATAAGTTAGTACAAAAGTTAGTAAAACAAAAGTTGTAAATCAGGTATACTACTTTTTAGCAAATTTTTTTGCTAAAATCGTGTTTTCAGCTAAAATTTTTGTTATACTTATTCAGCACTTAACTGCTTTATACTAAAGCTTTACTAATATACTAATGTTTTACTAATTAATTTTGCTAAAAAAAATTGTGCTGATAAGCACATTAATAGTGTGGACGACAACCAGATTGAAAGATATACGCAGAATGAATTAGATGTCGCGGCATGTCACGATGTCGTAGTGACGAGGAAAATTATACTAAAAAGTACAACTCTAGTAAGACATAATATAAAAAAATCCACCATGGAAGACTTTTGTATCTCTTTTTCATACATAAAACAAAATTGAGGATTAAAACAACTTAAATTTTGCGTTGTCATCGACTTGTGAAAATAATTGTCTATTAATAAAATAAAAGACAAAAGAAAATATTTAAATTTAATATGTATTTCTATAATAAATGTTAATAGATTAATAATCTAGTGTGGTCAAATTGCAAACAAACATATATAGGCATGTAGACAGAGTAAAGCGAAAGACAAAGACATATATTTTAGGTAGATTTGTATGGTTCCTTTGTCTTATTGCAAAAAAAAGGGTTGTTTTTTTCGTTTGTTTCTGTTTATTTTTTCGTTTCGTTTCTAAAATTATCTTCGGCAGTTGCGTTCTTTAAAAGAAAGCATCATTTAGACAGCGATTGATGTAAGTAGTTGAAAGAAAATTTTTTTATGTTATATATATTAATTCTATATATTTTCAGATATTAAATTAATTCATGACATCAATGTGGGAAAATGAAAATTTTTATATTTCGTAATTATTGTAAATTATTTTTAAAAGAATCACAAAAATATGTTTTATGATTTTCAGCAAATATATTACCTAAATTACAATTTTTTTTGCGTTTTTTTAGTCTACTAAAATTCAGCAAAAAATTTATTAATTTTTACCAAGGCTTTTTTATTTCTAATCTACTAAGTGTTAGCAAAACTTTTGCTGAATCTACTAATTTTGTTGCTAAAAATGATTTTCAGCAAAAGATTTTGCTGACATTAGCAATTTTTTTGCTAGCACCCTCCTGATTAAAATTTTGCTGACTCAGCAAAATTTTTTGCTGACTTTACAAACTTTTTTTTTAGTGTAAGAATGGAATTAATTGCTTAATCAAACACTAAACTAGGCGATTAAGCCATTTTTTAAACTTTTTGCTGTTAATCAATCTAACTATCTGACTACAATTTTAAATCGCCTCTGTATTATACACTCAAAAAATAAGTTAGTAGAAAAGTTAGTAAAACATCTTGTAAATCAGGTATACTATTTATCAGCAAATTTTTTTGCTAAAATTATGTTTTAAACTAAAATTTTAGTTATACTTATTCAGCACTTAACTGTTTTGGACTAATGTTTAACTAATATTTTACATATGTTTTACTAATTTATTTTGCTAAAAAAATTGTGCTGATTAGCACATCAGTAGAGTGAACGACAACCAGATTAAAAGTTATAAGCAGAATGAATTAGATGTCAAGTAGTGGCGAGGAAAATTATACTAAAAAGTAAAACTCTATTAAGACACATAAAAAAAATCAACCATGGAAGATTTTGTATCTTTTTTTTCATACATAAAACAAAATTGTGGATTGAAACAACTTAAATTTTGCCTTGTCACCGGCTTGTGAAAAGAATTGTCTATTTATTAAATAAAAAACAAAATAAAATATTTAAATTTAAAAATGATTAAATGTGTATTTGTAAACCAAATGTTTATAGAGATTAATAATCTAGTGTGCTCAAATTGCAAACAAATATACAACAGGTAGACAGACTAAAGCGAAAGAAACACACATCTCATTTAGAGTTTTATGTTTCGGTTTTCTTATTGCAAAAAGGGTTGTACAGTAGACTAGCAGTAACGTGAACATCCAGTAACATGAACGTCCCAGAAACATGAACACATTTTTTTTTCAATTACTATTCCAAAACGTGAACAAAGTTCAATAGCTCTAAAAGGTGAACACATTTTTTTATAAGAAATGTTTCTATTTCTTCAATATTTTAGTAATTTGGGGAATCCCAGAATAATAATTTAACCACGTTCTTATATTAAACACCTTTTCTAACGTGAACAGAAAAACTCTGTAACTCTTTTACTGTATCTCCGAATTTAAGAATTTGTTATATCAAAATTGTTTTAAAACGTATAGAATAAAATTTAAATAGAATTAGCAGTAATTTTGTTAGTAAATGCATTAGAAATTAAGAACTGTTAAATATCAAAAACGTATTAAAATCAATAATTTGGGTATGCAAAAATTGTCTTAGATTCTGAATTTGGTCTATTTAAAAAAGTCCCAAAATTAGAAAGTTTTCTAATACGAAAAATTTCTTAAAATGTTAATATTTTTCTATACGCAAGTGTCTGAATATTTAAAAAAATATTTCTAAAAATGTATGTTTGAATTTCAGAATTTTTCAGGAGAAAAATATTCAAAATCTTTGCATATTTTATTTTTTTTTGTTAAATCATCAACATAATGATTTGTTCTGAAGTACTTTTAATAGAATTTATTCTAAGTGGATCAATTCTGTAGTAAAATCAGAAACGCGAACACCCCTTGCAAAAATTTGTTCACGTTTTTGAGAGTTCACTGTATGTATATGTATGTTATATTTTGTTATTTTTTCGTTTCGTTTCTATAATTATCTGCAGCATTTGCGTTCCTTTAAAATATAGCATCATTTAGACAACCATTGATGTAAGTAGTTCAAACATAATTTTGTTTATGTTATATACATATAATTATTTCTATTTTTTTAGATATAACATTAATTCATGTCGGTAATTCGGGAGTATGAAAATTTTTATATTTTGTAACGAATTGCAAATTCTGCAAAAATATGTTTTTATGATTTTCAGCAAATAAATTATCTAAAGTATAATTTTTCTACAAATTTTTTGAGTTTTTTTCAGTCTAATAATATTCAGCAAAAATTTTATTAGTTTTTAGCAAGGGTTTTTTAATTTCAAATCTACTAAGTGTTAGCAAAACTTTTGCTGAATCTACTAATTTTGTTGCTAAAAATCAGCTTACTAATTTTCAAATTTTTTTGCTGACTTTACTATTTTTTTTGAGTGTACTACTAACTGTGTGCTATTATGTGTTTTTATATAAGTTCGGTTGGCAACGCTAACAAAACACACATACAAAATCAGATTAATATTAGCGTTATGATGCTGTCAACAAAAAGTGTTTGGCGCTGTCGACAAATATTTTTGCTAACGCCGTCATTATCCTCGTTACTCTTATGCCTGATCACTATGGGCAACACCTTGGTATTTTAAACTGACACAGTAAATATTTTAGCTGTCAAGTTAATCACAAAATGCATATCGCTCATTTACTGCCAGACTGACATAACTCAAAAAACACGATTTTGCAGAAAACGAGTTCAAAGTTTTCAATCCATATCTGCCAAGCTCGAACCTTTTTCTATTTATTTGGTCACGTTTTTTATAAATTGGGGGATTTTGATGTATTTTTATCTTAGTGCGAGTTGTGTGCGAATTCTCTAATTATCTAGAGACCCGTGAGTAGCACAGTTTATCTATGACGTATATACTCTTTGCGCCCATTTTAAGGAAAAAATAAAATATATTATCCTCTATCTCGAAAAGTATACATGATATTAATATGAAAATTTTACAGACTATAAAGCATGACATAGCTAATAAATCAGCATCATTAATTCAAAAATTGCATTTTTTGACTTTTGGCAGTCTTGTAGTAAATGAGCGATATGTAAACCAGGAAGATTAAAAATGTGGATTAACGCTAATCAAGTAGATTAATTTCGCAGTCTGAACTAAAACAATATTAAAGAGAATCTAAAATATCTTAAATATTAATCCCTTAGTATCTGGAAATTTTAATATCGATTTTTTTAATCAAAATTGAGACAACAAACATACTTTTTTTATTAAGTTTTTTAAACAGAAAACGAACAAAATTTATATTCGGTCTTTCGGACTATGGGATAACTTTCAACATTCTGTTAGATTTACTACACTCTAAAAAATATTTTAAAAATCACTACTTTAAAATGAGTAAATTTTTGTTAAATATTACACATAGCGAGTAAAAATAAATAAAAAAATGCATAAAATTATTTTGAACACACCTTTGTATGCAATAATACACATATTAAGTAACTAGCCAGGTAAAAATTACCAACCGTTCAAAAAAAAAAATAGTACTGGCGAACCAGTTCTATTTTTGCAAAACCCACCGTGTTAAAAATTACCAAAAGTTCAACTAATATTGTACTAAGAAAGCAATATTTTATTTGCAGTGTATTTGTTTTACCAGTACCATCCGCAAAATTATTTGTCAATATTGTTTTTTACCAGTATTACAAACAGTATTACAACCAATTAGAAACATTTTTTAAAATAATTTTATTATATTTCACACATTTAAATATGACGTATAAGACCAAGACCAAACTGTATTCCTGTTTTTTAATTGTGTTTTATTATACATCTTTCCCAAAATTAATTTATCTTAATATATTTAAAAGCACCAAATTTTTTGAATCACCAACCTTATGCCAACGTTGGCAAGTTAGTTGAAACCAACGGTTGGCCACTTTTATCAATCGGGTGACAGAACAATACTGTCAAGATTGTTAATCAGTGTGCCGATTGTATTTTTCTGCCTGGGTACAACTACAGATGTAATTAAAAAGGCGATGACTACATTTTTCACAAAAATTACTAAAACTTATAGTTATCATCAACTATTAAATAAATAACTGCAATATAAGTAAAAATAAATGTCAAAACAATACAAGAACTATTAACGAGATATTACTACATGTATCAATCAATTATTGATGTGTTAGACGGGCTAAAGTCGATTTAGAGAAGATAAAAAGTATTTAATATACAATATGGAAATGGTTGAATGTTTTATATATTGGAAATTAGACTATCTGTGTTGTCTCTTAGGCATTCTTCATAAAATGTTTGTTAATATAATAAATAGTGTCCGACCGAAGACGTCGGGCCAGAAAATGTATTTCGGCGATATTCGATTGATATGTTTTCAATATCAAAATTTTTTCACATTGTCTCCAAATACCTAAATACCGACCATATATCGTTTTATGGCTGATTAATCAGTCGGACACTAATAATAAGTAGTTTTGAGGTTTTTTTTTATTTTTGTTTTCTGGAATTAAAAAAAATAAATATAACAATAAAAATTTTTAAGACTTACTTTTCATTACTTTTCATTATTTTTTTTTTAGCTTTTTGAGAAGTTGCCAAAATAACTACGCAAAACAACTGTTACTAACATACGGTATTTTTGATAAGTCATTTATTTTTATCACAGTCTGAACTAGTTATTTTACATTTCCCCATAGTGTACAGCTAAAATTACTATTACAGTTTACTACACGAATGACTGACATGTAGTTGGGGGAAGAATTTTCCGAGTGCAGGCATTATGTATTTATAATTAAACCTTATACACAAATTTTGTAAATTTACTATCAAGGGAAGTTTCCCGATGAGTTCTCTGCGATCTTAATACAATTTGGATATGTGATAAAGAAAAAAATAATTAGGGACAAGTATTTTTTTTTAGTGGCACAATCTCTTGTTTAATAGTAGGTCCAAAGTTAATACATTTTTGTATGCAAACATATCTAAAACTAATGAAATTCGGATTCTTTTGAATGCAGTTTTGATGTACTCGAGAAAACAAAAATTGGGATACCAATATTGTCTATGTAGTGTTTTAGAGTTGGCATTTATTTAAAATTTGTAAAATGCCGGTTGAAAAGCTGTGAAAAAATGCGATTAAATTAAATAATCATAATATATGTACATATTTTCTTAGCTGAATCCAACTAACAAAACGCAAATTTTAATATCACCTAAAACACATTTTTTTAATAACAAAAATACTTGAAAGTTATCGTACATGTTTCGTATACCAGTTACTACGTTTCTAAAAGCTCTTTAATTTGGAAAAACATTTGTTTAAAATTGCTCTAAAACAGTTTCAAATAAGCCAAAAAAAAAAAACCAAAAAAGGGTTAATATTAACACATTGAGTGCCAAGCGGTTTTGACGAAAACCTTCCCAGGAGGCCAAACATTTTTTTTTGTGAAATGAGTGTATTAGTGATAAAAAACGATTTCTGAGATATCCCTAGTCCATTCTACCCCTTACTTTTTATTTTATATAGTCTTTTTTGTGTCGTACATTTCTGTACGACGTGGCACTACATGACGGGTATGCATTTGTAAAAGTCGCTGCCGTACAAAAACGTACGACGCTTTTTCCTTGTTTTTTATTTTTGTTTGATTTATTTTTTTTTCTTTTTAGTTAAAATAAAAATATAATAAAATAAAAAGCAAATACCTAAAATGTCGAAACGATCGTTAAGAGAAAAGGAAATATTGGAAGTCTTGACGATGAGTGATGAAGATTTTTCTAATAATGATGATTTTGATTGGATACCGGAGGTTTCGGATTCTGACTCTGAGCATGACATAGATCCTATGGGAATCGATGATATGTTGTTTGAAGATGGTATCAATACGGAAGACGAAGCTGAAGAAGACAGTTTAACAGCAGGCCCGGAAATGTTGAATACCGAAGTCAATTGGACTGAATTATCATCACGTCAAAAGACCTTTACATTTACTGGTAAATCTGGTATCCAGCAAAATACTTCATCAGACATTTCCTGTTTGGATACATATTTGCTATTTCTAGACAATGATATCATTGATTTAATTGTCAAAGAAACCAACCAATACGCACAACAGATTTTGGACAAAACCGCCGTAACTAGATCTTCGAGAAAAAACAATGGGTACCGACAACAAACCTTGAAATTAAAAAGTTTCTGGGACTTCTTTTATGGATGGATTTGGTGAGAGTTGGGTCTCTTTCAGGGTTTTGGTCAAAAGATCACCTATTTCACTTTACCATTCTTGGCAAAACTATGTCCCGAAATCGTTTTCATTTCACACATTTTTCACTTTATAAAACCTCAAAAAATCATCTAGACCCATGAATGCTTTTGCAAAAATGTTCTGTAAAGGATTCTTTATTTAAAAATCGCAACAAATTCCACTCAATGTCGTATATAAAAGAACTACAGGCTCTAAGTAAAAACAATCACTGTAGTACGGAAACGTACGACATGGCACCCCATGACGGGATAGGTGTCGTACGGAAACGTACGACGTGACACTCAATGTGTTAAGCACACTTTTTAACCGCTAAACATGAGATTCGACACCAAAAAAATAAGTTTCTTTGTTTTTTCTTTTTCACCTGTCCAAATTTCATTAAGATTAGACAGTAATTGCAAAAAAACATACTGACGGTTGGACAAATTTTCAGAAATGACAAATGTGAAAAAATTTTATGAAGACGAACTATTTTCTGAAAAATATATTTATGACAACGTCGAATAATTAAAAAATTAATCAGTTGTGCAGGTATTTGTGATGTGGTATAAAATTCACAATGAATGCAACCAAGTTGTATTGAGACATAACGATAAATTTTGTTTGTAGTTAAAAGATTTTTTGAATCAGAGAGTTTCATTGCTAGAGGTTGGGTTTTTTAGTTCCTTTTACTATTGTTTTGCCTTTTTAAGTTATGACACTATCAGTTTTCAGTTTATTTCATTTAAAAGTAATGCAATATATCGTCACCTCAAATCCAAAAGACCGTAACTACACTTTTTAGTTTTTTACAGGATATACAGAAAACATTACAAATAAAAAACTACTTTGAAGAAAAAATACATGGAAAAATAATAGTTTTTAACCCATCTTGTACCAAGCAACATAAATGATTTTATTTCTTAATGAAATTTTCATGGCAAGTTGGAAATAGGCCAAAAATGATTCTTGGAATTCTTTTTTTTTTTTACCTGGTATTACCTGAGAAAACGACTGGTCGAGATCTCGACCACTGGGATAATTAGAGCAATAAATTTTCTCTCTGATATGAAAAGTTATGATGAAATATAATAAACTTAATGGTTAGTAATGCTACATATAAATTAAAAGATCGATGAATTTAGTTATTATTTTTATTTAAAAAAAAAAATTATTTTAAATCTTTGTGGTATTCCTTGAAGCAATTACCCACATGGAATGGGTAATGTTGGTGGGCGGTCTCTGAAGTCGTCGTCACTTCCATTTCCTTCATCAGACGAAGTTGATTCGGTGTTAGTTTCCGGTTCAGCTGATAACAACAGAGATTTTGTTATGAAGTTTTTAAAATCAATTTCACTCATGGGCATCTCCTTTTTTTGTTCAGCAATCATGCAATGCAATTTCCATGCGTTGACAGTGGCGCTGTCTAAGCTGGTAACCCAAAGTGGCCACCACCACTTTTTGCCTCTGATTCCAATTCGATAATTTGCGATAGCATTATCATGCAAGTCAACTCCGCCCATATACCTATTGTAATTAGCAATAAGGTTGGCTTGGGGTACAGCGATCCGTTTTTTTTTTGGTTTCTATGGTATCGCATTACGTTTCTCATCGGCTCCATTTGGTCATAGTTCGTAGCCAAAGTGACCTCTACATTGTCTCTCCATCGAACCAATGAAATCTTATGTTCTTGGTCGAAGGCGTAATCAGTATCATGTGGAGATAATTTTGTTTTGGGCCTGCACCTACCAGTCTGTTTGCGCGGATTGTGCCAGTTGCACAAAAACCTTTTTCTTTTAGAAGGCAACGGTGAAAAAGTTATCGAAATGAACAGTATGTTGCCTAGGATACTCACAAGCCGACATTAGTTTCATAATCACGTTAGCGCCTAGGCCAAGTTGTTTATCATATGTATCCGATGCTCCAGCATATGGTAGGAATTGAAACAGATACCCTTTTGAGGAACACATACACCAATACTTGTATCCAAAGCGAATTGGTTTTCCCCTTATAAACATCTTGCAGCTATAATGTATGGTAGAGTAGAACACGGTTATAGCGAACACCAGTTATAACGAACTTTTTATATAACGAACCATTTTTTTTGTCCCAACGCATTTACTACAATATGTGTTTACCCCGTTTATAGCGAGTCCTACGAGTTCGTTATAATCACTGTGTTTCACATTAGAAACCCAATAATTGACTCCAAAAAATATAAATAACTTTTATTGAAAAATATACCCCTTTTTTAATTATTTCTCAAAAAAAAAATAGTACTTATAGATAAGTATTAAAAATAAATTGAGTGCACTAATTATCCCAGCGGTCGAGATCTCGACCAGCCATGTTCAAGGCTGTCTGGCGATAAGCTAGAGTAATAGTACAAAATAGTTTGTATACATTAAATTTTATTTGAACGGTTGGCTATTTAAATCATTAACCCTTTTATTTTTTTTTTTTTTGTAACTGATAACAAGTAGTTTAAAAATATGCTATTTTTAGTATATTTTTGTGTCCCCCCAGGGGGAACTATAAAAGGGGCGGGGGGAGCTAAAAAAATTCAGGTCGGAAAGCCAATACATGAAACTTAATTATAAATTAAAAAAAAATAATAATTTCCATTACCAAATATTTTTAATTATTTAATGAAAAAGAGCAAAAGTTTGTGGTCGAGATCTCGACCAATGGTACAAAATGGGTTAAGTAATGTAGTTACGGCCTTTTGCAAACGATTTTTCTGAAATCAAAAAGCCGTAACTAACCCCAACACAAAAATGTATGCAAAAAATAAAACAAACGTTTATCTATATAATCTGAGTATTTTTAAAACAAAACGCATTTTAACTATTTAAAAACTTTCGAGAAAAATTTATAAAATTAATTTATTGCGAGAAAATAAAACAAAATAAAATTGATTAAACAAAAAAAAACAGAGTAAATCACTACCCGACTACTATATATTGAGATTGCAGTTACGGCCTTTTGATATTCGATAATAAAATTTGTGTTTTTCGTAATCAATCAAAAAGTCAATTTTGAACTTTATGTTAGTTACAGCCTTTTGGATTTTAGTGGACGATATTTATTTGCTGTATATGGTAGAAAAATCCTTTTTAAATAAAAAAGAAATGCTTTGCTATTGGATGTTTGTAAAGGAAAAGTTCTCAGAAACTGGGCTTTCCTATCCGTGGTCATAATTTGAGATGTTTTTTTATAGCAAGAAGTGATTTGAAGGCATTTCTAATAAATAATAATAATAAAAACTGTTAAATATTGTAAATTTTCATTTTTAGTTTTTCCAATAGAAACATGTCTCTAATTCTGAGCACTTATTTCTATAAAGAACATTTGGAATCTAAAATGTTTTAGGAAAATAATTTCCTAAAATATGATTATTCTTTTGTAAAAAAAATTAGGTTGGGATCTGACGCTTTTTTGGGCTTTAGAAACAAATATTCAGAAAAACACACTGATTTTGCAGTTATCTTTTTGATTCTGTTGGCGTTTTTATATAGAAAAAGCCATTTGATTCCAAAGAATTTTTCCTATAGAAAACCTGAAACTTTTCCTATTGAAGAACCCAGCGACAAAACCACTATCCTACAAAAATCCTTATATTCAAAGGATTCGTTTCTATAGGAATACCCTCAGATTTTGAGGAGGGTATTCATATTACTAGAATTTGTTTGCTATAGAAAAACCCTCAGACTCCAGGAACTTTAAACTTGCTTATATTACTGGAAATTTTTTGCTATAGAAAAACCCTAAGACTCCTAGAACTTAGCAAAGATTTTTCACTCTAAAGATTTTTTCTGTGCATATTTTATATGATATATTATATAGAATTTTATCCATAGAAATACCCTCAGATTATAAGGATTTTCCAATAAAAAAAATCATAGATTTCAATGAAGTTATCTTTTTGATTCTGTTGGCGTTTTTATATAGAAAAAGCCATTTGATTCCAAAGAATTTTTCCTATAGAAAACCTGAAACTTTTCCCATTGAAGAACCCACCCACAAAACCACTATCCTACAAAAATCCTTATATTCAAAGGATTCGTTTCTATAGCAATACCCTCAGATTTTGAGGAGGGTATTCATATTAATAGAATTTGTTTGCTATAGAAAAACCCTCAGACTCCTGGAACTTTAAACTTGCTCATATTACTGGAAATTTTTTGCTATAGAAAAACCCCAAGACTCCTAGAACTTAGCAAAGATTTTTCACTCTAAAGTTTTTTTCTATGCATATTTTATATGATATATTATAGAGCAATTCCATATGAAAGCGATCACCTTTTGGACGACCCCTCTCCGATTTTAAAATAAATAGTCTCAATCGATTGCCCAGCAAAAAATAATGTACCTACATATTTTTTTTTTTTATAGTGACTGGTTTAGTGGTGGTGTGCACCACTGTCATGTGACAAAATTGAAGAATTCTTCATAAGGAAATTTGCCAATTTTGATCGTTTTCATATGGAATTGCTCTATATAGAATTTTATCCATAGAAATACCCTCAGATTATAAGAATTTTCCAATAGAAAAACTCATAGATTTCAATGAATTTTTCCCATAGAAAACCACTTAGCTTCGAAGTACTTTTTTCTGTAGAAAAACCTTTATAATTTTGGCACTTGTTTTAAAGGGAAATTATCAGATTCTGAATAATATACCATACTCGAAATTCCTTGGATTGTGGGACTTTAGAATCTAAACTTTTTCTACAGACAAGCGTTCTCTGAATCTGAGAGTTGTTAGAGACAATTGTTCACAAACTTAAAGTTTTTTTTTATAGTAAAAGTCCCTAGAATTTGATGGAAAGTAATATAGGAAAAGTGTTTAGAATCTACAGCTTTCCCTAAAGGGAAATGTCCTCAGAATATGAAGCTTGTATTTTAAAATATTTTTTTTTAATAAAATATTTTAAAAATTATTTTATTTTTGTGCAGTATATCGTATTTTGTTGGTTAATTTTCGGACAAAAATTTTAAATAGCACACAATCCGTGCAATGTTTATTTATTAATTAAAAATGTCTTTATCTACTGACAGGTCCTTACATGTTTAATTTCGTGTCACCGAAAATCTTCAGAAGACCGATGTAGAATGATGTTGACCAATGATCTTAAACTTGAATAATCTTTCTCACATCATAATTTATGATAAAAGATCGAGAAATAAAATTTTGGTTTCATATTTTTAAAATTTAAAAGTAAAATGTTTAGCATATAATTAAAAAAAACGCATGTCAATGTAAATTTACACACTTTGTGTGTAATTAAATTACGCATAATATTTGTATTTATTTTATATACGCAATGTTCGTAATAAATGTTGGTTCATTCACTAGTTGCGCTATATGGTGGTGTGCGGCGAAAAGTTCAACATAATTTCCAACGGGTGTTGAGTGGTTCGAATGATTGATCCATGAAGAGTTGTGAAAATTAAAATCACCAGCAATGATGATTTCACTGCTCGATCAACTCTCCAGGATCCTTAATATGGAAGCTGTAAGAGCTTCAAAGCCATTAACGGAGTCCACCCTTCCCTCGTTTGGACTTCTGTGCAGAAACCCGAAATTCATTTTATGGAAGTTGTGTCTGGTGTGTCTTTTATCGAAGAGATTTTATGTCCCATATTTTAAATATTTCAAATAAGTGGCAACCCCAACCCGCAGCATTGGCAATATGTGCATAAAAATTTTTGTTTTCTCGAGTACTTTAATACTGCGTACAAAAAATATGAATTTCTTTAATTTTAGATGTGCTTTCATACGTAAATAATATAATTAGCATTATTTAATTTTATCCTAACAACGTTATGGTATTATTTACTCTAAAATGTTAAACACAACACATTTAACATATTAAGATTTCAAAACTTAAGGAGCTGCTCATGCTTGATTAAGTATATATTGTGTATTAAATTGTAGGCATAAACTTAAATTCTAAAATTACAACCAATTCACATTTAATGTGTCAACTAATTCAGCTTATTATTACTCCTAATGCCAACAATTTGTTGTAATAAAATACTTGACAATAAAATCACAAATAGATGAAAATACAACATACATTTAACTTTAAACGTGACTGTCATACAATATCATAGTCAATTTATACACCTCTATAAAAACCAAGAAGTTAAAAGCCAGATAAAAAGTCAACAGCTAAATATATACTACTGAAATCTAATTTTCAAACAAAGTTGGCCGAATAAAAAAAAAAAAAAAATAAATAGAGGCCTTAACAAATTAAAACTATCATTGTCGCCCGTTTGTTGTCTTCATATCAAAAATTTGATTGGTAGCACGTGTGGTTTTTTGTACGACTTCTTTAAACCTGCCACTTGTAGTTTAGACCAACAAATGTTAAACCATGCAAGAGATATTCAATAGAATGTGTTAAAAAAAAAAGATACAGGTGGAAAATTATATACAATTGATATCGAATAGTTTGTAGAAATATAAATAGAAACGAATTAAAGACGACTTCTATATGCTCTATGAAACTATTGTTTAAAAAAATAAGAGATTTTAATACGAAATCGTTTAAATCAATTGCCATTTTAATTGATGACCCAAGTAAACAAGTTTTGATATATTATATATTACTTTATACAGTTATTTATAACAATATATTGCAAAACATATATTCATATAAAATCATATAAAATTTTATCTCAAATTCATATTTACATATCGATCTATATATGATGACATATTTCACATGTTTATTGCATATATTTGTATCTAATTGGATGTAAATGTATCACATTATATATAATTTGATAAATGTGGATGAAGACATAATTTGAAAACAATCGTATCAAACTATAACTTCAAACTTCATCAAAAAAGTTCTAATTGTATCAAATAATGTCTAATTGTATCATTTTTCGGATATAATTTTTTGTAACACGAAAATTCAGAAAATATTTTTTTACATGTTTATCGCCGGAAAACGGAAATTCACAAAATACTTTTTTACTTGGAGATGAATGCACAAAGATTGCATAAATTTAATTATATTAATTAAAATAGTAATTGTAACTTTTGATCCACCTGCGGTGTAGACGTCCATTAAATGGGGATGGGCAAAAAGAAGAATGTCTTCCCTTTATCGGCCTTACCAAACCACTTTTGCTGTAGACCTGACATTTTTAAATATTTTTCCCTGGCTTTAGAGCTGCATTTTTTTGTATACTATGAAAAATACTTTTTTCAGAAAAGTTAAATTTATTGGTCCTAATATTGCAGCAAAAAAAGTTTTATACTGATAAAAAAAAATTAGTAAAACTTTTTGCTAAAACTACTACAAATAAGTTAAAAATTACGTTGAAAAAAAAAACTTCTAAAATTAGCCAAAATTTGTTGCAAAATATTGTAAGATAAGAATAGCAAAAATAAATCTGTTAAACCTACAAATATTTAGTTATATTTCAGCAAAAAAAATTTGCTAAATATTAGTAAAAATTTCTGTTATTTGGATTCCAAAGAATTTAAGGAAAATATGGAAAAAATGTTGTTGATATAACAGTTTTTGTTTGATGTTTTCAGTCTACAAGTATTTAGTAAAAGTTTTCGCTAATTTTAGCAGATTAAATTGCTATTTTTAATTAACTAAAATTCAATTCGAATTTAACTAGAATTTTAATAATATTATATTAGTAAAATTGTATTTAGAAAAAAAAATTGTTTAGCAACGTAATTTTTAACTAGCTTTTTGTGGTATTTTTATAGACTTATTTCTATGAGTGTAAATGAGAGAACATACTGATAGCTTAAATCCCTGGCGACCTGCGAACAATGTTTTCAACTATTAAAAGTCAACATATATGGACCCATAGATGAACACAAATGCTTCATACATGTCCACATGCATCCATGCATGACTCATATGTGTTCAATTACCATTCTTATATGTTCATATGAGGAACCATAAATGTTCATATGTGTACATTAACGAACATTGATGTAATATTTACACATATAATCGTACATGTCTATACATTTCCATACGCTATCATGTGTGTACACTAACGAAAATTGAGGTAATATTTATAAATATGATCACATAACAACTTGTATAAACATATATGAATATGGTGGTAAAGGGTGTTTTTTATACAGGTATAGAACTTTAAGTTGGCAACACTTTTTTTAACTGGCGGCAATTTAGTCAGCTGTCACGTGATTTATGTTTAGTTTGGTTTGGCATTTCAACATGAATAGACTGACACCTGAACAATGCTTCCAAATTGTGCAAATTTATTTTAAAAATCCTGGATCTGTTCGAAATAAGTATCGCGCACTACGTCCAGAAGATATCATTGCTGCTGTAGAGCGTAGCATAGAGGAAGACCCCAATCAGTCTATCCATCCATGGTGACCGCTACACAGCCATGATTACTGATTTTTTCGCTCATCAATTGAACAACCATGATCCGCAGGAGCAGTGGTTTCAACAAGACGGCGCAACATGTCACACAGCTCGTGCCACAATTGATTTATTGAAGGAAACGTTTGCACTCACAAGAACTTTTCCATAAAAAATTAACAGCTATTTAAAAGTTTAATCGGTAAAGTTGTTTCAATAAAATATACAGTTAAATTACTAAGGAAATATATTTTTTAACTTTCTGTCTGTTGTTCCATAAACAAAATAAAAAAAAAACGGACTTTTGGTAGTAGTTAAAATATTCAGTTAAAATTTTCTATTTAAAACAAAAAGTTGTTATATTATACTGAGTATTGAAATTTGTCAATTAATGTTTCAATTAATTTTTCAACCGATGAAAATAAACTAAAAAATACAATAGTTTTTAACGAAAAGTAAGTAGTCCTGTTTTTAACTGATTTTCAGTTACTTTAATGTGTATATTCAGTAGTCTTTACGGAAAAAAAAAATATTGTGTGTGTGGTAAACGCATAGTTCCACGTTTCAGGCCCGTGAATTGGCCTCCAAGATCGTAGAATTTAACGCCGCTAGACTAGTTTCTGTGGAGATATGTGAAGTCGCTAGACTACGTCCGAGCCAGCAGTGGCGCTCATATGCAAATTCATGTCAATTTAAAAAATTCATTTTTGTTTTATTCCATTTCAAAGTTCTATACATCTATAAAAAACACCCTTTATATGGACATGTATGACCTCGAATCACTTCATATATGATTATCAATGAGTTCATACATGTTCATAAATAAATGCATATATATTCACTTTTTACCGCGTGATCAAGTTTTTACAATAAGCTCTTCAATTGTATAATACGATTTTGTTTCAGTTCCTTTTACCTCTTATTAATTGCCAGTAGAGTATTTTTGGATTATTAATCGATTATAAGTAACTCCAAATGATTAGTAAAGAAAATGTTTTGGAATTTCCAATAATAATGAACAAAATAAATTAAACGGAAAAAGGCCCATTAATTAACCAGCGCAGAAGCAAAAAAACTTCAAAATTGGCATGTAGACATCTAATATTTCACCCAGTTTTTACCAAGCATAGATTCCGTGATGATGGCAGTAAAAGTTCAAAAACGGAGCATTTTGAAAACATAAAGCAACAAAAGTGCTAAAATTACAAAAAAAAAATGCTCAGACCAGCGATTCAGTAATTTATAACGGTCCGACAATCGCAAAATATTTCGACAACTGTTGTTGTTTGCACTAACAATTTAGTGATTCACTACGTACACCTCAACGATAGTCTACAACTCTATTTTTCTATTTAAAATTTTAACTTTTTCTCGATTGAATAAACAATACAAAAATTGTTGTCGTTTGGATAACAACAACAGCTGACTTTAACCATAGTGAATATCGTTTAAAAATGTAAATGAAAAAAGAAATCGTTAATTTTGTTGTTTACTTTTTTAAACGATTCGATTATCGTTAAAACAAGTTACTGAATAGCACTACAGGTAAGTAATATTGAAACAATAGTCAAACATGTTAATTCATAATCATTTCATGAAATTATAGAAGGTTTATGAAACAAAATTTTGTAAAAAAAAACTCTTGTTTTGTGTTATTCTTACAGTGGTATTTAATTCCATAAGTGTAGGGTGTTTAAGAAAAAAATAATTCTAACATTCGATTTTCATATATAAAATCAATAGAACACCATGTGTGTTGCATACAACATGAATTTTTCTCATGTGAAATCAAAGCCATCAAATTAGTTTTAGTGAGACATTTAACACTTTTCCTACTGCTGTGATTCTAACTATGAGTGGGTTTTACAAAACCTACAGCACTAAAACTTGCTATTAAGACTTTTAGTGTATGATTTATAAAACCACAGATAGTGAAATCCGTAACTATCGGGATCTAGGTCTAAGTACTTAGTTGGTGTTATTATTTACTTTCTATAAAATATCAGTAGAAGAACTTTTTTTCCAGCTCAGTTAAAAAATCTGCAAAAATTGGAAACTATAATTATTTTCAAAAAGTTTTTGGATATTTTTTTTTTATTCTATAGATTAAAAAGTAGCCAAAAAATGTTGACTTTTAATACAACATTTAATTTGTTTTTTTTTTTATAAGGTTCTTAATACTCTGATGTGGTACTGTGCTGTGACACTCAATAATGACGACGGTCAGTGGCGTGCCCAGGATTTTACTTCGGGAAGGGATCTACATATATTTTGTATGAAAAATATCAGATAATTTTAAATGTCGAGACGTACGACATACATATTTTTGGGCGATTCCTACAAAATTTCGTTGAAGTTCGGATATAACTTCAAGGAGACAAAACGGGCCAATCGCATATTCAAGGTAAAAATTAATTTCAATGTTGACCGAAACTTTTTAGTATTAAAAGTTTTTTATAATTTTAGCAATCCAATGGGAAGGTTGATACCACTTTGTATTTCGTTTCTGGAAAAAAGCATGACAATTGGGTTATTTTTGAATCCAAATTTTAACCCTTGAACGTGAAATTGGCCGCAAAAAGATACCAAATCTTATTAATTTTCTACAGTTATATTAGTTTTTTGTTTTTATATACATCGAGATTATTTTTATGTTATTTTCAATTTCAACCTCCGTATATTTACAAAAATAAAGCAAATCAAACATATTAGCTAGGTTGATACTAGTATTTCGATCTGGCTAAAGATCTCATCAGAACCCGAAGTTTTAGAAAAGTTAGAGCCTCCATAATAGGCAGAACTTTAACAAAAAACCTATTAATAATCTATTTTGCTCCATTCTTGTCTTCTTAGTAATCAAGCAATTTAATTTTCTCTTATCTAACACTTATCATTGCCATAAAATTTATGGCAATCGGAACACATTAAAGCGGTGCTCCCTTGTTAGTCTTTAATAAATAATAGTTATTACTAGGGCAACCAAAAATAAGCTAGAGCTTATAGGTAGATAGATTATCTAGACTAAATACAAGTTCTGATCATGGAATTATGAAAATGTTACGCTATATTGGTAGAGTTTTTTAGGTTATTTTTTTAATATATTTTCATTTTTTCTTTAAAAGAAAGCTTTTTTGCAATTTGTTACCAAATGATATTGTAGTACTGATGTATTTTTTGTTTTTAGTTGAAAATTTAATGTTACATATTTTGATAAACCAATTTGAACTTCGAATCTTAGGAAAAACCAACTTCTTTTTCGTAGTAAAATTTTTTGTTTGTAAAAAAATTTTTAATAAAAAGTTATGAAATTAATGGTTTATTTTTTAAATTATATTTTTATATCTACACGGCTTATTTTTTTGTTTTTCGATCTTCTTTAATCGCTTAAAACTGTGGTTTTAGGGCTGTTGGTTGGTTGAATAGTTAATACCTTTGTTTTTTTAATTTTTTATCCATCATTTTTTGACTGTATTGAGAGTGTCCAAAGCCGTAGCCGAAACCAGGTTAACCAGCTTTATTTTCAAAAACCGTACCGGTTTCAAATATTCTGCATTTTCCAACATTCGAGAAACCGTTTTTTTGGGTCGGTTAACCGGTTATTTTTTAACAGCATATTTTACTTGAAAACCAGCAAACCTCTAAAAATCCGTTTTTTATACGATAAAAAATTTTTGATTTTTTTTTTAAATATTTCGCCAATTTATACCATCATAGAAAATACCCCTCAATTAATCAATTTCACGCAAATTTAGCTTTAACTTGAAAATATTACGTATTTATAAACAACAAAAAACATATTACTTTAACAAAATCAATTGTAGTTAAAATAAGTTTAAATTTATTATGATTGATTTAGCAAAATTTGGCAAAATGATTAGATTTATAACAGGGACCGTAATAATTATTCCTTTTTTCATAAAAGTCTGATGATGAAAGTTATTTTTTGATTTTTATTTTTTCGGGCAAAAATAAAAGTTATTTTTTGATTTTTATTTTTTCGGTCAAAAATCAAAGTTATTTTTTGATTTTTATTTTTTCGAGCAAAAATAAAAGTTATTTTTTGATTTTAATTTTTTCGAGCAAGTATAAAAGTAATTTTTTGGTTTTTTTTTTACCAAAAATAAAAGTTATATTTTGATTTTTATTTTTTCGAGCCAATATCAATGCCAATATCAAGTACATATATTTTAAGCGTCAGAATTTAATTTTACTAAAATTAGTGCTTAAAAATTATCCACTGACAAATTGTAAAAACTCTCCTAGAATCAGTTTGAGGGCTGAAAAAGATCTCTCTATCCTAACTTGTGTCGCAGGTACAGAATGTACAACGAATGCCAGTTGATCTATAGCTGAAACATAACTATAGTTAATATAGCTTTAAAGTATCGTTGTAGTCAAAGTCAAAATTTAAATCTTAAATTAGTTTTAAATACTATTTTTTAGGAAGGCATAAAACATTTTTAGTAAAAAATAAATATCAAAAATAACTTCTATTTTTGCTCAAAAAAATAGAAATCAAAAAATAACTTTTATTGTTGCTCGAAAAAATGAAAATCAAAAAACACCTTTTATTTTTGCTCGAAAAAATAAAAATCAAAAAATAACTTTTATTTTTGCTCGAAAAAATCAAAAAATAACTTTTATTTGTGCTCGAAAAAATAAAAATCAAAAAATGACTTTTATACTTGATCAAAAAATAAAATTCAAAAAATTTTAAGTAAGAATAGAAACAAAAAATCTGTTAAATCTACAATAATCTTGTTATATTTGAGGTAAATTTTAGTTATTTACAAGTTATTAGAGTTAATAAAAAATCACCAAAAAAATTTAAATTTTCGAAGTTTCGATTTTTTTTCTGCGAATAAAAATCAGACTTTCTGAAATCAGCAGTTAACAATATTTTAGCAAATATTTCCGCTGATTTAAGTAAAATATACTGTTATTTCCGTTCAATTATATTTAAGATAAATATAACAATTTTTTTTTTATATCGCGGTTTTTATTTGATTTTTCTTTTTTGTCAACAAATATTTAACTAACCTTTTCTCTTGATGTTAGCAGAGTATAGTTTTAGTAGTTTTTAACTATTTTTAAGCGGCTTTTTCTTCTATTTTTGAAGGTTTATTTCTATGACTGTAACACTATGTAAATTTTTTTACGCTTAATGAAATTTTAACTAACAAAAAGTTATAAATTCATAAAACTAACAAAAAATAGAAATCATTTTGGTGGGTGGGGGCGGGCCCCCTGGGTACGCTACTGACGACGGCAACAGTACTTTGGATTCTAACTACACACATTGATAATGGAAAATTTATGTTTGGGTGAGTATCATTTAAAAGGTGTTAAATTGCTGTCAAATCACGTTTAGCGTATTATTTATTTAATAACAGGTGTATGCCACTAATAAACCATACAAGTTTTTGGGATTTTAAAATAGATGAATATATATATATTTACAAAAAAAGTAAGAAATACACTCGCAGAATAGAATTAATTTTCAAATATTAATTGTATATAACAAAGGCTAGATAATTGCCTAATGTTGTAGTTAAAGCGATTATATTACACTACACAACAGCCAAAGAACTGGCTTTGAGAAAAATCTTTTTTATTAGACCTATGTACGCTTAATCCAAATCTGAATCAATTGAATCAATTAAATAATTGCTCAAATTCGCAACTGCCTCACATTTGTTTCTACCATCGCATAAAAGCATTAAAAAAAAACAAGACAGCATTGTGTCTTATAGCTATCGGTTCATATTTTTTCGAAATTGAAGCTGGGAAACCAGAAACCGTCTACGAGGCGGTATATCGGACCATGTTGGAAAAATTTTTACGTGCGGTAGTTCTCAATAATTCTGACATATGGTTCCAGAAAGGTGGAGCTACAGCTCATACCGCGAGAGTCACAATGGCGATTCTGCGAAAACTTTTTGATGACCGAATAATTTTAAAAAAATGTTGATTTTGCGTGGTCACCTGGTGTCTGAGATTATACGACCCCTGATTTTTTTTTTTTTGTGGGGTTTCTTAAAGGGACGAGTTGACGTCAACAAACCACAAAACATTCAGCAACTTAAGCAGAATATGGCCTCAGAAATTGCTGAATTGGAGCCAGAAACGTTGTGCAACGCAATGTAAAACGTCTTGAAAAGATCCATTAAATGCCAACTGGAAAATAGACGCTATTTAATAGATGTAATTTTTCATACTTTGATAAAAAAAATTTTTTGTAAGTTGTACTTTCCTTTAAAATAAATATAAAATAAAAAAGTGTAAAAATAAATAATTATATGCATTTCAAATCAGTCAGTCAAAGTTGGCCCACCCTGTAGTTGTATCCGGCTTTTGCATTAAAAACTCTATTGAAATCCGAAATATTTGCCAAAATAATACACGCAACTACATGATAAGCATCAAAGTTTTTAACCCATTCAGACCTTAGTCACTTGCATCAAGTTTATGACTTTAAAATTTGTAGAAAATTCCTTTCAATTTGGAAATTTTATTTTTTCATAAAGGAATCAATATGCGTATTCATTAGAGAATAAATCTACGTATTCGTATTCAGGGAGAATATGCGTATTCATAAGAGAATATGCGAATGTGTATTCATGGAGAGGTTTCTTAAGTCGACATAAGTTGTTTTATCAAAAGTTCTCATTTATAATTATTCACAAAATGAGATAGGAAATTGTTCATGTGGTTTGATGTAATATACCCAGAAGAAGATTGACAAATTTTCTAGTACGAATCTGTATGGGGTAATATACAATTTGATCAAAAATCAAATTGTGTTATTTTAATTATAATATTGTATATTATTTTGTATTTTGCAATGTCTAGACTTGTATTAATTGATTACTAATTTAAACGACGTTATCAAGAAAACAAAACAATATTGACGATTTCGAAATCAAAGGAATTGAACATTAACGATTTATATTTTCTACATACATATTAAATCATTTGAGGACGCTTAAATCTTTTAAAAACACTATAAATAAACAGATTTAACTTTAAAGTAAAAGTTTTTCTAATTTCAAGTTAAATTGTAAAGTAAAATATTGTAATGTAAAAAGTTTAATAATTTCCTTCTGAAAATTCGTAATTATTATTTTACAGATATTTGTATTTATATTTCTGTTTTTGAAAAAAAAAAACAGGGTTTCGCGTTCCGGATGGTTCCGCAATCATTGTGCTGGCTTTTTACCATATTTGTTCGCAAACGCTTTTTAAAACCGTTCATCTCGCAGAACGCTACTTCCTGGTTTATATAGTTTCTGCTTAAATAAACCAAATAAATATTATTTATCATATATTTCGTGTGACTAATGGCCATTTCGTCCAAACGAAAGTGTCATAAATATATTTTAATTGATATTGGGTACATTTAGTGTACAGTATTTCCCGCTTAAATGCGCCCCGCTTTACTACGTTCCCCTTTTAAATGCACAAAAATCAAATGCAGGGAAACAATGCCGTTTAAATGCGTTCCGTCTAAATGATTCCATTAGGCTGAGTTGAATTAGTAAAGTCAGAACGAAATTGATACCTTAAATGCATCTTGGAAAATATGAGTTTATTGACTAATAACCAATCTATAAAATACATAATTTTATTTTTTAAAATTTGTTGTTAAACACTAAATTATGTAAAAACTTGACTTGTTTTTAATTTAAACTCAAAAACCAAAGCCAACATGCTCTTTAAAGGGAAGAAATCAATATTTTCTGGGCAAAAAGTGTAAAAAAATTTTATTCAGTTTTTTATTTTCAGTTAAATTGTTATTCTGCTGTGAGTCCATAGTAAATTTCGAAACCCCGGAATTTTTCGGAACTTCAAGATTGTTTAAAATAACGGGGTTTTTCGGGATTCTAGTATCTATTTATCGTACAACAAAATTTCGGTAACCACAACAATAACATTCAAAAACAACAAATTATTAGCAGCACGATTGTGTTTTCTCTGTGCACCTTTCGCAGAGGCGTTTTGATAATTTTGATGGTAAAAATGTTCTGAAAACAATACTCGGTTAACTATCATGTAAAAATTGTGTTCATCGATTTTTTTTTAAACAATTTTTGAACTTCTAATACAATTTTTCGCTAGTCACCTTATTTACTTAAGATTTTTGTTTAAATTCAACAAAATGTCGAATGCCACCTAAATTCCGATGTTGTGCTTGCCGCGGCCTGAGGAATCATCAGCTAATTTCGAGCAGAAACTACTTGTGATACGAAAATGATTTAATTTTTTTTTTATAATTTTATGATACCGTTTTCGGAATCGCAGTTACCTACTCCTTTCCGGTATCGATATGGAAAATCGCTAATGACATCATAATTTATAGCAATAGTTATATCGGATTTTAAATTTAAAAAAATGCCTTAAAAATAACGAACCACAAATTATTTCACTACATCACTCTCAGAATCATAAATAAAGGGTCCGCCATCTAACGTTTTTTTTTTCAACTAGTGCTTATTTCGTGAATGCTAACACTTAGCTCATGTCTGATTTGACAGATAATTAGTTTTATCCTTCCGCTGAACGAATATGGTCCGTATGTTCGTTATCTTGTGAAAAAAGTGAAAGAAACTGGCATCCTCATCGATAAACCAAAGCGTGAAAAGCCAAAAACAGTGCGTACACCTGATAATATTGCTGCTGTGGCAGAAAGTGTGCGTGAAGCGCCATCAACATCAATTCACCGTCGTTCTCAACAATTGAACATTTCGAAGACATCATTGAGACGAATTTTGCATAATGACCTTGGTATGACGCCATACAAAGTCCAATTCAGGAGTTCAGGAGTTCAAAAAAAAAAGTTATTTGGCGGACCCTTTATAAAAAAATATGAGCAAATGCAAGAAAAAACGAAATCTATGTTAAATTTTAGGAAAAAACAAACCACGAAAAGTTCCGAAAAAATCCCGAAAATCCTCGGTTTTGAAAAAAGAAAATCCCGGGATTCGGGATTTATTAAATCCCGAAAATCCCGGGATTTCCGGTTTACCATCAGTAGTTCATAACAATTGTTTCATCGTAAACAAAATTACAGATCTACCTACGAAATACGATTAGTTTTAAAGTTGTAAACGGGTATACAGTGACACCTTAAGATTCATTGTGATTTTAAATTGAATAAACAAAATAATTCATTTGTTTAACGCAAAATTCAAATTTGTTTTTTTTTCTTTCGTTTTAAATTTGTGAACACATTTCCAATAGCTTTTCATAAAATTTATTTATCTCAAAATATCCAAAGTTTAGGGCTTAACCATAGTTATGAATCTCAAATCAATATAGAAATATCTGTGGATTAAAATAAGACTCTATGTTTTTTTAGAAAAGTTACTCGGCCTAAACGAAATTTTTGGCAGGACAACGTCTGCCGGACCAGCTAATTTTTTTTATATATCTCGACACAACTTTCCATTTAAATCTTAAACTCTAAGTATTATTTTAACTACTTTAAGTGAGATTTATTATTTGAATGATTTCATAAGTATATTTTTTATTGTTATTAAACTGTTTATTTATGTATGTTAAAGTCATTACAAAAAAAATTTTATTTTATATTTTTTTATCGGAATAAAAATCCCACAATTTTTATATGCTATAATAAACAGCAAAACGATGACAATGTCTGTAAGAATATTTTATAGTATGCATAATATTAAATATTTTTTTAAATTTCTTATACTTGGTTAAGTATATTCTAAACAAACGTATTCACTGTTTTCATAAAACATTTTACGTTTTTTCGTATATTTTTTTTTTTTTTTTGACAATAAAGAATTTCGCACCCTTAAAATAACAACATGGACTTGACTGACTTTCTCTTTTTACAAACGTGTAAGTAATATTTTTATTACTTTGATTTAAATTTAAATTTATAATCAGTCAACAAACTTATGGGCACATAACAGTACCAAGAACAGAGAATAGCTAAAATGGAACACAAAAAACCCGAAACGTGAATAAACATTAGGGTGATCATTTTATAGTACCCTAAAAGATAAATTATTAAAAATGTCATTATATCAAAAATGAACAAAATTTGTAATCACTCAAATATTGAAACAAAGGAAGAAAAATTTATATAAATTTCGGTAATGTACGAGGTCGGATCAATAAGTCCGTGACTTTTCGAACATCCCTAGTAGTTATATGAAATGCAACACTGTTCCCATCAAGTACCACCTGTTAATAGACTACTGTCAAATTTTGAGCAAGTTCCGCCATTTTCTTTGCGTTTAACAGCTGTTCAAAACATACAACCTCATGAATTTTTTTAAAAATGGAAAAAAGTGAATTTCGAGTGCTTAGTAAACATTATTTTTTGCGAAAAAAAAAACCGTCAATCAAACCAAGGAAAAGCTTGATAAATAACTATGGGGACTCTGCATAATCGATTTCAATGGTAAAAAAGTGGTTTACTGGCTTTCGTTGTGGTCGCACAATTACAAATGACGCTGAACGTTCTGGACGACCAATTGAGGTCAATACACCCGAAAATGTAGAAAAATTCCACGATATCGTGTTGGCCGGTCGAATAGTAAAAGTGCGTGAAATTGTTGATACCATAGGCATTTCATATGGCAGTGTGGTTTCGATTTTAAATGATCAGCTGGGTTTAAAGAAGCTGTCTGCAAGATGGGTGCAGCATTTGCCATCAATTGACCATAAACGTAATCGTGGCCAATAAGGTGAAGGCAACAGATTTTTGGGATGCACGCGGGATAATCCACATCGAGTACCTTCAAAAGGGAAAAAACAATAAACGGCGAATATTATGCCAACTTATTGGACCGATTTAACGAGGATTTAAAAAAAAAAAAACGACCCCATATGGCCAAGAAATGCCTATTTTATGGTCCTCGAAAAATCCTATTTTTTGGAAGGGATACAAAAATTGGAGAAATAGTGGACTAAGTGTATTGAGCTTAAAGGAGATTATGTTGAAAATATATTTTTTTTTTTTTTGAAAAAAAAACTATGTTTCATTCAAAATGTCACGGACTTATTGATCCGCCCTCGTATGATACAGTGGACGAAATAATTATAAGTTCAACCATTAAAATGTGAAGTTTTTAAAAAAATATTTACAATATTTAAAAGCTTGTTGTACCACGTAAAACTAAAAATAATACCAGTAGACAGTAGACAGTAGCGTACTCAGGATTTTGTTTTGGATTGGTGGAGGGGACATATTTTGTACGAAAAATTTTATATAGTTGGAAATATCAAAATGTAAAATTTTCTTCATATTTGAAACTAGTTGGTTGGTCCAGATTTCGTTAAAATTCAGATATACATTTTCAAACAACCTAGAAATCCATTTTTACCCCCTAAATATGGGATTGTGCCGTTAGTTTCTTAACAATTTTTTTAATTTTACTTTTGTCTCCTTGTTCTTAAAAGTAAAACAGTGGTTAGACACTACCGGCCCAATACCATATTTAGGGGGTAAAATTCATTTTACAAAAGGTACCCATTCCGAAAACCGGTTTTCTAAATTCGTCGTTTTTTTGGAAATTCAAAAAGTTTTTTTTTTTTAATAATTGACACATTAATATTAATTCATACAAATAATTTTCTCGCGACAAAACTCGTGTTGTAAACAACCGCGCTCTTTCAGCAAATAATTTGATTTTTTTTTTTAATTTTTAGAAATGTTTCTAATGGGCATTGAAAATGCAAATAAAAAGTCCATATATTTCATAATTTCATCTTACGTTTCGGTGGGATTTTCTAACTTCCCCAGGAATTTCATTTATTATCAAATCTGTTAACGACATAACCATACAGAGGAACAATGCAATTTATTTTGTATTTCGAAAAAAAACCAATTTTAATTTGTATTTTTTTTTTGCTGCAACTTGAAAAGAAGCTAATGCAAATTCATCCACAGATATTTTAACAACATTCACAGATATTTTAAACAATATCGTTAATAAAACTGATTGATTTAATCATAGAACCGAAAAATGTTGTGCACAAATGTAGTTCGATGCAGTGCTTAATAATCACACACAACTAGTTCAATATTTTACAGGGCAACCAAATCATTGAGCGAAAACAAAAATATATAAGATTTGAATTCTATTTGAAAAACCACTATTGTTATGGTAGAAGTCCAGAATTTTTTGTAGGTTATACATAAAAATTTATTTAATGAAAAAAAAAATCATGACATCCAAAAAAAATTAATAAGGTTCAGAAAATAAATTCTATATATTTCGAGCATGCTAATTTTAATGGCGTACTTTATTTGTTGATGTTTGGTAAAATCAGTAAAAACCCGAATAAAAATAATAGAATAAAATTATTGAAAAACTTTGTTTAAATTCTAATTAATAGTTTAAAAGAGTTGCATGAAAGTATTTTCAAAGTAAGAATAGCAAAAATAAATCTGTTAAATCTTCAAAAATTTTGTTATTTAAGTTAATAAAAAGTAATTAGTATACAATAAAAGATCACAAAAAACTTTAAATCAGCAATTTAAAATATTTTAGGGAATATTTCTGTTTATTTAAGCAAAAAGTACTATTCTTTGCATTCAAATAAATTTAGTTTTTGCTGATTTTAGCAGAGTAATTTGCTTCAATTAACTAAAATTCAATCCCAATATAATTAAAATTTTGTTTTATTTTTGCTGTTCTTATCTTATAAATAATTCCCGGTTTAAAAATTTCACATATATTATTATATATATACTTTATATGATCATATATGTTCATCCATATTCGTACATACTACACTAAAAAAAAAGTTTAACAAAAGTCAAATATTTAACTAACTTTTCTCAACACTAACATGATTTTACTTAAATTAAAGATACACAGTCAGAAAAAGACAAACGGACCACCGCTGGAAAGGCACAGTAGCAAGTGGTGCAAGTGCTGGCAACAAGTGCTTTCCCCATCCCAAAGTGATAACATCATTAGACAGAAGGTCCGTTCTGTTGAAAAAGTGTAGGACAAGCTCTGGGGCAAAATAATGTCCAACATGAGCATATAAAATCATGAAATAGGTGGTATAAAAATTTGTTTTCCAAATTATGTTTAAAAATATACAATTTTATGTGATGTCAAATTAACCACACATAATAAGATATAATTATATAAAATTATACAATATTTGATTAAAACAATTTTTATTGGGGAAATATAAAAAATTCACGTTATTACAAAAAGTATAAAAAAGTCCAACTTTTATTCCTCCAGAACTATTCGGTCGATTTTAATGAAATAAGTGGAGAAAAGCTCCAGGAATTTTCTATCCCTAAAAAACTAAATATACCAATAAGTACAAAAGCTACAGAGTTTTGCTTAAACAAAAACGATTCTGAATTACTGTACACCGGGATGAGACTCTTCTGGTATAACACTTTCAAAAAAATCTTCTTTTATACATCAAAATAAATATCACCCTACTACTCTTAACATTATGTGGTTAAAGAATCACCTTCATATATTCCACCTCCTTAAAATTTATATGAGACATTTTAAGAACGTGAATATGATGTGTTTTACTGACCCAGTTACATGATTGTATACATTCATACCTCAACATACAAGGTTAAAAGCCCTCGTACTTGTACAACAAGTACGTACTTTTATGGTGTTTAAAGCGCAGCAAAAAAACACAACCAGAACCAAAAATTCTACCCGAAAAAGAGTACAGTGATTAACATAGACTTTGAAAAAAAAAACTTGGTTTGTATAATTTATATAAGTTCTTTTTATTTTTCTTATTTCAGCTTAAACAAAATGTAAACAGTTGAATAAAAAATTAACATAAAATTATTTAAAAAATAAACAAAAATAATATTTTTTTTTTGTATTTTATTCTTTGTAGTACAATATTATAAAAAAAAGAAGAAAACGTGTAAAAATTGTCACAGTTTGTGAAATTTTTAATAAAAACAATAAATTTATGATGATGTAAAAGAGAACGAATTTTTTTTAATTCTCATATGGAAAAAAGATATTTATGTGGGTATTGGCACAAGTGTCTCTATGCCATACATGGGACTATTTCATTAAATGGAACAATTAATTAACGATTTAATTGTCATTGTTTGATGTCAATGGTATTTAAATTTTCTGCATTAAAATTGCTTAAAAACAGTGCCAGTGAAATGTTGTTTTAATTCTCATTAATCAATGCCAATGCCTTTAACAAGCAATTATAATTGATTGTTACAACACAAAATTTATTTGAAAACTTAGATACACACAGAGAATAAATTGGTTGCTATTTCATTGTAATCAACAAAATTAAATCAGTATCAATAATCTCAATTGTAAGTACTTAAAATTCATCATCAGAATAATTAAACTATATTGTAAACAGCAATTATATAAAATTAAACAAACACAGTCACATCATTCCAAATATTGATTTTCCTAATTAAAATTGAAAAAAATATTATCTTCTACATCACTTTTAATACCAACAACCAACAACTTTTCGGAGATTTTATCCCTTGAACAAACCGTTTGCAGTTAATTTCGAATATAAGTTTCGCGTGCAAAAAAAAAAAAAAACAATCTAAAATACTAGTTTTCGTTACCAATTTTGAAATAATATAAAGATTTTTAATAGTTTTGGTTACTCAAATAAAAATTAATATTAGCAACCCAATTTATTTTGTACATACAAATCTATTTTTAGACATTCATATTTAAACTTGAAAAAAAAAATAGTCAATGTAGAAATTTGAAAATACAAATTCAAATTGGGTTCGATTCCAGTTCGCCGCATAAGAATTTTTTTAATAAAATAATTTTAAAATAATATATTAATTTTTTTATAGTTTTGGTAACTCTTATCAAATATTGAGATTAGCAACCCAATTTCTTTTGTACATACAAATCTATTTTTAGACATACATATTTAAATTTGAAACAAAAAAAAAATCGGAAAATACAAATTCAAATTGAGTTTAGGCTAGAGGTGAACTAATTTCCTAACAAACAGGATGTTGCCGGTTCGAGCCCAGTTCGCGGCATACGAATTTTTTATTAATATAATAATTTAAAAAAAATATCAAGTTTTTTTTTAGTAACTCTAATAAAGTATTGAGATCAGCAACCCAATTTCTGTTGTACGTAGAAATCTATTTTTAGACACACATATTTAAATTTGAAACAAAAAAACATTCAAGGTTGAAATTGGAAAATACAAATTCGAATTGGGTTTAGGCTAGAGGTAAATTAATTGCCTGACAAACAGGATGTTGCCGGTTCGAGCCCAGTTCGCGGCATACAAATTTTTTATTAATAAAATAATTTAAAAAAAAATATAAATATTTTTTTTTAACTAATAAAATATCGAGATTAGAAACCGAATTTCTGTTGTACATACAAATCCTTTTTTAGACATTTATTTAAATTTGAAACTAGCAACTAGGTAAAGTAAAGGGTCCGCCAAATAACTTTTTTTTTTTTTGAAAATGCTATAAAAAAAAACTACTGAATATTTTCTCAAATTTCTTTTTTTATTTGAAAGTACAATCCTTCCGGTTAATAATGGAAAATAATTTCATTCAAACGGCTGCCTCGGCTGGCCATGCAGTAGCCTACACGATCGGTCCAATTTTTGAGCACATTATCAATTGTGTGCAGCTGTATTTCACCAATGGCTTCCTGTACCGTCATGTTGAAACCAAATGTTGCCAATATCCTTCTCTTCAATTTTTGTGAACAAAAATTCGTTCAACATGGCCCGATAACGATCGCCATTGACTGTAACGGCCACGCCTTGCTCTTTTTCGAAGAAAAAATGGCAATTTTCGTACGCATTCTGCAACATTACCATGATTTTCAAAGTAATGTCGCAATACTTCCCAGCGTTGTTCAAGCGTATACACAACCATATTCGTTCAGCGGAAGGATAAAACTAATTATCTGTCAAATCAGACATGAGCTAAGTGTTACCATTCACGAAATAAGCACCAGTTGAAAAAAAACGTTAGATGGCGGACCCTTTACTTGCCTGACAAACGGAGCCCAGGCATGTAATTTTTTTATTAATAAAATAAATTTTGTTGAATGCATGTGAATCTATTTATGGAATATTATAGTCCATAAACATAAAATATTCAATTGTTACAATTATATAAATGTCGGTTGTTACAATAGTATTAACATTTAATAATAGTGATAGTACGTGGAACCACAAAACTTCGTTTGGCAAAAAATTCGGTTGCAACTACAAAACTGTTTTCTGTGTGTACAAATCCTATATTTGCATCCTTTTTTTATAGACATTCGATATTTTATAAAGTATATATTATAAAAGCCTGATTCACAATGACTTATTAGACTGAAAAGTGTATAAGTATTAAAAATTGAAAAAAAAGGGAACACATTTAACCCTTTCACTACCCTTGTACAGTAGAACAATAAGACTTTATATTTTTTTGTTAGGATATTGGTCATTGAAAAAATAATTACATGCATAAAATATTCATCAGTGAAAAATAGTGGCGATATTTCTCAACAAAGTCCAAATTTATGAATCAGCCTTTATCTCAGAAAAAATAGAGCGTTTGTTGTATCTCCTAAACTACCAAAGCAAGAATCTCTAAATTTGGCACATAGCTTTATTTAACTACCAGAACACAATCAAACAAAGCATTTTTTATATTCAAATGTTTGACTGGTAAAAATGGGCAGAGAAATTTCAAAAATTCGATTTTCGGACAGATTTTTTGAGGGTAGCAGGGGCAAGTCGTAAACCTCTTTCTTTCTAATTTTAGAACCTCTAACAAGAGTCTAAAGTCCAAATTAAAATATATCCGCGAACAAAAGTCGGTAGTAAAAGGGTTAAAGTTAAGACTTAAATTTAAAATTTTTATATTTCTTCCCAAAACAGAACACTAAACAAGTTTTTAAAATTGTAATATTTGTTACCTGAAGATGTCACCCTACGTGGAGACGTAATATTGGAAATAAATAATTATAATTAATAAATAAATGATCTTAAGCTCGTTTAAACTAAGAAGAATAAAATAAAAAAAGATCAAAGAAAACTTAATATTTTTAAAACAAATTGCAATCAATTGCAATTGCTTTTTCAGGCATGGATTACCATTGTTCATTGGCATTGGAACGGTGATGAAATATAATTTTAGCATTAGCATTGACAGCCAGTAATGACAATTAAATTTTACTGCAAATGAAAGTATCCCAAGTATGCTCTATACCTCCAATTTTAAATTAATAAACGAAATTTCGAAATTGTTTGTGAACGTGATAAAATTAAAAATTTTAACTTGTTTTATAATAAATATTAAATGAATATATTAAATGGATACATCTCGATAAATATAATTGTAATCTTAAAAACTGCTAAAACTTTGAATAATCAAATTTTTGAAAGACCAAATATAAAAGGAAGAACTCTATTTCTCAAATTTTTATATATAAAGGTCTAACGCTACCGACCCTAGAAATGTTTTAAAAAAAAAAACTCCTGCATTCCATTCATACATCCATCCATACATCTTATTGAATTTTAGACTCTACTCATTTTACTGATTGAATTATTTGCTACCCGATCAAAAAAATAAAATTACATCTAAAATATAAAATCATTTCCCATTTTATTTAGATCGATATTTAATAGTATCCAAATTAACCACAAAGTCGGAATATCCAGTAATATCATATTACTGGATTAAATTAGATCGAAATTGATCTCAAAATTGGGGCATCCAATAATATGTAATTTTAGATCCAGATAGATCATAAAATATACCATATACTCTATTTAGATCTAATCAGATCCAAAAAAATAACAATTTTTGGTGAATCGAATAAGATATTTTGAGATTTCGTTGGATCTACTTAAATTCCATTAAATATATAATTTTGATCAAAAAAATAATAAAATATGGATAAACTTTATGGGGCGTTCTCCCAAAAAAGTAAGTGGTCCCCTCTAGAATAAAAAAAAAACAATTTTAATTATATTTGCGGTTAAGGGGGCCCGGGCCCGGGGAGCCCCAGGGAACAATATCCGGTACCCGTAGTAACAAACAAATGTGTGTACTCTAATGAAAGGAAATTTCCTAAGGATTACCCCAACTAAACGAAAATTATTTTCACTTATTACTTCAAGGACTTCATTCATTATGCAAAATAACCCAAATTTGAAGGAATGAAAAATGACACCAAAACGTTCAAAGCAAAAAAAAAGACATTATTTATTGAATAATGGCAACATTTTGCCTTCGGTAAAAACTTGCGTGGAATTAATAACGTTCGCTTTACAATAAGCAAACTTATACTTTTGTTCATTTTCTTGTGCAGCTGCTTCAGTTCAAAATAGTTCAAAATGCAGTACATTTCGTTGCTAAAATATTTCGTCTTGTATCCTCTCAGCCAGTTTTCTTAAATTTTGCTGGTAACAAAGGAACAGCTATCAATGTCCGATATGCTGTTTTTGCAGCATCCGACGATCTTATGATATTTAAAAGTAAATGGGTTTTTAATGACATTTCGTCTTAGAGCTTGGCGGTAATGAAACCTGTTAAGAATAATATTTGTTCATTATATATGAAAAACAAAATGAAGAATTATTCGCCGGCGGCGCCACCTACTATAGTCACCTATATTTAACCCTCTAACCGCCAAACCCGTCTCCAGGCGGGATATTTTAAATTGCCCATAAGTGCGCCAAATGAGTGATTTATAATAAGAATTTAGGCTATTTCGATATAAAATATTTTGTGAAGTAATTTTCTGTATGCTGGACACTGTTTGAAAGCGTTCAATTTAAAATTTCGCAAAATTAAAAAAAAAAAAATATTTTAAACTGAACCCAATTTTCAAAAATCTTGAAATAATATTTATGTTGACGGGAAAGCGTTGATACTAAACACAAAGTAAGATTGAAGTTAAAAAAGCTTTAATTTTCGTATAAGGGATTCGAAAAGGATACCTGTAAAGGGCAAGGATTATGAAGAACTACACTCAAAAAAATAAGTTAGTACAAAAGTTAGTAAAACGTCTTGTAAATCAGGTATACTATTTTTTAGCAATTTTTTTTGCTAAAATCGTGTTTTCAGCTAAAATTTTTGTGATACTTATTCAGCACTTAACTGTAGAAAAAATGTTGCTGATAAGCACATTAGTAGTGTTTACGACAACCAGATTGAAAGATATACGCAGAATGAAGCAGATGTTGCGGCATGTCAAGATGTAGTAGAGAAGAGGAAAATGATCCTAAAAAGTACAACTCTAATAAGACATATAAAAAAATCAACCATGGAAGACTTTTGTATCTGTTTTTCATATATAAAACAAAATTGAGGATTAAAACAACTTAAATTTTGCGTTGTCACCGGCTTGTGAAAATAATTGTCTATTAATAAAATAAAAGACAAAAGAAATTATTTAAATTTAATATATATTTCTATAATAAATGTTAATAGATTAATAATCTAGTGTGGGCAAATTGCAAACAAACATATACAGACATGTAGACAGAGTAAAGCGAAAGACAAAGACACACATCTTAGGTAGATTTGTATGGTTCCTTTTTCTTATTGCAAAAAAAGGGTTGTTTTTTTCGTTTTGTTTGTTTTTGTTTATTTTTTCGTTTCGTTTCTATAATTATCTTCGGCAGTTGCGTCCTTAAAAGATAGCATCATTTAGACAACCATTGATGTAAGTAGTTGAAAGAAAATTTTTGTTATGTTATATATATTTATTTCTATATATTTTCTATATATTGCATAAAAAATGCACTTTTTTTGACGCTGGAAAAAATCTTATTCTGCAATAACCAAGGAGGGAATTTTACCATTCCAATGAAATTTAAACGGTGATAATCAGGTGAATATTAAAGAAAATATGAGTATTTAAATATACAAATTTTTGCATAATTATCATTTTTAAAAGAAATTAAACTAAAACGCTAAACTTTAACTTTAAGTCCCATAGAGTTTCTGAATGTAAAATTTAATTGAAATCAAAAAATTCCTTTTTTGGCCAGTCTTCGGTGTGGTTAAAAATCGCTTAAGAACTGAGAACTTTTAAATTTTTTAGTCTGTGAAGTTTTAAAAAATTATCTTTTAACAATAACTTCGAATTTTGGGTTTGTATTCAAACATATACATATTGGTGAACGATCGTCTTAACCAGACCTACATACAACTTGTACTAGGTCACTTTTTAACAGGGATATAAGGTTATACCGCTAAAATACCGTTATCGATTCAAAGGCCTTTCAACTGACTATCGTTATCATTAAAATACCGCCACACAGTGTTTACAAAAGCACTTTTTTTTTAGCAAATAACATTTCAATTCTAAACCGAACGCAGAAAAACTTTACTCAGCGAAGCCACTACCTGGCTATCACATATGATTAAACCCGTAAGCCCGACCGAAGGCCGGTCACGTAGAAAATCTTTACTCAGCGAAGCCAGTGAACTGCCTCTCACATAGGAGAACAATTATTTTTTTAAGTTTTAAGTTACAAAATTTCGCACAAACCTTTCAGGCCCAAGTTTTAAATATTTGTAAATTCTTTGTAAATGTAAAAAAAAATTTTTTTAGTTGTTTTTTTCCCCGAAAAACCATTAAAACTTTACGGGAAAAAATTATATGCACCTTGAATTAAATTTATTTAGATCATCTCTTCTTCAACAATATTTTTGTATTCTCTTTATTTCTGTCTCTTATGATCAATTTATTTTTCAAAAATTGACATTTTTCTTTTTCTTTTATCATCCTTGAATTAGTTTTAATTGAAGCTTATTACTTAATAGTTAAACGTCATATTGTCAAATATATACAAAATGTTTAACATTTTTTTAAATAAGTTTGATATAATTTTTATTAAAAATAAAAATTATGTTTTTTTGACCTTTAATTTGAACAATATCCTAATAAAGAAATATAGAGTATGGCCTCGAACTTGAATAATTTTCATTTTCATTGCACAATTAAAGGTCGAAAAAAGATAATTTTTATTTTTAATAAAAATTATATCAAACTTGTATAAAAGACAAAGTACAGTCTAGTTTACGCCCCCTGTTTTTGTTTATAGACAAAACAAAAAAATAAAAAGGAGAAAACAACAAAAAACTTGTATTGAATATCCACCAAAGGTGGGCCTTGCACTTAACAAACAAGTTTTCAATTTATTTTTTGATCAATGGTAACTTCGAGGTCATACATATATTAGTTCTCATGTAGTGAGTAAACTACTTTATATGAATGTTTGAGGTTTGGCATGGGATTGTTACCTCTTTCAAAACGTGTTCTGATGATGGGAACCTAGAAAATTCCCGAAATAGTTCTATCAATACATTCCTGAAAGGTTCAAATAATAAATTTGAAAACAAAAAACTCTATAGATTATTTGTTAGGACAATATCCTAATAAAGAAATATAGAGTGTGGCCTCGAACTTGAATCATTTTAGTTTATTTTAAATATTTTTTCAAAAAGTTATTATAAAATACCTGCATTTTTTTGGCATATACTTATAAGCACCTTAAATTAAATGTATTTTAATCCTCCAGCGATTCTCATGACCAATTTTTTTTAGTTTTTTTATAAGGAAGTAATGATCACTTTTGTGTTTACAAATATTATCTTTTTCAGTGCATATTATTTCGTAGCATAGTGTAGTTAACTTTAGTTAAATTGAAATAGAACACAATTTAAGATCATAATACAGACATAATTTTGGTTTTTATTTGGCAATTTTAGCATTTTTTGTTGACTTTTTATATGAAATTTATTTGTTGAAAAGATTGCTGGGCGTTACAGCAATAATTGAAATAACGTTATCCGTAAAATACCGTTACCGAAATAACTAAAATACCAATATCCTTAACATAACGATAACGAAATAACTAAAATAACATTATAGCTAAATTGGCGTTACCGAAACAATGAAAATAGCGTTATCCTTAAAATACCGTTACCGAAACAATCTGACATGATCAGAAAAAATAATAGCTAAAAATAGATATATTTTCTCAAAAGTTTGATCATAAACTAGCCAGTCATTTTAATTCTCGGCTAAAAATATCGTTGAGCATTGACATTTACCTGAATAACTGAAATAACGTTACCCTTAAAATACCGTTACCGAAATAACTGAAAAAGCGTTATCCCTAAAATAACGCTACTGAAACAGCTAAAATAACGTTACCGCCAAAATACTGTTACCGACATAATTAAAATACCTTTATCACTCGAAACCCGTTACCGAAATAACTGAAATATCGTTACCTCCAAAATAACGTTACCGAATTAAAAGAAAATAGCGTTACCATTACCGATAACTGCATCGAATCGTTCTTTTTGGATAAATTTTACTTTAGCACAGTGTTATTAAATTAATAAGAATTGTAATTTAAACAAATAATAAATAAGAATTTAAGTTTTAGAAGTTGATTTCAGTTTAAAATTTGTGTTCAATTTTATTATTCAAAATTAAGCTTATTCATATTAATAACTATCTAACAATCTGAACGGCATACTAAGAATATGCATGGTAGGATGTCCCAAAACTAAAAAATTTCCAAATTTCGTGACGTTGCAACACTCAAACGATTGGTATTACTGAGAAAAAATTACTATGGGGAAAAAAGCCAAAACGTTATTCAAGTGTACTTTGAAATTCTACTTCGGAATGTAGTTTTTGATTTTTTTTTTAACTAAATACGGCTCCAAAGTTTGCTAATGAAAAAATATTATAAAATAAAAGTTCAATCAAGAAAATGTTGGTCCACCCACCACAGCCTCATTTAGTATGGGACTCATTCCATATGAAACCATCCAAAAAGATTAAATTTACGACCTAGACCCCCTTTAACTTGGTATCCAAAACAAACTTGGTATACAAGGTACACTCAAAAAAATAAGTCAGTACAAAAGTTAGTAAAACGTCTTGTAAATCAGGTATACTATTTTTTAGCAAATTTTTTTGCTAAAATTGTGTTTTCAGCTAAAATTTTTGTTATACTTATTCAGCACTTAACTGTTTTATATTAATGCTTCACTAATACACTAATGTTTTACTAATTAATTTTGCTAAAAAAAATTGTGCTGATAAGCACATTAATAGTGTGGACGACAACCAGATTGATGTCGCGGCATGTCAAGATGTAGTAGAGAAGAGGAAAATGATACTAAAAAGTACAACTCTAATAAGACATATAAAAAAAATCAACCATGGAAGACTTTTGTATCTCTTTTTCATACATAAAACAAAATTGAGGATTAAAACAACTTAAATTTTGCGTCGAAAATAATTGTCTATTAATAAAATAAAAGACAAAAGAAAATATTTAAATTTAATATGTATTTCTATAATAAATGTTAATAGATTAATAATCTAGTGTGGTCAAATTGCAAACAAACATATACAGACATGTAGACAGAGTAAAGCGAAAGACAAAGACACACATCTTAGTATGGTTCCTTTTTCTTATTGCAAAAAAAGGGTTGTTTTTTCGTTTCGTTTCTATAATTATCTTCGGCAGTTGCGTCCTTTAAAAGAAAGCATCATTTAGACTACCATTGATGTAAGTAGTTGAAAGAAAATTTTTGTTATGTGGTATATATTTATTTCTATATATTTTCAGATATTAAATTAATTCATGCCATCAATGTGGGAAAATGAAAATTTTTATATTTCGTAATTATTGTAAATTATTTTTAAAAGAATCACAAAAATATGTTTTATGATTTTCAGCAAATATATTAACTAAATTACAATTTTTTTACAATTTTTTTGCGTTTTTTTCAGTCTACTAAAATTCAGCAAAAAATTTATTAATTTTTACCAATGCTTTTTTATTTCTAATCTACTAAGTGTTAGCAAAACTTTCGCTGAATCTACTAATTTTGTTGCTAAAAATCAGCTCGCTGATTTTCAGCAAAAGATTTTTCTGACATTAGCTATTTTTTTGCTAGCACCCTCCTGACTAAAATTTTGCTGACTCAGCTAAATTTTTTGCTGACTTTACAAACTTTTTTTTTTGAGTGTAAGTGTCATCCTATGTAATCCTCCAAGTTTTTGATGCAAGATCTTATGGTTGTGCAAATATGTACAAAGTAGTTGTACATAAAAATGTATGTTAATTATAAATCATTCTTCTATACAGTTGCCAAATATAAGCTAAAAGGTTTTCGGTTTTTTACTTAATTTGTTTTTTTTAATTTTAATTCATAACTTAGGATACCTTAAGAGTTCCACATATATATTTTTTTTAAATTAAAATTTTTTTTTTTTTAATACAGCTTTTTGAACCGCGTCTTTTGAAAACAATGCATTTTGCCGATTTGTCTGTACAAATAAAACCACAATTTAAGTACTCGATCAAAAATAAGATACATCTCTTATACAAAATCCGATCTCATTTTATATAGATCAATAATTATTTTTATGCAAGTTTATTTAAAAATTGGGGTATCCAGTTGTTCACTTCTTGAACAGGCAAAATAGTATATGTATAAAAATATTTAATTGTAAGCAGATAGGAATTGTAATGTAATAAATTTGGGCATTTGATGTGACTCTTTGTATTATATTAGATTTGTTATGTTTGTTAACCTCATGCATTGTTATCAACGCAGTGTTTAAAACTCATGATCAGGTCACAGCCTTTTATCTTGCTTTACTTGTACACTCAGCATGTGTTCACGATTGTATAGTGTACATTAGGTAGTAAAGAACAGAGAATTGTTTAATAACGTTTTCTTATCTATAAAAAGAAAACATTGTCCTACGCATTGCAGCGTCGGAAAATGATAGATTTAAATAGATTCTAAGTAAAATATTTTAGTATATAAGTAGGAATAAAATTGTAAATAAAGTCAGTTTTTATCATAACCTTATAACGAAACGATCTTGCTTTTAATTTCCCCGCATCCCTAACACCAGTAATATCAGATTAGATCGCTCAAATATATTACCGAATTAAGTTATATCAAAATTGACCTTAAAATTGGAGAGATCGAAAAATATTTAACTTAAGATCGTGATGGATCCCAAAATATTCCATGTGATGAATGTGAATGTGATGAAAGATAATTAATTTTTGGTGGATAGAAGAGATCTTTTGAGATTAAATTGGATTTACTATATCCCATGGCATAGATTATTTTTAATAAAAATAAAAAAAAAAAAAAAAAATGTAAAAAAAAAAATATTTTGGACATGTGCGCATATATAATTGTATATGGTATACTGCAATTAATAATTATGTCTTGGACTATATTTAATCATATCTCAAACTAAATGTTTAATATTAATGTCATATATAATTATATATGGAATTGCATTATTCATATGGCACCATATATAAGCATATCTTATATAACACACAAAAATATTTTTTATAAGACAGCATATATTGTTATATCTTAAATTATAAAGCTTATATGTTACCATATATGATTACATATTGTGTTTTATATGTATAGCATAAATGCTTAATATCTTATTTTATAAAGGTTAATATATCGTTATATAAGAAATATATAACAATATAAGCCCGAGTAAAAAAGTTTATTTAAAATTCTATATAAAGATATTTTATCACATACAAAATTGTTCTATTAAATTGTGTCACTTTGGATATAACTAGACTTAATTACATACAATTTAACAAAAATGTATCCAATTTTATCCGAGTTTTTTCCCGAACTAATTAAAACCAATTATATTTCATTTGATATAATTAGATACAAATAGACACATATTAACTCAAATATCTTGAAATTAAAAGATATTAAGTAATTTGATCTCCATAAGTCGAGTTTAAACAAAAAATGTATGCTTTAAATGTGTAAATAACCTAGGGCTTGTTTATCTATTACGAAACGATAGAAACAATTACTTTTGTCAAAAATACATGGTAAACAAAAACAAATTTTCGTTATTTTTACGAAAATTTATTTTTGTTCGTAATACATAAATAGACAGTAAATTTAATTTAAAATAAATTGAATGCCTAGCTCGAATAAGGATATTTAATCCATTTTCATAACTTTACAGAAGAGAAAAACGTGGGAAACTCTTAAAATTTGTCTGTATTGTTTTTGATCACAGTTCGATAAATTAGGTCTAATTTTATCCGTATAGAAAATTTCATTACAATATTGCAAGTGGTTTCATTTAGCATTTAAATGTGACAAAACTGCATAAATTTTTGAATTTTTTTTTTTTATTGGTTTTTAAATTTTTTAATGAATTATTTACAATTTCAAAGGATATTAGTTTATATATATTAATTACTCATATGCAAAGTATAAAAAACATTTCAATGTTTCCATTTAGTAAGTTTTGCGAACCACAAAACTGTACTTATCTAACAATTCGCGTCAAAAAAGAATTTAAAATTTTAGCAATATTTATTTACAAGATGATGTATTTATGGCTAAAATCTCGTATTATAAAAAAAATTTGCGTTCTCAAAAAGTTGTCACTTATATAATTATTCGAACGAGGCGTTCAATTGTTAATTTTAATTATATTTAAAAAAATATCAGCCTTACTTTCTTAATTTTCAAAAATTTTTTTTTTGATTTATCCGTACTATACAAAATATTTAAAACCAAGTTTTAAGTCGAATACATACATTCAACATTTTTTGTCAAATTTAAAACAAAAATTTGAGGTTTATTTTAAATATTTTATATGGTACGAATTTTAAGATTTCTTTTTCATTCTTTCACCTAATGTGGACATTTTAGGGTTAAAAAAATTGTTTTTATGCAAATGCTTAAATAAATAATATATTTTAAACCGATATATTGATTATATATGAAATAAGTTAATATGTTTAACAAATAAACTCAATTTGTATGTACCGGTCAAAATAACCGGTTCAGTAAATAGGTATATGTCCAATTGCCGAAAATATAGTGCTGTCAAATGCTCGGAAGCGTTTGAAGAACAAAACAGTGTTTTAGCCAGAATTGTTCATGGACCTAAAAATTTATGAAGTCAGTTCCCTAAAATATTTATTAAGAAAAAAGTAAGAATTTGTTTGAAATAACCAGTTTTCAATGTTGGGAAAAAAGAAAAATTACTTCAATTCCTTTTTGGTATTTTTCCCATAATCAGCTTGTTAATAAGCGTCATTTGAGTGCTATTAATTAAAATTTTCCACTTTCGGGAGAACCTAATGTATATAGTTTATTTATTGTACATAAATATATAAACTTACCACTGCTTTACAAATATTGATGTTGCATCCACATTGCCATATTCACATAATGGGAAAATTGGTATACTTGATCCCCTTCAAATCCAAAACTACTTAAAAAAAAAAAAATAAAAAATTAATCGAGAATTTGAACTTTTAAATTGAATCAAAACCGATTTGAATAATTTCGTTTGGAAATTTAAATTTTAATAAATGGTTTAAAATCATTTTAATAAAAGCAACATAGTTTGATTTAAGAAGAATCTCTCTGTTATTTATCCTGAATCTCTCTGTTATTTACAATTGTTCACCCAGAAAACAGACTCGGTAGTAGCAACCGTATTTGTCACCAAACGAATGGTTCGGTTGTGGCTGTAAATTTGTTTGGCTACTATCACCGAATTTCTGTGCAAACAATCGAAATTCTATTGTCGTGACAGAATTTCTGTTATCACAACCGAAAAATTCGGTCATAACAACCGAAGCATTCAATTGGCAACAAATACGGTTGCTACTACCGAGACTATTTTCTGGGTGAACAATTTTAATTAAATTCAAAAAAAAAAAAAACTCAACTCCTACATGAAAGTAATTTAGAAAATATTTTAAAACATTTTCGAAAATATAATGAAAAGATTTCTAAATATTAAAATTTATAAAACGTTAGTTTATAAAAATAAGTGGATCAAGTATATCCCATCATCCCTTATATACATATATATTGAACAAAAAGGATTATTGTGAAGTCTGTAAATAAAAACAAAGAATGACATGAAAATTTATTAATTACATATAATAATGATGCAAGTTAATTATTAACACTAGTATTTGCATTCGAAACATAAACAGGATATAAAAACTTAAATACTTTAAGGATAGTTTTTATAAATTAAATTAAAAACTCCATAAGAGATTATCATGATCTCTAAATATTTTTCAAGATAATTTTTCTGGTAGAGATAATATCGAAAACACTGAGAAAAAAAAATCATTGCTAAAGAGATGAATGAACCAATTATTTTGAAAGTTGTATGAGTACTTCATTTCTCTGCGTGTACCTAATCTGCCCAAAGCCAGTCAAAATGAATGGTCTTTATATAAGTTCATCAAACATACTATTTCTACCCGATCATTACGGTTTATGCGGAAATGTTATCTAGAAGTCCAGCGTTTCAAAACTGCTTTTAATAAATGTTGTGTTGTTTTGTTTTTGTTAAGGAACATAATGAAGATTAGGCTGCTGCTTAAAAAAAAAAACTTGACGAATTTTTAACGGGACAACCCTGGATAAGATTAAGATACATAAAAAAAAAATTCTCTAATTTTTAAATGTTTTAATTTTAAATTTTAGAAAATTAAAACCAAAAGTTTTCTTCACAATAGTTTATTATAAATTATGATGTGAGCAAAATTATTCAAGTTAAATATCATTCTACCCCTTCTACATTGGTTCTCTGATGATTTTCGGTGAAACGAAATGAAACATGTAAGAATCAGTCAGTAGATAAAGTCTGCATTATATTAGCGGATGAAGACATTTTTTATTAATAAATAAACATTGAATGGCTTTTGTTTAACAAAAACAAAATGATCTTGAACTTGAGTAATTTTGTTTACATCATAATTCTCGAGTTTTTTAAAAATTTTCGAAAAAAATTTAGAGGTCGCTACCAAACTTTGAAAATTTTCCAAATTTTCAAAAAGGACATATATATTTTCATAAATATCTTTTTTTAACAGCAACAAAAAACATTAATATTTAAATTATGTGTGTATTATTTCTAACCTCAAATACCCATTAAAAAAATTCAGTTTTTACACACAAAAAAATCGTTGCCAAGTAACTACACTTAGAATACTATGTAGGTAAAGACCACTGCAATTGTAGTTGAAAACAAATGAAATTTCACTTAAAGAAAGGACGACTTACATTACAGTAAATTCAACTAACATTGTCATTTGTTTTTTAATGTTCAAAAAATGACTAACAATTTTAGTAAAAATAAACTACATGGTAGAAAAAAATACAGAAACATTTACTTTTTTAAATAAAAAAAAAAAAAACAACTGTAAAAAATAAATGTAAAATCATAAAACAGTCATTTGATGTGGTTTTTTTTTTTTTAATGAACTACAAGGTTAGTAAATATTTTAATTTGTTCTACAAATGACTGACATTTACATTAAAAATAAAGAAACTGTATTACAACCCAAACAACTACATATTTTTAAAGCAGAAATTCCCTGAGTGTAAGAGCATTTCAATAACAACATCTCGAAATGAAACATGTGTGCTTTAAATTAGCGGATGAGAACATTTTTAATTGAAAAATAACTTGAATAATCTTGCTCACATCATAAAAAATGTTACTAAAATAAAAAATTTACTAAATATTCTTACAAAAATACTACTAACTTTTTTTCTCAGTGTAAGTATTTTTTATGGAATTATTATGCCGAAAGAACTATTTTTTTTTTTCTACGAAAACGTTAAAATACAATTGTAAAGATCAGAAGTAACTGCCAACATTTCACACATATTCGTCATAATTTTTGTATTTAAAATGAATTCCGAAAGTGATCCCTAAAGGTTTCCAATGTTTGACCATGCCGCAAAATAAACGATCATACAACATTCTAATTTTTTTTATTTGATTGTGCATTATGTAACAAATTTGTTATATTTGTATAGGAAATATGGCAAATATTGATTTGCCACAAGAATTTGCATAATTTTTATACTTGATGCGAAATTATCAAACTTCAAAGACAGCAAAATCTGAATTTTGTAAAAGTTTCCAATGTATTGTCACTAGTGTTTCGATGTCGGTTAATTGATAAAACAGATTTCTCGATTAATCGCCTCTGTTTCTGTAAATGTCGAATCAAAACAGGTAATTTAAAACTCGAATAATTATTCGACCCGAATAATTAAAAGAGGTCGATTAACCGGTTAAATTTTTTTATATGGATTTTTAGTTTTTTTTTTTGCCAAAACTAACCTAAAAATTCTTAACTTTGGCTGAAAAAATATCGAGAAAAGCTTAGAAAAAAGAAATACTTTTAAAATAACTTGAAACTCTTTCAAAATCAAGGTAAAGCTATTCCGAAACCTTTGGGTAACTTTTTTAAGCAACTCAAAGCAAAAGCTATATCGGTCTAAGAAATAAAGATAATCAACTTTTGATTTTTGTTTTAATTCTTTAAAAATTCAAATTAATGTAAATTTTATGCTAGTTTGTTTACGTGACAGTCTCTAAACTTAATTTTTTAGTTGGTTATATTTACAACTTTCGTTATTATTTTCTTTTACTATACTTGAAAAGAAGTTGCACGGTTGCATTTGTTTTACATAAAGTCACTCAACTCTCAATTCACTTGATGAAAACAACATGTTCCACTTGAACCGATCTCAAGGAAACTGAAAATTGAAGGTTTCATTTGTTTTAAATAAAGTCACTTAACTCTCAATTTAAGTGCCACAAGAATTTGCATAATTTTTATACTTGATGCGAAATTATCAAACTTCAAAGACAGCAAAATCTGAATTTTGTAAAAGTTTCCAATGTATTGTCACTAGTGTTTCGATGTCGGTTAATTGATAAAACAGATTTCTCGATTAATCGCCTCTGTTTCTGTAAATGTCGAATCAAAACAGGTAATTTAAAACTCGAATAATTATTCGACCCGAATAATTAAAAGAGGTCGATTAACCGGTTAAATTTTTTTATATGGATTTTTAGTTTTTTTTTTTGCCAAAACTAACCTAAAAATTCTTAACTTTGGCTGAAAAAATATCGAGAAAAGCTTAGAAAAAAGAAATACTTTTAAAATAACTTGAAACTCTTTCAAAATCAAGGTAAAGCTATTCCGAAACCTTTGGGTAACTTTTTTAAGCAACTCAAAGCAAAAGCTATATCGGTCTAAGAAATAAAGATAATCAACTTTTGATTTTTGTTTTAATTCTTTAAAAATTCAAATTAATGTAAATTTTATGCTAGTTTGTTTACGTGACAGTTTAAACAATTTAGTCTCTAAAATTAATTTTGTAGTTGGTTATATTTACAACTTTCGTTATTATTTTCTTTTACTATACTTGAAAAGAAGTTGCAAGGTTGCATTTGTTTTACATAAAGTCACTCAACTCTCAATTTACTTGATGAAAACAACATGTTCCACTTGAACCGATCTCAAGGAAACTGAAAATGGAAGGTTTCATTTGCTTTAAATAAAGTCACTCAACTCTCAATTTACTTCATGAAAATGTAGGAAATCTATTTTGTAAAAAAAAGTTTTTTTAATTCTGTACAAACTCCATTTTTAAAACATGTTCCACTATAATATGAAAGGAAGGAAACTGAAAATGGAAGATATAAGTAACTAGTGTTCTACTTTGAAGAACAAACTTTTTTGTAAAAATTAAAAAAATATCATCGGTGTAGAAACAGACATTACACTCATAGAAATAAACCTGTAAATATTGCAGGAAAAATTTTAGTAGTTTTAGATTAAAAAAATGGTGTTGCAGAAAAATAAAATGTGAACAGCAAAAATAAATCAGTTAACTTTACAAAATTTAAGTTATATTCGAATCAACAAAAATTTTTTCTAAAACCTTGTAAATTGCTGATTTCAGAATGGCAAATAGAAAAAAAAAGAAAAAAAAAACTTTGAAAATTTTACATTTTTTATGATTTTTTTGTCTATTAATATTTAACAAATTTTTTGCTGATTTTAGCAGATTTATTTGCTAAAATTTAGCTGAAATATATCAAATTATTTGTAGATTCAACAGACTTGTTTTTGTCATTCTTATCTTACTAATATTAAGCACAAAAATCTGCTAATTTTAGCAGCTTTCTCTGCAACGTCATTTTTAACTAATATCCATTAGTTTTAGCAAACAATTTTACTAATTTCTTTCTATCAGTGTAGAACTAAAAAAATAAGTTTTTATACAGCCGTTCTTGAAAACTCTCATATTTGAAAACTGGTAATGCTGGCATACCCTTAGAGCTTTTTAATCGAAAAACTCAGTAAGTCTAAGCATTTAGTGACTTAAATTTCTCCTTAATAAATCTTAAAGTTTCTAAGGTATGCGCCTTTGAAAAAGCGCATGATGCTCTTAATCATCCCAAACAAACAACATCATGGTAATGTATCGCCATAGGGCTTCTCGCATTACATTACAACTTACTTCACTGATGAATTTTACGGGCGATGAGCCTAAAAGTGATGGGTGGACTCATTACCTTGTAGGAGGTAAAGTAACTGGTTACTTATATGGTTACATGGTGGGAAAAGGTAATGTGTCTATGAATAGATTTTCATAAAAAAAAATGCATAAAAAATTTTTTTTACAGATATTTTTTTTTAATCAAATAAATGACGTGGTCATGCTGGGATTCGAACCTAGGGTCTCTGATATTCAACAATTAGTTAGGTGAGAACTCTAACAACTGAGCTATCGATACAAATAATATTTTATTGCTTAAAATGTAAATGATTTGTGTTGTGCTTCGTGTTTTCGTTCGTCATATCATATATATACACCTTTCCCTCATGCTTACAAAAAATCACAAGGTAATGTGTCTATAAACAGATTTTCAAAAATATATATTAATACTTACTTTACGTTTATAATTCATGCATTATGTAATTGATGATCGGTAAGTCATTATTTTATGTTTTGAAGTAATGTAAAATATAATAAGGTATCATTACAAGGTAATCCATGAGTGTTCAATTATCGCTAACTCATTACTTCTTGTTGGAAAATAATGATACAGGTAAGGAGCACATTACTTTATCGCACCCATTACCAAAGTTTAGCTGGGTACTTAGAAAATCTATTAAAAAAATACAAATCAAATTTTAACATATACCCTTATTACACTAAAGAAAACTTTTAAGTGCAATTTTTAGCTACTTCTGCTTAATATTTAGTAAATTTGGTAGTTGGACAATTTTAAAACGATTGTAGTTAAAAAAAAAAAAATTTCATTTTTTTTAAAAGTATTTTCAGTATAGACTTTAAATTATTAATTCACTTCTTGCAGAGAACCAACGGACCGCGATCTTCTATTTGACGTATTTTTAATTGATACCTCCAATCATGTTTTGGACGACATTCATGTAAATTTTTTAAACTGCTTCCAATTTTTTCATTAATTCTTCAGTGCATTTGACTTCCTAACCATATTCATACAGTTTTTGGTATAAAAGACCCCAAAAGTCCCCAATTGGACTGCTTTTGGGACGTTTGGAGTATTTGCGTATTTGGGTACAAAAGGTATGTTTTTTTAACATTAGCCATTCTAACGACTTTTTATCATATTGACAGCTTGCTAAATTTAGCCAAAATAATATGTCGTGTTTAGAGTGTCTATCTCTGATAAATTTTTCCAGTTTTACTAAAGATTTACTAATGAACACCTCCGCGTTTACAGCGGAATGTTCCGGCCAACTTTCGATTTGAAGCCCCAATTTGATTAACTGCCTATTTTTGTAATTTTACAATCTCAGCTGGGGTAATTTTTTTTTTTGGAGTCCTTCTTTTTTATCCCGGTTGATGCCACTCCATTTTCAAACCGTTTGTATATGGCTTATATTGTGCTACGTGGTACTTGCTCCTTAAAGAAATGCTGTAACACTTTGTTTTTAGGATACCGTCCAAGCATGTCATACGAGTGCGGATCAATAAGTTGTGACTTTTCGAAATTCCCTCGTAATTATATGATATGCAACACTGCTCCCATCAAGTACCCACTGTTAATAGACTACAGTCAAATTTTGATCAAGAGCCGTCGTTTACTTTGCATTTAACAGCTGTTCAAAACATACAATCTCGAGGATTTTTTTAACAATGAAAAAAGGGAATTTCGAGTGCTCATTAAATATTATTTTTTGCGAAAAAAAACGGTCAATCAAACCAAGGAAAAGCTTGATAAATACTATGGGGACTATTCACCATCGATTTAAGTGGTAAAAAGGTGGTTTACTGACTTTCGTTGTGGTCGCACAAGTACAGATGACGCTGAACGTTCTGAACGGCCAATTGAGGTCAATACAACCGAAAATGTTTAAAAAAATCCACGATATGGTGTTGGGTGATCGAAGAGTAAAATTGAGTAAGATTGCTGATGCCATAGGCATTTCATATGGCAGTGTAGTTTCGATTTTAAATGATCAGTTGGGTTTAAGAAAGCTGTCTGCAAGATGGGTGCCGCGTTTGCTCTCAATTGATCATAAACGTAATCATGCGACAACTTCAAAGGATTGTTTGGGATTGTTTAACCGCAATTCGAATGAATTTTTGAGGTGTTTTGTAACTGTGGATAAAACACGGATCCATTACAACAATCCGGAGACCAAGCAGAAGTCTAAACAATGGGTCTCTCTGGGTGAACCGGCTCCCAAGAAGGCCAAGGTAAGTTTGTCGGCCAATAAGGTGATGGCAACAGTTTTTTGGGATGCACGCGGGATAATTCACATCGATTACCTTTAAAATGGAAAAACAATAAACGGCGAATAATATGCCAACTTATTGAACAGATTTAACGAGAATTTAAGAAAAAACGACCCTATATTTCCATCAAGATAATGCACGGGTGCACACGTGTGCATTCTCAATGGTAAAATTCCATGAATTAGGCTTCGAATTGGTACCTCATCCGCCATATTCTCCGGATTTAGCCCCCAGTGCCTATTTCCTATTTCCAAACCTAAAGAAATGGCTCGGTGGAAAGATATTTAGCTCTAACGATGAAATTATTGATCAACCAAATGCCTATTTTGTGGACCTCGAAAAATCCTATTTTTTGGATGGGATACGAAAATTGGAGAAACGTTGGATTAAGTGTATAGCTCAAGAGATTATGTTGAAAATAAATTTTTTTTTTTTTTTTTAAAAAAACTGTGTTTCATTCAAAAAGTCACGGACTTATTGATCCGCCCTCGTAGACAGTTTTTCTTAAACCAATTTTTCTTAAACAATTTCATTTTGAATTTTTCACTTTTGAATATTTGCAACAATTCTTATAATATAAGATTTTATTGGCATGTATTTTGAACAAAAACATGCGTATGAATTTTGAATATTGTCCATTTACTCATTCGGCCTAGGTTATGTATATGCGGTAAATAAAAAATTTATCAATACTCAATTTTTTGACAGTTGTTTACTTCTGCTGGACACTTTGTTTTTGGGATTTTATACTTCTGTTCGAGCGAGGCATTCGTTTATAGAAATATATTTACATTTTTTTTTTCTCTGGTATAGTGATTTTGTACTGTGGTATCAGCAAAACTTCATTGTCATTGTCGAAACATATATCGGAAACTATAGTGTTAAAAATTTCATGAAATAAGAAATATATTAACAAAAATATTTAAGTATTTCATGAATATATATTTTTGTATATAAAGACAAAAATATTAATATTTAAATAATGTCCAAGAGACTGCAGAAATATTTTTGCAATGAAATGATTTACGCTACAGAGAATGCAAAAATTAAAAATATAAGTAAACTCATTAGTTGTGCGAAAGTCTTTTCCATTATTTATTTTATTTAAATAAAAAAATATTTATTACCACTTAAGTGAGCAATAAAAATTATAGTAAAGATGGTATTATGCATCATTTACAATAAAGAAGTGTAATATTAAAAAATACAAAAAAATATATTTTAAATGGGAAAGGAAAAGGAAATATATAAACTTTACTTAACAGAGTATTACATTATATCTTTTAAATTCTGTTAAATTTTAAGGGATTTTATTTAATAACATCGAAAAATGTAAAAATATGATTTGAAACGCTACAAACTTTTTTTGTAAAACTTTTCCTTTAATGTAAATTTTTTTTGTATTATAAATTCCACCGAAGAACACAAAAAAACTTAAGTTCTGTAATAATATCTTTCAATTATCTTTATATCAACAATATATAAGTAATTTCAAAAATTTTCGACACCTATTAAAACTGACTGTAGATCCTTCTTATTTTCAACGTTTTTTTTTTTTTTTAATTGAGAAAAACAATGGACAAGGTTAGTTGAACTAACTACAGTTCAAAGTGATGACATACAAAGTTTTACGTTGAAAAGTCATCACCAGGGCAACCATAAATATGATGTATCATGTTTTTTCCTATGCGTCGTATTGAAAAACGAATAAGTGATTTATTCGTTTCACAATAATTGACGAATTCTGGCATCGATTTGTTAGAGCATAGTTTTGCAAATATTGCTCTAATTAACATATTTTTAAATATTTTTGAATATTTTTATCTTAAGAGCATATTTTTAATAAAAAAATCTTATTTTTTCTTTTTTTCGGTAAATAAAATTTTTTGACAGTTATATTAGTTTTTTGTTTTTATATACATCGAGATTATTTTTATGTTATTTTCAATTTATAACGAGCTTTCAACCTCCGTATATTTACAAAAATAAAGCAAATCAAACATATTAGCTAGGTTGATACTAGTATTTCGATCTGGCTAAAGATCTCATCAGAACCCGAAGCCATTCTTAGAGCCTCTATAATAGGCAGAACTTTAACAAAAAACCTATTAATAATCAATTTTGCTCCATTCTTGTCTTCTTAGTAATCTAGCACGTGGTCAAGTCTTTTCCTAACAAGCATCATGACGTTACTAAGCTTTTAAGACCAAAAATGTTCTATTTATATAAAAAAATTTTAGTCTGTACTCTGGCTCAAGTAATATTTTTTACAGTTATATTAGTTTTTTGTTTTTATATACATCGAGATTATTTTTATGTTATTTTGAATTTATAATGAGCTTTCAACCTCCGTATATTTACAAAAATAAAGCAAATCAAACATATTAGCTTGGTTGATACTAGTATTTCGATCTGGCTAAAGATCTCATCAGAACACAAAGTTTTAGAAAAGTTAGAGCCTCCATAATAGGCAGAACTTTAACAAAAAACCTATTAATAATATTAATAATTTTTTGAATTTTTTAACTCTATATTTTCTGCGGTTTCCAACATCAATATCGGATATACAATATATTTGTTTCCTGTTCTGTTTTTCAGTTTCTTGTTTTAAGAATATACAGATTTTGCTATAATTAATCTTTAATATTATTTTTAATTTATAACGAGCTTCCAACCTCCGTATATTTACAAAAATAAAGCAAATCAAACATATTAGCTAGGTTGATACTAGTATTTCGATCTGGCTGAAGATCTTATCAGAACCCGAAGTTTTAGAAAAGTTAGAGCCTCCATAAGAGGCAGAACTTTAACAAAAAACCTATTAAGCACTTTAACAAAAAACCTAACAAGAATCATGATGTTACTAAACATTGGAGACCAAAAATTTTCTATTTATATAAACAAATTTTTGGTTTTTACTCTGGCTCAAGTAATATTTTTTTACAGTTTTGTTTGTTTTTTGTTTTTATATACATCGAGATTACTTTTAATTTATAACGATCTTCCAACCGCGTGTATTTACAAAAATAAAGCAAATCAAATATATTAGCCAGGTTGATACATTATTTCCGTATCGTTGTTTGGTTAAAAATTGTATGGTGGTTTACAACTGAAACTAAAATTTTCCTAGTTTTAAACTTTCTCAGTTTTTTTCCATAGGGTTTTTGTGCAGTTTAATTGAAAAGAGTTTTGAGAGCACTATTTATAATGTTTGAGCTATATCCAATAACGGGATTTTGCGTCTGACACTAACAGTTATATTTGAAATTGAGTAGCGTGTTGCGTGAACTGAGTTCCTTTGTAAACAACATCTTTGCGTCAAAAAGCCATTTTAAAAATTTTAGAAGCAAACATTTTATGAACTTTTTAAAAATGTTGCAAAGTTTAACAATTTTTTCCCATTTTTTTTTATAAAAAATACGACTTCAGCACATAGTTTGGTATTAAGAGTGAATCTTCACGACGAACTAAATTGAGAAAGTGAAAAAAAGTTACATTGTTGTTATTCCTACACTGATAGAAATAAATTTGTAAAAATAAATTACTAAAAAAAAGTTACAACTGACGTTGAGGAAAAAACTGCTACAAATAGCATTTGTTGCTAAATATTATTAATACAAGCAAAAATAAATCTGTTGAATCTACAGATATTTATATATATTTGAGTTAAATTTTAGTTAATTGCTAAAATCAGATAAAATTTTGCTAAATATTAGTATACAAAACATCATAAAAAATGAGAAATTTTTAAAGTTTTTTTTTATTTTATTTTTTAATGCGAAGAAATATCTGCCCTTCTGCAATCTACAATTGTTTGGCAAAAATTTTTGCTGATTATCACATGTAGAATATGCTGTTAATCACATTCTACACCTAAAAAAAAAAGTTAACAAAGTCAGTAAAAATTTTGCTGACTCAGCAAAATTTTAGTCAGGAGGGTGCTTGCAAAAACGATGCTAATGTCAGCAAAATCATCTCGCTGATTTTCAGCAAATCAGCTCTCCGATTTTCAGCAACAAAATTACACTAGATTCAGCTTAAATTTTGCTAACAATAAGTGGATTGGAAATGCTATCTTTTAAAGGAACGCAAATGCGGAGATAATTATAGAAACGAAACGAAAAAAATAACAAAATATGACATATAAACCCTTTTTTCGCAATACGAAAAATTAACCATAAAAATTAAAGAAAAAGGAAACATAAAAATCTACCTAAGATGTGTGACTTTATCTTTCGATTTAGTCTGTCTACCTGTTTGTTTATTTTTTTTTAATTTGACCACACTAAATTAATAATCTCCATAAACATTTAGTTTATAAAAATACATTTAATCTTTATTAAATTTAAATATTTTATTTTGTCTTTTGTGGTGTAATGGTTAGCGCGTTGGACTGTTACACAGATGGTCCCGGGTTTGATTCCCGGTGACGACAACATCAATTTAGAAAAATAATATGTATGAGTTTTCTATCACTTATATGTATCGCTGTGCCCATCTTCGGTGTTCCCATAGCACTTAACCCCACCGAAGTAAAATAAATTCGCCAACTCTACATCAGGTGGCGAGCAACAACTGTTCTAAGACTTATCTACTCGCGCAATTACAGTGTTGCCATGTTTGAAGCCCTTCATCTTTCACCACCTTTCATCTCTCCACTATCCCCTTTCCAAAGAAAGCAACACATTAATTAATAGGAAGAATTTCCTGAGTGTTGCTTCTCTTTTTAGAAAAAAAAGGAAAAAAAAATTACTTATACAAGTCGGAGATAACGAAAAATCTAAGTTGAATTAATCCACAATTTTGTTTTGTGTATGAAAAACAGATACAAAAATCTTCCATGGTTGATTTTTTTTATGTCTTACAAGAGTTGTACTTTTTAGTATAATTTTATTCGTCACTACTACATATTGACGTGCCAAGACATCATCTCATTCTGCGTATATCTTTCAATCTAGTTGTCGTCCACACTGTTAATGTGCTAATCAGTACAATTTATTTATCAAAATAAATTAGTAAAACATTAGTAAAATATTAGCAAAACATTAGGTCAAAACAGTTAAGTACTGTATAACTAAAAGTTTAGCTGAAAACATAATTTTAGCAAAAAAATTTGCTGAAAAATTGAATAGAAGATTTACAAGACGCTTTACTAACTTTTCTACTAACTTATTTTTTGAGTGCAGTTTGAGCCCCTTATAATTTTGTTCGAACTCACAAGTAGTAACTTAACCGTTTTTGTAAAAACATAGCACTATAAAAAATTAAAAGTTTTATGTTTCATAACCTCATTTTTTCTATAAAATCCATCTCAAAAAAGTTGCAAAAGTAAAAAAGGTTTTTGTTAGAACTCTCTAATTACCATGTTTCTGGATTTTTAAATATTATTATTCTCAGTAATGTTGCAAATAACAGCCCTTCGTTAAAATCTTTAAGAAACCTGTTATTCCACTCGGCTACGAAACTTGCGCTGAATTCATCACTGAACTCATGATATATAAAATGATTGATTTTTTTAAATAACATCTTCAATAAATCCTTCTTTATTAACTTACTTAAAAAACAGTTTTTATTTGGAATTTTATGCAAAGCACAATGTTAATACAAACAGATAATGCAGCTTAAACTTGTATACTAAAAATTAAACTTTGTAATGTTACTCGTAGTTAGCAAAAAAAAACCATGTCAAATGTCAAAAAATAGACAGCGAAAAAATTAACAAATTTTCCAATATAATGTCATTAATAGCAAACGCTTGAAAGAAAAAAGATTCTAACATACTGAACCATCATGAAAACTATTAAATCTAAAGACAGAATTAAATCGACTGACTACAATTCATCTCAATAAAAATCTAAATCATATAAAGTGTTAATATATTGACAGATTGCAGTCTTTCGTCTCGATTGTGTTTTCATACGTTGCTACCAAAAGCCAAAAGAAAAACATCAACACAGAAATGTAAACAGAAGTCAATTGATTGACCAAATAGCAACAAAGTGAGCAACATCGGGATGCAGTAGCACACAGTGGAAAAGACTACCAATCTAGCACACAAAAATTAATAACGTCTAAACTGCGAGTTCCATCTAAATAAAACTTGTGGAAAACTACTGAAAAGGATAACGGCGTCCAGAAAAATTTCCTCGTTATCATTGTGGAGCAACGCAGGATGCACCACGGAGTGCCAAAGTATCCCCTTTTTGCAAAAAAATGTGTTCGTTGACGGATTTTTATATTTTTTTACTATTTGTAATCTTGAGTAATGTATAAAGAAATACCACATCAACATGCAATCTTATATAACCTCAAAGAAACTCCTATTTTTTGAAAAACTATCTCTACTCCAAAACTGATTTCTCAGAAGTCTTTGGCAATAAATATGTTTGGTTTTTTGATACATTTTATATAAGATGCCTTTAATCATTGTAAGTGAATTTTATAGCTTTCCCACCGACACATGCATTTTGGGGTACCGTGAAATAACTCCCAAATGAAATAACTCCCAAAAAAAAAATAAAATAACTCCCAAAAATTGTCCATATAAATTGGGATTTATTTCACTATGAAATAACTCACAATGCGATAGGACTTATTTCACAATCTTCTGTTAGAAATTATTTCGTTATGAAATAACTCCCAAATTAAATAATTCCCAACCAGGTTTTGTTGGGAGTTATTTCACTCCTTTTTGGCATTGGGAGTTATTTCACTTTTGTTGGGACTTATTTCATTTTGATTTTTAAATATGATTTTATCGTTGGGAGTTATTTTATTTTTGTTGGGAGTTATTTCATTTCTATTAAAATTACATTTTGGTAAATTTTATGCATTTGTAACGGTTCTTAAAATTGTCGTAAAGTAAATAATAGCAATACAATGAGTTATTTTACCAAAAGGAACGCAGTTCCTGCTAGAATTTTGGTAATTTTGATGGCATGTCATAACGTCCAATGACATAAAGTCCATGGACGTTATGTCACTCGAAAAGTGCCATAATGTCCATGGACTTTATGACACTCTGCAATGTGACATTATGTCCACAAATGGAATGACATAAAGTCCATGGACATTATGCCACTTTTTGGGTGACATAAGGTCCATGGACATTATACTCCAGTGTGGAAACAGATCAGTAATTTTGAAATTTCTTTTGTGTCGCACGCAGAAAAAACTTTATTTCGCGAAGCCGCCTGCCGCGTTCTACGGAGGAATCCGTTGAAATCTTATATTTTTAATACATCAAGTAATTTTTTAAAAACAAGTGTTTCTGTGTGGCGGCCTTCGTCCGCTCTTAGGGGTTTTTTTCCTCCGTAGAACGTGACAGGCGGCTTCGCGAAATAAAGTTTTTTCTGCGTGCGATTATACGATTTATAAATTTAGTTTTATTTTGTGATATACTACTAAAGAATCTTTAAAAAAAATTGTATTGATATACTTAATATTATTAATCTTTTTATTTTAAAAAGTCTAAACGCTATGCCACATTTGAAAGTGACATAATGTCCAAAATTGTCAAATTCCAAATTGTCATAAAGTCCATGGACATTATTACACTTTTCGAGTGACATAACGTCCATGTACATTATGTCATTGGACGTTATGACATGCCACCTCTGAAAAGCGGTGCGTACGTTTCGCGTAATGCGGCGCCACCGTGGTTCGCGTCCTATAGGCGCGGCCACGGCCGCGAATCGCAGAATTCGATATTTTTGAATTCGGAATTATTTCATTTTTTTTTGGGCTTTTTTCATTGGGAGTTGTTTCATTCTTTGTTGGGAGTTATTTAATTACTATGAAATAACTCCCAAATGTTGGGGCTTATTTCATTTTTTCTTTGGAGGTTATTTCATTTATTAAAATTTTGGGACTTATTTCATTGGGAGTTATTTCATTGGTTATTATTTACATGTATGCTATTAACACGGAAAAAATCAAATCCCGAAAGCCGATTGCGTAGTTGGGCGTTGTGGTGTAATGGTTACCGCGTTGAACTGCTACACAGATGATCGCGGGTTCGATTAATGGTGACGACAACAACAGTTTAGAAAAATAATATATATGTGTTTTTTTTTCTATCCCTCATGTGTATCACAGCGCCCGGTGTTCCTACAGCATCTAACCCAATCGAAGTAAAATAATGAATCAGGGCTATGAATTAAAAAGCTTCAATAACTTCGCCAGCTCTCCATTAGCCGGCGAGCAACAACTGTTCTAAGACTTATCATCTCGCGCAATTTAGTGTTGCCATGTTTGACGCCCTTTATCTTTCCCTAACTTTCACCTCTCTATAACTATTCTTAAAAAGAAAGCAACATATTAATTAATAGGAAGAATTTCCTGAGTGTGGCTTTTCTTTAAAAAAAAAAAATAAAAAAAATCGTGTGACGCAGTCCTATTTTAATAATTTTTGTTTTTGCGTGTTAATGGAACAAATGCAGTATAATATGCATACATTTTGAAATATTATTATATAAGATATATCAACACTTTTATTGCCAACGAATTCTAGAAACCCAGTTTTGGAGAAAAGATAATTTTTTAAAAAGAGGAGAACCTGTTAGGTTATATAAGATTGCAACTGTAAAAGATGTAAACCACGTTAGTATGCTATTTATTTAAATATTTTTCAAGACAACAAATGATAAAAAAAAAAATAGAAAACCATCAAAGAACACGAAAGGTACACGCCTTCAAACATTCTTTTTTTTTCGCAAAAAGCGGGTACTTTTGCGCTCTGTGGTGACTAATGTGTTTCTTTACCATGACCTTGAACACATTTTTGTGGAAGCCGTGATCCTTCTGAGTAATCTTCAATTATCTAAACAGAAGTTTAGATGTAATTAATTTTTTGTGCTAGATTGATATTTTTTCCCACTGTACAGCAGCAGCAACAACAAAAGTATCACTTCATACTAACAACAACAAGACTACTTTTTTATCTGTTCTCTGTACAATATGCAATTTAAGCATTACAGTAGCATTAGTGATGAATAGCAGTTTTTATGCAATCCGAACGAAGTAGATGAAGATAGTAGAAAATACAGCAGCAACATCAACAACAAAAAAAAAAGGACATTCCATTCTATACAATTGATTAAAGATGAGCTTTAGCATGATGTTTGTTGGAATGCAAAAAAATCAGCAAAGAAAAAACAAGGATGCTGCTGTAGAAAAAGACACTGATCTCAGTTTTCATTCATTGTTTATTTAGTTATGTAATCTAAACAATTAGTGTTTGAAGGAAAAACAATAAAATACTAACACTACTATATAAAAAGGATAGATGCATTCTATACAGGAATAGTATGAAAATACATTTGAAAAAAAAAATGGTGTATGAATTTTCAATTTATAAAATTTTTAGACATATTTTGTATTATGATTGATTACATTTTATATTGATAAAACACAAAGAGCTCATGTTATGATGAAAAAATATTGATTTTGATTCAGGAGAATTAGGAATCATAAAAAATCATATTATGAAATTCATGAGATTTCGAATAAGAAATGGCCAAGGGTCTTCATATTTGATTAATTTTTTGTACACCCATAAGTACACTCAAAAAAAAAGATAGTAAAGTTAGCAAAAAATTTTGCAGAATCGGCCAAATTATAGTCAGGAGGGTGCATGCAAAAAAAAAAATGGCTAATGTCGGAAAAATATTTTGCTTAAAATCAGTGAGCTGATTTGTCGACAAGGAAAAGGAAACATAAAAAATTACCCAAGATGTGTGTCATTGTCGTTCGCTTTAGTCGGTCTACCTGAACGTATATTTCTTTGACCATACTATATGAATATTACTACACACAGATAAATGAAGTGCCAACCGAATTGAAAAGTGTATTTTAATAGTAACAACATAAAAATTCAGTTAGTTTAACGATATTTACATTAGATTCCAGAATGTTTTGAGTGTTGCAACTAACATTCAGTTGAATTAACCTCGTCTCTACTAAATCTTGACATGCCGCGCCATCTTCATTTTGCGTATATTTTACAATATGGTTGTTGTCCACACTATTAATGTGCTTATCAGCAAAATAAATTAGTAAAACATTATTAAAATATCAGTAAGACATTATTAAAATATTAGTAAAACATCAGTTCAAATCAGTTAAGTGCTGATAAGTATAACTAAAATTTTAGCAGAAAAACAATTTCAGCATTAAAAATTAGCTGAAAAATAGTATACTTGATTTACAAGACGTTTTACTAGCTTTTCAGCTAACTAATTTTTTGGAGTGCAGCAAATGTACAACTTAATATGTTCCAATTCTAAACTTTCATTCCAATATATTACTTTGTTATTGTTCTTAAAAGATGTATTTGTAAAAACTTAAAAATATCAGCGACCGAAAATAACAGTTATTTTTAAATAAATATTTAAACAAAAAAACCATATAGAGGCAAATGTCGGAGAACTGATTCAAGTATACCATATTCATAATTATGGAGAAGTCTTTCATAAAATGCTCTACTTTTTAAAATTTAGATTTTTATTTTTCGAGCAAATATAAAAGTTGACTTTGACTTTTGTGTTTTGAGCAAAAATAAAAGTTATTTTTTGACTTTTATTTTTTTTTTTTTGACAAAAATAAAAGTTTTTTTCTTGTTTAAATTAGATTTTGATTAAATATTTAATTAATTTTTCATTAAAGCAAATTTTTAAAACATTTAAAGAAAACAATTATAAAGTTGCTTGAAAAAAATCATATATCAAAGCTTTAGGAAAATCTATATTGATAAGTTCTTACTACATAAAAATAACTTTTATTTAAAAACAAATTTATACATTTATGATTTTACATTAAATTTTTTACAGTTGTTTTTTTTTTTTGTTATTTAAAAAAAATAAAAATATTAGTGTTTGTGTACTAACATATGTGGTTCATTTTTTGAACATTAAAAAACAAATGGCAATGTTAGTTCAATTTACTGAAATGTAAGTCGTCCTTTCTTTAAGTGAAATTTCAATTGTTTTTAACTACATTTGCAGTGGGGTTTACCTACATAGTATTCTAAGTGTAGTTACTTTTAACCGTTTAAAAACAACTAACCAATATAGTAAAAATATCTAACAATATCGTAAAAATAACTGCCAATTTTTTACTACCAACATTTGAAACAACTGAAAAAATTGGCCAAAGCTATTTTTTTAGCAGTTATTTTTTTTTTTGGTGTTTTATGGTGGTTTATAATGAAAAAATGTTTTCTCTTTCGATTACAACAAAAAATTATATTTGGTGTAGGGCATCATAAAGTCGGCATAGCCTTTATGGTCTCTCATATTTGGCAAATATTTTATAATCGTTTTAACTTCTTTCTATCAGTGTATATATAGAAAATGTTCAACAACTATTTCGAATTAATTATTTTAGTTAAAAGGGATGCTAAATGAAATTAAAATAACATGAAATTGTAGTTTTTCTTAAAGGAATGGCAAGGAAGTTTTTCTTTAACATTTTCCAATTAAAAAATAAGTTAACTACAATTAGTTGTTTTGGATTTTTCTTCAGGATCTAAATTTGCAGTAGAATTTCAACAAACATCACGTGATGGTGATTTTCCTTTCACGATAGTCCTCTTATTGTAATTCCCTTGGCAACATCTTCATCATCATTGTTCTATATATCCTGTAATCACTTGCACTAAACTGAGATTTATCAATTAAACTGTGATTTTAAAAACTTTCACATTTTAGTTAAATAACTGCACATGCAATGTTAGTTTTTAGTTGATTTCAGTTTTCTCTTCTTTTAATATGATTTCGTTAAATTTGTCTTTTACGTTGTAATCGTGATCTTTTAGTGTTGGTTGGTTGTTTGGTTGAATGCTTGAATGCATGCTGATATTAGGAGCGACAATTTTCCACTTTAATGACATCGTTTAACTTTAGCTTAATGTTCACTCATGCAGGCTTTATGTTGCAACCGTTTGTTGTTGCTATTGCACCTACATATGCAGTAGTTTCTTGTTGCATCATGTTCTGCAGATATTGAATAGTTTCTTTTTGTTGATTTTATTATCGACAGTTGTCTCGTGTGTCTAATGTTTATTAGCTTACTTACTTAACATTGCACACTTTAACTCATTATTGACACAGAGTTCCTTTTTAGACCCATTACTTTTAAAGGGCGGTTGTTTTTTTACTGGATAGCGACAATGAAGTGGTTTAAAAGCACAAGTTTGATATAATTTTTATTAAAACAAAAAATTATGTTTTTTCGACCTTTAATTGTGCAATGAAAATAAAAATTATTCAAGTTCGAGGTCATACTCTATATTTCTTTATTTGGATATTGTCCTTAAAAATAATCTATAGAGTTTTTGTTTTCAAATTTTTTTATTTTTTTTTATTTTATTAATTAATAATCATATAATTACAAATTATATACTATTACCCTAACCGAGCACTAGCTACTATGGCCTTCGGAGCGTTGTAGCGAAAACAGACCAGTGCCTCTGGTGGGAATCGAACCCACGACCCCCGCACTGATAAGCCAGCTCGCTACCAACCAGCCTAACGGGGCGCACACTGTTTACAAATTTATTAATTGACTACTCTAAGGAATGTGTTGATACATTTATTTCGGGAATTTTCTAGGTTCCCATCATCAGAAAACGTTTTGAAAGAAGTGACAATCACATGCAAAACAGCAAACATTCATATAAACTAGTTTTCGCACTAAATGAGAACTTATATATGAGCTCGAAGTTAAAGATTATCGCTTTTTGTGTTTTTGTTCCTCCTTTTTATTTTCACACTTGTTTTGTATATATAATATATATAATATTCTCCTTATAATTTTATATAGCATTATATGTATGGTAAAGCTCAATATTAAATGAACTTATCTGCAAGTTAAGACTTTATTACATGTGACTTCACATATAACCATATTAATTTTATAACGAAATCATATGCAAGTGATTTATTTTACATAATTTGAAATAAAAAATGTGTACATTTTATAAGCCAATAGTACTCAGTTATATGTTTTTGAAATACTTGATTTGTTCTTGATAATTTTTGATCTTTTCGTTGTTTCATTTGAAAAAATGTTGATATTTTGTTGATTTCTAGAAATTTTAATTTTAAACTTAAATTCATTTAAGCATAACTTCAAGTTACAAAAAGCATACCTACTATCGGCTAAAATTTTATAAAAACAGATATATTTATATCTAATTAGATATAATTTAATGTCCCGGATATATACAAATCTCGGATAAATTTTTATTAAATTATATATAATGTGATATATTAAGATTCATTTTTCGAATCAATTAGTATGTGCTTATATATGGGAATTTATCAAATCAGCTTTAATTTTATTAGTCTCGATATTAAAGTTTTTACCCGGTAATTCTGCAAAGTAGACACTTTGCTTTAGTGCATTTTGAAGCAATACGTATCCAGGAAGAAACTATGGCACTAAATCCAAATGCCTTGACAACGTTTAAAAAAGGTGCTTATCCAGTACATGTTTTGCAAAAATTTCTACGGTTTTCTTAAAGAAGCACTGGCACAGCACCATAATCGAATGCTTTGACAACTTTTGAAATAGGTAATATGTCAGTACTTAGTTCACAAAACATTCCACAGTTTTTTAATATGAGCACTGGTAAGGTACCAAAATCGGACGCCTTAAGAATGATTTGAAATGATGTTTAACATTTTTATGAATACCGCACACAAAAATAAAAAAAACCCCCATTTCAATCATGAAAACCACCGATTCAATAACTTTAATTGTTGAAATTCCGCCAACAACGAAAACTGCTACTTCAGTTAGAAATTGATAGCTCTTTGATTGAATTATTTTTCAATTAAATAATAACGTATTGATTAAAAAGTGATCAATATTGCATAGCTTGTCAATAAGCAAAAAATAATTAAATAAAGTGATGTTGCCATGCCAAATGTTTTTTATAAGTTGAATTTTATAACAATGAATTAAACCGGCATGTAATTCCCATTTAGTTAGCAGATTTATTTATACTTATGTGAACAAAATCACACAGAAATTATTTTTTTTTTACTGAAACGTAGGAAGTATGGCAACATTTTTTTTGGATTTTATTTTTTGCACAAATTAGTTTAGTTTATTTTTGCACAAATTAATTTATTTTTAATTTATTTTTAGCATTTTTTGTTTAAAAGAAGTGGCTACATTTTTATTAACAAAATTTAACTTCAGAAATTGCATTATCAATTTTATGATAATGTTCTAAAATAAATTAATATTGAGATTTAAACCACTGAGCCTACTAAGGAGGCTCTAGCTTTTCTAAAACTTCGGGTTCTGATGAGATATTAAGCCAGATCGAAATACTAGTATCAACCTAGCTAATATGTTTGATTTTCTTTTTTTTTTGTAAATATACGGAGGTTGAAAGCTCGTTATAAATTGAAAATAACATAAAAATAATCTCGATGTATATAAAAAAAAAAACTAATATAACTGTAAAAAATATTACTTCAGCCAGAGTAAACACTAAAATTTTTTTATATAAATAGAACATGTTTGGCCTTCAAAGCTTAGTAACGTCAAGAATGGAGCAAAATTGATGATAAATAGGTTTTTTGTTAAAGTTCAGCCTATTATGGAGGCTCTAGCTTTTCTAAAACTTCGGGTTCAGATGAGATCTTTAGCCAGATCGAAATACTAGTATCAACCTAGCTAACATGTTTGATTTGCTTTATTTTGTAAATATACGGAGGTTGAAAGCTCGTTATAAATTGAAAATAACATAAAAGTAATCTCGATGTATATAAAAACAAAAAACTAATATAACTGCATTAAATGATTTAATTTAATAAAGTAATAAACCTAATGAGAATTAATAAAAACTTATTAAAATAAATTTAAAATATTTATTACTAATACATAAACATTTATAAAAAACAACTATATACATAAATGTTACAAAAATTAACAACAATATGTTTTGAGTATACATAATGTCAAGAAAGTTCCGAATTTGAGAAAATATTTTATTGATCCAATTAATTTTTAATTGACTGCTTTTAAAATTTTCAACAAATCGATTTAATTGAAAAAAGTAGGGAAATATTTTTTCTGCGGTTAATGTTTAAATGAGTAAGATATTAAAAAAATATATATCTAAACCTGCCAATATTCAGTCACGCCTATTCCGCTCAATTAGTAGTAAATTTCCAAAGTTTGTTACATTTATTTATTTGACATTGGTACGATTTACTTTTTCCTGCAGCGGAACAAGTTGGTATGGAATGCATTATATTATTATCTTCCTTTTTTATTTTTCCATATCTTTTTTAAACTGACAATTACTTTCGTTTCTTTTATTCTGCCGTCTGTTTATATATTTTTGTAGAATCTTATTTTCTATCTGAAAAAGTGTTTTTTTTTTTATAAATATTTTCTTTTCATTCGCTTTTGCGAAAAGTTTTAATTAATTTTCTTTTAATATGTGTCGCGCGTTAAGAAAAGTTATGTGCTATTTTTTCTTCTTTCGTTATCTCTGCTAACAAATTAAAGTTCACATATGAAGTTTGAGTTCTTGGTAGTTTTTCTTAAGCATTTTTATTTTTTTTAATATAAAAGTCAGGCATTATGACAACAAGATACGTTTTTCAAAAAACCAAGTTAAATGATTTGAAGATGTATTTTTTTTTTATTAAGAAGGATTTCTCAGAGCTTATATTGCAAGGAAATGAAATAGAGTTTAAGAATTTAAGAAACTTTATCAATTTAGTTAAAAGAAATTTACATATGTGGTCTTTAACTACAGAAAATAAGGAATTTAACAGAAAAACACATATTGAATAAAGATGTAAAATATGATTGGGGTACACACCTGTAATATGTCAACTACATTGCATACAAACCTACCGTTGACGTGTCCTTGTAATAGTAGAAGTCATAGTTTTTTCAAACTCACATCACATATTCATAAACTGTCCTCCCAGGAACACAGTTAAAGAAACCTAAAAATCTACAAACATAAATACACTAAAAGCAGGTTTACATTATAGAATTTTTGAAAAGATTTTACGAACTATCCATACATAATTCATATAAAATTCTATCCAAATTCTTTCAATGTAAACATATTCATTTTATAGTACAAACATATTGATGTTGACAATATTACCCTTACAATCGCACTCATTCTAGGTACACAGAAAAAAATGTTTGAATTTTAATTAAAGATTTAGAAAATGATTTAGAAAATGATTTAGAAGTAATATTTTAATCTATATACAACAAATTTGAGAAATATTTTTTTAAATCTCAACATAATCTCCGTTTAGCTCGATACAATTTTCTCAGCCATATTCAATAACTTCGATATCCTGTTTATAGTAAAAACTGTCTAGCTCCTTAAAATGGCCATCAACTGCAGACTCCGCCTCTTCATTGCTGGCTAATCTTTCACCACCGAGCTATTTTTTCAAGATTGGAAATAGAAAATAATCCGATGATGAAGCAATTCAAACTTTAATTCATTGATTTTGGCCATCGCAATAATGGTTCATTGTCTTGATGAAGAACACTTTATTTTTCACCAAATAGTGCATTTTTTTCTTAATTTCATCACTCAAACGCTGCAATAAGTTAGCATAAGTTGATTGTTTTTCCTATTTGAAGATTATCAAACCGAAATATAGAGAGCGTATTTCAAAAAAAAAAACAGACTCCATGACCTTGCCTGAAGATGAAATTGTCTTCGCTTTCTTTGAACACGATTCTCCCATTCCAATCCACTGTTGTCTCAGGTGTGAAGTGGTTGACCCATGTCTCATTAATGGTTACGAATCAACCCAAAACTCGGCTTTATTGCGGTGAAACATCTTCACGACGCTTTTGCTGTTCTATTGTGTGTCAACGCGGTACCCATCTTGCGCACATCTTTCTCATCTCCAGATTTTCGGTCAATATGCGGTGTATAGAACTTTTTGCTTTCAACCATCTCACGCACCTTCAGCCAATGATCTTCGAATACCATTTTGTGGATTTCCTTAACCGTTTCTGGCGTGGACACCTCAATTGGTCGCCCACTACTTTGGTCGTATTGGAAGCTCATACGGCCTCGTTTAAACTCTGCCAACCAATATTTCGTTGTCGTAAACGAAGAAGCAGGCTCCCCTAGAGTAAAATATATCTCGGCTTTAATATTGGTTGGGCTGAGACATTTCAAATGAAAAAATTTAATTAAAGGGTGATTTTTCAGCAACTTTCTTTTTGGCAACACTGTTTTTAGCAGCTCAGCTGTTTTCGTGTAACATGTTACTGTTAAACATGTTCAGTTTGGTCTACAATTTAACCATTATTCGACCTACAAACGAAAAGCGATTACAGATTTTTGAATTTTATTATCAAAATTCATGCTAGGTTAAGAAAGTACATCGTGTATTTCTTCCAATTTATGGTCAGTTTAGGCGACCTTCTGAGGCGGATTTTCAGAATCTTGTGACTAAATTTTGCACAAAATTTACATTGTTGGAAATTAAACCACCAACACGCATCCATAGAGTGCGGACAGAGGAAAATATCGCAGCTGTATCCGCCAGTGTTGTTGATGACCATGAATTGTTGATTCGGCCATGAATTGTTGATTCGGCGCCGTTTTTTTTCCGTACTAGGAGGCATATAGGTTGATATGATATGTCATATGTTTAATAATTATATGTCATTATTTTTTGCGACAAACAAAAAATATATGATATTTTATTTTTAATTAATTAATTAATTTTTTAATCTTTTTGACATTTTTATATTACAAAATATCATTTCCGGAGGGGGGTATTTCCCATAGAAGAATGAATTTTGACACCGAATTATATTCAGTTGGACGTTATTATATGGCGTATTATTTAGATACTGGTAATGAGAGCAAATTACTGAGATTTTACTGGGAAAGACTCACAGTAAAGAGTATCGGTAAAAAAAATGTTGTTTAAAAAGGCTGAGGTTAAGAATAAACGTTTTTCTCTAAAATTTATAAACATTATTAATTTTCACATCAGACTAGACTAGTTTCTGCCTTTTTATATTTATTTTGTTATTTTCAAAATTTGTAATAGATTTGATTATAATTTTAATTGAAATTTGTGAAGAAATCACTTAAGTTTTTTTAATTCATTTTAATTGAATTTTAATAATTCCAAATTCAACTAAATTCTTAATTGAATAAACAATATTTTTATAGTTTTATTTTTTTCTGTGTATACCATATATTCACCAACACTTCTTGAGTTGTATGTACCCGACGAAAAAAGTTCCGATATAATCATATATGATTATATATAAAGGGCGCCTTTTTATACACTTTAAGTTGGCAACACTTTTTTAACTGGCGATAGTTTTGTCAGCTGTCAAGTGTTTTATGTTTAGTTTGGTTTGGCATTTCAACATGAATAGACTGACACCTTAACAACGCTTCCAAATTGTGCAAATTTATTTTAGCGATGAAGCTCACTTTTGGTTAAATGGATACGTCAATAAACAAAACTGCCGCATTTGGAGTAATGATAATCCTCAAGTGCATGTTGAGACACCGTTACATCCAGAAAAACACACTGTGTGGTGTGCTTTATAGGTTGGTTGAATCATTGGTCCGTACTTCTTTAAAAACGATGCTGATCGGAACGTTACAGTCAATAGTGCCCGCTATAGATTCATGATTACAGACTTTTTCGTTCATCAATTGAACAACCATGATGTGCAGGAACTGTGGTTTCAACAAGACGGCGCAACATTTCACACTGCTCGTACCACAATTGATTTATTGAAGGAAACATTTGGTAACCGCATAGTTTCACGTTTTGAAACTATGCCTCCAAGATTGTGCGATTTAACGCCGCTAGACTATTTTCTGTGGGGATATGTGAAATTGCTAGTCTACGCCGGTAAGCCCGAAACGATTGACCACTTAGAGGACAACACTCGCCGCGTTATTGCCAATATACGGCTATAAATGTTGGAAAAAGTCATCGAAAGTGGGACCTCCAGATTAGACTACGTCCGAGCCAGCCAATATGCCAATAGTCATATTTAAATTATAATGCTAGAAGATTATCTTTAGAATAAAGTAAATTTCATGTCAATTTAAAAAATTCATCTTTGTTTTATTCAATTTCACCTATACGTCTATAAAAATACCCTTTACCAATGTATGCAAGTTTGATCTGTTAAATTCTATATTTTCTTCAGTTGATTGGATGTCAATTTTCGCATGTAAATTCAGAGTAAAAAACGCTGCTTACATTCAAGCAGGTTTGTAAGGGAGTAAGCCAAAAAGAATCCCTTACAAATCTGCTTACATATGCTATGATTTTTATATGGCGAATTCCCACTTTGAAGCATTACTTTTGGGCAAAATAAGCGCTGATTTTAGCGCTTATAAATATCAGTGATTTTATGGGTTTCATTAAAATCATATTTCATGTCTCTATTATTACGATTAAAAGTAATAATAAGAATATACATAATTTATTTACATAAAATTCAACAGATATTAGTTTTTTGTTGTTAAAATTTTTGACATATAATTATTTTTTTTCACCGCTCCACGTGCTAGCTCTTCAGAAACAGTTAAATGACTAATTATTTTTTATTACATACTCGAAAACAGCAAACACAATCGGAAATCACTCGGTAAAATTGGTACAGATCGTTTATAATCCACAATATGAAACTTTCTGCATCACAACCTGCATCCTTATAAGGGATTAGGGTAAGCTGCTTACAACCTGCATCCTTGTTAGGGAAAACAGTAAGCTCAAAATTGCTGTTTGTTTATTTTTATATAAAAATTATTCGTTTCTTTTGCTGCTTCTTAATATTATGTAATAGTAAGCACTTACATCAGCGCATTTGTTTATCCTGCTTCTAAAAACATGAACATTTTTTACTGGGTTGACTACGGATTGTTATGAAGAATTTTTGATTAAAGTATTTGTAGTGCAAATATTTCTTTTTAAATAGCTATGTCATATAAGGTATACGAATGAACTTAAGAAACTTAAAAATCACGGACGCAGGAAACTATTGCTGCTGCAGTTGCTGTCATACAAGTCATGTCTAGCATTTTGACAAGGGAACTCTTATTGTATCACCAGACAGTCACTATGGACAGTTCTTCATGTGAATTTTCATTTATGTCCTTATAAAAATCAATTAACAAGCTAAGTGAACGCAGCAGACTTACCACTTTGCTTGGAATTTTCTATGTAATTTGCATGGAATTTCGCTTGAAATTGTTGTCACCGAACGTGGGACTACTTTGAATTAAATTAATTTTAAAAGTTATTAAAAATAGTACTTAATACAAATGTATTGTTTTGCATATGCAAAAATATGAATTTGAAAAAACAAGTTATTTGATTTTCTTAATGTAGCAATATTTATCAGCCACCCTGTATATACCAAAAAATATGCATTAAAAAACCTCAAAAAAACTGTTTCTCTTAAAAAGAGTACAATTCAACAGATGTTGAGTACCTTGGTTATTATTTAGTCTATATTCGTTCGTTGGCTTAAAACGTAATTATTTTAACCTTGTTTTTAAGTACTTTAATTAAAAAAATATTAATAATCATTACAAAACAAAAAAAGTAGTTTTTTATATTTTTTTACAGTAAATTTTAAAACTTATTTATATTCTAATTATGAACGGTGCTACAAAATTTATAAATGAGAGAAATTTTTTCGTTAAATTTTATTATATATGTTTATATAGAATGATATGTTTTACAATATATAATTATATTATTATTATTATTTATTTATTATTTATTTAATAGATATTTATTATAAAGAATGCATAACATAAAATATATTTACAAAAATGTTTACATATCTATATTTGGCTTAACATTACAGTTGTGAGCCAGATTGGCAAATTAAAGCTGATTATATTTACAAAAATTCAATTTAGTATTAAACATTTTTTTTTTCTAGTAAAATTCATTTATAATAAGTTTTCTGTATTTAAGGCAGGTTTCAATATATTTACATAACGTAATGTAATCATAATCACAGCCATTTAGTATGTTTATAACTTCATTTGTGTTTAGACTACGTTTTTTAAATTATTTTAGCCGGAATTCGTTATATATTGGACAATTGCCGATAAAGTGTAGTGTGTTTTCAGATTCGTCTAGGTTACATAGTGTACATATACCAGTCGTCGAGTTTTTAAAGGCGCGGGCATTTAAATCAAGTAGTACCCCTCTTACTCGTATCAATAAGCTAGTACATACGTGATGAAAATTGTGAAGTAGTTATTGGAACCATGCAATAGTTTAGTTGTGGGTAAAGATCATGAAATTGGGATGCCATAGCGTCAGACATTAAGATCTCTCTTTCTTTTTTATCTAGAGCTTGCAGTATAGGTTTCCAATATTCACTAATAGGAATATTAGAGTTTACTGGAACAAATTGGATTTTGTTACATAAATTAAACCATTCGTCAGCCCAGTATGTTTTATTAGATATTATCTTTTCAGCAACAATACGAGGTAATCTGTTGCTAGGAAGACGTAGTATTTTGTTGATATAACTGAAGTGTAACTTTAAAGTTTCAAGGTATAACGAATGTTGGCCTGTTTCTAGATAAAGCATATAGTTCGGGGTATTACTTGGCAAAAGTAGCATCTTTTTTATAAAGTATCTATACAGCTTTTCTACTTCATCATACTTTAACCCTTCGTTGCATGATTTAATTTCCTTACAGAAAAAATTTTTTTGGAGTTTTATTCTTGTTGCGTGTTAAGTTATGATTGCAGAAATTAAATTTGGTGGACTTCCTATATCTATTTTAAGAGTTATGTAACATTGCATATATGCAATATCATGCAGCAAATCCATTGAAATGTATAAATTTGCTTTTTTTCGTTCTTTCACGATTTATCGATGTCAATGCTCAAAAAGTAAAAACATTTTATGCTATATACATAGAAATATTAATTAAAATTTTAAGAACAAAATTTGATTTAATTCGCGTTTTTATTTTTAATTAGATATATATGTAAATACAAAAAAGGTTGTCTTTATTTTGTATTTGAAAAACTATTCTGAATGAAATTTTTTTGAAACAATTTCTTTATATATTGAAGCATAACGCTGTGTCGCACTCTTCGCATTTAATAAAAATGTATCCATTACAGCCCGGCAATTTGCATGTATCTCGGCATGTGATCTAGTCGAACTTGGTTTTGGGGAATTGGCAAACTTCTTGGATGCCAAGCATTGACCAAAGCTGTATCTACTATTTCTAAGGGCGTCAAACATTATTTTTTGCAAAAAAAAAACATCAATCAAACCAAGGAAAAGCTTGAAAAATACTATGTGGACTCTGCATCATCGATTTCAATGGTAAAAAAGTGGTTTACAGACTTTTGTTGTGGTCGCACAAGTACAAATGACGCAGAACATTCTGAACGGCCAATTGAGGTCAATACACCCGAAAAAATCCACGATATGGTATTGGCCGATCGAAGAGTAAAAGTGCATGAGATTGTTGATGCCATAGGCATTTCATAGGGTAGTGTGATTTCGATTTAAAATGATCCGTTGGGTTTAAGAAAGCTGTCTGCAAAATGTGTGCCGCGTTTGCTGTCAATTGACCATAAACGTAATCGTGGCCAATAAAGTGACGGTAAGAGTTTTTTAGTATGCACACGGGATAATCCAAATCGATTACCTTCAAAAGGCAAAAACCATAAACGGCGAATATTATGCCAACTTATTGGACTGATTTAAGGAGGATTTAAAAAGAACGACCTCATATGGCCAAGAAAAAAGTTATTTTTCATCTAGATAATGCACTGGTGCGCACGTGTGCAGTCTCAATGGCAAAATTCAATGAATTGGACTACGAATTGGTACCTCATCCGCCATATTTCCCCGGATTTAGCCCCCAGGGACTATTTCCTATTTCCGAACCTAAAGAAATGGCTCGGTGGAAAGAGATTTAGCTCCAACGAAGAAATTATTGACCAAACAAATGCCTATTCAATGGAACTCGAAAAATCCTATTTTTTGGAAGCGATACATAAATTGGAGAAACATTGGACTAAATGTATTGAGCTAAAAGGAGATTATGTTGATTCAAAAAGTCACGGACTTATTGATCCGTTCTAGTATAACAAAATTGTCAACAGTTGCAACATAATCGCAGGATTCTCCGCGTGGCCTTTCCATCATAATTTGTCGTCTGGAAGTTTTAAGTTCGGACTGTACCCAGCGAGAAAATACCACAATTTGCTAGTGTGAACTAAATAATTTATGATTACATGCATGGAATTGCATATATGCAATATAACAACATGTAAGCAATATAAGTTCACATAAGCGCAAACGCATGAATTTGCACATATGCAATGATGCATTACAGCGCTCAAGTAAATACTTTACAATTAAAAATTTGTAGTTATTTGCGAAGAAAATGTAGTAAAATACTGAAATAATACTTATATTTCAGTTAACTTTCACAGGATTTCAGTATAATTAAAGAAATCAACACTTCTTTTTCGCTTAACTTAAATACTTCTTGTTTCAGCAACTAATATTAACACATGTTTAACAAAATACGCAAAATTGCAACAAAAATAGAATGTTTTGACATAAAAGAGATCAACGAAATAAAAAATAACGGTATTTGTTTAAAAGCGGAGTTGTCAGATACGCGCGAAGTCAACATTGCATATATGCAATGGCATGCAACGAAGGGTTAAAAAGCTCCATATTTGCGCACCGTAAATCATAATTGACCTTGAAGCAGCGTTAAAAATTTTTATATTATTGTTATTTGAGATTTTAGAATTGTTTATATAGCTTGACCATGTAGAAGCGATTGCCATTTTTGATGACGATAATTTGTTAGCGAGATGTTTTTTAAATGATAAATTATAGTTAATTTCCATACCCAGATATCTGTAGCTATTAACAATTTCGATGTTGTCATCACCAAACATCCATTTTAAACTGCTTGAAATTCTTGTACAATTACGAAAGACTAAAATTTTTGATTTAGTAAGATTTACTTTTAGGCTCCACATTAAACAGTATTTATAAAGTGCATTAATCATAGTTTGAAGTTCAACAGGAGAGTCAGACAAAATCACGATGTCGTCAGGATACATCAAAACTTTAACGTGGATATTATCAGTTTTCACTCCACCAGGAAGAGCATCATGCAAGTCATTTAGATATAACGCGAACAAAATTGTACTTAATATACAACCTTGTTTAACACCAAGTTGTACACAAAATTCTTCAGATGTACTGTTTCCGTGTATTATTTTACTTTTTGTGTTGCTATAAGCAAGTTGGAGGAAGATAACTGCATAGCAGCCAATTTGTAGAAAAGTGAATTGCGAGGAATCATATCAAATGCACTTGAAAAATCTACAAAAAATTCATATGTGTTTTTTTCATCTAGTTTATTTAAACGAATAAGATTCACAAGATTGAAAACGTTGTCAACGGTTGAATAATGTTTCCTAAACCCCGCTTGATATTCGTTTAATATATTATTTCTACTGATCCAGTCTGTTAACCGGTTTAGAAGAACATTATTATATATTTTGCAAAACGTATCGATCAATGATAATCCACGGTAATTCATAGGGCAGTTAGGATCACCTTTTTTTAGAAGAGGAGTCATAATAGATGTTTTATATAATTTATATAATTATATATAAAAGTGATAGAATTATTTTTGATTAATTGTAACATATACACTTACATATGATCATATATATATTTCATATGATACAAGATATGCTAATATATCACATACGATACGTAATACATATATCATTATATACACTCACAAGAACTTTTCCATAAAAAGTTTAAACAAGCTTAAGATCATTTATTTATTAATTATTTATTTCCAATATTTCGTCTCCACATTGGGTGACTTCGTCAGGGAACAAATATTACAATTTGAAAAACTAGTTTTAATAATTAAAAACTTATATACATATATATGTATATAATTAATAAATAAATGATCTTAAGCTCGTTTAAACTAAAAAGAATAAAATAAAAGAAGATCGAAGAAAACTTAACATTATTAAGATATTCAGTTAAAATTTTCTATTTAAAACAAAAAGTTGCTATATTATATTGAGTATTGAAATAAACGAAAACAATCTATTGTTTTTATAGATTTTGTCAATTAATTTTTCAACAGTTAAATTTAAACTGTTAAAAATAAATAAATAAATAAATAAATAAATACAATTGTTTTAAACGAAAAGTAAGTAGTCCTGTTTTTAACTGATTTTCAGTTAATTTAATGTGTATATTCAGTAGTCTTTACGGAAAAAATATTGTGAGTGTAGATATATTACGCCATATTGAAAAATGTTCATAAACTAATTATAAGATATTAACATATATCGTAATATATTGCCAGATATATAAGTTATCAAGTTGTATATGTATGAGTATATAGAAACTTTTTTCATCGGGTAGTTTTATCATAGATTTCTACCGATTTGCATGAAGCGTTACAAGATTTATTGCCACATTTGACTTGATTTAGCTTGTTTATGTTTTTCAAGCTTAACTTATGGTTGTACATTATGGTAGCAATTCCGTACAGACGATGACCGTGACTACTAAAATGTACGTACTACTCAAAAAGTATGTGACCTATGCATTTAGAAAAATTTGCAATTTTTTTCTTATCTATTTTAAACCTATATTCTCTTGAATTTAGAAATCGTGCGAGTTTTTTTTCTTCAAAAATTGGTATGGGCAAAGGCGTGTAGCAAAATAAGTTTTATTTCATTTTTGATTATCCTGACATGCGGAGATATTTGAAGCCTAATTCGAATCGATTTTGAATAGACACATAATTATAAGCAATTCGGTTCCAATAAAAATAGTTTGAGAGATCTAGTAGGCGACGCAAAATAATACATATTCAAGAAAACTTTTAATTTTTCATATATACTAAAAAGGCTACTTTTTGAGCACAGTGTTAATAGTATTTACTTTTGTTATTTTACATAAATTCTCACAGACGCTCTACAATAGTGCGAGATACATACACACATGTGTTCATCAAGCACCAAAAAGAACGACAAAGTCAGCAAAACCAAAGCAAAAAAATGTTTCATTGGTTGACTGCTCATTTGACCAAAGTACCTTTTAGTTGTACATCAAATATTTTAGCAAGTCTGTAGGACGAAAGTTGCGAGGAACACATATGAATAGTGGAGAACATACATATGCACACAACATAGCAGAGTCGGTCGTTAAAACTGCAGGGTAACAATAATTCTCACTCTCCATTGTAAGGAAACAAATGTGTTTATGTATTTGTAAACGCGTTAATGTGAGTGCATGCGTTAGTCCAGGTTGGTTGATTTGTGTATGTGTGGGGTTTTAGTGTTGATAATTTATTTGATGTGTTGATGTGTCAGGTTAAAAAAATTTGATTTTTATCAACTTAAAAACCATTTATTTTTATTTAACTTTTTTCTGAGATTTTCTGGATGTTTGTTGGACTATGGAAATTTACACATTTGTTGAAAAAAGCAAAAAAGGAAAATAATGAAGTTAATGGTGTAAATAAATACTAGAATCTAAACAATATGTGAAGTATGACTTTTTCGAATTCACCCCTTCCGATTTACATGAAACTTGGTATGTGTAATCTACTAATTAGTATGGCAAAAACGGTTTGTTTTTTTTTTTTAAATTCGTTGCCGTTCTCGTTGACATTTTTTAAAAATTTATAAAAATATATACTTTTAAAATGGTCGTAATTATTGAACGCGTTGTCGGATTTTAAAAATTAGTATCTCATGTTAAAGCATATTTTGTCTCCTCTGAGATATGTGAAGAGTTGTTTTATTCGTTTTTAAAAAAGAATAAAAAAAAACTTAAAAATATTTTTGCTTCGCAAATATCTAAAAATTAATCTCTTGTTTTTCTTAAATTTTTGTTCGCTGATAGATCAATATATCCTCTAAAACATATAAAAAGATTCAGATTGAAGAAACAATGTGTTCTTAAGAATAACCATTTTTTTCGATATTACACTCACCAGAAGTTCAACAGTTATTTAAAAATTTAATCGGTAAAGTTATTTCAAACGAATATACAGTTAAATTGCCTAAGAAATAATTTTTTTAACTTTCTGCCTGTTATTTAATAAACAAAATAAACACAAAAAAACGGACTTTCGGTAATAGTTAAAATAATTAGGTTTTTTTTTTTTTTTTTTTTTATTAATTAATAATCATATAATTACAAATTATATACTATTACCCTAACCAAGCACTAGCTACTATGGCCTTCGGCGCGTTGCAGCGAAAACAGACCAGTGCCTCTGGTGGGAATCGAACGCACGACCCCCGCACTGATAAGCCAGCACGCTACCAACTAGCCTACCGGGGCGCACAAAAAATATTTAGTTAAAATTTTCTATTTAAAACAAAAAGTTTTTTATAGTATTGAGTATTGAAATAAACGAAAACAATCTATTGATTTCATCGATTTTGTCAATTAGTTTTTCATCAGTTGAAAATAAACTAAAAAATACAGTTGTTTTAAACGAAAAGTAAGTAGTCCTTTTTTAACTGATTTTCAATTAATTTAATGTGTATATTTGGTAGTCTTTACGGGAAAAATATTGTGAGTGTAATATTATTTGATAAAATTAAAAATAAAAATATTACTGAACTTTTTTATCTATATTTATAAAGGAATAACATTACTGACTGACTGACTGACTCAACATCGCCCAGCCATACCCTGCGGGAAGTGGACTAGTAACTGGTATGGTCACGTGATTAGAACTTTGTGTGTATGAACCAGTCCTAGTATCGGTTCTGTTATATGAAAGTGACCGGTACTTTTAACATGGGCTTTTCATAGGAGGTGACAATTGCTACCTGTGGAGCACTGTGTGACGTGGCGAATAACTTGACCAAGGTAACATATCACCGTACCGACTGAAATGCATATGCTACGGGACAAGTTAGAAGGGACAATTTATGAGGTATGCAACAGAACCAGTTTGAAAAAAAAAATTATAAATTAAAATTATAACGTGACTGGTGTATGTACACGTATCGTAGAACTGGAGAAAAATTGTTGAAGGAAAATTGGTCACATATTAAGCGCAATGTGTTCTGTTATAGACGTAGTTTGAGTAGAATAATTTTGTAAAGTATCACTGCACTGGTCTAAGGGGTACATGTCGCAGGACATTCTAAAAGTAATTAGTAAGTAACCTGCTAATTAATTATACAGCGTGTGTCATATTGTGTACGGGTTGCTAAATAGGCCGACCGGAACCAATCACTCCACTTATTCAGAACAGCCTGTTATACCACTTGTTCAAAAAACCTTCAAAAAGGCACAACAAAACCCAATTTTAAAATTAGTTTATTTTGTCCTTACCCAACACAAAGCTATACCATTAAATTCATTATAACAATTGAAATTTGGAAAAGTACATAAACTGGACAAGAAGTCCAAATGTTCAAAGTATAGATTTTTTGTAGGCCTTTTCTTTATTTGCTAACATTGGTATTATCAATTTCAACCAATTTTTATGTTCCAACACTTCTAAAAAGCGCTTCATGAACATTTTAATTTTGTATTCTGCATTATAATTCTAGTTCACAATAATATCTTTATAAAAAGTAGGAGCTGCAACAATTCAGCATAAATTTAATGTATAACTTATAAAGAAGAGTAACAAAATACATACTCAGTTGCAATTGTGTTCCTAAACAAGATTTTTAGAAACCAATATGAAGAAATTTTGAAATTTTAATTTATATTCTTGTAAAGCGGTTCAAGTTTTTAAATAAGTTGTGCAAAAAATCATATTCTGGTGATAGTTTTTTATGTGTAAATTCACTCGAAAAATAGCCAGTGTCGGCATTTCGAAAATTAACTTGCCAAACGAGTTTTAAGATCGCGACGTTTGGCGAGAAATCGCCATATCTGACAAACTTAGTCACTGTCTTAACAGTTCCGTATTCAGTTATTTTAAACCAGTGAAGTGTTACGTCTTCATTTCTACTGACGCGAAGTCGGTACATAAAAAATTCCTTCAGTGTTGTGTCCACTTTTTAGAAGTCAAGAAGCTGCATCCTTTCATCCACTGCTAGCGATTTTTAACCAGTTCAATGACGAGTAGCAACTTCAACTGCAATGAAAATGTAATATAACACTTTGATGTTATATTACATTTTCTCGACTAACGTGATATATCTGGTACCAACCAGTGAATGGTTTGTCACCATAACTATAGTCACGCGATTGGAAATTTCACCCAAACTAACACTTTTTGGTGCACCACAATTTTGGTTTCAGCAGTTGCGTGACATGCTCCCCAATCATACATCACAGACTTACCACTTTGGATTAATCGACCCTTCATTTCCTGCAGGGTACCGCTAGAGCTAGGAACTTGAAATTTCGCATGGGGAAAAGTTTTAATAATTAAAAACTTATATAATAAAAATGTATTATATGTATATAAGTTTTTAATTATTAAAATAGTTTTTCAAATTGTAATATTTGTTCCCTAAAAAAGTCAAAACTTTGAAAAATATTAATTTATAGAGAATGTTTACAGATTTTTTTTTACCAAAAGTTCGAGGGGAATTTCGATTAAATACCATATATTACTAGCGAAGATATATAGTAAAGTTTCTGATATCTTTTTAACAGAATTGTTCTAATAAAATTACGATATTTGAAAGATTCAGCAAAATTTCGCGTGTCACTGAAAATCTCCTCGCGTCCAAAACTGACATGCGTGTCATAGTTTTTCCAGCCCTGTACTAGGTCACTTTTCAAGTATATTAATTTCGGTTCATGTTGTCGCACCAAGTTATTTAAATATTTTCCAAAGTGTGCCGTAAGCGTATACGTAATGTGGAATTGATATAATATAAATCATACGCCTTCAATGTTTATTAATAACTTTTTGTAAGAACAATGAAATCTACTTTAAAGAAATAGGTTTTCCAAACCTAACTTTTTTTCCTCTTTTCACTAAATAATAAAAAAATGAAGAAATTCTGAAAAATATAAATTTTCCCCAATTTAAAATTTTACTAATTGTTTACTACGAGTATCCTCACAACGTAATATTGCATACACAGCATGTAAACCTCAACTATAATAACAGTCAGCATCTTCAACAATATGCCAACAGAATTTTAAAAATTCTTTCATTTCTGGTATTTGATGTAACCTCGAGTTATTAATGAGAACAAAATAATATTACAAGTGGTCACATCATGTCAGGTCACAAAAAACATAAAGAGTGAATGGCATATTATCACGTAGCTTATGTTTTTAATTAATTAACGACAACAATAATAACAATAATAAAAAAAGTGTTGAGTTCCCAAAAAAACAGAGAAATAATAATTTAATTTAATATTCAAGGAGCAACCACAATAAACAAAAAGTTAGCCGCCCCCACCACCTCATAAAACACACGCATGTATTTGATCTCATACAGAAAAGAGAGTGAAGAAGACGAAGAAAAAATTACTTTTACTTACAACAACATATGAAGCATGAGAAAAGAATTTTAAAAGTATGGAGGTGGTTGTGGAAGGGCGTGTGTGTCACTTATAAATAACAATAAAAAACAATGACAGATATATTGTTCAGTGACACATAAACCCAAATCACGCATAAATACTAGGGTGTCACTTAACAATAGATTTGTCATTACCTGGGACAAGAAGTCTTTTTTTTCGTTAAGTCTGAGAACAGCGCAAACAGAATATCTTTGCGAATCAAAGAATTTGAGTTAATTTGTTAGTGCACATTTTTGCATATTTTGCTATAAATGCCTATTTTGTTATAAATGCATATTTTGCTTATAATGCATATTTTTAATGCATTTTTCTTATTTCTTTCGTAAAAAGATTACTTTCAATTTTATTTTGTATTTGACAAGTAAACATTAATAATTAACAAATTATATTTTTCTTCGTGTGATTTTACCCCCGCTTTCATAAAGCGAACGGAATAATTCGTTTTTGTTACAATAACAACGTACACGTATTTCTCTGGAGGAATTATTCCCTTCGATTTATAAAAACAGGGGGGTTAATCAAGTGCTACCCACCGTGGCCTGAAAAGGAATTTTGATAGTGTCGAAGCAAATTAACAAAAAACTTGAAAAGGGAGGCAACATTTGAATCAAATTCTAAATTTATCCTGTATTGTTTAATATATTTTTTTCTTACGTTTTGCACAATTGCCACAAATTTGTAATTATTCATATTAAACAAAAAAATTAAGTGCACATTTTTTAATTTTCATTGCATCTTTTAAGATTTGTTATGCATTTTATAAGCATCTAAACACAGCTTTTTAGTGACTTGTCCCTGGTCATTTGACTCCCCAGAATTATAAAATTGACTTTTTTTAGAAATTGTATTGAAAATTCCCAAAATTCAAAATTTTTAAAAATAAAATTTTTCATTAGTGGATAATTTCATGTTAAATCACCGAAAGGGTGTACTGTACCTCCCCGAAATTGTATGATTTTTCTTAGGAATACAGTATATCACAGAACAAAAACATATACAAAGATTGGGGGCACTAACACCTCTGGATCCGAAAATTTATGGTCTTGAATATCGCACAACAACATCTTAATATGGGGATGTGTTATGGATTATGAGCAAAAAACGATTTCGAGACGAAAATGTCTGCAAATTCTTTCTTTTGAAAGTTGTATGCATACTCGATCCTCGGATTTTACAGATATTCCTACTTTTCCAGATCACAGTTGTCAGATTTATTTTGCCCTTTTTTCCGCAAAACAGAGTAATAAAAATCACCAATAATATTTTTTTGGTTAATTTTTGCATAAAATCAGTCTCCAGAACACTGTTTTCTACTTTCTTAATCGAAGTAACCACTTAAAAATGCGCTTTGACGAGTTAGTAATGAAAAACCAAATATTAACGATTTTGGACAGTAATTTTTACCAATCCTAGTATATCTTGTTAAATAAAATAAAAATGTCAAACAAGTCCTGACCCGAACACGCAGATTTTAATGAACTTTGGATACGTTGTAAAGGAGCAAAAAAAAAGAGGTGTATTTCTTAGCTACCCATTCTCACGTTTAAGCGTTAAAAAGTAGTGTTAAAAACTAATTTGTTTTGTATAAGAACTTGTCTTTAATTTACGAAAGATAGATATAGTTTTACGCACGGTTAAAGCACTCAAGAAAACAAAAATTTTGATACCCATATTGCCTATATAGTGAACCTAGATCTGTCACATTTCTGAATTATTTAAAGTATAGGAGAAAAAGGCTTTTCGGAAAATGTCGTATAAAAACCGAACGGTTTTGAATATCGGAAAAAGCTCCGACTCCACTTCGACTAAATTAAATAGGAATTTATACGCATTATATTTAGCGTAATACGACTAAAATTTCTTAATAAAACGTCAGATTTAATGTTACTCAAAACACAGTTTTTGAATAACAAGAATAGTTGAATGTCTTTGGGAATAATTTGTCCACCAGTGAATGTGTCTTCAAAAAACCTTTCACTTGATCCCAAATTTGTCTATAGTTACGTCAAATAGAACGAAATAAACCTAAAAAGTGGAAATGGGATAATTTTTGATCCCACTTAATAACGCTTAAACATGCGATTGGGCAACTAAAAAAACGGGTCCCTTGTACTTGTAATCTATGCCGGTCCGGGATGGGGTACCTCCCTGGCAAGAGTTTTTTGTTCCACCACTTCTTAAGGGCACTTACGTAAGCTTATTGGGTTGACCCACTGATCATTTTTGAAAATATTGAGTCAGAAAAGGGAGTATTATATATATTGAAAATATGTTCTTTCTAAATCCAAAAGCATTTTCTCGATATATTGTATTCTGAGATATCTGAGATATTCAAAGCAGACTTTGCATTATATCCGCAGTTTTAACGTTTTTTTTTTAAAGAGAAGGAAATTCTTTCTATTAATTAATGTGTTGCTTTTTTTGTAAAGCGGATAGTAGAGAGGTGAATGGTGGGGAAAGATGAAGGGCTTCAAACATGGCAACACTGTAATTGCGCGAGATGATAAGTCTTAGAACAGTTGTTGGTCGCCACCTGATGGAGAGTTAGCGAACTTATTGAAGCTTTCTGGTTCATAGCCCTGATTTATTATTTGACTTCGGTGGGGTTAAGTGCTATGGGAACACCGAAGGCGGGCGATGTGATACATATGAGGAATAGAAAACTCATATATATATTATTTTTCTAAACACTTGTTGTCGTCACCGGGAATCGAACCCGGGACCATCTGTTTAACAGTCCTACGAGCTAACCATTACACCACAACGTCCACAAAAAACTTCATTATTGTTTTGCTGCAATTGACAGTCTGCATGCAAAGTTTAAAAATTTATTTCATTATTGTTTGGCTGCATGACCAAGACAACGAACGTAAAATAATAACAAAAAAAAAAAAAACTGCTGTTAGACGTCATAATGGTGCAGCATAGAAAGTCATATTAAAAAAAAAATGTTTATCTGGAACACAAAACAAGAATATCTATTTTTCTTAATATACTTAATATACTTTAATAACTTTTAATTTAATCAATATAAAAATGTAAAAGTTTGTAGTTTTGTTTAGAATATATTCCGCAATTAATAGGAAAAAACAATAACAAATATTTATTATGTAGAGTTTAAGAAAAATTCGAGTAAACCTTCTTTATCGTTTTTCTCGAATTTGACCTTTTGGTGTATAGGTCAAACCAATAATAAGCTGACGATTTAAATTTTGTATACCTTATCTAATAATATTATTTTACAATATCTTCGAAATTTGTAGAAGGAGTTGCACCAAAGCAACACAAAATTTAATGCATAATTTTGCAACATCAGCAAATTTGAGAAGCAGAGTAACAATAAAACTTTTTAGGTTCTTGAACGGCATTGCCATTTGTGTGTTAGGCAATGCCGTTTCCATGTGTAATATAAATATTGGTCACATTTATGACGATAGCCAAATTTCCAGCTAACATCAACATCGAAGAGACCTCGAAACACATAGTTTAAAAAATTTTAGTTTGTTACATGTCAACATAATGGCAACTATAAATATCTAACTGAAATTAAACTTAAAAAAAAAACACATTTTTAAAATAAAACTAATTCTGAAAAGAATAATAACAAAAATGTCCTCTTAAAATAGGACAAAATATTAAGAATAAATTCGGAAATAAATTCCACTATTCAGTAGCTTATCCAATAGACTTTTTAATGCATTTTATCTAAAATTATTTGGAATTGTTCCAAAAAAGACTATATAAGAATTCCTACCAAAAATCAATGATTTCTTTGTATTTTACCACGCCTATATCGCCTGCTATTTGTTGAAATATAAGAAAAATATATTTTTTGACATTATAATAGAGAAAACACAGAAAAAGACACCAGCCTGAATGGAATGCAGTATTTTCAGGTCAGCTACGAACTTCACTGAAACAAACACCGACATGATTATACTCAAAATAAAGATAATTTTATGTAAATTTATATTCTTAAAAAAAATTCATGATTTTGCTGTTGAATTTAGAAAAATTATGCAAAATATACGAAAAAAAATGGGGGTAATGGCGGGAAAATAAAAACCGCGATATATCCAAAACTGCAAATTAGAAAATTGGGTGTATTCCATTTGGAATAATTTGCAATAGAACTGGGGATTAATGCACGAAAATCAACAAAATGTTCTTTTAAGGGACATGTTAATACATACGCATCTACTTTATATTAACCGGTAGGCAAAGTGCATACTTATAAATGTAAGAGAGTATTGGTTAAACAAAAATCCGCAATAAGATTGAACGGTATGTCAGACTTTGTGTATGTATGATGCCAATCATCATTATAACAATAATATTTATATCACCCCTATCACATATTTACACATACATTCTTACATACAGAAATAGTTATACACATATGTTCACACAACTGCAATGCGTATTGTCACAAGTCACAATGTGTATGAATGAAATAAAGTTCAGGGAAAAACATAAGATATGTACCATTTAATTTGAAAGTGGCATAAGTCCGTATGGTTTTAAAATGATACATTTGAGAGTTTGCGTTTGAGTGTTTTTGAAAATATTGGTATCACATTTCGAAGAATTTTAAATGCATTTGTTATCACAGATAGTCAAATTTTTCATGCGATTAATAAAGTTTAACAAACGCTGCGAAAAGACGCATTATTCATAATGGTAAAGGGACTTACGCCACTTTCAAAATTAAATATTTTTTTTTAATTTTGTTTTAAAATTTGGACTTAAGTTTATTTTGTTTATTATATTTCACTTATAACGCTGAAAAACATTCGATTTATTACTGTAATTTTGATCCAGAATTGCATATATGAGCAATGTGGGACAACTTCGACAGATTTCAAATGCTTATAACTTTATTATTTTTACAGTTTTTATTATTTTTTTTTGTGCAGGTAATAAACAATTTAATAAAATTTTATTATGTCATCATACTCAATGCAAGAACGTGTAAAAATGTTTAACTATATTCTGTTTCTGGACGATCAGATAAAATTACAACTTGTTGAGCAATCTCATTACGAGCGTTTATTTAATTCGATATGTTAATAAACAGAACTGACGAATTTGGGTTAACCAAAATCATAGAGCAGTGCATCAGTGACAATTGCACCACGGTATGGTGCGGAATTATGGCGGATAGAGTTACCGGTCCATATTTTTTCGAAAATTAAGCTGGGGAACCAGAACCGTCTCCGGTACGGTATATCGGACCATATTGGAACATTTTTAACGTCCGGTAGTTCTCAATAATCCTGACATATAGTTCCAGCAAGATGGAGCTACAACTCATACCGCGAGAGACACAATGGCGATTCTGCGAGATTTTTTTGATGACCGAATAATTTAAAAAATGCTGACTTTGAGTGGTCAACTCGTTGCCCAGATTTGACAGCCCTTAAAATTCAACACACCGCAAAACATTCACCAACTTAAGCAGAATATTCGCACAGAAATTGTGGAATTGGAGGCAGAGAGGTTGCGCAACGTAATACAAAACGTCTTGAAAAGAGTCGTTAAATGGCAACAGTAAAATGGATGCCATTTAATGGATGTCATTTATCATACTTAGATAAAACAAATGTTATAAGTTATACTTTCATTTAAAAAAAAATAATTAAATAAAAAACTATAAACATAAAGTTTTCAACATTTCAAATCAAGCAGTCGAAATTAGCCTACCCTGTATTAAATGCGCTAACTTCTCATGTATATTATTTAAAAAAAAATCCCCATCTTGAAATCTCCGTTGCACTCAATAAGATGCAATGATCTGTAAAAAGCCATAAGCAACCTCATCCATATCACATTTTTTTTTTTAATGTGACTTATGTCACTTTCAAATTAAATGGTTCATATACATATATAAAGAGTTCCTTGTGACCCCAGTGTGTAAGATATTTTTTTTTTTTCAAAATAAGTTTTAAATACAAGTGTTGCAAAGTAAAAATAAATTAAAATTGAAATTTAAGACTTTTTTCAGGTTTCACATCTTTTTTAAATTCATTTTCAATTTTCATTATCTTCACTTTGAAAATGTTCTTGTTGACATATCATCTCACAATATTTTCATATTTATTCTGCATAAAGAAATGTTTGTAATTAAATTGTATGTACGTATACACGTAGAGAAAAAAATGGTTGCAAAATGGTCCTTTCAATTAAATTATTATTATATTAAGCGTAATATAAACTAATCGCATAATAAATGCATTAATTATGTTATTGTAAAAATTTATCTTTTTTGCGGTTATCATATTATACTCTTGTAATCATAATATAGTATTTATTATCATTTTCCTCTTCCTTTTTTTGTAAGAAGCAGTCAGTCCGAACAAATTAAATAATATCAAAGAAAAAGATAAAGATAAACAAATAAAAAACAATGCAGTGATGTTAATTGTAATGGTGATATTTTTAATGGAAGAAAGAATAATTTGGTAGTCTCAACACGTTTTACCATGGGAGCCTATCCAAAAGTTAAATTGACAATTCCTTTAAATCAAGTTATCAAAGTGTTATAAATTAAGTAAAAAGTGATAAAAATCTTTGAATTTGTTGTATTCACGCAAAATAAATGGTAAACAAAAAAAATTTTAAGAAATACAGTCGGGTCTCGATTATCCGTAATGGTCGGGACCAGAAGCATTACGGATAATCGATTTTCACGGTTAATCGAATAACAATTTTGATTATACAGATTTTTTTTTAATATTTTTATTATTTAACAAGTGAACATTGGTGTACATACATATTTACATTAAAAAAAACTAATTCAAGAAGTTTATGAACATTTTTAAATTAAATATGTATACATTAAATTTTCTACTGAAAACATGAGGCAAAAAAGGACATTAAGCAAAAAAAAAATACAATTTCTTAAAAAAAGTCGTGTAATGTTGTTTGTCTAATATTTTTCAACTTATATATTTGGGCAAAATTCTGCCATCACGGATAATAGAGGTAATCACGGTTAATCGAAGCAAACAATTTGAAAACATTACAAACAAAAACCAATAGACTGATCTTTGGCCATTACGTTTATCGGGGTTACCGGTTAACCGGATCACGGATAATCGAGGCCCGACTGTATGAGAGAAAAATTAAGTCTTTAGTGCGATATAATCATAATATTTTAGCAATAATCATAATATGATAATAAATGGTAACGAAACTCTTTTCCATGATCATAATATGATGTATTCTTATTAATATTTTAATGAGTACTTATGCTGTAATCACATATTTTATTTTTAATGACAAAATAAGATTTGTGGAGAAAAACAGAATGTTTAGTTTTGATTTTTTAAGATACTAAAATAAAAAAATGATGTAAAAATGATGTATTAACACAAATCGTAGTCGTCAGCGCAAAGACTATTTGATTACTTAAATTAAATTAAAATAAGTTTATTTAAATGTGTAAATTATTAAACAAATAAATATAGTTTTGAACTATTTAAAAAAAAATGCATAACTTTTTAATACAGCTTCAACAGAATACATTTACAAACATTTCCTTAACCATAATATGATAATATGTATTGCGTTCAATTGGGAACAATAATATGGTAATCTAATTAGCATACTATGATTGAGAAAATTTAGGAGTATGGTTATCACAATAATAGTAAGATGGTTGTCGCAATCATAAATCCAAAACTGTATGATGATCTTCGAATATGGTTGCTCCAACTATGATTGTTCTTTGCGTGTAGGGAAGTTTCAAAAACTTTCGACACACCTTTCAGATAATGGTCTATAAAATTTCGTTAAAATTGTTATTTATATTCTGCTAGTTAATATGGAGTTTACGTGATTTGTTTTTTTTTTTCAAAATTCGTTATAGTTCACCTTTAGATATTGGCCAATGTTGTGATTTTTTCCAAATTTGGAAGAAATATACAATGTTTACAATGTTTATTATATATTGTATATTAACATGGCACACTACGACAAATTTCTATAATTTTTTCCAAACATAGAACAATCGATATGCATGTCAAACAAGAGACAACATGATGTTAAACTACGTACTCAGATTTTCATTATCACATCTTACGTCTTCTCAAAGGGTCATTTAAAGTTAAATTTAAAAAGAAATGAAAATTTATTCAAGTTCAAGGTCATACTCTATATTTCTTTATTATGATATTGTCCTAACAAATAATCTATAGAGTTTTTTGTTTTCAATTTATTAATTGACTACTTTCAAGAATTTGTTGATGGTTCCATTTCGGGGATTTTCTAGGTCCCCATCATCAGAACAAGTTTAGAAAGCAGTGGCAACCTCATTCACAAACTCAAACACTTATATGTCGCATTTGTTAAAACAAATGAGAATTAAGTTGAGAATGAAAATAAAATTTCCACTAACAATTAAAAAACTGAACTCATGTTTAAATTATTTACGTTGCTACCAAAATTGTGCTGATAAACACATTAAAAGCATGGAGAACAAGTAAAAAGACGAGATGTAGATGTCGCAGCCTGTATGAACGGAGTAGAGAAAAAAGAAAAAATACAAACACAAACATTATAAGGCTTACACAAAATACACCCGCGTTTTACTACACATCAATCAAAGGCACGCCTGTGCTCATAAAAGTTGAGAATATTAAAAAATATAAATAAAACAATAAATAAATTAAGTAAATTAAATAAACTAATTTATGCAATATGCATGTAAGTAATTGGTAATTATTATGTTTAGTTCTTAATGCTATTAATCAAATATTTTGCTTGTTTCCAGACTTTTTATTTAACCCATTTGATCCCACTGTACTAGCTTGAGTACAAAAAAAAAAACAGTCAACTTTGTGATGCTATATCTCACATGTTCCTATTTTTTTTAAAGAGTTTTTTTGTTTTTTATGTTACGTTAGAGTGTTAATATTAAATATACATAAATGGTAAACAAAAAAAATATAACGGTAGATTTTCAAATTCTTTTTTGTCCACCGTGTTTTTTGTTTTTGTGATTTTTCGCACTTCTTGTTGTAATTTGATGGATATCACTTTTACTTTAAATTAGTTGTGGTAAAATTTATGTGAAAAAGAAATTAAACATATTAAAACTTTAATATTAAAAAAAAAAATTATTATTAATAAAACTGTGAAAAGTGTTTTGGTGAGCATAAATATTGGTGTACTCTAGGCCGGGTCGATTTGTATGGGAAAAAAATCGCTCAACGTTCAAGGAAAATCGTATTCTAGGGATCAAAATAAGAAACTTTGCCGAAGGAACCATACCTCTAAAACGAATTCTGATGTCCCGACTTTTTACCCGTAGTGTGAAATTTTGAAAAAGCCCACTATGATATTTCAGAAAGTAGGAGGAATCTCTCCAAGATTATGGGACATACTTCTTCTCCGGGAGACGCGCTAGCAGATTAATGCATAAATCATCATTCTAGGGGTTGAAATTTAAGTGAAAAGAGGGCCTTTTTAACCGTGTTTTTATAGCAAAATGTACAAATTTCGGGATAGAGATATTTCAGAAAGTAGGAGGAGTCTTTCCAAGATTAGGGTCTCTATTTCTTCTCCGGAAGACGCTCTAGCAGATGCATGTATAAATTATATTCGATTGGGGTTGGATTCGATTGGGGCACTCTAAATGGGTCAAAGTGGGATTTTTCAAATTTCACCCTACGGGTCAAAAGTCGGGACATCAGAATTCGTTTTAGAGGTATGGTTCCTTCGGCAAAGTTTCTTATTTTGATCCCTAGAATACGATTTCCCTTGAACGTTGAGCGATTTTTAAATCGACCCGCCCTAGTGTACTCGCTTGAGTACAATGGGATAATCAATGTAATATATTTCGTTTAGATTTTAGTTTTTTGCGATGGATGTTAGAACGTTTTATGGTAAGCGATTTGAAAGCATTGCCGCTGCTACTGACTATGAAAATCACACAAACTTTGATTTTGGTATCATTCCTCCAAATACTGGCCATGAAATTATAAATGATTCTCTTTATATACTTATTATACGAAACTTTGGTCATACAATAGGTATTCTGATTCTGGAACTCTTTTCGTAATATGGAAAACGATAACAGTGCAGTGACTGTCAGTACAAACTTTGATGGAATAGAGCCCATGCATTCAGTAAAACGATGGTCAAAGGCTAATAACAGTAAAGTTAACGTACAGGAACCAAAGCTAAAATAATGCTGGAATGGGTGGAGTTGACCTTCACGATCAGGCGATAAATGCGTACAACATAAAGTTCAGAGACAAGAAATGGTGGTGGCCTGTTTTTACGCCAATGATTAATTCGTGTGTGGTAAACGCCTGCCTACGAAACCATACTATTAGCACAATACAACCAAGACGGTCCACTACATTGTCAATAGCAACATCAGCAGGCAACCACTTCCCGAAACGTATCTAAAATCAGCTAAGATGCAAAGTATGTCACCAAAGAATTCGATGTGACACTTTGCAACGTGACACTTTGCGTAGAAAAAGAATGTTTTAAAAAATTTCATATGGAATATATTAATACGCCTAATGATAATTAATTTAATTTTGTTTTATTTATGTAATATCCAAACATGTCTCAAAATGTGAATAAAATTTAATTTTAACTAAAATGCATATCTATTTAAAGTAAGCTTAATGTAGCAATATTTGCATCCGTATTGTCCCATTGTACTCGTATGGGTACGCAGAAAAAAATAAAATCGGGTTTCAATTAAAAATTTTATTGAATCAATTAATATTTTAATTGATTTTGCACCTACGACGGAAATGATAGTATTAACTAAAAAAAATTTGCAGACAGTTTATTAAAACTCTTTCAATTAAAATAATAATAATATCAATTAAAAGAGTTATTATTTTTCTTTACAACTTCAATTAAAAAGTTTAGTTAAATTGATTAAAACTTTAATTGAAACTTGAGAAGAAAACAATGGTAGTTTTAATTGAAAACTCGTATTTTTTTATTTTTGTTATATGCCAACCATTAAATAACAAAAGAAATGTAGGTTTGTAAATTAAATTGACATTTTATTTATAATAAAATTAAAGCTTTTTAATATAAAAATGTATTATAACAAAACAAATAAAAGTAAAGGCAAAATTTTTGTTTTGCTTGTCTTGTCTTGAACCTTTTCTTGCAACTGAATTGCTTTCTTAAAAAAATCACACACAACTTTAAAATGATAGTTTAATGACACTTATACTTATTGAAAATTTAATTATTTACAAAAATAATAGTTTAATTGTCCTTTTTCGATAAGGTTTATTTCAATCCACATGTGCACTTTTATTACCACATATAAAACACGAAACTAAATTAAGTTTTCGTGCGTACACGAATATCTTAACAAAAAGAGTTTTGCAAATTCTAATGAAATAACTACGATTTTGCGTGTATTTGAAACCGGTTAACTATTCAACTTATTAAAAGTTAATCATTTGCTATTTTTTTCTTTTTATTTACAAATTAAATAATATTTTGATATAATTAGACCTTTGTTTGATTATTTAATCTAAATAAAATAAAAAAAAAAATAGTTTGCCAAATTTTTAAAAATTTTGTTTACATGTTGTCAACACTGTATGGATATATTAGAAAATTCAATAAATTTTTTAATTGAATCAATTAAAAAAATTGTTTAAATTGCCATTGATATTCAAACAATCCATTAATTAGATATTTTTGGCCCATAAATTTTTCTGTGTACAGCCCAAAAAACACTTTTCGAATTTTTTTTTTATTTTATTATTAATTAGGTCCTTATAAGATAGAATTTATAACAAGGAACCCAATATTTTTGTTTTAAAGGTGGTTGGGTTCTAATAGGTTAATTTCATTATGATAATGATGTGGAAGTCCAAACATTTTTAAACAATTACAATTTTGAAAGCAGTAGAAAAAAAAATAGATTTATCTTTCTTAAAAAATTAATTACTAACTAAACTAAAAATGTAATCCTAAGTATTTTAGTTTTTTCTTTCAATCAACTAAGCTCCAGCAAAAAATTTTGTTGATTTCAACAAGTCGATTTTAATTTAGAAATTTTTTGCTAAAAAATCAGCTCACTGGTTTTCAGCAAAACACTTATGCAGATGTTAACATTTTTTCTGCAAGGATCCTCCCAGCAAAAATGTTGCTGACTCAACTAATTTTTTTTGCTAACTTTACGGAGAGAATCCTCCCGAGCACTCTCCTAGTTAGTGCTAATCACATCCAAACTTTCATTACAAGATAAAGTACAAATTCTAAGTTGTCATTCAAAAGTATTTGCGTATTACTTAAAAGAAGATAACAAACATTTTAACACTTTGGCCAATAAAAAACAAAAAAAAAAACAAATAAAAAACCCGAAATTTGTAAATTACCAATACCTTATAACACAAAATGACTTATCAAGAACACTTGACGATCAAAAATTTGCATATTTCTTACTAAAAATGTTACAGAAATTTTTTTTTTTTTAAATATACAATAACTGTATGTTAATATTTCAAGAATTTTTCCATAAACACAAACTGATGATGATTATCTTTTAAAATATCATGTGTCATTTACACAAATATTTAAGTTTTTTTTTTTTGTCTGTTGTTTAAATCATTGATTAATTTACATTATAATACCATATGATGAAGTATTTTGAAGAGAAATTATGGAAATTTTCTTCAAAGTCTTTTTAGAATTTAGTATAGTCATGATATGATAAAATGTGAGGAATTTAAAAAATTTTCGACACTTTGAGGCAAAATATTTTCAAACATTTTTTTTTTTTTTGTATGACACGAATAACATTTTGTGTATGTTCTAGCCGATGTTTAGGCATGCTAAATCCATCTGCGTTAATAATTTAACGGCGCAAATATTCTGGCTGTTTAAAGTTGAACTCAAATTACAAACTTTAAAATTACAGTTTTTGCTTGGTTTCAATTAAAGTTACCCAACAAAATTTTTTAGAACAGATTACATCTGAACCTGTTCGAGAACAACTTATTTTACCACCGATTACATGGAACCGGTTCTAGAACATGTTCCTGGGAGTCGAAATGTAAGTTGTAACTGTCCCAGAACCATTTCTATAACTGGTTCTGGAACCGGTTCTAAAGCAAACTGTTCTTGTTTGGAGGTAAATAACCTATTGCAAATGGGACAAACTCCATATAAAAAGAACCAGTTACAGAACAGAAATTAGAAACTATTATAATACAGTATAACCCAGCAAAATTGTTTAGAACAGATTACCTTTGAACCTGTTCTAGAACAACTTCTTTTACCACCGGTTACATGGAACCGTTTCTAGAACAGGCTCCTGGGAGTCGAAATGTATAGTGTCACTGTCCCAGAACCAGTTCTATAACTGGTTCTAGAACCGGTTCTAAAGCAACCTGTTCTTGTTTAGAGGTAAAAAAACCTATTGCAAATAGGACAAACTCCATATAAACAGAACCAGTTGCAGAACAGAAATTAGAACCTGTTATAATACAGTATAAGCTATTCTGCAACGAGTTATTTGGATTTTACTGGGAAGTTGTTCTGCAACCAGTTATTTGGATTTTACTATTTTACAAGGTACATTAGTTTATAGATTTTGTTGTATTTATCAAATGTCAAAAATTATATTACACCGAAAACAAAATATAAAAATACACTAAAAAAAATTTTTAGATATCTATTAGAACTTAAAAAGAAAACCTCAATTATTTATGATGTTTAATAGGGGTTATGGTTACTTATTTGCAGGAAATGATATTAAATACTTTTAAATTAGCAAAATTAAAAGTTTTATATGAACTATTTTTTTTTAAAAGTGGTATGAGTGCCTTTGTTTTTTAAAATGAGATATAAAGGGATTTGCGTTCTTAGGTTTTTAAAACTGTAAAGGACAACTTTTGCTTAATACCTCATCTCAAACATCTCATAATGGGACTTTAGATTTATGATTTACATAAAACAAATTACATATTTGCCGCGAAAATCCATGTTTTTTAGTTTTAAATGGACTTGGAACACTTTCAAAATAAAAACTTTTAAAAAATTGTTGTACAAAAATTTATTAGTTTCCTTAGTTTTATTGAAAATTTACAAAAAAAAATTTAAAAATAAGCGAGTTTTTCACTTGATTATATATATTATATTATCATATACATCACACATAACTTTTAAATTATCAAAGTTGCTTAAAAAAATCATTCCAAAAAAATTAAAGAAATTTCGCAATTTCGCGATAATGGTGCCTGCTAGGAAAATTGGAAAAGCATACACAGAAAAAAATTTAGCTATTTGCCAAATGAAATTCGGTTACTACGATACAAATTCGGTTATTACGATTTTCAGTCGGTGGCGTTAAATTAATTTATACTTAAAAAAAAATTACATATATATTGCGAAAATACATGTTTGTTTTTTATTTTAAAGGGACTTAGTTTTTTTATTTTAAAGGGACAAAAAAAACTTTTAAAAATTTTTGTACATAAACTTATTAGTTTTGTTTTATTGAAAATTTACAAAAAAAAAATTAAAATTAGCGAGATTTTCATGATTAGTTTATACACATTGAACATAATATTTATATTATCAAGGTTGCTTAAAAAAAATCATTGCGAAATTTCGAAGTTTTGAATCTGGAGGTCAATGTTTATAAGACAAAAGAAATGCTTTTATAGGGGCGATATCCGTGTTTTCCAAAATAACTTACTATACAGAAATTCTGTTAAAATTTCATAATTTGCCAAAAAAAAATTGTGCTGTAAAGACACTAAAATCCTGAAGATAAAAACACGAAAATTTTTTACTGAGAATCTTAAAAAGTAATCCACAGAAATTATTAAGTTTAGCCATAAATTATCCATTTACCAAGACATAATTACAGTCCAAAAAGGCAAAATTAAGCTAAAATGCACCTAAACTTCAATGTAAATTGATTAAAATAAAAGGCTTTGCTCAAGATTTTTTATTTATTTATTTATTTATTTTATTAACATTATAATTACAAATTATAAGCTAATTAATGATGAGCAATGGCAACGCAGGCCTTCAGCTCGATATTTCTTAAAATAACTGATAAGCTACTATATTAAGGATATAATTATATATATATGTATAAATGTATGTTAGATTTTGTCATAGAGTTTAGATATTTTGAGGAATCTTAAAATTGTTTGGATATTGTGTTGGGTGGGATTGGAAAGATATAATTTTGGGTCTTTATTTTGGAATACTTGTAAGCGTATTGTATTAAATTTGGGGCAATTTGATAAAAAATGAAGTGGATCTGTCCCATAAGAGGAGCAACTGCAATAAGGGGGTATGATTAATTTTAAAATATGTCCATGTGTGATTTTGGTATGTCCTAGTCGTAGTCTAGTGAATACTACAGTGTCTTTTCTATTTATACTGGAATAATAAGCGTCATTTATAGTTGTCCGGTTGTTGTTTATGGACTTGTACCAACTCGATGTCGAATCAAACGTAAGATTTCTGTCGATGGTGTAGTAGTGGTTATATATGAACTTGTTAAGGTCGTTAAGATCGAAATTGGGGTTAGAAAAAACAGGAGATGTGGCTGCGCTTTTAGCAACGAGATCTGCGTATTCGTTTCCAATAATATTACAGTGACCTGGTAACCACAAGAGTAATATATTTGGATATCTATCTGTTAATATGTTTCGGATAAGGGAGACATAAAAGTTGTTGTTATTAATGTTCATTATGGATTTAATCGTCGATAGTGAGTCGGTGCATATGACAAATTTACCTTTCCTTGGTTTGAGATAAAGCACAGCTTCATAAATTGCAATTAGTTCTGCAGAATATACAGAACTGAAGTGCGGTAACAAAGAAATCTTGATTATATCTCTTTCAGTTGTAATGCTGAAGGAGGTTGAAAGCCTTGTTTTAGAGCCATCTGTGTAAAGAAAATTGTAGCTATTAAGTCTGTGCTTTATCTCATTAAAAAGTTTTTGGTATTGTGTCGGGCAAGTATTGGATTTTAAGTAACGTGTTAGAGAAGTGTCGAACATGTCTTTTTTAAAAGTCCATGAAGGGTTGGATTTTTGTCTAAAATTGATATTTTTAAGTGGTATATTTATTTCTTGGCATTTTTGAATTACCTGGTAAAGGACTGATGGAAATCTGGGGATTTTTTTTGACTTTTGTAGTTTATTTTTAATTTGTTTGAGAGGTGTGTCGTTGTCATAGATTATTGTTCTGAAAAGTTTAGTTGTTAAAATATCCCTTTGTGTTGTAATGGGTAGAGTATTTGATTCAAACAGCAAATTTTTTATAGGAGTAGTTCGGAAAGAACCGAGAGCGTTTCGAATTGCAGAGTAGATGATTGTTTCGATTTTTTTAATATCAGATCTAGGTGCGTGGCCATAGATAGGTAATAAGTAGTTTATTTTTGATAGTATAAGAGCTCTAACGATTGATATAAGACTGTTTGTATTGCAGTTGAGTTTAAAGCTTGAAAGACATTTGACAATATTGAGTCGTTTTGATAAGGAAGATGCAAGAAAATTAATGTGATCTTTCCAGTTGTATTTGTTGTTTATATATAGGCCCAGTATTCTGAGAGTATTCACTTCCGACAATGTGAAATTACCAGATTGGATTGTACAGTGGCAGTTTTTCTTCCTGCATATATGCAGGTATTTGCATTTTGTGGCAGACAGTGTGGCTCCGGAGAACTCGCACCAATTGTTTATGCTGTCGAAAATATTATTAAGGTTCAGCACCGGATTTTTCTCTTTAGATTGAATAATCAAATTGAGGTCGTCAGCGTAAGCTGAGAGATATATTTCTTTATTAACGGATATTAGGCCGTATAGTTTATTGAACGCTATTAGGAATAGGATTACAGACAACGGTGATCCCTGTGGGATACCGTTGTGTAATGGTAAAGTGGTAGAGTATCGATTTTCGATTTTTACCATGATTTTCCTGTTTGTCATGAAATTATATACATAATTTATTATTTTAGGACCGACTTTCCATTCTATAAGTTGTTCCATTATAGAATGAATACCTACTCTATCGAATGCTTGCATAAAATCAAGTGATATTATGGTAATGTGCTTTCGTAAAGAGAGGGCGTTCGTGATTAAATAGTCTACAAAGAGTAGGCTATCAATAGTGGACTTCCCCCTTTTAAAGCCAAACTGGTAGTTATTAAGTAGTTTGTGTGACGTTACAAACCACCATAACCTGTTGGCTATAATCCTATCAAGAACTTTTGAGATGCAGGGGTTTAGTGAAATGGGTCTGTAGGATTTAACTATAGATTTGTCTGAGCCAGGTTTAAGAATAGGAATAACTACACTTGTCTTAAATTTTTGTGGGATGTAACTAGAGAAGATTGAATTAAAAAGCTTAACAATTCTTAGTTTTGTGTTGCGAGGCAACATTTTTAGCATAGGGTAGGAAATTCTATCCAAGCCAGGTGTTTTCCCCTTTAGTTTGCTTAAAACTGATTCGAATTCTATAAACGTTATTGTTTCTTCGATTACCATTGCCCGCTGGCAGGGTATGCATGTAGCTAGTCCAGTCTTGAACTTGTTCTTGCTTAAGCGGAAATTGTTGTTAAAATTTTCGTCGGAAGAGTTTTTAGACCAGAATTTTGCAAATTCATTGGCCATTACACCTTTGCTTAGTATGTTTTTGTTTGGGTCATCTAAAGACGTTATACAGTGAATTTTGTGATTGGCTTTATATCCAGTAAATGTTCTGATGTTTGACCATATCGTTGCCACAGGTGTTAATGGGTTAATAGAGGACGTAAAACTGTTTATTGATTTGTTTTTTGAGATTTTTATTTCTCTTTTATACTTGGAGCATGCTTTTTTATAGTTTAAAAGGTTGATTTGGTTCATTTAAAAATATTTATTTTTTTTAATTTACCGAAATTTCAAGTTTAACGCTTTCTCGCTTCCAAACCAACATTGCATTTATTCATTATAAAAACCTCATTTAGCGCACTTATGGTGAATTTAAATTACCCCGCCTGGAAACGGTCATGCCGGTTAGAGGGTTAAGATTCACTTTAGACCCGGGAACGATTCCCGGCTCGACTATGTTTTAAAAAAATTAATAATGTTTTTTAATTTGTAATTTTTTTTTCAAAATCTATTATTTGTTTCCTTCTGGTAATGGCTTATTATTCATACCCTTGTATCCATATAGGTACCCCATTATAATTCATATTTTCGTAAAGCTGCCAGTACTGAATATGTATATAGGTAACCCATTATAATTCATATATACGTAAGGCTGCCAGTAATGCATAACTCATTACTTCTGTAAATTTTCATAAAAAAAGTTAGAAGTATATTACAAAGCGTAAACATACGAATTTAGATTACTAGACTCATTATTTGGTAAGGTTTGTTTTTGCTGGGAAGTTTGTGATGTTATCACGTTATCGGCGCGTTGGCCTTAAATTGCATAAAATTATATAGTTTTTAAATACTGTTCTCAGAACTTAATTCCATTAAAACCTATGGAAACGAATGCGACAGTTTGAAAAACTGAAAATTTTGGTTTCGATTGTAACCACTTTTCACCAAGCAACGATAGAGAAATCACTTTGTAGGTGAATGTATCTCGTAATTCTAGTGAACTGGATCTGAAAGCTAAAAACTAGGTGGTTGTGGTGGGTTTGAAAGGGGGGTGGAATGAATGGAATGAAAAAATCTTGTAACAGGCAAAAAATAAAAAGTGTAAAATCAACTAAAAAAGCGTATAAGTTAGTTATCTATGTTTATTGTATAGAAAACATCTTGAAAAGTTTATCGATAAGTTATACAAACAACTTCGGAAAAAAGGTGTAAAATAAAACTACACTTCAAGAATTATCCTTTATGATTCATATGAACAAATTCATGGATGAAGTGATGATAATTAGCTTTAGAAGCATTGTAAACTTTCCATACGGTGGTTTATGTGAAAATCCATTGTTATATTTTATTAAAACGAACAATTTAATTTTGTTCATTTGATCTATTTTTTATGTTACATTTTTAAATCCCTTTCTATGAAAAATCCCTTTATTTTTTTTTTTTATATTATAAATTTATTAATAATTTTGTATAAAAAAAAAAAAAAATAAGTAAATATAATAAGATACTTAACTTAAAATACAATACACTTTACAAAAACCAACCATAGGAATGTCGCAGAAGTAATAATGCTACTGTTCGCTATAAGGCTATAGGAAAAATGTAAAAGGCTATAAGGCTATAAAAATGTAAAAGGCTATAAGGAAAAATGTAAAAGGAGAAATCCAATCAAACAAAATTCATTAAAATAAAGTGCAGTTTTGTTTGAATACAAATACATAGCAATTTCAAATAATTCCCGCACATTTCATTCCCGAGAAAAATTGAATATAATAATACGATATATTATATAGACGAATATATTTTGGGTGCCAGTATATTCAACCGGATATCATATATAAAACTTTTTTGTAGAAAAATGTTATCGCATCTCGACCAATATATAATTGTATATTCCGTTTGGAAATAGATAAAATTAATCCAGCTAAATATGAGGTATTTATAGTGTTGTCATTTATTCGGGTTTTTATTTTGTTCGAATAAACGATGCAACAATTTTTAATCGGACGATCAAAAGATTAATTTTTAAAAATTGTTCATTTAATCGAACAAAAAAAAAATAATTTTATAAATATATAAATAATTAAAGTATTTTAACCTTTCATCTAAAAATTTAACGAATTTTGCCATCAATTTGAATACTACAATAATACAAAATTCTCAAATGCATTTATTTTAGACTATAGTAACGCCAATACGCTGGCGGATCAATAAATCCGTGACTTTTTGAATGACACACAGTTTTTTTTTTGCAAAAAAAAATATTTTTCAACATAATCTCCTTTTAGCTCAAAACACTTTCACGTTTATCCAATTTTTGTATCCCTTCCAAAAAAATAGGATTTTTCGAGGTCCACAAAATATGCATTTCTTGGCCATATGGGGTCGTTTTTTTTTAAATTCTCGTTAAATCGGTAATCGATGTGGATTATCCCGAGTGCATCCCAAAAAACTGTTGCCATCACCTTCTTGGCCACAATTACGTTTATGGTCAATTGAGAACAAACGCGGCACCCTTAAACCCAACTGATCATTTAAAATCGAAACCACTCTGCCATATGATAATCTTATTGCTACATTTTGGACCGTTAAACTTTAGTTATAATTTTATTTATTTTAGGCATTTCTTTAAATTATAAATTTATTTTTTTATTTTTTGTAAAAATGTATTGTAGAATACGAACCATATTTGGCCCTATGGGCTTGGTTTTTGAATTAATAAATGAAATGAAATGCCTATGGCATCAACAATCTCACGCACTTTTATTTTTCGATCGGCCGGCACGATATCGTGGATTTTTCGACATTTTCGGGTGACCTCAATTGGCCGTCCAGAACGGTCAGCGTCATTTGTACTGGTGCGACCACAACGAAAGTCAGGATACAACTTTTTTATAATTGAAATCGATGGTGCAGAGTCCCCATAATATTTATCAAGCTTTTCCTAGGTTTGATTGACGGTTTTTTTTTTTCGCAAAAAATAATGTTTAATGAGCACTCGAAATTTACTTTTTTCCATTTAAAAAAAAAATCCACAAGGTTGTATGTTTTGAACAGCTGTTTAACGCAAAGGAAATGACGGAACTTGTTCAAAATCTGACAGTAGTCTATTAACAGGTGGTACTTGATGGAAGCAGTGTTGCATTTCATATAACTACGAGGGAAGTTAGAAAAATCACGAACTTATTGATCTGTCATTTGGCATTGTTATCCCGTCATGAAAAATTTATAGTTTTGAAAATAGTTAAAAAGTTAAATGTTTATCGGTGACAATTTTAGAATATCGTGCTCTTAAGATCGTATTTTAGATACAGTAGAAATTACATAAATGGAATTCACAATTTAAGTGCTAACGTGCTATCGTTGTAATATAGCAATATTAAAACGATATCACTTAATTTGTGAATTCCTTCATATTTCCACATTATTAAAGAGCCCATATCTTAGAAAATGAATAATAAAAGTTTTAAAATTTCAGTTATTTCTCAAATAGAGTTTTGATTTTATTTTAACATTTTTTATACAAATGTTTTTAAAGTTGGTAAATTTTCGAAAAAAGTTTTATTACAAGAAGTATTTTTTTTAATTATTCGTTTTATTCGATTAATCGAGCAAATTTATATTAATTATTAGTTATTCGAAAGTCATGTATTTTAAATTGTTTGTTCGAAGTTGCTTTTTGTTCGCTCGATTAATCGAATAATTTTTATTCGATTGACAACCGTAATATATACCTACATATTACAAAATGAAAAAAAAAAAATATATCCATATTTAGGTACGCTGCGTTACATAACTATAATTACAAATGATTTATGATATTTTTTCTAATATTACAAATATTTTTTTAAAACTTATAACTGTTTTTAAGAGTGTAATAAAATTTGAAGGCGGGTCGTTAATGGTTTGTGAGCTTCTGGTTTCGACGGTATGGTTGGTTTTGGCATTTCCATGTACCAGAATGAATTGTTCTGAGTACACTACAGTATTAGAAGAGAAATTAGTGCCATTTATTAAAAATAGCAACGAAGAAGAATTAATTTTTAAACAAGACAATGCCTCAGTACATGTAAGTTGTCAGACGATGGAATGGCTATCATCAAAAAATATAAGAGTATTGGATTGGCACGCATGTTCTGCGGATCAAATCCCCATTGATAATATCTGGGTAGTATTAACCCGTCGAGTTTACGCAGAAAATCGCCAATATGAAATCGTTTTTCATCTAAAAGAATTAAATAATAAAATAAAGCTACTGCTTTAAAAGATTTTTCTTGAATTTTTGTAAATTTTGACATATTAAGTTAAGTGTATTTATTAGAGTTAATTTTGGAAAATAGATTTTTGGATATTATCACTTGTTAGAAGGTTTTTGTATCAATAAAAATAATGGCGTATTTTTTTTTTTTTAATTCCAACTCCTTCCCGTGCCTATAGGCGACTCAAATCCAATAAATTATTATATAAACCAATAAATTATTTTGTATTCACTAAAAAATTAAATTTTAAACTTTAATAACTTTTGAACGGGTAACTATAAAATTAAAATTTTTGGGCCATTTTTCTCAGATGTAAGTATTTTTTCATTGTAAAAAAAAAAATTTAACAAAAAAAAATATTTTAATTTTTTTTTTAAAAAATATTTTTTTGGACCACTCTAATTATGCATTCTGTTGCATTCCAAAAGCTAAAAAAAGCCTCTGGGCCTAAGTTTTCCCGTAGAATCGAATACTGAAGTACGATTTGACATATATTTAACCGTTTTTGTTGTATGGGAAAAGGGACCCAAAATCCGCGATTTGAGTCGCCTATAGGCACGGGAAGGAGTTAGAATTTAAAAAAAAAAAATACGCCATTATTTTTATTGATACAAAAACCTTCTAAAAAGTGATAATATCCAGAAATCAAAATAAAAAAAAATTTAAAACGAACTCTAGTATTTATAGTTACGAAACACCAATTGATTTTGTCATACCTTTTTAAATAGTAAAATAAAAATAAATGTTTTTTTTTTTTGTTAAATATTATTAATTTTCCAATGGTTTTACATTTATGGCGGTTAAACTCTTCTACTTTTTTTTTTAAGGTACGATATTTAGTGAAATTAAAGTGTAATTATAGTTATGCAACGCAGTGCATTATCTCATAACACAACACAATTTAATTTTGGATAAAATTGTATATTGCCCCATATAGAGTCACACTAGAAAATTTGTTAATCTTTTTGGGATATAATTATATATTACTTGAACAATTCCCTATCTCATATTTTGTAAAATTTGTATGTCGACTTTTGATAAAACAACTTAAGTAGACTTAAGAAACTTCTAGTGACTTCTGTTTTTTGAATACGCAAATTGATCCCATTCTGGTTCTTAAATTTCTACTTCTACTTTCTATTTCGGAAACTTATTAATTTTTGTGTGAAAATAAACCTTGTTTCTTTATTTAAATTTATTTTCATCGGGATAAACATTAATTGCATTTATAGTAATTAAATGTGCTAAAGTCCCAACACTTATTTAACAAATTGTGAAAAGCAATCTGATGTAGGCGTGTCCCTATCCGGATTTCATTCCTGCCCAAGGAAATCTTCAGGGGACTTTGTTATTAGAATTTCTAGAGATATTTGTTATGTTAAATCACAAACTCAATGAGAATTTCTTGTCCTCGTCTAGGAGCGAGATTCAAAATTTAAAATATCAAAGAAAAAACACAAACAACAACAAAAATTGTCACAATTGGCTTTGTCATCTTCCAAATACTACTCTGTTTTTTTGACAGACCTAGCAATGTAGTGACGTTTATTCAAGTAAATCAACAATAGAAAATCATATGTTTTCTATTAGTGTCAGTTACATTTAAATTTGCACAAGCACCTGCATATTTGCTATTTAAATTTATTTTCTTCGGGATAAACATTAATTGCATTTATAGTAATTAAATGTGCTAAAGTCCCATTTGTTTCATTTGTAGCATTATTAGTTTTGACTTTAGTTTTAGATTTTTTCAATGTAAAAAGTTAAATTAAGTTGTAACTTCGGGGTTTCAATGTTGTAAATTACAAAATCTCATAAAATCTTTGTTATTTTTTTCAAAATTTTCTTTTCTGAAACAACTTATTTTTGAGATTATTTTAAGAGAATTTTATAAAAAAAATAAAATTTTCTAATGGAAAGACATTGTCTATAAATTATAAAGTTGAAAGTTTTTGCAAGTATCTAACTTGTGAATGGGTTAATAACGTTGAAAGAAAATCTGTATTTGCAGGTAATTAATTTTTTAATGCTAAAACCGAATACAACTTTAACTAATTTTGGATATGGGCTATGGTCAAAAATATTTAAAATAAGGATTAAAATTTTTATTTTTTTAATTTTGAATTTACAAATGTTTAGTTATATTTGAGCTAAATTTTAGTTAATTAAAAATCAGTAAAAACATTTACTAAATGTTAGTAAACAAAAAAAATCATAAAAAATGTAAAATTTTTTAGGTTTATTTTTTTAGTTTTTTTTTTTAATGCAAATAAAAGTTTGCCGTTATGAAATCAGTAATCTACAATTTTTAAGCAAACATTTTTGTTGATTTTAGCAAAATAAACTGTCATTTGTATTATGCTAAACTTGAGGTAAATATAGCAAAAATTTTGTTTATATTTAAGTTTCTGATTGCTATTTTGAGTCTTCAAATATTTAGTAAAAGTTTTTGCTAATTTTACAGAGTAAAATACTATTTTCAATTAGCTAAAATTCACATAGAATATAACTAAAATTTTGTAGAGTTAACAGATTTATTTTTGCCGTTCTTATTTTATCAATATTTAGCAAAAAAAATATCTGCTAAATTTAGTAGTTTTTTGTGCAAGGTAATTTTTAACTAATTGTTAGTAACTTTTTTTCTATTTATACAGGCTTATTTCTATGAGTGTGAATACTTTGGTGTTTTTAATAATTACCGGGAATTCTGACAAAAATTCTCGGTAATTAGAAAATCAAAACTCGTCGTAATTCCAGAGAATTCGGTGGATAAAAACACTAATTAGGCCAGACATAATTTTATACTATTATACAAAATCGGATTAAATTGTATCGCGCCATTATGTAATTTAATCTAAAGTATCAAATTAAAATTGGCCTATTGTTTTTGGATAACACTGTATAAAGCTGCATAATGAATTACTTACACTCAGGGAACTTCTGCTCTAAATATTTGTAGTTGTTTGAGTTGTAAAAGAGTATCTTTATTTTTAAGGGAGGAAAACAGGTATTTGTAGAAAAAATTAAGTTTTTCACTACATTTTTCCTCCATTTCAAAAACAAACCACATAAAATAAATGTATTATGATTTTACATAAATTTAACACAGTAGTTTTTTTTTTTAAATAAAACAAATGTATGTTTCTTTATTTTTTACTACATTCGTGGTTAATTTTTACATTTGTGGTTAATTTTTTGAACAGTAAAAAACAAATAACAATGTTTGTTGAATTTAATGAAATGTAAGTCGTTCTTTTTTTAAGTGAAATTTATTTTGTTTTTATGTTTAACTACATTTGCAGTAATATTTACCTACATAATATTCTAAGTGTATGATTATATAAAGCACCATATACATTTTTTTTAATCGGATTAACAACTTTTTAATTTTAAGTATTTTTATGCAAAAAATATAGACTCTATGACATATGAAAAAAACAAACCGTATTTTGCATGTCGTATTTAGTTTTTGTTATTTGTAAACAGTCGATAGTCAAGTTCTATACTTTGCTTTCATATGTCTGTCACGTAAACCATTTGTTACTTTGTTTAGCTGATACTTTGATAGTTTCCAAATTTTATTTTAGAAAGTTTCAAAAAAGAGTATAGGTAAGCAACAAAACCGTATAAATTGAAAAAATAACAAAGCGAAATGTTTCAAAGTATAATAGTACTTATCATCAACAAAGGAGACTTTGTTATTTTACAAAAGAAATGATAGATGTAGTTTATACTTGTACTACAAAGTCGACTTTAATATTCTTACAGTAGTTAATTTTTTGCGTGAAGATATGCATAAGTATTTTTTTTAATTTTTTTGACTTTTAAATGGCCATTAATTCTCTAAGTAAAAACTTTTCAACGTGAAACTTTACATTTCATATCTCTTAAGTATAGTCTACCTAACCCGGTTCATCGTTTTTCTCAGTTCAAACAACCTTCAGAAATAAAAAGCATCTAAAGTCAGTTTCAACGTGTGTCGACAATTTTTGAAATTACTTATATAAGAATTTTAAGGTTTAAAGTACATTTTACAGGATAAAAACGAAGAGAAGAAAGAAAAAACTCCAGTTACAACTAAAGTGTTTAGGATGAAAAACATTTCTCCTATTTTTTTATCTTCTGTTCAAGCTTTAACAACTAATAACAATTGTTTTACACAAATGTTTTTTATTATAATTGCTGTTGTTGTTGAAACATTGCTACAATGACAATGTCATTGTAAATTCATTAATCATGTGACATTGTTCTAATAAACAAAAGTAAGAACAATAACGGATGGAAACTTTTTAATTTTTCTAACAATTCTTGTTTATCGCCACTACCACTGTTGTTTTACAAGATGCAAGTGTCTTAAGGTCATTGTATGCATAAAAGCACCCAGGAGTTTCAAAATACGAAAACAACATTAAAAAAAAATGTTTAAGTTGTGACTAAACAATTGATGCTGGGAATGAATACAAAAAATAAGTGTCGCATGCTTCGCCCGCTAACTTTGCATATTGTTTCACAGTGGAGCATTAAGGTACTTTGATGGGAAAGAAATTGGTTATTTTTCTATACTTTGTTTGGAATTATGGCTGATTTATATACTGTCTATTTATGTATAAAATGGTAGAAATTTTTCAATGTTAGTAAAGTTTTTTTATGGGCAATTTAAAACATTTCAAGCTAAAGATGACCTAGTCGCTTAGATCGAAAGTGCGACATTCCCTCTAGCGCTGATCCCTGCAAGAAATTTGTTTTCATCTTCTCTTACATTAATTGACAATTATCGTTTTCTATTTGTAATAGTACCATTTAATTATGATCTCAAACCTGACAATTAAAAACGAAATTCAATTTTAAAAGATCAACAATACATACAAAGTTCTCAAAACAGACATAATGGTACCATGCAATGTAAAGTCTAATAAGAAACCAATCAACTACAACATGTTGTGTTTAAATATTAGTATACATGCCTTATTCCCAATTCGTTCCTAGTAATGGTAACATTAGCAGTTGGGCCGGCAACCCTGTCAAATAAAAAGATTTAAGATTTAAAGCTGTTGGCTAAACTTGTAAGAAAAGACTTATCCGCAAAAGAATATTTTTGTTTTCAACTTCTATTACATTTATTGACAATTAGCGTTTTATATTTGTAATAGTAACATTTAATTATGATCTCAAACCTGACAATTCAAAATGAAATGCAAAGAAAATAAAATTAAAAATGTTAACTTAATTTTAAAACTTCCCAATATTTAGTGAAGCAGATAACTCAATTTATCTAAATTTAGCAATCTTTTTATTTTAAAAAACAGTTTAGATGTTTTTCTATCGACTCCGAAAATTTCAGCCAAGTAACACGACTTGGCTTTTCAGAAAATATTTGTTCAATAGTGTGAAACGCATAATTTTCGATTATGTGCGTTATATGGGAAAATCTACGGAACCTTACGATTCCATGTCACTCAGGATTTAATAACAATAAATAATATTTATGATGGTATCAGCATTTCTGAGGCAACGAATTTAACCAGGCGAACATCTAAAATTTTAATATTTATACTGTTAATGTGCTTAATTTGCTTGTCACTTTTAAAAGTTTTTCGACTTTTTGGGTATAATTTCTTCACCATAAAAGGAAATCGCCTAAAACCTTTGGTGGATGGTAATCCTGATGTTTCAAAATCTCCAACATGGTGAAAAAAATATGTTCCCTCAGTAAGGAATAAATGGTAGATCTCCAAATTATGAATAGAAATTTTAGAGAAGAATGCTAGGTCTGTCAAAAAAACAGAGTAGTATTTGGAAGATGACAAAGCCAATTGTGACAATATTTTGTTGTTGTTTTTGTTTTTTCTTTGATATTTTAAATTTTGAATCTCGCTCCTAGACGAGGACAAGAAATTCTCATTGAGTTTGTGATTTAACATAACAAATATCTCTAGAAATTCGAATAACAAAGTCCCCTGAAGATTTCCTTAGGCAGGAATGAAATCCGGATAGGGACACGCCTACATCAGATTGTTTCACAATTTGTTAAATAAGTTTTGGGACTTTAGCACATTTAATTACTATAAATATAAATAAAATTTTTTTTTTTATATTGCCTAATAAATGATAAATAAACTAATAAAATGAGATAAAATCGATAAGTGTGCAGTCACAAATAAAGAAAATATGACAATAAAAATCTCATCAGGTCTATGTCACATACGCAGTTTAAGAAATAATTGGTTGCAGTACTTCGTAATAAATATCAGTACTACTATTATTGTTGTGTGGAAATATACCGCATTATTTTGGTATTCAGCGCCATTTAAAGTTAAATTTTGTAGCTTTTCATAGATTTTTGGAGACAAAAGTGAAATAGAAACGAAAGGGATGAAAGGCATGTGGAATCGTCTTGTTGAAACCACATGTCACCCAAGTCCAGCTCTTAAATTTTGGACAAAAAAAATTTTTAAATCATCGCACAGTAGTACTCGCCATTCACAGTAACGTTCCTGCCTTCGTCGTCTTTGAAAAAGTACAGTCCAATAATGCCATCGGCCCATAATTCACACCAAACAGTGCATTTTTCGCGATGCTTTGGCAGTTCTTGCAATGCTTCTGGCTGCCTTTCACACCTAATACGGCAATTTTGCTTGTATATGTATCCATTCACCCAGAAATGAGCTTCGTCGCTGAACACAATTTTCCGATAAAAAGTGGATCTTCATTCAACTTTGCCAGCACCCATTCACCAAAAGTTAAACGTTGTGGTAGGTCGTGAGGCTTTAATTCTTGCACCAGCTGTATTTTAAAATGTTTTACACCCAAATCCTTCATCAATAGTTTCCATGTAGTGGAGTAAGAGAGGTCCAATTGCTGCGAACGACGCCGAATCGATAATTCACGGTCATCAACAACACTGGCGGATACAGCTGCACACAGAGAAAAATTTTATCATTTGCCAACTAAAATTCGGTTAATACGACTGAAATCGGTTGGTACAACTAAGTAAAGGGTTTTACAACCAAATTCGGTTGATGCAACTGAATTATACTTGCAACACCCAAATATTCTGACATCAAATTTAAATTTGGCTATACTAACCGAATTTTTTGGTTGTAGCCACCAAAATGCACTTTTTAATTCAGTTGGCACTTTATTTCTCTGTGTGTGTGATATTTTCCTCTGTCTGCACTCTACGTATGCGTGTTGTTAGTTAAATGTAAAGTAATGTAAATTTGGTGCGAAATTTAGTCACAAGATTCCGAATAGCCGCCTCAGAAGGTCGCCCAATCTATTCATAAATTGGAAGAAGTGCACGATGCACTTTCTTAACCGAGCATGAATTTAGATAATAAAATTTAATAATCTGCAAGCGTTGTTCGTTGGTAAGGCGATAGACAAAACTGAACATGTTTAACAGTAACATGCTACACGAAAACAGCTGAGCTGCCAAAAACAGTGTTGCCAAAAAGAAAGTTACTAAAAAAAATCACCCTTTACTTACATATATGTTATATTTATAACTAATTAACAGAATATCTTCAAAAGTTATTTCTTATACAAATATTTCTTATTATGAGTCTTTGTGTTTACATCCTTGCATAATTGAAGTCAGGAAAAATTGAATACAAACATAAATATGAAATATAAGAAATATTTGCTTAAGGGATCACTTTCGAAGATTTCCTGTTAAGGATCATACAAGTGTTTCATATCATTGGAAAGGAAATTAAATGTAGATTACGATATGTAGAAAATCGCATTTAGCACTCTTAGTAAAACAAAAACTTGGGTAATCCTATTAGGATGGTACAAATTTCGGTTTTTGTTAAAATGTAAAATTTATGTTCGAATTTATGATTTGGTGTAAGCAAACTCCCGTGGGGAGTTTGGAAGGCTCAAAATCAAAACTTAACCTCGAAATTAATTATGCCTGTTAAAAATTTAATTGCAATCCGGTCACTAAGTAAAAAATGGCCCAATTATTTCCCAAAATGTTGTGATATATTCGACTGTGCGATGTCAGGAAAAAAAAGTTAAACAAACATTTCCGAGAATGGATTTTTTGCATGTTATACTGACATGTCTGCATTTAAAGCGGAGATTAGAATAGACTTACTCAATAAATTAGGCATATGTTGGAGTATCTATAACAACTTCCGCTACCTAATTGGTGGCTTGCACAATTTTTAACATTGGATTAAAATTGATATTTATCTTAAAACTGTAGTAAATTTAGAAGCGGCTGGGGGGAAAAGTGTATACAAATCAAATATTTTTTTTTAGCACAACAGGATTTTGAATAAAATAACCTTTCAGAATAGTACGCACACTTTTGTTCAGAAAGAAAATATTTATCTGGAGGTAAAAGAATGTTTGGGGAAAAAATCGCAAAAATTCGATTTTTATTTATATTTTAGACGAATGTAGTTTTTGAGTGTAACAAGATATTGCATTAATTTTTTTTTTCATTTAATCAAGAATTTATTTAGTTAAATATCCAATATTAAAAAAAAAGAAATTGTCCCCGATTTCGTCCAGCTATTCTCAAAAAACTGGACCCAAACTGGGGCCAAATTTCGAATTTCACATTTTTAAATGGAAATATCTCGGGAACTCTTTTTTTTTTGTTAGTCTTTACTAGCAGATTACAAATATGTTAATTTTTAGAAAATTGATTTTCTATGCCGATTGACAATACAAAATTTGCATTTGGGGGAAACTTTACCTCCCCCTAAAATGAAACCCAGATGTAAACTTTCAAAACGCCGATACACGTGTCTTTTTTTTTGGCTCTTCTATCAAAATTTATAGGTCGGACCTTGTAATTTTTTTTGTGTTGTACAGTGTTATTCGTGTTATTATTTTTTTATTAATTTTTTTAAATTATTCGATTAATCGAACGAATAATGTATACAAATAATTTTTAAAAGTACATAAATAATTAATGCATTTTAATCTATTATATCAAAATTTTATGAATTATGGCATCAATTTGAATACAACAACAATACCAATTCTCAAATCAATAATTTTAGTCTAGTTATAGAAACGTCAAAAGATTTCTCAATCATACGCCCTTCGGGATTGTTATCTCGGGATGAAAAAATACAATATTGAAAATCTTTAAAGAGCTAAATATATCGCAGCAAAAAATAGTGCTTACCCAGAAGCGCTTCCGGAAGGCATTATTTAATTACGAAGTGGTTCCACAGGAAATTCAGAAGACATTATCTGTGTTCGTGATGTCCCACTTGGTACGTCTCTTTTAATCAGGTGAAAAGCGCTTCTTTCATGTGCTCTTAGAAGCAATAAATTCATGACTTCTTAGGCAATAAGAAGCGCTTTTTTTTATGTTGACACAATTAATTTTTCATGGTATGCATTCTTTATTACTTCATTGTATGCATTATTTACTGCTTCAAAGAACGCATTTTGCAAGACGGTGAAGCGCTATTTTGGAAGCATACAAATGTAATTACTACTTACCAAATCCTGGTTATTTTTTGCTGGGATATATCTGCTATAGTTTTAATATATCGAGCTGTTAAGATCTTATTTTAGTTACCGTAGAAATTTCACAGTTTAAGTGCTAATGTTCTATCATTGTAAAATAGCTATATTTTTTTAAAAGTTTCGTATGTCTTAAACTTCAAAAGTTATGCTATATTTAAACGATTCTTTTATATTATAGGCTTCAAAGTCAAATCATATATTTTCATTAATTATTGAAGAGTAAATATTTCGGAATACGATTAATAAAAGTTTTAAAATTTCAATCATTTCTTCAATAGAGCTTTGATTTTATTTTGTTCATTACTATTTTTTATATATTTTTTTCCCAAAACTGGAAAATTTTGGAAAAAGTTTTATTAAAACGAGTATTTTTTAAGTTATTCGTTTTATTCGATTAATCATCAAAATTTAATCGAATTATTCGTTATTCGAAAATAATGTCTTTTAAATTGTTCGTTCGATTAATCGAATTATTTTAATTTGAGTGAAAATTCTAGAAGATAGCTATTTGTTGTAAAACCCGTTTTGTATTTTGTTAATTTGTTTAAGAGCTTCTACACGCAGAGAAAAACTATGCTTACAATATGATTGCGGCCACAAAACTATGTTTCCTACAGCCATAAATGGTTGTTTCAATTAAATTATTGTTCTATCAATCATATTCCAACAATGTGATTGCTTTCATCATGTTATAGTAAAAATTTGTTTTTCTTATCAGTTATCATATTATTGTATTGTCTACAATCATAACATAGCATTTATTATCATATTCCTCTCACTAACTTCAGCCATATTATAGTTGCGCCAACTATAAGATGATCAGTCGGTTTTTTGAAAAGAAGTTGTGAGAAACAGTCAGCCACAACAAATTAAATAATATTAAACAAAAAGAAAGTCACGTAGTGCTGTTAATTGCAATGCTGATTTGTTTTACGGAAGAAGGAATAAGTGTGTAGTCTCAACCCGGTCTACCCTGGAAGTATAGGCAAAATTTTAATTGTCGCGCACCCCTTAAATAAGGTTATTTTTATTATATAGACATAACAGTGTTATAAATTAAGTATAAATTGATAAAAAAAAGTGCTTTATTTTTTAATTGTTTGAAATTACGCAAAAAAATATTGTTAAATAAAAAAATATTAAAGAAAAGTTTTAACAAAATGCACGTGCTTTTAAGTCTGTAGTACGAAATAATCATAATATGTTTGCAATAATCATAATATGGTACTAAAAGATGATGAAAGTCTTGTCCGTGATCATACTATGATAACTAGGACTATGCTATGGTAATAATGCAATTTTTATGATTGCTGCAAACATGGTTTGATCATGTATTGTGAAATTGTGTTCTTAACAACATTTTTATGCGTGCTTTATTCTGTATTCACATGTATAGTGTATAAAGCTGACACAATATTTCACAAAGCTTATTCTTCAGCGCAAAGGCACTTTGATTACTTAAATTATTTCAAAGTGTGAATTATTAAATAAATATACTATTAAAAACATGCATATCTTTTTAATACAGCTTCAACAGAATGCTGGTAGAATACTGTAGGGCTCATATTATGATAATACATACACATTTTTGGGATATATTTGGAACCATAATATAGTAATCTAATTATCATGTTATGATACAGAAGCAGATAAGAGTATGGTTGCCGCAACCATAGTAACATGGTTGTCGCAATCATAAATCCAAAAATGTATGATGCTATTCGAATATGGTTCCCTCAACCATGTTTTTTCTTAGCGTGTACACTGGCCCTAAAAAACTAAATGGAACCACTGTGTACACTCATAAAATTGTACAACATTTATAATGAATGAAATTGCATTTTGTTTTTTATTATTCTCTGAACTCATTGTACAAAAAAATGTATAACAAGCTGGAAATTTAGATGTAAATAGCTGCAAAGAAAAAAATAAAAGAAGTAGTAAAAAATTTACATGACAAGCATTAGTATTAATGTCAGGATGAAACAAAAACCTTTAATTTCTCTTAGATGATGTATGCAAAAAAAAACAAACCTCCCTTTTTTGTGTGGCCCTAACCATATTATGGTGTTTACTTCATACCATACATATACAATTATTTAAGTGTAAGGACATAAACTTCCCTTAAGCTATTTAAAACAGACACTGCCTTAAGACTTTATACACACATTCACACTTAAATTGTGGGGGGGCGAAAGCTCTGAATACAAAAGGAAAGCAAAAAGAAAATATTGTAGGTAGATATGTAGCCTTTGACACTTTTGCTCATTAATTTGCAAACATTATTAAATGCTTATCGTTTTGGCACTAAATCAAAAATATATAAAGTTTTTTATTCATGTTTTATTTATTTTTGTACATATTTATTTATTTATTTTACATTGCGTAAATCAAGTTCTCAAAAGATACGAGTTAGGTTTTTATTTTCTCGTTTATTTGCTTTGCGCAAAAATCCATAAATTTGTATGTGGTTCCCAATGTTGAAATGATTTTAAAATCGTGATAATGATGACAGAGTTTTCTTTTTTTTTTTTTTTTGAAGGGGAACACCAGTCGAAAATGGAAAAACAAATGAAAGAAATAAAAACCTTTTAAACAATTTGTGATAAATTGCCATGTTGATTGTCAGTAAATGTTCATTTTATTAATGTTCAAAGATAGATTACAAAAGAATTGTTTGCAATGACACTAAATGTGGGAAATTTGCTTCTCTGTAAATAAAAGCTTAAAAAAAATCATTGATTTTTTGGAATAAAAAAACTTTAATGTAAAATTTTATTAAGTAATTCTATTTTTATTGATGTAAGCAAAATAAGTTTTAGAATTTGACCTTTTTTACTTCCACTGGATTGCAGATAATACAGGCGAAAAAATGTTATCTATACAACAATTTATTACTCGAACATTTATTGTTAATTATGTTTTTAGTCTTTATATCCCAGCAAAACCACACATTACCAAATAATGGGTAAAGTAATGTATCGCCATAGGGCTTTACGCATTACATTACACCTTACTTCACTGATGAATTTTACAGGCGATTAGCCTAAAAGTAATGGGTGGACTCATTACCTTGTAGGTGGTAAAGTAACTGGTTACTTATATGGTTACATTTTGAGAAATATATATATAAATAAATAGATTTTCATAAAAAATATGCATAAAAAATTGTTTTTACAGATATGTTTTACAGGTAAACAAATAACTTTTTTTTTTTATTAAATAAATTACGTGGTCATGATTCGAACCTGGTGTCTCTGGTATTTAACAATTACGTAGGTGAGAACTCTACCAACTTAGCTATCAATACATATAATATTTTATTGCTTAAAATGTAAATGAGTTGTTGTGCTTCGTGTTTTCGTTCGTGATATCAAAAATATACACCTTACCCTTACGAAAAATCACAAAGTAATGTGTCTTTAAATAGATTTTCAAAAATATATATTAATAATTACTTTACGTTTATAATTCATGCATTATGTAATTGATGATCGGTAAGTAATTATTTATGTTTTGAAGTAATGTAAAATGTAATGAGGTATCATTACAAGGTAATCCATGAGTGTTCAATTATCGGTAACTCATTACTTCTTGTTGGAAATTAATGATACAGGTAAGGAGTTCACATTACAAGGTAATGCATTACTTTATCGCACCCATTACCAAAGTTTTGCTGGGATTTTAAGTGATTCCCCTAACGTAAATAAAAACTATTTATTTCATTATTTTTATAAGACGATTCTGTGGGAATCTTTTCCAAATTCTTCTGGGATCTATTTTATAATAATAAATCACATTTTTACTTCCACATTAAACTAAAGACTAATATCGAAATAAGTTTAACATGGGTTTTCACTTCTAAATTTTCTCCAATTTAAATATTTAGCTTAGAAAAACGTGTCAAAAATGATGTACGAAAAATCAGCCTTATCGGAAGTTAATATTGCAGTTAATTAGCTCATAAACCAAAAAGTATTAAATGATTTGCAAAAATTTGTACGAAATTTTTAATATCCGACATTGAAAACAAGTTCTATGGTATTGGGGGTTATATATTAGCACAGGCAATTTTATAGATTTGTGGCAAAACACGGTCGAGATACTTTTATTTTCAACTCAAGTAAGGCATGGAATTAATGACTATTATGATAAAATATTTAGTTTAATCAGTTCAAAATTCGCAAAAAATTAACTTCTTGATGATTTCTGGTAAAAACTAAAAATAATTAATTGCAAAATATGAAATTTAAAATAGTCTCAGAAGGTACTAACTCCGACCAAACTGCTTTTTTAAAAATTAATTAAAAAAATGTTAGTAGTACATTGTATCGGATATAGATACTTTCCTGCAGACTTCTTACAGGCTGGGGTTAAAATTTAGCACAAAAAATATTTAGATTTCTAATCAAACTTAGAATTTCTTGTGGGTGGTGGAATGAGGCTGCAACTTTAAAAGATCAACAATACATAAAAAATGCTCAAAGCAAATATACCGATACCATGCATTGTGAAATCGAAAACAATAAACTATAATATGTTGTGTTTAAATATTAGTATACATGCCGGATACAAAATTCGTTCCCAGTAATGGCAACATTAGCAGTTGTACTGGCAACCCTGCAAATAAAAAGCTTTAAGATTCAAAGTTGTTGGCTAAGCTTGAAAGAAAAGACGAAAATAACTCTTGTTGTTCGGGTAATCAATTAACAACACCGATTTTCTGTGCTTGGTTGATAGATATACCTGATCCAATATTGAGTTTTATTGGGGTTGGTGGATTAGAATGAGCCTGAAGATGACCTAGTCGCTTAGGTCGAAAGTGCGGCACTCCCTCTAGCGCTGATCCCCACACAATTTTTGTTCATCTTCTCTTATATTTATTAACATTTAATGTTTTCTATTATACTACATACTAATACAGTATTATTTTAATTATGATCTCAAACGTGACAATTTAAAATTAAATGCAATTAAAAATTTCTTTAAAAATTATTGAATTTGGCAGATCATTTGTAATATATAAAATAAGTTTCGATCAGATAATGTTTACAATTTAAACAAAATTAAAGACAAAGACTACTTTAACTCCATAATACATCAGGAGATGTTAGTAATTATAGTAATCCGCGGAATTTTTGTTAAGAAAACAAAAATATTTGTTTATAGTCAAAATAATTGAGTCTGAATAACTTCATAGTACTTCGACCACTTGGTAACCCTTAAACCGGTGTAAGCTTTTTGCAATGATATTTATATCACTTGTTCGGCACGCAAAATAAACAATATGTTCTTCTACGAAGTTTTCTACGAATTTTATCCAACTATTGTATGTGAATAAAGCGCATCATAAAACGTGATAATTACTTGTGAAAAAGAGATAGGATTAAGAAGAAAAAGCATTCTAGTTGAGAAATGAATTGTGCATTGGTATTAGTTAATTCTGTCTCTTCTGATCGAAACAATACTTGTGTGTACGTAGTGTAACCAAACTCCACTTTAGCCACAGCCATCGCTGTGTCGACCGTGGCTCAACTCGTTAAGAGGTGAGATTACGATGCATAGCTTGATGCTAAGGCAGTGAGTTCAAATCTCAGTACGACACCAAAAAATAAAAAGTTTTTCATATAGGGCAAATTAACAATATAAAATACTTTGTTCAATTGACACATAAATTAACCACTGACGAGTCCCAGGAGGGGGACGAAACTGCGGCAGTCTGGTGTATCCCTTGTGTCCGTAAAATTTTTCAATAAAAATGTTTATTTCTTCTTCTTCCTGTAAAGAGACTAACTAAAAATTTTTTTTCGTTGCTTATTTTATGCGATATTTGCCAAAATAGGTTAAGAGCGAACCTCAAAAGTCTAACGAATATTAACTTATAATATCTATTTTAAAACTTGTTTAGAAGTTAATATTCGTTTACGAATACTGTTTTAAGGCTAAAATTTTTGTTTTAACTAAAATGTATTTGAAATGCTGTTTAACGTTTTTATGAATACGGGGGTTAAAACGACAACAAAAGCATTTTTAAAGAAAGAAAAAAATATTAACAAAAAGCTGTTAAATATGTAACAAAATACCAAAATTTGACGGTTCCATCAAAACAATATTTGATTTTTAAAGTTTTAACCAAAAAAAAAGAAACTTGAACTTTTTTCATGTTAAACAAACAAATGAAAAATTATTCTACTTGATATAAAAGTTCAGAAAAAAGTGTTTCAAGATATCCCGACCCGGACCGGCAGATCTTAATAAACTTTGAATATGCTGTAGAGAATAAAAATTTAAGGGACTCGTGTTTTTTATTTTAGCTACCTATGTTTAGGCGCTGGGGTCAAAATTACCCCATTTTATATTTTTTTAGTTTATTTCGTTTTATTAAAATTAACAGTAACTGTAAACAGATTTAGTATCAAATAAAAGTCTTTTTAAAAGACACATCATGGGTGTATAAATTTTGCCCAGAGATTTTCAAGTATTTTTGTTATTCAAAAAAATGTGTTTTGAGTAACATTAAATCTGGCGTTTTATTAAGGAATTTTAGATGTATTAAGCTAAAAATAATGCCTAGACAATGTCCTGCCTATCCCTAAAAAGGGTGCGGCTAAGAACCCTGAAAATTACCGCCCAATCGCAATTTGCTCTGCGCCCTCCAAAGTGATGGAGACCATGGTTAACCATCATCTTGAGAATATTTAGAGAACAATTCACTTTTAAATGATCGACAGTATGGCTTCCGTAGTGGTCGATCTACGGGAGACCTGTTGGCGTTTCTATCGGAACGTTGGAGCCGGTCAATCCACCGCTTTGGTGAGAGTAAAGTGGTTGCTCTAGATATTTCTAAGGCGTTCGATCGTGTGTGGCACGGGGCACTCGTGACTAAGCTAATTGCTTTGGTGTCGGTAATATCTTCTCTCGATTTATAACGAGTTTTCTCAGAGACCGCACTATACGTGTTGATTTAGATGGGGTCTCATCAAACGAGTTTCAGCTAAATGCAGGGGTACCGCAAGGTTCTGTTCTATCTCCTACCCTTTTTCTTATTTTTATTAATGACCTTCTTGGTCAGACCTTCAATCCTATCTACTCTTTTGCAGATGACAGCAACATTTGTCATTCATTTTCATTCGATCACAGGCCAAGCTCTTTGGAGATAGAGGGCATGCGGCAGAACATGAATGACACACTCAATCAAGACCTTACTACAATCTCCGAGTGGGGTCGCGCGAATAAGGTCGATTTTAATGCACGCAAGATCCAATGTTGTATGTTAACCCACAGACGGGCTGTGGAATTAACATTGTCATCTGTAACTATGGATGGTATAGGTATTGAGGAATCGGATACTCTTGATGTTCTGGGCATGAGAATACAGTGTGATGTCCGTTGGAATAAGCACGTATTTCAAGTGTCGAAAGAGGCATTCAAGTGTCTAGGTTTTCTAAAACGGTGCAAGACTTACTTCACTCCATCCGATCCCAGCTATATCCGGCCAAAAATGAAATACAACTCTCATATATGGGCAGGGGCTCCACTGTCTATACTGAAGCTTCTGGACCGTGTTCAGGGGAGGGCGGTAAAGCTTATCAATGACAGTAGTGTATCCAACTCTATTGATTCATTGGAGCATCGTCGGAATGTTGGTTGTGTGACACTTTTCTATCGATATTACCATGGGAAATACTCATCTGAGATAAGTGAACTTATTCCACGAGCCCGAGTTTTTATTCGTAATACCCGCTTAACTAGTAGAGCACATCCGTTTGTAGTTGATTGTCCTGTGTTTCGCACAACGCATTACAGAAAAAATTCGTTTTTTAGTCGAACGATTCGTATGTGGAACAAACTTCCCGCAGAAGTCTTCCCTGTTACTTACAATTTAGAAAAATTTAAATCAAATATCCACAAACACTACTCCCTCTTTCCTTCCTCCCATACCCTATTTTCCTGATCAATACAATGCACTGCATGAGAAGGGGGTACAAAAAAAAACTAGTTTTCGAAAATTAGAGATAAGTTTTCCTACATAAACAAAGGAATTTTTAACCCAACTTTTTAACCCTTAAACGTGAGATTGGGCAGATAAAAAAAAAATACATGTCTCTTTTTTTTTGCTCTATCTAAAGTTAATTATAATATGCGGGTTCGCGTCGTGATACCTCCCTTATTAACTAGAATAACGGTTTTGACTAATATTAATGTAGAATTTTGTGTATATTGCACCCGGTACCAAATATTATAACAAAAACTCAATTCTAAATTATCAACCCAACGTGCGACGGTGATTATGATTCGGTTCTTTAGCAAAATAAAAAAGTTTTAGTGCATAAAAATGGTTAAAATAAGAGCTGAAAAATACCAAAGACATAAAAAGACAGTGGCTAAATTTAGAAAACAAATGTTGAGGAATACAAAATATGCAACGAGTATTTCATATTAAACCAGAAAACAAAACATTCATACAAACTTGGGTAGAATATTCTGAAGTTCATTGTTTTTAACAATAAATTCTTACAAGAATTTTAAAAACCAATCTTTTGAGCATCTGCCTCACCTTAATTTTATTAATACTAGCCTAGGTATCGTTTTAGCCAGTTGTATACGCTTATTTGTTAGTATACTACTTATAGCACTATAATTGAAACAAATCATAGCTTTAGTAATATTAAGTTTTTTTACGATTTTCTTTAAAATTATGTTTCTTTAGTAATTTTGATATGAATTTTATTATAATGCAGATAATTACTGGTTATATAGTCCTGCCATATGGAAAAAATGTAGTTTTTCACAAGAAAAGTTATTAAATACAAAATAACTGAATGTCTCGCTTGTATAAGGGCGTAAAAGCCAACGTTTTAAAACGTGAGTTTTGGCTAATATGCTATTTTTACTGTTGTGACAAATATATTTCAGAATATGTAAAAACAAAAAATAAAAATGCCTAAAATTTTGTTTTAGATTTTAAGTATAAAAATTTTAAATAAATTTTATTTACAAGTTTGATATAATTTTTATTGAAAATAAAAATTCTGTTCTTTTGGCCTTTAATTGTGCAATGAAAATTATTCAATTTCGAGGCCATACTCTATATATGTTAATTAGGATATTGTCCTAACAAATAATCTATAGAGTTTTTGTTTTCAAATTTATTAATTAACCACTTTCAGGAATGTGTTGATATATCTATTTCGGGAATTTTCTAGGTTCCCATCATCAGAACACGTTTTTAAAGAAGTGACAATCGAATGCAAACATCAATCATTCATATAACCTAGTTATATGAAAATATAACTATTCATTCCCGAAATAGATATATTCATTCATTCCCGAAATATATCTTTCATTCCCGAAATTAGTGTTGCTAATATTTCCTCCAAATGGCACTTTAAAGCAAAAAAATACAAAATTTTTCTTAATGAAGAATTTTTCTATATATCTACAACGGTTGGTTGAAAAATGTTCAGATGATCTATGACGTGCCATTAATGAGTTAAATAGTCTTTTGTAACCACTGCTTTAGTCTAGGACATGTGTGGTGTAGAATTTGGTTTTTGGCTTGAATTTCGAAAAAAATATTTTTTTTCTTATTCCTTAAAAAAAAAATAATTTTGCTCCAACTATTTCTATATGTCTTTTCAAATTTCGCTATAAATTCGATGTTTTACTAGAAAATGTACTGTTAAATGAGATTTATAATTATCCCAGCAAAACTTTCTATTACCCGGTAATAAGTTTAAGAATAAGAAATTAAGGTCGGTAACTGCTTACTTTTCTGTTACAAAACCAATTATTTTAACAAGGGCATGTCCATTCTGGTAACAGCTTACAAAACAAATATTACCTAAAGTATGAATGATATAAGTTTTTTAAATATATTTTTTTTTTTGTATTGGGTATTAAAAAATTAAAATATAATCTTTCGGTTGATCTGGTGAAGTGATTAACATGGAGTCCTCCTCGGGAGGCAACTACTATGAGATCTTAGATCCGTCCCCAAAAAAAAAGAACAACAATAATAACAACCAATATAACGTAAACAATTCTATTGACTTCCCAAATATAAGTAACAAAGAAAACAACAAAAGAAATAACAACAAAAATCAATGTCCAAAATTCATAATATTGAAAAGTAAAACGCCTACCAAGCCAATACAAAACTTTAATATTTTTTTGGTTTCAAAGGCTCTAGAGGCAATCTCAAGTGAGCCAACTAAAAAAATAACATTTACAAGGGATGGAAACCTGCTAATCCTAACAAAAAATTACGGTCAAGCCGACCGGTTCCTGAAGGCGTCACACGTACCAGGTGTCTGCCCAATAGAATCCATGTTCCACCCAACCTTAAATACAATTAAAGGCGTTGTGTTTGCTCCAACTCTTCGTGATCTCAATGAGGAAGAAATCAAGGACGGCTTAAAGGATCAAGGTGTAGTAGAATGCAAAAAAATTACAAAATTTGTCGACAACAAAGTTGTCCTTCATTTCAATCTTTACCAATTACCAAAAAAAATTAGAATTGATTTTCTAAACTGCAAAGTAGAACCCTATATACCTATTCAATGTAAAAACTGCTTTAAACTGGGTCATACCCGGAAATACTGCAAAGGTAACGAAAATTGTGAAATATGTGCTTCTACAGTTCATGATCCTACTCCCTGCGAAAAAATACCAACAAAAACTGCCCAATTATAAAGCAAAGACAAGAAATTTTAAAAATAAAAACGGTAAATAACTGCTCATATAAAGAAGCCTCGCAACAAATAACAAACACACAATGTTATGATGTCCCTATTGAAGACCTAAAAACAGCAATAGAAGAAAGATAAAAAGAAATTAAACAAACAAACAACAAACAATACCACACCTGAAAACAATATTCTTACTATACCTAGCTCCAACACTACAGAAACAAATAACACTCAAAAAACACCAACTGCAGAAATATTAAAAAATCTCTCATTATCCATCAACACGCTCTTAAACCAACATCAAAATCAACTTAAAACTCAAACACAAATTACGACTACTACTTTACAAACAAGCACTAGCAACTCGACAACAAAAAATAAAAAGATAAACCCTCTAGATCAAGAGATAGTTCTCTTGATAAATCAAACCAAAAATAACGAACAGCAAACAAAACCCAGAAAAATATCAAACAGAAGGAATGAAATTGATTCACCAATCTCAGACATGGAACTCTAAAATATTATCTACTTTATATTATTAAACTTATTTTCAGCATATGACAATTAAAATTCTGCAGTGGAACTTAAACGATTTCTATAACAATCTACATCAACTTCAACTCTTAATCCTCGAAAATTCACCCGACATTATTGCACTACAAGAAACAAATCATAAAAATAACGGAATACGCCTCAACGGATATGTTGCGTGTTTATCTGACAGTGACGGTTCTAGTCGAGGCGGTACTGCCTTATTTATCAAGAACAACCTAATATATAACTTCATAATATCAGCAAACAATTTTTCAGTTACAGCCGAGGTCTTTATCGGATTCAAATTAAAAATCATATCTCTTTATCTTAATCCATCAAACTCACTACCAACAACATATCTCTCATCCCTTTTTACAAACGACAGTCAACGTTCCATAATCTTAGGTGATTTCAATGCTCATTCAACTATATGGGGTTCACCAACAACTATGCCAAGAGGATACATAATTGAAAATGCCCTAAATGAATCCAATATGTTTCTACTTAACGATGGCTCTGCTACACACTTCTCAATCAGAAATACTTTCACACATTGACCTTTCTTTGGTCTCTGCTGACATAGCACCTTTCTCTTCTTGGAATATCGACTCTCAACTAAATGGTAGTGACCACTTTCCAATTTACATCAGAATCGAACAGCCTAACTACACTACCAGGAATCTCACTCATAACCAAACAAGATATAACATTGATAAAGCACTAAATATCAACAAATCCTACGTAAACAACAACTAACAAACTTGCCATCCAACGTAAACAAAGAAGCCGCCAAGATACTCAAGATCGTAAAAGCAGCAGCAAATGCAGCTATACCGCATTACAGAAACCGTAAAAATAAAAAATACACACACTGGTGGAATAGTGAACTTCAGTCTTTACGCGACATAAAACAAAAATTATTTAACAAATTTAAAAATCATCCAACAACAGATTAGCATATAAAAATGCTAATTCCACTTTTAAATTAAAAAGCAAAATCGCCAAAAGGGACTCCTTTTATACATTTACAAGTGAAATTAACCCAAACACACCAATTGCAAAAATCTGGAACAACATTCGAAAACTCAACGGTGTAAATACATCCGTGATATTGAGCACGACAATCAAACCATATTCGACTCATACGATATTGCAAACGTCTTCGCGAACTCTTGGTCACAGCAATCAAGTGATGATAATTTTAACGAATCGTTTAAAAACAACAAGAACACTGTAAATACCGCAATTGATTACCAGCTAAGTTCACAACAAAAGTTTTAGAGGAAGATATCACTATTTTCGAAATTCAATCAACGCTACATTCACTTAAAGGCAAAACACCTGGGTTTGATAAAATCTCTTACCCAATGCTAAAAATGCTGCCTTTAAATATAACACAACGTTTACTTCAGTTATTTAACTCAATCTTCTCCTCTGGCATCATACCTCAGCAATGGAAGACGTCGACTATAATTCCAATACTCAAACCTAATAAAGATAAAGATAAAACCTCTATCGAAGGCTGCCGTCCAATTTCACTAATCCCTGGCGATTCCAAAATACTTGAAAAAATTGTTGCTACGAGAATTTCTTGGAATTTCTTTCTTAAAAAAAAAACTTCTAAGAGCTGAACAAGTGGCTTTCAAACCCAATAAGGAAACAATTGATGCTCACACTTATATTGATCACATAACCTCATCTACACTATCACACAGAAAACATTTATCTATCATATCCAAAGACTTTGAAAAGGCATTTGATCGCGTTGGGATACACACAATAATAGCACAATTAAAAGAATGGAAATTTGGTCAAAAAATAATTAAATTCATTTACGCATTTCTAACAAACAGGAAAATTAGAATTAAAGTTAACAAAATATATTCTTCCACAAAGCCTCTACATAATGGGATACCACAGGGCTCTCCACTTTCGGTGGTACTCTTCCAGATAGCCACCAACAAACTTAACAAAATCATTTGCAATAACAAGTTTTTCAAACATGTTATCTATGCCGATGATTTATATATCGTAACTAAACACCGGGAAAATTCTGACATTCAACAGGAAATCGATCAACTTTTCATATCTATCAGTAATTGGTGCAGTATTACTGGCAGCAAAATATCTTTTTCTAAAACAAAGTGCCTACAAATATGCAAAAAAAATACCTGTAGTGTTCCAAATATTACCATACAAAACAACCTAATAGAAACTGTTAACTCATTGAAAATACTCGGAGTTGTTTTCAACAAGAACTATACATGGTCGGCTCACATTGACAATTTAAAAAAGTCACTACAACCTCGTTTAAACTTGATAAAATGCCTTGCCGCTAAAAAAAAGCAACTCTCATCCAACTACAATTTTAAATGCCGTTCGTTGCCTAATTTTATCAAAATTGGACTATGGATTAGGAAAGCTTCAAAATCTCAACTTAAAAAATCGAACCAACTTACAACTCATCTATTAGAATCGTTTTTGGTGCTCTAAAGACTACACCTATAAAAAACCTTATGGCAGAGTCTGGTCTACCTACTCTGACACAAAGATTTGAAAGTATCACCGCTAAACTTGCCTTGAAATTTATTTTTCCTGCCGAACAACATCTTATAAAACGTATTGTACATATACCTTCACAATTGCCATTAAGATACCCATCTTCAATATGCCTAGTATATGGAAAATACTATACACAGCTGGATCAAAGACAGACGCATCAACTTCATTGGCATTAATAAACGAACATCTGGAAACTGATTTTATGGCTACTCTTGACCAAATGGCATCTATTTTTACAGCCGAATCCACTGCTATATACTACGCCCTAATGAAATACAAAAATATTAGAGACAAATTTTTAATTTGCTCAGACTCCAAATCAGCAATAACAGCAATACGAAATATAAGAAATAAAAACATAACAATCTCAAAAATTAGAGATATTCTAATAAGATATCACATCAAATTTAAGTTAATGTGGGTTCCAAGCCATGTTGGTATATTGGGAAATACATTAGCAGACAAAGCCGCTACATACGCTACAAACGCACCAATTATCCAATATGCAACCTCTAATAATTTATTTATTTATTTATTTATTTAATAACTATATAATAATAAATTATTATATAGTTATGGTTTTTTTTGAGCACTAGCTGCTTGGGCCATCAGCTCATATTTTCACAATGCTTAATTATTATTATTAGAGATATTATTATAATTAGTACTATTTATATATTTACAAATATGTTTACAAAGTGAATAATATGTATATACATTTTTTTTTTTTTTTTTTAAATATATTTTTTTTTTTTTTTTATCTATTTCAACGAGAAAATTCATAATTTTAAACATTTTAAACAAAATTGTTATTTATTTATTTTTTTTTTTTTTTTTTTTTTGGTGTGTTAAATTTTATTGAAAATATTTAATTCTTTTAAAAGTTTTGAAAGTTTGTTAATGTTGTCTTTCGAAACATCAGAAAGTAAGTTAGAAAGACAGAAATTATGTTTAGTGCAAATGGATTTAATATAAATACATTCATTGACCAAATGATTCATTGAAACATGCGAGCTTCGGCAAAAATTACATTGAGGTGCAGGCTTTTTTTTCCATAAGATGCTGGTGCGTTAGTCGGCTATGACCTAATCTCATCCTGATACATTTCTGTAAGTGAGTTCTTGTAACGTTAGGTGGGTATAAAGGTGGCTTTCCATCTGGATTAAACTGTTTGTAGAAATGAGTGTAGTTATCCCAAAAAATTTTTTGATTGTTATTGAAGAAGTTACCGATTGCTGAGTATATTGATTTTTTATTTTGAGTTGAGGTCATTATAAGGGGTAGTTTTAGAGCTTCTTTAGCAACTTTGTCTGCTGTTACATTACCTTTGATGTTTGAGTGGCCTGGTATCCACATAATTTTTATTTTATTTGAAAATCTAATTAGATTATCCCTAATTTGGCTGACAATATCGTCTGTGTTTGAAAAGTTTTGTATTGCTGTAACGCATGATTTAGAGTCTGTGCAAATGATGTGTTTTAATCTTTGTTTTTTTGCCCATAAAATTGCATTTAATATCGCTTGTGCTTCTGCATAAAATATTGAGTTGTTCTGGTTTATTATGCCATATTCGATTGTATTGTAGTTGCTGTCAATCAAAGCAAAGGAAACTCCTATGTGGGATTTAGAGCCGTCGGTATAGCAAAACTTCCATTTATTTTTGATATATTGTTCCTTCAACTCTTGAAATTGAGCAATATATGTCTCAGGTGATGTTGTTTGTTTTGGATACGTCATAAGTGAATCTACAATACTCTCTTCAGTTAGTAGCCATGGTGGACGCAGACAATTAAATTTTTTCTTTGGTGTAGGGTCGATATCAAGTATGCGCACGTATTCATTCATTCGTTGGACGGCTGATTTTAATTTTTTGTTGCAAGAAGTTTTAGGGTTAAATTGGAGAATTTCTTTTTCGGTTGGTAGAAGTAGTTTTGTAATTAATTTTGCTGTGTTTATCTCGATGAGATTGTCGAGGGAAATTAGCCCAGTTTCTGTAAGTAAATTTTTTATTGGTGTTGATCTGAACGCCCCAACTGCAAATCTTGCGGCTGAGTGGTATGTGGATTGAATTTTATTTAATTCTACTTTTGCAGCGTATCCATAAATTGGAAGGCCGTATTCTATTTTTGACACAAGTAATGATTTAATGATATTAACTGTGGTTATTGGGTGTGAATTGCAATTTAGACTTGAAATACACTTGATAAGATTTAGTCTTTTTTCCAGTGCTTTTTTAAGGTAAGATATATGTTCTTTCCATTTATATTTTGAATCAAAAACCAAGCCTAATATTTTCATTTCATCTACAAGATTAATTGTGTGCGATTGTATGTTTATTTTAGGTTTAGTACATTGGATTTTGCGACAAAAGTGAATAGCTTAGTTTTATCATATGATATTTTGGCACCGTATTTATCACACCAATTTTTCAACTCTACAAACAAGTTGTCAATTTTAACTTGATCTATTGACTGTTTGTGTTTTATAATAATGCATAAATCATCTGCATACATACAGTGATTAAATGTGGGGTGTTTAAGTAAGATATAATTAATTTTTTCGTATGCAATTTGGAATAGTAAGACCGAAATGGGTGACCCCTGTGGTATGCCATTTTCAAGTGGAAAAACGGGAGAAAATGAATTGTTTACCTTTACTCTAAATTTTCTATTGGTTAAAAAAGCAAAAATAAAGTTCAGCATTTTAAAACCAATTCGCCATTCTTTTAGCTGAGTGATTATGCCGTGGATTCCAATTCTGTCAAATGCCTTTTCAAAGTCCATTGACAGAATTGTTAAATGGTTACCGCTGGACAAACCTTTAGTAACTTGTTGATCTAAAAAAAGAAGTGCATCGCTAGTGCCTTTACGCTGTTTAAAGGCTACTTGTTTTGTGTGAATTAATTTGTTTTTTGTAGAAACCAAGCTAGTCTTTTGGCAATTAATTTTTCTAGTAACTTACTCATGCAGGAAAGCAAAGATATAGGTCTATAACCCAGCAGTTTGTTTCTTTCTTTTCCAGGTTTTGGAAGTGGTATAATAGTCGATATTTTCCAATCTTGTGGTATGCCACCAGTATCAAAAATGTTATTAAACAATGTTAACATTACTTTTTTACTTACAATTGGCATGTTTTTTAACATCGGGTAGTTTATTTTATCGAAGCCAGCAGTCTTACCTTTCAAGGAATCTAATGCCGAGTTCATTTCCATTATTGAAAAATGGGAGTCTATAAATTTAGCTGAAGAGATAGGTGTGTAATTACACGAAATATTTATGGAGCTTTTGCTGTTTATAAAAGATTGGCTAAAATTTGAGTCACTAGATTGAAACCACCATTCCTTACCAAAAAGTATTGCTATTTCTTCTGATTGAGTATAAGATTTGTTTTGATGTTCTATATATCGTATTCCCTGAGTGTTATGTTTTCCGTAAAGTTTGTTTACGTTACGCCATATTGCTTGCATAGATGAGCTTGGACTTATTTCAGATGTAAATTCGTAAAAGCTGTCTTTTTTTGCTTTTTTTGCATGTTTTTTAAATAAAGCGTTAGCTCTGCGATATTCGATTTTGTTTTCTGGAGAGGGATTATTCTTAAAAATATGCCATGTCATTTGTTTATTGTTTCTTAATATAGCTAAGTTAGTGTTCCACCAGTGTACTGTTTTACGTTTTATATTGTTATCATTTTTGGGAATTGATTCATTGGCTGAGGCTAATATGACCTTTTTTAGTGATGCTGCATCCCTGTTGTTGTTTTTTGTAATATTAAAGTTTTTAATTTTACAGTTTATTAAATTTTTGAATTTTGGCCAGTTTGCTTTATCGGTTTTAAATCTAAGATGTCTAATTGATGTATTATGATTGTCAGAGTTTTTTGTTGTAGGTAATGTATATGGGATAGTGGTCACTACCATGGAGTTGAGAATCAATTTGCCATGTTATAAAGGGGTACAAGATTGCAGAAGCAAAGGATATATCCACGTGAGTAAACGTTGATCGTGTGGAATAGTGTGTAGGTTTCCCATTGTTTAAAATTATAAGGTTTGATTGCTGGTAAAATTGTTCTATTAATTTGCCACGTATGTCAGTATTGACTGAGCCCCAGATGGTATTGTGGGCGTTAAGATCCCCTAGAATTAGTGTTGCCGAGTCAATGTGACTATATAAAGCATTAAGGTCAGATTTTGTAATGTTTTGAGATGGTGGTATATAAACGGAAATTATATTCATTTTGATTTCAGCTTCGATTTTTACTCCAACTGAGTAAAAGCTTGTATTTGGAAAATAAGACGAATGTTGAAGAGATTTTTTAACCAGTATAGCTGCACCCCCTTTGGCGCGAGTGAAATTGCTATTTTTTGCATAAAATTCGTAGTTGCCGATGTTTATTGAGTTGTTTTTTAGGTGTGTTTCTTGCAAAGCTAACACATCTGGTGACCTATTATTTATGAGAAGTTGAAGTTCGTGTAAGTTATTAAGGTATCCGTTCATATTCCATTGTAGAATACTCAGGACCATAAGAATAAAATTGTGGAAGGTGATCACCAGTGAAACACAAATGTGAATCAATGTGAAGCTTAGCATGTATCCATATTGCTTGCTGGGTTAATTGCTTTTTCGTTTTGATTATTGTTGTATTTTTTGTTATCATCTATGTTTTGTTTGTTTTGTTCTTTGTTAAAGTTAAGTGAATATTTTTTTAAAGAAAGTTCTGTTGCTGATTTAAGAGTGTTAATTTGTTCTAAAATATTTGTTGTATTTATGTTGTTGTTTTTGTTGTTTGTAATATCATTTGAGTTGTTATTGTTTTGTGATGATGTTTCTGTTGATTTTGTTTCATTTAATTGTTGTTTTAGTTGGGATATTCTTTTTTTGCGTTTTTCAATTGCTTCTTCTAATTTTTCTGATGGAATGTCGTTCGATGTTGTTGTTATATTTGATTCGTTTGCTTTTTGTATAGCTTCATTAAATGTGCAGTTGTTAGTAATTTTAATTTTAATAATCTGTTGTCTTTTCTTTATACTTGGGCAATCTTTGTTGAGAGCACGGTGTTCATGTTTGCAATTAATGCACTCTACTTTTGTGCATGGTGTCGGGTCATGAGTACCTAATGAACAGACTTCACATTTTGGTTCTGTTTTGCAGTGCTTTTTTGTATGGCCTAATTTAAAACAGTTTTTGCATTGTAATGGTTGGGGTATATAGGGGTTTACTTTGCAGTTTAGGAATCCTATTCTTATCTCTGATGGAACTGTGTAGCGATCAAAAGACAAGATATGCAAACAGGTGTTTATAAGTTGGCCTTCTACGTATTTGGTGACTTTTTGGCATTCTAAAACTCCTTGGTCTTGTAGACCTTCTTTTATTTCTGTCTCTGATAGATTTTTTAATAATGGTGCGAAAACTACTCCTTTGGTGGTGTTAAGTGTGGGATGTAGTATAGTAGTTACTTTGCATACTCCAATCAATTCTTTAGTTTTTAAAAATTTATTTGTTTGGAAAGTATTTTTTGTCAATATCAATAAATCACCATCACGTGTAAACGAAGTTTTTTCTAGTTTTTCTGTTGTTACTACTGCTTCTAGCGCTTTTGATAGCAAAAAAATGTTGTAATCTCTTAAAGGTTTATTGTCTTTTGTATCACTTTTAATTAAGATGTATTTTGGAGTGTAATTTTTTGATTTTTGAGTATTGTCAAGTTTGGGAAAATCGTATTGGTTATTCATATCTATGTTGGCACCTCTTTTCCGTTTTCGAACGGGGTCTGGATCTGGGTCCAGGGAGGCAAAATAATTGCCCCCGGGTTTTGGGGTCATTTTAAAGATTGGTACTAACTATATGTAATACAAATTTTTTTTTTTTTTATGAGTGAAACAAATGAAAGAATAATGTATGTATGTATGTGAGAAATGTTCAAAGAGCACACAAATAATATGATTGACTGATTTTTTTACAACACGTCTTTATTCAATGAGCGCACTTTTTGTACTGGCAACCTCTAATAAAAAAATATCATCAAGATAATTTCAACTTATATAAAACAAATAGAAATTAATGACTGGGCTAAATACCAACATCACTATAAAACGTTCAATCCCAACAAAACTACACCAATTTATCCACCAACCGTTTCAAGACTCTTTCTACAAAAATACATCAGAATCAGACTAGGACACACCTACATTACACACCGTCATCTTTTTAACCGCTTAAGATCAGAAATCTGTCCACTTTGCAACACAGATAACATCAATATACAATACCTTATCTACAACTGCAGATCCATAATTGAAGCCCAAATTGTCCTATACGGAAAATTATGCTTACCCGAATTATTAAGTAACATTAATTTAGTAAATATAGTTTCAGTACAAAATATACTAAAATATTGCCGACTGACGTAACATATATCAACTAATATAAAACCAACTTGAAGAAAATGTTAGGCCAAAAACCCCAGATGTTAGTGCCTATGTAAATTATATTTATCTTCATAATTTATTATGATTGTAAATCTTGTAAATAAATAAATAAAATTTAAAAAATTTTAACTAAAAATGTTATTAATGAAATTTTTTAATAGTTTTGGGTGGAAAAATAAACTTTTTGTAATGAGGAGGTACATGTTATATTTCTATTACAAACCCTATTATTTTAATAAGGGCATGTCCATCGAGGTAACAACTTACCTTGGTAACATGTTACAGGTAAAGAGCTATCAAAAACTTTTTATTTAAATCTTTAGTTTTTAGATTGAATATTATTTTAAAATTATTAAAATTGTAGAAACAATTTAATTGTATTAAATTTTCTTTAGAAACGAACTAATTATACCATAGAAATATTTAAAAACATAAATTAGGTGTTACTAATGGGCAGTCAGTAATATCAAGAGTACCGAAGTAATGCAAGGGTAAGGAGTTTAACTTATTACCAGGTAACATATTCCGTAATATGTATTACCAAGGTTTTGTTGATATAGTATCATATATTGTGTAAACTTATTCTTCAATGATTCTATATAAAATATCAAAATATACCACCATATTAAATAAATAATCCACAAAGTTGATAAGCGACTATTTTCCAACAATGTTCATGGTATTTCACAGAATCCAAGATTAGTTTCATGGAATCATACGTTTCCTTTGTTTTCACGGCAAGCGCAATTGGCACAGAGTTTTTTGTATTATCGAAATACAGCAGCACAGCCTTGAGACTGCTCTTCGATCCATCGATGAACAACCGCCATTGGTCCGCATTGTACGTGTAATTCATGGCCGACATCAAACCATTGATATCATTACAGTACGTAAATGAATTGTTTTCGTTGCGAGTAAAAAACGGTACAAATTCATGCTGTCGACCACGCGAACCGAACACTTTAACTTCTGGTGACTGGATGTTCACTGCTTTAAGATGTTGAGCAAGAATTATGGTTTTATTTTGTGACAACTTTAGTTGTCTTGACATTATGTTCAAGCGCTGTTGTGTAACTTCAATGTGTTTTCATGGTGGCGTAATATTTGATGGCTGATACAAAGAAAAATTCGATTCTGGCTCCGAAAACAAAGATGGTGGGATGTATTCTTCGGTTGGACTCGGTTTTCTCGGGATTGGCACTGGCGGAGAATGGGGAAGAGTGGTTTGAGCTGACGGAACACTTTGGTAAATATATTCCATCGCCTTTCTTCTGTTTATACCCACAACATTATTTTTACATACGTAGCACATGTTTTTTTCGTGGTCGACTGGCTCTGACCAAATCATCGGTATTCCATATGGCATGCTTTCCCGTCGACCTGTTCGTCAATCACATGATGAACAAGCCTTTTTAGGCACCCAGTCAACATTACGAATCACTGGAATATTGAAGTACTGCTCGTACAATGTTACAATTTCATCAGTAATTTTTTTCTTAGACGACATAATGGTCCACTTTCCGCACATATAACAGTAATGATTGAATTTTTCAGGCATTCATCCATTTTTTACCATAAAAATTAATCACTTCAAACTGGACACTTTATTTATACTTTTATTACTTTTTCGTCACTTTAAAAAAATCGTACTTTACGCATTCGGAGACACTTGTTGAATGACAAAAATCGATCAATGAACACATATAAAAAATAAAAAAAGGATGGCTATATACCTGATTCGTGTGCGTTTGTGTAAAAAAAATTTGTGTAAAAAAATCATGCAGGTAGCCAACGGAAAAAAACCCAAATAATTGAAAAAGTACACTTTCCTTTTTTCTTTTAATTGTCCACGCACATTACCGAAAAAGCGTAAAAAAGGATGGTTTTTTGTATTAAAAAGTGTGTTGAGTTGCTTGAAATGGCAATAATATTGCATAATATATTGTAAAAAGGAAAAACGGTAAGAATTATGTCGATAAGTTTGCGCAAGAACTACAAAAAGCGCATAAAAACAGCAAAAAAATGGGGAAAATCGATGAAAAATGGGCAAAAATCATGAAAATAGGCTAAAAATTTTGATTTTCTCAGTTGAAATGTGCGTTCTAATGGTGGAAATAGTAATTGTGAGCCGTATAAAGGTAACACAAGAAATTTTAAATACAGGAAAAGCGACTTAACTGGGCTGAAAATGACGAATTGATCGAAATTAAAAAAAACCCCATAAATTTTTCCCAATGAGCCAAATTGGCGCTTTCATCGGTGGAGTAGTAGTCAGGGGGCTTATCCAAACACAACCATATGGTTTTCACGTTAGTACCATTTTACAACTTGAACAGTGATGTTAATCCACAAAGTTGATATGCGACTATTTAAATTTCGCTTACTGCATTCGGCAATTAAATGATTAAATTTTGTCTACCCTTTAAGTTGTTTAAAAAAAAGTTTAAGATTTTTAATTTAATCAACCTGTATCCAAGTCTCTCTTCTAAAAATATGAACTGGTTTTAAGAGAGTTTCAAACAAAATGTGTTAACAGTGCATATTTAATAAATTAACTTTCATGCTTTTTAGCAATTTTAATTAAATCTTTTTTTTTTTTTTTTTTTTTTTTTTTATTATTAATTAATAATCATATAATTACAAATTATATACTATTACCCTAACCGAGCACTAGCTACTATGGCCTTCGGCGCGTTGTAGCGAAAACAGACCAGTGCCTCTGGTGGGAATCGAACCCACGACCCCCGCACTGATAAGCCAGCACGCTACCAACTAGCCTACCGGGGCACACTAATTAAATCTTAAAGTTGTTTAATGTATTTGTTGTATAATGTAGTCTCTGCATAAGTTTTGTATAATTAACACAAACTTTTGTTTATATACACTAAAGAATAGGCATTAAAAAAATTCTATAAAATACCGTTTCTCTTAAAACCAGTTGAGTACCTTGGTCTTTATGTTCTTTGGTTTAATAACATGTCCATAAAAAATTTAAACAATAACAATCAACATATAAATTGTTTGCATTATTAAATATTCATATGCTCAGACTTCAGACATGTTGTTTTGTTGGTTTTTGCCCATAGTTTATACATTTTTTTATAATTTTTAGATTTAAAATAAATTCTCAACTTTCTATTGATTCTTATCCTCTACATATTCACATAAATATGAATTCCGAGTAGGTACGCAAACAACTTCATATCATAAATAATTTGCATTATTTGAAGAAAGTATGGTGAAGTAGTTTTTTTTTTTTTTGATAAAAATAAAACAAAAACCATAAAATTAAAAAAAAAAAATAAAAATAATTCTGGAGAAAGTTCTTTGAGGGCGTTGCTTTTTTATGTATTGTAATTTTTTATTCGTTTGAAGTAATTGTTGTTTTATTTAAAGAATTGTTGTTTTGGTTTGTTTATTTATTTACCTTATATACAAACAAATAGCCGTTAGCCATTAGTTTTTGTACGTACAATGTATAACCATCACGTCTAACTTATCATTATGTCAAATGAATGTTTATGCCATACTCTTAAAGCTCTTGTTAAATATTAATTTGTTTTTAATTTTGAATATGAAGTATTTATCTGTTTGCCCGAGTAAACAAATTTATATATGGCCTTATGTTTTTTTTTTTTCATCTTGAAATATCCCGACGAAAAAAGTTCCGATATAGTCATATATACTTACAAAAACTTGTTCAAAAAAAATCAAAAGTTATTCAAGAATGTTATCGGTAAAGTTGTTTCAATTGAATATACAGTTAAATTACCAAAGAAATATATTTTTTAACTTTCTGTCTGTTATTCAATAAATAAAATAAGCAAATAAAAACGGACTTTCGGTAATAGTTAAAATTTTCTATTTAAAACAAAAAGTTGTTATATTATATTGAGTATTAAAATAAACGAAAACAATCTACTGTTTTTATGGATTTTGTCAATTAATTTTTCAACAGTTGAAAGTAAATTAAAAAATATAATTGTTTTAAACGAAAAGTAAGTAAGTAGTCATGTTTTTAACTGATTTTCAGTTAATTTATTGTATTTATTCAGTATTGTGAGTGTATGATTTTATATAGTATCACATATAACTAAACATCACAATTGTCCACCAGTAACCCTGATTGGAGAAACTATTTCTTCAGCTGAATGTGTTAAATATTTGGGCTTAAATATAGATAGAAGATTGACATGGAAAAACCACATAAAATTAAAAAGAAATCAACTTGATATCAAAACTAAAAAAATGTATTGGTTATTGGGTTCTAAATCTCAGCTAAGTTTGAGGAACAAATTTATTTTATATAAAGCCATCCTGAAACCCATATGGACTTATGGGATCCAGTTATGGGGTACTGCTGCATATTCAAACATAGATATTTTAGAAAAATATCAATCCAAAACTTTAAGACTTATCACAGACGCCCCGTGGTTTGTAAGAAATTATATCATACACAATGATCTTGATGTACCTAAAATTAAAGACGAAATTAAAAAATACTGCACTAATTACCTCAATGGATTAAGCAATCACTCAAATGTATTGGCAATAACTTTACTAGACGATACGGATGAAACGAGAAGTTTAAAAAGACTGCACATTTTGGATCTCCATTTTACAAAATAGGTTTATATCAAACAAATTTTTCTTTTTTATGTATTATTTACACCATTCTATAATTTAATTAAAAATGTATTATAAAACATTAATTTATTTTAAAATGCAGTAAACATATATTTTTGCTAAGTTTAATGGAACTAAGTGACTCTTGCTTAATATTTTTATTGTAAATAGATTGCAAATAAATTAAGATTATATAAAAAAAAAAAAAGTATACATAAGCTGATCTCATGGTATATAATGGGGATAAATCTCCCTACACAGAAAAAATTATCAACCTAAAATATCTAATTAAAGATTTGATTTGAATTTAATTTGTTTATAAACAAATATTTATCAATTAATATTTTAATTGACTTTTAAATATATAAATACATATTTTATTTTAGACGCAATTTATTTTAGACGCAATTATATTAATTGATTCAATAAATTTTTAATTGAAACCCGTTTTTAGTTTTTTCTGTGTATATAGTACTTCAGCAATTTCAGATTGCTCAAAACAACTATTTTGTTAACCACAAAACATTATCAGTGGTAGAAAATATATTACCTATAGTGGAACTAAGCGAACTATTTAATTTTTAAAACTGAAAATTTAGAATCCATTACTTGTTTACACAAGTCGTTTCTAACGCTCTCTTCGAAAAACCTAAACTGGTTTCAAGAGAGTTTAATTATTTAGTTTTCATGCTTTTAATGAATTTTAATTAAATTTTAAAGTTAACAAGTCAATAAGTTTTGTATAATTAGCACAAAATGTTGTTTGTCTATACTAAAAACTGTTTCTCTTACAACCAGTTGGCATATACAATTTAACAGATGTTGAGTTTGAGTACTTTGGCTCTTCTTTAGTATATATGTTCGTTGGTTTAAAACCTAATAATTTTAATGTTGTTTTTTAGTAAATATTAAAAAATATAAATAATTATTCCAACCAAAAACCGTAGTTTTTCATGTTTTTTTGCAGTAAATTTTGAAACGCACTTACTTTGTAATTATAAACGGTGCTAAAAAAAAATTATATAAATTTTACTATATATATTTATATATAATAATATGTTTTGCCATATATGATTAATTGCACCATATACATTTACATATGATCATATATGGTAGAATATATGGTCATATATAGATCTATTTCATATGGTCTATAACATATATATAACAGCGATATATAACATACTTTACAATTATAGATGATGATATATAACTCCATATTAAAAAAATTTCGCAAAGTAAAATATGAATCTATATCGTATATATATTGTAATATATTGACACACTTATAACCGTATATAATGATATCAAATCGTATATGAGTATATAGAAATTTTCTTCATCTGGATATTATAATATGTGATTATATATGGTGACATGGTCATATATTATGAGATGTTTCTTGTGTGGTAATATTTATAAGATCTAATTAGATATAAGAAACACCATGGGATATTTAGGGATCTATCAGGAGCTGAAATTAGTTATCATTGAATCCCCCAAATTTGAGGTCAATTTGGATCTAATTTAATCCAGTATTATATATATATGTGGTCATATATAGATCTATTTCATACGGTCTATAACATATATATAACAGCGATATATAACATACTTTACAATTATAGATGATGATATATAACTCCATCTTAAAAAAATTTCGCAAAGTAAAATATGAATCTATATCGTATATATATTGTAATATATTGACACACTTATAACCGTATATAATGATATCAAATCGTATATGAGTATATAGAAATTTTCTTCATCTGGATATTATAATATGTGATTATATATGGTGACATGGTCATATATTATGAGATGTTTCTTGTGTGGTAATATTTATTAGATCTAATTAGATATAAATAAACACCATGGAATATTTAGGGATCTATCAGGAGCTGAAATTAGTTATCATTGAATCCCCCAAATTTGAGGTCAATTTGGATCTAATTTAATCCAGTATTTGAAGGATCTAATCGGAATGGATACCCCAATTTTGAGATAAACTTGGATAAGAATAAATATCGATCAATATCAAATTAGATCTGATTTTGTATTTGAGACATTACTTTTTTTTTAATCGGGTGTGGTGTTAAATTATATGTATATTTTTTTCAATATTTACTCTATCGGAAACGCTTTCCAGCTAAAAATATAATCGTTTATTTATTGTTTACACAAAATTACACTTAACTGTAAAATTTATAAATTATTTAATAATATATTTTGTCAGATTTGTTATGATTGTATGAATTCTTTTAACCTGTATTTTTAAAGCAAAAAGTGACTCATTCTTGTTGATATAGTATTTAACCTGTTAACCGTTTATGTCTTTTACAATAAATGTAGATTTTAAAGCCAACTGTCCAGTAGAGCGGGTCGCCAGTCAACGCCTATAATTAAAGATATGTTGAAGACGATTTCAATAATATCATTTTGCCACGCCCCTTGATATCGCCCTTTTTGGTTTTTGTTTCATGTGTCGCAATTTATTGTCCGATCGTAACATCTGGCTTATCATTGTTTTTAGTTTGACAACAGCTTCATTTTGCACTATAATAATAATTTTTGACTCTAATTCTAGTGACTTCTAGCATCTCGCTTTTCATTCCCCTAATTCCTATTTTTTCTAACCGTAAAAAAGTGTTTTGAATTCCATGAAACTTTTACTTTGACAGTATATATTTATGTTCATAAACCAAAAAGTTACAGTAGTTGGAAAAATAAAAATATGTTAACGAGTCAAATTTGACTTTTTATGCGAACATTGGTAAACAATGAGCACATTAGTGGTCTGGAGCAGTATTTATTACTGGGCTAGTTCTCAACCGATTTAGGATTTTTATACCTTTTATATAATTATATTTTCATATCGACTTATTTATCATCGAGAAAAAAACTGTAGCAATATTTAAAGAATTTGGCAAATACTGAAAATAAGTATATTTTTCACAATATAAACATAGATTGAATTTTCAATCGATTTTCGACACAACTTTTCTATATCCGATTGGAACCATATATCACATATATAATTTTTATATAGAAAGGAAACAAACCCTACCCTTGCCCAAAAATCGCATTTTGGTTTTAAAGAACATCCATAGTATACATATTTTTTCCAAACTGGTCCTATGGGAGTGGTGTGTTCACAATTAGAGGGTGTTCACAACAAAAGCCAAAAGATAATAACTTAAACGAAAGAGAGGACGATGAATTAAAATTGCGGAACCCGTTATTGGCAATCTTTTACCATTCAATATTGCACAAGAGAATACAAAATGTAGTTAAATGATGGCAACTCTATGTAACACAAATTTGAAAATCGCTCTTTATTACTCTCTCATATGAGTAGAGAGTAGAAATATGATTAATTATTTCTGACCAAATTTTGGTCAGCAGCTATTAAAATTTTTGAGTTTCATACAAAATGTTTGGTGAATTTTTTTCGCTATTTGTTTTATCCTTTAGTGTGTTTCTTCTCTAAAAGCTAAAACTAAAAGCGAAAAAATGTCCATACATTTTGTATAAAATGCCGCAAAGTGGGACAAATTTCAATCTAGGACAGAAAAATTAATTACGTCTAAAGAACTGGTTCATAAAAATGTCCTCAAGGTCATGATGGAAAAACACAGGATACACCACAGAGCGACACAGTACCCCTTTTTGCAAAAACAAAATTTGAAGGCGTGTCACTTTTGTTTTCGTTGATGTATTTATACACTCAAAGGAAAAGCTTCATCATATCTATGTCAAGTTTCATATATTTTCGTCCAATGTAACGTTTCACAGTATTGATGAAACATTTCATAAAAAAATAAAATCAGTTTCATCATATTTATGAAATATTTCACTAAATATACGAAGGATTTTTTTTTATTAATAAGGATTTCATTTCATTAGAAAAAATTCATATAGACCTTGATATTGTTATTATAATTCTTGTTGTTTATGAAATGTTTCATCAATATTGATTAAATTGTTACATTGGACGAAAATTGATTCAACGTACTTGTAATATCGAAATAGAATATCAACATGGGCCAATATCTTTTACCGTTGCTATCTTAGCTAACCACAAATATACCTCTATTTTCCAAAAAAGTACGTTTATTCCAAAACTGATTTCTCATAAGTCGTTGCCAATAAAAGAGTTTGGTTTTTTGATATATGCTTTATTGGAGACCTTCAATGATTGTAAGTGAATTTTATAACTTTTGGACTAATACTTGCATTTTGGTGCAATTTTCACAATGCACAAATATATTAAAAAAAATTGTGTTAAAATGTGTCGCTCCGTATTCTATGCATCTGAAGCAACATTTATTCCATTAACACGTAAAATCATTAAAATCAGACTGCGTCAGACGATTTTATTGCTTTTTTAGTAAAAACGTTTTCTTCGTAATATTTTCAGTATTAAAAAATAAAAATATTTATTTGTTTTTATTATTTTAAGTATGACAAAAAAAATAGATATTTTTAGTAAAAATGCAATAAAATCACATCCCGGTGGCCGATTTTGCAAAACTATTTTTTTTTTTTTTTTGGGGTATTACCAGAGTGAATGTGGTTTCATTTACTTACAAAATTAAGCCACAGATATTCACACAATTTTTTTTAATTTTTGTTTGCATTGTATGAATTGCCTTAAAATTCAATAAAATCACGTGCCTCAGTCCGATTTCAATCATTTTTGTTTGCCTATTAATAGAATAAATGCCGACATAAATGTAAAACTACTCCTCTACGCTGACGATATTGTTATCTTATCTGATTCTCCAAATGGATTGCAACTCATGATTGACGCTTTATATAATTACTGCAGAACGTGGAGCTTAAAAGCTAACCTTGATAAATCAAAAATTCTAGTTTTTCGTACTGGCACAAGAATTTTTTCAAACTTGAACTGGCATTTTGGAGATGAAGATATATAGATTGTGAACAGCTACAAATATCTCGGTATAGATATAGCTTTTAACATGTCCTTCAAAAAACATTTAAACAACAAACTATCTGCTTCAAGACTAGCAATTAACTCTACGTGGTCTAAATACATAAGTCATCCTCAGATTTCAAAAGACAACAAATTAAAAATATTTCATGCAGCTTCCAGGTCAATTATGTTCTATGCGGCACAAGTATGGGGATATCAAAAATATGATGATGTTGAAAAACTGTTCCGTTTCTTTATCAAAAAGATGTTATACCTTCCAGACTCAACTCCCAACTATATGTTATATTTGGAAACCGGATTTGACTCATTATTTATTTCCACTTTGAAATTACACTTTGATTACATAAATAAAGTTTTAAATATGAATCATCATAGATTACCTCGAATCCTTGCTGATAAGATCATATCTCAAAAGGTATTATGGGCGGAAGAGTGGGCTAATATATGTCAAATGGTAGAATTTACCCCAGACAATGCTAATACCCCATTATGCGTTTATTGGAAACCAATTTTAAATCTTTTAAAATCAAAAGAGCGTGAGGATTATGTTTTAAAAGCTACAAATTCGCAATTTCATGATCTATACTCAAAACTAAATTATAATGTCACACCATCCCTGGCGGCAAATTTTTCATCGCGCATTACAGGCCTATTAGTTAAAGTGAGAGGTGGTTTACTTGATCTAAATGCTAGATGCTTCAGAAACGACACAGTTAGAATATGCTCACTTTGTAACCTAAATGAACTGGAAAATACATTCCACTTTATTGGAAACTGTCCAATATATAATGGACTTAGACGAAATTATTTTGGTAAAACTCAACTTAACTCAGAGGAAGTGCTGTTAATCCTAAATGGCTCCAATTTCTACAACTTGTACAAATACATAGACACATGTTTAAAATATAGAAAAATGATAATTAATGAATTCAATTTTTAAGAAAAATGAATCCTTTTTTAATTTTTAATTTTATATAAAACAAATAAAATTATAATTTATATTGCATTTAAAAAATTATATAATTCTAGTAATATTGCCAATCTGGCATACAACTATAATGTTACGCCAAATATAGATTCTAAGAATCATGAAACTTATCTTAATATGAATATGTAAAAATGAAAAATCTATTAATAAATAAATAATAATAATAATATAATAATAGAATAAATGTAGTTTCGGATTAATACACTAAGAGTCCGCACATTTTCACACAAATTGTTAATTATAAAATCAATTGTATCTGATTGAATAGTTTGGGCCGAAAACGGCAGTTGGACAATATTTGATAATTGAAAGTGGTTTGGACAAATTTTCTATACTGACAAAAAATTTCAACGAGCGATCTAGTGCGATTTTTAATGTCCAAATTAAGGACAAAGTCTAAGAATATCGATGAAGTTAACGGTTGTGGTGAAGTTATTATAATGTTTTCCATTAAAAATATGCTTAAATTGCCGTATTAAAATTTTTTTGAACATTAATTCTAAAAAAATCCCTGGATTCCCGAACCAAATTCCCGGGAATATGGAAACAGAAAAATGCTTAGTTTCCCGTCAATCCCGGGACGATATATTCATTCATATAACCCAAACCGACCACTAGATACTATGGTTTTCGGCTCATAGTAGCCACAACAGAACAGTGCCTCTGGTGGAAATCGAACCCACGACCCCCGCATTGATAAGCTAGCACGCTACCAACTAGCCTACCGAGGCGTACTTCTTTTTCTCCAATATTTTGTGACATGAACGATGCTCAATAACTGCACAAATTATGGAAAAGAACATATTAATAACTTTTTTTTTTTAATACAGCAAAAATCGGCGGTGGCATATGTGCCCCGGTAGCAAAACCTCCCCCTTCTACCCTAACTTTAAATTTGTAGATTTAACAGATTTGTTTCTGCTATTATTATCTAACTAATATTAAGAAAAAAAAAAATTGTCTGCATATTTGTTATTTAAATTTATTTTCATCGGGATAAACATTAATTGCATTTATAGTAATTAAATGTGCTAAAATTCCAAAACTTATTTAACAAATTGTGAAAAGCAATCTGACATCAGATTGCTTGGAGAGATAAACAAAAAAAAAAAAAAAATTTGAACTTCTGAAAAGCGCTATTTTGAAAAGCGCTAAGAAATTTTTGTTGTAATCGAGGTTTTTAAAAATGATCAGTTTCGATGATCTTATATTTAGCGTACATGTCTTTTTAAAAGAAAAAGTAAATTAACTTTGATATTAATGACTTATAAATATCAAACATAATTAAAAACAAAAACCTGGTCAATGCTTTTAGTTATATTGAACGTTTGTAAATACAATTTAAAAAATAAAAATATTAAAAAAAAAAACAAATTAATATGCAAATCGCAATATGCATACATTATGAAACAAATTTATAAACGTACAACGTATATAGTTAGTACATAAATATTGAAAAAGTTTAAGTCTCAAAATAACACACACCAAGTCCAGTTTATAAATATTTAAATAAAGAAATCAGGCTGTCAATTAAATTCATTTACATATTGCCATCATAATTTTTAACGATATTAATATATAAAATCAACAACAAAGAATATAGAAAGACAAATGATATTACAAAATTTAAAAAAATTATATATAAATTGGATTATTTATAAAAGCATAAATAATTTATTCATTACCAGCGCAAGTTTAAAATGCCACGAAAAAGGGGAAAATGGCACAAAAAACCATAAAACAAGGCAAAACAACTGGCAAAATAGCCAACAAGAAAAAAATACCAACAACAGAAACTGCCCTATAGGGTATGGGACCGGTTATGCGTGTGCCACAGGATCGGTCCCTTCGTGCCAGAAACCGGTCCTCTGCTTAACCCTAGCCTATGTAAACAACTGGCAACTTTAACATTGGCTTGTCATAGGAGGGGGTCATTTGTCCTGCTTTAAACCACATAGCGGCATGACACAGGACTAACCAAAGATTGGCATACCAAAAGGCACATGTCGTGTAAAATAAACGAAAACTAAACAGCTTCCAATAGGTAAAATTCTGACCAACTGGCTTTTTCTTGTTAATAAGCATTCTGGTTAAGTGGTATGTCCTCCCTTCCAGTCACAGGATTGGTAATATTAGGACAATTGACAATGCTTAACCCACTTCAGTATTAAATTATACCAGTCCTGTGATAAGTCCTTCTTTAACCAGTCACTTTTAGGTCAATTGACTCCTCATTCCCCATAGGGTGTAGACAGAAAGAAAATATTTATCTGGACGTAAAAGACTGTTGGTGGTTTTTGAGGGAAAACGCAAAAATTTTATTTTTTTTTGTTATTTAGACTTTAAAGTAATGTTTTTGAGTGAAACAATTAATTTGTTTTTATTTAATCCAAAATTTATTTGCTTAAATAACCAAACAAGTACAAAAAAATTGGACCTGATTCGGACAAAATTTGAAATTTCGCATTTCCAAATCGGATATCTCGGAAACTTTCAGAGATAACCTACAAGCGTAAGCATGTATTTTTTTTATATAGGTTTTTACTAGCATATTAGAAACTTTCTCGGAAACTTTCAGATATAACCTTCAAGCGTAAGCATGTTTTTTTTTATAGGTTTTTACTAGCAGATTAGAAATGTGTTATTTTTATGAAAATCGGATAAAAAAAACAAAAAAAAATGGCGAGCACTCAAAACTTTTGGTGCAAAAAGTATCCTACTTTGGAAGAAACGAAGAAAGATGAACAAGTCGCATCCCACTAAGCGGCCACAAAGCTCTTAAAGGAAAAAGACCTTAGCTTTAAAAAAAAAAAAAAACTACCCTATTTTGACAAAAATCAACAACATTTTTGACTTTTCAAAACAAATTAAAAAAAAAAATATTTTTAAGATGAAAGAAAAAGCTATCAAAAATATTTTGGACAAAATTTTCTAGCTACAATAGGTAATTACCCAGGTAGAAATTGAAAACCGTACTAACAAACTGTACTAACAAAACCGTACGTACAACTGACAAACCACAGTTATTTTTGTAAAACCCACCATGTAAGAAATTGCGAAAGTTACAAATATACTATAGAAGCACAATTTTGTATGCACATCAAGTGTTTTACCAGTATAACCTGTCAAATTAACTGCCCTAATGTTTTTTACCAATATTACTGCACTCACAAGAACTTTTCCATAAAAAATCAACAGTTGTTTAAAAGTTTATTCGGTAAAGTTGTTTCAATAGAATAAACAGTTAAATTACCAAAAAAATATATTTTTTAACGTTCTGTCTGTTATTCGACAAAAAAAAAAAATAAACAAAAAAGCGGACTTTCCGTAATAGTTGAAAAATTCAGTTAAAATTTTCTATTCAAAACAAAAAGTTGTTATATTATATTAACTATTGAAATAAACGAAAATCTGTTGTTTTTATGGATTTTGTCAATTAATTTTTCAACAGTTGAAAATAAACTAAAAAATACAATTGTTTTAAACGAAAAGTAAGTAGTCCTGGTTTTAACTGATTTTCAGTTAATTCAATGTGTATATTGAGTAGTCTTTACGGAAAAAATATTGTGAGTGTACTATTAGTAGCATTAACATTTTTTTAAATATTTTATTTATTTTACTCCTTCAATAGCAACTATTTATTTAAAAAACTTAGACCGAACTTGGTTGCTGGTTTTGAAAGGAGCGTCTTTTATAAACATTTCACAAAATTAATTAAATTTAAGGTATTCGGTAAGCACCAAGTTTTTGAATTTCCAAAGTTATGCCAATGGTGGCAACCAACGGTTGGCCACTGTTATTAATCGGGTAACAGGACAACACTCTCAAGATTGTTAATCCCACGTTATGCCAACACATAACCGACGGTCGCTAATGCTTTGCCAGTACTGTGCCGATTGTACTTTTCTGTCTGGGTAGTTATACGTTGGCAGAAGAATAAGTCCGTGACTTTTCGAACTACCCTAGTAGTTATATGAAATGCAACACTGCTCCCATTAAATAACACCTGTTAATAGACTACAGTCAAATTATTAGCAAGTTCAGTCGTTTACTTTGCGTTTACCAGCTGTTCAAAACATACAGTAAACATTATTTTTTGCGAAAAAAAACCGTTAATCAAACCAAGGAAAAGCTTGATAAATACTATGGGGGCTCTGCACCATCGATTTCAAAAGTGGTTTACTGACTTTCGTTGTGGTCGCACAAGTACAAATGACGCTGAACGTTCTGGACGGCCAATTGAGGTCAATACTCCCGAAAATGTCGAAAAAATCCACGATATGGTGTTGGCCGATCGAAGAGTAAAAGTGCGTTAAATTGTTGATGCCATAGACATTTCATATGGCAGTGTGGTTTAGATTTTAAATGATCAGTTGGGTTTAAGAAAGCTGTCTGCAAGATGGGCGCCGCGCTTGCTCTCAATTGACCATAAACGTAATCGTGGCCAATAAGGTGATGGCAACAGTTTTTTTGGGATGCACGCGGGATAATCCACACGATTACCTACAAGAGGTAAAAACAATAAACGGCGAATACCATGACAACTTATTGCACCGATTTAACGAGGATTTAAAAAAAAACACCCCACCCATATGGCCAAGAAATGCCTATTGTATGGACCTCGAAAAATCTTATTTTTTGGAAGGGATACAAAAATTGGAGAAACGTTGGACTAAGTTTATTGAGCTAAAAGGAGATTATGATGAAAAATAGCCACCACCACCCACCAACCTACCAACTCGGAGAGTCCTTGACCAATCCCGCTTAAATTTTGTGTCAGAACTACACACAATAGTACTCGACTGGCTGCAAATTTCATCCCGATCTCAAGACATCGGTTTCATGAGTTCGGTCATTTGATATGAAATTCCCCATATGGTATAAGTGTTTATTTCAGATATTTTCTATCTGTTTGCACTGCTCGATAAATTTAAATGTTCTACAGGACCTCTTTTTGACATATACATTTTCTAATAGACTCAGATACGCTGAATCCAAATTTGCAGTTTTTGAAATGTCGCGGTTTTTAAATTTACTTAATTTATACCATTTTTTTCGTATGTTTTGCTTAAAGTTTCGAAATTTTACCGCAAAATCATGAAATTATCTTTAAAAATATAAATCTACATAAAATTATTTTTCATTTGAGTATATTGACAGATTTTTATATAAATTGAGTTTTCTATTGCACTAAAATTTAAAAATTGTCAATATTTAACCACTTTTTGAAGAATTTTAAAGGTTATAAAATCACATCATAAGGGATAAAAAAACACTGTTAGGTTGATATTGTTATGATACACTCATAGAAAAAAGCCTATAAAATAGCAGATACAGCTTATAAAAATTACTCAAAAATGTCTTTTGGTATATGTAGCCAATTTTTTTGCTAAATCTTAGTAAGAAAAAAAAGCCAAAATGAAGCTGTTAAATTTATAAAATTTTAGTTATATTCGATTTGAATTTTGACGAATAGCAAATATAAATTTACTCTGCGAAATAAAAGTAGAAATATATAAATTTTGTAATTTTTAGTGACTCTTTTTGTCTACTAATTTAGCGAAGTTTTAGCTTATTATAGCAGATGAATTTTCAACTTCCAATTAACTAAAAATAGCTCAAATATAAAAAAAAAAAAATTGTAAAATAAACAGATTTTTTTTTATTGCTCTGATGTAATTAGTACGATATTTAGCAAAAAAAAATATATTTCGAAATAATTTTTAGTAGTTTTAGATAAAACAAATTAACAAAATTTGTTCTATTAGGTACGCCCCGGTGGGCTAGTTGGTAGCGTGCTGGCTTATCAGTGCGGGGGTAGTGGGTTCGATTCACACCAGAGGCACTGGTCTGTTTTCGCTACAACGCTCCAAAAGCCATAGTAGCTAGTGGTCGGTTAGGGTAAGAGTATATAATTTGTAATTATATGATTATCAATTAATTAAATAAAAAAAAAAATCATTTGTTCTATTACACAGAAAAAATTATCAACCTAAAATATCTAATTAAAGATTTGATTTGAATTTAATTTGTTTCTAAACAAATATTTAATTGAATCAATTAATATTTTAATTGACTTTTAAATATATAAATACATATTTTATTTTAGACGTAATTATCATATTCTTTTTTCATACACTGACTGCATAAATTGAAAATTTTCAGTATAAAATACCAAATACATTTGAAGTTAACAAACAAAACAAGCACACACACAAACAGTCTCAGCATTGCAAAAAACACACATACCAACGTATAGATCACACACTTTTTTTGTGAGTATCATATTTTTTTTTTGTAGAAGTTATTTATAAGTTTGTTTTCCTTCATAATTTTAATAAAAGGTTTAATTGATAGTATCATTGCCGTGATACGTGCAAAATCAATTAAAATATTAATTGATTAAATAAATTTTTTAATTGAAACCCGTTTTTACACGCAAAGAAAAAACATGGTTAAGGGAACCATATTCGAAGAGCATCATATATTTTTGGATTTATGATTGCGACTACCATGTTACTATGGTTGTAACAACCATACTCTTATCTGCTTCTGCATCATAATATGATAATTATATTACCATATTATGGTTCCAAATAGATCCCAATATTATCATATTAAGGTTCTGGAAATTTGTATGAATTATCATAATATGAGCCCTACAGTATTCTCCCAGCATTCGGTTGAAGCTGGATTAAAAAGATATGCGTGTTTTTTAATAGTATATTTATTTAACTATTCACATATTTAAATAAACTAAATTTAAAAATAACTTAAGTAATCATATTGTCTTTGCGCTGATGAATATGCTTTTGTTTGTTGAAATTTTCCTTTCACATTTTCTTACTTTAACAATATTTTTTGCGTAATTACAAACAATTAAAATAAAAAGTACTTATTTTTATCAATTTTTTATAATAAACAATAACTTTATTTAACGGGTGCGCGACAATTAAACTTTTGCCTAGACTTCCAGGGCAGACTGAGTTGAGACTACAATTTATTTATTCTTCCACAAAACAAATCACACTTTGGCCTAGACTTCCCGGGTAGATCGGGTTGAGACTACAAACTTATCTGCAAACTTATTTCTTCTTCCGTTACAATTAACACCACTACGCTGTTTGTCCATTTTTAATGTCTTTTTGTTTAATATTATTTAATTTGTTGGGGTTGACTGTTTCTCACAACTTGACAACAAGAATGAAACTAAAAGAGCGAAGACGCTTGTAAAAAAAAACGACTGATCATCTTATAGTTGGTGCAAATCTGATATTGCTGCAGTTAGATAGAGGAATGTGATAATAAATACTATAGTATGATTGTAGGCAATACAATAATATGATAACTGAAAAAAAGAGAAATTTTTACTAGAACATGATAAAAGCAACCATATTAGTGGTGAAATATGATTGATGCAATAATAGTTTAATTGAAACAACCATTTATTGTTGAAGGAAACATAGTTTTATGGCCGCAATCATATTGCAACCATATTTTTTATCTGCGTGTAGTTTTTTCTGTGTAGAGTTAATAACATATTAAATTTGCTATTTTGGTGGTCTATTGACACCTAGAATCAAATAAAACAATTTCTGCAACCATATTTTTTATCTGCGTGTAGTTTTTTCTGTGTAGAGTTAATAACATATTAAATTTGCTATTTTGGTGGTCTATTGACACCTAGAATCAAATAAAACAAAAATCGAATTCAGTTATTCAGTTATTCAGTTATTCGGTTTTTAAATTACATTTCATTTGTTTCGAATTATATTTTAATAGACAAGTTTGCAAACTTATTATTTTGAGTACTCGTACCCACAGAAATGAGTTACTACTGATTAAAATAAAAACCACATTCTGAATTATAGCAAAATCGAAATTATGTTGTTCATTAATATTATCTTGAAATTTTTCGTAAAATTTCAAACAACATTAAGAGCGCACGTATAAAACAACAAGTTTGATTAACATCTTAAAGTTTGAATTCATTAGAATTGTTATTTTGTTTCCATAGAAAAATTCAGTTACCCGTTATCAAATTGATCTGATTTTGTTCTTAAGAATCGCGCATAATTAACTAGACAGTTGATTAATTTGAGAATCAAAAATTGTTCTACTTTTTATATAAAAACTATTGAAAACCACAAAACAGAAACAAGTTTAAACCGTTATAGCTTGTAGTATTTGCCGCAACAAAAAAATTGTTTTACCTGTTAAACAACGGCCTTCATTTTGACAGTCATTTACTTGACCATATAAAAACAACAAAATTCAATCAGGTAGTAATAAGAATTTGAGTTAAAAAAAAAACAACTGCCAAAAACAAAATCGTATTAACGTACTGTGTGCTGTATCTTACAACTTAAGGGGAATTTTAAATGACTGATCGTATGTCTATTGATGACAGTTTAACATTACCAGTATCTTACGTACTTAAATATATGAATTTAAATTGCTACCCGGGCAGAAATAACAAATGGCTTAATAACGCTAAGACAAAGAATTTGACTGGAGTTTGACGAAAATGATTAGGTTTTTGTTGAAAAAAAGTTTTAATCCAAATTTAAAGCCCTCAAATCAGAATTAAAATTTCATAAGCAATTACAATAAATTCAAAATGTTTTCTCGTGAAATACTACTCTAACAAGTAAAGGTTAGTACAGGTAATAAATATTCACGTGTTTAAATTTTGGGCTTTTAAGAAAGCTTAATTCAAGGGCTTTCTAAAATAGTCCTAGCCTTAAAGTAGTGCGTTAGCGCATACGCAGTAATTGAAATTTAATTTGATTTTCCATTATAGTAAACAATTTACCACTTTAATTTCGTACTTTCATCGAAATTCAGAAATTTTAATTGTTATACAAATTATATTGGTCCATCAAATAACTAGAGTTTTTCACGGGATTTCACGGAAATTTCTAACATTTTTCAATCACGAAATCCTGGGAAATACTTCGGGAATTCTCATCAATTTTTTTTTTTTCGTAATGCTATTAATAAACATACCTTTTTAAAGAGCATAAACTCAAAATTTCACACAGAGAATTTTCTTGAACGAGTTTCATAAAATTTTTCACTTAACTAATAAAGTGAATTAAAAATTTCTTTAATTTTATGAAAAAGCTTCACAATTTCTATGAAACAAATTTTAATGAAACTTTTTCATAGGCGTATGGAGTTTTTTTTATAAATAAAAGGAAACTTTTAAAAAAAATTTATGAAAAACTGCATTAATTTAATGCCTCAAGAACTCTATGATAGCAATGAAAATGCAATCTCAAATTCAAGGCCACTTCATAACGGATGACTTAAGTCAGTTTTAGGGGCCCTTATTGGTACTAAGCGTACGGATATTATTTGATTCGATAATCTTCTGTAGAAATTGTTGGAATGTATTTTTTGAAATCCCTATTAGTAAGCATCGACTTTTGGGTATAAAATATTAATCTTAGACTACATGTTAATACTTTTTTGGCTGTTATCAGATATCTAATTTAACATTTTTCTCAGTGCTGAGAGATTTCAATTTCTCTTTATTTACTAATCAATGTGGATTGATGAGTATACAATGGGAGAATTATATTCACTTCAGTAATGAAGATTGTCACTGAATCTCGTTAATCAAGATTGTCACTGAAACTCGTTAATTGTATGAAATGTTTATAGCATTAATAAAAATCTTCATAAAACTATTGAATCATTCTGAAAACGAAGCGTTTATAGAATTTATGAAACCGTTTCATAATTTTTTGTAATATCTAGAAGTTCTGTGAATTAATAAAACTCTTCCTGAATGTCTTTTAAAATATACTGGAACTAAGCCAATTAACCACTTCATATGATTTTTTAAACAATTTGCTAGAAGTCCAAAATTATTAAAAAGTTACATTGAAATAATAAATTCCTTTATCAAATATGTGGAACACTTGAGAAGTAAATTTTAAAACTAAAGTTTGAAATCTATGAAAATTAATGAGTCTTTGCAATAGTTTTATATCTCTAACGAAAATTTCTGTTAAATTTATAAAACTTAAATTTTTTTCAAAAAAGGTTGTAAAAAGTTTCTTAATATTAATAAATATATAATAAATATAATGAAATTCTTCATCAATATCATGAAAAATAATTCTATCAGTGTATAAATTGTTTTTCATGAAAAAACTATAATAATATTTATTGCATTCTATATTCTATTTAAAATATTTATTAAAAAATTTTAATTTCTGATTAAAAGCGTTGTAAAAATTTACCAATAAACCGGAGACAATGCGATTTTTATGTAAATTTTCTTGATCATATAAATGAATCTTTTTAAAAAAAACTTTGTCAATTAAAAAATCATTTTCTTACTGAGCCCTAATACCCGGAATCCCGCTTTCCCGTGAAATGAGAAATCCCGGGAGAATTTTAAAGTCGAATGGTTGTGTGGAATCACGAGATAATGTCAATATCAATGGTGTTGACCCAAATGATATAAACGATTTTTTTATTTCAAATCAGTCATATGAGTCAACAAGTGATTTTTTAGATGAATGTAACTTCGTTAATGAGGATTCTTTTTCTTTTCAAGGCATAAATGAGAGCGAGGTGTATTCAGCACTTTGTAAAATTCGTTCGAATGCTGCTGGTCATGACAGTATACCGCTTAAATTTGTCCAAATAATCTTTCCTTACATTTGTATGCCACTCACTCACATTATTAATACAATTTTTTTGACTTCCAGATATCTCAGATCTTGAAAAAAAAAAACGTGTGGTCCCGATTAAGAAAGAGGGAAATTCAAACGCGTTGGATAATTTACGTCCGATTTCTATGATGCCTATACTTTCGAAAGTTGTAGAACACATTGTAAAAGATCTGATGTTAGGCTTTATTAATAGTTATAATTTGATTTACTCACATCAGTCAGGCTTCAGGCAAAATTATAGTACAACCACCCTTTTGATTGGGCTGACTGATTCAATTAGACAAAAGCTTAATGACAAGAAATGTAGTGTGCTGATTTCATTGGACTTGTCAAAAGCGTTTGATAAAGTTTTACACTCAAAGTTAGTGTACAAATTATGTAGTATGTATATTTTTTCTAAATCAGCCTGTAAGCTGGTGCAGTCGTATCTCCGTGATAGAACGCAGTTTGTGTCAGTTGATGGTAGGGAGTCATTGACCTTGGAGGTTACTAATGGTGTACCTCAGAGGTCAGTAATTGGCCGCATTTTGTTTATGATGTAAGTGAATGATTTTGTTAATATTTTTGATAATAACTCAATTGAGACATTTTTATATGCTGATGATGTTCAGATTTTGTTTTCATCAGATAAACAATTTTTAGATGTGTTGAAAGCCAACATTGATTTTTTTCTTAGCCAAATCAGTCTGTGGATGCGGGAGAATGGGTTGAATATTAATCCTGGTAAAACTCGGGCAATGTGTTTTGGTTTAGATTCAAATGACTTAAATATATCGTTGGATAATGCGGGGCTAAATTTCGTTTCTGAAATGAAATGTTTAGGCGTTTTTATAGATAATAATTTAAGTTTTGCAAAACATATTGATCATATATCTTCCCGTGTTAATAGTACCATTAGACGGTTATATTCATTAGATTTATATTTGCCTCTCCGCGTGAGGAAGCATGTTGCCAGTTCACTGCTCATGTCGCAGATTATTTATGCTATGGAAGTATTTTCAGGTACAAACAGTGTTGTTCTGAGAAGGCTGCATCTTACTTTTTACCGTATTATTAGATATATTTATAAACTGAGATTAAGGGATCATGTGTCTCCCTTTGTAATGGACTTTGTTGGGTTTTCTTTTGAGAATTTTATTAAATTGAGAATTTTGTTACTTTTTCGAAAAGTCGTTATGCGAATTGTCCTGAGTACATTAGAGATGATTTTAGATTTTCTAGATCAAGTAGAAACCCTCAGATAATATGTCACCGTATATCATCATCTATATATGAAAGATCTTTTCATGTACGTATAACTAGGGTGTGGAATATCCTTCCCATAGATTTACAATTATTTGCATTCACAGATACCACCTTTAAGCGTAAACTTACACAACATTTTGATGCTCTTTAATTGATTAATTTCTTTTCATATTATTATTAATTTTTGGAAAATGTTTACCACTCTTATAGAAAACTTCGCTTATAACGAACAAAATTGTCAGGTCTCTACGAGTGCGTTATAACCGTGCTCCATTATCATTTACTCTCTGTCTTAACATTTCGTAGCGAGAAATGTCAATAAAATGCTTTAATTATTTAATTATAAGATTTTGTTATCATTATCATTAAACCATTAAATGCCAAATCGCAATTTAAAGTTGTTCAGAAAAAAGTCAAATTTTTTATCGAATTCTTCAAATACGAGGGCTGATCAATAAGTACGTGACTTTTCGAACTTCCCTCGTAGTTACATGAAATGCAACACTGCTCCCATCAAGTACCAACTGTTAATAGACTACTGTCAAATTTTGAGCAATTTTTAGCCGCTGTTCAAAACATACAAAATCGTGGATTTTTTTAAACTGGAAAAAGAGAATTTCCAGTGCTCATTAAACATTATTTTTTGCGAAAAAAACAGTCAATCAAACCAAAGAAAAGCTTGATCGAGAACTATGGGGACTCTTCACAATCTATTTCAATGGTAAAAAGTGGTTTACTGACTTTCGTTGTGGTCGCACAAGTGTAAATGCCGCTGAACGTTCTGGACGGCCAATTGGGGTCAATACACTCGAAAATGTCGAAAAAATCCACGATATGGTGTTGGCCGATCGAAGAGTAAAAGTGCGTGAGATTGTTGATGCCATAGGCATTTCATATGGTAGAGTGGTTTCGATTTTAAATGATCAGTTGGGTTTAAGAAAGCTGTCTGCAAGATGGGTGCCGCGCTTGCTCTCAATTGACCATAAACGTAATCGTGGACAATAAGGTTTTCAGGGATGCACGCGGGATAATCCACATCGGTTACCTTCAAAAGGGAAAAACAATAAACGGCAAATACTATGCCAACTTATTGGCAACTTTTTTTTTTAAATCCTCGTTAAGGATTTAAAAAAAAAAACAACCCCATATGGCCTAGAAATGCCTATTTTATGGACCTCGAACAATCCTATTTTTTGGAAGAGATACAAAAATTAGAGGAACGTTAGAAAAAGTGCATTAAGCTAAAAGGAGATTATGTTGAAAAATAATTTTTTTTTTTTTCCAAAAAGAAACTGTTTTTAATTAAAAAGTCACGGACTTATTGAACCGCCCTCGTATGTTCCCCAAAAATAAGTTTAAAGACCGCGAAACAAGAATCCGTAGAAAACTGTTAAAATAAATGGTTTAGTGAGTTTCTTTTACACACTTTGAATGTGTGCACATTAGCATAATTTTTTTGCAAAATAAATTAGTAAAACATAAGTAAAACATTACTAAAACATTAGTTCAAAACAGTTAAGTGCTGAATAAATATAACTAAAATTTTTAGCTGAAAACGTAAATTTGGCAAACAATTTGCTGAAAAATAGTGTACCTGATTTACAAGACGTTTTACTAACTTTTCAACTAACTTATTTTTTTGAGTGTAGTATTATAAAATGTCGCGAAAATAATGTATTATTTATTAAATTTTACTTAATTTCTGCACTTTGTTCAACATTTGGTGACGTCTTAGTATTATAAAATGTCGCGAAAATAATGTATTATTTATTAAATTTTACTTAATTTCTGCACTTTGTTCAACATTTGGTGACGTCTTCACATTTTTATAAAAATTAGTAATTCTTTATGTGTTCTTGAAGTCTTGACCGTGATTTTTACAGATATCATAGGATCGATCGTCATAGATTTATGAAAAATATAATTTATTAAATTTTTAAAATCCAATGTAATTCATATTTCGATACAAATATTTCAATTATGGTAAAGCAAATTTTTTTTTAAATTTTTTCTTCACATATTTTTCTTAGTTATATTTCAAAAAAATAAAACCATTTATAATCCTAGTTTGTAAGCTTGTATTTTATCGTTTCCATATTTGCCTGGGCATTTACGTATTTTGTACTTGGTATTCATATACAAATATTGAACTGAAAATTACGCATATTATTCTTTTCTTTTTGTACGGGTATTGTTTTATTTCAGGTACTGGTATTTTGTTTGGTTGTCGGTCAGTGGCACAGAAAGTTAAGTTTAATTATATATACGAAATTAAAAAAAAAAATCACCATTATTTTGTATAGAGTATTGTTCAATACTTTAATTTTTGGTTTATTAAACACACCCATGATTTTTTGAGGTGTTATTTCAATTACAAACAGGTTGACGATAATAAAGAATAATGTTATGTTTGTTAACCCTTTAATTACCCTTGTAGACAACAGTGAACACATTTTTGAAAAAATAAAAAATACATGATAATGCGGTAAAACTTAATATTTTTGTTTAAATATATTCATTATTAACTTGGCCATTGAAAAAAAAACACCAATTTATGCATAAACTGTTCATCAGGGTAAAATAGTCGCGATATTTATTAACAAATTAATAAAGGCTCCGCCATGACTTAGGTCATGTCTGATTTGACAGATAATTAGTTTTATCCTTCCGCTGAACGAATATGGTCCGTATGTTGGTTATCTTGTGAAAAAAGTGAAAGAAACTGGCATCCTTATCGATAAACCAAAGCTGTGGCAGAAAGTGTGAGTAAAGCGCCATCAACATCAATTCACCGTCGTTCTCAACAATTGAACATTTCGGAGACATCATTGAGACGAATTTTGCATAAAGACCTTGGTATGACGCCATACAAAGTCCAATTGGTTCAGGAGTTCAAAAAAAAAAGAAAGTTATTTGGCGGCCCCTTATAATATTTTTTTTTTTTATTTATTTTTAATCAGAAAAAAATGGTGTTTGGTGTATCTCCTAAACTGACATAGCTAGAATCACGAAATTTGACACTCAGCTTCATTTAATGATCAAAATAAAACCAACTAAAGCTTTTTCGATTATTCAAATGTTTTAGTGGTAAAAAAAAGCGCTGAGAAGTTTCAAAAATTCGATTTTCAGACTAATTTTTTGGTGGGTTTGAGGACACCTAACAAAAATCTGAAGTCAAAATTGAATAATATTCAAAAACAAAAGTTGGAAGTGAAAAGGTTAAGGTAAAGATAACACATTTATTTAAATTTGTTAACCCAAGGAAATGGAACAGATCATTAAAATTTATTATACTTTTTTATAAAACAACCAAAAAAAATATACGGCCGATAGCAGAGTTTTACATTAAAAAATGTTTTATTACGTTTGATTTCTAAAAAGACAAGAATAATGCAAAACTGATGATTAATAGGTTTTTTATTAAAGCTCTGCCTATTATAGAGGCTCTAGCTTTTCTATAACTTCGGGTTCTGATGAGATCTTTAGCCAGATCGAAATACTAGTATCATCCTAGCTAATATGTTTGATTTGCTTTATTTTTGTAAATATACGAAGGTTTGAAAACTCGGTATAAATTGAAAATAACATGAAAATAATCTCGATGTATATAAAAACTAAAAACTAATAAAACTGTTATTACGGGAAGTTTAACTATTTTGAGCTAAATTTTTTGCTAAATTTGGCAACACATGTCTGCTGAACTATAGTACAATGGAATTAGTAGAGAAAATTAGTAGCCACTACTAAATTTGAGTAAAATTTTTGTAAAATGTATTTTAAAAACTTTTTACTAAAATCAGCAAAAAACTACTAAATTTTAATAAAATTAGTACAATGAATTTAGTAATTAAAATTAGTAACCGCTACTAGTTTTTAGTAAAATTGTTGTTTAATTTAATTTTAATTTAATTTCTTTATTTCATCAATCGGGTTTAATTACAGATTACATTTAAATACTCGTATTTTTTACAAAAAAACAAAAATAACAATAATTTTAATCATCAGCAAAAATTTAGGAATAGTCACACAAGTTTAACGCATATTATCGTCCAGCAAGTTCGATAATACCCTCTTCAATTGATGTCTGCCAATATTAAAATCAATTCGGTCAGATACCGAATTAAATAAAATGATACATCTACACTCTAATTAATTTCTGTTGAAATTTACCCAACTTATAGTAGGAAACTATACTTCTACTATAAGTTGGGTAAATTTACTCTATGCGTGTAAATGAAAAAAAATACACACAATACGTGTAAGTTGGTCAACAAAAAGTGTGTAAATGTACTATGCAAGTGCGTAAAAATGTAATTAAATTTAGAAATAAAGGAATAATTTTTACTGAATTTTTGAGTGAAAAAACATGCTTTACTTGTAAATATACGAAGAAAATGCGTAAAATACATTTTTATATGCGCAAATACCCCCTAAAAATGAGTATATTTACCTTGCGGTGAGAAAGAAAAACAGCTCAAAAAATGTTTCAAATAAAACAAAAAATTAATTTTTAGCAAGAGTTTTATTTATGTGTTGTATAATAATAAATTTAATAATAAAATATAGTAGAATATAAATATTTGTATAAAAGTTGTTGTACATATACAGAGCTTCAAAGATTGAATTCTATTTTGATAAAATCAAATCGGATTTTTTTAAATCGAATGATTTTTTCTTAATCAATCGCAGAGAATTCTTTGGAATTCACTAGTGGCAAATTCAGTCAATTTAGCTCATTCGATATTATCAATTATTGAATTCAATAATTGGGAATTCAATCGTTGGAAAGTCAATCGTTGGGAATTCAATCATTGCGAATTCAATTACTGGGAATTCAATCTATTTTTTTACTCAATCAATTTACAATTTGGGAATTGCCGAAATCGGCGAAACTGAAAAACATCGCCAGAATTGAAAAATAATCGCTAAAATTTAAAAAATATCGTTAAAATGAAAAAAATCTCGAAAAATTTAAAACAATCTGCAAAATTGAAAAAATCGAAACAATCGAAAAAATTTAAAAAAATTGAAAAATCAACTAAATTAAAAAAAAATAGCCAAAAATAAAAAATATCGTCAAAAATGAGAAAAATTGCTAAAAGTGAAAACATCGCCAAAATGAAAAAAACTTCAAAATTTAAAAACATCAAAAATAAAAAAACGCGAAAATTAAAAAAAAAAATCACCATAATTGATAAAAAAAAAATAGCTTAAATTGGAAAAGGATGTCCGTGCCATTTATTTGATTCTGTTAGTTTTTGAAACATAGGCGATGTTTCAAATAAATACTCTTATTTATCTGCGAATGCTTAGTTTTCGAGAAAAACGCGATTTACAAATCTAGCCAATCAAATCAAATTTAGGATCGTTGTAGGGGTAATGGGGTTGAGTTTTGAACAATGGTGCAACCATTTTTCCTCCAGCTCCATTAGTTTTCGAAATATGTACCTTTAAAGAATCGACTAAATAATTACCGTCCATAACTCAATAAAAAAAGAGCTACTGGAAAAATGTTTGCACCGGTGTTGAAAACTCAACCCCAATTCCGGTCCTAAATTTTGACTTGATTGGCTAGGTTCTTAGATCGGGTTTTTCTCGAAAACAAAGCATCGCCAAGCAAAAAGAGAATTTATTTGGAACATTGCCTGTGTTTCGAAAACTAATAAAGATAAATGTACATTTACATTTACAACTATTTTAAATTTCTCCTCAATATTTATCGTTTTTCAATTTAATCTTTCTTTGAACAATTTGAATATTTTTTAATTTTTGGCGATTTTTTTTTGCATTTTTTTATTTTTAATTTTGAAATTTTCTGCATTTTTAGCTATTTTGCCGACTTTTTTTATTTTAGGAATGTTTCTTATTTTTGGCGTTTTTTTTTTAAATTTTAGCGATTTTTATTATTTTTGGCGATTTTCTTTAAATTTTAGCGTTTTTTTTTCAAATTTTGAGATTTTTTTAAATTTTTTTTAACGATTTTTTTTGGCGATTTTTTCAATTTTGGTAATTTTTTCAATATTGGCGATATTTTTAAATCGATTGAGTAAAAACCGACTGAATAAATCAAATGAATAATTTAATTCTTTAAAGCTCTGTACATATTATTATATTATATTTTGAAAATATTTTTCCACAATTAGGCTGCTAACACTTGGAAATAAATGTTTTTGGTACATTAGGAAGTTTTTTAATTCACTATCACAAATATTACATTTACAAATTCTTTTTTCATTAAAATTTTCAATAAATTAAATTGTTTAGGTTTTTTTTTAGCTTTTTTAATTTGTTTTATTTTTTTTCAATTTAAAAATGTCAAAATATTTATTACTATTATAAGTTAGTATATTTACAAACTTTGTGCGTAAAAATTTTATTTAACAAGATAATACTACTTTTAGGCATAATGTTTTTAATAGTAAACACATAATTGGTAAAAATACTGTAACTGTGTATTATTGTATATAAAAGTGTGCGCAAAATAGTTTTACGCATTTTGATGTATAAATTTACCGAATATGGGTAATAATACATGAAAATTTACTCGTTTTATAGTAGTAAATTTACAATCATTTTTTAGAGTGTATATATTGGCTCATTCATTCCATAGTTAGTTCTACGGAAAGAAGGCTCAAACAAATGGTTTACCCTTAAAAGAATGACTGGGACGTTAAATGGTAAAATGGATAACAAAGAAGAGAAATCTATTTTAAAATCCATTATATCCTTTACAAAAATAAAGCTTTGGACCTTTCTATGAACCAATAACGATTGTGAATTAAGAGATTGACATATCTCCTTGTAACTAGGCATATTATCAAAAGTATTCTGCTTTCTGAGAGCAAATCTCGAATAGCGTTTTTGAATTCTGTCAATCCGATTAATATTCACGTCGCAAAAAGGATTCCATATAAAATATTCTAAATGAGACCTTACCAAGGACTCAAAAAGTGCTTTAAGAGTGTTCACATTTATAAAAATCTTCGAATTTCTTTTCAAAAAACCAAATTGTGAGTTTGATTTAGAAATAATGCAATCAATATGATTCTTAAACGTTAATGTTGAATTAAAATAAATGCCCAAATCTTTTATAATATTATGACGCAAAAATGTAGTATTATTTTCACCTTCATAATTATAAACGATAGGAGAATGTTTAGGAGTATAACTTATTACTTACTTACATTAAGAAAAATTAAGAAAGACGACACCAACTCAGTAAGCAACCAATCAATGTCTTGTTGAAAGTCTTTACAATTATCAGCTAATGAAATATTGTGAAACAGTTTTAGATCATCTGCGTATAACAAGCATTCGCAGTTTTTAAATATATAAACGATATCGTTTATAAACAAAAGAAATAGCAATGGACCCAAATGGCTACCTTGCGGTATGCCAGAACAAACATTAATCGGATTTGAGAAAAAAAGCTTCAATTTTTTCAAAGAGGACTCTTCCGGATAAATAGGAGGAAACCCAGTTCAAAAAATTAGAGTGAAAACCCATTTAAAAAAGTTTGTTTATTAATATTGGATGTAAGATGTTGTGAACTGCAATTTAAAACCATTTTGCCAAAATCAGCAAATATTAGTACAATGACATTAGTATAAAAATTAGTAAGCTTTACTAAATTTTCGTAAAAATTTTGTAACTATCTCATTAAAAACATGAGCAGTCTTAAAACTTTTTTATACTACATTTTCCACTTGCGCTCAAAAAGCAATATACAAGCACAATATATGGACACAGATATAATTGGAGAGACTTAAATTTCAAATATAATTATATATGGCAATATATGATCATATCTAACCTTTTTTTGCACGGGACGTGAATGAAATCGCGAGTTTTTAAAATTCTAAAGATCTGTAAACTATATTGATCCATAGAGGATTCCTGTTCAGAAGTCGGACGACATGAGGTAAAAAATGCAAATTTTTCAATGTACTTTAATGGAATGAACTTGTATTTATGATTAACAAAATTCATCCTTATGATTTTTTATTCTTTTATTTTAAAGTAATGATGTTTTGAGAGAAAAAAAATTATGTATTTTGCTAGGATATTTTAAGGCTATCGATAATATTTTAGAATTATTTCGTTGGGGTATATTAAAGATCCAATTACATTTAGCGAAGTTGAATTTAGGGAATGAGCGACTGTATGAAAAAACATTGAAGCAACCATATTTAGCTTAAGTCAACTATTCTAAAGTTACATCTCTATTAACTTGGTTGATTTTTAATCGAAACTTATCGTACCCAACTTAATGAAATTAAAAACATTTCAAACAAGCAAAGAAAATTTATAAAATAAGAAATAAAAAATAATAATATAAATAAAAAAAAAAAAAAATTAGTTTGCAAATCTGGCGAAATTTTAAAATTCATTTAAGTTAAATACGGTCGTTTCTAAATTTAAAGAAAAATTAATCAACATTTTGAACAAAATTTGCTAAAGGTTAGTCAATTGTGGTTAAAGCCTGATTTATTTCGTTTGGGTATTTTTAGAATATCAGTATTTTAAGTTATTTGGTTAGTGTTATTTTAAGGTTAGAAATAGTTCGTTGAAACGGTCCACAGTGGTTCCAAACACAAAAAACATGGTAATAAATATAGATCTTTTAAACTACTGGTCCAATCGGGAAATGGTGTTCCCAAAAATTGAAAAGCGGGAGCTAACCTTTAAGGAAAATGTTTCTGTGGTCACCCTGTTTTAACACAGGGTGTGCTACAGGGTGTCAAAGTTGACCATCTCGAGTATGAAAGAGCTTTAAAGGGGTATAACTTCTATAACCATGCATCGATTTTAGTGTTTTTTGGACTTTTTTAAATCTAGGTTACGAGACAAAGCAAAAACATGCTTCATGTACCATAGTAACTCTTACAGTTAAAAAAATATTTCACTTTGAATTTCAAAATCTTCATTTTTCGCCTTGACTTTTTTAATAGTTTTGCCAATAGATTATTCATTTTTCAAAGAAAATGCTCAAAATTTTTTCAAGTCATTCTAATGACCTTTCTTAAACTCCTAAAGAAAACTTTTTTGAATTATCTTAAGCCGTTTCGCAGTGATACTATTTTAAACTCAAAAATTAAAAGTGTGTTCTGAAAAATGGGGTTTTTTGGTCAGATAAGGGGTAACTTCACACACCTTTATATATATTTTGCTGATATTTTTTGGATTAGTTTTTTACATAGTTTGATAGAGTAGACTTCAAAAATGCTTAATGGTATAGTTTAAAGCATTTTTGGATATGCACCCTACGTCCAGCATTGGTCGAAAATGATGAATTTTTGAACGGAATTCTATGTTTATGACCGTGATAAAAAAAAGTCACGCCACTTAGACACGATTTGAAATTTTTATACTGTAAAGAGATTTATTCTAATGAGTTTGCCACTTCATTTGCCGCCGCCCGCTCAAAAACGTAGCCTGGAGAGCAAATTTTGTGGAAAAAGTCATTTTTTTCAAAAGCCTTTTTTTGATTTATAAAAAAAGCGTACTTATATTATCAATTTCAGCAAGATTTTATTTTATTTTTAATAAAACGTAAATAATTGTCCTACATTCCAAAAATCTTTTCGATATTGCTTATGGTTATTTTTACATAAAACATCAAAGTTCAATGTAGTATATCTAACTATAATTAATTGTACATTTATTGGCTTTTGCTTTCGGTAATGTTAAAAAATTTAAATAATTTCAGAAATTTTTTTACATATTATTAAATTAGACTTAGTTATCAATTCAACGATGCATAAATCGTTTATCTAGTGTAATAAATGAATTCAAACTATTGCGCTTAAATCAGGCATTTCAGGTCAAATTGCAGTATTTAACAAATTTATATATTCAGGTATACAGAGCGTGTTGCATTATATTTCTCTAAAAGGGTTACGGGTTTTTTTATTTTTTTAATACTATTTCAAAAACCTAATAACATATAAATGCAGGTAGAAAATGCGTTTTATGATGTAACATTTGCATAATATATTGTTCTAATTTTCCATATAAAACAGGTAAATAACTACCATATATTCATTTATTTGAAAGACAAAATAATGTTTTTTTTTTGTTCTAAAGATAAGGTTTTATTAAATTTAACTGGTACAGTAGTAATTGTGCTAAAAATATGAATATATTCCTAAGGACTACACATTTTCTACAAAGTAGTCTGAAGTATCAAAAGTTAAAAGGTCGTTTATATGCATAGATTCAGAATCTTCCTTTTCAATGTCTATGCTTATTTTTGGTAACCATTTTGTTCTTATGGAGTAAAGTACTGGATCCGATGATATTAATAAAAATTCCATCAAATCGGAATTTTGAGCTATTCTGGAGCACTTACGTGTGTTAAAAAGCCTAAAATGTTTGACGTCTCTATTTCTGGCCTCCTGGGCTTCTTCAGTCAGTTCGCCTAAAGGCAACATACTGTTTTCTATTATTTCTTTGGCATGAGCTAATACTTTATGTACTGTTGGTGTCATTGGCCTCCAAGAGTACATGGTGAGTATAATGTCTTTTGTTTCATTGGCAAAGAGTTTAAATTTAGCCACATTAATAGGTTTTTTACTGTTAATGACTGCTAATATAACTTTAAAACGTTTTAGTAGGTTTTTATCGAGACCCGTAATTGAGGAGGTAGTTTCTGGATCTTCGAAAAAACGCCTTGCTGTATTTCCGTCATTGGAACTTCCAAACCCCTGAAGGGGCGTATCAATGATTAATCCAAGTCTTAATTTAAATTCATCTTGAATTCTTTTCTTCTCTTCTTTTCTCATGTTGTGTAGATCAGTGTTTTTGTTTACGGAAAGGCTTAGGTTTCCTGGAATAAGGCGGTATTTGAGATCGTATGCGAGGTGTAAACAATATTCCATAAATCTTATTCTGGCATGAAGTGGCGATATCCCAAACCTCAGAGCGTTTTCGTTCATAGAAATTGTATCACTATCTTCATGAAACTGTGAACTTAATTTTCCACATATATTACATTTCCAAGTAGATGTTGTGTCTGTAATTGCATTTGCAACTTTTCCATCAATCATTGTAAGTTGTGGTTGAAATGAAACTTTAATAACTTGTCCAGATATTTCCACGTAAAGTGGAGACAAGCTCGAAATTTCCCTTTCTATTGAATCTACTAAACTTTGTGTTGAAATCATGTCTTCTTTTACATATTCAAATCGTATTGGACGACATAAAAATTTAGATCCAGGGGTTAAATTCGTCCATATATCATTTGCAGACGAGGTTGAAGGTAATTTATTATACAACCGCATTCTTAACGGCACAAAAGAAGCCATAAAAATTGATGAAAAACTTTTTTCTTTGCTGCTTCCAGTTGGTTGTTTGTATTCGGAAAACCCAGATGTGCCATCACAGCCCCATTTGAACATTAACACGACATCAGATTGCTTGCATCTTTCAATATCTTTGCTGCTAAATGTGGACATAATTCTAGAAACAGTATTGTCAATTAACTGTGATAGTTCAACTTTTGCGCCTTCAATAGAGGCATGCACTGGGGATGTTATTGGTTTTAAAATATTTTCTTTTGTTTCTTTTATTGCTTTACTGCTAGGAAAAATATCATATCCTTTTTCAATGAGAGCTTTTCTTAAAATACCATATTTATTTCTCGTTAACCCCAAATTTAGAAAAAGAGCTAATGCATCTTCACTGGTAAAGGAAGTTGATGATTTTGGTGTTGGAATACTTTGTATCATGCGCTTCAAACGCTTAGGAGACGCAGTTGGTAGGACGTCGACAATTTTCCCTGTTTCTTTAGGCTGTATACGTGTCAAAGCTGCTTTAAAAGAATCCTTTATTTCATTAGCGGAGTGTGTGTTAATCATTTCTTCCTGTTTTACCTTCTTAGTCCTAATCTGGACCTCTTCATAATCTTTTTTAGGGCGGCCCCTTTTTTTCTGTTCAATAACTACTGACATCTCCTTATTAAGCCAATCTTGACTCTTCTTCATAAATTTTTGTATAGAATAATCGGAATCTTTAATCCTTTTTTCATAAATTTTGTAAAAATTTTCAATTTCATCTGGCTTTATATTTAAGCCATACGAGTAGACAATGGTATCAATCAGTTTTCCTATTTTTTCCGATCGTATATCAGTATTGGCAAGAGTATCCCAAATTACTTTACAAAGGGAGCTATATTTTATTGTAACCTCCATGACTGCTTAACTCAAATAACCTCCTTTTAAAATTACTACGCTTATATATTACAAATATTTGTTTTTTTATAAACAAAAAATCGAGCAGGTACTGGATTTGTAAAAACAAAAAACTGAAATAGGTAAAATAAAAAAAAACGCATTATATTAGCCCATTAAAACAATATGTTATGCAAATGTTACATCATAAAACGCATTTTCTACCTGCATTTATATGTTATTAGGTTTTTGAAATAGTATTAAAAAAATAAAAAAACCCGTAACCCTTTTAGAGAAATATAATGCAACACGCTCTGTATACCTGAATATATAAATTTGTTAAATACTGCAATTTGACCTGAAATGCCTGATTTAAGCGCAATAGTTTGAATTCATTTATTACACTAGATAAACGATTTATGCATCGTTGAATTGATAACTAAGTCTAATTTAATAATATGTAAAAAAATTTCTGAAATTATTTAAATTTTTTAACATTACCGAAAGCAAAAGCCAATAAATGTACAATTAATTATAGTTAGATATACTACATTGAACTTTGATGTTTTATGTAAAAATAACCATAAGCAATATCGAAAAGATTTTTGGAATGTAGGACAATTATTTACGTTTTATTAAAAATAAAATAAAATCTTGCTGAAATTGATAATATAAGTACGCTTTTTTTATAAATCAAAAAAAGGCTTTTGAAAAAATGACTTTTTCCACAAAATTTGCTCTCCAGGCTACGTTTTTGAGCGGGCGGCGGCAAATGAAGTGGCAAACTCATTAGAATAAATCTCTTTACAGTATAAAAATTTCAAATCGTGTCTAAGTGGCGTGACTTTTTTTTATCACGGTCATAAACATAGAATTCCGTTCAAAAATTCATCATTTTCGACCAATGCTGGACGTAGGGTGCATATCCAAAAATGCTTTAAACTATACCATTAAGCATTTTTGAAGTCTACTCTATCAAACTATGTAAAAAACTAATCCAAAAAATATCAGCAAAATATATATAAAGGTGTGTGAAGTTACCCCTTATCTGACCAAAAAAACCCCATTTTTCAGAACACACTTTTAATTTTTAAGTTTAAAATAGTATCACTGCGAAACGGCTTAAGATAATTCAAAAAAGTTTTCTTTAGGAGTTTAAGAAAGGTCATTAGAATGACTTGAAAAAATTTTGAGCATTTTCTTTGAAAAATGAATAATCTATTGGCAAAACTATTAAAAAAGTCAAGGCGAAAAATGAAGATTTTGAAATTCAAAGTGAAATATTTTTTTAACTGTAAGAGTTACTATGGTACATGAAGCATGTTTTTGCTTTGTCTCGTAACCTAGATTTAAAAAAGTCCAAAAAACACTAAAATCGATGCATGGATATAGAAGTTATACCCCTTTAAAACTCTTTCATACTCGAGATGGTCAACTTTGACACCCTGTAGCACACCCTGTGTTAAAACAGGGTGACCACAGAAACATTTTCCTTAAAGGTTAGCTCCCGCTTTTCAATTTTTGGGAACACCATTTCCCGATTGGACCAGTAGTTTAAAAGATCTATATTTATTACCATGTTTTTTGTGTTTGGAACCACTGTGCGGTCTTGAATTGTTATCGGTATTTTGGGGTTAGTGTTTACCAACCATGATTTAAATATCTATTTGGCCGTTATTTTAATGTTTTTTTCTTCCTTTCCAGCTTTCGTTTTCATTTTTTACCACTTTCGAACCAATCTGAAAAAGGGTGTTCTTTGTAGAGGTATAGAACTTTGAAATGGAATACAACAAAGATGTATTTTTTAAATTGACATGAAATTTACTCTATTTGAAAGACAGTCTTCTGGCATATGACCGCCACGGCTGACTTGGAAGTAGTCTAATCTGGAGGAACAATTTTCGATGATTTTTTCCAACATTTCTCTCCAACTACAAAAATATATAAATCTATATTTTTCTATTTATAAATAGAAATGTTTAATTTTATTATACAGATATTTTAATGAAGCTGCGTCTTTAATGTTACAAAATATTGAGTAATTTTTCGCCCAAAGTGCATTAAACGATTTTTAGGTAATTAAATTAAATAAAGTAAAGCTGTATTTTGTTATCTATAATTCAAAAATTGTACTTCTATTATGCAGATATTTGAAAGAAACTGAGTTTTTAATGTTAAAAAATATTGGGACATTTTTGGCCCCAAGTGCACAAAAGGGTTAATTAAGTTTTTTTTTCTTTTTAAATAATAAATACCAACTACTGAAAATAATTTAGTCAACTTCCATTCAAATACGAAGATACCACATGATTTTTCGTTATCAGTTTCATGAAATCTTCAACATTTCGAAAAAATTGACTTTTGACCTTGAAATTTGACCTTTGCCGTAGTTTTGACCATATTTTCAAAATATAGTGCTTGTAGTTTGTTTCATAAAACTCTGAATAGCATTAATTGTTACTTGTTAATAGTATATAAATTTTACCCTATGATCGAATTTTGTTCAAAAAAAAGCGTTTTCCTCGAAATCCGCCGAATTTAAAAAGCTTCCCTTACTAAATCAAACGGGGGATATGTGTAATTTTTAGTATTTTTATTTTAAATTTTATACTTAATGAGACCTTAGTGTGCGAAACTATTTTTTTTTTAATTTTGTTGAACAAAATTTTTTAAAATTTGAAATTGGAGATTTGAAAAATACCCCAAAAATATTGTTGGTTTTCGACGTCACTTTAGGACAGCATACCGACATCCTAAAAATGAAATATTTCATATCAACAGTTAATGGGTCCAGTAAGTAAGCAAAAAATATTATGGTATTTAATTTCGAAAACGTTTAGAATGTGGGCTCGAAATGTTTGATCAAGTGGTATTTGGCACATTAGTGGTCTGGGGTATTTTTTTTTTTACTCGGGCAATTCTCAACCGATTTTGGATTTTTATATCTTTTTGAAAACACTTTTTTGTCTTCATCTCGATTAATCTATAATTTTAACAATTTTTTGAAAAAACGAAAAAAAAAGCCATTTTTCCCCCATACAAAACACACTTTCAATTTGCAATCGATTTCCGCCTCGTGTTTTCTTTATCCAATCGGCACCAAACTTCATATAAAATGTTTTTCCATACAAAGGAACCAAACTAGCCCATCGCTTGACTTTAGAAATCACTTTCATTTTTTTGGACACCTTTAGTGTGACATGTTGTGCCGTCTTGTGCAAACAACAGCTCCTGCACATCATGGTTGTTCAATTGATGAACGAAAACGTCAGTAATCATGGTCACCATTGACTGTAATGTTCTGACCAGCATCGGTTTTAAAGAAGTACGGACCAATAGTTCCACCAGCCCATAAAGCACACCAAACAGTCAGATGTAATGGTGTCTCAACATACACTTGACGACGTGCGAAAACGTTCCATAGTTAATCGAATTAATTGCTCTGATAGACGATTACGTTAACCGTAAATTCGACTTAGTGCGCAATACGTATTACGAACAGAAATGTGATTTTCAAAATAAATTTGCACAATTGGGAAGTGTTGTTCAGGCGTCAAGTCTATAAATGTTGAAGTGCCAAACTAAAATAAACATAAATCACTTGATAGCTGAAAAAATGGCCGCCAGTTAGAAAAGTGTTGTTAAAGTTCTATACCTGTATAAAAAACACCCTTTATATCTACGTCTACACACACTTCTACTATATAAATACTGAAATTTGCAGAATGGGACGGCGATGGGATCTATTTTTTTTAGAATTTTTTACAAAAATGCCATAAAAATTTGTAATTTGTCGCATGCAAAATATTTTAAAATATTTTTAAATACTAAAATTTTTTATACATTTTGAAATATTTTCAACAAGCAGACCCAATTGAATAAATATTATTTACCATACCTTCCAGAAGAATTCATTTTATGAAATTAGTGTTGATGAAAATATTTAGCAATCTTACCTGAAAATAGAAAATATAAAAACAACAATTAATAATAATTAAATTTCATGGTACTTATTTAAGTATTCCAGCATGCAACACTTAAAAATTGCAATTTCTAGGATAATCAATTTGTTCACAAATGTTACTAATATAAAGAAATTTTAATTAAAAGCAAATATAAAATTAAATTATAATGAATTCTTAATGTTAATTGTACTGTTAAAAAAATTTGTATTTAGCGTATTTTGTTACGACTTTCAGTTTTTAAAAGTAAATTCTGAGAAATTTGTTTTCAATAAATAAAATTGTGTTTTAGGAGGGAATGGACTAACGATTCAGTGTCCCAGCAAAACGTTGGTAATGGGTGCGATAAAGTAATGCATAACCTTGTAATGTATACTCCATATCAGTATTAGTATTTTCCATCAAAAAGTAATGAGTTGCCGACATTGGGTTATGTAATGCATTACTATTTAATGGACACTTCTTATCTTCAGCATTATTTCGAAACATAAAGTAATGAGTTAACAATAAGTGTATTTTTTTTAAATCTATATTTACCCAGGTGAAAAAGTTCATATATGATCATTAGGGTGGTCTTTCGTTGTATGGGCGAAAAATAAAAACGAGATTTTGACTGTACCCCCACCCACCTTAAAATATTTGTTAGGGTGTCAAAATACGCCACGCAAAAAATTAGAGTTCTAGCATAACGGGAAGATGCCCCGCATCGCCCTTGAAAATCGGGCCCCTTGGAAAAATGGGCATAACTTAAAAAAAAATTACAAATTTTTTTTCTTCAAAATTAAAAAAATATAAAATAATTTTTGTGTTGGATTTAATCATAACTACTCAGACAAAAAATATTACTTTCCTAGAAAATCGCTAACTTACCCTAACTTTGTGTCAAAAAAATTAATACATATTTTGGGGGGACCTCAAAGTGACTTTTTTGCATTTTTGAAAATTTTATTCAACAAAAACCAAAAACCTGGTGTTTGCTGTCAAGTATTTTATTAAACACATCTCAAGTATTAAGTAAGCCAAGTATTATGGAAATCCGCTAGCAAATTTTTTTTTTTACGGCATTTTGATTCTCGGGGATTTCAAGGTTTTTTTTTTATTTTTATACATTTTTACTTTAAAACAAGGCTTTAATAATATTTCATCAATATTCTTGTATATGAGTCATTCTCTATGAAAACACCGAAAAAAATGAAAAATTGTTGCTGGACCATTTTGGATTTTGTTAAAATTTTGTAGAAATGTTCCTAAGGGTTCCAAGAACCAATATCCAAGAGGATTTAATTTTTGCACACGGCACTACCGGTTCACGCTAAATAAAAAAACTAAAAAGTCTTGCTTTTGTGCGTAGTGGTTTGAACAGTTAAAATTTTTCTCCTAGAGATATCTACATGATGAATACATTGTTTTAAAGCTGAAGGATTATAGTTTCTATCAAAAATATAAAATTTGACTTAATTCATACACCCGCAAAATAACGTGGTATTGAAAATAAGCATATTTCATTGGTTTTTTGTGTTTTTCAATGAACTCCATTGTCGGCGCTAATGAATATAAAAGCATAATAATTCTAAGATACAAATTAGACATGTCGGAGAAAAATACAAAATTAAAATTGGCTCAATCTGGCAACTCGTTATGAAAAAATCGTTACTTGAAATTTGGAAATTTTGAAAATTTGCATATTTCAGGCTACAATTTGGTCATGTTTGTTAGCAGATACAAACTTGAAAATTACAGAGTATTTACTCCCTACTTTTAACTTTATAACACTTTAAGACCCGTTTAGTTATTTTCACTCCTCTCGGATTTACAGGGTTTTAAAGAAAAGCCTTTTTGATTTTTTGTATGTATTTTTATACTCCCTCAATTGTTATATACAGAGAAATTAAAATAAAAACAAGTATTATTATGAAGTAACAAAGAATAAGTATGGACTAAAAAATATATTTAATAAATTCAGTAGATTTGTGCGCCCCGGTAGGCTAGTTGGTAGCGAGCTGGCTTATCAGTGCGGGGGTCGTGGGTTCGATTCCCACAAGAGGCACTAGTCTATTTTCGCTACAACGCGCCGAAGGTCATAGTAGCTAGTGCTCGGTTAGGGTAATAGGATATAATTTGTAATTATATGATTATTAATTAATAAAAAAAAAAAAAAAAATCAGTAGATTTTTGATGTTAAAAAATTTTACAGTGGTGGCAAAAAATAGGCAAATGGTATATTTTTATCATTTAAAGTAGAAAAGTTAAAATGTGTTTAATTAAGAATCGTGGAATAAGTTTTATATTATTTTCATAAAGTATTTGTTCTTATAATATTCGGAGTTTCAAAGTTATCAGAAGCTGAAAACTTTCGTACTTTTAACTGACTGTGAGAAATCGGAGAGAAACTGTGGTAGTTTCTTGTATTTTTAATTGTGCAAACATCAATAAATCTTTTTGACAAAAAGTTTTCGATAGCATCAACATCAGGAATGGATACAGAAAAAAAATTTATACCAGGAATTTGGGTGGAACAAAAATCAAACATTGCTGTAGGTGTTAGGATATGATGATCCGCAGTTCGCTGTAGACTTGCTTTCCTTACAGTCCGCTTAATTGTACCTCCTGCTCCGTCACAAGGACTTTTGCCATGAGAAGTGGCAAAAAGTGACACCAACTTTCTAAGCCGAAATCGTCTTTGTGATGACAAATGTTGATAAATTTTTTTTTATTTTTGTAAAATTTTTGTAAAATTTTTGTAAACATAAAAAATCTACTGAATTTATTAAATAAATTTTTTAGTCCATAATTATTCTTTGTTACTTCATAATACTACTTGTTTTTATTTTAATTTCTCTGTATATAACAATTGAGGGAATTATAAAAATACATACAAAAAATCAAAAAGGCTTTTCTTTAAAACCCTGTAAATCCGAGAGAAATGAAAATAACTAAACGGGTCTTGAAGTGTTATAAAGCTAAAAGTAGGGAGTAAATACTCTGTAATTTTCAAGTTTGTATCTGCTAACAAACATGACCAAATTGTTGCCTGAAGTATGCAAATTTTCAAAATTTCCAAATTTCAAATAACGATTTTTTCATAACGAGTTGCCAGATTAAGCCAATTTTAATTTTGTATTTTTCTCCGACATATCTAATTTGTATCTGAGAATTATTATGCTTTTATATTCATTAGCGCCGAAACTGGAGTTCATTGAAAAACACAAAAAACCAATGAAATATGCCTATTTTCAATACCGCGTTATTTTTCGGGTGTATGAATTAAGTCAAATTTTATATTTTTGATAGAAACTATAATCCTTCAGCTTTAAAACAATGTGTTCATCATGTAGATATCTGTAGGAGAAAAATTTTAACAGCTCAAACCACTACGCACAAAAACAAGACTTTTTAGTTTTTTTATTTTGCGTGAACCGGTAGTGCCGTGTGCAAAAATTAAATCCTCTTGGATTTTGGGTTTTCAGACCCTAAATATCATTTCCAGTTAGTTTGAGTAAAATCTAAGATATGCCAGCTTTGCCGATTTGGTGATTTCATACAGAATAACTCATATGCCTTTTTATATGATTATAATAGCTTTATTTTAAAATACTATATTTTCTGTTGATAGTTAACCCATGTTAACCTGGGGTCAAATATGACCCACGTAAGAAAAATGCAGCTATGTGGCAAAATTTATAAATAAAATAAAGAAAGGAATAATTCAATTTATAGTTCTTCTAAAAAATTTTCGTTAACCGTGTCTTGTCTTCGAGTAGGTCAATTTAGTAAAAATTAAAACTTAAAACTTTTCCATAATAATAATTTTGAGGGAAAAAATTTACACTATTAAATTAAAAATACGTTTTTCGAAAATACTCCTGAATATGTACAAAAAAATCAATTTTAATATGAATATTTACTAAATAATTAATTTTAAAATGTAAATAAATTACAATTAGAAACAAAAACAAAAATTTATTTTGTCATCTTTGTGATTTTTGACTCTTTAAAATATGAGGATCAATTGTGACCCCATGAAAACACAGGTTAACTATGAACACGAAAAATATACTTTATAATAAAGTTATTACAATTATATAAAATAGCATACACAATAACATTGATGAAATATTACAAAAATCTTTTAAAAAAAAACTCTATACAAATTTAAAAAACCGTTGAAATCCGCTAGAATCAAAATGCTCTAACAAAAATTTTTGCCAACGGATATCCGTAATACTTGGCTTATTTAATACTTGAGATGTGTTTAATAAAATACTTGACAGCAAATACCAGGTTTTTGATTTTTGTTGAATAAAATTTTCAAAAATGCAAAAAAGTCACTTTGAGGTACCCCCCAAAATATTTATTAATTTTTTTGACACAAAGTTAGGGTAACTTAGCGATTTTCTGGGAAAGTAATATTTTTTATCTGAGTAGTTATGATTAAAGCCAACACAAAAATTATTTTATATTTTTTTAATTTTGAAGAAAAAAAATTTGTAATTTTTTTTTAAATTATGCCCATTTTTCCAAGGGGCCCGATTTTCAAGGGCGATGCGGGACATCTTCCCGTTATGCTAGAACTCTAATTTTTTGCATGGTGAATTTTTGTACTCAAACAAATATTTTAAGAGGGGGGCAGCCCCAAAAATCGCAAGTTGAAAAATAAGGACCACCCTAATGATCATATATTGTCATATATGGTTTCATGTATGAGGATATATGGTTCCATGTATGGTTCCATGTATGGGCATATGTGAAGATATATGTAATGTATGGAAGCATATATGGTTCCATGTATGGGCATATGTGAAGATATATGTAATGTATGGAAGCATATATGGGTAAATACATTCAAAGCAGAAGTTCATATATGGATATGAAGACACCATATATGACAATTTATTGCAAATATAGGTACATATATTGCTTCATATATGCCATATATCTCCATATATGAATTCATATATCATTCCATATAAGGGCAATAGGTTTTTGTACGAATTTCTGACGAAAAAGAAAATAGATTTTAAAGTTTGTATAATTTATGAAGACGATAGTAAAGAATGAGTTATGAGATATCTCACCTGAATCTGAAAAAATATCAGTCGCATTTTATGTGCTTAATTCTGAATAGAGATTATCTAGCTTTTCAACATATTTTTTTTTTAATTTTTACAAATAATAAAATTATTTAAAAACGATACACATATTATACATTTTGGAGGTTTTTGATAGCAGTAAAGTTTCAGAGCCAGTAATAGGATTTCAAAATTCGAAACCAAGTCTAAAATGTATTCATTTGTTGTGCCTAAATTGATTTTTGTTTAATAATTCATAGAAACTATCAATTTTTTGAGTAATATTTGAGCGATTCGAACTAGGAAATTACGAATTTTTTTTAAATCCACATTTAAAGTCAATAAATCCCGCTTTTTGCACTAAAATGCTCCTTATTACTTCGCAGCGATTTGTATCAAACACAAGCATTTGAGTTACAGTTTTCTTTATAAAATTCATAAGTATTCGTACCAAAGGCCATCTTTTGTCGGTTGGCTTGATTACTATTGTTATCATCGTCATCATCATTTTCTAAATCATCAAAGTTTATATTTTTTTGGAACAAGTTGGTTTTCCATTAACCATACATACTCTTATTAATTTTCATTGAATTCTTTCCCAAATTGTAATTTCTTAAAAAATTTCACTTTAAAATATTTCTATTAATTAATGCATTTTGTATATAAAATGTATGAATTTATCAGTAATATGTTCTTAGATGTATAATATAAACCTTTTCTTTTACTAAAAAGACAATATTTTTGATAAAAACTTAAAAAAATTTAATTTGTTATATGAGCATGTAGGAAAAGTAATAATATATGGCCATATATGAATATTCATATAAGGCCATAGATGACCATATATGTCCACATTCTCTCAAATTTCGGATCCGAACATATATAGATTCTAATATGAACTCATATATGTTTCCATATATGACAATATATGAATATTTTCAACTGGGTAGGCACATTATTTTATGACTTTTTGTAAGCATGGGGGTATGGTATATATTTTTAACAACACAAACGAAGCAAAATAATTAATTTACATTTTAAGGAACCCATTATTACATGTGGCGATAGCTCAGTGGGTAGAGTTCTTGCATAATAATCAAGAGACGCCGAGCTCGAATCCGAACGTGACCACTTTATTTAATTAAATAAAAACATTTTTATGAAAATCTATTTATATACCCATTAAATTTTCCAACCCGGCAACCATATAAGTAATCAGTTACTTTATTCCCGACTAGGTAATAAGTACACACATTACTTTTAGGCTCATAGCCTGAAAAATTCATCATTGAAGTTAGGTGTATTGTAATGCGTGGAGCCCAATGGCGATACATTACTTTACCCATTATTTGATAATATGTGGTTTTGCTGGGGTTCTAGAAATTATTGTTGCGACCTTTGAAATATTGGACAATAATATTTGATTTATAAAAAAAAGAAAAACTAACAATTTAAAACAAATTCTATTATTTCGTTTCTCACGCCACAGTTAATTTGAAGTGTATTTTAAAACAAAATTGCAACATTTTATGTTTGATATATATTTCATAAATTTTCTTATGACCTTCTTTAATGAAAAAAAAATCATGTTTGATGTATGAAAAGTTATTAAAAATAATGTCCCATTTTTTTAAACACAATTTACCCTATTGAGGTCCTTCCTCTGTAACCACCTACTTGTACTTCATGTATATGAAAATTTACAAATTAACTTTTCATATCAAAAGGCAGTTGATTTTAATCATAATAACGAGGTAATTGTTTTATTTTGTGGTTGTTGCAATCACGGTTGGTCTTGGTAAGCTTTTTTAAAAACAACATGAAATTTTTAAAAGTAAAATTTTTTTATAAATAACAACAAAACGTGAAAAAGAAACAGTAATTAAAAGTATATTAAAAGGATAATTGTAAAATAACACGAATATGTTATTCGCAATTTATGTAGTTATAGCAGGCACTCATGGAAATTTGTTTTCAAATTTTTGGAAATGGACATGGAAGTACATATTTTAATTAAAGTCTAAAATCTAACAATCTCTAACAATCAAATCTAATAGCACACAGTGGGGTATTGGAAAAAAAACAAGGCTAATAAATATAGAACTTCTAAACAACTGATCCGATATGATCAAATTCAAAATTTTAAAATAAGTTTTATTCTTTTGAAACATTGTATTTGGTTCACCATATTTTAGTACAGAATGGTTAGCCAAGTTGTCTCCCTCGTGAATAAAGCTATGTACAGACGGTTGTCAGATCTTACAATATTGTCAGAAAAATGTTCAGAAAATGTCTAACAACAGTGTAAACTTACAAGTTTTGTCTTGCAACATTGTCAGAAAAAGCATTGTCTGTACATTGTAAGACAATAATATTGTCAGACATCTGACATTCGTGTGAACACCCTATGTTGTCATTGTCAGATAATTGCAAGACATTGTAAACAATTTGTTATTGTTATATTAAATTAATCTGACAATGGCAGTATTGTCACAGAAATGTTTCTATTGGCGGCACTGTCCATAAATAATGAAAAAAAAACAGAAGTTCATATTAATAATATTAAAAATCAAAAGTGAAACAAAATAGGAAATCAAATTAAATAAAAAAATGGATGGCTACATTTCCATTAATGAAACCTGCGTCATAGATTGCAGCTATGAGCCAACTGACTTGATGTTTCGTACCCAGTCGCCAAGAGGCTCCCAGTCGCCAATTGGCTCTAAAGCCGGGAAAAAACCAACACCCAAACAAAGATCCTTCCGCAAAAAGGTGGAATCCGAAAGTATTATCATACTTATCGAGGAAGTTGAGGCACGGCGAAGTTTATGGGATGCTGGTTGAGCTGAGTATAAACTTCCCAAAGATGTTTTACTTTTAAATTTTAAAAAATTAAAACCAAAAGTTTATTTTTCGATCTTTTATCATTTGTTTTTTGTTAAACAAAAAACCGTGCAATGTTTATTTATTACTCAAAAAAGTTTTTGTTTTTTGATATTTTATGGCAAGAGGTCGCAGATGCCATCCAGATAAGTGTGAACGATTGCACAGGAAAATGGGCAAATCTACGCACCTCTTTCAACTGCAATTTGCAAAAATATTTTGTCTTCATCCTCGCTACTTTCTAATACATATGCAGCCAAAATCGTTGCAATTGCTTTTTTTGTTCCATGACAATTAATATTATTATTATTTTTTCAATTTAATTAAACACACAATTGACAATTAATAATTTCTTTCAAATGCTTTGACAGTTCTGGCAATGTCTAACAACAGATCTGGCAATTTTTGCCATACAAGAATCTGACAACTGTGTGAACTGACAATTTTCGTTGGCAGATAAATTTATTGTTTGACAATTGTCTGACAATGAAATTGAAAGGTTTTCTTACAATCGTCTGAACTGACAATTTACCTTTTGCTAAACATGTTTCATTGTCAGTACATTGCCAGCACATTGCCGAATCTTACAATATTGTAAGATCTTTCTTTTTATCCCGGTTGATGCCACTCAGGGATGCCATTTTAATGTACTAAGCTCCAGCAAAAAATTTTGTTGATTTTTGCATTGAACTAAGTGTCAGCAAAAAATTTTGATGAATTTACGAATTTTTTGCTGAAAATAAGTTCGCTGATGTTCAGCAAAACACTTTAGCAGATAGTAGAAATTTTTGTGCAAGGATCCAAACAGCAAAAATTTTGCTGACTCAACTATTGGGTATACAATAGGGTAAGGCGATTAGTATGGAAGGAAAAAAAATCTTAATGGGCGCTTCGCGTTTCTGATTCTTGGGATTGTACTTTTTTTTTTTTTTTTTTTTTTTTTTTTTTATTTATTACTGCAACTAGTTTAATAAAAACTAACAAGCAATTTATTTCATATAGATTGGTTAATAAAAATATATATATATTTTATGATGAAAAATATATGGTGTGTTGATACGTTATGCCATTAAGGGACGACATTTACGGTTCTGACGAGGTCGTAGGGTTTTATACGTTTGAGTCGGCGCTCAATTCCTGTTACATTAACCAGGGATGATGCTTCCGGGTTGACATGTTCTTGCAGCCTTTCATGATGTTTTGTTGCAAGATTATGAATAACAGAGGATACCATTTCCACACTCAGGTCACGATGGAGATCAGATATTCGGATGTACCGTGGTGCATTGACGATGTTTTTCAAAACTTTGTTTTGAAAACGTTGTATTGAATTTATATGACTTTTTGCAGCACAGCCCCAGAGTTGTGCACCGTATGTCCATATTAGTTTTAACATTTGATTGTAAATTAATAGCTTGTTTTCGATGGATAGCGTTGACTTTCTTCCTATTAGCCATTTTAGCTTTTTATATTTAAGTTCGAGTTCCACACATTTGGTTTTGATATGTTCCTTCCATCGGAGTATTGCATCTAAGGTCATGCCGAGATATTTCGCTTTATTTCCATAGGGCAGCTCTACATTATCTATTACTATTGGAATATGTCTTATGGGTTTGTTTGTCTATATGTACACACTTAGTTGCGTTTAATTTCAATTTCCACTTGTTCGTCCATTCTATTACCCGATCGAGAGCAGTTTGTAGGGTTCGTGTTGATTCATCGACAGTTGCCGCTACTGAGAGAATAGCTGTGTCATCAGCAATAGTTGCCATTGTTGTATTTTCTAACTCTGGAACATCACACGTGTATAAAAGGTACATAATTGGTCCCAAAATGCTTTCCTGTGGAACGCCTGCCTTTATTTCTTTTAAATCTGAATATACTTCTTCATGTTTTATTCGAAAATATCTTTCTTCTAAATACGATTTAAGCAGGTCACAGTAACTGGTGGGTAGTTGAGATGCGAGTTTTGCAATAAGTTTTTCATGCCTTCATGGATTGTACTGAGCAAAAAAGTCCACTAGACCATACGTCTGCGATGAAAATCGAGCTTCCAGATTTTGACTTGCAGTTTTTTCTCAGACTTTTGTCACGTTTTTTTTTGGATATTTTGGCCTATAACAGCCAAACCATTTAGATTTTCGATCCAATACTAAGACAAAAATTGTAGCCAAGACAAAAGTTAAGAACTCTCTAGTACATCGCAAAAGCATTTGAACACTCCTTCAGGCAGGTTTGGCCTTGTAAAAGTGCAAACGGACAGGGTTACTTTCACAAAATACGGCTAAAAAGGCCTATTTTGAAATTAAAAATAAAACCCTTAAACCCCACCCACAAATATGATTGATGCATTAATCTGCTAGAGAATCTTCCAAAGAAGAGATTGATACCATAATCTTGGATAAGCTCCTCCTACTTCCTGAGATATGTCCATCCCACACATTGTTACAAGCAAGTCAAAATCTGTTTGCAAGTAAAAATCTGGAAGCTCGATTTTCACCGTAGACGTATGGTCTAGTGGACTTTTGCTCTAATCCCAAGAATCAGAAACGCGAAGCGCCCATTAAGATGTTCAAATCGCCCCACACTAGTATACAAGTTTATAATGACGATTTTTTTTTGCTTGAAAATGCATTTTTTATAATAACAAAATGAATTGATACATTATTCAAAGTATTGTCCATCGTTAGCCACTAATTTTTTCCATCTTTCTGCTAGCATATGATTTCGCGCCAAAAGAACTGCTCCGGTTTTGAGGTAAAGAATGAATCAAGCCAATTTCTGAAGCTGGTTGGCGGGGCTTTACATAAGGGCGTTCTGCATCGATCGGAACAAATGGTAGTCAGAAGGGGCAAGGTCTGGGCTATAAGGCTGGCGAGACAAAACTTCCCATCCACTGTTTTTCAAATAGTTTTTGACTGGTCTTCCAACATGTGGCCGAGCGTTGTCATGATGGAAGATTATGGCCTCGTATCAGGTCGAATATTCTGGTCGTTTTTCGTTGATTGCTCTATTCAAACTAATCAATTGTGTTTGGTACAGGTTCCCTGTGATCGTCTGACCCGATTTCAACAGCTCATAATACAAAACACCCTTCTGATCCCACCAAATACAGAGCATTATCTTGGCGCCAACGATATTCGGCTTCGGCGTTGATTGTGCTGGTTGGCCGGGCTTTACATATGACTTTTGGCGCTTGGGGCTATAGTAATGTATCAATTTTTCATCACCAGTACCAATACGATGCAAAAATTACTTCTTTTTGTAGCGTTCAAGCAACATTTCCGACATGCAAAATCGCCTTTCAACATCTCTCGGCTTCAATTCATATGGGACCCAATTTCCTTGCTTTTGAATGAATCCCAATGCTTTTAAACGTAGGAAAATGCAAGTTCTTCTTGCGTTTGACAACAATCTTCGTGGAGTAATGCTTCCAATACCTCATCTTCAAACTTTTTCTCCTTGTCTTCTGTGTCGAAATCACCACTTTTGAATCGCACAAACTATCGTTCACAAGTTTTTTGATTTGGTGCATGTTGACCGTAAGCTTCTACCAATAATCGATAACTCTCAGCAGCCGTTTTCTTCAAATGAAAGAATTTTATCACACTTCCCCGCAAAACATCTTTCTTAGGCACAAAGTTCGACATTATTATAGCGATTGAAAAAAATGTGTGTTTACACTTTGGCGTCTATCGTATACTGAATTATAATGACAGCTGTTTACCCTCCAAAATACCATATTTGTTATTATTGACACAAACCATATGTGATAGTTATGACTACATATGTCCAAATCGGCATTATTAACTTGTATAGCCAATAACTTTTTTGCTTACTTTACTGACTTTTTTTTTGAGTTTATGTATGACGCAATTTTACATTTTTTAAGAGAAGATAATTCTAAAATACAAAAAAGAAATTTGGCTAAATATCATAAAAACCCTTTATCTTTTTAAAACTACTACCTGTGAATGGCATTTAATATTTTGTAGAGTCGTATCAAATCGTATTTCATTTTTGCCTGTAGCTTCAATTTTCAAATTTATTAAAATAACATTAATTTCGATTTTCATTAGCATTGAAGTAAATATCAGCAAATTATTTTGCTGAATTTACACTTTTGCAGATGTTAGCAGTTTTTCTGCAAGGATCCTTATAGCAAAAATTTATGATGACTCAACCAACTTTTTTGTTAACTTTAGGGACTTTTTTAAAATTTTTTCAGATTTTTTAAATTAACTTTTCGATTTATAAAAAATAAATATTAATTATAAAAATACAAAACAATGAAAATGAAAATTATTCAAGTTCGAGACCATACTCTATATTTCTTCATTAGGATATTGTCCTAACAAATAATCTATAGAGTTTTTGTTCTCAAATTTATTATTTGACCCTTTCAGGAATGTGTTGATAGATCTATTTCGGGAATTTTCTAGGTTCCCATCATCAGAACACGTTTTGAAAGCGGTAACAATGACATGCCAAACATCAACCATACATATGAACTAGTTTACTCACTACATGAGAACTAATATACATATGAGTTTGAAGTTAAAAATTATAACCATTGATCAAAAAATAAATTGAAAACTTGTTTGATGTGCAAGATCCACCTCTGGTGGATATTCAATACACGTTATTTTGTTTCTCTCCTCTTTTTATATTTTGTTTAGTTTGTAAACAAACCAGGGGAAGTAAACTTGGCGGTACTCTGCCTTTTATACAAGATTGTTATAATTTTTATTAAAAATAAAAATTATGTTTTTTTCGACCTTTAATTGTGCAATGAAAATGAAAATTATTCAAGTTCGAGGCCATACTCTATATTTCTTCATTAGGATATTGTCCTAACAAATAATCTATAGAGTTTTTGTCCTCAAATTTATTATTTGACCCTTTCAGGAATGTGTTGATAGATCTATTTCGGGAATTTTCTAGGTTCCCATCATCAGAACACGTTTTGAAAGCGGTAACAATCCCATGCAACTATAAAATAAATATTAATTTATTTAAAAATTAAATGAAACCCTTCAGGCGTCCGATTACTGAATGCCTAGTTAAAATTTAACAAACAGTTCAATTGAAAATTTATGTGGGTCACTTAAAGTATCAGTTAGTAGCTACTGGGACTTCGTGAAAATGGGGCTAAGTCAACTTAAATATTTAAATCTATCATCTCTGTTTAAACATTTACACCAATACATAAACAAATCAATATAAAAAATACTAAAAATAAACATGATTTTTAAACACGATTTTATTTTATAGCGGTCTATACGATTATCATCATTAACCATGACTATAAACAATTTAGCGCCATATTAAACCAAGTACTTGTTTAGCACTTGTATTCATACTTTAAAACATTAAAAATATGCTTAAACACGCGATTATTATAATAATTTCAATATCAGCGATGAACGTGTATCGATTTGTCAATAAAAAAATATGGAAACAACGTTACGAAAAATAAAATTTTTAAAACAATTCGAGAAATTCGATGCTAAAAAAAAATTTACATAAACATAAAAAACATGATATAAAAAAAATAATTTTCATCAATTTTTGAGATGATAAAAGAAATGAAAAAAATACCTTTCCTAAGGGGGGAGGCCATAAAATATGAAAACAAAACAACAACAAAAATTAACTCTAGTTGCTTACTTCAATAATATAAACTTATATGAGGAGTCTTAGAAATTTTTGTCACTTTGGAGGCAAAATAGTTTCACATTTTTTTTTTTTGTATGATATGAAAATGTGTTAGCCGATTTTAAAGCATTTTTAATCCTTTCGCGTTTATCATTTATCATTAACGGCGGAAAATTAATACCTGTTTTAAATTTAAATACAATTAAAAATACTGAAATTACAATTTTTGCTTGGATTCACAAAGTTATATGAATGTATAGATCTCATTGTATTTATGACATGTCAAAATATATACACTCAAAAAAATAAATTAAAAAATCGCAAAATTTTGTTCAGAATGTCAAAAAACGTAATGGACTCAAGTGTTATAAGACCCAGTTATGTCCAGAAAGGAATGCAAACCAAAATTTATCAGCAAAAACACACAGTCGACACCTTGATGAAAAACAATTAACAAAATATACTTGTAGTTGCGTGTTAAGGGATTATGAAACATATTGCACATTCCGGTACATTGCACAACAATGCTCCAGATCTTGTATATTTTTTTTTTTATTTTGAAAACAAAGTGGTTCGATTTTGGTTATTTCAACCTTTATGTATTAAATGTTTAATTGGAAATGAATTTGGTGCACACAAAATTTCTAATTTTTATAAGCCATAACAACCCCAAAAAATGCCAAAATTTTAAAAGTCACCAAAACTGAAAAAAAATAAACTAAATTAAAAAATTCACTACTCTTTAAAAAAAATCGCAAAACTTTATAAAAAAAAGCGGTAAAATTGAAAAAAAAAATTTTTATTTTAAAAAAATCTAAAATTAAAAAAAAAAAATACTAAAATTTAAAAAAATTGGGAAAATTTAAAAAAAATTGCCAAATTGATATAAATTGATATAAATTGCTAAAATTGAAAAAAAAAACCAAAAATTAAAAAAACTCCTTAATTTTAAAAAATTACAAAAATTAAAAATATTTTCGAGATATAAACTTTTTAATTTTTTTGATTAATTTTACTGAAAAGATTTTTTTAATTTAGCGATGTTTTAAATTTTGGGGTTTTTTAATTTTAGTGATTTTTTTCTATTTTGTTGATTTTTCTAATTTTGGCGATTTTTCAAATATCACAGATTTTATAAATTCTGTCGGTTTTTTTCAATTGGTGCGTTTTTGTTTTTATAGATTTTTTTTTTAATTTTGACATTTGTTTTCGGCGTTTTTATTTTGAGAAATTTTTATAATTTCGGTAATTTTTTTTTTATTTTGGCTTTCTTTTCAAATATTAGCGGTTTTTTGAATATTTTTTTTTTAATTTTAGTATTTTTTTTTCTCAATTTTAGTATTTTTTTTTTTATTTTAGTGGTTTTTTAAATTTGGGCGATTTTTTCAATTTTAGGGTTTTTTTTATTTTAGATAATTTTTTCGCAATTTTTGGGGACTTTAATTAAAGCTTGAATAGTATCTACTAAAAATTTATTTGATCTTAAAAACAATACTCAACTAAATTTTTAATAGATATCATTAAAACCTTAATTGAAATAAAATCAATTAAGTAAAGCGTGTTTTTTGTAAAGTGTCACAACTTTGAATTGGCATCACTGCCTTATTTTACCTCCCATTTAACAGTTGATAGTTGCTTTTTGTTTGGTTTGCTTTGAAATTGCTCTATTAGTCAAACTCATCGTGCACTTCTTCCATTTTTTTCGTACCTCAATTACGTGGCATTAATCTTGCTGATATGTGGTTCCAACAGGACGGAGCCACATGCCACACAGCGGGTGCTACAATTGATTTATTCAAAGAAACTTTTGATGAAAAAAATACGGCCGCGAATGCTGCGAAAAGTTGTTGAAAATTGGTGTTCCAGATTGCGCCTTCTAAGCGCCAGCCGTTGTGGCCACATGGCAGAAATCATATTTAAACATTAATTTCATAAAATTTTCTTTCCAATAGAGCCCGTTTCATTGATATTAAAAATATTAGTTACAAATTATTTTAATTGATACTACAATTTCCTTAATTGGACCGAATTCATATAAACTTTTAATTGAATCAACAAATAATTTAATTGAAAGTCGATTTTAGCTTTTTCTGTGCATAGAAAATGTATTCATATTTTGTTGAAGAAGGCATTTAATAAATGTATCTTTACGTTATTTTAACAATCAGGTTTAGATAATTTCATTGCGCTATGTTCAAAAGTGAAGTGTATTCCAATTATTTATCTTTATAATGAATCATTAGAAAGCGTTAGTCGTATGATGAAAGGCACCAAAAAGTGCATATTTTTGGCAACTTTAACAGCAGTTTTTTTCAAAATTGTGACGTAATGGAAAAATTTGAATGCCGGAGTATATAAATCACATGTCGCCATTCAAACCAAGGAAGCTTGTCGAGAAGGTGTATTATTCAAATATTTCAAAATTGTTTAATATATTTTAAAAACCCAAATTTAAGTCAATCAAGGGTAGCCAACCCCTTAAGTATATGGACTGCCATAATAAGGATATCAGTATAAATGTTTTTGGTAAATTTCTATTAAATAATACCCAAAAGTATAACAAAATTTTAACAGCGCTCTATAACGAAGAGGAAAAAGAAGAAACAAGGACGACCCAAAAGACGTTGAAACATTAAAACATGGTTTACTACATTTATTTTAAATATATGGGTGTTGTACACCACTTTATGCCTCCCTCTTCAAAAAAAAACCGAAAAATTAAAGAAACAGGTGTTGTTTGTCGTTTTATCTGCATGATAAAAATCTTGTAAAATGTGGATAAAGAGTAGGTTTTACTTACAGTTATACAGCTTACATACAGACTTATGTCGCAAATGCCACAAATCGAACATATTGTTTTATGAAAATGACAATAAAACCTCAATATTGTTTGTATTGTTAGGGCATATTAAAATTGCCATAAGGCTTGATTATCAACAACAAACTTGAACAAAATTAGGGTGGTAACTAATTTTTTAAATTTAAATTAAAAAAAGTTAACTTTGGCCTAATAGTGATAAAAAAAAGCTCAAGAATGAAAACATAGCAACTCAATTACCATACAGATCGAACATCTACGATTTCATAACTGTCATATTCGACAAGAAATAAACTAAACGTAAACTTCAGATTCCTGGCGCTTTCGGTTTCCGAAATATTGGGTATACAAGTTAATAATTTCGATTTGGACAACATATGGCATAGCTATCACATATGGTTTGTGTCAATAATAAAAAATATGGTATTTTGGAGGGCAAACATCTGTCATTATAATTTAGTATTCGATAGACGCCAAAGTGGAAACACACATTTTTCCAATCGCTATAATAATCGTGAATTTTGGGCCTAAAAAGGATGTTTTGCGGGTAAGTCTGATAAACTTCTTTCATTTAAAGAAAACGGCTGCTGAAAGATATCGATTGTTGGTAGAAGCTTACGGTCAACATGCACCAACTCAAAAAACTTGTGAACGATGGTTTGCACGATTCAAAAGTGGGGATTTCGATACAGAAGACAAGGAGAGGCCTGGTCAGCCGAAAAAGTTTGTAGATGGGGAATTGGAAGCATTACTCCATGAAGATTGTTGTCAAACGCAAGAAGAACTTGCATTATAATTGGGAGTCACACAACAAGCCATTTCCCTATGTTTAAAAGTATTGGGATTTATTCAAAAGCAAGGAAATTTGGTCCCATATGAATTGAAGCCGAGAGACGTTGAAAGGCGATTTTGCATGTAGGAAATGCTGCTTGAACGCTACAAAAATAAGTAATTTTTACATCTTATTGTTACTGGTGATGAAAAATTGATACATTACTATATCCCCAAGCGCAAAAAGTCATATGTAAAGCCCGGCCAACCAGCACAATCAACGGCAAGTATCCATGGTGACAAGGTAATGCTCTGACCTGTACCGAACACAATTGATTCGTTTGAAGAGAGCAATAAACGATAAAACTATACAAGATACAAAGTTTTTTAGGTTAAAATGTTCTCTTTAACATGATATGCATATTGATTTTTTTCATTTAAGGGTTAAAGGTAATTTTTGGGGGTCTTGAGTTCATATGTTCATTTCTTAAAATGAGCATTTTATTTAGTTCTTAAAAAAAATATATTCTTATTATTGAACCTTTCTCTATATTTGTGGAAAAATTCATGGCTTAAGCACGATTGGTCTCCGAGTTATATTTTAGCCGTGATAAAAGTTTGAGAGTCACCTTAGTTTATATAAGGTGAAGAACGACATAGTATTCGCAAGGCAAACATTCATGTATTAAATAGAAAAAACAATACTAAAGAACATGTTTTTGGCTATAACTCAGAGACCAGTCGAGATCACACTCTGAATTTTTGCACACATGTAGAGGATGATGCATTAATAAAATTTCCAAAATTGTCGCCACCTGTTGAAACAGTCTTTAGATGCCTCTAATTTCTAAATGTTTTATGAATAGAGTGGAACGATGGCCAAGGTTACGTTGACTATACTTTAAAGCTATGACGTGCAAAGAAAGTTTCACATGGAAACGTTTCCACCCAAAAAACTGACGAAGAGTTTTTTTTATTTATTATATCATATACATATTGATTATATATATTGAGGCAACTTTAGCAATACCTCTATGTTAAGTGATTTATAAGATCACCAGTAATCATATCATTACCGGTGGACTTTTTACCTTCTAAGATTTTTTTTTTTTTTTTTTACTGCGGTGGTGGTAACAATTGGTATTAACTGTGAGTCTCGGTTTGTTGTATTTTCTAAATTAGTTGTGCTGAGTTGATCCCTAGGGAAGACTGAACTAGGATACTCTGCAAAAATTTTAGCTTTTTGTAGATCTGTTTTTGCCTCCATCTTCGGTTTTTAAAGATGCGTTTTGTTGAATCGGCTCCTTTATAGACCCGACAAGTATTTGTCAATATTTTCGTTTTTAAAATATATTATTTGATTCCGTAGATTATTAGCAGCATTATTTAATAAACGTTTATGATTTCGACATCTGGATTGTTGCCGTTTCTTTCTAAGTCTGCGTTTTTTATTAATGAGTTATTTTATTTTGGGTGGATAACATATCGCTCATTTGCTGCAATAACGTCATAACTCAAAAAATTTGATTTTGTAGAAAAAGAGTTTAAAGTTTTCAATATACCCCCATCTTGAAGAAAAAATAACGGCACCATTTTTGAAGAGGTTTAGTATTAAATATATTAATGAGATTTTTTTACACAATATAATGGATGGAATGGATTTAGCATCCCTAAACACCGACCATACCAAAAGGTTATTGATGTCATATAAAATTTTTTTTTTAAAAATATTTATCCTCGAAAAAATTTTAAGGTCATCATATATTTTTTTTAGAAATAAAAAAAAGTGCGCATTTCGAGATATATGAAGTATTTTTTAACCACAAAAGTAATGCCAACACGTACCACATGATTCATACATGCCCACATGTATTCACACATAATTCATTAGTGTTCATAAATCATTCATACACTCAGGGAACTTCGGCTTTAAAAATATGTAGTTGTTTGGGTTGTAATAAAGTTTCTTTATTTTTAATGTAAATGTCAGTCATTTGTAGAACAGCTTATATTATTACTTACCTTGTAGTTCATTTAAAAAACAAACCACATCAAATGACTGTTTTATGATTTTACATTCATTTGTAACAGTAGATTTTTGTTATTTAAAAAAATAAGAAAATATATGTTTGTTTATTTTTTACTAACATGTGGTTCATTTTTACTACAATTGATAGTAATTTTTTGAACATTAAAAAACAAATGACAATGTTAGTTGAATTTAATGAAATGTTAGTCGTCCTTTCTTTAAGTGAAATTTCATTTGTTTTTAACTACATTTGCAGTGGTCTTTACCTACATATTATTCTAAGTGTACATATGAAGAATCAGATATGCTCATGTGTGTCCATTAACGAAATTTGAGGTAATATTTATATATATGATCGCATGTGAACACCTGTGAGCATATATGAATTACAAATAGAGGTATATGGACATTTATGAACTGCAACCGGTGCATCTGTATACATAAATGATCCATGTTCATAAATGGATACATATATGTTGATTTTTAACCGGGGTAGTTAAATTTTAGCTAAAGTATCCAATATCTAATTTTCGAGACGTCTTATTGCGGAAACCGAAAGGGTGCAGGGTCTGGAAATTATGTTTTGCCGATTTCTTATCGAATATAACAGTCATGGTGAATTTCATTGAACTCGAAGATTATCGATCCGAAAATGCCATTTTTTTGATTCAGTTCACTTGTTTTCACTCTCAAGCTAAATTAGTTGCGCCATTGAAATAAATTTCAACCTAATAACTATTTACCTACAAATGTAAACGTTTCGGGTTTCTTCTTCTGTTTTTTTTTCTTGTCGTGAAAACAAAGTAGAAAAGTTTGTTCGTTATTAGCGTGTTAACAAATAGCAACAACCACAGTGGCTGTAGCAAGCATTATAGTTGTTGTTTATGCCTGTACGTGATTTCCATACATAACCATAGACATCACATCAGGAGTAAGATGAACATGAAGAATTTTTATGCATGTTAACCAAGTTAAATGCTATCTATTCAACGAAACCAATTCAAAAATCAAGCCAATGAATAAACTCAACTTACAGCAGAATGAATACATTCGTTTTGTAAAGGATCAACCAACCATTGTCTTTATTTCTTTATCGACATCAACAGCAATTGTAGTTAATCGTCAAAATCATTGTTATCAATGCATTTATCCTTTATTGACATGGCAGCCTGATATATATTTACTAAAACATCAAGTTTCGAAAAATGCAAAAATTGTCGAAGTCCTATTTACATTAATTATTAGAAACGAAAGTTTCAGACCTAACGTAAAAGATCGCTGAGGCTGCAATGGAATTTTTATACTTACGAAAACCCAGCCAGAAACTGCCAATGGTCTGAAAAATCAAGCACTGGCAGAGCACTATTTGCCAATGATCCAACAAATAAAGGGCTGGCAAAGCACTGATTTACAACGCTATGCCAACATTAGTAAAAAGTGCTTTGCCAGTGCTTAATTAACAAAATTAACAACAGTAAAAATAATAAAAGCACTGGCACAGCTTTGGCTTAGAACGCTCTGTCAACGTTCGTAAAAAGTGCTTTGCCAGTACTTGATTTACAAAATTTACAAGCGTAAAAATAAAAAAGCACTGGCACAGTACTGACTTAGAACGCTTTCCGAACATTGGCAAAAAGTTCATTGCCGGTACTTATTTACAAAATTTACAACCGTTAACTTAATAAAAACAGTGGCACATCCCTTGTTCACAACAAAAGTGGAAAAATTTAAAACTAAATTGCAATTTATGATTTGAAGTTAAGCAAATTAAGGTCTCCTGTTATAGTCAGCACAAAGTATAGGTTTTGTACTAAAATTTTACTTAAGAAATTTATTTTCAAATTTCTTTCTTTAGTAAAATTGTAGTAAAAAATCGTGCTAACTTATCACAAAAATAATTTGATATTCAGTTATTTTGTAATTAACTTAGCTGAAGCAAGCCTATTGTTGTTTCTGTTCAAATTACCAAAATCATTCAATAAGAAATAATACAACTCTTTACTGAAGTGAATTACTAAGTAGGACTTTATTGATCGTTTTTGGTTTTGGTACTGGCAAAGCGCTTATTGCCAGTGTTTTGCCAACGTTTAAAAAAAAACGGCCAAGCCCTGCCCGGTGTTATCATTTTGGTGCTGGCAAAGCACTTATTATATTATTAAAAAAGCAATTTATTAGTTGGTCTACCAATGCTTTGCCAACGTTTTAAAATTATGATTTTGGTACTGGCAAAGCGCTCATTGTCAGTGATTTGCCAACGTTTAAAAAAAGAACGGCCAAGCCCTGCCCGGTGTTATCATTTTGGGGTTGGCAAAGCACTTAAATCTTCAGAAATCCAACGCTCATACCACCGTTGAAAGCACTGAGCCAATGATTTGCCGTTCGTATTTTTCTGTCTGGGAAGCTTTCTTGATTTGAACAAAATAAAAATTTTAATGTCAGATCCTAACAGACTTTGATCCTTGATTTGATATTTGTTATCCAATGATTCTCTTTTGCATTTTATACTTTTTGGATAAAGGCGTATAAGTAATATTAAAATCATGTAAATTTGAATAACTTATACGTATGATGTTCACTTTTCTTAACGTAACATACATTTTTTAAACCAAATTTTGAAGATATAAAAAACTACACTGAAAAAATTACTCTCAACAATATTTCAATTAAACTGTTGTTTGATTTCAAACTTACTTTCACTTTTACTTTCTACTATCTATTACAGTTTTTATAACCAGTAATGATAACAAAGTAAAGAAATGCCAAAAATTAAAAAAATCGATAAAATTGAGAGAAAAAAAATTTATTAAATGAAAAAAAAAAAAAAAAAAATATCTATTAATTTAATTAATTAATTAATAAATATCAAAATTGACTAAAATCGCCAATCGCCTAACTTAAAAATATCTCTAAAATTAAAAAATAATTTAAAAAAACACCGAAAATTGAACAAAATCTCCAAAATTTAATAAAATCACCAAAATTTAAAAAATCGCAGAAAATAAAAAAATGGCGTAAATTAAAAATGTTTTCGTGATATGGACGGGCGTTTCAAATATATTTAGGTGATTTTAAAATTTTGGCGATTTTTTCAATATTAGAGATATTCTTCAATATTGTAATGTTTTAGATTTTGTCAATTATTTCCAATTTTGGCGAATTTTTCAAATATTAGAGATTTTTTAAATTTTGGCAATATTTTAAATTTTGCCAATTTTTTACAATTATCCCTTTTTTTATTTCAGCAAATTTTTCATTTTACGTCAGTTCTAATAGTTTTTATTAATTGTTGGCGATTTTTAAAAATTTTGAAGATTTTTTAAAATGTCAGCGTTTTTTCATTTTACGCGATTTTGTTTTAAATTTACAAGATTTTTTAAATTTTGTGATTTTTTTAATTTTAGCCTTTTCTGTACCTTTGTACACTATAGTGTACACTAGGGTGGTTCGAAAAAAAAAGTTGACCCAGTCACCCCCTAGGATTAAAGATAAACTCAAGGCGATTCCAAAAAATTTTTTTTTACTTTTTTGCCACGCCCCTGGATACCGCCCTTTTGTTTTTTTACATACTGTGGCTTCATTTGAAGTCCGATTGTAACGTTTAGCATATCGTTGTTCATGATTTGATCAGTCCTACATTTTTTTAGTTGATCACTTTTGACTCTGACGTCAAATTTAATTTTTCTTCGCCTGGGCGAAGAAAAAAAACCAAAAATTTTTTTTTCACTCCACCCTACAAAATATATCATTAAAAAAATTAAGAACTTCTTTACAGGTCGTTAGTGGTTTTGAGCCAATTTCTATGGGAGATATGCCAAACAATGTGGCCGATTGGAACATCCGTGACGACCAGCTCTACCTCTTTCGTATGGTTGTAGCCATAAACAACGGTTCCTGCGATAGTGGACTAGCTTCCCAAAATCCCGGCCCTGTAAGTACAGCGCGGTGGTTAACAACAGCATCTCGGTTACTTAGGCTTTATGTGTCCAAGAGTCGGCCTTCAGACAGTTTACGAAAGTTAGTGACGTTCGTCGTTAAAGTTTATACACCTTTCTGGTTTCTTGTGAAGAGCCAACCGCATTCCATACACGGAAGCCGCCATATGTTTAAGTATTTACTTTGGATTCGACAATTGCCATTAAATATTCAAGAGATAATACGTCCGACAATTGAACACAATAGTTACTACTTACATCCCGAAAATATTCTACTGGCAATGATCACAGATCCGGATCCAACAGTACGATTTCAGGGTTATGAATTAATACGAATTGCTAGAGATGATTCACCCGTAAGGGTTCGAGAGTTCCGCACTCCAAAAGGAGAAATAAATTTTAATTGCAAAAATTATACAGAAATGATAAAGTGGGACAATCTGCAAATAACTGAGCCACCATGTCTAAATTTTTTTTCGGATGAGCAACTAATACAGTACCAAAACTCATCTTATGAAATAATTAATATACCAGGTAGATATAATTTAAAACAAACTAACTTAAAAAATAAAAAACATTTTCGTTTTTAGAATTTCTGTGCCACTCTCAAAACACTGAACGGTTTGTGCGTGTTGTTAGTGAATCTGCAAATAAGGTAACGGATGAAAGGCGCATGGGCTATATATTTTCTAAAATCAGAAGCCGCGAACAGTATAGTATCCTTAATTCTCGCCAGAATTTATGTTCGTAAAGATGCATTGTTTAGTTCTTATGTTACCAACTCAATAAAAATAAGTATATAAGACATTTAAAATCTTAAAGAAAAAGCAAGGTGGAAATCGCAAAATTTGCAAAATCAGAGTTGCCATGTCTGAAAAACTGTCAAGGCGATTTAACTTTTTTCACATTTTTATCTTCAGCGTTCAAATTTAATGAGAAGAGATGTATCGTGTGACATACAATCATCTTAAATTTTTTTTTTTTAATTTATTACTTTTTTATTTTTTGACTACATAATTTTTAATTTTTTAAAACCTTCTAACTTTTTTGAATATTAATAAAAGTGTGTACTTTGAAATCAAAAGATACATGAAATCTAAATCGCTTTTTTAGTATTAAAAAAAAATTGGCGTTAGGGTGGGTAGGAATCGAGATATTGCAATTCACAACTAGAATTTGACGTCGGAGTCAAAAATGATTATCTATGAAAATGTAGGCCTGATCAATCCATGAGCAATGACATACCAAACGTTACAATCTGACTTCAAACGAAGACACAATACATAAAAAACCAAAAGGGCGGTATCTAGAGGCGTGGCAAAAATTTAAAAAAAAATTTTTTGGGATCGTCTTTAAATTATCTTAAATCCTAGGGGGTGACTGTCACAACTTTTTTTTTTTGTATGGCGACCGAACCACCTTAGTGTACACATTTAAAAAAAAAATGTAATAAAAATTATAATGAAATAAAACTTCATATTTCCATTTAAATATGTTCATTACACATACACACAGAGAAAAAAAGTGCCAACCGAATCGAAAAGTGTATTCTGTTGGTAGCAACCAATAATTACGGTTAGCACAACCATATTTAAATTTGATTTGTGGATGTTTTGGGTGTTGCAACTATTCTTAAGTTGTATTAATCAAATTTTGGTGTGAAAACCAATACTCAGTTGTTCGAACCAATTTTCGTCATAGTAACCGAATTTGAGTAGCAGTAACAGAATTTTAGTTGGCAAATGGCTATATTTTTTTCTGTGTGTAGAGAAATAAAGTGCCAACCGAATTGAAAAGTGTATATTGAATTATAAATTCAGTTAGTATAATGATATTTATATTAGATTTTTGAATATTATGGGTCTAACAACTAAACTTCAGTTGAATTAACCGAACTTTGTTGTGAAAACTAATATTCAACTTTACCAGCCGACTGAAATTCGTAATAACCGAATTTGACTCGTAGTAACCGAATTTCAGTTGGCAAATTGCAAAATTTTTCTCTGTGTGAAGGATATTGGTAATTGAAAAAAAAAATCATTATATTCACAAATAGTTCATCAGTGTAACATTGTCGCAATTTTTGTTAACAAATTCCTATTAATTTAATTAGAGCCTTTATCTACGAAAAAATGGGCGTACGTTATTCAAATGTTTTAGTGGCAAAAAGTTCAAAAAAATTGATTTTCGTAACCATAATTTGAATTTGACTCGTAGTAACCGAATTTCAGTTGGCAAATTGCAAAATTTTTCTCTGTGTGAAGGATATTGGTAATTGAAAAAAAAAATCATTATATTCACAAATAGTTCATCAGGGTAACATTGTCGCGATTTTTGTTAACAAATTCCTATTTTTTTACTTAGATCATTTATCTACGAAAAAATGGGCGTACGTTATTCAAATGTTTTAGTGGCAAAAAGTTCAAAAAAATTGATTTTCGTAACCATTTTTTGGAGGATAGGAGGAGGGGTGCCATATATGTAAAACTTTTTCTTTTTAATTAGAGGACCCTTAACAAGAATCTGAAGTCAAAATAGAAATATATCCACAAACAAAAAGCCGGTAATGAAAGGTTTAATATTTTTAAATCTTTAGCGATTTTTTTGATTAAATTTTAGCAATTTTTTTCGATTATTTTCCCAATGTTTGGTGATTTTTTGCAATTTTAATTAATGTTTTAATAGTGCCCGCTAAAAATATGTTGGATATTAAAAACAAAATTCAATTAAATTTTTAATAAATATGACTAAAATATTACTAGAAAATAAAATCAATTAACTAGTTACAAATTATTTCAATTGGAACTCTTATCGAATTTAATTGAAATTTTAATTGATTTAACAAATATTTTAATCAAAACACGATTTTATATTTTTCTCCGCATGACTCATGGGAGACATTAAGAATATTACTAACTCAAGATGAAAATTTGACAGGGTCTAGAAAATGCATATTCACAGAAAAACCAAAATATATACATAATTCTGTTTGTAATACAGGGTGTCTGGTAGCAGATTTATATTTTCAAACTTAAATAAAAAACGCAATTGTTGACACAAAGTTTTATTAAGAGCATTGAACGATAGAATGGAAATGCGGATTTTATTTTTTAAAGAGTATGTCATCCAGATGTCTTCCGTCGAGTTGAACACACTGTTCAAAACGGAGCCTTGTGTTCTGCGCCACACGCTGCAGTAAACTTGGTTCAATTGGGCTGATTTCTTGACGAATATTTTCCTTTAAAGCCACAAGAGATTGGGGATTGTCATTATAAACCCTCTCTTTGAGGTATCCCCATAATAAAAAGACATCCACGAATTAAATTTACACTCAGTCCATCACGTATTCGCCGAATACCGAACTTTGAACAAAATTCTAGACGAGCAATTACGTAAGAATCATTACTCTTAAAAAATGTCTCCACAGCGAACGCGCGATGCTCACTCGACCACTGCGACATCGTGACTGACAAATCCGCACAATCGATAATTCCAATGGCGCCACCCTCCCTCCTCACCGTTTATTACTTTTTGAAATACTTGTATTTAAAAATATAAATTTGCCACCAGACACCCTGTATTAAATACGACATTTAAAGCATTTTTGTAAATACCGGGTTAAAAATCAACATATTATGAACATGTATGAACTACTTCATGTTCATATATGAAGTCATTTGGGGTCACTCTACCTAACTTTTAGACCTTGTTATACAGTAATCGCAAAAATAAATGATAAAAAAATCGGAAGTTGAAAAACATACTGCTCTAATGACCACTTGCACAATGGGATGAAGGGTCCACAAAAACAATCTATCAAGGGAGTTATCCGGCAGATCTGAGTGAACCTCGTATATTTTGTAGCGAATAAGAATTTAAGTGACCTTTGTTTTTTTTTTGTTAGCTGCGTTACTAAATGTGGTCAGAAATTACCCCATTTTACGTTTTTTTTTCGGTTTATTTCGTTATATCAAAAGTAACTAAAAACAAATTTGTTATCAAATGAAAGTTTTTTTGAAGACACAATTCTCTGGTGGACAAATTATGGATAACGATTTTGAAGTATTTTTGTTATTAAAAAAAAATAATGTGTTTTGAGTAACATTCAATTTAACTTTTTATTAAGAAATTTTAGTTGTATTAAACTAAAAATAATGCGTAGCAAAGCCAATTTAATATTATCGAGCGGATGTCTGAACTTTTTCCGATATTCGAAACCGTTCGGTTTTTATGCGACTTTTTCCGATGAGTCTTTTTTCCCCCCATAATTGAAATAATTCCCAATATGGGTATCCAAATTTTTATTTTCTTGGGTACTTTAACCGTGCCTTGAATAAGTCTAGTTTTCGTAAATTAAAGACAAGTTTTCATACCCCTACTTTTTAACCCTTAAACGTGAGATTGGGCAGCTTAAAAAAAATACGTGTCTAGTTTTTTTGTTTTTTTTTTTTGCTCCAAAGTTCAATAAAATCTGATAGTTAGGGTCGGAGGTATCCTTGTAAGTTGTTTTGGCTTTTGTTTTGGTATTTACCAAAGGTCTGCTTGAATGTGTATATTTTTTTATAAAGAGAGGCAACACTCAGGAAATACTTCCTATATTTAGTGTGTTGCTTTCTTTGGAAAGGGATAGTATAGAGATGAAAGGTGGGGAAAGATGGGGAAAGATGAAGGGCTTCAGACATGGCAACACTGTAATTGCGCGAGATGATAAGTCTTAGAACAGTTGTTGCTCGCCACCTGATGGAGATTTGGCGAACTTATTGAAGCTTTTTGGTTCATAGCCCTGATTCATTATTTTACTTCGGTGGGGTTAATTGCTATGGGAACACCGAAGGTGGACATTGCGATACGTATGAGGGATAGAAAAAACTCATATATATTAATTTGATGTTGCCGGCACCGGGGATCGAACCCGGGACCTTCTGTGTAAAAGTCCAACGCGCTAACCATTACACCACAACGCCCACTAGATTTTTTATTATTGGAACAAAAAAAGGTTGTTGTTGTAAATAAAATATCTTGCGAATGTTTCACAAGACATTCATGCAGGTCTTTGGCATATACCCAAAATCTTTGACCGAAAACATTTAGCAACAAAATATTATAAGTGTACTTTTGATCTCTTCATAGAGTTCATTTCTATCCCTGAACACATTATCACTCAAATGCTACTCACACACATGATTGCACATCTGCATAATAAGTATCTACTAAAAATATGTAATAATAACCAAAAATGAAAACGAAATTTAATATGAATCAATATAATAGCCATCATTAGTGTCAAAATATTATTAAAAATATGATTTGTTTTGTAGACGAGACCAAAATTCTATTCTATTGTTAAGGCAATGGCCACTTAAAACAAATATAATAAAATAATATAAAAAGAGATAAAAATAAAATAAAAAAAAATCCAGATCCAATAAGCATATTAACGATTACTTATGTCAACATGATAATCTTTATTTAACACCTCTGGCTCAAACTTTACTTACTTACTTACCAACCCTATGAATGGGGATGGGATGGCATAATATTATTAAATATTCATTTGAATGAATGAGGATTATGACGATGATAATAATGATGATGACTGTAAATAACAACAATAAAAGCGACGCAAAACAATCGTCTAATAAATACTAAACGTTAAAACCAATAATATCAATGAATGTGACATGAATGAACGTATTAATATAAGATTATATATACGAGGGTCTATCAATAAGTCCGTGACTTTTTAAATGAAACAGTTTTTTTGCAAAAAAAAATTATTTTTCAACATAATGTCCTTTAAGCTCAATACACTGAAAATACTATGTAGGTAAAGACCACTGCAAATGTAGTTAAAAACAAATGAAATTTCACTTAAAGAAATGGCGACTTACATTTCAGTAAATTCAACTAACATTGTCATTTGTTTTTTAATGTTCAAAAAATGACTAACAATTGTAGTAAAACTGAACCACATGGTAGTAAAAAATAAACAAACCTTTATTTTTTTTTATTTTCTTAAATAACAAAAAATTAATGTAAAATCATAAAACAGTCATTTATTGCGTGTTGTTTTTTTAAATGAACTACAAGGTTAGTAAAAATTTTACTTTTTTGACTGACATTTACATTAAAAATAAAGAAACTGTATTACAACGACTAGATATTTTTAAAGCAGAAGTTCCCTGAGTGTACACTTAGTCCAACGTTTCCCAAATTTTTGTATCCCTTTCAAAAAATAGGATTTTTCGAGGTCCATAAAATAGGCATTCCTTGGCCATATGGGGTCGTTTTTTTTCCAATCCTCGTTAAATCGGTCCAATAAGTTGGCATAATATTCGCCGTTTATTGTTTTTCCCTTTTGAAGGTAATTGATGTGGATTATCCCGCATGCATCAAAAACAACTGTTGCCATCACCTTATTGGCCGACGATTACGTTTATGGTCAATTGAGAGCAAACGCGGCACCCATCTTGCAGACAGCTTTCTTAAACCCATTTAAATTCAAAAAACACATTTGTACCTGTGCGACCACAACGAAAGTCAGTAACCCACTTTTTACCATTGAAATCGATTTTGCAAAGTCCCCATAGTATTTATCAAGCTTTTCCTTGGTTTGATTGACGGTTTTTTTTTTTCGAAAAAGCTAATGTTTAATGAGCACTCGCAATTCACTTTTTTCTATTTTTAAAAAAATTCACGAGGTTGTATGTTTTGAACAGCTGTTAAACGCAAAGTAAATGACGGAACTTGCTCAAAATTTGACAGAAGTGTATTAACAGGTGGTAGTTGATGGGAGCAGTGTTGCATTTCATATAACTACGAGGGAAGTTCGAAAAGTCACGGACTTATTGATCCGCCCTTGCATGTACCCGATCAAAAAAGTTTATATATAGTCAACAACAATACTAATAACAATACAATACTCAATACAACTTGATATCATTAGAGTAAAGATGTAGGTCTTTTGTGATGCCTAAAGTTACCCACAGATTCAAGCTACCTATATAGCCAATTATCCTATTAATAAATAAAGCGATCACCTAGAAACCTAAGTCTCCTATCACAAAGCCTGGGACATTCGCAGACAACATGCTCCGAGGTGTCAGACACCATCTCACAAAACCTACGCATATCTGTGTCCGATTGACCCTTCCTGTGCAGATGGTATCTGAGATTACAGTGCCCAGTTAAATACGACGCCAGGGTCCTCAAACCCCCCCCCCCCCCCCCTTTTAAGCGACAAGAGTCGCCTGGACGCCCTACTGGAAAAAGAGATCAATTTCTTAGCCAGTTCCGCCGGACCCTGTAATGCCAACACACGCAAGACGGTAGATTCTCTTAAGAGCATCCCTTGCCTTACTCTGCTCAACTTTTGGCCACCATGCAAGGGCAGCATAGGTGATCATCGGTTTAACAATAGTATTGAACGACTTGATATCATTACATATGCTTATATCTGTGCCAATATATTATGATATATGTTCATATCGTACATTTAGTTTATACAAATTTTTTAATATGGAGTAATACATCTTCATATATTATTGTATCGTATGTTATATATTAGCATCTCTTGCATATCTGATCATATGAAATATATATAGATCTTTATATTACCATATATCCTAAAATATATCATCATATGTAAGTGTATACAATTAATCAGAAATAATTCACTTTTATATCACATTTATGTATGGCAAAACATATTATATATAAATAAATAAAATGAAATTTAATGAAACAAATTTTATTACATTTATATATTTTTTTCACCGTTATAATTGGAATATAAATGAGTTTCAAAAAAACCTGAAAAACAACAGTTTTTTGTTTTGTAATGATTATACACAGTTTTCCAAATTTTTCCACCTCGTCACGATTTAAAAAAAAAACCGCGATTAAAAACGCGAAAATTTGCGTTTTTAACCATTTTTAAATTTGTGTACACATCACATCCGAACAGCTTAAGCATTTTTATTACGATGGTAAATACGAGTATATTGAGCTTTATTCTCTATATTGAGTTAACAAACGTTTCAAATTTGTTTATTATCATACACTCAAAAAAAGCATAAAATTTTGCTAAGTCAGCAAAATCTTAGTCAGGAGGGTGTTTGCAAAAAATTGCTAATGTCAGCAAAATCTTTTGCTGAATATTAGCGAGCTGATTTTTATCAACAAAATTACTAGATTCAGCAAAAATTTTGCAAACACTTAGTTGATTCAAAATTATATTATATATAAGTTTTTAATTCTTGAAACTAGTTTTTCAAATTGTAATATTTGTACCCTGAAGAAGTCACCCAATGTGGAGACGAAATATTGGAAATAAATAATTAATAAATAAATGATTTTAAGCTCGTTTAAACTAAGAAGAATAAAATAAAAGAAGATCGATGAAAACTTAACATTTTTAAAAAATCCTTGCTAAAAATTAATAAAATAATTGCTGAAAATTAGTAGACTGAAAAAAAAACTCAAAAAAATTTTAGAAAAATTATACTTATAGTTAATTTATTTACTGAAACTCATTAATATTTTTTTGTTATTGTTTTAAAAATGATTTACAATACGCTACAAAATATAAACATGTTTATAATCCCACATTGATAACACGAATTAATTTAATATCTGAAAATATATAGAAATAATTTTTTATAACATAATCAAATTATCTTTCAACTGCTTACATAAATGGTTGTCTAAATGTAATTTTTTCAAAGCTCCAATTACGAATAAATAATATTAAAATATTTAAAGATTGCAAATATTGAAATAATATTAATCGCTTTTCTTTACCGCATCATAGGGATTTAAAAAAAAAATAATGCTGAAGAGATATATACCTAGCGTGTGAACCGAATTAATTTTGGCGGATTTAAAAGAAAGTCAGTTTTTAATATAAAAAAGATAATTTAAAAACATATTTTTGATGAAAGCAACTAATTTAACTTAGTAAATTGTTTTATTTGATCACAATTACTCAGTTGCAAAACCACATATCAAGGGCGTATATTCAATATCCTCTATCTTAAATTTTCATGAAATGCTTTTTTGATGGCAAAATAATCAGTACAATATGCCTCATCTATGGTATCAATTTCAAAGTACAAGCATATTTCTTTTTTGCAATTTCATTTGCATTTTCTTAGTTTTCTATCTCAAACAATTAATTTTAATCTCTTCATATAATAATACAAAAATTTTTTTTCTTCAAATAAACTTCTATTGCAATAAACTCATCGCTGACGTACTGTCTTCCATTGTCAGTTCTTATTGTTTTAAGTAAACCAAGTTTAGAGAAAATGTTCTTCATCACCTTGATTATAACATCAGAAGTAATGCGTTTCAAGAAAACAACTTCTTGGTAACGAGAATAGTAATCAATTAGCACTAAAACATGTTCGCCATTAGGCAACGGTCCTAGCAGATCGGTAGCCAAAAATTGCAAGGGCCCATTGGGAAATTGGTGTCTTTGCATTGGTGTTGGATTAGACGGCTGTAAAACCAGGAGACAATCACGACACGCTTTTACGAAATTTTCAGCCTCCCTATCAATTAAAGTCCACCAGACCTTAGAACGAAGACGACGCTTCATTGCCGACTCACCAACTCCAACACTTTTGGTCTTAATGATTTTGGTATTATGATATGGTTTCCCCGCACAAAATTGAGCCAATAGCCGATAATTCAAACCGAAAAACATAATATGGATTTGTTATGTTCGAATTCTAACATTCATTCTCTATGCTAGAAATTGCATCGCAAATAGCCACGTCCTTGCCACTTTCCTTGCTAATCAAATGTGCTTTGCACGCTTGGGTTCGAATCCCATCCTCGTCGCCAATGTAATAACCCATATTAAATAACAAACAAATCACTTTATAAGAAACTTAGATTTTATTTGATTTTATTATTTTTCACTTGCTTTGTACCAGAAAAGAAAATGAGTTAAGATAATATCGATAAAGATCAGTGTTGCCCCATAAATCATAAAATAATATAACATCTAATCGATTATATGTAATTCCAACGAAAAAAAATAATGCCCAATCAAATATACTTTAATAGTTTTGGCAGAATTACAACCTAACAAAATTTTGTAGAACAGATTACCATTGAACCTGTTCTAGAACAGCTTCTTTTACCACCGGTTACATGGAACCGGTTGTAGAACAGTTTCTTGGGATTCAAAATGTAAGGTGTCACTGTCCCAGAACCAGTTCTTTAACTGGTTCTAGAACCGGTTCTAAGGCAACCCGTTTGGAGGTAAAGAACCTATTGCAAACAGAACAAACTCCATATAAAAAGAATCGGTTGTAGAACATAAATTACAACCTATTATAATAAAGTATAAGTTGGCCTGCAACCTGTTATTTGGATTTTACTATTTTACTGGGAAGATATAGTTTTTCTGGGAGTGGGCATCTAGGGTAAAGGAAGCATAAGCTTAGATGTAAGCAAACTCTAGCAAAATCGACTTTTTCAAATTTAATTGATATATTTTTACACACACCATCTTACACGTCACAAAGCGTCTAAAGTTTTTTTTAAACCAACAACATGTTAGACATTTACATCTGAAATAGTCTGACCCAGGACCGGTCACTATCATTCGTGTCATCTGTGACCGCTCCTTTTCCTCGTAGGGAAGTGTTAAAGTACCTTGTTTTATTGTTAAAAATAACATCAAAACACATTTAAATTAACTATTACAATTTTTTTTTTATTACCATTTTAATACTTAAAAAATATATAAAGTCTTCTGTAAATCTCTAGATATCAAATATAATAAAGCGAAAAATATTCCATAAACAAAATATTTTATGAGATTAAAATTTGTTGTTCCATAATTGTAAAATGATGCAAATAAGTAGGTTATAGCCAACATTAAAAGAACTAATAAAAACCGAAGTGATTCACCCACCTCCAATTTTGAATATTTTGCCGGTAGAATAATAAATACAAGTATAGAGAATAAAATTTATATTGAAATAAACAGATTTTTTGTGTTTCTTTTCACAGAATGAAAAAAAAAACAAAAATTGCTTAACCAATTGACCAAAGGAACAAATAAAGTAATCGTTTCTAAAGAAGAATATATAGAATAACAACCAATCAAAAATTTTAAATTCTTCGCGCGGAAACAGAAGAAGAAGAGCGACTTTAATGTAACGCGATCGAAAAGAACCAAAAGCTTAATGTGGTATAAAAATACATACAAGACCTTAAAGAATATAACAAAAAAATGCAATGAGTGAAGATATTGGCCAAAATTGGTCATAAAATTGAGAGTGAAAGCAGATCTTTAAAAGAACTTAATTTGAATTATCAATATTCTTATAAGATTTGCACTAGTTAACAAGTTTAAAGAAAAATTACGCGACAAACATAATTTTTATGTGTACATCCTCCACACACTTTGATGAGCGTATATATCAGCTTGTCATTCTGTTTGTAGCGCATTGAGTCTAAGATTCCATAAGGTTCATAAATATATTCTTGATCGTTCTTAAATTTTAAGCCGATTTAGCGATAAATGTCTCTCCGTTGAAATAGTGATCACAGCGAGCAAACGCACTCGGAACTTACTTTTACCTACACTATTGAACATCCTCCCGAGTTGTTTGGTATTAAAAATGAGGTAATTCGGCCTGCCGGTTCAAAAGTTATGAGTGAAAATGTGAAGGTACCTCTAAATTGTCCATACGAATTGGAGTATTATGGTTAGTTTCATAGTAGCGTCTGGTATATAAAATATGGTGTCATATTTTTTCACCTCACTCTTAGAGGTGAATAATATTTTTAATTCACTTAAAATTTTTAGTTCACCACAAAATAGTTTTTCACCTCAAAAATGTTTTTTCACCACACAATTTTTTTTATTCATCCAAAAATGTTTTCCACTTCTATAATGCTTTTTTTATTAATTTTTTGGTTTTTTGTTTCATTTGCAATATATTTAGTATTATATATAAAGAATGGCTCACTTAAAATCTGGACAAAAGTAAGCAGACATAACAACACAGCAAATATAATTATAAATTTGATTTTTATATACACTCACAATGTTATTACGCTAAAAACTACACTCACAATATTTTTCCGTAAAGACTACTGAATATACACATTAAATTAATTAAAAATCAGTTAAAAACGAGGACTACTTACTTTTCATTTAAAACAATTGCATTTTTTAGTTTATTTTCAACTGTTGAAAAATGAATTGACCTAATCGGTAAAAACAATAGACTATTTTCGTTTATTTCAATACTCAATGCTATAAAACAATTTTTTGTTCTAAATGGAAAAATTTAACTGAATATTTTAACTATTACCGAAAGTTCGTTTTTTGTTTATTTTGTTTATTGAATAACAGACAGAAAGTTAAAAAATATATTTCTTTGGTAATTTAACTGTATATTCCATTGCAACAACTTTACCGATTATCTTTTTAAATAACTGTTGAAATTTTATGGAAAAGTTCTTGTGAGTGCATCTAAAACACATATTAAATGAATTGAAAACCCAACTAAAAAAGTACATTTTAATATTTACTTTTAAACTTGTTTAAATAATCGATAAAAGTAGTAAAAGCAACAGAAAGTCTTTTCAAACAATTTCCAATTTTTAACGGACAAAAGGTAAAAAAACGATTTCTTTAGGTTGATTTTGGTATTTTATATATATATTTTTTTTTGTGATTACAAAACAGAACAATTACACAAGTCAATGCTTGTATTTGTTTGCATGTTTGTTAAAATTGTATGTTTGAATTTCTTGTAAATTAAATTGAAATTATTGTTAAAGATCTGTCTATTCAGGAGGCTCGAGCTTTTCTAAAACTTCGGGTTGTGATGAGATCTTTAGCCAGATCGCAATACTAGTATCAACCTAGCTAATATGTTTGATTAGCTTTATTTTTGTAAATATACGGAGGTTGAAAGCTCGTTATAAATTTAAAATAACATAAAAATAATCTCGATGTATATAAAAACAAAAAACTAATAAAACTGTAAAAAATATTACTTGAGCCAGAGCAAACACTAAAAGTTTTTTGTATAAATAGAACATTTTTTGTCTTCAAAGTTTAGTAACGTCATGATGCTTGTTAGGAAAAGACCCTAACCACGTGCTTGATTACTAAGAAGACAAGAATGGAGCAAAATTGATGATGGATAGGATTTTTGTTACAGTTCTGCCTATTATGGCGGCTCTAGCTTTTCTAAAACTTCGGGTTCTGATGAGATCTTTAGCCAGATCGAAATACTAGTGTCAACCTAGCTAATATGTTTGATTTGCTTTATTTTTGTAAATATATGGAGGTTGAAAGCTTGCTATAAATTAAAACCAACATTAAAATAATATCGTTTTATATAAAAACAAGTAACTAATAAAACTACATGAAATAATTTTGTATTTAAGCAAACTATTTTTGTAAAACATTTTATTGGAATTATTGGACTTTTTTTTTTGAAAGAGAAAACAAAATTTAATTGCCAATATTTAAAGACAAATACTCGATAACCATTATTAATTTTTTTACCAGCACAATCCCGCAGAAAGGAGCCGAATTCCAAAAAAGTGAAACATTTAGAAATGTGAGTTTGTTTCACCTTGTCTTTGTTATAAATTTATTTTCCCCAAGCTTTTGAATAAACGTATTTAAATTAAAATAAGCATTTTAATCATTTAACTAGAAAATTAAAAAAAATGATTAAGCCTCTCCAAATTTTAAAAATCATATTTGATCAGAGCTGCCCAGATTTGATCAGATCTAATTAGATCTAAAATTTGTTCGCATTTTTTTTAGATCTAATTAAATCTGTTCATATATGCTATGAGATCTGTTTAGATCTGGTAAAATAGATATGTTCAGATCTAATCTATTTTACTCGGTTAACCAAAAATACTATGTTTTAGTAACAGTTGTTTTGTGTAGTTATTTGGAAAATTCTCAAAAACCTGCAAAAAATCATTAAATGTGTGTTTAAGGAAGATTTAAATATGTTTTATTAAAAAATCTTACAAATACTAATTATATTAAAAAAACGGGACAAACATTTTATAAAGCATGCCTAATTGCCAACGCTGAGAGTCTAATTTCCAATATAATAAACATACAAATCTTTACATATTGTCAATTAAAATTCAACAGGCCGTAACTAACACCAAATTCAAAATTGACTTTTTGATTGACAAAAAAAAAAAAACCTTACCACAAAATTGTAAACGTGATTTTATTAACGAAAATCAAAAGGATGTAACTGCAATTTCAATATAAAGGGTGTTTTTTATAGACGTATAGAACTTAAAAATGGCATAAAACAAAGACGAATTTTTTAAATTGACATGAAATTTAGTTTATTCGAAAGATAATCTTCTGGCACTTCTGGCGCCGACAATTTGGCGTAAAAGCATTTAATAATAACTATAATTTACATATGACTTCTGGAATATGACCTCCACGGCTGGCTCGAACGTAGTCTAATCTGGAGGTCCAATTTTCGATGACTTTTTCCAACATTTGTGGCCGTATATTGGCAATAACGCTGCGAATGTTGTCCTCCAACTGGTCAATCGTTTTGGGCTTATCGGCGTAGACTAGCGACTTCATATTCCCACGGAAAATAGTCCAGCGGAGTAAAATCGCACGATCTTGGAGGCCAATTCACGGGTCCGAAACGTGAAACTATGGGGTTACCAAACGTTTCCTTCAATAAATCAATTGTGGCACGAGCTGTGTGACATGTTTCGCCGTCTTGTTGAAACCACAGCTCCTGCACATCATGGTTGTTCAATGATTCCAAAGTCAGTAATCATAGCTCTTTAGCGGTCACCAGCATCATTTTTAAAGAAGAACGGACCAATGATTCCACCAGCCCATAAAGCACACCAAACAGTCAATTTTTCTGGATGTAACGCTGTCTCTACATACACTTAAGGATTATCATCACTCCAAATACTGCAGTTTTGTTTATTGACGTATCCATTTAACCAAAAGTGAGCTTCATCGCTAAACAAAATTCGCAAAATTCGTGCGCGATATGTATGTCGAACAGAAGGATGATTTTCAAAATAAATTTACACAATTTGGAACCGTTGTTCAGGCGTCAGTCTATTCATGTTGAAATGCCAAACCAAACTAAACATATATCACTTGACAGCTTACTTAAAGTTCTATACCTGTATAAAAAACACCCATTATAAGATTAATAATATTATTTTTATTTCACCCCATAATTATTTAAACCGCGCTTGTGCGATTCAATTTCCGCAAACACCAGATGAGTTGGACTAATTGGGAAAACAAATCCGGACTTAGCACGGAATGGTTACCGCGAACGGATTTTAATTTATTCTATCTTGTATTCAAAACGTACAAAGCACCGTATGATCAACAACCGATTCTTTTTGTATGGACTAGTGATTGTTTTGTATGGACTAGTGGCATAGTGAAACCATACATTTTACTTCCATTAACCTGTTCGAGAACCGATTCAGAGATGAAAACGAAATTCTGTTTATTATTTGGATTTTACTATTTTATTGGGATATTTCTCTAGTTTTGTTTCATGCCATAAAACGTGAAAAGTAAACGGATAAAGACAGCTGACCTAATCCAGCAACAACAAGGGAGAGAAATCTCTTTATAATTTTTTTAATTTTGTGATATATAAAGAAAACCACATTGGAGAATGTGACGAAATTCTAGAAGAAAGAGGAGAAGAAGAACCAGAGTCAGCATATATTGAGGAAAATGAAATCAATTTCAGCCAAATAACGGAAATTTTAAAATGTATTATTTGCAATAGAGAATATTTAAAAGTCTGGACGTTGTGACACATTTTAAAGTGACATAATATCTTAAAAATTATTGGCATAATTCCCATGGACATTATGACATTTTTAAAATTGTCATAAAGTCCAGGACGTTATAGATAACTCTTGTGGTCCATAATATTATTGAAAATAATCTCTTTTTAGTAGTTTTGCTCGTTTTCCGATATCAGTATTCTTCTTAGCATTAATATTCGGAACTTATTGCACTTTAAATGTACAATTTTTTTAACTTGGCACACAAAATCTTTGGATCAGATTTAAAAATCTTTTCCATCATTTTGGCTTTGGAAGAGTTCCGGTGTTTCTTCGTTTTACCAATTTCAGGTTTTCTGTCAATTGTTAGGTCCTTGTTAAAGTGTACTACTAACTAAGCCACTGATTTTGACAAATCAAAAAAATTTTGTTATCTGACACATTTTTCAAACATAGTCCGATGAATAAAAATAATTTAAATCAATCGCAAAAAAAAAGTTATATAAAGAAAAATGTGTGTTAATGTTTATTAGGGCGTACACTTATTAGCTTTTTATTGTAAAACTCAAAAATATTGCTGAGCTCAAACGAATTTCGCTTCACTTCCTATAAAATTTCATTTAAAAAATATTCGAAGTATGTGTCTTAAGTCTTTTGTTTTGCCAGTTGAAATTGTTGGTAAAATACGATTCTCAATACAGGTCAATAAATCGCAAAAGCTTAAATGTCGGTGATATTTAAAAACTGAAATCCAATTAAAGTTAAAAAAAAAATATTTCAACTTCATGAGAAGACTTAACCATTTGAACTAAATAATTTGTTTAAACAACAAAAATATAAAATGTAGACAAATTAAAAATTAATATTATTCATGAATGCTTTAACAGGGTAGAATTGACAACATTTGCCACTTTTATTTTTTTAGTGTGATCACTTCACAACTCTTTATTATACTTGTAGTATGATAAAACGCTATTTTAGAATTGAAAGATGTTGAAATTGTTATTAAAACATGTCATGTCAGAAATTAATTTGCCAGCAATAAAGTTAAAAAAATAGATTGTTTTTGAGAGCAAAATTTTTAATGATTTCATTCTCTCAAACACTGATAAAAAAAAAAAAACACCAAGCTACCTTTAACTTGAAGAAGAACTTACAGCCACATTGAAGCAAAACTGTTCTTAACTTTCGTTACATTTTTTTTTTAACTTTTGGAAAGATACGAAAGCTTTTTGTTTGCTTACAAATTGGCGAGAGTATTCAAGTTATCACAAAACAAATCATTGCTTTAAGTGTTTACTCAAAACTCTTACCGAATTCGGAATGATCAAGCTTAAGAGAATATGTGCAAACAGAATATATAGAATTTTGGGAATACAATACAATAGCACTGCTATAAACAGAGAGTTAAGAACATGATATATAAAATTTCAACAATGTTGCTGGTCTTCGTTTAGCTTTTTCACTGGCTAACTTGGCTAACACGACTGGGCCCTATACACTGTGATTTTTTTTTTTAGCAACATCTTCAAACACAGCAACACAACGCGTGGCAGAATTACAAAATTCTGCTACTGCGTTGAAACGGCGGCTTGAAAACAAACACAAAAACTTTATTTAAGTTTCGCATTTTGCGCAAAATTCTACATATAAGTGTATTGTTCTATACAAAAAGTGTGTGTGTGAGGTGGGGCAAAACACTCTCCGCCAATATTGTGTTTTTTTCTTTTTGTTTAATACAATTTTCGCTTTTACAATCCTCCTCATCACCATCGTCATGATCATCAATATAATCAACATCATTCAGCTGTTACAATTCAGAACAGAATTAACGACGCGAGGGTATATAAGAACCCTATGTTTTGGTTTATAGGAGAATATTTAAAGAACGGTCGGTGGTATTGTATAAAGTGGATAACGCATATCCTTCGAACAAAAATTAGCGGTTATTTCAAATATAACAAAATTTTAAAAAAAACTAAAAAGAATTTCAAACATTTTAAAATAAATATTTCAACTAAAGAAAATATAAAGTTACTGAAAAATATATAGAAAAAATGTGAAAACCGTGATATATATTTATGAAAAAAAAAATATATATTAAAATAAGTCATAAATAGTTATAAAAAATTCAAATAAAACTGAAAAAAAAAGTTCATAAAAAAGTTAATTTAAAAACTTGTCATATTATAATGGGAATATAACTCAAGCAACATTTTGTTCTCTAATATCTAACAACGGTGAGTGTTTTAAAACAAACAAAAAAAAAAAAAGTAATACATAATAAATTATTAAATTCTCACATAAATTTTTAAATGTTATAGTGACTATTCCACAAGTTTAAAACAATTAGTTTTAATCAGCAAAACTAACAAATAAACTTCAAAAAATAACTAACAAAAAAATGGAATTATGATTTTATTACGTACCCTTTAACTAAATTAAAAATTTTGCAAATTAACAACTACACTAGTTTACAACAGTTTTACTTCATGGAACTTATTTATTATGATGCCTGAAAAATCTTAAATATTATAGAAATGATTGTGCGAACTCAAATTAAATGTGTTTTTTTCAGATGCTTTACTTCAAATATATGAACTCTATGGACGATCACTATCTTATCCTGCAAACAGTTTTTAAAACATAATTTTGCAATCGATTCAGAAACAATCCTCAAAATAAAGCAAATTTAGATTTTTAAGGTAAAAAAGAAGGCAAAAATTAAATTTTATTTTTGTAAAAAAATTTAATGAAAATGATCTCTTAAAAATCTATATTTGTTTAATGTTTGAAATTTTGTGTGGACGATTCAATTTGACATGTAAGCCGTATAAAGAAAAAAAAATCGAGTTCTAAAATTTTTGAAATTTTTAGTACCTACTGGTTTAGTACGTCCACCATTAATGAAACTAAATAAATTACTGTAAGAAATAAAAAAAAAATTTTAACAAAAATTCTTAGTTCTTTTAAAAAAAAAAATTTTACAAAAATATTTTTAAATGTAAAAAAATTAAATTAAATTTTTTTACCAAAAATATATTTTTTAAAATTTTTTATCAAATTCGCCAAAATTTAATAGGTCGACACGCTAAGTGGTTTGAGGTATCCTTTCAGTATAGTTTAAATACTAATGATGGGATTAAAGAAAAGTGTCCAAAATTATTTGGAATTAAAATTTTTTATTTTATTAATTTATTTATAATTGGAGCGTTGAAAATAAAGCAAAATTTTATAAATTTGTTTGATCTAGTGTGATTACGAGTTACCAGTCATATTAAAACTAAGTACCCAAAATTAATATGATGCAACAATGCAATGCATCGAAATAGCCCAGGCGCGAATCCAGGGAGGATGGCTTTTCCCCCGCCCCAACCCAAAACAAAAAAAAACAGGAAAGGGAAAAGGGAAAGGGAAAAGGGAAGGAAAAGGGAACCAATAAAATAAAGCCAAAAAGAAACAGAAAAAAGAAAAATAATGGAAAGAAAGATATTTTAAAATTTAAAAGTTTTACCTGCAACAAAATTTCAGGAAAAGCGAGAAATTAAAACAACTAAAATTCCCGGTATGGCAAAAATTCTAGATAAGAGCCATCTAAAGTCACTTTCGACATTAATTTTTTAAAATAGCTAATTTATGTTTATTTGACATTTTGGATTAAAAAAAATAAAAAATACAAACTTGTGTTTTAAGAGAAATTATATAGGAAGACAAAATCATAACTTTAATAAGGTTATGACCACCAAATCTATAAATTTCAGGCACGCTAATTCAATGGCGTACATAATTTGTCAATCTATGGTACAGTTTTTCTACAAAATTATTTTAAAATTTGGAGCATGTAAATGCAGTCTTCTACATAACTTCAACGTTTTTAAAATGCAAGTAACCTGGCGCTTTCTGTTGAAATGTAAAGACAACGCCTATATTTTTTTTTATCAGCTGGACCTTGAGGACATCCTTTAAAGCTATGATGCCATGTATAATTTTAGACAAATCGAGAATTTAGCATAAAAAACGCTTTAAACAAATAACTTTTTTCTTACTAATATAAATCCTTTTAAATGTCTTTTTCCACCGTGTAAACATTTGATAAGCTCAATCAATTAAGTATTTAGCGATAGAATTTGTGAAAACCGAAAATTTTTGAAACAACTCTTAACTGCGAGTTTGACTTTAAGTTTTGGGAATCAAAAATGTACCAAATATATTAATACTGGTCTTGTCCTTAGATCATATTTGTTGCATTTGCAATTTTTTTTTTATAAATAAAAAGCAAGAAGATGTGCCAAATTGTAAAGTTATTTTGCGGAAAAACTGTACCATAGATCAAAAAAAAAAAAAAAAATACGCCATTGATATCAACTCGAGATATATAGAATTGATGGTCACAATCATATTAATTTTGTTGATGGCATGTCGTGTTATTGGTGTCTGAGAAAACAGTTTGGCAAGAAAATGTTAGAAAAAAAACTACATTTTGGTAATGGATAAATGTTTGTTGAGCCGATCGGAATAGATTTTGAAATTAAAAATTTAGTAAAAGTCCAATGTTAAGCAACGAATTAACCTTTTAGTAGCCATACTTTTGGCAAACGAGGAAAATGTTTGGAATTCAGATTGTTTTATATCTTTCGTGCTTTTCCTTAAATTTGATATTTAAAAACTTACTGACAAAATTTTGTTGGACGAAAAATAATGAAATTTTTCAGTAAATCTATTAAACTTTGCTTCACAAAAAATTCAAAATTTATGAAAAGTTACATATTTTTTATGAGACCAGTTTTTTAATGAAAACTTTTCATTAAGTGAAAGAACATTTTTATAAATAAAATGATATTTCTTCGTATATTTTTCTGAAAAATGGCCTTAACTTAATAAAAAAATTAAACGAATTACGAATTAAAGTGCAATTTCATTGATTTAATGCAAAAATTCTTTAATATTATGCTGATAATTCTTTTAGTGCATCATCGAAATTTGTCTATAACGCATTAAATATGCACAAAATAAAAACGATGATCAAATTTTTAGGTCCGATAATACACTGAAATAATTCTCTGTATGATAATTATGAATTTTTGCATAAAAGCAGCTGGAACTCGTCCTAATTGAAGTTTAATAAAATTTTATGAATAATATATTTTTTTTTTAAATTTTAGAAAGATTGAGGTTAATTTATAGTTTTAATCACTCAATAAAAAACGTTCATTAAAAAATAGTTTCGTTAAAAGTAATTAACTATTCATTTATTTTAATATATTTTTAATTAGTTTTTAGTTTTTCGTCCACTAAAATGTTCTTTGTGTAAAAGTTATCTTCATCATCATACTTTTTTAGGTTTATGCGAAATTATTATGCAAAACATTTAAAATTAATTTTCTCGATTTTTTTTGTGGCAAAAATATAGATTTTTTCACAATTGTCCATTAACCAATAAATTTGAACAAATAATGTTTTTATTGCGTATTACACTAAAAAAAAAAAAGACAGTAAAGTTAGCAAAATTATTGCTGTTAGGATCCTTACAGAAAAATGGCTACCTATTATGCAGAATACCGTATACAGACCATATATTCTTGACATGAAAAAAAAATTGTTTAAGTCAAAAATGATTGATAAAATAAAGTTCTTCCCCTCCCCCGCCAAAAAAGAAAAGCTGGATTCGCACCTGATATAGCCATATATCTAATTGAAATACAACTTGATCCGCAAAATGGTTGATCGTATTGTATATATATATGGATTATATTACATTTAGTTTGATAAAATTTGATAAATCCAGTGAATATAAATTAGTTAAATTGAAATATAATAAATTAGTTAAATAAATAGATATAAGGTCCGATTATTAAAATGTGAACGAGGAGATTTATCGACCCAACATGTCTAAAGAAAAGTGTAGTCAAAAATATTTTTTGCAACTCCTTCTGTGGTACATATCGCACACCCAGTTCAAAAGTGACTCAACTCAAAATTTTTAATTTTTCAGAAATCGAAAAAAAAGTATTTGCAACCATATACCAATTGAAACATAAAGAAAGGCATAAGAAAGGGCGTTGTGGTGTAATGGTTAGCGCGTTGGACTTTTACACAGAAGGTCCCGGGTTCGATTCCCGGTGCCGGCAACATCAAAATAATATGTATGAGTTTTTTCTATCCCTCATACTTATCGCAATGTCCACCTTCGGTGTTCCCATAGCAATTAACCCCACCGAAGTAAAATAATGAATCAGGGCTATGAACCTTCAATAATAAGGGCTTCAATAAGTTCGCTAACTCTCCATCAGGTGGCGAGCAACAACTGTTCTAAGACTTATCATCTCGCTCAATTACAGTGTTGCCATGTCTGAAGCCCTTCATCTTGCCCCACCTTTCATCTCTATACTATCCCTTTCCAAAAAAAGCAACACACTAAATATAGGAAGTATTTCCTGAGTGTTGCCTCTCTTTTTGAAAAAAAAAAAAAAAAAAAAAAACAAAATAAAATAAAACTGTTTTTTAGCAACAGTTAACAACAACAAATTATACTGAAATTCTTTTATAGATAAACAAGTGCATTGTGCATAATTTAAACGTATAAACCCGAAAAACTAAAATTTTGAGTTAAGTCACTTTTGAACTAGGTGTGCGTTATATATACCATTGGTCGTCAACCTCAAAACTAGTGAACAAATACCTTACCCAAGCAATATCTAAATCCGTGTCGACATTATTTCTATTATCTTATTTACGTCATACTATAAATATTTTTCAATTATTTCGGTATACTAAACACGAATATGTCAAAAAATGTTAAAATAGCTTGAGTTGTAAATCGAGTTTTGACTGCAGTTCCCACGATATACTTTTTATACAATATTTCAAAACTGTGAAGGGATTGAACAATTTGAAGACCAAATTTGGATTAAGAAGACAAAAATGTATAAATATCACTTTTTATAAATCAAATATAACAAAAATTGTTTAAACTTCTATACGAACAAAAAATAAAAGAAAACTTTTCATCCTTGACAACCAATAGGATATATATGTCCCATATTGTATCAGTGCCCTGCAGGAAATAGAATAAATCAATTCCAAGTATCTCAGTGTTTCTTGAAACTTGAAGGATCGGACCATGTCCAACCGAAAGTTTGATCCCCTATGCCCAATTGGACCATGTCCAACCGAAAATTTGATAACATATGTCCAACAACGTTTACAAAAATATGCTCCAACATTTTTTTTATCAAAGTACTCACTTTTTTAACTTTGAAGTCACTCTATTCGGGTCTGTGACCATATTGATCCAAGGTTGGTATGATCTGAAACTTATATTGTTTGTGAGTGAGTGTACTTAAGTAAAATTTAAAGGAAAACTACAAGAAAATATAATAATGAAATTATAAAATAATAAAAGCCAAATATAGTTAAAGTACTGTGATATGCATCTCGACTGACCTACTACAATAAATGTACTTGACACATTTGTTTGCAATTCTCTTTAAATTGGAAAATTTTAACATAAAAACACCCAAAGCGGCTTTTAAAATTAACTAGGTAACAAAACATTACCAAACAAAAGTTAAATTTCAATTATATATTCCATCTGTAGTAGTTATATTCAAAATGTTCTCTTGAACAGTAGTATAATAAGGGTGACCATTTTTTGCTGACATGAAATCAGTACAAAATTTTTAAAAAATAAAATTCTGAATTCTAGAAAACACAGCGAATTTACTTTTCCTGTGTAAGAGGTTGGAATAAGTGGAAATTTTTTACAAAATTTTAAAAATTACTAAAATTGATATACAAAATCTAAGACTCAGCTAGTTTTTATGAATGAAGTGATATACCGAGAGAAATGTAGGCATAATATTAATGAGGTTTTTCGTTAAATTAACGAAGTTCTGCTGAAATTCGTAAATTAAAACTTTTCATTAGATAAATGAAATTTTTCATATAAAAAAATTACATTAGTTTAAGAAACAATTTCATTAAAACTCTTCGTGAATTAAATGTTAGTTGTATTAAACGAATATATTTAGTTTTACAAACTGGTTAAAATAGTGTAAGTAGTAGTTTTCAGTTGGAAGTTTTCTCTGTATGTGCAGACTGACGACTTTTCAGATTTCGTATTGAATATTTTTTTTTGGTTTTTTTTTTAAAACACCCAAGATTTTAAAATATTGAATCTCTCGAACTCTAAGCCCTTCCTTTCAAACTAGTCTTAGATTTTAAACGAGTTTCTCACATGAATACTTTTAGTTTTACAGATTTTGTTACAGTTTCCATCGGATTTAAAAATTGTTGATGGAGAAGACACATTCTGTTCTGAATGCTTTTTGTTTTGGAATATTTTAAATTCTAAAAACATTGTAAATGGATCAATTTGTTTTTTTTTTAATTTGTTTTTTAATAAAAAAAAAAACATGTATTGAATATTACACAAAAAACAAGTTTTCAATTTATTTTTTGATCAATGGTGCTAATCTTTAAGTTCGAACTCATATAGTAGTTCTCATGTAGTGAGTAAACTAGTTTATATGAATGTTTGATGTTTGCCATAGGATTCTTACCTCTTTCAAAACGTGTTCTGATGATGGGAACCTAGAAAATTCCCGAAATAGATCTATCAACACATTCCTGAAAGGGTTAAAAGAATAAATTTGAAAACAAAAACTCTCTAGATTAATTGTTAGGACAATATCCTAATAAAGAAATATAGAGTATGGCCTTGAACTTAAATAAATTTCATTGCACAATTAAAGGTCGAAAAAATAACATAATTTTTATTTTTAATAAAAATTATATCAAACTTGAAAAAAAAAAATAAATAAATAAAATTTATTGCAAATGTTAAATGTCACTACAATCAGTACACATTAAAAAAAAAAAAATTACATATCAGTACACGATTTCTTCATCAGTACACGTGACCAAAAATCACTACATGTGAGACATTCCATGTCAGACCGAACACCTTTTTTTACAAAACCTATTCCGATTGACTTTAAATTTTGCCAGACGTCTTAAACATTAAGAAATAATTTACCCGTGTTTCCAGAAAAAAAATTGAAAATTTTTTTTGAAAAGTTTATGGGCATTTGAAAATCGTCAAGATCGTAAAAAGTCCTCCGTCATGACATCTTTTAAACTGATGTTTTTCTAAAACTAGTGAATGGATTTTAAAGTTTAATACCTTATTTTAAAGGTATTTGAACCTTCTTTTTAAAAATATTTTTTTTTTTTTTTAATTTACAGGGAATATTTAGGTTATATTGAGCTTTAAGAAAATATTTTTTTCAGATTTTTCGACTTGTTCGAAAATGGTGAAAAACAGAAATTAAGTAAAAAAAACCAAATTTTAAAAATAAAAAAATTATAATAAAAAAAAAAAATAATTGAAGTGCTTATTGTAAAAACTTGATAAGCCACATTTTATTTTTACTTTGCTTTCGCTTTTTAAAGGTTGCAAAAATGCAAAAAATATTACTTTGCAGGGCGTTTATACGCTAGGTACTTGTAATAAATGTTTAATGAAGGCTTCTATCAAATATTAATCAATGGATGTCTAAAGAACATCAAAAATCCATAAAAAATAAAATGTGGCTTATCATGTTTTCACATTAAGCGCTTAAATTTTTAAAAAGAAAGTTCAAATACCTTTAAAATAAGGTATTAAACTTGAAAATCCATGCACTAGTTTTAGAAAAACATTAGTTTAAAAGTTGTCATGTCAGAAGATTTTTCACGATTTTGACGATTTTCAAATGCACATAACTTTTCGAAAAAAAATGTTTAATTTTTTTCTGGAAACACGTGTAAAATATTTCTTAATGAAGAATACTTACTAAAATTTTGAAAGATATCGGAGACATCAAAGTCAATTTTTAGCAAAAACCGTACGGTCTGACATGGAATGACTCATGTGCTGATCAAATCAGTACGAATGGGCAGCCTAAATATAATAGTACATTAAAATAGTTTTTAAACATATAAAAAAAACAAATAAAGCATTTAGCTAGAATGATCCAAACCTGCTTCTCATGTTTTTGGGCGGGAGTATTTAATAAATATTTTTGAAAACTTGTTAAAAACTTTACGTTTCCAAAAGGAATCATGCATAAATGGAATTTCCATGTACCTGAAAATATAAAATAAAAAAATATATTATAAAACATTTAATTAAAACATATAACATATATAAAATCACAAAAAAAAATGTTTAAAATTACACCAACTAGTTTTGTTATAATTATGTTTACAGTTTCAACACAACTCCATTAATCGTTTGTCTTGACCAAAAATTAAACTAAAATTTAGTTGGTCAGGAAAAAAGGATTTCCATAGAACTTTAAGCAACAAAAATTAACTTAAATTAAATATTAAAATTTAAACAAAATTTATTTGCACGTAAAATTTAATCATGTTGAACAAATTTATTTTATAACATTAACGAGAAAAGAAAAAACTGAATTTTTAAATTTCCTAGCACGTTTCTTTGTATAAAAAACACATTTTTTATTGGTTTTTGTGGCTGTGAGTGTTTTTTTTTTTCGGTGGTTTAAAAAAAAAAAAAGAAAAAAATGAGATTTCTTAACAATTGTGTAAACTTTAATTGACACTATTGTTCAAATACACTTCACTATTGCACTAAAGTTGGCAAAAAAAAAAACAGATGAATTGGGAGTAGATTTTTGTACCATCAAGTGTATACTCAATAAGGCAAAAAAAATATTATTTGATTTTCAAAAAACAAACAGCTGCTGTTGCTTCCTCCGTTCCAGCGATTGGTTTGTTTGATAGTATTCACTTATTGACTGTGATGCTGGTTGAAAATGAACGACAAGGATAATGACTGCTACCAGTTACTGCCACTTCACTATTTCGTCTCTAAAGTCATATAGTTACTAAATCACAAAGACATAGTGGAATTTAGAAAAAAATATATTTTTTTTTTTTTTTTGACCCATAATGATTTCGATTTATTACACTCTTACACTCGAAAAATTAAAATGGTAAATTAATTAAATAGTAACTCATTATGGATCAATTGCCTCGTTTTCAACCCCGTAGGTACGTTTTAATGGACATTTTTTTTGAGTGGATAAAGATTATGAAGTGGTTAAAAAACGCTTAAATAGTTCAACATCGTAACTACAATTGTAAATGAAAAATTTCGTAGAATATTATAACCAGAGTTGCCGTTCAGGATACACCATTGAAAATATATGTAGCTCTATAATTATTTCGCATACTGTATTAGTAAGAAAAGAAGAGCTAAAATAATTCTATTGAATCTAGATAGTTGAGTTAAATTTTAGTTAACTGAAATCAACAAATTAATCTGATAAAATCAGCAAAAAAAAATGTTGCTAAATGTTAGTAGACAAAAATATATCACAAAAAAATTAGTTGAGTTAAATTTTAGTTAATTGAAATCAACAAATTAATCTGATAAAATCAACAAAAAAAAATTCGCTAAATGTTAGAAAATACATCACAAAAAAATTAGAAATTTTCAAACTTTTTTATGCAATTAAAATATGAGCTTATAAAATCATCCGTCCAAAAATTTTTTTAGAATTTCCTTATAACGGGCTATTTATGGTCAGCTATTTTATATTTTGATGTAAATAAAAATAAAGTTATTTCATCGTTCCACTTGATATTTTGTTGGTTTTATTCGAACTTTTTCAGAAGTGTTGAATTTATTTCTTTCAGGTAACAAATTAAATTTTTTTTTTTGTTTTATATGAAAGTTAGTCAATACAGTTATATTAGTTTTTTGTTTTTATATACATCGAGATTATTTTTATGTTATTTTCAATTTATAACGAGCTTTCAACCTCCGTATATTTAGAAAAATAAAGCAAATCAAACATATTAGCTAGGTTGATACTAGTATTTCGATCTGGCTAAAGATCTCATCAGAACCCGAAGTTTTAGAAAATTTAGAACCTCCATAGTAGGCATAACTTTAACAAAAAACCTATTAATAATCAATTTTGCTCCATTCTTGACGTTACTAAGCTTTGAAGACCAAAAATGTCCTATTTATATAAAAAAATTTTAGTTTGTACTCTGGCTGAAGTAATATTTTTTACAGTTATATTAGTTTTTTGTTTTTATATATTTTTTTTAATTCAAGTTCGGGGCCAAACTCAATATTTTTTTATTACTTGACCACTTTCAGGAACTTGTTAGATCTATTTCGGTAATTTTTCACGTTCCCATCTTCAGTATACGTTTTGAAAAAAGTGACAATCCCATGCAAACATCAAACATTCATGAAGCTTATCTATGACAGTAGTGTATCCAACTCTATTGATACATTGGAGCATCTGCGAAATGTGGGTTGTGTGACACTTTTCTATCGATATTACCATGGGAGATGCTCATCTGAGATAAGTGAACTTATTCCACGAGCCCGAGTTTTTATTTGTAATACTCGCTTATAGTAGAGGACATCCGTTTGTAGTTGATTGTCCTGTATTTCGCACAACGCATTACAGAGAAAATTGGTTTTTTAGTCGAACGATTCGTATGTGGAACAAACTTCCCGCAAAAGTCTTCCATGTTACTTACAATTTAGAAAAATTTAAATCAAATATCCACAAACACTACTCCCTCTTTCCTCCTTCCCATACCCTATTTTCCTGATCAATACAATGCACTGCATGAAATGAGAACTAATAGATGAGCTTGAAGTTAAAGATTACTACCACTGATCACAAAATAAATTGAAATTTGTTCGTTTTGTGCAAGCTCTACCTTTGGTAGAGCTAAGACCATCGTACGCTGTCTCTTTTACATGTTTGATATAATTTTTATTAAAAATAAAATTATGCTTTTTCGACTTTTAATTTGTGCAATGAAAATGAAAAGTATTCAAGTTCAAGGATATACTCTATATTTCTTAATTAGGATATTGTCCTAACAAATAATCTATAGAGCTTTTTTAGCAAATATTTCTGCTGATTTGATCCAAATATACTGATTTAGCTAAATTTAAGGTACATATAGCAAACAGTTTGTTGATAATTCAGGTTTTGTTTGCGGTTTTTTGTCTACAAATATTTAGCACACTCAAAAAAAAAGTTGTTTCGGATTAAAGAAATTTTACTTAAATTGAGTAAAACATAGGAATGATTTAGCTCCAAAGCCAAATTTTCTTAAAAAATGTATACTTTTTTCCTTAAATTTAGGATATAAAATTTTATTTATTTTTACCAAAAATAAGTATAAATATATTTGGGCACAGTAAAGTTGTCAGTAAAACAGAATATATTTTTCTTTATTTTAAGTAAAATTGCCTTTAATATATTTAAAAATTTTGTATTTTTTGCAATAAAGTGTAAAATTTCTTCAAAGGAAGTACATTTTTTCTAAACAAAAGTAAAAATTTCTGCAAAATATGCAAATCTCTCTTCGTTTTAAGAAAGTTTCATACTTCAGTTGAGTATATTTTATCAAACAAGAGGAAAATACTTCCTATTAATATGCAAATGTTTCCAAGTTTTAAGGAAAAAATATACTCCAACTGAGTAAATTTTAAGTTATAAGAGTAAAAAACTTCCTAACAATAAGTAAACGTTTCCTAATTTTATGGAATTAACATACTCTAATTGAGTATATTTTGCTATATACAAGAAAAAGTTTTTCTATAAATATACAAAGGTTTCATTGGTTTAATGTAATAATATACTCCAATTGATGAAATTTTACTAAATATATACTAAAATTTAGTATGTGTTTACTATGTAATAGTAAACAATTTATTACGAGTTACGACATGTTTACTTAAATTCAGTATAAATTATAATAAGCTTTAAGATATTATCCTCAACTTTAATACATAGCTGTACTTAAGTTGAGCAAAACTAATGAAGAATTTGAATTAAATATACAAACTTTTTACAATTGCAAGTAAATGTTTTCACGGTTTAAGTAATTAAGTGATTTTAGCAAATTAAATTGCTATTATTAATTAACTGAAATTCAATTCGAATATAAAAATTTATTTGTAAATTTAACAGTTTTATTTTTGCTGTTTTATCGTATTAATATTAAGCAAAAAAAAAATCTGTTATTTTTATCTATTGATCTTAAAGAAAATGCTGTTAGTTAACCTATTTCTCAATAAGAGGCTATTTCTTTCTTTTGTAATATTTCTCTTCTAAATTAATTTGCTAAGTGAACTAACTTTTCCTATGAGTGTAATATTTGTTTGGTCAACATACTAGTCTCTATATTGATAACTACGATGATGAAAATAATGATTATGAAGATGATGATAATCGTGTAACTGAAAATGTTGACAGTTGCAACGAGATGGACGATAAGTATTAAATGCGTTATTATCTGTTTCGGCTTTTCTGTTTTTGTATAAAAAATTAAAAAAAAAAATAATCAATCACATCGTCCACATCATGTTCAATATTATCATAGAATCATCATCAGCCAGCCAAATATGCCAGTCAAGTAACCATCAATTCAGATCACGTCTACCAAATTATTATTATGCGAAAATCGCTTATATCGCTCCCTTTCGACAAGAACATACAAAATATGCAGCAATCTATATACAGTTGCGTGCAATAAAATAGCAGGGACAAATACATTTTTGAGCAACTACTACATTCTTTTAAATAAATTGAATAAAGTTCAATTTGTTAACTGACTTTTATAGTTTAAGGGTTTTAATTTACAAAATACTTGGATTTACCACTTTCCTCTAATAATCCGCAATCGGAACAAACATTAATTGCATTTTTGTTAATTAGTAAATGTGCTAAAATCCCAAAACTTATTTAAAAAATTGTGACGTTAAAAAAAGACGTTAAAATTCAAACTCAAACAAAAATCTAACTTTGCTCTCTGGCAATTCTTCCCTAACTACGTAAGCGCCATCTATCGAATATACAAAGAATATATCACAGATGTGGCATCACTTGCAACATATGGGAGAACAGTTAGAGTGAGGTAAGTTTCTAAAAATAGAACTGTTGTGTTGTTGGAGTTGTACTTCTGAGATTAGGTATGCAAGAACAAAAACACCGTGTATTGAATAAAACTAGTTTTAATCACAGCAAAACTCGACCTGACGATAGATCAGTGCGCTAAAGTGCTCTGACTAACGTTTAGTGCGAGTGCATGTGGCATTAGAAATCAGTTTATCTATACCACGGTCAGTGATTGCACAGAAAATTTTTCATATAGACGCAATCGAACAAATAAAAAACATAACAAATATTACATTATTCAAAAAAAAAAAAAAAAAAAAAAACAGGGTCACTGACGAAGGTTCAATACCAGGAACTGCGCTGAGGGCTGAAGGAGAGTGCTTGTGGAAATTTGACTTGCATTTTTCTACATTGTAAGGGCAGATCTCCGCAGGGAGACGATTCCACATACGACTGTTTTTCGACTTCAAATGCGTCGTGCAATTTGCTGGGCTCTGTAATGCGTTGTGCGATTTGCCGGGCTCCAGACAACAATCGAAGGAGATCTACTGCTATTATATTGCACGCATCTGTATAAGAAAAGAAGACATCATCAATATGTATTTAAACACCACTCGCCAAGGATCTATGGCTAGATTTTGTATTTTTTTTAAATCATTTTCAGATTGTTACAAATACTTGGTTAGGAACTTGTAGTAGCCAACAAAACCTTAGTCCATTTGCCAATATTTATTTCATTCTTTGTTTAGGTTTCTGTTTTTTTTTTTTTTTTTTGTTTTGCTTAATCTTTTGTTAAAGAATTCGTTTTAAAAATTTAAATTTAGTTACAATTTTTTTGTGTTAACATTTATTGTATCCCTCATTTTGCTTGTCCTGTTGCTACTGTACAGTGGAGACCAAGACAAATAAAAAATATGATAGAAGATATAACCCTCTACTTTAAAAGTTATTTAAAAATAAAAATTTAAATTCTGTTTTTTGGCAAATGACTTTATTATGTAATGTTTTTAGAAATCAAAAATTCCCGTATTGATAGTACGAGTACCTTAAGCAAAAGGGAATAGTAAACTCTTTTAAATCAGCTTCAATAGTTTAGTCGTGAAAAATACTTAAAAATCAAATTTTAAAAAAATGTTTGAAAAATTTTTATTCTCGGCCTAAAAATACACACAGAGAAATAAAGTGCCAACCGAATTGAAAAGTGTAGTTTAATGGTACCAACTTATAAATTCAGTTAGTGCAACGATATTTACATTGGATTTCTGAATATTTTGGGTATTGCAACTAAAATTTAGTTGAATTAACCGAGCTTTGTTGTGAAAACTAATGTTCAGTTGTACCAACAGAATAAAATTCGTAATAACCGAATTTGAGTCGTAGTAACCAAATTTCAGTTGGCAAATAGCTAAATTTGTCTGTGTGTGTATATTTCTTTCTTTACAATTTTCTTGGAACTTTGTTAAAAAATTAAAAAACAGGGCGTGCGCCCCGGTAGGCTAGTTGGTAGCGTGCTGGCTTATCAGTGCGGGGGTCGTGGGTTCGATTCCCACCAGAGTCACTGGTCTGTTTTCGCTACAACGCGCCGAAGGCCATAGTAGCTAGTGCTCGGTTAGGGTAATAGTATATAATTTGTAATTATATGATTATTAATTAATAAAATAAAAAAATACAAAATAAAAAACAGGGCTTTAAAAAAATTTTTTAAGTGTAATTTCACTAGTTCGTGGACACACAACATACCTCAGGCATTAATCGAAAATGACAAACTTTTGACAAAAAAAAAATGATTTTGAGATTGTGTTAAAAAAATTCATGCTAATTTCGAAACCGGTTTCATTTCGAATTATAAAACCAAGTGTTTTTAATATTTGGTATGAATATCTTGACATACGACTTATAATTAAAGTTAGGACAGAAGATTTTGTGAAAAATTGTAAATTTAGTAAAAAAAAATTTTTACAAAAATTGCACACCCCAAAAGACCTTTTATACACGTGGAAGTCAATTTTGTTAACCCTGTATTAAAACAGGTTAACCCAATCACAATATTTCAAAAGATTAACACTTCTTTTACAATTTCCTATTTTATGTATACCGATCGAATCTGTAGTTCCCACTGTGTTCTGCTTAATAAAAACGTTTAAAAATGTTCTTTACGCATATGATTAGTTTTCGATTCTTTTTTTTTCGTTTGGTTCTTTTGTATCCCACCAAAGTAACAAGTAAACAAGTGATTTTTTGTCGGTTTCAGTTTATTTCATGATTTTTCTTCTCTTTTTCTTTGTCTTGCTGAAATTAATAAAATAAATTGTTGTCCAACATTTTTTGTTACAAGTCTTAAGGAAACTTTGTTTTCTTGTTAATTTTATTTACTCGACAGCCGGATCTGTTAAACATATTTTATTTAAACCATTTTTTATCTTTATGGATACTGGCCTTTATGTGTGCAACTGTTGTATTGTGGTTACTTTGCCATCTGACATTTTTGACATTTACGCCGTTACTGTCAATAAATTTTGATAAAAATCATCTTATATATTGCCAAGTTTTTTCTTACAGTCTGAATGTGTTGCTTTCCTTAAGTATGTAATGTAATGGCCCGTTACTAATGTGATAAATGACATAAATGTATGAATATAAATCATTTGTTACAAAAAAAAAAAAAAAAAAAGTGTAATATTATATTATTGGTTTATTTTTGTTAAGGAGTCCGTTGAAAATTTGTAAAAAAAAAAAATAATAACAAAACAAAAGAATAAGATGGTTTAATTTTCGATTATAAACAATAACCCGGAAAGATTTCAATAATGATATTATATATTTCAGAGCAAAACAAAAACTACACTGCCAAAATTGTACCAATATTTTTGTTCGAGTATCTCTTATAATGGAAAAAATATCCTTTACTCCTATTTTAATATGCATTTTACAATAAACCACATCCCAAGAACTACTAACTGTTTATTTCTAAGTCCATGGTACATAAACATATATTTAAAAACAAAATTTTAAGGCAATGTAAGTTTATATATAATCACATATGAATTCATGTAATAAAGTTGTTATCATATATGAAACAATATTTAGCATATTTTTCAATACATGATATCATATCATATTAACATAAATGAACTATTTGTGTGTATGTATGAACCGATATATATGGCATACATATTCATACATGCTGATATATAAAACATTATATATCATACATGCTGATATATAAAACACAATGCATGTTTATATCCAGGGTAAAAAGTTCATACATATATGATCATATATATTTTTTATATGATCATATATGTTCATATTTTATTTTATATGGTCATGCATATACGTTCATACATTATATATTTATTGTAATTTTTTCTAAAAAATATAAACCTGTTTTAACAATATTACAATATTATTTAAAAATCTTAATTGCGATAAAAAAAGTTGATTCAAATGGCAAAACATGTATATTATGTAATTATATCAGCGCAAGCATTCAGTTTATTATTGCATCACAACGAAATATTTATATTAACAATACGACCACATTAAATTAAAACATTGTGAACATAACTAACATTATAATTTTAAACAAAAATACGAATTACTCAAAAACTATAATTTCTTTCCCTTACAATTAGAAAGCCTTAAATTTTCTATTTAATAGAGAGATTTAATTATGATTTTGTACACTGGAAATTTTAAATGAACATTTTTCCATATTTTTATGTGTGAGGTCCTGAACCATTCTGTGGAATACCTGCGGGGTATGTTAGGGAAAGGCTCAGGGCATGGAGAGAGTCTGAATTCTCTGGTTACTGGGAAAACTCTCCTGGCCAGCGCCAGTCTAAAATATTAATCTCTTTTTCCAGTAGGGGGTCGAGGCGACTCTTGTCGCTTGAAAGGAGGGATTTGAGGACCCTAGCGTCGTACTCAACTGGACACTGTAATCTCAGATACCATCTGCACAAGAAGGGTCAATCGGACACGGATATGTGTAGGTTTTGTGAGATGGTGTCTGAGACCTCGGAGCATGTTCTCTGAGAATGTCCCAGGCTTTGTGATAGGAGACTTAGGTTTCTAGGTGATCGCATCATTTCGCCTTCCGACATCGCGAACGTTTTGCCTAATAGGCAGCACAAAAGACCTACATTGGTCGCGGTACATAGTGCCTTCTGATCTAATCTAATCTATGTGTGAGGTCCTGTTTAAAATATCGTATAATCTAAAATTTTTTTCTAACAATTTTTTAAAATTTGTTATTTTTGACATATGTGACTCCATATACCCAAAGAAAGATTTTGAAACATATAAAAATGGTGCATCTAATCAGTTTTATAAACTCATTTTAAACACCGATTGTAAACAATTTCAATTCTTAGCCCTCAAACTGACAAACGATGTTTTGCAACGAAATTCATACCATGTGCTCCATTTGAAAAACAAATAATAAGTTCTTCAAGAAAATTGTTTATCGTTGCCTAATTTAGGCGATATGAGCCAAAATATTTTGGGGCGCATTTTGAAACTAAAGCATATAAAAGAGAAGTTTTGCACAAAAATTATTTATCTTACCAAGATATAACATCACTCGAAAAACTGTTTTTTTTCTGCTTCTATTTAGGAAGATATCGCGATTTTCGCTTTTTGGAAAAAAGCGAAATTAGGCGAAAAAGTATCAACACTTCAATTTATATTGTTCAAACTTCAACGCTTTGCTATTAATACATAATGTCTTCTTTCTGCAAAATTTCTTAAAAATACGCCTTTTAGTTTATAAGTTAAGACGATATCCTTTAGAGGAATCCTGATAAAATCATGTGAGTCCTTGGACTAAATTATTATTAAAGATAAAGCTTCAATATTACGTATATTTTATTATAAAGATTTTTTTGTCAACTTAAATTGGCTTTTCAGATTTTTGAAAACTATTTTTTTATATTTAACGAAATTTTAATTTTGAAGCTTCCTCGGCACACGAAAAATTTCTTCGCAAAATATTTAGCAAATTTAGTTTTCTATCGGAGAATATTAATTTATAGGTATAAAACGCTAATTTGACGCATTTGTGGTAAATTTTATGAAGACTGCCCTGAGGCGGCCTTACCCGTTAGAGGGTTAATCTAATTCATAAAGATTAATTTAAAAATTTTATTTAATTCAAAATTTCTATGTTTGACAAATAAATTCATACAAAAGAAAAAATTATTTTCAGTAATTAATATTCAATTAAAAGCTTAATTCTAACTTCACTCACAGAAATTAACCTGTAAAAAAATCAGAAAAATTTGCTAAAAATTAGTTAAAAACATGAACGATAACCGATTCGATGCGGGTGTCAGTTAGGCTAACGCTAAGTCCTTTTATTTCGGTAACTGTATTTTAGGGGCAACGATATTTTAGATATTTCGGTAACGGCTTTTTAGGACTAATTTTCGGTAACGGTTTTTTTTAACGATATTTTAAGGATAGCGGGTTTTCAGTTATTTCGGAAACGGTATTTTGAGGCTAACGTTATTTTACATACAAACAATTTTTTTACTTATTTACCATGTAACGTTATAAAATGGGTAGGTAAGTTAACAATACGACTTAGGCCCGGTTACTGAATGTCCCATTAGCTACTAACTCGGACTTTAACTGACACATTTGTTGTTGTTCCCCATATCAGTTTTCAATTTAATAATCCTTAAATTAATAAAAAAACTAAAAGTATTGCTGTTTTAAACAAACCGCTTTTTTAGATTATTTCGGTATCGGTATTTTAAGGGTAACACCATTTCATTTATTTCGGTAATGGTATTTTTGTGATAACGGGTTTTTTAGTTATTTCAGTAATGATATTTTAATGATCTCGATATTTAAGATATATCGGTAACGGTATTTTACCGATAACGGTTTTTCAATTATTTCGGTAAAGGTATTCTAGGGATAAGGGGTTTTAAATCGATACTGGTATTTAAGCGGTAGTGCCTGCCAACAACGGTTAAAAGTGACGGAAGAAAAACTTTTTTTATTTTTTTTGCTAAATATTAAAAGCAGACAAAATTCTCGTAAATGTAATTTCGTCGGTTCACAGTAAAAAATAACCTGAATTTGGTAAGCAGTAACTACATTTGCATGCTTCCAAAATTGCATACAATAAAGCAATTAGGGAAGGCCTTCTGTTGTGCTTCCCAAAATGCCTTCGTTGAAGCTAGTGAATAATGCATACAATAAAGCAATAAAGAATGCATACTACTGAGCATTAATGTTGTCAACATACAAAAAAAGCGCTCCTTATTGCCTAAGAAAACATGAATTTATTGCTTCTAAGAGCACATGAAAGAAGCGCTTTTCCCCTGCTTCAAAAAGACATACCAAGTGTGACATCGCGAACAAAAATCATGCCTTCTGGATTTGCTTTAGAAGCGCTTCGTAATTTATTCATGCCTTCCGGAAGCGCTTCTGGGTAAGCACTTTTTTTTTGCTGGGTTGAAGGTAATGTATCGGTTTCAGTTAAGGTAATCATCGTTTTCTTATTGCGGACAACTGATGATTAGGGTGATGCCTATGAAACAATTGTATTGTCTACCATGAAAATTATCACACTTTTAAAAGGCAACAAATGGAATCTGATATGATAATATCAGATCAGACTTTGGACTTGAGGTAGAACCACTTTCTAATGAAATGCATGTTTAATTTCATTTCTAACAGCTATCATTAAAAATGTTGTTGGTTCTAATTCAATTGAATTTTTATTTGTATTAACAAATATCAAGAATTAACCTATTTAAATAAAGAATGATTTAAGAATTATGTTTATTTGATTAAAATTCGACGCTTTCTAAAACTATTGAAAACGAAATATAGTGTATTATATGGATATTAACATTAATGTTGTAGGCCGTGTGTTTTTTTCCATTGATCACACTCCATAACTTAGTTCTTGAAACCAATATTAAGATTCAGAAAACTAGTTTTTTTAACTTAATTGCTGTTGCTAAACAAATTTATTCTTAACTTTCTTTTAGTTTTTTGCATATCAAGTTTATTATACTCCCACAGTATTCAAAAAATTCAAAAAAAAAATTCTAAAACAATTTAAATAAAAACAAAATAACCATAAACAACGGATAAATATCACACTGACCTAAAAATAAAAAATAAAGTTATTAATATACAAAAAAAAAAAAAAAATATACCCATAACAACCACAAAATAGGTTAAAAATATTTTTAAAAACAAACAAATTTTTTCCAAAAAAATTCCATATCACATATTCACTTTACTTACAAGGAAAGTATTGTTGAGTGGTTTCTTCAGATTTCGAGGAAATTCGGATATTAGATAGACTTGACGAAAGAAATAAAATATTGGGAAGAAACTTACCTGCACTGATAGAATTTTCCTTCATAGTATTAATGAAACAATTTCATTAAAATCGATTCATTGGTTTAATGAAAAATTTCATTAACTGAATGAAAATTCATTAATATTGGTATTTTTTCATTAAAATTTTTTATGATTGTTTCATAATTTCATAAAAAAAAATCATTAAGTCACTGGAAAATTTTCAAATTTTTTTCAATAAAATTATTGACATGTAATAAGAAAAAAAAATTTTTTTTGTACTATCATCAGAAATAATAAAAATATTAAAAAATTTCTTTTAAACAGAATTAACCAAAACTTTGATATAAATATTTTTTTTTATTAAATTAGCTTAGAGCTAACTGTTTTTGACGAATTTGAATTCCAGGGAACAGATTCTCTAAGAAAGGCTTAACAACTTTTTATTGTCGTCTCAATGAATGTTTTTCGGCTTCCATACCAATGAAGGTTCCAAATGCTGTAATTGGTCCTCCTTGGAACTCTAAGTATCTTTCGCGCTTGAAAAATAAAAAAAATAATTTGTATAAAAAATATAAACAATCCAATTCATCTTTATACTATATGAAATACTCAATTGCTAGATCAGCATATACTATTGCGAACCAAACAGCCTATAAAAATTATTTAATACGAGTTAAGGATAGTTTGAAACACGACCCTAAATCATTTTATAAATTTGTTAACTCTAAAAGGTGTGCCGCTGATTATCCATCAATAATGAGGAATGGGGATTGCGAGTCATCAGATGACTTAAATATCAGTAATATGTTTGGTGATTTTTTTTCATCTACTTACTCATCATCGATATACAAATCTCATCAGTATCCTTATACAATTTATGAATCAACGCGAATTAATATGCCTCCTATTAATGAACAAGCTGTGCTAAGTTATTTAAATAAGTTAAAATGGTCCTATGCTGCGGGTCCGGATGGTATTCCTAGTTGCATCTTAAAGCAGTGTTCTCATATACTATATATTCCGCTGACATTTATATTCAATAAATCGATTCAATTGGGTTATTTTCCATCTATTTGGAAGGAATCATTTATTATCCCGCTGTTCAAGTCTGGATCTAAAGCGGTTGTTTCTAATTATAGAGGAATAGCAAAACTAAGTACTTTACCAAAATTATTTGAAAAAATCGTTTATGATTCTATGGCACATCAAACTTCATCTATTTTATCTCCAAGTCAACATGGTTTCCGCAATTCTTGTTCTACAGTCACAAATTTGCTGGAACTTACTACTTATGTGAATGAAGGCTTTATCAATAAAAAACAAACTGATGTAATTTATACTGATTTCAGTAAAGCGTTCGACCAAGTTAATCACAAACTCTTGTTGTACAAACTCGATAAGATTGGCTTTAGTATATTATTTCTTAAATGGATTGGTTCATATTTATACAACAGAAAGCAGCGTGTTAAATTTCGAAATTCGTTTTCCAAATATATTGATGTTTTATCTGGTGTCCCACAAGGTAGAAATCTTGGACCTCTATTATTCACATTATTTATAAATGATCTTCCTTCAGTTATTACGCATTCTAATACTTTAATGTATGCAGATGATGTAAAAATTTATCTTTCATTCAACAATTGCAACGATCAAATGCTACTACAGAATGATATAATTCGTTTTATTACTTGGTGCAAAATAAACTTAATGAGCCTTAATGTTAAAAAATGCAAGTACATGATATTTTCTAGATCCTCTCCTATTAATGGTCGCTACGTGATGAATGATGCTACTATTGCGGTAGTGGAATCATTTAACGATCTTGGCATTCATTTAGATAGAAAGTTAGACTTTAGATCTCACATATCTTTAACAATAAATAAATCTACTGGAGTACTTGGATTCATCAAACGCTAGAGCAAAGAATTTCGTGATCCATATACTACAAAACAATTATTTACAACGCTTGTCAGACCGATTCTAGAATATGGTTCTGTCGTGTGGGACCCTCAGTACATTATCCATTCAAATTCTATTGAATCCGTTCAAAAACAATTTTTATTATTCTGCCTTCGCGGCTTGCATTGGAATCCAAATATTAATCTGCCCTCATATCAACAACGCCTAGCACTTATTAAATTACCTACGCTGAAAAGCCGTAGACAAATGCTGAATGTGTCCTTCTTGCTTAAGTTGATGAATGGAAGTCTTTATTCACCATCTCTGCTAAGTAAAGTAAATATGAATATTCCTTTTCGTTGTTCAAGAAATTATGAATTTTTAAATATTAAATATCATAAATCTAATTTTGCAAACTTTGATCCATTTCGTAGAACTTGCGATGAGTTTAATATGTTGTTTCAGTTAATTGATTTTAATAAAAGTTTAGATATTGTAAAGAGAGATATTATCTTATATTTAAATTCCTTAAATTAAATAAGTAATTCTAGTATTTCTATTGTAAAATATTTTAATTTTATAGTCTGCACGGATTATCTCCATAGACTTAAATAAATAAAACAAAAAAAAAAAAAAAAAAAAAAAAAAAAACGATATAGTTTTGTTCAAAACGTGACCTAAATTGTTATCGTTTTGACGATGTTACACAAAAACGTTATGCTAAACGATAATAAATTTTTGTTTTTAACAGAATTGTTAACAATATCTAACATTTTTATCTAATATGGTCGTAATTTAACTACAAAAAGTGGACTATAATCGTGGATCGTTCTACAGAACTCCAAACCAGATCGATAAAAAATTACATATTTTGTACCGACATATAAGAAAATATGTCATCTTTTAACACAAATTATAAAAAATGTAAAGAAAGATTGAACAATTTTGTAAAAATAAAACAATAAAAACAAATATAAATTAAAATTGTTTTTTTTAGTTCAGCTTTTAATATTTTAACGAATCTTAATTATATTTAAACGATTTTTTCAAACATTAAAGTTCTTAATATACGTAATTTAAAAATGTACAATAATTAAAATATTTCTTCTTTATGGATAAAAACATTTTATTTTCAAAATTTGTAATTTGTATGCTAAAATATTCATAAAAAGTGCAAATTATTAAATATCAACGAAAATATTTCATACAAACTATGAATTTTATTCATTAAACACATGAAACTTTCATAACGATTAGGCCAGGATTAATGAAAAAAATTTCATATACTTTTTTCATTGGGACAATGAAATCATTCATTAAAATTGATTTAATGAAACACCTTTCATTGACTCAATGAAACGTTTCTTTAAGGTCTTTTTTATGAAAAAATTCATTGGATTAATGAAGGAATTCATTAAGCCAATTACGCACAAATTTCTATCAGTGTGCCTAGTTGCATATTTAGGGGGTGAAAATGGGAAATTATGTTGAGTGGTTCCGTCAGATTTCGATGAAATTCGGATATAAGACAGACTATTTAGACGAAAGAAATAAAACATTAGGAAGAATCCTACCAGCCCAAATGCATATTTAAGGGGGGAAAAATGGGTTTCAAAGTTGTTCGAAACTTTTTACTATTTTTTGTATGCCAATTCAAATGTCATCCAAATACCTTTTTAGTATTATTTTAACAAAACGAATTAAAATCTTTGAAGTGGCCAAGTTATGAATAAAAAATCAAGTAAACTGAATTTAAAAATATACGATATTTCCTTAATGAATAAAAGAATGGTTGACATAATTTTGATTTTGTTCTTTTTTTTTTGAGAATTGTTGAATGAAATCAGTACAAACCATTTTATATTCTTACTTGTTCAAGAGCTATTTAAAGATTCTAAAAACGCACCAAAATTTAACCAAATATACACACACACACACACACATACAGTTATTTTAACATTGAAACACACCCAAAAAAATTATTGTCAAATTCTGGTTGACAATCACAAGAAGAAAAAAACAATTTTGTTAAGACTGTTTTTAAGGTTATGAGGTTTCTTTAAGAATTTTTATAGTATTAGTGTATAGAATCCCCACTTAACCTTTATTTTCATTCAAATTTGTTTAGGGAAGTATAGCCAAAGTCAAGTGATGAATAGTGAGAAAGTACTAAAGTACACTGAGAGTATTATATTCACTTCAGTAATGAATTTCTTCACAGCTTTAATGAAAATTCTCACTGGAACTCGTCCATTGAAACTTTTCAAATAATTTATGAAACAGGTTTCATGAAATGTTTGTAGCATTAATGAAAATCTTAATTAAAATAATGCATTATTCCGACACTGAAGCGTTTATAGAAATTATGAAACAGTTTGATAAAATTTTCTATTGTTAAGAAGTTTTTTATAATTAATTAAACTTTTCATTAATGTCTTAATAATGCATTGGAAATAAGCCAATGAACAGCAAAATTAATAAAAGTTTACAGTTTATAAAATATATTGGAACACTTGAGAATGTAATGTTAAAACTAAAATTTGAAATGTATGAAAATTATTGAAATTATGAAATTTTATGAAAAAGAAAAATTCAGTCTTTGAAATAGTTGCATAGCTCTAGAGAAAATTTGTATTTTATTTATGAAGAGATAATTTATGAATGAATGAAATTATGTTTTATGAAAATAAAATTATGAAAAATTTTTTAATATTCATAAAATTGCTTGGATACAATGAAATTCTTCATTGAAACTACGAAGAATCTATGAAATTGTTTCATTAATATTATGAAGGGTAATTCTCTCAGTATATGATAAGTCCCTAAAAGAGCCTACCCCGTGACTGGCTTAAGAAGGACTTATAGCAGAACTAGAATATTTTTTATTTTTTTATTTTTTTTTATTAATTAATAATCATATAATTACAAATTATATACTATTACCCTAACCGAGCACTAGCTACTATGGCCTTCGGCGCGTTGTAGCGAAAACAGACCAGTGCCTCTGGTGGGAATCGAACCCACGACCCCCGCACTGATAAGCCAGCACGCTACCAACTAGCCTACCGGGGCGCACAGAACTAGAATAATTTATTAAAACATTTAAGTTTAACTTCAAGTATCAGTTTGTCATTCCATTTTTAATTCATCGAAAAAAAAAATCTAGAACACCATAAACTGAATATAATCATGATCAGCATGAATAGTAAAAACGATTAAATGCAAAATACTCCGAAAATAAAGAATCTGGATCGCCAGTATTTTGTCGAACTGCTTGTTGTTATTATAAACAAATTGGTATTGAAAAATAAGTAAAGTTATAAGTGAAAATATAAAGTTATAAGTGAAAATATAAAGCCAAATCGAAATTGTTCATAGTAATTGGTATTAAATGCTAGATTTTAATTTTTCGCGGTTTTCAAAACAGTTCCTACATAAATCATTTTTAAGTTCGACACGATTTTGTGTATTTCGCTAACATTTTTAAATAATTAGACTATAAGGATGACTATCGATCTTAAAGTAAACAAACGTTTTAAAATTTGAAAAAGATTCAAGCGTTTTTTCGCGATGTGGGCAGCAAAATTGGCAAGAGCACAATAAGTAAAAAAGGCCATTTTGAATATTAAAACAGTATTGGTCATAACTTGGTAATACTTAAAAAAAAAAAAATAAGTAAAATATACTCTTATTTCCCTCACTAAAACCCTTTTTTAAATAATTCTCTTTTCTTTTGTCGCGTAAGGCGTCAAAAGCTAAATTTTATAGAGCATATTATGGGGAAAACTATTTATAACTTTTTTCTAGAATAGTTTTGGTCCACGTCAGCTTTCTTAGGTTTTTTTTTTTAATATTCATAAAAGTGCTCAAATGACCCTTAAAACTGTCAATATTTTAATATAATTAGTTAAAAATATTTTTAATAGATTTTTGTAATCTGATGGATTACAAAGTTATACAATTCGAAGTTAATCGTGAAAAAAATATTTTAAAAAGCTTTTGGAAATATTTTATATATTATACTCATAGACATAATATCGTAAAAATTGCAAAAAAATTGGGTTGCTGAATTTAGCAGATTAATAACCCTATGGGGAATGAGGAGTCAATTGACCTAAAAGTGACTGGTTAAAGAAGGACTTATAATTTAATACTGAAGTTAAGCAGTGTCAATTGGTTAAGCAGTGTCAATTGTCCTAAAATTACCAATCCTGTGACTGGTAAAGGGAGGACATACCACTTAACCAGAATGCTTATGAACAAGAAAAAGCCAGTTGGCCAGAATTTTACCCATTGGAAGCTGTTTAGTTTTCGTTTATTTTATACGACATGGCCCTTTTGCGACAGTCTTGTGGTATGCCCATCTTTGGTTAGTCCTGTGGCATGCCACTATGTGGTTTACTGCAGGACAAATGACACCCTCCTATGACAAGCCAATGTTAAAGTTGCCAGTTGTTTACATAGGGTAGGGTTTAGCAGAGGACCGGTCTCTGGCACGAAGGGACCGATCCTGTTGCACACGCAGAACCGGTCCCATTCCCCATAGGGAAGTTACTTTCAATTAACTAAAATTCAGCTCAAATATAACTACATATTTGTAGATATTGCAGATTTATTTTTGCTATTTTTATCTTACTAGTATTTAGCAAAAAAAAAATGCTGCTAATTTCAGCATTTTTTCCTGCAACGTAATTTTTAACTAATTTTTAGTAGTTTTAGCAAAAACATTTACTAATTTTTGTATATTAGTGTAGATTAATATTAAAGTGAGCTACGCATTGTAAAACTTTTAAGTAAAATTTAGTTAAAACCATATGAATCTCGCTTCTAGACGAGGACAAGAAATTCTCATTGAGTTTGTGATTTAACATAACAAATATCTCTAGAAATTCTAATAACAAAGTCCCCTGAAGATTTCCTTAGGCAGGAATGAAATCCGGATAGGGACACGCCTACATCAGATTGATTCACAATTTGTTAAATAAGTTTTGGGACTTTAGCACATTTAATTACTATAAAAGGGACATAAATAATAAATTTATTAAATTCACGATGGCAGATTCCAAAATTATTTTAAAATGTTTAAATTATTTTTTTTTTTTTTCAATTTTATTAATAGTTAAATGATATTTAAGTGCTTTTATAAAAAATTTAAAAAAAAAATATTTTTACTTTAAAGAAAACTTAAAAATGCTGATCAAACCCAACTCTAAAATGCTTTATATATTTTTACAACATAACAAAACTTTTTACCTTTATTCCGACAAAAAGTAAAGCAACGTTTTTTAGGGCAAATCGTACCATTTCTTGCATCTAGCGTTGGAAAGTACGCATCGTTTAAGTGCCATTACTTAAATACATTTTTAGCGGGCACCTTAACTCACAGCTTCTGAAATTATGACGTCATTGGCAATTTGCTTTTTAAAAAAGTGCTAAAAATATGTCGATTGAAAAAAACGTCAAATATTTTCACCGTGAATTTTTTTTAAAATTTTTTTTTTCGCGATATTGCTTCTTTCAAAATTTGTTTCCTTTAAATTTTATTCTGCGAAATTTCTTGTCCTTGAATGTATTAAAAAAAAAAATATTTTTACATCTTAATGTATGGAGGATTAACAAAATTAGCTACGGCCGAACTTAAGGTTAGCTTCGGTTTTTTTTAGTTTTAATATTTTGAAACTCTTTCAGTTATTATATCATATTTGCATTAAGATCTTCATTTTTGCAAACATTTTTTAAATCTCATAAATTTAAATACTTATAAATTTAATTATATTTTTAAATATACATAGTTACAAAAAAAAGCTTCTTCGTACTTAAATTAGTGTACGAACATTTTTGATTTTGTTCCCGAATTTTAACAATAAGAAGAATTTTTCACAGTTATATCAGTTTTTTGTTTTTATATACATCGAGATTATTTTTATGTTATTTTCAATTTATAACGAGCTTTCAACCTCCGTATATTTACAAAAATAAAGCAAATCAAACATATTAGCTAGGTTGATACTAGTATTTCGATCTGGCTAAAGATCTCATCAGAACCCGAAGTTTTAGAAAAGCTAGAGCCTCCATAATAGGCAGAACTTTAACAAAAAACCTATTTATCATCAATTTTGCTCCATTATTGTCTTCTTAGTAATCAAGCACGTGGTTAGGTCTTTTCCTAACAAGCATCATGACGTTACTAAACTTTGAAGACCAAAAATGTTCTATTTATTTAAAAAAAAATTTTCTTTTCTAATTTGGCATTTTCATTCATGAATTTAAATATTCTTGTCAAAGTAGGGAATCATTCCAAATATGATTCTATAGAAGTTGTTGTATAAAATATTCCTAGGAAATTATATTGCTGATTCCTTCCTATGACAAGCTAATATTAAATTCGATTAGAATCATTTGGCAGAACAGTTTTTGCTGGGTACTTAAATTAAATCAAAAAAAATGTCATCTGCCAAAAATCAGTTCATCGATTAAATATAATTTATGAAAATCTGACCGATCCGTAAAATCTTCAAATGCACGAAGTCGAAAATATGCCAAACTTTATTCCGCTTTCACTAAATACGCAACAGTTTTGAAAATTATATTGAGATGGTTGTCATATGACAATATTCAACAATGGTCAAAAACCACCATGTTTTTATGAAATAGTTGCATAATTGTGAAACTTATCACTAGAGGGTTTAGGTAAAAATAATTAAAAAATTTCTTTATGTAGCAATATTCAATATAGCTGCCGATATTGGCCGAAAAATGTCCAGCGGATATAATGAGTTAAACATACACACGTAACAATTATAAATTTGCTGCTCACTAGCCAATATTCACAAACAACATTAGCTCAGGCTGTAAAGCGTTTGTCTTGTAAGCAGAACGTTCTTTGGTTGTGCCCTACTGAGGACTAGTAGATTTCTTTTAATTCTTACAAGTAAGAATCGCTGATGGGTTCCCTACGATAGTCATAAAATTCAGATATGTGATAAAGGGGACAAAATAAATAAGAATGATTAACTTTTTAACTGTCAAGTTTCACTTTTAAGGGTTAGAATTTCAAATATATCACAATTTTGCTTTATTTGAGTTTTTTCACGCTTCTTCTGAGAAACAATATAAAAATTTGTTATTAAATGAAAGGTATTTGGATGACCTTCCCATAGGTATATAAAAAATAGTAAAAAATTTTAAAACATAAGAGTTTCGAAAAACTTTCGAACCCAATTTAATCCCTTAATATACAGCGATGTTGCTTACGATTTTTTTTAAATTTCGTCTACTCTATCTTATATCCGAATTTCGTCGAAATCTGAAGGAATCACCCCACAAACTTTTTTTGTTAGTATTTTTTTTTTTTTTGCCTTAAAAATCTGTTATTAGACACACCACCTAACAAGTCTTATAAAAAGTCCGGTCCCTGTCACCTTATGACATGTCCTGCCTGTCACCTGAGACCGATCATTTTGCCTTATTGTATCTTTGTAAAGAAGCTCCTTTTCTTTTCACCTACAAAGAAGTACAAAATCTTAAGGAACTTCTATTTAATACACTTCATTCAATCGTTGAATTTTATAGATTTTTAACGATGTTCAAATTATATAAAAATTGTTTTTCTTTTGTAAGTCAGGGCGTATGATTAATGTACAATTACTTAATATAATGAAATCTACTCATACGGTGCGATCAGTTTTATATAAATAATTTTTGTGATTTAAAACAGATCGACAACTAAATTTAAAATTATTAATTTAAAAATCACATTTTTCATCTATTCCCCTTTGGCATACTATCCCCATTAAGAAAAAGGGAAATTATTCCAAACACATATTTATAGCACAATTTTTACCGGATTCTTTTCACTTATCATACCCTTACAGAAAAGTGAAGATACACATATTTACACACAAAGACGAGACAAAAAAAAAATTAAAATAAAAACCTCAATCTAGAAAAGTGACTAACAAAATTATGCTAATTTTATGTGTCAATTATGTGCCAATAAGCATAGCATTTGTTCTTAACATACCACAAAATATACTCAACAAACATCTTTTTGATATTTTTTGTTATACAACCCACATATGAGGAGTTTGTTGTATTTGGTGTTCGTTGGATGATTTCGCCCCACTTGCTCCCCCCCCCCCCTCCCCACCACACAACTACCACACAAAAAAGGACTTTAATTATAGAGGTTGTTTTATATCCATATTTTTACATTTCATGTTTTACCAACAACTGGTCAGACTAAGAATAAATTTGTTAACCAAATTGTCATGCCTGTTAATGATGCCATTTTATTCGGGTATTTATGTTAAATATTATTTAAAAAAAAAGAGATGAGAGTGAATAAAGGATGTTGAATAGATAAAAATATTTTAGAACACGAGTATATAATAGTTTTTCTGATTTGATTATTTCTAAAAAAAAATATGGAAACATTTTGATTCCTTTTCTTTCTTTTAATTCTATAGTAATTTGTATGCTTAAGGTATGTTAAGGGTATTTTTTTTTTCACAAAGCCATTAAATTTAATTGAAATTTTTATTTAAACACCTGATAACTAAAGCTATTATTTTTTACTATATATGAGAAAATTAAATGAAAAGAAAATTTCATACTTAATTTACAGTAATGTTATAAAATTTTATTGAATTACCTTAAAGGTTTTAAAAAAGAAAAATTGTTTAAAGAATCAATTTCAATAAAATGGTGTTTTTGTATTTGCCACTGCTAGTAAAAAAAATCTCGCTGTGTGGTTAAGAATTTGTGAAAGTTTGAAGCCAAAATTTTAGAAATTTTTCTACCCACTATACAGTAGAAAGAATACTCAAAATTATACCTCGAAGGATTTTTAATTTCGTTACTAACGTTTACATTGGTCCCAGAATGAAACCTATTGAGAATTATTGAAATCAGTCCGTGTTTTAAACTGGCAGCCCCCCCCCCCCACATTTTGAAAACCAAATAAAAAAACTAAAATTCAAGCTCGCTCTATTTCACTTTGTTTCCGGTGCTTAGTGTTACAATACCGCTCGTTTCTCAATTTCAATTTCAATTTATTTATTGATCACAACCCAATACAAAGATTAAATCTTATATTAAAGTACTGGATTATAAGAGTTGGTATTCAAATCTTATTAAGAATAATTACATTAATAATAACTTAATTATAACAAGTATACATTATCGATAAAAAATAAAACATTAAAAAAAATAAAGAAAAATAAAAAATAATTTGTATTATAATGTGAAAAATTGTTTGTTTAAATTAAAATATTCAAAGATTAAACTTTTGAATTGCGTTGCATTGCTGATTCTTTGCAAATGCAAGGGTAGTTGATTCCAAATGCGAATGGTATTGATATAAAAATGTTGCTCTGGTATCTGAGTCTTATAGATTCCATTACCCCGGTTCGATCTGAGGAAAAGTATTCTGTCATACAGATATTTTGGTTGGCAGGTGTATCACGGGTGCTCTAGAATTGGGTTTTGACAAAAAAAAATTCCCACAAAAAGTGAGTATGGGGTTTGATTAAAAAAAACGCATTTAAAAAAAAAAAATCCTAGGACGAATTTAAAAGTTATGACCATTTAAAGTTTTTGGTTTCACAAAATTTGGCGCCTTTGGCAAACTCTTGGAAAACAACTGCTCAAAATAAATATTTTTTAAAAAGAACATAGTAGGTTTTATAGTACGTTAAATTTCCTTCCAAAAAAATGTTTCCTTAAAAAAATCGCACAACGAAATCAAAAGTTATGGTGTTTTAAAGTTTGATGATCACACATGACTATTAAAGTACACAAAAAATTAGTAAATACGAAAAAAGAATTATTGAGTTTAATTTAGTTTACATTTTAACCAATTACGTCTTCTTAAACCAGTTTTCGGGTACGGCTAATTTTTTTTTATTTTGGATCAAAAGATTCAAATCCATAATTTTTTTACTACAATATAATCTGAATTCAACTTGATCTGGTAGTTTACTGTTTCCTTTTTTACTGTTGCTCCCGATGTTAAAGAAAATTATGAAAATATGGCAATTCTATAATAGTATTTGCATATAGTATTTGCAAACGATTTAAAATTGGGTAATACAGTTTGGGTTCATTTTCATTAAAATAAAGTAAAAAATAAATAAAAAAATTTAAAAATGTGTGTATTAATTTAATAAGTTTAAATGGGGGGTTTAGTAGTTGGTTTAATTTGAGATGTGGACGACACTTTCATGCAGATTTCATCTCCGAAGAATATTTTCTACCTAACAAAATTTTTTTTAATTGTGTTCATTTAATTAAAAATTGCTTGCTTTTACTACAGTATTATTTTTAATTTTCATTTTTTGAAAAATATTTCTTTTAGTAGTTGTTTTTATAAAAGATTTCAAATGACCCCCCCCCCCCCCTCCCCCCCAATTTTTATCAACCAAAAACTTTAAATGGTCATAACTTTTAAATTCGTCCTAGGATTTTTTAAAAATGCGTTTATTTTTAATCATAAATATAGAGTTTTCAAACCCCATACTCACATTTTGTGGAACATTTTTTTTGTCAAAACCCAATTCTAGAGCACCCGTGGTATATAATTTTATGTAGGTATGTTCATCGTTCCATACCATTTCATACCCCTTGTCTAGTGGTTCAATTCCACTCTTTCCATCGTTGTTAAAAAAAAGTTCAGAAGTGGATACAAAATTCACATTTTTTTGCATATTTTGGAAAATATATTAAGTTCCAAACTTTTTGTAAATACCTGACTAAGGACATACACAAAAGGAAATTTTAACCAAAGATTTTCAATTTATAAATTGACACAAAAAACATTTAAACAAGCCCGAGTAAATAAAATAATATGATTTCATATATAATAATATCTCATTTCATATAACGGGAGATATATTATGATCCGAAAAATGAAGAATCAAATTATATCGGATTTGATTCTTCAATTCCACGTTTTCATGTCCATGTCCATGTTTGATATGTGAATGCATAAATATACAAAAAAAAATTCAAAATAATTAGGGAAAAAGTTTGCGCTACCAGTGGATAAACACAATTTTTCGGCATTACATGCTATCGCAGATATCGAACAATGCATTCAAGATATAGAGGACAATGGGGAAAAAGAAAAGGAAGTTGTTAGGACGAAACTAGCCAATAATGTAACAAGATTCAAAAGGAATATAAAAAACACGCCAAAGGAAAAACTAATACTCACAATTTTTGAACAAACAAGAAAATTTATAAAAAAACATGATGATATTATTATCATACAGGCAGACAAAGGAAATAAAACGGTTGCTATGTACAAAGAGGAATACATGAAGAAAATGGGAGAACTACTACAAGATAAAAACACATACAAAACAACAAGAACTGATCCCACAATAAAACTACAAAAAGAAAACAACAACATCGTGACGGAACTCCATAAAAATGAATATATTGACTCGTGGCAGAAAAAACAGTTAATTTGCTCTGCAGCCACAGCACCAAGGATATACGGGTTACCAAAAATCCATAAAACTTTAGTTCCTCTAAGACCAATAGTGTCTTCTTTGCAAGTACCATGCTACAAACTTGCAAAACACATAGGTCAAATTTTAAAAAGCACAATTTCAGAGGAGTACAATGTAAAAAACTCAGTGCAACTTAAGGAGCAGTTAAGCAACATAAAATTAAAAGAAAATGAAGTATTAGTCTCTTTTGATGTAATATCTTTGTTTACAAATATCCCTGTTCAAAGTGCGATAAAAATTATAATGGGCAAATGGAACACAGTTAAAGAACACACGAAGATCCCAAAATCTATTTTTCTAAAAATTCTACAATTTTGTCTTAGTGACAACAATTATTTTAACTATGATGACAAAATCTATAATCAGGTCTATGGAATGCCGATGGGTAACCCTTTATCTCCCACAATAGCTGACATAGTTTTAGATAATTTACTTGACAACGCTATTCTTGAACTGAAAAATAATAATATAAAATTTAAATACATATCAAAGTATGTAGACGACATATTAGCTATTATAAACAAAGACGATAAGGATGAAATCTTAAAAACCCTGAATACTCAGCACCCGAAAATAAAATTCACTATTGAAATTGAAAAAGAAAAAGAAATTGCATACCTGGACACGAAACTAAGGCGAGAAGGGGATAATATAACAGTTGATTGGTATACTAAAGCGACATCATCAGGTAGAATTATGAACTACCATTCAACACAACCAATGAACCAAATTATAAATACGGCGAAGAACTTTATATTTAGAGTACTAAAAATCAGCGATGCAAAATTCCACAATAAAAATACAAAAATTATCATAAAAATTCTTAAAGACAATAGCTTTCCAATTAAATTAATAAATTTACTTGTTAACGAAACCAAAATGAAAATTGCTAATAACATCAAAACTCCTAGCACAGATAATATTGAAAGAAAGATTTTTTACAGTGTACAATATGTACCAGGCTTAACAGACAATAAAAACATGAAGAACACAATGGATACCGAAAAAATCAATTTTGCCTATACGCCAAACACAACAGTCAATAGAATATTTTCTAAAATAAAAGCGCCAATTCCTAAACAACAACAAAACAATGTTGTGTATAAAGTAAGTTGCGGGGGGAATAAAGAGGAAAGCTGTAATCTAATTTATATAGGAACAACTAAACGTAGTGTAGAGACAAGAATGAACGAGCACAAAAATGACATTATCAAGGGAAGAGAGACAAGTGCATTAGCAATACACATAAAAACAACTAATCACACAGCTGATTTCAACAACATTGAAATACTGGACAAAATAAATAGTGAGAGGAAAAGGTACACAGTGGAAAGCCTAAGAATACAAAAAAACATAAACAAAACGATGAACTTGAAGGAAGACACCAATAAGATCAACTCTAGCTACATCGTTGCCATACAATAAAATTAACTGTGATTATTATACATATTTTAAGCCGTGTTTATTAAGGAAAAGCTTCGTGTTGAATGTTAAATGTTTTTGTTTTGTTTTTTTTTTTTTTTTTTTATGTTTAATAAAAAATAAAATAACATTAATTTAAATGTAATTAACAAAATATTTATGTTACTGTAAGTAAATGAAATATGTTTTTGGTGTGATATTATTGTTTTTAACATAATGTTTTATAATTTAAATAGACGTCTCTTGAAAAAGTCAACAAATAATTGACGAAACGTCGAGAAAAACATGTAAAATAAATGCATTTTTATTTACATTAGAACAAATCATAGGTCTGATTAGCTTAACAAACCCAACAAGAATAAAAACTTAAGTTAAATAAACAAAAATGTGTATATTTTATAAAAGTTTTCGTTGTTTTGACATATTTTTCGTAATTTTAGCATGAAATGGATTATATAAAATTATATAAAATTTTATCCGAATTTTGATCATAAATCATATATAATTTGATATAAAAAGGCATAATTTTATAGTTTTATATACAATTTTTCATATATGACAACGCAGGCAGAAAAATACATTCGGCACAGTGTTGGCAAAGAGTCGGCGACGGTCGGTTATGCGTTGGCAGAACGAGGGATTAGTAATCTTGACAGCATTGCTCTGTTACCCGATTGATAACAGTGGCCAACCGTTTGTTTAAATGAACTTGCAACTTGGCATAACGTTGGGAATTGCAACATTTTTTTGCTTTTAAGAGATATTAAATAAAATAATTTTTGAGAAATATTTATAATAAAACACATTTAAATCTTGTACATCATATTTAAATTTGTGAAATATAAAAAAATAAAATTGCTTCTTATTTTTAAAAATAATATTGGCACAAAATTTTGGAGGTGGTACTGGCAAAACACATACTTTGCAAATAGAATAGCGTTTTCCTAGTACAATATTAGTTGTACATTTGGTAATTTTTAAGACGGTGGCTTTTATAAAAATATCAGTATTTTGCCAGTACTATTTTTTTGGTACGGTTGGCAATTTCTACCTGTATATATGCTTCATATAGATATGTATTGATTTTAATTCATTAGGACTTAATTTTTATATCACATACAAAAACTTTAGCATTGATTAAAAAAAACGCGAGATTATGTTTTTATGGAATAAAAAAAATCAAAAAAATTTTATTATAATGTCTATAAAAATGGATTAAACAATATAATTTATTAATTAAAAAAATTAAATGTTTACTGTCATGTAACAAACTCCACGTTAACGTAAAACAACTCAACTGTTTATAGTATTAAAAATAATTTTAAAAAGAATACTTAAAATAAGCAATTCAAAAATTAAACGAAATAGCATTAATAAAGATTTGTCATCCTCATTTCGCTTTAATTCGCCAATACGTTGCGACATTTGTCTCCATATAAATTGTATATTCCAGTGTAAAAACGGTAATGCCATGTAGTTACTTTGCTCACTACCGGTAATGACCCCAGCTTACTCTCTGCATTACTTTATCGCCAATAATAGGGACATAATAATAAGTAGTTCATTTTCTCATTATTTCAATATAAAAATAATGCGTTACCCATAATTACTTATTTTATCATTATTTTAAATATCAAGTAATGATCTGAAAATTGTTTGAAAAACTAATTTTAGTCTCGTTATTTTGTCACTTCTAGTAAGTAAATATATAACTACTTATTATTGACTTTTTGTAAACTGGAAAATAATGACATTTTGATTGAGCAAGAAATTTTTTTTTATCTATCAAGTATAATATGTCGATATAGTTAAGAGTGTTTTTTATAGAGGTATAAAATTTTGAAATGGAATAAAACAAAGATTAATTTTTTAAATTAACATGAAATTTACTTTATTCGAAAGATAATCTTCTGGCATTATAATTTATTTATGACTTCTGGCATATGACCGCCACGGCTGGCTCGGACGCAGTCTAATCTGGAGGCCCAATTTTCGATGACTTTTTTTAACATTTGTGGCCATATATTGGCAATAACGCTGCGAATGTTGTCCTTCAAGTAGTCAATCGTTTCGGGCTTATCAGCGTAGACTAGCGACTTCACATATCCCCATAGAAAATAGTCTTGGAGGCCAATTTATGGGTACGAAACGTGAAACTATGCGTTTACGAAACGTTTCCTTCAATAAACCACAGCGCTTGCACATCATGGTTGTTCAATTGATGGACGAAAAAATCAGTAATCATGGCTATATAGCGGTCACCATTGACGGATAATCGAATTAATTGATCTGATGGACGATTATGTTGACCGTAAAATGGGCGTAGTGCGCGATACGTATTTCGAACATAACCATGATTTTTAATATAAATTTGCACAATTTGGAAACTTTGTTCAGGCGTCAGTCTATTCATGTTGAAATGCCAAACCAAACTAAACATAAATCACTTGACAGCTGACAAAATGGCCGGCAGTTAAAAAAGTGTTGCCAACTTACAGTTCTATGCCTGTATAAAAAACATAGTTTTGGAGATCCCGGGTTCGAAATGAAGATTTCAATAAAAATATGTTTTTATTAAATTTGGTTTTTTTTAAATTATTTTTAAACTCATGATTTTTGACCATACTAGTAAGCATATTGGTAACCACATATTTAAAAAAAAAGAAATTTAATGTGTTTTGTAATAATATTACATTATTTTACGCGGCATCCCCATATCAAAGTAATGAGATTTGTTATGACAATTGTAAGTACTTGCCATTGCCAAATATGTGTTTATGTAACCACTTATATGGTAATGCTTTTCTACGTTACGATAACAATATAAATAATAAAACTGAAAAAGTAGCCGAAATTCCATAGTATTGCCATTCTTGGTTTACTAAAATTTAAAAACTTTTTTCGTTTTGATTGGAAAAAAATATACTTTTGTGAAAAAAATAATATAAATACCATAAGTTCTCGGATACATTGTCAAGTCGTGCTTATTTTATAACCAGTTCTGTATTTTATGAATTAGTAATCAATTTGAAATTTATTTGACAACTGAGTTTATCAAAAAAAGAAAATTTCAAAAACTAGTCAGAAAAATTTTGGGATTTTTTAATTTGAAATTTGAAAAAAAATCCTACATAAACATTTTCTGTGAAATATTAAAAATTGTATTAAAATATTTAAATTAATTTTGCAATATTTTGTGCTTGGATGAGAACTTTACGTGAAGTATTGTGCGAAACTTCCCAAGTCTCTTTGATGGGGAAAATCAATTTCCACACGTATTTGAAACGGAAATCTTATCTGATATACGCCTTGTTTCGCATTGAACTGAAGAGCAAAAGAAGAAACCATACTAAATTTCGCTAAAAGGAACGGGTTCTGATATTACACAACATATAAAAAAGTTATACCTAAAACACATATCAACTCTTTCAAACTGTTATAAAAATAGAACAATTAGATTGGGATTTTTTTTTTTTTTTTTTATTTTAATATTTAGAACGTTTAGATTTTGTTTTATAGAATGTTTTACTCAATTTAAATAATTCAAAATTCAATTTGTCTCACTTTATTGAACCCATTTATACTATCAATTAAACTCTTAATTTTTATTAACAATAGATCCCAGTCTTTAGATTTAAGTATTCTAATTTAAGTTTTCGCATGGTCATGATATTTAATACTTTTTTAAAATATGGTTTTCATAAATATCTATAAGCTGATTATTTTTTTGTTTTAATAAATGTTTCGTTAACATAATGACTTAATAATTTGTGCTCCATAATTCCAAGAAAAGTTTAGATATACGCGGTTAGGCTTCAAAATGGGCTATCAAAATATTGATTGCAATGATAACAGGTAGGGTGGGTAGAGAATATTTAAGGGGGTTTCCATCTTATAGCTTTCCTTCTAAACTTCATCGTTCTTTTCCTCATTCCTTAATTTTCTTTTATTCTATTATTCTATTATTTTTTATTTATTATTTCTCTTTTCTTATGGCAACGTCGATATTAGGGAATGCTACCTGTAATTTTATTTTAATGGTAACTGGCTTTCGTCTATCTTAGGAGCTAAACGATCATCCCCATTTCCCATGAGCACGGCCGGATAAAAGGAAGCGAAGTCTCTCATAACATGGGGTAGTTAAGTAAATCAGCCGTTACAACAACACATAGGAATTGAGCTAGGGTCTTCAAATTTGATTATTTTTTTTTTTGTACACACATAGTTTATGGAGCTTCTAACATATCTCCCCATATTCAGTTCTTAAAATTTTCAATAACTCGCAAATTTTCAAAACAATTCAAAATCCAGAAAAGTATATATTTTTGAAGAGCTCTACATTCAAAAGTTGTAATCTTATTTCTCTGATATAAAAAGCATTAGATTTATAAACTTCTGTAATAAAAACAATGCATATTAAGAAAAATATGCTTTTGTAATGTAAATGTAATTTTTAGATTTTTTTTTATTGTTTTCTCATCTTCAACATACATCAATAGAACATACGAGGGCGGATCAATAAGTCCGTGACTTTTCGAACTTCCCTCGAAGTTATATGAAATGCAACACTGCTCCCATCAAGTACCATCTGTTAATAGACTACTGTCAAATTTTGAGCAAGTTCCGTCATTTACTTTGCGTTTAACAGCTGTTAAAAATATACAACCTCGTGGATTTTTGTAAAAATGGAAAAAAGTGAATATCGAGTGCTCATTAAACATTATTTTTTGCGAAAAAAAAACCGCCAATCAAACCAAGGAAAAGCTTGATAAATACTACTGGGACTATTCACCATCGATTTAAGTGGTAAAAATGTGGTTTACTGACTTTCGTTGTGGTCGCACAAGTACAAATGACGCTGAACGTTCTGTACGGCCAATTGAGGTCAATACACCCGAATATGAAGAAAAAAATCCAAGATATGGTGTTGGCCGATCGAAGAGTAAAAGTACGAGAGATTGTTGATACCATAGGCATTGCATATGACAGTGTGGTTTCCATTTTAAATGATCAGTTGGGTTTAAGAAATCTGTCTGCAAGATGGGTGCCGCCTTTGCTCTCAATTGACCATAAAAGTAATCGTGTGACAACTTCAAAGGATTGTTTTTAGTTGTTTAACCGCAATTCGAATGAGTTTTCGCGACGTTTTGTAACTGCGTATCAAACATAGATCCATTACAACACTACGGAGAGCAAGCAGCATTTTTTTGCATCTACAAATTACATCTTCATCAAAAATTAATTTTTGAAACAGATGAACTTAAATTATTCTCGTTTTTGTATTGTTAGTAGTGTTTTCTAAATTTAATACTGTTTCAAAAACTGTTGAAAACATAAAAATTACATATTATACAGGGTCTGGTCTGGTGGCAAAATTTTATATTTTTAAATACGATTATTTCAAAAAGTAATAAACGGTGCGGAGGGAGGGTGGCGCCGTTGGAATTATAGATTGTGCGATTTTGTTCAAAGTTCGGTATTCGGCGAATACGTGTGGATCCCAAGGATTTTTTTTTATGGGGCTACCTCAAAGAGAGGGTTTATAATGACAATTCCCCAATCTCTTTTGGGCTTTAAAGGAAAATATTCGTCAAGAATTCAGCTCAATTGAACCAAGTTTACTGCAGCGTGTGGTGCAGAACACAAGGCTCCGTTTTAAACAGTGTGTTCAACTCGACGGAAGACATCTGGATGACATACTCTCTAAAAAATAAAATCCGCATTTCCATTCTATCGTTCAATGCTCTTAATAAAACTTTGTGTCAACTATTACGTTTTTTATTTAAGTTTGAAAATATAAATCTGCTACCAGACACCCTGTACAAAAAATACAAATTTTTTATGAAAATAATAGATAAGGTTCTTTTTCCAAAAATCGAGAAAATTTTATATCAATCGCTTCGCAGAAAAAACGACATTTGATTTTATATAAAAAATGTTAAAAAATTTTTAAGGTTGTTCTTCAACTTTGAAAATGCATCAAAAATGCATTTTTTTTATATGATTTTGTTTATTGCATAAATGTTAAAGAGGACAACCGCTCTATATGGCTCTTCAAAGTGACATATTTCTGGGATTTTTTTAAATTTTCTTAAAAATTCAAACTGTGAAAAAAATCGTGATTTTTTGAAAATTTGAATAACGCTTCAGACAGGCGGACATCGGGTATTAAAATATAACTACAAAATTACAGATTTTCCACAGTAAACCTTTGATGTGGTTTTAAAGCCTTTAAAGGTTTGCTTTATATATATTGTTTGTATATCTTACACTGAAAATTTTTTTTGCATAATAATCAAGTTTCGTGAGAATTAAGGTAATGAAACTTATCATTACACTAACAATTCTTATTAGATTTTATAACTAATATTCCATCCGCTTGCTAAGAAAAATATTTTAAAACCTTTTTGTAGATTTGTCCACAGGAATCCATCTTAAATAAACTTGACCTTGACCGATATAAATTCATGTTTTCCTATAAAATTAACAAATTTACATTTTCCTTAATTTTAACAAGATTTTCTCATAGTCTATTAATTCCTATAAACCATTGACTTTAACCTTAGACAGTAAATTAGAAACAATTTGTAAAAAAAAACAGACAATTTAAACAAATCAATTTAAAAGCGTCTATATTGACCGAGTATCTTCTAACTAGTATCTGTACTAAACATGTAGATATAAAAAAACAAAACAGTTGCAAATACGTTAATCAACCAAGCGTTAAGGGATAAATAAACAACAATTTACAACGACTTAATATACAAAAATACAACAACAGATTTAGTATGAAATTCAAATACTTAAAAATCAGAGAGAATTTTCAAAACAATTGTATTTAAATTAACATACAAATACAATGTATTCACGTATACATTTCAAAAATAACCCAGCAAATGATTTTTGTTGTACAACATTTAAAATAAGTAACTATAAACAAACCTAAAACAGACTTTAGTTTTATCCCAGTGTGGAAGCGGAAATGACATATCATTATTATTTTGACTACCTTAATGACACCAGCTTACATTCTGAATTACTTTAATACAAATAATAATGAAAATAAATATTTTATTTTCCGATTATCTCAATACAAAAAATAATGCATTACCCACCCATAAGTAATTCTTTCTATGATCATTGTAAATTTAAAGAAATGATATAAAAACTTTTAGAAAATCTATTTTTAGACTTATAATCTTTTCAACTCTAGTAGCGACTAACTACACTCAGAAAAAAAGTTAGTAAAAATATATTTCAATCGCACTTTGCTATTTTTGTACTAATTTTTAGTACAATTTTATATTTTAGTAAAATATTTTGCTATTCTCATTTCACAAATTACTAAATTTTTGTACTAATTTTTATTGCTTATTTTAGCAACTTATTTTACTAGTTTTTGAAAACCAGTTGCTAAACTTAGCATAAAATGTGCTAATCACAAAATATATATACACATATTTTAAACATATAAAATTTTTTATTACAGAGTTAAAGTTATAATAATGTTCTTCTATTAGGAAAAAGTGTAAAGAATTGAAAAAAGTCGTTTTATTTTAATTTTTTTATTTTTATTCTGTGATGTACTAAAATTTAGCAAATTTTTTTCTGATTTTAGCAAAGTAATTTTAAATAGAGGTTTACTGAATTTTTACTAAAATTTAGTAGACGCTACTAATTTTGTCTTCTAATTTGGTTTTACTACAGTTCAGCAGACACGTATTGCTAAATTTAGCAAAATATACCTCAAGGCTCAAAATAGATAAATTTTTCGTAATAACAGCAAAATGTTCAGTAGCCATTACAGATTTTTTTTTCCTTTCAACTACTAGAGCATAACTACCTATTTTTGACTTTTTGTGAGCTGGAAAGTAATGACAAATTGTGGAAGCAAGTCATTTTTGTCAAGTATATCATGTCGGGTTAACTCAGTATTGAACGGTTGACTGACAACCTGAAGCACCACGATGGAGCCCCGTCACAATGGGGATAATTGGACCTTTTTTAGCAAATTTACCTACAGCCAGCACTTTTAAACAAATTTGAAAAAAAATATATAATTTAAAAAAATATATATAATTTTAAAAATAATATAATAAATTCCAGATCGATTCCTTATGGCCGATTTTTAAAACTGGTTTATTTTATATCCTTAATAAATCGTCCAAATCACCGAAATTTAAATTTTTGTGGTATTTCGGCTATAAAAAATGTAAAGGCTGTGGGATATAAATGAAAAATATCGTAATTTAAGGGCTAATACATTCTCTCTTGATAGCCATTGTTAGATCAGGGGTCTTAATTATATTTTCTTGATAATCAAATAAAATTTAAAATAATCAAATAAAATTTAAAATATTCCCTTGTTGCTTTTACTACAGCATCTTTCCTATCTCACCAAATGCGTTGAACATTTATTTATTTTATTTAATTTGCAAATGTCCATCAGTAGAATAATTAAAAAAAAAAATACTTTTAAAGTTTTGTATGAAGAATATGACAAAGTTAACAAATTGGTTAACAAAATTATGTAATATACGTCAACCTGGTAACATTGTATACGTCAATCTGGTAACATTGTGAAAAAGAGGCGGAGGAGATAAGAAAAATCAACAAAAATCTAAAAATAGAATATTTGTGTTGTTAGTGTTGTCAAAAACTGCAATTTAGCTACATTAGATTCGAGGCCATACTTGGGTGTGATCGCTAAACGGTCATGACGTGGTATTGTTACGTTTGTAATGTAAGATGAGCGCAGGTTTAATTCTTACAGCCGGCAGGTTGTTGAAAAATTTATCATATAGAGACAATCTGACAATTATAAGACACAAATAATAATACACATCAAATGGAAAATGACTGATGACGCCTGTCCATAAAAAGGCAGAAACAAGTCTAGTCTGATTTAAAAATTAATAGTGTTTATAATTTTTAGACAAAAACGTTTATTCTTCTTCTTAACTTCAACATTTCTAAAATAAAAAAAAAAAAAAAAATATGTAATATTCTTTGCATTTTAAAAGCACTTTAATTGTATTTCTTGAACATTGTAAAGATGCATGTCGATGAAGCAGAATATCCACATTCATCTCCATAAAAGACCAACACTATTGGTAATTTTTTTAAGATGTTGTATTGAAAATAAAAAGGCTCTATCTGCCACTAAATTTGTTTATACAATAGAGAATAAAATTAGCAGAAATATTAAAAAAAAAAAATGCAAATTTCGCTGATTTTGAAGATGATGATATAAACTAAATGACTTTTCAAAATCTGCCATGAGGAATCAATCTGGAATTTTTTTAATTATTTGTCAAATTTTTTTTTTTCAAATTCATTTAGAATTGTGGACTGTAGGGAAATGTTCTCAAGAAAAGTCCAATTTCCACAATATGCAGGTGTGGGTACATTTTATAAAAAAAATATCAATAAAAAAAATATTTTTTTTATTAAACTTAGTTTTTTAGACTCACTTTTTTTGTCTATACTAGTAAGCATGTTGGCAACCAAATATTTTTTGATTTCATTAATATGTCATCATTTTGCGTTACATCCGAGTGCGAAAATCATTATCATATAAGTAGTTATAAGTATGTACATATTTGTAATGGCAAGTACCTACAATTGTCATTACAAATCGTATTACTTATATATCTGAATGTTGCGAAAAATAATGACATATCATTGCTAAACACCTTATGAAAAATCTAAATATATGTGGTTACTAGTATTAGGTTAGGTCGGAGTGGTAGCCGGCTCCGTGCGCACCAGCACACTTAGACTCTGAGGTCCGTTGTGATGCCACGAGACTGACGGATTACCGATAAGACTCCACCGTTGAACCAGTTAGAGCTCCTTACGAAACTAAGGAGGTGCGGTAGTGAGGCCCTCCTACGTAGCGCCAGCGCAGGACATGAACAGAGAAGGTGTAGTTCTAAGAAAATTAATGAGTCTGAAAACAAGTTTTAAAAAAATAAATTTAATAAAAAAATATTTTTTTTTTTTGAAAATGTTTTTTTTAATAAAATGTGCCCCCACATTGGGTTCTATCGTGTGACTTCAGGTTGTCTGTCTCCGCTCTACCGTCTGAACTATCTCGACATGTTACACTTGATAGATAAAAACATAAATTACATTCCAGCTTACAAAAAATCCAAAAATAAGTAGTTATATATGTACTTACTAGAGTTGAAAAATAATGAGTTTAAAATTTGATTTTCTTAAAATTTCAGATCATTACTTTATATTTATAATTATGATGAAAATAAGTACTTATGCGTAACGCATTATTTTTTATATTGAAATAATGGGAAAATTTACTAGTTACTAGCAAATCATTATTTTTTGTATTAAATTAATGCAGACTTATGACACCTGCATGGCGGATAAATTTTTGTCTTTCAATTAACTAAGATTTATTTCAAATATAACTAAATATTTTTGTTATTCTTATCTTACTAATATTTAAAAACTAATATCTAAATATTATTAACAAAAAAAAAACCTGCTAATTTAGCATAATTTTCGAATTGAAATTTTTAAAAAAAATATTTAAGTTTTTACAAAAAAAAATTAATAAATTAATTATTTTGTTCCGAATTTTTTTTTAGATAAAAAAAACATGACCTGAGAACACAGTTAGGTCTCTAGAGTGAATCCTTACGATGGACTTAATTGATAAAGTTCAAAAAGTCAAACATTTTTCACTCTACTTAGCGACTACAGCGGCAGTTTTTTCCAAATTAATTATATGGCAACCATGTGACAATATTTTTAATATTTTTTTTTTAATTATTTGTATATTTAAGACCAATTATCACATTCGTTTTACTGCGTTCATATATCTTCCTTCTATCCAAATTTGTCGGGCTTTAAAAGAAGGTATTGCTTTAAAGCAAATGCAGTGTAAAATGGGTTAAAGTCAACTCCTACTGTTGCTATTTATTGGGAAACCACAAAAACAAAAAGCACGTTATTTTAAAAGCCAATCATTCACGTGCTGCCAGTAGCTAGTTACCTTAAAGCATTATAGACGGACGAGCAAACAGACATACAGACAGACTGAGCGATAAAATGATGTTCATTTTCTGTAATAAATTTAAACTTGAACTTAAACAATCAAATCATCAATTACCTATTCTAAGTATCTTCTAAGTGGTAGTATAGTATAGTAACTAATGATGGAATCGATTACAATCATATAAATTATTGGCATAAAATATTTTTGAAAACACTAAAATGAACATGATAACAGATTAAAATCTGTAAGTGAATCTGTTATGAATAATGAAAATTATCAATAAATTGTTGGTTTTATATTGTTATATGTTTTTTTTTTATACATAAATTTATTGAACAATAAATCTTTATGATTTATTTTATTAATTATATAAATTTCCCAAACGGAAATTATGGAGTGCCAAATACTATACACACCAAAATCAAACAAGATAAAAGAAAATTATTTGTTAAATTTTTAATATGACCTTGAATTACACAGAAAAACTAACAAAGGATTAAAATGATTAAGAAAATTAAAAGTTTACCGATAAAAAATCAATTGAGTTTTGTTTTTTTTTTTAATTTTGTACCTGTAGGCTTTATTTTTATTAAAGGAAACTTTTTTCGGATATTAATAAGGACACTTTTTAGATCCCCTGATAATTCTTCTAATGGGTTCTCTCCGATCTTAATGATATTCAGATATGTGTTGGAGCAGAAAAAATAAGGGCACGTATTTTTTTATCGGCCAAATTTTATTTTCAGGGATTCAAAAGCATTGTCAAAAACTACCTCATTTTTGGTTTCTTTGTTTATTTCGTTTTGTGTCAAAGAAATTTTTGACAAATGGGGTTCAAAATGAAAGCGCTTTTGGAGACGCATTAACTGGTATATGCAACTTGTCCAATAAGTTTCAAGTATATTTGTTATTAAAAAAATATGTTTTAAGTGGCAATACAAATTGAGTTCTGTTACAGAAAAATAGTTGGTTTAAGCTAAAAATACGTATATTAATTTCCATTAAACTTAATCGAGGGAGTGTCGGAGCTTTTTTCGACATTCGTAATTTTTCGGTTTTATGTGACTTTTCCCGAAGAGCTTCTTAACTTATATTTTAAATATTTCAAATAAATGGCAATCCTAATACAGGAATAGAACTTTAAGTTGGGAGCACTTTTTTAACTGGCGGCCATTTTCGACATAAGCGAATTTTGTGAATTTTGTTTAGCTATGAAGCTCACTTTTAGTTAAATGGATACGTCAATAAACAAAACTGCCGTATTTTGAGTGATGACAATCCTCAAGTGTATGTTGAGACACCGTTACATCCAGAATAGCTGACTGGTGTTCTTTATGGGCTGGTGGAATCATTGGTCCGTACTTCTTTAAAAACGATACTGGTCAGAACGTTACAGTCAAGGGTGACCGCTATAGAGCAATGATAACTGACTTTTTCGTTCATCAATTGAACAAGCATGATGTGCAGGAGCTGTGGTTTCAACAAGACGGCGCAACATGTCACACAGCTCGTGCCACAATTGATTTATTGAAGGAAACGTTTGGTAACCGAATAGTTTCACATTTAGGACCCGTGAATTGGCCTCCAACATAGTGCGATTTAACGCCAGCTGGACTATTTTCGGTGGGGATATGCGAAGTCGCTAGTCTTCGCCGATAAGTCCGAAACGATTGACCATTTGGAAGACAACATTCGCTGCGTTATTGGAAAATATACTGCCACAAATGTTTGAAAAAGTCATCGAAAATTGGACCTCCTGATCAAGGACTATGAAGAACTAGGATGCACAGACCGGTGCGCGACGCGCACCTCATCGTGCCAACGTGCCAACACCCCAACATGCCAACGCGCACAAAGGTAGTTATAGCGGAGGTTACAGAGTTTATAAAGGAGGTCACAGTGGTTTTTGTTACCCATTATTGATATAATTAATTAATTTATTTATTTTTTAGTAATTTTTAAGCTATTTCAATTTATAATAGTTTTTAAAATAGTTGAAAAATAATTGTTTTCTATTTTATTTCTATTATAAATTGAAATAGCTTAAAAATTACTAAAAAATAAATAAATAAATTAATTATATCAATAATGGGTAACAAAAACCACTGTGACCTCCTTTATAAACTCTATAACCTCCTCTATAACTACCTTTGTGCGCGTTGGCATGTTGGGGTGTTGGCACGTTGGCACGATGAGGTGCGCGTCGCGCACCGGTCTGTGCATCCTAGTTCTTCATAGTCCTTGCTCCTGATTAGACTAGAGCCAGCCGTGGCAGTCATATGCCAGAAGTTATATTTAAATTATAATGACAGAAGATTATCTTTCGAATAAAGTAAATTTCGTGTCAATTTAAAAAATGCATCTTTGTTTTATCCCATTTCAAAGTTATATACATCTATAAAAAATACACACTTTATATCAAAGGAATGGTGCGTTTTTGCTCAATTTGCTGTTTTTTTAAAACTAAAACCGCCATATCTTCTTAAGTAAAATCACGTATAGTCAAATTTTTGGACTATTCGTCTCTCTTATACACAAAGAGACTTTTGTTGGAATTTTTCAACAAATCAATGAATGATTTTTTAACGAAATAAAAGAAAATTTTATTAAAATTAATGATTATATACATTTTATGAAACCAGGGGCCGAATTACGGCATTCGTGAACGAGTAAAATTGCTCGTCATTTTCGTTTTTGCGATTACAGCTTTCGATATCGAGTAAGAGCTATAGAAATTTGAGATGATAGCTTTCGCTAACGAGAACACTATCGAGTGCTTGCTATCGAAAAGTTACTCGTTACGTAAACTGCGAACGAAAAAACATTTTCTTCTTACTTTCTCTGTGCAAAAAAAAACAAAAATGTAAGTTTTTGACTTTTTAATTAAAAGTGAGCTAAAATTATTTTTTATTTAGGAGCATATTAATAAAATAAATAAGAAGCAAAAGGATTATATGGCTGAATTTATGGTCCAACATTCTAGTTTGGCCAAAAATATAATTCCGAATTGTAGCCAAGGGAAAGCTATGTCAAAAAGACTATCGGAACAGCTTACATTAACGTTAAATACTTATGGACCGCCACTTAAAGACTCAAAATCAAATATTTGCGATAACAAATCTGAAAATAAATAATGTATTTGAAAAAAAAAATAGGTTTTTGATATACATACACTTAACTTACTATCATAGAGTTAAGGCTATGAAATCCTTTTCTGTTAAAGAAAATGTGTTCATTTGTTGTTGGCTTTTGCAGTCCGAAATGCGTGCCGTCAACACATCCAGTCACTAAAAACAAACACTTTTCATTAAAAGGTAAAGCATTTGTTGAACTGCAATTACCTCCTGGGAGAATATATTTTTCTATGAACGATTCCATAGACTCAGATGATTGATCGGGTAAAAATTTTATAAATTTCGGACACAGCTTAGCTTCTATTTCATTAACTATTTTATTGACTGTTTCACTAACAGCGCTTTGACACATTCCCACCAAAAAATCATTTCCTACCGTGTGTTGGAATCCTCCACTGGCTAAAAGTGACAGTGTGGCTAATAACTGAAGTTTTGGCGGTAATAATGTTGACATATGTCCCTCAAATTTTATCTCGGATAAAATGTAGTTAAATGCCTCCTTAGTAAGTCTAAAACGCTTAATAAATCTAAAGAGAAATTGAGTTAATCAAATATTATACAAAATTAATTACAAAGGTATTTGTAACATACGCTTTAGCTAGCAAAGTCAATGGATCACTTTTGTCCCGAAGGTTTTTTCTTATACGAATGGTATTATTTTCTCCTCCTCAGAATCAGAGGATAAGGCCAAAAGCAACAAAGAACTTATTTATGTTATTAAATTATTGTATTTATTATAAAAAGTAGAATAATTCTTATTACCGCCAAATTTTTATTTTTTTAGCTTCTTCTTCTTCTCAACATGTATGTTTTAATTCTATTCCAACAGAAACAATATTTTACTTTTTTTTTATAAATTTCGATACGTGAGCTTTCGATTGCCGTAATCTATTCATTCGATACGTGACGAAATTTTAAACGATTCAAAAGCTCACTCGATCACGAATGCCGTAATTCGGCCCCAGTTCTAAAGTAGGCAACGAAATAAAATATGGTAAAAGAACTGAATACCTGGTATTAATTGCATTAAAAAAAATGTTAGGCCGAGTTAAATATTTAGATGATGCCCTTTAATATCCTGACCGAATCCTGTGAGTCTTTGAGCCAAAAACGTAAATTCGGTTCAAAGAAGCCATTTGCCTAAATTTGTATTTTTTAATGCCGACTTCTATTAAGGTTTTTGGTAATTTTATTAAATTTTGAATTCATTCCAAAATAAATCTTTCCTTAACTTTTACAAAACTTTCACTCCCAAGCCTAAACAATTTGTTCACTGAATACGTAGTTATGTTTTCACCAAAGTTATTTATGTGCTTTCATTCAAAATTGTTTATTTTAAAAAATCAGTCTAGAAGCTACCGCTTCTTAAAAGTCGTCTTAAGCATTATATCTTTGAAAGACATGCCTACACTCAGGGAACTATACAAGTTAAGTCAACTGCACATTAATGATGTATGTTCAGAGGGTACGCTGCACTTTCAATTTAATCAGTTGCAATGTGTAGTTTTTATTAACTATTAAAAATCACTAGACAAATGCAGTAAAAATAACTTCAAATGAAGTTAAAATTAGATTAGATTCATTTAGACTCATATTTCATATTTATATTTATATTGTGGACGTTGTGGTGTAATGGTTAGCGCGTTGGACTGTTACACAGATGGTCCCGGGTTCGATTCCCGGTAATGACAACATCAATTTAGAAAAATAATATGTATGAGTTTTCTATCACTTATATGTATCGCTGCGCCCACCTTCGGTGTTCCCATAGCACTTAACCCCACGGAAGTAAAATAATGAATCAGGGCTATGAAACAAAAAGCTTCAATAAACTCGCGCAATTACAGTGTTGCCATGTTTGAAGCCCTTCATCTTTCACCACCTTTCATTTCATTTCCACTATCCCCTTTCCAAAGAAAGCAACACATGCATTAATAGGAAAAATTTCCTAAGTGTTGCTTCTCTTTAAAAAAAAAAAAAAAAAAAAAAGATAAAAAAGTTTGATTATACATATGTTAGTCCAGAAAGAATGTTTTAAATATAATTTCATAATTTTTACCAATAAAAAATTCTACTAATTCTGATAAAATTACTTTAAATGAGTCAAAAGAAGAGAAGCAAACCAAGGGCATACCATTGCAATTCAACTATATATTGTTTTGTAGTACTAGTGTAGTCTGGTTTTCCATTTTTCCCTCTCATTTTCTTGTTTGTATTGATTGATTTTATCTTTTGCATTTTAACACACTCTCACAAAAATATAACTTTTCTGTGTGCCAACCAATATCAGTTCTACGATCGAGCGCTACTAAAGACTTATCGATTTTTTTTTTAATTTTAATTTCGAATTTATATGATAATCCAATTTTAACTAGTCGCGTATAAGAAGATTTACAATATTTACCTAATTTATTTTTATTATAAATATATAAAACTTTTAATTTATAAAATTAAGTTTTGATAAAATTTTTGAAAAATGGCTATAGCTTAATCAAAAGATTTATTGATGCAATTTTAACGGAACTTCATATATATTCTCCAAACTTTATTACTATTTTCAAGGTGTATGAAAAATTATTATTTTTTTTTTTTTTTAATTATTGATTCTTTTTTTCATTTTCAGGTGAGTTTCATCAGCTTTTACAATTATACTATATTTTGATAAAAGGATTAATTCGGTATGTAGTCCAATAAAAAATAATTAAGAAAATAAAAAAATAATCCAATTCAAACTTCAAAAACTCATACAAACCTCCTGCTGGGGCATCAGAAAGTTTTCAAAATAAGAATAATATATTTAAAAAGATAAAAAAATGTATTCTTTAATAAAAGACTTTAGAAAATAAAAAGACCGCAATACTCTCACTTACTAAGAAAAAATTTAAAAATTATGGCTGCAAATATGAAAATCACTATTTTTCGCGACTTTAAATTGATAAATTGACTTTTTCAATGTTGCTGCTGTTAGTTTAAGACATATTTTTTATGATTTTAGCAAACATTTTTTCCATTTAGCTTTGGTTTTCCTTAACACAAGTGTTAATACAGTCACAAGGCGTTAATACAGGGTGGGACCATAACCATTAAGGCTTCTGTAGTATATTGATGTATCTTAAAACCACATGAGTAGCATTATCAATTTGTCTTTTATAGGTATTATATTATATAATTGATAAAAAATATATTTTTCTTTGTTGTGGAAAGAATTTGTATAAAAGAACCATGGTTACAATTTTATGTTGGAATTTAAATAAAATTAAATTCATTTGTTATTATTTTCATACCTACCACCAAAGGTGATAACGAGTTAATAACTTACGTTTTTTAAAACGTTTGTAACGCATCGTACAAATCTGTATATTTATATTTAAAACGACAATCATCTTTTTTTTCTAGAGACGAGTTCAAAAGTTATGGCTACTTATCTCAATTTTAGACTTTAGGTCTTTATCATAGTTATGTATGTCAAATTTATATGAAAATTTATGTGGTTAAAGTTAAGCTCTGGTTATTTTTAGAAAAGTTAATCGGCCTTATATTAGTTTTTGTTTTGTTGTTAAAATTTGTTTTTATTGAGTGTAGTGCATTTTTAAATCAACCCAGCTGTTAAAAGTACAATCACTACACGCATAGAAATAAACCTGTAAAAATAGCAGAAAAAGCTAGAATACCTTGCAGAAAAAACTGTTAAATTTAACAGATTTTTTGCTAAATATTAATAAAATAAGAACAGCAAAAATAAATCTGCTAACTTTACAAAATTTTAGTTATATTTGATGTGAATTTTAGTTAATTGAAAATAGCATTTTTATCTGAAAAATTAGCAAAAATTTTTACAATATATTTGTATACTCAAAATAGCAAACAGAAGCTGTAATATTAACTAAATTTTTTTTATATTTCCCTCAAATTGAGTAGAATGCAAATAACAGTTTATTTTGCTAAAATCAACAGATAATTTTACTAAAAAATAGTAAATTGCTGATTTCATAAAGGCAGACTTTTATTCGCATTAAACAAAAATAACAAAAACTTTAAAAATTTCACATTTTTTAATGATTTTTTTGCCTTATAATACGAGGGCAGATCAATAAGTCCGTGACTTTTCGAACTTCCCTCGTTGTTATATGAAATTCAACAGCGCTCCCATCCAGTACCACCTGTTAATAGACTACTGTGAAATTTTGAGCAAGTTCCGTCATTTACTTTGTGTTTAACAGCTGTTCAAAACACAAAACCTTGTGAATTTTTTTAAAAATGGAAAAAAATGAATTTCGGGTGCTCATTAAACGTTATTTTTTGCGAAAAAAAACCGTCTATCAAACCAAGGAAAAGCTTGATAAATACTATGGGGACACTGCACCATCGATTTCAATGGTAAAAAAGTGGTTTACTGACTTTCGTGTGCTGAACGTTCTGGACGGCCAATTGAAGCCAATACACCCGAAAATGTTGAAAAAATCCACGATATGGTGTTGGCCGATCGAAAAGTAAAAGTGCGTGAGATTGTTGATGTCATAGGCATTTCATATGACATTGTGTTTTTTGAATTGAAATGATCAGTTGGGTTTAAGAAAGCTGTCTGCAAGGTGGGTTCCGCGTTTGCTCTCAATTCACCATAAACGTAATCGTGTGACAACTTCAAAGGATTTTTTATAGTTGTTTAACCGCAATTCGAATGAGTTTTTGCGGCGTTTTTTAACTGTGGATGAAACATGGATCCATTTCAACACTCCGGAGACCAAGCAGCAGTCTAAACAATGGGTTTCTCCGGGTGAACCGGCTCCGAAGAAGGCCAAGGTAAGTTTGTCGGCCAATAAGGTGATGGCAACAGCTTTTTTGGATGCACGCGGGTGAATATTTTGCCAACTTATTGGACCGAATTAACGAGGATTTAAAAAAAAAAAACGACCCCATATGACCAAGTTCTTTTTCATCAAGATAATGCACGGGTGCACACGTGTGCAGTCTCAATGTCAAAATTCCATGAATTGGGCTACGAAGTGGTACCTCATCCGCCATATTCTCCGGATTTAGCCTTCAGTGACTATTTTCTATTTCCAAACCAAAAGAAATGTCTCGGTAGTAAGAGATTTAGCGCCAACGATGAAATTATTGATCAAACAAATGCCTATTTTATGGACCTCAAAAAATCCTATTTTTAGAAGGGATACAAAAATTGGAGAAACGTCGGACTAATGCCCGTAATTTCAAGCAATAGATACCTACCGGTGCTTAGACATCTACCCGTATACACGAACAAAATCGGGTAGGTATCTAAGCACCGGTAGGTAAATATTGCTTGAAATTACGGGCATAAGTGTATTGAGCTAAAAGGAGATTATGTTGAAAAATAATTTTTTTTTAAAAAAAAACTGTGTTTCATTCAAAAAGTCACGGACTTATTGATCAGCCCTCGTACTTAGTCAATGTTTTTGCTGATTTTAGCAGATTATTTCGTTAATTTCAATTAACTAAAAATCAGCTCAAATATATCTAAATATTTGTAAATTCAATAGATTTATTTTTGCTATTCTTATATTACTAAGTAAAAAAAAATTGCTAGTTTTAGCAATTTTTTCTGCAAGATAATTCTTAACTAAGTTTTAGTAACTTTTTTTTGCTATTTTTACCGGTTTATTTCTATGAGTGTACTACTAGTAACTAGTAGTTTATTATTTATTTAAAGTGTGACCATGATTAAGCATTATATTCTTTTATGGTTTTGTATATTATTGCCCATAATCTGGCTTTTTATTCGAAAGTATTTGTGTATGTTTTTAACAAATATACCGTCACTTAAAATGCAAAAAGACGTAACTAACAATTAACTGTTTTTTTTTACAGGAGAAGCAAAAAACGTGCACTTTATATCTGTGTGTGATAGTTTTATTCATAGAAACAAACAATTTTGTGGATAAATGTAGTTCGATGCGGTGCTTCATAATCAATCAACCCTACTTCAATATTTCATAGGGATACCAAAAAAATGTTAGAAACAAAAAATATAAGATTCGTACTTTATTTATAAAACCGCTAATTTTTATCGTAGAAGTAAAACATTTTGTTTAGACATGTAGTTTAGCCAAATTAATCATAATCATCAATCAAACCGGTTTAGGAAACTTTGTTAGTTACGTCATTTTGTATTTCAGGTGACGATGTAAACTATATGTAGATTAGGCTGGATCGATTTTAAATTGCGGTAAAATTATTTTTTTTTAATTCTAGTGCATTTTTCTTATTACCACTTCCCCACAAAATTGTCACTTCACCCCAAAATGTGTTTTTAACAAAAAATACCTAAAAATTCAACAAAGAAATCATAGTTGGCAAATGTTATTTATACAGACTTTGCTAAGGCCTTTGATACCGTAAGTCATAATCTTCTATTGCGGAAACTTAGCAGGTTTGGGTTATCATTACAATCTTTTAACATTTTTTAAAAAAAATTTTATTAAACAGATATCTTAATGTTTCAATTGGCAATCCTTTTTCTTCGCGTTTAATTGACGCCTATTCTGGTATTCCCCAGGGAACCCACATTGGCCCTTTACTTTTTATTATATTCATTAACGATTTACCGTTAATTTTAAAATATTCAAAGTGTCGTTTGTTTGCTGATGACTTGAAAATATATTCAAGAATATCTAATATTGATGATTGCAGTAAACTGCAATCTGATATAACAAGTTTATCCGATTGGTGCATCGAAAATGAGATAGGGATAAATGTATCTAAATGTTGTACAGTGTCCTACACTCGTTGTTTTAATCCTATAGTATATAGGTGGTTCTTAACTTACACGTTCAGTTGAGGTGAAGGACTTAGGAGTTATTTTCGACAGCAAAATGTCTTTTTCTAGCCACATATACTGTATAACTTATAGTATAGCTTATAGTATGCTTGGCTTTGTAAGGAGAAATTCCAAGGATTTTAAAGATCCTTATACGCTTAAAACGTTGTTTATTTCGTTGGTCCGTAGTAAATTGGAATATTGCTCTATTATTTGGTGTCCGAATCAAATAGGTACATCAAATCGAATTGAACGTGTTCAAAAGATTTTTGTTAAATCGGTCTTGAAATTAATTTGGCCTTATGATTTACCATCCTATGATGTTATGAGGAAAATGCTAGGCTTACAATCTTTGGAAGATCGTAGGTTATATTCCGCAATAATGTTTGTTTATAATGTTATAACTGGTGAAATAAATTGTTCCGAAATTAGGGATCATTTTATATTATATCGCCCTCCAAGAGATTTAAGAGTAAACCGGATTTTCGAAGAATCTGTTCATAGAACAAACTACGCCGAAAATGAGCCGATTGCAAGATGTTTACACTTATGTAATAGTTTTGCTCCGATTTTAAACTTTAATGTAAATAAAGATAAGTTTAAGTTGTTTTTATTTAAACATTATAATTAGTTTTTAAGTTTTCTTCTAGTTTAGTAATCTGTAAGAATTAAATTCTGTAGATGAAATGAAATAAATAAATAAAAAATATATAAATAAAATATTTATTTATTTATTTGAAAAAAAAAATAATATTTTTACAAATTGTAATAATAATAATCATTTTTTCCTATTATTGTTCCTTAAAAATAATGTTACAATATAAAAATCCATTACTTTAATTATAAGATTTTTAATCTTGTTGTTTTGGAAATCAATAAACTAAACTAAACTTACTGGAAACAGAATTCTAATCATATAAATCAACAGCTTAATATAAATTTCATTTTTAAATTTAAAAAAAAATCTTCAAAGATTTCGGGAAGAAAATTTAAATTGCTTTCAATTTCAATGCTTATGATTTCCAATTCAAATTAGCTAAAATAAGTAGTTAAATTCGAAATCGATCCACCCTCATAAACATTCGTTTAAGGTCTGCTAAGTTATCTCAAAGTAACCAAAGTTTAGGGTATAACCATAGTTATAAATGTAAAATTTATATGAGAATATCAGTGGTTAAAGTTAAACTCAGGTTATATTTCAGCAAAGTTACTCGCCTAAAAAGTTTATTTGAAGTTTTTTAAAAGTTTAAATGCCATGAGCAGAGTTTGTACAAGTATGTGAGAATTCCCCGGTATATTAAATAGCAGACTCGTTGTCAACGAAATTGTTTCAATAAATGTTTTAATTGTATTGTTTTTAATAAGTACTTAAGCGGATTTTAATTTAATTAAAAACATTCATATACAAATCAATCAAATTAAAAATGAACGGACTTAAAGCAAAAGAAAGAGAACAATTTTAATTGTACTTTGTATTTGTGTCAAATAATTATTAAATAACAAAAAATTAATTAAAAAGACATATAAACTCCCCGATCAAAAAAAAAAGTTACATCTCAAATACAAAATCAGATCTAATTTGATATAGATCGATATTTATTCATATCCAAGTTTATCTCTAAATTGACTATTCAGTTATATCCGACTAGATCCCTCAAAAATATTACGGAATTAAGTTAGATCACAATTTATCGCAAAACTGAGGGATCCAAAAATATCTAATTCATGATCCTGATGGATCGCAAAATATCCCGTGGGATAAATTTAGATCTAATTGGATTTAATAACATCCAAATTAATATAATTATGTCTTATACGCATGGAAAATATTAATGATGTTGGACCATATATAATCATATACCAAACTAAGTTGTTAACCTTAATGTCATATATAATTATATATTGAATTGCATTATTCATATGGCACCATATATAAGCACAAAAATATTTTTTATAAGACAGCATATATTATTATATTTTAAATTATATAGCTTATATGCCACCATATATGATTACATATTGTGATATATATGATAATGCATTATTATATATGACAATAGATCTATCATATCTTGTTATGTACAGCATATATGCTTAATATCTTATTTTATAAAGGTTAATATTTAAAAATATATCGTTATATATGTCACCACATAAGAAATCTATAATAATATATGGATATGCATGACACTATATACAATCATATATTATAATATATTTTAAAATGTAAAAACATAAGACCATATATAATTTTTTTTACTGGGATCAATTTAAGGACAATCTGTAATACAAAGAAATAATACTGGACAACTGCAAAATAAACCTTCTATTGCAATACTTCTATTATAATCATCAGGGCTAGGACGTTTATGAAAATGCATGTTTTTTGTCGTTAGCTGAATTTTTAAATTTACAACAAAATATCATCTATTTTCCAGTGCATATTTTTGCATATTTTGCTATAAATACATATTTTTATATATTTTGCTATATATGGTTATTTTAAGACAAATATTGGCAGTTTTCGTGGCATATTTTGGAATAATAAAAATATTTTTATTTCATTTTCATAATTAGTTTTTTAATAGATGCCCGACACTGAGGGAATTATACTTTATGATATTAATGAAACAATTTCATATAATTGTTTTTTGTAGATTCAATGAAGAATTTCATTAAATATAAACAATTTTATTAACTCGTATTAAGTAATTTTTCATTAAATTTATTTCATAAAATTGCATAGCTTCGTAAAAAAATGCATACGATTTCATAAATTGTGTGTTCATACATTTAAGGAAAATTTTCTTTAGAGCTATGAATTTCATAAAATTTTATAATTTCATTAATACATTACATTTAAAACTTTAGTTTGAAGATTTAATTCTTAAGTGTTCAGCATATTTTACAATGTGCTTTATTATTTCAATGTAGCCTTTTATTAATTTTGGGATTCTATGAAATTGTTTAAAAAATCATGGGAAATGGGCTTAGTTCCAATACATTTTTCAGGACATTCATGAAGAGTTTTATTAATTCAAAGAACTTCTTAATATTAAAAAATTTTATGAAACTGTTTAATAAATTCTATAAACCTTCATTGTCGGAATTATTCATTAGTTTTATGAAGATTTTCATTAATTCTATAAACATTTCATAAACATTGACTTTAATAAAACCTAACCAGATACTTTGAAAAGTTTCAATGGGCGATTTCCAGTGACAATTTTCATTAAAGCTATGAAGAAATTCATTACTAACGTGAAGATAATTACCTCAGTGCACCGAGAAATTGCCAATGGTTCAAAAACAAAGCACTGGCTGAGCGGTGGTAAACTGGCATGCCAAAGAAAAAAGCATTGGGAAAGCACTTATTAGCCAACGTTTGGAAAAAGTGTATATACCTGCTTTACAAAACTTACAACTGTTTATGAAAAACAACCACTGGCTAAACATCAGTTAAAATCACAACAAAACTCGACCTGACGATAGCTCAGAGGGCTAAAGCGCTCTGTCTAACGTGTAGTGCGAGTGCATGTGGCATTAGAAATCAGTTTATCTATACCACGGTCAGTGATTGCACAGAAAAATTTCATATAGACGTAATCGAACTAATAAAAACATAAAAAATATTACATAATTCAAAAATTCAAAAAACAGGGTCACTGACGAAGGTTCAATACCAGAAACTGCGCAGTCTGATTCAGAAAAAAAAAAAATTCAAAATATGCAATGTAGTTATGATTTTTAGAAAATACACTCATTTTTCTCTACTACGCCTTTCACAAGTGATTTGACAATGTTTTCAAAAAGGACTATGCCTCTACTTGTCTTACAAGAAAAGTGCTTTACCAGCAATTTTTTCACTTAATTTACTACTGTTGATGAAAAAATTAATTTATTTTACAACAAATTAGAAGAAAAAAACATTGGGAAAGCACTTATTTGCCAACGTTTGGAAAAAGTGTTTAGCATATACCTACTTTACAAAATTTACAACTGTTTATGAAAAACAACCACTGGCTAAACATCAGTTAAAAGTGATTTGACAACGTTTTCAAAAAGGACTGTGCCTCTACTTGTCTTACAGAGAAAGTACTTTACCACCACTTTTTTCACTTAATTTACTACTGTTGATGAAAAAAATAATTTAATGCACTACTAATTAGAATTTAAGTATATTTCACACTATGATGACCGTAGCATCATTTTGACGAGTCCGGTCATTTTGTAGCCTTGGAATTCTAAATTTAAAATATATTAAGAAAAGACGTACTTTTCAAGAAAAAGTAACACTAAAAAACCTAATACAAAATTCATCAAAAATAGCATATATCTACGTTCTCTTTCAATTATCGCTCAAACAGCATAACATTTCGAAATGATTTAAATTTAGTTTAAAAGTCTGGTAATTCAAGTGTTAAATATACATAAGTTTTTTTTGTGGAAAAGTTTCTGTAAAATATTAGAAAACATGTGTTCAATAGCAGAAAAAATACGATATTTTTTAATAATATATCTATGCAAAAAACGCTCTTGAATTTGAGAATCTTTTCTCAAAACTATTGGAAATAATTTTGGGGATTTGTTTTAATGTTAAAGAAGAAGAAGAAATCCTTAAATACAATAATCTCAATTAAATCTCGAAATTAAAAATCCTTGTTGTTAATTTAGTCATGCCTTTTACATAGTTTAGTTAACTCTTATTCATTTAGTTTTTACACCAATTTTACCATTTATGTACCTATAAATTACTTTAGTTGGTTTTCATATTCTCTCTTAAGCCAGTTGACAATGATACCAAAAATATATTTGGCTAGAGATAAAAGCTTACCTGTTAACCATTTTTCGAGGACATGTGATATATACATGATAGGTTGTACAAACATAAATGCAAATATGTTTAAAAAAGGATTGTTTCAACAAAGTACATTAAAAGACTAAAGAAGAACCAAGGTACTCAACATCTGTTAAATTTTATATGCCAACTGGTTTTAAGAGAAACAGTTTTTTATAGGTCTTTTTACTGACTATTCTTTAGTATATATCAAACAAAGTTTTGTGTTAAGTATACAAAACTTATGCAGAGAATACAGCAAAACAACACAAGTTAGCTTCAAAATTCAATTAAAATTGATTAAATGAGCCTGAAAATTAATTAATTAAAAGTGTTTACCACTGTTAACAAATTTTTTTCTAAACTCTCTTAAAACTAGTTCAGGTTTTTTGAAGAGAGCGTTGGAAACGGCTTGGTTTCTATACAACTGTATTTGATTGTTTGCCAATTTCATGTACGAATGAATACGTTGCCTACTCTTACAATATTACCTATACACTGAAAGAATTATCTGCATGAGATCAATGAATAGGTACATAAATGCAAAAAAGTTGCATTGGAACTAATCCATTGAAACTTTTCCTTAAGTAACTAAACGTTTGCATAAAATTTGATGGAAGGAACACTTTATTTATTAAAAGTTTCATGTAGACTTAAAACAGTAAACAAAAACTGTTATATCAACAAAATGTTTGCAATATTTGCCTTAAATTTAGTAGAATGCATATAAGAGTATATTTTTCTAAAATCAGGATTACTTTTTCAAAATTTGCTAAAAACAATAAAAATATGACTACCTCTGGAATAAAAAAAAAATGTCTATATTTGGTTAAGGGAGCCTATAGGGTCTAAAAACCATCACGAATGGTAAAATTTAAGTTCATTAGCACAAAGGAAAGGAAATTTCCTCATGATTGAAAAAATTTAATTTTTTTATTATCCATGATATCTGACTTCCTCTAAATTTTAGGATTTTTTGTCATTACGCAGTAATTGCTACGTTGAGTTGATAGATAGTTCATAATGTAAACTCTTCACTCATAAAAATACAAAATCATTGTCAAAATTATTTCGTAATCCAGAATCCAAATCTTTCCTTTGTAGTTTTCAAAATATACCGGTTTTTGTATCACCGTTATTCATCCCATTTCTCGTATATTTTGCTTAATTTTTCGAAATTTAACCCCAAAATCTTTATTTTTTAAAAATATATAAATCTACATAATATTATCATTAATTTGATTATATTCGTGTCCGTATCAGGATATCGCTCTGGTTGTATCATTATAAATTGTATGCATGTTAAAAAAATTAAAAATATCATTATTGTGAAAACCCTTTAGTCATAAAATAAAATCCTTAGAGTATCCACATTAGTTATGTAAGCTGCCGGTCGTCAGCCGGTTAGTAGCTGCTGCTGCCAACAGGTTTTTTTTTAATCCGACGCCGCCGTCAGCACAACAAAGATGCTACATAATAGATTTGTTTGAGGTAATTGTTGGTAAAGTCTGGTAAAATGAGAGTCAACCAAAAATCTCTCATAATGAGAAAAATGCACAAAATACAGGGAACGTTCAAAACCCCATTTTAAGCCCAAAAATTAACGTGAATTTTTTTTTATATAAAAAAGCTGTTATTATGAATTCAATTTAGAAAAAAATTATAATTTAATAATATAAAGTGACTATTTTATAAGGCAGTTAATATCTTCCGAGGATTTTTTAATTTTTATTGTCTATTTTCACAAATGCAAAACATGTGTTTTATAAACAGCTGATTATTTTATAGTTTTACCATTTTACCCGAACAAAAAGTACGGGTAACTTCTGGTAAAAAGAGAAACACAATTCCTCTCTATCATCACTCTATCATTTACTAAATTCTTTGACAATAAAAACACTTTTTGGTAAGATTGTGTTCCCGCGGGTACCCGCGGTAACGTACGTCGAACACTCCTCATATGATATGAAATTGCAAAAATGTTTTGTTTTTTGTAAAAAACTCATATGAGTTGCGCTTCTACTATTTGTTGATTCAATTCCTCCTTTTTTACATATTTTATTGCTAAGAAATGTCATAATCATTGCCAGAGCCGAAATCAACGATATCTTGATATTGTAATAACATTAAAAGTAAGTGTCTTCATGTGAAATTCATTGAGTTGAAATTATTTTGACAATTTAATGCCTTGAAAAAGGGTATATAAACCATTTTCAGAACTTCACAGGAGAAGAGAAAAACGTAGAAAACTCTTATAAAATCAAAATGTTTGTTGGTTTTGATCACAGTTCGATAATTCAAGTATTATTGCAGCCGTGTAGAAAATTGCATTCTAATATTGTACATATATGCAAGTGACTGAATTTTGCATTATAATTTTGCCCTAATTTTTCAATATCTTTTTATTGATTTTTAGTTGTATGAATTATTTGCGATTTCAAAGGACATTAGTTAAACTAATTTTATTACAATGTATAAAAAACGTTTCAATTCAGTAAGTATTAAGGTATAAAATTTACTCGGGTTTGCTTTTGTTCGAGTAATCGAGTAACTCGGTTTTGAGGTTTTTAATTTACTCGACTAGGCGAGTAAGATTTTAAAATTGCTCGAATAACTCGAGTAACTCGAACAATTTTAATACTTTAATTTTATTTTCCAAAAACTCACATTTTTGTAAGTTTTTATATTTTATTAGTACTAATATAACATATATATAAAAATTAACAAATTAATTAAAAATTTTAGTAAAAAGTATATCTAAAAGAGAAAAACATTTGCTAAGATCATTTATTATTGCGACAGTTTTGTCTCAGTACACTCAAAGCAAAAGCGTTATTATATCAATGAAATTCTTTATAAATATGTTGAAATCTTCATTGATTTTCTTTCAATATAACTGGTTCATAAAAATGTATTAAACTGTTTTATAAAAATATTTGTAAGGTGGTCCGTTTTGTAATTTCACTCAGACTTGACACCGTTTTGTTATATTAGTGTGTTAGTACTAAACGAAAAAATAGTCCATTTTGTCCTATCATTTTGGGATTTTGAGATATGTAATTTTTCTAAAAAAATTATAAAGAAGTTTTGAAACAACTTTCATGAATATTTAAGAAGATTTTCATCATATTAATGAAAACTTCATTACTTCTATATGTAAATTATAATATGTGGAAATTTTGCGTAGGACCGCTATGAATTTCCATATAGGGCTTCTAAAATTGGCTTGTTACAACGACATAAAAGGGACCAACAAAAAGTTTTTGTAAATGACATTTAAAAATTCCTTTTTGAAAATATAGTATTTATATGTAGTTTCTTTAGATCAAATGGCAACAAAATTAAAAAAAAAAAAAAAAATGTTTGATCCCACTTTTAATCCTCAAATCCGCACCAATAATCTTAAACACCCCCCAGTCATAGAACTTGTTTCTTTAAAAAATATCCAAGTTTCTTCGATATCGGAGTTTTTCGCATTAAGTTCTTCGTTTTTCGTAATATAATTTCTTTAACAGTGCTCACTTAATATAAAAATACACTTAACATTTAAATATTCACTATAGCAGTCACATTATTTTATACAAAATATTAAAAGAAATATAAAATAGTTCATATTTTTAAATTACTCGAGTTACTCGATTAATCGACCAAAATTGTTCGAGTTATTCTTTACTCGAAATTGGCCACTTCGAATTACTCGAACAATTGTTCGACATCATTTCATCGATTAATCGAGTAACGGTTAACCGATTGAATACCCTAGTAAGTATTGCGAATCGCAAAATTGCAAATTCGGAAAAATTTGCGGTAAAAAATACATGAAAAATGTTAGCAATATTTCTTTGCAAGATGATGTATTTATGGCTAAAAAGTTGTATTATATATAATACCCTTATTCGGACGAGTCATTCAATTATTATTATTTTATTGTATGTGAAGACGCGGGGCTTATACTACAACTTTTTTAAAACAACTGTGTGCCAAAATAATATCATAACGGCTCTCGACTTAGGTTGTTTAATTTATATAAATAAAGATTTTTCTAAACTCTAGCCATCTCCGGTTTTTAGTCAAAATTTTGAGTCCAGCTAAAAATTTATAAAATATGACTACGACACACACATTTTTTGTATTGTATTTGCATATAGACGATCATATAAGAAATATAAAATATCTGTAAAAATTGGTATATACTTGGCTTTCTTTAGTAATACTAACTAATTTTAAAGCAATCAAATTACAAATAGCCCAATAATTCCTATATTTTTCAAGTTTTAGCGGTTTCTTTTCTAATTTTTTTTTTCACTTTTCTATCTAAAAAGCAAATTTATCTATTTTTAGCAATGTTTTGCTTCAGATTTAGCTACTCTTCATAAACAAAAGTTGTCAACAGTGTTTGCAAGCCAAAAATAAATTTAACTGGGTTTTTAATTCTTTGCAAGATTTTTGTCTTCTTGAAAAAATTTAGCTTTCAGCCGAGTATCAGCGGCCGCCAACACTTTTTCACTTCAAGCAGCAGCTGATTTTTTGGCAGATGTGGGATATTAAGCACACGATTGTTTTTGGCTCCAGCCGAAGCCAACGTTTTGTCGCGGCTTTCATTTGTGATCCACGCTTATGTATATGTTTTTACGCGTACCGGTTTTTATACCCCGGCCCCCTACCAAAGATAGAAAAAATAATTGTTTTTTTGTGATTCCGAGGGGACAACCTACTTTTGTTTAGGAACGCCCAATGAATTGCAGCTTAGCCGAAATTTTTGGTAAATAAAATGTAGATTACTGGTTTCAGAAGGGCAGTTTTTTTCACATTTAAAAAAATTTCACATTTTTACATTTATTAACTAATATCTAATATTTAGCAAATGTTTTGCTGATTTTAGCAGATAAATTTGTTACTTTTAATAAACTAAAATTAAGCTCAAACATAACTTTCTATTTGTAGATTCAACAGATTTATTTTAGCTTTTCTTACTTTTGTTTAGCAAAAACAAATCTGCTAATTTTAGAAGTTTTTCCTGCAACGTCAATTTTAACTAATTTTGTTCTTCTTAGTGTACTGATGATGTTCACTTTATCCTTCCTTTGGCTAATGGTAGTACTCTCTGGAGTTAAATTTAATTCAAATTGCATTTAGCCTTTTAAGAATTCACTGATAGTTGTCGTATGTTTTTATTATAGACATAGACAAGACATGAACGAACAAGACAACAATGGTTATGGGTTTTTCAAATAGATAAAATGTTGAATTTCTAATTTCTTTAAATCAAATTTGATGGTTATAAATGTTAAGACAATTTATATCAAACAAACAAAAACTATCAATTTAACTAAATTTGTTCTAAAGGTGATGGATATTATTTTCATTTGCTTCAAATAATGTCCATCATTATTTTAACAATACAGAAACAAAATCGATTTTGCTTAAATAGAAATGCAATTGTGTTTTTGTGGTTACACCAACCGACGCAAATGAAAAAAATTAACCAAAAATGAAAACACAACCATCGAAGAGAAAAAAAAACACTTGACATTGTCAAGTCATATACAACAAACCCAGGATAAAAGCAATTTTGAAAATTGTCAAATGACATGAAAAGCAACAAGAGAAACAAATAGTTGTACTTCATACTAGTACAATACTGATGATTAGGGCAAGAAATTTTGTGTAAATGCATGTTTTTTCTCCACAGTCTAAATCTGATATAGACTAAATATTTATGCGAATCATTAAACTTAGATGAAAAAGGCGTCGATTTTTAGTTGCATATTTTAGCAAAAGTGCATGTTCTTGACTTTGGCGAAATTATCCCGCTTTTTGAACGCTGCCAACGATTTTTTTCTGATTTTTAAACCAAAATACCGCTTTTTATATTTTAGAACATCTTTAAGATTTTTCATAAACAATAATAAAATTTTTTAAAACCGTTCAATATTTTAGAAATTCAGAATTCTTTAATTGAAATAAAGTTATCATAACTACCCAGCCAGAAAAATACGAACGGCAAAGCGTTGGCCCAGTGCTTTTAACGGTGGTACTAGCGTTGGCAGAGCGTTGGATTTCTGAAGATTTTAGTGCTTTGCCAACCCAAAAATTATAACACCGGGCAGGGCTTGGCCGTTCCTTTTTCACAGCGTTGGCAAAGCACTTGGTAAACGAAATTGCCAACTTTGGCGAAACACTGACAAAACCTAATAATATGTGATCTAAAAATAGATTTTCCAAAATAAAATTAAAAAAAAGTTAATTTAAAAATGTTTTGGTCTTGCCAGTACACGAACCCTGGCCGTCAGATTGCCAGCCAAAAGCTCTACACACTAAACTAACGAGACACATAATAGTTGATAGCTTAAAACGTAAACAAGTGATAACAGGTGGCTAACTGTTGGTTGTGCCAGTTTGTTGGAATTAACTTGCTAACGCTGGAAAAAAAGTTGTTTTAAAAAAGATTTTCAAGAATAAAATTCATAGTTTCTTTGCATGGTCAAAAAATCGGTTTGGACTCAATGATGACTAGGGCGGGTCGATTTAAAAATCGTTGAAGGAAAATCGTATTCTAGGGATCAAAATAAGAAACTTTGCCGAAGGAACCATACCTCTAAAACGAATTCTGATGTTCCGACTTTTGACCAGTAGGGTCAAATTTTGAAAAAGCCCACTTTGATATTTCAGAAATTAGGAGGAATCTCTCCAAGATTATGGGAGCTACTTCTTCTCCGGGAGACGCGCTAGAAGATTAATACATAAATCATCATTCTAGGTGACCGTTAAGGGGTTAAAATTTAAGTTGAAAGATGACCTTTTTAGCCGTGTTTTTATAGCAAAATGTACAAATCTCGGGATAGAGATATTTCAGAAAGTAGGAGGAGTCTTTCCAAGATTAGGGTCTCTATTTCTGCTCCAGAAGAAGCTCTAGCAGATGAATGTATAAATTATATTCGATTGGGTTGGATTCGATTGGGGCACTCTAAATGGGTCAAAGTGGGATTTTTCAAAATTTCACCCTACGAGTCAAAAGTCGGGACATCAGAATTCGTTTTAGAGGTATGGTTCCTTCGGCAAAGCTTCTTATTTTGATCCCTAGAATACGATTTTCCTAGAACGTTGAGCGCTTTTTTTGCCTCCATACAAATCGCCCCGGCCTAATGATGACGCATTTCATTTAATTTTTTTACAAAGTGTAGTAAATTTTTTAAAATCAATGCTTTAAAAGCACGTTTTACTAACGTTAGCAAAGCGTTATAAATCACGACTTTGCCAGTGCTTTAATTTATTGACGGTTGTAAATTTTATAAATCAAGTATTGACAAAGCACTTTTTGCAAACGTTGGGAAAGCGTTGTAGACAAGGGCTTTGCCAGTGCTTTAATTTGAATTTCTGCCAATGGTACTAAAAATAAAGTGCTTGACCAGTGCTTGATTTTTCTGACCATTGGCAATTTCTGGCTAGGCAGTGATGTCCTTTCGAATTTTTCGACTCGTGCTGAGTCGAAGCCTGGAATGCGTCATCATTGAGCCCAAGCCGATATTTTGACCATACAAAGAAACTATGAATTTTATACTTGATTTTCTAATAGAAAAATACCAAAATTCAATGCGTTTTTACTAGTGAAGATTATTTAGAGCTTTTTTTTTGATAAAAATACTATAACAATTAAGGAAAAAATAGGAGAATTATAAAATATTTTTTTGAAAGAATTTTACATAAGCAATTTAAACGTTTGTAAAACTTTCCGAAAATCGTATAAAAATTCCTGACAAATATTTTTTTTTTTAGAAAAAAAAAACCCGAAATAATCAAATTTAATTTAGAAATTTGTTATCAAAAAGTTATTGCTTTAAAAAAAATTTTTTTTTGATTATTAAGATGTATACATTTTTTCACAGAACACATTGACAAATTAGTTTAAGATTGTCTGAAAACCTATTTTCAAGTGATTTGAACTGAAACTAAGTACGTTGGTCATTTACTTTGGTTATTTTTTTTTTTTTTTTTTTTGTTAAAAAAAAAACAAATATAACTTAAATACAATATTTATTTTGATTTAAGCAAAATAATTTTTACTTTTAAAAAGCTTGGTGAACCAAAGAAAAGCGTAAGATTATGTGCCTATTGCAAAGATTGATGAAAAATTCAAATAATTTTTTTTATTTTTTATCTTTTGAAGTTTTTTATTTTAACAAAAAGTGCTTATATATTTTTCATGTTTTAGTGCATATTTTTGGTTTTCAGCTGCATTTTATAAGCTCCTAATTTCGTTTTTTAGTTGCATGAAATTCCTTGCTCTACTGATGTGAACTATCATTGTAGAATACATTTAGAAGCCCGTAATGTATTGGATTTTTTTTTTTCAGTTTTATTTGAACAAAACATGATGCCACTAACCTTTTCATTTCACAAACAATCATATTAATATTGACCAACAAAAGCAACAAAACAAAAAAAAAAACTTAAAAGAAAATGGGTAAATGAATGTATTGACCAGAGTTTTTAAGAAGTGTGTGCAAAAGTGCAGATTGAAATAAACAAAGAATTTCCTTTCTTCGAAAAAGTTCTTCAATTAAAAGTTCTACATAAAATTTTCTTTAAAGTCAATTTTCAAAAGAAAATTGTAATGCAATGGTGCAGAAAATTTGTTGAAGTAACACGGCATGACATAGAAAAAATTAATAGAGATCTGATCATTAATTATATATGTATAACTATAACAGACATGCTGATTTCAATACTGACACATAAAATTTTTAAAAAATCGCGAATATATAGTATAAGGCGCTATATGCAAATACATATTTTTGCTAAATATTTACAAGTAATTGACTCTTTTTAAAGAAATTAAACCCACTGATCAACGGATTTTCTCATCTTTCTCACTTTTTAAAGTTTTAGCTAACTCTTTTGCTAAACTTGCAATTGAGCTAGACAAATGGCCATTCAAGACAATGATACTATTGAGCAATTCCATTTAATAACACCGTGAAATTAATCGATGTTTTCCGATTTTTATAAACTTTTGTGAGTGTGTGCGGTAGTGAACGCAAGTATTAAAAAAATAATTTTTTTTTTTTTTGGAAAACTCTGGCAACCCTATGGCTTCAAATGGTGGGGTAGGATCTTCACTTAAAAGGTCATTTTACACATTTTTTAAAAATAAAAATTTTTGAAAAAAAAACCTTAAAATCAAATTTTAGAAAAAATACATTTAAATTTTTATACAAATATATACACATGTGCTCTAAACACTGAAAATTTCATAGCGGAGAGCTCCTCTCTTAGTGAGATATCCCAAAAAATGTAGAAGTATGTACACCAGAAAATATGTTTTTTTTTATAATTTTTGCTATTGAAAAACTATTATTACTCTTACTATTGAAACAAAAAACACATTTTCTGGTGTACATACTTCCACATTCTATCTCACTAAGCAAGGAGCTTTCCACTCTGGAATTTTCAGGGTGTGTGTGTATATATTTGTATATTTCCAAAAATTGATTTTAAAGTTTTTTATCAAAAATTTTTATTTTTAAAAAATGTGTAAAATTTTTTTTATTTATTTTTTATACCCCAAAACCTAGCCGTTCTTATGCAAAAATAAATCTGTCGATATTTTTTACTCATCAAAAGTTATGACCTTTTAAGTGAAGTCCCTTTTTAATACTTGCGTTCACTACCGCACACACTCACAAAATTTTATCAGAATCGGAAAACATTGATTAATTTCACGGTGATATTAAATGGAATTGCTCTATTATAAAGAGGTGGTTCAGCCAGAAGATAATTATATTAATTGTTACCTCATATGAAGAATTTCATATCAAAACCGATATGCATTAAATCCGACCCTCTCAATATTTTGATGAAATTTTGCATACAGCTACTTTTACCTATACAAACACAACCTCATTTTAAGAAATTGCATTTTTGAAAATATATGGGCTTGGCAAGGTATAGAAGTTTTTGAAAAATGACGATAATATGTACTTTCAAACTGTGATTACTACGGAATGGCTGAACCGATTTCAAAGATCATGCTACCATTTTCTATTACTATTATTTCTATATTAGGCAAAAATAAAACTTTAAACTGGGAAAACACATCAAAGGCCAAGTGTTTTTTTTTTTCCAAAAAAAACTTTTTTTTAGTAAGGTCTATCTTAAAACTAAAATGGCGTGTTTTTTCTTTTTTTTATAATTTTTTTAAGTAAATGCATCTCTTGTTAACTTCCTTATATTTTGATATCATTGTGTGAAAAAAAGAATAAAGTAGCTATACTTTGGAAGTTATACAGATTTTTTTTAATTCTTATAGACTAGAATGAATTATATACCTTTTTAATGGCACCAATATCTTTGAAATCGGTTGAGCCATTCCGTGTAATCGCTGCTTAAAAGTACCTTTTACCGTAATTTTTCAAATATTTCGATATCTTGCCGCGCCCACAATTTTTCGAAAATGCAATTTCTAAAAATGAGGTTGTATTTGTATAGGTAAAATGTTGCTGTATGCTAAATTTTATCAAAATCAGAGAGGGTCGGGTTCAAAATGTGCCTTTTTTATAGGTTTTAATATGAAATTCATCATATGCAAAATGCAAACAAAAAAATTAAAAATCCATTTCAATCACGAAGTCCACCGTTTAAATAACTTTAATTGCTGAAATTCCGGCAACAACGAAAATTGCTAATTCAATTACAAATTGATAGCTCTTTAATTGAATTATTTTTCAATTAAATAATAACTCATTTGATTAAAAAATTATCAATATTGTATACCTTCTCAAAAAGCAAAAAAGAATTAGATAAAGTGTTGTTTCGATACCAAATGTTTTCTTTTGTAAAGGGTCCGCCATCTAACGTTTTTTTTCAACTAGTGCTTATTTCGTGAATGGTAACACTTAGCTCATGTCTGATTTGACAGATAATTAGTTTTATCCATCCGCTGAACGAATATGGTCCGTATGTTCGTTATCTTGTGAAAAAAGTGAAAGAAACTGGCATCCTCATCGATAAACCAAAGCATGAAAAGCCAAAAACAGTGCGTACACCCGAGAATATTGCTGCTGTGGCAGAAAGTGTGCGTGAAGCGCCATCAACATCAATTCACCGTCGTTCTCAACAATTGAACATTTCGGAGACATCATTGAGACGAATTTTGCATAAAGACCTTGGTATGACGCCATACAAAGTCCAATTGGTTCAGGAGTTCAAAAAAAAAAAGAAGTTATTTGGCGGACCCTTTAGCTTGGCCTTTATAACATAGAATTTTAACTTGCATATAATTCTCATTTAGTTAGCAGATTTATTTATACTTATGTGAACAAATTCACACAGAAGTTAGTTCTTTTCTTCCTATTGAAACACAGGAAGTATGGAAATTTTTTATTTTTTTTTTGATAAATTAGCTTTTTGGCTATAATCAACGTATTTTTTTAAAATAAATTTTTCCTTTTTATTTTTTGTTTTAAAAAAATGGTTACATTTTTATTACACAAAATTTAACTTCAAAAATAACATTATCAATTTTATGATAATGTTTTAGAATACATTAATATTCAGATTTAAACCACTGAAGTTCAATTATTTAACCTAATGAGAATAAACCTAATAAAGAATAAATAAAATATAATTGAAATGAATTTTTCAGTTTATTTTGTAAAACAAATTTTTATACCCCACCTATTTAATGGTTTTAGCAATTGTTGCCAGCACTTGTATCACTTGCTGAAGTGCCCTGGCCTGGTCCGTTTGCATTTTTCTAAATGAGGGTCCACTAGAACTTAATAGAGAATAATATATGTGAGCTTGAGCCTGACCCGACAATACCTCCTAGTAGAAAATCTCCCAAAATGTATGTGTTTTTCGAATACCACGAAAAGTTTAGCATGCACGGACTACTACCTTATACTGGTGATGCGCATTTCAAATACTTTTCATTAGATACAATATATATATATACGCACAGAAAATAATAAATATATATTTATACGCACAGAAAATAAATTGGTTGGAATTCCATTGTAATCAACAACATTTAATCATTATTCAAAAATTTTAATTGTAAGCACTTAAAATTCATTATCAGAATAATTAAACTATATTAAAGACAAAAAATATATAAAATTAACCAAAACATAGTCAAATCATTCAAAATATGGGTTTTCCTAATCTATATTGAAAAAATATTATCTTCTACATTAACTTTAATACCAACAACCAACAAATTTTGGGAGATTTTATCGCTTGAATAATATATTTGCAGTTAAAATCGAATATTACTCGTAGTTTCGCCTGCAAAAAAACAATCACTCTATCTAAAATATTAGGTTTCGTTACAAATTTTAAAATAATATAAAGTTTTTTAATAGTGTTGGTAACTCTAATAAAATATTAAGATTAGCAACTCAATTTCTGTTGTACATACAAATCTATTTTTAGACATTCATATTTAAACTTGAAAGAGAAAAATGTTCAAGGTAGAAATTTGAAAATACAAATTGAAATTGTGTGTGGGCTAGAGGTAAAGCAGAAGGTTACTGGTTCGACTACAGTTCGCGGCATAAGAATTTCTTTTAATAAAATAATTCTAAAATAATATATAAATTTTTTTATAGTTTTGGCAACTCTAACAAAATATTGAGCAACCAAATTTCTGTTATACATACAAATCTATTTTTAGACAAATATTTATATTTCAAGACTGAAATTTAAAAAAAAAACATATTTAAATATGGTTTAGGCTAGAGGTAAAAAACTTGCCTGACAAACGGAAGATCGCCGGTTCGAGACCAGTTCGAGACATCAAATGTTTTTATTAATACAATAAATTTTGTTGAATGCATGTGAATCTATTTATAGAATAGAAGGTGGCGCAAAAGTAATCCTTCTATCAGAAAATGCTATACATAACAAATACATAATAAAAAAAAAAACATCGGAAGGTTATTTTTGCGCCACCTTATAGTACATTAACATTAAATATTCAATTGCTACAAGTAAAATTCGAAATTTGTAAATAAATGTCGGTTGTTACAATAGTATTAAAATTTAATAATAGTGATAGTACGTGGAACCACACAAATGCGGTTGGCAAAAAATTCGGTTGTTTTCTGTATGTTGTTTCGTTGGAAGAAATATGAAAAAATCCCCAAAAGCAGAAAATGTGGCAATTTTTGACTCAACTTTTTAGTTCCTAAATGTTTGATTAGGCAGTTTAAAAAAAAATATGGGACTCTTGATATCCAAATTTCATTGCTATCGGAGAGAACCCATGAACGGACTATCCTTATTATTTATATTTAAATTTATTTGAAAATCTATTGTTATACACGTAAACTAACAATAAAATATAGGGTATCTAATACCATTCTACCACGTAGGTAAGAGACAGTTTAATTGACAGAACGACAATAACAATTCAAAAGGGTGTTTTAAAATTTTGGTATTAATTGTATGTTAATTTGCAGGAAAAGCTTCAGAGGTACCAAAACTTTTTGTTTTAGAATTCTGCAACTTTAATCTTTTATTTTCTTTAACACTCAACTAAACAAATTTAAAATTGATTGCAATTATTTTTTTCTTTAACTTTTGTTCCATTATTAATTTAAAAAAAAAATAAAACAGAATGCATTTCAAATAATTAATCCAATAAGACTTCAACTAATCTCTGCAATTTTTCCATTTAAAGCTTAAAACAAATTTAAATCAATAAAATCCATTCGATAGTATTATCTTGTATGTTCTGCTTCATTACCAATTTAATAATATCCACTGTTGAAAATAACAAACGAGTCGAAATTAAGTTGAAAAACAATTTTCATATAATTTTCCATTGTACAAGTTTAATGCCCAATAATGATGGTCTTGATGATAATAATAATGACGATGATGATGATAATGATGATGTTGTTGTTGTTCATATTGATAGAAATCACTGTCATAAAATTTACATAAAAGCTTCCGTGTAAAATTCACTTTAAACAAATAAAATCCTTTCTTTTACCCCTCAATAACAGCAACCGAACTGAAAGAAACAAATACCGGAAGAGCCAGAAGAAGTAATACATACACACAGAGAACACTTTAGCTATTTACCACTTGAAATTTGGTTACTACGACTCAATTTCGGTTATTACGAATTTCAGTCGGTTGGGACAAAATTCGGTTAATTGAACTGAACTTTAGTTGCAACACCCCAAATATTCAGAAGTCTAATGTAAATATCGTTGTTGTACTAATTGAATTTATTAATGGTTACCATTAAAATACACTTTTCAATTCAGTTGGCCCTTAATTTCTCTGTGTGTACTACTTATGTAATATTGCAAGCTGTAAAGTAGTAAGCATAAGAAGACAAAGTGTACTTGTCAGGTTAAACCATAAACATAAACTATCGAACGGTTAAGACAAAACTTTAACGCTCACACACACATATTGGCATATATAACCCAGCAAAAATTTGTGAGGGATATCAGAGAGGTTCTGGTAAAATTATTCCATTTTAGAGCATTTAATCATAGAGTAAAAATTACGTTAAGCATAGAAAATCTAAAAAGGCAATTTTAAAGTTAAAAAATATAGAAAATATCTGTTTTTAAGCAGCAAAATTAAAAATAAAAAACTTTAAAAATATGCAAATATGTAAAAAAATTAATAAACGCTAAAATGAGAGCAATTGACACACTTTAGACACCTTGTGATGTGTTAGGTGATGTGTCTAAAAATTGATTTTTCAATAAACTTAAAAGAACGAACTTTAAAAAAATCTTTAAGACGCTAGTGGAGCCTGATAACAGAAAGTTCTATAAAAATGTATACAGAAAAATATGTAAAAGGGAGCAATTGCCTCATTTTAGATACCTTGTAATGTGTTACGTGATGTACAGACATGGGCAGCATAAATTACATTTCACAATCATTTAAATGTGAAATTTTTTTAATATAATTAATAATTTCGGACCTACGCTCACAATTGCGGACTTAAACGCTTCCTTATGAAATTTGTAAAATTTTAAATACCAAACATGGGGATTAGTTACAACATCTGGGAGTTTAATTACAGGGCAATTACTCAATTACACCCAATTACATATAAATAGACGTAAAAAAGTAATTGATCTGTAACTAAATAAACAAATATTGGTATTATGTCCCATGTCTGGTATTGGCAAAATAGAAAACTTTCCAAGGAAGCGTTTAAGCCAACAAGTGTGAGCGTAGGTCTGAAATTATTAATTATACGACAAATTTCATTAGTGAATGATTGTGAAATGTAATTGACGCCACCCATGTCTGGTGATGTATATAAAACTGGATTTTTAAATTAACTAAACACAACCATCTGTGAAAACGGCAAAAAAAAATTCAAAAGGTATAAATTGACACACTTTAGACACCTTGTAATGTATTAGGAGATGTGTCTAAAAATACATTTATATAAAAACTAAAACTTTGTGACAATTCTGACAAAACGGATATAATTAACTATTATAATGTGCTTAATACTTAAATCGAAAAGGCATCAACATTTTAAGGACTTTAAGCTTTATGGAGCAAACAAAATTTTCATAGCCTCAAAGAGCTTATTTCTATAAAATTTTAAATTTTGCTAAATTAACCCATCCCCGATTCATTTGTACAATATCGATAGAACTTCTTTAGGGGTACTCCAGGAGGTCCGCGAAGAGTTAAAACAAAATGAAAGTTTAAATCTAATTTGAAAAAATTTCGCAATGTTTTTACAATTTTATTATTAATTCAAATTATTAATTAAATTTAATTTAATTGAATAATTGAAAATTTGTGTGGGCCTCAATAGGTCCTTATTATAATTGTGCGCCATATTTGATAATTACATCTCACTGTTCTTTTTATAATTGTATTAGCAATTTTTAAATTTTATTTATTTGAATTTTTTTTTTAAAGACTATGAACTGACATTACCACAACATGACAAGTTTAATTTCATTGTTGTTTTGAATAAAAAGTTGTGACTTTTAGTCTTAAAATACCCCTTCAAACCGTCACAGCCAGTCACAAATCGTATTTCCAAAAATTAAAATTTTTGTATGAATTTTTTTCTATGAATCAAACATTAACCGTTTTTTAAATTTTTTTTAATTTTTCAAAAAATAAACACATTTTGCTCACAATACTGTGTTTTGATAAATATTGTTCAGAAAAACTCGTTTAAGACGCTCTCGGATAAGATAAAACCTTGTGCAGAAAGACTAGTTTAAGACGCTCTCGGATAAGATAAAATATGTTATTACGAACTAATTTGAAGGCTTTGACGATTTGGTAAATACCAACTGTTTTTGACTGTCCCACAAACAAATTTTTGTATAATTGTTTAATACGAAATTTCTTTGAATTTATACATTTTTTAATCCGAACTTAGAGAAATTCTTTCCCAAATGGATAAAAAAAATATCCATTTATGAAATCAAATGAAAGAATTTCACAATATTTAAAAAAGTTTATGAAATTTTTTAATATTTAGTGGACAGCAAAAGAAAATTTTAAATAAATTGTACTCCAGTAAACACGAAAGACTCATATAACGAATTAATTTTAATTTGTTTCTTTGCTTTTGCATTTTAAATGTGGTTTGAACCAACTCAATTCAACTTAAAATATCACTGTTTTTGACATCACTCTTTCCAAAATGCCTGAATTTTTTTAGGCATAAAGCATATCACAGAACTAAGACAATAACAAAATTTTACCTATCTAGATCCGGAAATATGAGCGATTGAAAATCGGCAAAAATCTATAAAAAATGTTCAAAGTTGTAATTACTCAATTGTCTTTTTCTTGACAAGTGTACGCAACTCATCAAGGTCGCATTTAAAAGGTTATTAAATAACCTTTGATTTAATATACAACATGATTTTGTAATTGGAAAGGTCAAAGGTCATATTTCATGACATTTAAGTCGGAAGACTATATCTTTGAAAACTACCTTTTTAAAAATTTCAAAAAATATTCGTTAAAGATAATTTCCTTCTCTACAGTTGCGATAAATTTTTAAGTGGAAGTAGTTTTGGATCCAGACATATAAATCATACAGTAAAGGTATATATTTTGCCAGAAAATTCAAACTATGTAACGAGAAGAGTCCATTTATGGGTTAAACCCGATTGAGATGAAATTTTATATGTAACTATATACTAAGTATAAATCTCATTTTGTGAATTTCAAATGCCTTTCCAACGATATACATAAAAATTATCGTAGAAATACGCAAAAAACGCATTTTAAAAGCACTTTCTACAAAAAATTAAAAAAATTCGAAATCAAATTGAAGACAAAGTGCTCTCTATTTCATAAGCCTTTAACCGATTTTGATAATTTATATATATTTTAAAAAAAAAAAAATATTTAAAATTATCTAAAAAATAAAAAATATATAAAAAGTATTTATTATTTAATTTTTTTTTTTTTAATCTAAATTAGCTTATAATATCGATAAATGATATATAACATATGCAAAAAATAACTTACAGTCTAATTATAAAAAATCAAATTAATTCTATTAATTGTCTAATTAAGGGCTACTATGTATAATAAAAAAAATTATAAGTAAGCATAAGAAATGTTTTTGACTTGAATGTTAAAAATCTCAAAAAAAAAAAGTTTTTATTAAAACTCCACAACTGTTGAAGTTCCTTAAAGATTAAAAATAAATTTTTTTATTCATAATCCATTTTTTCCACTAAAACTTAATAGAGAATATAATATTTGAGTTTGGACCTGAACCGGCTATACATTCTAGTACGAAACCCCTATGCCTTTTTCGAATACCACGAATAGTTTAGCATGCTCGGACATGCTACTTTATATCGGTTATGCACATTTCAAATACAATTCATTAGATACCAAATTAATGTATAGTTTCTTTGGAAAAAATATGAAAAAAAATCAAAATACAGAAAATTGGGTAATACTTGACCTCAATTTTTGACTCCTTAATATAAGGTTGGACAGCTTAAAAAAACATGGGTCTCTTAATTATTGATTCTATATCACACATCCAAATTTCGTTTCAATTGGCGTTAACCTATGAAAAAAGTCTTCTTGCTACATAATTTGAATTTCCTGTTAAAATATCTACCTTTACTGTAGATATTTTAACAGAATCAAAAATACCTCCACTTTGCAATTTGTTACAACTGTAGAGAAGGAAATTATCTTTAACACATATTTTGTTTTAATTTTTAAAAATGTCGTTTTCAAAGACATAGCCGCCCGAATTATAAGTTAAGAAAGCTGACCTTTGACCTTTCCAAATAAAAAATCATGTTGTACATCAAATTCAAGATAACTTTATAACCTTTCAAATGAGACCTTGATGAGTTGCGTACATTTAACGCTTTACCAGAAAATGACAATTAAGTAAGTACAACTTTGTACATTTGTATAGTTTTTTTTTCCGATTTTCAATACCTCGTATTTAAAGATCCATAATAAGATCATAATATTCAGTTAGTGTACACCCTTTGGTTTATTTGACATGGAATTAACCATATAAGAAAAAACAACTTTTTGGGGCCCGTGAACCAGTAGACGTACGTCAGGGGGCCCGTGAAGCAAAAGTTGGTGGAAACCACTGGTATAATTTTGTCTTTATTTCCCATACTTGGGACTTTTAAATTAACTACTGATATAAAATCATTCCTCCATGTTTTTTAACAAAATATTTATTTATGATCTTAAACATGAAATTTTAATTTTTATTTGAAAATAATATATATTTTGATAGGTAGTTCATACACCTAGCACTATTAGCCAACAAGAAAGTTTTCCGATTTTTTACTTTCCCAGTTTTTCAGAGACATTTTCGTGCAATCTTTCGGACTATGTAAATTCACACAAACGGCTTGAAATTTAACATCAACATTTTTATAAAGTAGTTTTATCCCTTCTCTACCTGCCTATGAAAATCAGTTTGGTGCACCTCTCTAGCTATATTTTTTTTAAAATAGCTCCTTTTTGGGTATTCCAAACTGCAGAAATAGCTCAAACATATTTAATATGACTTCCAGAAAAAAAGTAACCGTAAACCCAATTTAAAATCACAAACTAGGCAAAAATTAGTGTTTTCTAAAATAATAGCGTTTTCCGCTTAAATTTTAATATATGACCAACAATTTTTTCTTGTGTATTTTTATATTTTGTGGTGGTTATATATGTCATAAACACAATAAGATCTATACGTTATTGCTACTTTAATTAAGTGCAAGCAAAAGCTGTAATTTAAATGTTTTTAATTTGCTATAAACTTAAAAACTTGAAACCCATGGTCCACCGTAATTTTTGCACCGTTAAGGATAAATGATTAACGAAGATTAAGCATGCCTAAAAATTGGCTAAGACAAACGCAAAACTCAATTCATATAGTATAAAAAATTTTTTTTTTATTATTTTGAACAAAAGTGTCAAAAATTTTTGAAATTTTTTATATAAAAATCGCCAGTAGAGCTCACGGTCTGTACAAAAGGCGTGAAAAAGAACGTGAAAAGGTATTAATAGAAACACTTACGACACTTTGTGTATAAAAAAAATTAAATAACACAGTTAAAAATTAACATATATGCATTTATTTATGAACATTTATGAACTCATTCATGATCATATATGAACCATATACCACCATGCATATGTGTTCATAAGAGTTAATATGTAACCATACACTTAGAATACCATATAGGTAAAGACCACTGCAATTGTAGTCAAAAACAAATGAAATTTCCCTTAAAGAAAGGACGACTTACATTACAGTAAATTCAACTAACATTGTCATTTGTTTTTTAATGTTCAAAAAATGACTAACAATTGTAGTAAAAATGAACCACATGGTAGTAAAAAATAAACAAACATTTATTTTTTTTTATTTTTTTAAATAACAAAAAACAACTGTAAAAAATTAATGTAAAATCATACAACAGTCATTTGATGTGAAATCATACAACAGTCATTTTGATGTGGGTTGTTTTTTTAAATGAACTAGAAGGTTAGTAAATAATTTAATTTGTTTTACAAATGACTGACATTTACATTGAAAATAAAGAAACTGTATTACAACATAAACAACTACAAATTTTTTAAAGCAGAAGTTTCCTGAGTGTAACACTTATTCTGGTCAATTGTTCATTAAGCGTTCATATTCGCTTAAACTGTAAAAAAAATGTAAAAATCTTCATAAAACGTGAAGCAGTGAAGTTTTGTGCATTAAAGCAGAAGTTTCCTGAGTGTATGTAAAAATATTACCTCAGTTTTCGTTAAAGTACTCATATGACCTTGTATGGAAATGTATAGACAATGCCCTCATATGACTATATATGATTCCTCATATGAACATATAACAATGGTTTATGAACACATATGAATCATGTATGGATGCATGTGGACATGTATGAAGCTTGTTTGTTCATGTATGGATATGACGATTTTTAACCAAAAAAAAAATTAACTGAAAAAAAAAACTAATGACAGGACGTTCTGCTTACAAAGCAGACGATATATCGTTGGCGGGCGAAGAGCAAAGATATATTTTTGGCATGTTTTTTTTCTTCTTCTTCTTTTGGAGATATACCCAGGAAAAAATTACACATTCCAAAAAGAAGGTGATGCCCACACTTGCTTACATATCTCATTGCCAAATTTAGTAACTGCAATACCAAACTGATTCCAACGATAGAATCAAAAAGCAAGTAGTATTGTAATCAATTCTTTAAATTTAAACCAGAAAGCATGAAAGTAATTATTTACTTAAAAGGAAATAACAATGTTATTAACTTATATGTAATCATATACTTTTTCTTAATAAAAGGACGTTATTGGAAGTAGTTCCTAATTTTGAAAAAAGAATTTATACAATTTTAAAGAATTTATCTCATATATTTTTTCAAACAAATTTTTACTTGCAGGAAAATAATACTAAAAACAGAAATTGCATAAATTTTGTTAAACTGTGGTTAGGTATAAATTAGCACGTGCGCAGAAAATTGTGAGTGGAAGTTGAAATTACTGACGTTATCGTGAGTGAGTGAGTGTAAAAAAAATTTTCGAGGGTGATTGTGCGTGAGTCATATTTTTGTTTTTCAATTTTGAATTGTTCTTTATTTTTGAAAAATTTATATTTTCGTGGTTTATAGCTCCAAAATTATGACAAACCCATGTTATCATAACAATTCGATGTTTCACTTTTTAGGATTTTATTTCCGTATGAGTTTTGATCGTTATATTTGAGTGACCTAGGAGAATCACGTGTGAGTAAAAGTTGAATTTACTTATGGAACTACTTCTTTTTTTTAAATGTAAGTACTTCTTATTTTTCTAGGGAACTATTTACTTATTTTTTTTTGTGTAAGTACTTTGTAGTTTTACAATGGAACTATTTCTTTATTAAAAATGTATGTAGTTCTTAAAAATATAAAGTAAATGGTTCTTCGGTAAAAAAAATAATCAATTCTAAAGAATTAATTATTTTAGTCTCACGCCCTGTTAAAAGAATCGAGTAGGTAATCTAGTAAGGAATGCATTCTGCCCAAAATGCTTGATTACAAACCCGCTTACCTTTTTGGAAATTTTTTGCTGGGTAATTATACAATTTTTTTTTTTTAAGAAAAAAGTGAATAATTTTTATAAAGTCTTTTTTTTAGTGTTTACAGCTCAAAAACCGCCATGGGAAATTGAACTAGTTCTTCGATAAGTCCTGCTCTAACCAGTGACAGGGTAGGTGCTTCGAACGCAATTGAGCTCTTATTTCTTCAAGAAAGATTACAAACTCAAAATTTTCTATAAATTTAATTCCAACTTACTTTTATAGTAAACTTTTTATAGTAAACTTTTTGTAGTAAACTTGTGAAAAAAACCAAAACCTGCTTAAGAATATGCACTAGAACTTTAAACAATTACCACAAAATTTTGCTGGGTTATATTAAACTATGTATATACCAAAATTACTACATAACTATAGGTTACAAGTACTTTTTTGTGTGTTAAGTTATTGTTCTTCCTGTCGTTTTTCTTTCTTTTAAGGGCAAAGAATGTATTTGGTATAGTTTATGATTGTAAAGAAGTTTACATGGACTTAACTGTGTTCAGACTTTACAACAAAATACAATAAAACAATTGGCAACAGGTGTAGTTAAAAGGCTGTAACAAAATTTAACATAAATGTTTACTAAAGCATGAGTAGGTTGATATAACAATAGATTTGGTTAAATCTACAAAACACAAAAAAAAAAAATGCTAAAACAATTTATGTATGTTGGCAAACATTCCCCTGTTTGTTTAGGATTTCTGTGTCAAGCTTAGAAAGGGTCCGCCAAATAACTTTTTTTTTTTGAACTCCTGAACCAATTGGACTTTGTATGGCGTCATACCAAGGTCTTTATGCAAAATTCGTCTCAATGATGTCTCCAAAATGTTCAATTGTAGAGAACGACGGTGAATTGATGTTGATGGCGCTTCACGCACACTTTCTGCCACAGCAGCAATATTCTCGGGTGTACGCACTGTTTTTGGCTTTTCACGCTTTGGTTTATCGATGAGGATGCCAGTTTCTTTCACTTTTTTCACAAGATAACGAACATACGGACCATATTCGTTCAGCGGAAGGATAAAACTAATTATCTGTCAAATCAGACATGAGCTAAGTGTTACCATTCACGAAATAAGCACTAGTTGAAAAAAAAACGTTAGATACGGACCCTTTGGAAAGAAAATTTTTTTTTCATAGTTTACTGATTTACATTGTCAAAATAATATCGAATAAAGACAATCCCTACACTCATAGAAATATATCAGTCAAAATAGCAGAAAATGGTACTAAAAATTTTATAAAACTGAAGTTCCAGAAAAGCTGCTGAAATAAGCAGTTTTTTTTTGCTAAATAATAGTAGATAATAGACGAAAACAGCAGAAACAAAGCTCTTAAAAATTTTGTTCCCAAAATCATAAAAATTTTTTCCCTACCACTCCAGCAAAAGCATGGCAATGACTACTTATTATTGTATACATTACTTTGTAATGAGTACTAATTACTTTCTGCATTACTAGCAATAATAAAATAATCAGTCACCGATAAGAAACTTATAATGCATTAGTCTCATACAAAAAATAATTGGTGAACTATAACAGGCTATTCATGTTATTACTTCCATGCAAAATATAGTGATAAAGCAAATTACGAAAATCTATTTTTAGACTCATTATAATTCGTACTTTTGTAAGCTGTAGGGTAAGGTGTTAGTTTTGGTATATCTTGAACAAATTTACATAGAAGAAAAATTCACTTATGTTTTAAACTATGCGTTGGTGGCTCAGGGTATAGAGCAGTCGCCTATTAATCAGACTACACGAGATCGATTCCCGGCTCGATCATGTTTTAAAAAAATTTATAAAGTTTTTTTTTTAATTCGAAATTTATTTTCAAAATCTATTTATTAGATCCATTATTATTTTCTTTCTGGTAATGGCATATTATTCATACCCGGTATAAATATAGGTAACACATTATTATTCATATCTACGTTAAGCTGCCAGTTATACATAACTCATTACTTTTGGCACACTTCATATAAAAAATTGAGAATTATAATATAAAGGGTAATACGTCCAAACCTTTGAGATTAGATTTCTAGTCTCATTATTTGGTAAGGTGTGTTGTTGCTAGTAAAGTTCAAATTGTTTTATAAAATACAAAGTGTGGTTAAAATATATTAAAAAAAAAACAAAAATGTATATATCAGAATAATAAAGTTATAAATAAAAAATTATTAGTCCGGTAAAAAAAGTTCATATATGATCATATATATTTTTATATGATCAAATATGGTCATCAATATTCGTTCATACTAGAAAAATTAACCTACATTTCCATATATGGACAAATATGTATATATGTCCATATTTGTCCATATATGGACATATATGGACATATATTATTTTACATGTTAGTCCATATACGTTCATTAGCGCGGGTCGATTTAAAATCGCTCAACGCTTGAGGAAAATCGTATTCTAGGGATCAAAATAAGAAACTTTTCCGAAGGAACCATACCTCTAAAACGAATTCTGATGTCCCGACTTTTGACCCAAGGGGTCAAATTTTGACAAAGCCCACTTTGATATTTCAGAAATTAGGAGGAATCTCTCCAAGATTATGGGAGCTACTTCTTCTCCGGGAGACACGCTAGCAGATTAATGCATAAATCATCATTCTAGGTGACCGTTAAGGGGTTAAAATTTAAGTTGAAAGATGGCCTTTTTAGCCGTGTTTTTATAGCAAAATGTACAAATCTCGGGATAGAGATATTTCAGAAAGTAGGAGGAGTCTTTCCAAGATTAGGGTCTCTATTTCTGCTCCGGAAGACGCTCTAGCAGATGAATGTATAAATTATATTCGATTGGGTTGGATTCGATTGGGGCACTCTAAATGGGTCAAAGTGGGATTTTTCAAAATTTCACCCTACGAGTCAAAAGTCGGGACATCAGAATTCGTTTTAGAGGTATGGTTCCTTCGGCAAAGTTTCTTATTTTGATCCCTAGAATACGATTTTCCTTGAACGCTGAGCGTTTTTTTTTTGCCTCCATACAAATCGACCCGGCCTAACTTTCATACATTATATATTTTTTGTAATTTTTTTGAAAATTTTGAATTTTAAAAAACTGTTTTAATTAAAAATAACAATATTATTTAAAATGCCTAATTGCTTTAAAAAAGTGATTGGACATGGCATTATGTTTTACTTTTAAATTTAAAAAAAATTAAAAAGTTTGTTTTTCGACCTTTTATCATAAATTATGATGTGAGCAAGATTATTCAAGTATAAGATACTAATATTTAAATAATATTTAAATAATTTCAGCAGTTTTTTTTTGGAGCTTTTCTGCTGTTTTAACAGATTTATATTTGTGAGTGTAAGTGTAAGTGTATGTAAATATTCTTAGTATCGTGATGATTTCGTTAATCTAATTTTGTAAGAGCAGGTACTTAAGAGAGTTAAATTAGGGTAAAAAAATTAAGCTCTTAAATAGGTTTTGCTTATATACCTAAAGAGCTATCTCTTGCCTAAAAGGGATCATTTAAAAACATATCTTAAATGGTTTAACCTTAAAAAAAATTTTATAAGAAAAAATGAAGAACACTCACCCCCGACTAAGAATACATAAATCCATTACATAATCTTTTTATTATTCATTTATTTATTTTTTTAGCTAGTAAAAATGTTTATAATAGTTTAAAACAGTCCTCATTTATGTGATTTTGCTGTTTTGGTAGCTTTTTCGTTACATCAAAACATATTTCAGTCTTAAAAAAAGCATATGTAACTTCACACTCTTACGTAATTGGCATATTTAATTTCACAGACTTCTCTCAGTTAACACAAAATCAGTTTCTGGAAAAAATTTATCATAGCAATTGTTTTATATTAAACAAAATAACAGATCTACCTTCAAAATACGGTGAGTTTTGAAGTTGTGACGCCTTGAGCAAGGAGTTTCTAAATAAAGGAGTTGCAATCAACATCGGACAGATCATGCGACAATACATCGGACAAAACACGCATTCGTTTGCATTCAAATACCCAAGTTTGCACAGATGGACAAAACAGGATTTCCATCTGAAATTCGATTTACCTTTCTCAAAAAACCTGTTTTGTCTATCTGTGCAAATATAACAAGTATATCATAATATTTAGTCATATATGGTGACATATAAGCTATATAATTTAAGATACAATATTATATACTAAAAAATATGTTTGTGTGTGATATAAGATATGCTTATATATGGTGCGATATGTATAATACATCTTAAGGTAGAATTATATATGACATTAAATGGTGTAAGATATAATAATGTAACATTCCATAAATTAGACAAGGTTTGAGATATGATTATATATCGATCAACATCATTAATATTTTCTATGCGTATAAGACATTTTGATATATTCCGAGTATTTTAAATTAATTTTGTACATTTTTGTATTGAAAAATATCATTTAGAGGGGGGGGGGGGGTAATTTCCCATCCCCATACCCTTGAAACAGCGCCTGATATATTACTCCATACATAATTATATATGCGCCAGATGTCAAAATCATTTTTTTTTAATTTATATATGTCGTGGGATTTAAGTAAATCCAATTTAATCTCAAAATATCTTATTCTATCCACCAAAAATTACTAATGTTTTTGGATCGAATTAGATCTAAATCAATCCTATTAGATACTTATGGATCTATCAGGATCTTAAATTAGATATTATTGGATCCCCAATTTTGAGATCAATTTTGTTTTACTTTAATCCATAAATATATTTGAGGGATCTAATTGGATATTACTGGATACTCCAATTTTGAGATAAACTTGGATGAGAATAAATATCGATCTGTATCAAATGAGATATGATTTTGTATATGAGATGTAACTTTTTTTTAACGGGAAGACAAAAAAAAAAACAATTAAATGTACTTAACCCATTCTAAACCGCTCTTAAACTGCTCGTTAAATATCAATTTAACTTTGTACATGTGCTATAGACATGAAAAAATGTAATTATACTTAGTTATAATTCGAATTATTATATTCTTCTAGCGTTTGTATTATTTTTATCGAGCATTAGAAAACAAATATTTATTTTCGTGAAAATCACATTTAATTTATTTTCGCGAATGCAGACAAAAATAAGAAACATCAGAAATTGACCCAAACCCAAAATAATGTAAGTTAACAATAATAAAATGTAACTAATTTGCTTGATTGCTGCGTTTTATCAATTTCTCGAACCTACAGAAATTGTGAAATAAACGACCAGTGGCGTTTAAAATGGGTTAACGCAAAAAATATTGTATATTTTTAAGAAAACCTTTACTTATTTTATGAGTAAAAAAGCATTTAAAGATAATCTTAAAAAAAGTAGAATTGTGTTGTTCGTTTAATTGAAATAGTCTTTACTTTGAACTAGTGAACTAGTTTGCAATCTTCAGATCTTTTAGATCTTTCGCTCTTTTCCTTCTTTTATGACCTTTGAGTAATATTTATATTCTTTATGTTGCTTTTGAGTTTAATTTTGTTTTATTTTTATGTTAAAAACAAGTGTCTAATATTAATAATACGCTTAAAAAACAAACAAACGATTTAACGAATGATTGAACGAAATTGTTAAAGATCAATTGAACTGGAAGAGCGACATATTTCATTGAGATCAATTGAACTAGAAAGAGCGCTAACCCAGACGAACTAGATTGCCCAAGTCTAAAAAAAGCAATTAAAAGTCCAAAAATCTGTAGAAGAAGTAGTTTTAATGTTCAAAATCGGATAATCCAAACAACAAAAATGGGTAAAAAAAAGCATAAAAAGTAAAAAAGCTAATTTGTATTCTCTGATTATGATAAATAATATACTAAATATAAACTAAAAATTGCTTAATATTTAATCACGCCTATTTCGCCTACTTTTTGGAAAAATTATAAATGTTGTTCAATTTGTATTGGCATCATATACGACAGCAAATACTACTGTAAATTTGACATTGAAATGATAATCTTTTTACATTACCAAAAATTCAATACATTCTTTTAATTAACTGCACATTAGCAATAACAATATTTGTTGTTAGCAAAAAAAAAAAAACGACTACAAAACTTTAAATTCTGGTAGTTACAATAGTACTAGTTATTACCAGCAGCAGTAGTTACTGTAGCAGTAAAAGAAAAATGAAGCAAAAACAATAACCATAAATTTTTAAAGAATATAAATTTAAACAAAATGTTGGCACTACTTGTACAAAATACATAACAAACCAATAATAGCAACAACAACATCTACATCAGCAACAACAGCAGCAATAACAACAATAGCAACATTAACATAAAAATGCTACTGCATCAACTAACAACACACAGCCCAGCAACAATAGTGAGGAAAAAACAAGTAATAAAAACACTACAACTGTTGAATCGGATGTTGTTCGAATTTGGGTTTTTCATCGGTGAATTTAACATTGGCTTGTCCTTTTAATAACAAGCAATATAAGTTTAAATCAATGAAAACGATGTTCCTTTTAACTTGTTTTTATTTATTTTTTAATTTAAAAAAAAATAAATCTTGTGAATGATGTGGGGTAAGAACAAAAAAAACTGACGTGGTGTTTAAAACGGGACTGATTTTTATAAATCCCGGAATTAGGGATTTTGAAAACTGCAATCCCGGGATCCAGGGATTTTTCAGGATTTCGGGAGAAATTTATTTATATTTTTCAGTTCATATAAAACATTCAAATAAAATAATTCAAAAGAAATTTTTACTATTCACATCTTACAGTATGAAAAACAAACAATAATTATTAACTCATTATTGACCAAGTGTTCCGTTTTCAACCCAGTATTTTCAAACGGTTATATTTTTTAATTGATAAGTATAATTAAGCGGTTTAAAAACTTTAAACTAAATTAAAATAATCACTAAAAGTGTGAATACAAACTTGTGGAAGATTGCTGTTCAGAGTTGCCAAATAGTTATTTGAAAACATTTATTTTTTACATCTTTTATTTAAAAATATAGAAAAACCTAATCTTACATATTTTTTATTATTATGTTAATGAGACAATATGAAAATGTTTTCTCCGCCAAAAATTTGTTCATCAGTTGTGCATAGTTTTCGGTAATCTGACCGATCGGACTATGAATTTTTTAAATTCAGAATGTCTAAAATATTCCAAAATTTATTCCGTTTTGACTTAGAACATAAATAATGGCCTGGGTTCTATATTCCACTACAAAGTGAAAGTGTAATCGTTTTTAATTCCACTTTTTCAATTCCGCTGTGTTCTGAAAAATGAGTGAATCGTTTTTTTCACGACGATCTCATTTACATTTTGTTTTGAAGAAGTGCCTATTTCAACAAAAATAAAAATAAAATAAAAAATACTTATTTTTTAAATAATATAAAATGAGTGGCGCAATTGCAAAGAACGGAAAATCTAAATAGAAAAAAGCTTTGTGACTGTTCAAATCCTTTGGTACTACCAGAAAAATCGTAAGAAAATAATTAAAACAGAGTCACAAGTGTTTAAAATTAATAAAAAAAAAAAATAGTTTTATTGCATATTTTATATATTTTATTGCATATAAAAAATATTGGATATTAAATAATTGTATCCCTTTCCTTAGGGTCGAGTTCCTGCATTTTAATTGATCAATTTTTTATTTACGGTAAAGTTTTTCATCATTGCCTCTCTGTTCTTGGACCTTCGATAAATGTTCCAAACTTTTCCGCATTTTGTACATATTTTAGGAAATTTATTTTTGCTCCTTTAAAACCAAGTTTTGGCCATTACACAAATTCTCCGAAATCTTGAAAAATTTTTCGTTTGTTGTTATTTGTTCATCCCTAAAATTCTGTAAAGCTTGTTGTATTGGTTCTGTCCTTTTTTTGCAGCGGTTCTTCATTTTTTATATTTTCAGTACATTTGTCATTTTCATTTAATTCTTGTAAAATCGCGTTTACTACATTGTCGGAACTGGTTCCATCCAAGTTTGACAATTCAGTAGATGAATTTGTGGTTGATTTAGCAGCTGGAACCGAAAGTTTGGCAACTGTGTCTTCTTTGGATGATATGTGTTGGATATTGTTGGTTCCTCCACCTGTTGCCGTTACATCTGCTCTATTTTCTGCCAATTTTTTACGAATGGTAGCCTCCCAATCAGCCCAAGCCTTTTTCCCACCAGTTGCATCCTTTTCTGGAAGTCCTAAGCTGTTTAATGTACTTGCACAACTGGTCTGCAACTGTTTTGTCGCCCCTCTAAAAACCTTTGACCAAACCAGAATTTTTTTTCCATGAATGTTAAAAATGCGGCCTCTTGTTCCGGATTAATCTAATACCGTTTTCTAATTACTAATACCGTTTTCTAATTACTTTTTTTGCAGTGAAATTGTTTTCTAGAACACATCAAATCACTTCAATTCCACTAGAAACAATATGAAAATGAAATTTTTCTTTTCAAATCACTTATGTGGAATTGAGAACACAAATTGAGCGTAAGTTTCACTTTCACTGCATTTTCGGAATGTAGAACCCATGCGAATGGTTTTTATTAAATTACTAAAATAATTATAAAAAATATAATGTTTTCCAAAAAAAAATTAAAAATCATTTAATTTACAAAATTAAAATATCATATATATTTGAATAAAAATTTGTTAACAAATTTATAAAAAATTTAATTTTTTTAATTACCCTCTATTCTTTATAATTACCGTCTATTCTTTATATTCTGTAAAAGTTTCCACTTTGTTTACAAATATTTCCAATGGGGGACAAAAAAAATTAGACAAACTATTTAAGGAAGAATTTTTCTATATATCTGCGAAGTTTGGTTGAAAAATGTCCAGCGGATCTATGACATGTCTTTAATAAATTTGCGATGTACAAAATAAATTTATTAATGATCTTAAAAAACGCTTATCAGTCTAAATATTAATTCAAACGTATTTTAATTAATTTATATCGGAAGGTTGAAAAATTATTACAATTTTTCTTTCAAAGGGAATTCATTGCATTTTAAATATTTAGTTATTAAATTTTATTTCAAACAATTAAATTGATTTAAATTAGATTTATTTACTTTTGTGAAATATTAAAAAACTGAATTATGATTTTCAAAATTTAGTAAGGCAAATAACCATTTATGTATTATTTTTTGTTTTCGTTGTTTTAAAAGGTGTCATATATACAAAAATGTAATAAAATAGGCAAATTAAAAAATTGAAAACCCCAAGATTTTCTTGGAAAAAAAACCCAGGATCGACACCCTTAGTTTGAACACACGGACTTGGCCATGCCAAGATGACACTCTATCCCTGAGATATCGCTTGACATACATGATAGTTGACTTTTAGCAGACTTAATCTTGTTCGATGATATACAATCGACACCCTTAGTTTGAACACACGAACTTGGCATGCCAAGATAACACTCTATCCCTGAGATATCGCTTGACATACATGATAGTTGACTTTTAGCAGACTTAATCTTGTTTGATGATATACTATAAACAAAACAATGCATTCATGTGTAAATATGTTTTTAAATAAAGTTATTTTTATATAATAAAAATTTATCAATATAGACTTTTCTAAAGCTTTGATATACGCTTTTTTCAAACAATTTTATAAGGATGTTCTCAACATGTTTTAAAAATTTAGCTTTAATAAAAAAATTGTTTAATATAAATTTAATATTTAATGAAAAATTAATTAAATATTTCATTAAAAATATATTTAGAGAAGCAAATAAAAAAAAATTTTATACAAAAACAAAAAAAAATGTCATTGGCGGTTCCGGTATTCGAACCCGGAACCCTCTGATTGCTAGGCCAGCGCGGTGACATGCAACCCCCATACGAAATATTAACATTGTGTCATCTTGCAGTAAAAAAGAATATTGGTATATTTTTCTTATACATCACTTCTTGATACAAGTGATTCATTTGGAAGTTGTTCCATTTATTTTTGCTGGGAGCATATAACAAATCGACAAAACCATGGTGACATGACAACACAAAAGGGCCAACAACAAATGACAATAAAACAACAACACCATCAGTAGCAACACCAACAACAACATTCAATGAACCAAACCAATCATGTTCACTTCATTCTCTTATACCCATGATATGAATGTATTTTAAAGACATTTGAGTCTCCACAAAGTCTCCAATATGGTTTAAAAATTAAATCTGGGGGTAAAATAGACCGACAAACCCGCACACACACAAACTATTGTTATTGCGGTAACAACTACAACAGCAAAAAGTTATAGAGGATAGAAAAAAAAACTAAAAAACAAATAGTGTGAAAAACAAATATGAGAATGAATACAAATGTAATGAATGGGCGTTTTGTACAAACATTTGTTGTTGTTCTTTTTTTGGGATCATAAACTTGGAATCAAACAAACAGCAATTTTTTTTTAAGAAATTTGAATTTATAAAAATAAGATAGAAATTTGCATAAAATGTTAAACAAATAAAGAGAGATTTGTATTAACCCTCTCAGTCGTGACTTTTTCTTTGTCGATATATTTCTATTTTGAATTCAGATTTTTATTAGGGGTCCTTAACTTAGAAAGAAAATGGTTTACATATATGCACCCTCCCCCTCCATCAGTCCAAAAAAATTGTTTCGAAAATCGAATTTTTAAAACTATGCAGCCTATTTTTGCCTTTAAAACATTCGAATAACCAAGAGTGCTTTTTTATTTTGTTCTGGTCATTAGATGAAGCTACGTTTTAAATTTTGAGATTTTAGTTTTGCTAGTTTCGAAGATAGACCAAAAGCTCTTTTTTTCTGATAAAAAGGCTGATTAAGAAAATCGGCCTTTGTTAACAAATATCGCGACTAATTTCACCTGATAAACAGTTTATGCATATAATATTGTTTTTTTTTTCAATGACCAATATCGTAATGACCATTTTTAAATAAAAACATGACTATCCAGCCAGAAAAATACGAACCGCAAAGCATTGGCCCAGTGCTTTCAACGGTGGTATAAGCGTTGGCAGAGCGTTGGATAGCCGAAGATTTAAGTGCTTTGCCAACCCCAAAATGATAACACCGGGCAGGGCTTGGCCGTTCCTTTTTTAAAACGTTGGCAATAAGAGTTGTATTATTATATTATTTCTTATTGAATGATTTTGGTAATTTGAACAGAAACAACAATAGGCTTGCTTCAGCTAAGTTAATTACAAAATAACTGAATATTTTTTTTTATCAAATTATTTTTGTGATAAGTTAGCACGATTTTGCACTATAATTTTACTAAAGAAAGAAATTTGAAAATAAATATCTTGAGTAAAATTTTAGTTCAAAAACTATACTTTGTGTTGACTATAATAGGAGACCTTAATTTTCTTAACTTCAAATCATAAATTGCAATTAAGTTTTAAATTGTTCCAATATTGTAATTTTAAATTTCATAAAGGTATAGATGGAAAAAGTTTTTAAATACGATTTGAGTAAATACTTATTATACACTCAAAAAGAGAAGTCAGTGAAGGTAGCATCTGGCTAGCGTTCTATATCATTGCTATGCCAGTGCTTTTTTATTTTTAGGGTTGTAAATTTTGTAAATCATGTACTGGCAAAGCACTTTTTACGAACGTTGGCAGAGCGTTCTAAGCCAGGGCTATGTCATTGCTTTTATTATTTTTACTGTTATAAATTTCGTTAATTAAGTACTGGCAAAACACTTTTTACTAACGTTGGCAGAGCGTTGTAAATCAGTGCTTTGCCAGCACTTTATTTGTTGGACCATTGGCAAACATTGCTCTGACAGTGCCTGATTTTTCAGACCATTGGCAATTTCTGGCTGGGTAGTTTCACTGAAACTTTTTCATTGGGCGCATGATTTTTTTTAATAAATAAAACGAATTTTTTCAAAAAAAATTATGAAAAACTTAATTAATCTAATTGAAAGTTTTAATGCAAAAATACATTAATAGCATGCATATAATTCTCTCAGTGTATAACTTAATTTATAAAAATTAGCTGTGTCTGGAAATTGTATTCAAATTTTGGTAATTTTCATAATTTCAAGTTACTTTTGTTGCCAAATTTTCACTTAATCTGAATTTTTATATGGAAAAAGTAAATACGCTGTGCTTTTTAGAATTCATAACAAAGTTTATAAGTTTTGCAACGTGTACTGATTTCATGTCAGAAATAAATGGTCCCCCTATTTATAATATTAGTTATTCACCACCCACCCCCTTCTTTCTTATAAAAAGTACAACTTTAGTATTTTTTTTTTTTTTTATAGTATAAATTATTCAAGTAAAAAAGAATCAAGCTTAAGGCTCATTTCGTTTTAAATATTTAATGTCTTTTGATGTTTATTCAAAATAGATTTATACAATCATAAATTAAACTAATTACTATTCAAAATTCACCTGAGAGATGACTTAAAATGTCAACACTTTAAACAGTTGTTGCTGCTATTGCTGAATGCTGCAATTGTTGTTCCCAGTCAATAAGTATTAAACTCAATTATTTACAACAGTCTTTTCAGCAATTTCATAGCCTGAAGCAATGATTTGTCACTCACAAAGGGTGTGGGGGGATGGGACGATACAACCTTATCAATCTCTATAAATATCATCAAATCTGTCTGAAACTTTGAACCACCAGACAATCTGTACTTTTAGATGTATATAGATGGATGGATGATTGGTTGTTAGTGCTCTAAGTAGATAGCAGACAAAGTAACTTCCCCAGGGATATACAATTATGGCTCATTTGTTGTCTTTTTATAAGGCTATTAAAACGTGCAACAAAATGTACATAAATATTTATACCACATACCTGGACAAGCGTTTAAGTTGCAATTTCCAAGCAATTATAAGTAGATGAAGAACAGCGAAAACACAAAAATAGTTTTAAGTGGTATAATTTTCTAAAAGCGTTAATGGGGTAAAGCAATTCTGTTGAAAGCACGTTTTTTTAACTTTTACTCTTTTTGTTTTTCCTCAAATAGTAAGAGTTTTTTTAGACTTTGGTAATGTAATCAACAACTACTATTATTCTGTTGTTCAATAAAAATCATGACTCTGACAATGACCGTGTTGCATAAAATTATGATGATGTGGTTGCTGTTCTTGTTTAGCAATTTTATTTACAAGCCAAGAACATAAAGAAATTTTAGCATAATAAATGCCTTTGCTGGAAATGCATTAATTTATTAATACTCCGGGATGTTAAGCATTATGGAGGAAATTATTTGTAACAAACATTTAAGCATTGCACAAGAGAGATCTTTCGGTACTTTTTAGTAAAAATTTTCCTTTTTGTTCAAAAAGTATCTTTTATTTAATAAGTATCTTTTATTAAAATAGTACCCAATAAAAAAAGTTATATATCGAACATAACATCATAGATAACTCATTTCATAGATATCGATATTTAATCTTAACCAAGTTTGCACCTACTACGGCAATGATAATATCAATTAAAACTTTAATTTAAAATTAAAAAGAAAAAGAAAAAAAAATAACAATCTACAAAAAAAGTATGATACTCACAAAAAAAGTGTGTGAACGACAAGTTTGTATGTATATATGTTTTTTGGTAATGCTGTGTCTGTTTGTGTGTGTGCTTGTTTTGTTTGTATTTTATACTGAAACTTTTCTATTTACCATACAGTGCATACAAAATAATTTCAGAATTATGTCTAAAATAGAATATGTATTTATATATTTAAAAGACAATTAAAATATTTATTGATTCAATTAAATATTTGTTTAGCAAAAAAATTTAAATCAAATCAAATATTTTATTAGATATTTTAGGTTGATAATTTTTTTCTGTGTATCAATCATATGGTTTACTAATAGAAATGAGTTTATGTTACTAAAATCCAAATTATATTGTTATAGTAAAATAAGTGTAGTTCTGGCGAATTTCCAACTAATTTAATTTCTGTGTGTGGGCTTAATTTAGATCTAATTAAATCGTATTAGATCCAAAAAGATAAGTAAATTTTGGTGGATCAAATAAGATATTATGCGCTTAAATTAGATCAAATAATATAAAATTTAAAAAAAAAAATGCTACAAAATATTTAAAAAAAAATGTCATCAGGCCCATAAATATGTACGCCAGAGTAAAAATAATAATATATGGTCATAAGGGTTTCATAACACTCGCCAATTTTTTTATAAATGATTCCAAATGGAAGAAATCGATTTGTTTTTATAAAACTTAACCCGAACCGTTTTCGAAAAAATGTATATTATGAAAAATTCCCACAATTTAAAGTTTCCAAAAATATTTATTTTTTGTTTCGTTTATTCATTAAATATACTCGAAATTATTCAGATTTATAATTCTGCCTTCATCAGATATCATTAAATCATTTTAGCCTGCAATCGAAAATGACCAACCAATTTTTTAAAACTTTGAATTTTGGGAGTTTTTAATAAAAATACACTCACAATATATTTCTCCGCAAAGATATACACATTAAATTAACCGAAAATCAGTTGAGAAAATGAATACTTACTTTTCGTTTAAAACAATTGATTTTTTTTTTTTTTTTTGTTTATTTTCAACTTTTGAAAAATTAATTGACAAAATCGGTAAAAACAATAGATTTTTTGTGTTTATTACAATACTCAATATAATACAAACATTTTTTTGTTTTAAATAGAAAATTTTAACTGAATATTTTAACTATTACCGACAGTCCGTTTTGTTTATTGAATAACATAATGCAACATTTTTCAACACATGATTTTGGGACTCAATTCTGGGAATTGCGAATTGAAAAAAAAAATAAAAATCAAAATCAGAATTTTTATTTTCATGCTAAATAAAGTTTATAAAGAAAAAAACAGCATATTTGTGGATTTATAATCCAGTTATTGAGCAAAACAGTGAAAAATGGGGGAAAATAGTCACCGGATGCACTTTTTTCGGGTAGGATTGTTCCGCATTTTTTTTTTTCTCCTATGATGCAGAAGTTCTTATTTTTGGGGCTACTTTCACGTGCAATTCTCAGAATTGAGTCCCAAATTCATGTATTGTACTGTGTAACAGACAGAAAGTTAAAAAATATATTTCTTTGGTAATTTAACAGTATATTCCATTGAATCAACTTTACCGATTAAATTTTTAAATAACTGTTGAACTTTTATGGAAAAGATCTTGTGAGAGTACTTTCACTAATGGGCCATTTTGGGACGTTTTATTAATAAAGTACCTTTCTTAAATAAAGTACCTTTAATTAAAAAAGTACCTTTTATTCAAAAAATTACATTTTTATAAAAAGGATAAATGGAACCCTATTTAAAAAATCTACCAATAATAACAATATAAAAGTTGCGGCAACATAAAAATGCATTAAACGACCTTGAGTTAACATTATTTTTACAAGAATTTTTTACGACGCTGCTTTGTTTTTGTAGTTTTTTTCTTTTGAAACGAATTTTTGTTTGTTTTGTGTTGTTCCTTGATGGCTTTTGTGTCTCTGGAATAGTCTGTTATACTTTGGTTTTCAGTTTTTCTGTTAAACCTTTACCGCTGCTCATACATTATGTTTAAACCAATACAAAAATGACGTTAAATACAGCCTCAGGTTAGTGTTTAGTTTATAAGAGCTGAACGAAAAAAAACACAAATTCCCATTCTAAAAGTGTTTACTTCATCACCGCTAAAGTTTTGGTTTTGCAAAAATGCAATAAATTATTATATTGCTTCTTTGTGCAACCAAAAACTTAACTATTGTGTATAAGATAAAATAGGGCTGTGGTCGATGATGATGATAAGAAGTAGTAAATGTTGCTGCTGTTACAATGGCTAATAATGACGTGCAGGGCAGCGACTTTCATGCACTAAAAATGGAAAATATGAGTTTAATAAAGCAAAAAAATATGCACCAAAAATGTTAAAATATTCGCCGAAAATACAAAAAAATATACATTTAAAATTCAACTTAACCCTAGAACACACAACCGGGTACAAATGTATCCACTTGCAAATTTGCAGTGCTGTAACTCAGGAACGGCTTAACATAGAGATTTCGGATCTAGGAAATATAAGTAATTTCTAATCTTCGAAAGGTTATTTGATCCAATTCGGATCAGTGGTTCAGGAGCTACGAGCTTCCAAAGTCTACACCTACGTAAACACAAACCCATTTGCAGTGCTGTAACTCAGGAACGGCTTAACTTAGGCCATAGAGATTTCGGATCTAGGAAACATAATCAATTTCTAATCTTTTGTAGGTTATTTGATCCGTGATTCAGGAGCTACGAGCTTCAAAAGTCGACACCTACGTAAACACACACAACATTTGGCTATCCCATGCCCGTGACCTTTTTTGCCTATATCTCTTGAGCCACGTAGAATATTTGCATAAAATAAAAAGTAAAACATTTGTGAAATATTAATATACGCATTTAAAAAAAATATAATGAAATTGGACATTTTAAACATTAGAAAAAGCCAAAATAAGCTAGTAGGTATTCTCGTAGAAAAAGTGGTGTGTGTTCTCGTAGAAAAAGTTGGATATGCATCGTACGGTTAAACGTTATTGAATTTTTTACTACATTTGTGGTTCATTTTATCAACAGTGAACAACAAATGACAATTTTAGTTGAAATTCATGAAATGTAAGTCGTCCTCTTTTCAAGTGAAGTTTCATTTATATTTAACTACATTTACAGTGGTCCTTAACTTCACTGAGAGAATTATCTTCACTTCAGTAATGAATTGCTTCATAGCTTTAACGAAAATTGTCACTGGAACTCAACCATTGAAACTTTTCAAAGAATCCATGAAACAGATTTCATTAAAGTCAACGTTTATGAAATGTTTTTAAAATTACTAAAAATCTTCATAAAACTAATTAATCATTCCGACAATGAAGCTTTTATAGAATTAATGAAACAGTTTCATAAATTTGTTCAATATAAAGGAGTTTCCTTGAATTAGTAAAAAAAAAAAAATTTACTGAAATAAAAGTCGTTCTTTCTTTAAGTGAAATTTCATTTGTTTTTAACCACATTTGCAGTGGTCTTTACCTACATAGTATTCTAAGTGATGGAATTTTAGCATTAGATCTATGAATTGTCCATAGAGCTTGTCCACTGAAACTTTTCCTTTAATTAATGCAGTTTTTAATAAAATTAAATGAAACATTTCATGTTATTGACTAATGAAACAATTCCATTAAAAATAGTTCAAGAAATTTGAAGTTCAAGAAATTTTTCATTTACATTGTTTAGAAAACGTCATAAGTTTAGTGACATAATTTCCTTAAAACCCGCCCTAGAAATTCTCTCTGTGTACATTGAAATAATAAAGCACTTTATAAAATATATTGAACACTTGATAACTAAATCTTAAAACTTAAGTTTGAAATGTATAAAAATGTATACAAATTAATGAAATTATGAAATTTTATGAAAAAATAATAAAAGAAAGTCTTTGAAATAATTTCATAGCTCTAAAGAATTTCAACGAAATTTGGGGGGACCACCCAACATATTTTCCATGTAAGTGGATGGCAACATTATGCTCATTATTTTAGTTAAGTTTTGTATTAATGTTTTCAAATTATTTATATTATTAATTTAAATGAAATCTTAATTTAAGTTTTAAAAAAATATTCAGTCAAACGCAAAATATGCAAAAAAAAAGCAAAAAAATCTTAAAAATTTTTAAAAAATAGTCAAATATGCAAAAATAAATCAATGTAATTTTTTTTGCAAATTCATTGATTCAGAGAAGTATGTGGTCCAAATCAACTTTTTGCTACGAACTACAAACATGCATAAATATTTCGGGATGAGCTGAGGGGTGTGGACGAATTCCAAGTATGAACGACTAAGAACTGCACTCAAAGAAAATAAATAAAAAAACACAAACTAAGATTTTTGGGGGAATAAAAAAGTAATGTGAAATTACTTTCCTTTATTATTTTTTCTTTCAAAATGGCCGAAAATTTAAGCATTGCATAAAAAGGAGAGAGGATTTTAAGGTTTAAATTTTCGCCTTTAGTCTACTGAATCTAGACAACGATTAAAAAAAGAAAAAAGTTAAAAAGCAAATAAACTAGTAGCTAAGAAGGTAATTATCAGTGACGGAGAACTGACACCTAGGTGGTGTCAGTTCTCCGCTCATAAATCTGGCATCACCTACCCAAAACACTTGTCAGGGATGGATAACCGTGCCCATTCAAACGTGAACAATGCATTTGTATGAGAGTCGCTGCCCTGATGAAACTTTATATTAAACTTGATTGTATTTATATGAAGGCCTAGTTTTGTATCCCATTTATTATTTCATTTTAAACATAGTTTTCTTTAAAATTCATTGAATTTTTAAGGAAATTTTTTTTTTTTTTTTTTTAGTTTCAAAGAAACTTTTTTTTTGTAAAATCAAAAAACTTTGTAAATATTTTTTCGCATGTTCGGTGGTTATTAAAATGTTATGTCCTTTAATATTTTTAAGATCAGAACTTGTATTCAATCAAATTAGTTTTATTCTATTAAACGAAAAACAATCCCTAGCTTATTTTTGGTTGCCCTATTGATTATAATATTAAAATATATTTTCTACTCTTTTCAGAATTGCCGACCTTAATTCAGATATCGGGTGAGCTATTTCTCCAAATTATAATATATCCAATTTGTTTCTTAAAAATAAACCCGTTAATGCCCTAACTTTTGTATTCTTCGAAAACAATGGCTCTAAATTCAATTATTATTTATTTTACTTGTAAATTTGGTTGAAAAATTCATACAATTTAAAATTGATGGTTATTAAAAATAAATTGATTGTATTTTTTTATTAAATTTAATATTAATACCATTTAAAATATTACAATTTTGTTTTGTTTTTTTTTTTTTTTAATAAACCCGCTAATGCCCTAAATTTTCTATTCTTCGAAAACAATGACTCTAAATTCGATTATTATTTATTTCACTTGTAAATTTGGTTGAAAAATTCATACAATTTAAAGTAATTGCTGGTTATTAAAAATAAATTGATTATATTTTTTTTTTATTAAATTTAATATTATGAGCAAGGGACAATTCACACACCCATAAATTAGGAGCCATTAATGACATGCCCTTATTTCATTCGTCTGATAAATATCTACTAGACATTTAAGTAATTTTACAATTTAACACAAAATTTTTGCTTGAAAATAGAACAAACATTAAACTGATTTATGATTATTACATGTAAAACAATAACAACAACATAGAATCCTACAGTTATAAGGGTATGGAATGGAGGCAACAACACCAACAGAACACAAATAGGAGTCAATTTAAAGCAGACAGGTACAGGTACACAATGGACCAGCAAAAAGATAATTTTATAGAACAATTTTTAATGAAATTTATGGTAAACTTTTTCACACAAAGAATGAAAATAAGTTTAATGGGTGTGCGCCCCGGTAGGCTAGTTGGTAGCGTGCTGGATTATCAGTGCGGGGGTCGTGGGTTCAATTCCCACCAGAGGCACTATTCTGTTTTCGCTACAACGCACAGAGGAGTATTTGGCCTGAAAAGCTGGCCAAAAAGGCAAAGCTGAATTTTAAGAAATCTTAAGAACTAAGTACGCAGCTCGACAGACAACAATATTTTACAACATATTGTAAATTTTGAAGACTTTTAGTTGCGATTTGTAGCTCTGAGACCCTGCTAAAGTCAGGAAAGTGAAGAAAATTATATGAGATTTAAATGTTTTTTTTTCGGTTTCTGGACTTTTTGCGGCTAAACGAATAAAGGTTTAACAAAGATTATTTTTTTCGCTGAAAGGTTTTTTTTTTTTTTTAAAAAAAAAAGAGAGGCAACACTCAGGAAATACTTCCTATATTTTTAGTGTGTTGCTTTCTTTGGAAAGGGATAGTATAGAGATGAAAGGTGGGGAAAGATGAAGGGCTTCAGACATGACAACACTGTAATTGCGCGAGATGATAAATCTTAGAACAGTTGTTGCTCGCCACCTGATGGAGAGTTGGCGAACTTATTGAAGCTTTTTGGTTCATAGCCCTGATTCATTATTTTACTTCGGTGGGGTTAATTGCTATGGGAACACCGAAGGTGGACATTGCGATACGTATGAGGGATAGAAAAAACTCATACATATTAATTTGATGTTGCCGGCACCGGGGATCGAACCCGGGACCTTCTGTGTAAAAGTCCAACGCGCTAACCATTACACCACAACGCCCACTAAAGAAAAAGAAAAAAAAATTAAAATATGTTGAATATTCATGTTGAAACAATTCGTTCAAAAGCTAAAAAAAACAAATTATACACTATACACTAAAGAAGAGGTTTTTAAAAGTGAGGTTAGCATGTCTACGAATTATGTTTGATACCACAATAAAATTTGGAATCTCTAATTTTAGAAACCAAAAAAAAAATGTGCGCAAGTTTGCGCCATTATTTTTGACGAGTTTTTTAAATTTTTACATTTCTTCTATTTTTGCTTATCGGGCACTTTTTTTTATACCTTTATATCGTCATAAACTTTTATGTATTTTGAATTATTGATTTATGAATTTTTATTAGTTTAACTTTTCCGTTTATAAAGTATTAAATAATATAAAATAAATATAATAAAGCCATTTTTCATAAAAAAATACTGTTTTGTAAGAGCCTTACAATTTTCAAAATTTTTTTTTTAATTAGACTGTAAATCATATGTATGTATGTACATACAGTCTGTCAAGAATGAGTTTAAACCTTTGAAATCAACATTTGTTAATTGAGTTTTGCGATTTATTCCTTAGGAATGTGGCTTTTAGAAAAATCTTAAAAATTTAGACTTTTTGGTTCTTAAATTTTTTTATTGCATTTTGAAAACAAAAAATTTGACGCATTTTGCATGTAAATTTTTTTTTCGCCATTAAATTTTTAATAACTCCAAAATAGATATAAAATAAATGTGTATGGTTAGTTTAAGCAGAATTTTTCGGTGCATCTTCTGATCCTCCTGCCATTAAAATCGGAGAACACGTTTTCAAGTTATGGCAAAATATATAAGGCAACCCAACGATTTAGGGGGTGAAGTATGCCACGCCTTTAAAAGAAAATCCTTACGTACTAGAGAAAAACGGAAAACAAGATTTGAATTAAGGGCATCAAAATCCATATAGTCCACATACTTTTATTTCTAGGGTAGAGAACATTTTTTTTGTTGCGCAGTGTACTTTTGTTGCGCAGTGTAATTTTTTCAAAATCTGCCACTAGACTTTTTATATCATACTACACTTAAAACTATCAAAAAACTAAAACTTTTAATTCAAAAAACACGTTTAATAATTTTGGTCAGCTTTTCAGGCCAAATACTCCTCTGTGCAACGTGCCGAAAGCCATAGTAGTTAGTGCTCGGTTAGGGTAATATGTAGTATATAATTTGTAATTATATGATTATTAATTAATAAAATAAAAATAAAAAAATAAGTGTAATGAAACACTTCGTAATTACTCATGTAGAAAATGCCAACCGTACCAAAAAATAGTTATGGCAAACCATTGCTATTTTTGCAAAAACCGCGGTGTTAAAAATTACCAAAGGTACAACTAATATTGTGCTAGGAAAACACTATTTTGTGTGCAAGTCATGTGTTTTAAAAGTACCACCCGCCATATTCTTTGCCAATATTGTTTTTACCAATATTACAAGCAATTAGAAGCATTTTATTTTATTATAATTCACACATTTAAATTAGACTAAAACCGAACTGAATTGCTGTTTTTTAAATGTATTTTATTATATATATATTTCTTAAAATAAATTTAATTTAATCTATTTTAAAAGCACCAAACTTTTTGAATTACCAACGTTATGCCAACGGTGGCAAGTTTGCTCAAACTAACGGTTGGCCACTGTTATCAATCGGTTAACAAGACAACACTGTCAATATTGTTAATCTCACGTTCTGCCAACGCATAGCTGACTGTCACCAACGCTTTGCCAACACTGTCGGTTAAGACCACTGTAGTTAAAACCAAATGAAATTTCTTTTGAAAAAAAGAATAATTATATTTCAGGAAATACAAATAAAGGTACTCATATACTACGCAACATTCTTGTACAACTTTTGCTATTGGTCAAAATATTACCAGTATATATGTCATATTGGAAGGTTGTACAATATATGTTTTAGTTCTTATTGCGCAACCAAGAAATTTTAAAAATATTTAATAGTGTGTTGGCCAGATTGTGCAATTTTTATATCCCTTCACAACAGAACAAAACAGTTGTGCCATATTTTGTGCAAAAGTATTATACATCTTTTTACGCTGTGTAAAGCAAAATGACAATAGAACTGGCAATAATATTTGTAATATTATTGCATAAATGAACAATAAATAAATAGTGTGTGGGTACCTTGATATTATCATTTGTTTTTACTATTCCTAAAAATTAAACACAATTGTAGTAAAAATGAACCATAAACATAGTAAAAAATAAATAAACATTAATTTGTTTTTTTCAATTTATAACGAGCTTTCAACCTCCGTATATTTACAAAAATAAAGCAAATCAAACATATTAGCTAGGTTGATACTAGTATTTCGATCTGGCTAAAGATCTCATCAGAACCCGAAGTTTTAGAAAAGTTAGAGCCTCCATAATAGGCAGAACTTCAACAAAAAACCTATTAATAATCAATTTTGCTGTATTCTTGTCTTCTTAGTAATCAAGCACGTGGTTAGGTCTTTTCTTAACAAGCATCATGACGTTACTAAACTTTGAAGACCAAAAATGTTCTATTTATATAAAAACAATTTAGTTTGTACTCTGGCTCAAGTAATATTTTTTACAGTTATATTAGTTTTTTGTTTTTATATACATCGAGATTATTTTTATGTTATTTTCAATTTATAACGAGCTTTCAACCTCCGTATATTTACAAAAATAAAGCAAATCAAACATATTAGCTAGGTTGATACTAGTATTTCGATCTGGCTAAAGATCTCATCAGAACCCGAAGTTTTAGAAAAGTTAGAGCCTCCATAATAGGCAGAACTTCAACAAAAAACCTATTAATAATCAATTTTGCTGTATTCTTGTCTTCTTAGTAATCAAGCACGTGGTTAGGTCTTTTCCTAACAAGCATCATGACGTTACTAAACTTTGAAGACCAAAAATGTTCTATTTATATAAAAACAATTTAGTTTGTACTCTGGCTCAAGTAATATTTTTTACAGTTATATTAGTTTTTTGTTTTTATATACATCGAGATTATTTTTATGTTATTTTCAATTTATAACGAGCTTTCAACCTCCGTATATTTACAAAAATAAAGCAAATCAAACATATTAGCTAGGTTGATACTAGTATTTCGATCTGGCTAAAGATCTCATCAGAACCCGAAGTTTTAGAAAAGTTAGAGCCTCCATAATAGGCAGAACTTCAACAAAAAACCTATTAATAATCAATTTTGCTGTATTCTTGTCTTCTTAGTATTCAAGCACGTGGTTAGGTCTTTTCTTAACAAGCATCATGACGTTACTAAACTTTGAAGACCAAAAATGTTCTATTTATATAAAAACAATTTAGTTTGTACTCTGGCTCAAGTAATATTTTTTACAGTTATATTAGTTTTTTGTTTTTATATACATCGAGATTATTTTTATGTTATTTTCAATTTATAACGAGCTTTCAACCTCCGTATATTTACAAAAATAAAGCAAATCAAACATATTAGCTAGGTTGATACTAGTATTTCGATCTGGCTAAAGATCTCATCAGAACCCGAAGTTTTAGAAAAGTTAGAGCCTCCATAATAGGCAGAACTTCAACAAAAAACCTATTAATAATCAATTTTGCTGTATTCTTGTCTTCTTAGTAATCAAGCACGTGGTTAGGTCTTTTCCTAACAAGCATCATGACGTTACTAAACTTTGTTTTTTTAACTATTGTGCTAAATGAATGTAAAATCATAATACAGTAATTTAATGTGGTTTGTTTTTTAAATAAACTACAAATGTAGTCAAAAATTAAATTTGTTCTACAAATTACTGTTTTTTTTTTTCACTTATAAATAAAAATAATGCCTTACAACTCAAACAACTACAAATATTTACAGCAGAAGTTCTCTTTAATTTTTTTCAAAAATGTTTAACCTTTGGTGTCCTATGAACTGGAATTTAAATAAGGATAAGAATAAAAAAAAGAATACACGCTTTTCTCTAAAAATTATAAATACTACTAATTTTTAAATCAGACTAGTTTCGGCCTTTTTATGGACTGGCTTCACCAGTGATTTTCCACTTTAATTGTATTATTTATTTTTGTGTTATTCTTGTCAGATGGTCTCTATAAGAAAAATTTTTCCACAAACTGTCGGCTATATAATTCGAACCTGCGTCTAGCCCTACATTACAAGTATAAAAATATTAACGCGCAGCAGCTCAACGATCACACCCAAGTAATGCCTTGAATGCAATGTAACTAACTTGCAGCTTCCTATTCAACTTTTTGTTATTGTATATTACTCAGTAGTGTCAACACTAACATACACACAAACATTCTATTTTTGGGTATTTGTTTATTTTCTAATCTCCTCTGTCTGTCTAACATTTTTTCCAAAAGAAGCTATGCAAAAATGAACTAAAAGGTATTTTAAAGAACAATCCAACGCTTTTCTAAAAATATTCAGTAATGCATGGCCATACACAGTAAAAACTAAAAACGGGATTCAATTAAAAATTTTATTGAATCAATTAATATTTTAATTGAGTTTGCACCTACCACTGAAATGATAGTATTAACTAAAAAAATTTGCAGACAGTCTATTAAAACTCTTTCAATTAAAATAATAATAATATCAATTAAAAGAGTTATTATTATTTATTTTTCTTTACAACCTCAATTTAAAAGTTTCGTTAAATTGATTAAAACTTTAATTGAAACTTGAGAAGAAAACAATGATAGTTTTAATTTAAAACTCGTATTTTTTTATTTTTGTTATATGCCCCCATTAAATAAAAAAAGAAATGTAGGTTTGGAAATTAAATTGATATTTTATTTATAATAAAATTAAAGCTTTTTAATATAAAAATGTATTATAAGAAAACAAATAAAAGTAAAGACAAAATTTTTGTTTTGCTTGTCTTGTCTTGAACTTTTTCTTGTAATTGAATTGCTTTCTTAAAAAAATCACACACAACTTTAAAATGATAGTTTAATGACACTTATACTTATTGAAAATTTAATTATTTACAAAAATAATAGTTTAATTGTCCTTTTTCGATAAGGTTTATTTAAATCCACATGTGCACTTTTATTACCACAGATAAAACACGAAACTAAATTAAGTTTTCGTGCGTACACGAATATCTCAACAAAAAGAGTGTTGCAAACTCTAGTGAAATAACTACGATTTTGCGTGTATTTGAAACCGGTTAACTATTCAACTTATTAAAAGTTAATCATTTGCTATTTTTTTTTTTCTTTTTATTTACAAATTAAATAATATATTGATATAATTAAACCCTTGTTTGATTATTTAATCTAAATAAAATAAAAAAAAATAGTTTGCCAAATTTTTAAAAATTTTGTTTATATATTGTCAACACTGTATGAATATATTAGAAAATTCAATAAATTTTTTAATTGAATCAATTAAAAAAATTGTTTAAATTGCCATTGATATTCAAACAATCGATTAATTAGATAGTTTTGGCCCATAATTTTTTCTGTGTACACATTTAATTTTCGGATACGAACAAATGTGATCACATATGAGATCATTATGATTAAGGATGCCCTCATAAATCAAAATGCGATTTTGGGCCGAAGTATGGTACCGTATGGAAATTTAAAATATGCAACAAAAATGTGCATCAAAAATTAAAAAATATGCATTTATAGCAAAATATGTATAAATATATATTTATACCAAAATATGCAAAAATAAGCATTTCGAAATTTATCAATAATTCTTACCCCATTATGCTAATGTTTTGTGAAGTGTATGTATAATAAAGTTAACGCCCATGTCGACATCGTTATTAATTTGTTTAACAATTATTTAATTTATTATGGTTGCTATTGTTTATTACATATACAAAACCAACTGACAAACCAACAGATCTTACACAATCGCTAATTTTTTTATAAAAATTGTATTCATTTAATATTATTATAAAAATTAATTTTAAAATTATTGCATTATTTAAATCTTTCTTGTTTTAATAAATTATACGAATATAAAAACAAGAACAGATTTGTCATTTAGTTTTATTCTTTTCGGTTTGGTTGGTCTAGTAACCGCATCATATAAATCATAAATAAGGAGCTCACAAATAAGTCGACAGACAAACAAAACTTATGCATAAATTCATACTTACATGCAAAGCGAAACAACAATTTGGTCAAAGAATATATGAAATTTTTCTATGAACACTTTTGTTTAAATTAATTCCTCTACAATCGGATTTAGCAGAGAACTTATTTCCAAATTAAAAACGATGCTAAAAAAACATCATTAAAAGAGCTTTAAACAAACACAAATAACCTCGACAAATGAGTTCCCAAATAAAAACTATTATATATAACGATATATTCTTTAATATAAAAACATATGATCATATAAAATAGCATATGTATCAATATGTATTTATATATAATAAGATTTTCAAAATGTTTTACCGAAAAAATCATGTAAAAGCACATCCAGAGAAATAAAGTGCCAACCGAATTGGAAAGTGTATATTAATGTTAACAACTTTAGTTAGTACAACGATATTAACATTAGATTTCTGAATATTTTGAGTGTTGCAAATAAAATTCCGTTGAAGTAACCGCATTTTATTGTGAGAACTAATGTTAAGTGGTGCCAACCATCTGAAACTCGGAATAACAGAATTTGAGTCGTAGTAACCGAATTTCAGTTGGCAAATAGCTAAATTTTTCTCTGTGTGCATATATAAAAAAAATACTATTCTTAATTTTATATATGATAATACATGGTTGAAAAAATTGATTAATGAATTTTATAAAATTAGATGTAACCCAATACATAATTATATAAAGGGTCCGCCAAATAACTTTTTTTTTCTCAAATTTCTTTTTTTATTTGAAAGTACAATCCTTCCGGTTAATAATGGAAAATAATTTCATTCAAATGGCTGCCTCGGCTGGCCATGCAGTAGCCTACACGATCGGTCCAATTTTTAAGCACATTATCGATTGTGTGCAGCTGTATTTCACTAATGGCTTCACGAATATTGTCCTTTAAAGCGTCAAGTGTCTCCGGCTTGTTGGCGTAACACTTATCTTTGACGGCACCCCACAAATAATAGTCCAACGGTGTCAAATCGCAGCTCCGAGGTGGCCAAACGACATCAGCTCTGCGGCTGATAATGCGATCTTCGAAAACAGGGCGCAAAACATCGAGTGTAGCTTCGGCTGTGTGGCACGTAGCGCCGTCCTGTTGAAACCAAATGTTGCCAATATCCTCAACTTCAATTTTTGTGAACAAAAATTCGTTCAACATGGCCCGATAGCGATCGCCATTGACTGTAACGGCCACTCCTTGCTCATTTTTGAAGAAAAATGGTCAAATTATGCATCTGGACCAAAATCCGCACCAATCAGTGACTCGTTTTGGGTGTATATGCTTTTCAATGTAAGCGTGCGGGTTTTCTGTGCCCCAAATGCGACAATTTTGCTTGTTTACATACCCGCCAAAATCAAAATGAGCTTCATCTGAAAAGATGATTTTTTTGACAAAATCGGCATCTTCTGTAAGTCGATCGCAGGCCCACTTAGCGAAGCGAAAACGCATTGGATGGTCAGTTGGCTTTAACTCCTGAACCAATTGGACTTTGTATGGAATCATACCAAGGTCAGTATGCAAAATTCGTCTCAATAATGTCTCCGAAATGTTCAAATGTTGAGAACGACGGTGAATTAATGTTGATGGCGCTTCACGCACACTTTCTACCACAGCAGCAATATTCTCGGGTGTACGCACTGTTTTTGGCTTTTCAAGCTTTGGTTTATCGATGAGGATGCCAGTTTCTTTCACTTTTATCACAAGATAACGCACATACGGAGCTGACGGTGCTTCTCTTCTTCCAAAATCCGTACGCAATTTTCGCACACATTCTGCAACATTACCATGATTTTTAAAGTAATGTCGCAATATTTCCCAGCGTTGTTCAAGCGTATACATATATTCGTTCAGCGGAAGGATAAAACTAATTATCTGTCAAATCAGACATGAGCTAAGTGTTACCATTCACAAAATAAGCACTAGTTGAAAAAAAAACGTTAGATGGCGGACCCTTTATAATACAAATATCAAAACCGTTTTCTGTCATTTTAGACATACTGACATATAATACAAAACTGAAAAAAAAATTTCCTAAGTCAGTTTCTATGTAACAAAACTCGCAAAATATTTTATGAGAATAGTTTACAATTTTGCAAAATCGATTTCCATTAGAAATCACAAACCTTCCAGCAAAAATTTTTTAAAACAGATTACCTATGAACCTGTTCTAGAAAAGTTTCTTTTACCACCGGTTACATGATACCGTTTCATTGTCCTAGAACCAGTTCTATAACTGGTTCTAGAACCGGTTCTAAAGCAACTTGTTCTAGTTTGCAGGTAAAGCACTTATTGCAAATAGGTCAAACTCCATATAAAATAAATCGGTTTTAAAACAGAAATTATAAGCTATTAGTATAAGTGGTTCTGCAGCTTGTTATTTGGATTTTACTGGGCCAATTTAATATTGACAAGCATTTTTTTTAATTAAATTAAAATTAAGAATTTCGTTAAAAAGCTAAATTTGATATCCTAAAAAATATAAATAAAATTTAAGTTATTCACCAATTTTAATCATACATTTTGTGTTTTGAAAATGTTTTATGGGCGTCAAATATATGTAACTTAATATGCTTTAATTTAAATATATTTGGATTATTAGGTATCTAATTGTATCTAATTATATCTATTTGTATCGAATATAATATTATTAGTTGTATTTATGTCGGGACAAAACTCGGATTTAATTGAATAGTTTTTTTATTAAATTGTATCTATTTAAATATAATCAGATCCAAAGTGATACAATTTAAAAGAACCATTTTTCGAATCAAATTATATCCTTTTATATTTGCGAAAAATATCTCATCATATATAATTTTATATAAACTTTTTTACTCGGGTATTTAAAAAAAGTCCAAAACCTTTTGAGCATAGTGTTTAGAAAAGCTATTTATAGTAGACGCATGTAAGCATTTATTCATGTTGAAATGTATTCATGTGTATTAGACCGGCTCACGGAGAAAAGGTTCTTTTTTCCACCCCTACGGTTTGTTTTATGGAGATTCCCAAAATACTAAGTGTCTAGCAATGAGATCCCGTGAGTTGGGCCATTTTTAAAAAAATCTATTGTTAAGTAAAAACGCGTTTCAGATTTTTTTTTAAATTCGTACTAGTTTGCGTTTTACCAGAAATGCATAATGGTGTGAAAACTATAGACACATTCTATACAAGACCGTTAAGAAATATCCAATTTTCGACCTCTACCCCTGAAATTTTAACCAAACATGGTATCGAAGTTACACTCAAAAAAAAAAAAAAAATAAGTTAATAAAGTCAGCAAAAAAATTTTGCTAAGCCACCAAAATCTTTGAAAATCAGCGAGTTGAATTTTAGCAAAAAAAAATTAGTAAATTCAGCAAAAGTTTCGCTAAAGCTGTTATGACACTGTATAGTTTTTGTATAGTTTCAAGATGTATTGGGAGAAAGAAACAATATATACAATTTGTAAACAAACAGTTGTGTTTTTTTTTTTAAACTGACAGTTCCAAAAAGAAACTGACAACAAACTTATTTGCCTGTGAGAAATGTCAAGATAAAGTTCAAAATTTTCTTTTGCACTTTTGACAGATATCCCAATTTTTCGCTGATTTATCGATAACAAAAGTATTTGTTTTGACATTTACTACAATTTGGCACTATGTGTTCGTACTCTTTACACTAGTTAAAAAATTGAGTAACAATATATTAGTACTGCTTTAATTTAGATTGTCAATACAAAAACTATACAGTGTCATACGGGCTTAACACTTTGTTTATTAAAAAATCCTTGCAAAAAATTAATCAACTTTTTGGTCAATATTAGTAGGCCTAATAAAACTTAAACAATTTGTGAACATTTATACTTCCCAGGTGAAAATGTTCATATATTGTCATGTATGACCACATATATGAATCCATATATGACTATGGAAGTGCCCATATAAGACAACGATATGATACGTCACCTTAAGTAAAGCGTTTTTTTTTTTAGAGTGACACAACTTTGAGTTGGCATCACTGCTTTATTTGACCACCCATTTAACAGCTGATAGTTGCTTTTTGTTAAGTTTGCTTTGAAATTTCATTATGAATCGACTTACACCAGAGCAACGCGTGCAAATTGTTGAAATCTTTAATCAAAATAATTGTTCTATTCGTCAAACTCATTGTGCACTTCTTCCATTTTATGGCTTACATAATCGTCCTTCAGAGCGGCTAATTTTATTTTCCGATAAAGCCCATGTTTGGTTGAATGGGTACGTAAATAAGCAGAATTGTCGCATTTGGAGTGAGGAGAATCCACAAGCTTTTGTCGAAACACCATTACATCCACAGAAAATTACTGTTTGGTGCGCTTTATGTGCTGGCGGAGTCATTGGCCCATATGTCTTCAAAAACGATGATGGTCAGAATGTTACTGTCAATGGTGAACGGTATAGGAACATGATTCGAAATTTTTAAGGACCTTAATTACGTCGCATTAATCTTGCTGATATGTGGTTGTAACAGGACGGAGCCACATGCCACACAGCGAGCGCTACAATTAATTTACTCAAAAAAACTTTTGATGAAAAAATAATTACACGTAATGGCCCAATCAACTGGCCACCAAGATCGTGTGATTTAACCCCATTGGATTATTTTCTTTAGGGTTATGTTAAGTCACTTGTCTACGTCGATAAACAGCAAACAATTGAACACCTGGAAATCAATATTCGAAGAGTTATCAGCCCTAATACGGCCACAAATGCTGCGAAAAGTTGTTGAAAATTGGTGTTCCAGATTGCGCGTTCTACGCGCCAGCCGTGGCGGTCACATGGCAGGAATCATATTTAAACATTAATTTCATAAAATTTTCTTTCCAATAAAGCCCGTTTCATTGATATTGAAAATATATTTCCTTCTTTTATTATGATTTAAACTTGTGTCACTCTATAAAAACACCCGTTACAAACTTTTTTAAACAACTAAAACATAACAGTTTTTAAAAACGATCCAACTCACGGGATCTCATTGCTAGACACGAAATATTTTGGGAATCATCATAAAACAAACCAAGGTACTTTGTGAGGGGTGTACAAAACACACTTTTTCTGCATATAAGGTGAGTCGGCCTAATGTACATGTATGGGCCTAAATTTTAGAATTGTTAGTCAGAAATAGTTAAAGTACACAGTTTATGAAAATTGTGACCATCTGCTTCATTTGAGGGGACGAGGTAATGGGTCAACACAAATACACTTATTATTAGAAATGTTGTACAAACATTCATAGAAAGATACAAAGAGCACAATTAAAGTTGCATGGATGGCATTAGAAATACAAATGCAATTCATATGTAATCTTTTGACTGGTAAATAAACGAAACGAACGCATGGAATTGGACTACTACAGATAAGGCATATAAAGAGAATACACAAGATCTAAGAACAGATAATAGGCAATTACATGTAACACTGGCATCTAAAACTTAAAAATAAAGTTTGTGTTAAAAAAAAAATATTGACAAATCGAAAAAAAATTAGAAAAAATTTTACAAATTAAATTTTGTTTAAATTTTTTTAAAAGATTTTTCTTTTTTAAATTAATTTTAATATTGACAAATCGAAAAAAAATTAGAAAAAAATTTACAAACTAAATTTTGTTTAAATTTTTTTAAAATATTTTTCTTTTTTAAATTAATTTTGAGAGACAAATTTGCTTTTCAACGCTTTTTGTTTAAGCTGTTTTTAATAATGAGTTTATTTTTGAAAATTTAAATGTTATTACCAATGCTGCGATTTCAACTTGTTTGTATTCTAGAGGTTAAATATGATACTTCCAAAATTGTTATGCAGAATTGCCAAATGATCATTATTTTTTTTAAATTACTTGAATATATAAAAAAAGCCTAAAGTTTTATATTTTTGATTCATACGCTGATAAGAAAATTCGAAAATTTAATTTTTCTGCTAAAAATTAGTTCATCGATTGTGCACGATGTTTGAAAATCTGACCTATCGGACCATTAATATTTTAAATATACAATATACTCAAAACATAAATACACTCACAATAAAGACTACTATTCAGTAGTACTTTTATACATATTAAATTAAGTGAAAATCAGTTAAAAATAGAACTACTTACTTTTCGTTTAAAACAATTGAATTTTTTAGTTTATTTTTAACTATTGAAAAATTTATTGACAAAATCGATAAAAAAAAACAATGGTTTATTTCAATACTCAATATAATATAACAACTTTTTGTTTTAAATAGAAAATTTTAACTATTACCGAAAGCCCGTTTTTTGTTTATTTTGTTTATTGAATAGCAGACAGAAAGTTAAAAAATATACTTCTTTGGTAATTTAACTGTATTTTCCATTGAAACAACTTTACCGACTAACTTTTTAAATAACTGTTAACATTTTATGGAAAAGTTGTTGTGAGTGTACTAGTTTCAACTGAAAATAATTATTGTCAATATAATAATTTTAAAAACTGTTCAAAAACCATGATAACAATGGCGGACAAAATCATAGCTTTTAAAAATGAATAAGTTTGTGACCACCAATTCTATATATTTCAGACACGCTGATTTCAATGGCCTACTTTATTTTGCGATCTATGGTACAGTTTTTCCACAAAATGACTTGAAAGATTATCACATGTAAATGCAGTATTTTACATATACCTTTTTAAAATGCAATCAATCTGACTCCTTTCTATTGTAATGTAAAGACAACCCCGGTATTCTTATTTGAGCTACATATTTGATTCACAAAACTGTAGATTAAACCCGTTATTTAGCGGTTTTACTTATTTTTCCCAATTTGTATTTTACCAAAACAAACAAAATATTCAACATGCTGCCTCATATGCAAAACGCTCGATTTGTTAAAAATTATATATTTCAGCATAGCTTTCCGAGATGAACCCAGAGTTCAAACAAAAAATGAGTCAAAAATGCTCTTATTTGAACAAGTTTTGCTATCAAAAACCCTACTTTTGTGACCAATATATACGAGGTTTTTGTTAAGAAAACTTTTGCAAATATAACATTTTTTTTATAGTAATTAAATGTGCTAAAGTCCCAAAACTTATTTAACAAATTGTGAAAAGCAATCTAATGTAGGCGTGTCCCTATCCGGATTTCATTCCTGCCTAAGGAAATCTTCAGGGGACTTTGTTATTAGAATTTCTAGAGATATTTGTTATGTTAAATCACAAACTCAATGAGAATTTCTTGTCCTCGTCTAGGAGCGAGATTCAAAATTTAAAATATCAAAGAAAAAACAAAAACAACAACAAAAAATTGTCACAATTGGCTTTGTCATCTTCCAAATACTACTCTGTTTTTTTGACAGACCTAGCAATGTAGTGACGTTTAATCAAGTAAATCAACAATAGAAAATCATATGTTTTCTATTAGTGTCAGTTACATTTAAATTTGCACAAGCACCTGCATATTTGTTATTTAAATTTATTTTCATCGGGATAAACATTAATTGCATTTATAGTAATTAAATGTGCTAAAGTCCCAAAACTTATTTAACAAATTGTGAAAAGCAATCTAATGTAGGCGTGTCCCTATCCGGATTTCATTCCTGCCTAAGGAAATCTTCAGGGGACTTTGTTATTAGAATTTCTAGAGATATTTGTTATGTTAAATCACAAACTCAATGAGAATTTCTTGTCCTCGTCTAGGAGCGAGATTCAAAATTTAAAATATCTAAGAAAAAACAAAAACAACAACAAAATATTGTCACAATTGGCTTTGTCATCTTCCAAATACTACTCTGTTTTTTTGACAGACCTAGCAATGTAGTGACGTTTATTCAAGTAAATCAACAATAGAAAATCATATGTTTTCTATTAGTGTCAGTTACATTTAAATTTGCACAAGCACCTGCATATTTGTTATTTAAATTTATTTTCATCGGGATAAACATTAATTGCATTTATAGTAAAAAACTGGAAACTTTCTTTTGAAATGTATTGACATATCATACTAAAAGCTGGACCTTGGAGTCCTACTGGAAAGGCACATACAATTTTTGACAAATCGCGAATTTTGTATCAAAAACGCTTTGCTAAAATTACTTTTTTCTTACTAATATAACTCCTCTCCAATGACTATTTCTACACTCAAAAAATAAGTTAGTAGAAAAGTTAGTAAAACATCTTGTAAATCAGGTATACTATTTTTCAGCAAATTTTTTGCTAAAATTATGTTTTAAACTAAAATTTTAGTTATACTTATTCAGCACTTAACTGTTTTGAACTAATGTTTTACTAATATTTCACTAATGTTTTACTAATTTATTTTGCTAAAAAAATTGTGTTGATTAGCACGTCAATAGTGTGAACGACAACCAGACTGAAAGATATACTCAGAATGAATTAGATGTAGCGGCATGGCACGATGTTGTAGTGACGAGGAAAATTATACTGAAAAGTACCACTCTAACCATGGAAGAGTTTTGTATCATACATAAAACAAAATTGTGGATTTAAACAACTTAAATTTAGCGTCGTCACCGGCTTAAATAAAAGACAAAATAAAATATTTAAATTTAATAAAGATTAAATGTGTATTTGTAAACTTAATGTTTATATATATTAATAATCTTGTGTGGTCGAATTGCAAACAAATATGCAATAGGTAGACAGACTAAAGCGAAAGACAAAGACATACAACTTAGCTAGATTTTTCAGTTTCCTTTTTCTTATTGCAAAAAAGGGTTGTATATGTTATATTTTGTTATTTTTTCTTTTGTTTCTATAATTCTCTGCGGCATTTGCGTTCCTTTAAAAGATAGCATTATTTAGACAATAATTGATGTAAGCAGTTCAAAGATAATTTCGTTTATGTTATATATAATTATTTCTATTGTGTACATTAATTCATATCGTTAATTTAGGAGTATGAACATCTTTATATTTTGTAACGTATTGTAAATTATTTTAAAAAGAATCACAACAAAATGTTATATGATTTTCAGCAAATAACTTAACTAAGGTATATTTTCTACAAATTTTTTGACTTTTTTTCAGTCTACTAATTTTCAGCAAAAATTTTATTCATTTTTAGCAGGGGTTTTTTAATTTCTAATCTACTAAGTGTTTGCAAAACTTTTGCTGAATCTACTAATTTTGTTGCTAAAAATCAGCTCGCTGATTTACAGCAAAACATTTTGCTGACATTAGCAATTTTTTTGCAAGCACCCTCCTGACTAAAGTTTTGCTGACTCAGCTAAATTTTTTGCTGACTTTACTAACTTTTTTATTTGAGTGTACTGTGCGATTAGGTCAATTAATTATTTAGCAATACAATTCGAGAAAACCGAAAAAATTAGAAAAAACGCTTAACAGCGAATTTAATTTTAAGCTTTGTGAATCAAATGTACCACAAATATTAATACTGGTCTTGCCTTTAGATTTCAACAGAAAGATATAAGGCTTAGAGCATTTGCTAATTTTTGTATATAAAAAAACACCATGAATAAGCGTAAAACTTTAAAGTCATAAATAAAGTTCGCCATTGAAATCTGCATGCCCGAAATATATAGCATTGGTGGTCAGAACATAATTAATTTTTCCAACAATCTTAAAGATCTGTCAATCTAAAAAAAATAAATTTCATATAGTTTTGCATTTGTCCATAAAAGTTTACAAAGTTAAATTATCTTTAACCAAATAGAATTCATATTCTGTAAAAATTAAAACTTTCAAAAATGAAACATTGTTCTATATATGTTGCTTTCCAGACTAACTGCCCCGCGAAAAATATATCTTTATTTGTAATGTAAATGTCAGTCAATTGTAGAAAAAATTATACTTTTTACTAACCTTGTAGTTTATTTTAAAAAAACAAGCCACATCAAATGACTGTTTTATGATTTTACATTTATTTTTGACAGTTGTTTTTGGTTATTTATTTTATTTATTTATTTTACTAACATATGTGATTAATTTTTACTACAATTGTTAGTAATTTTTCGAACAGTAAAAACAAATGACAAATGTTAGTTGAATTTAATGAAATGTTAGTCGTAATTTCTTCAAGTGAAATTTCATTTGTTTTGCTGTCGTCTTTACCTACATAATATCCTTAGTGAATAAATAAGTTTTTTGTTTTTTTTTGTTTGTTTTTTCGTAAACAATTTGTATAAACGTACAATTTAATCTATTTGTTCTCAAAAAGTATTTGAACATCGAAAATGACCGCTCAACGTCGACGGTTATGATCGGAGTATTTTTAAACGATGTTAATTTTATTATTGATTTTCTGACTTTGTGTCAAAATATGTAGAGGTAAATCAAGACGTATCCACATCTATCTTCGAAACAGCTGAGCTGAGATTTTAAGAGTTTCGAAGAAAAATAACAAAAAAAAGTCGTGTTTTTAATCAATTTTACTTAAATTTTATTTTTGTATCGCTTATTATATTATTTGCCTAAATTTTGTACAATTAATTAATATACAAGTTAAATTATTTTTATTAAAAAATAAACATTTCAAAAACCACTAAAAACTGTTTCTCTTAATCAAAGTTTGCTTATAAAATTTAAGAGAACACAGAACAACAGAAATAAAAACTCGAATTGAAAGTAATTTTTTTACGAAGAACTATGAAAAATGCAATTAAAATATGCATTTAAAGAAAAATAAGTAAAAATATCCATAAAAATATATATTTAAAGTAGAAAATGCAAAAATTTATTGCAAAATATGCAAAAAATGTGCTTCAACAAATCAACGCCGATTTAATGCAAACTCTTTGATCTGCAAATATATTTTTTTTATTCTGTTTTCAGACTTATGGAAAAACATGCATTTCCATACTATTAATTTAAATGAGTTTGGTAAATGCCAGGAAATAGACTCTATTAATGAATTTGTTTAATGAGAACTAAACAAAAATTAACATAAACTCCATTTTTCTAAAAATCGGCCAAAATGTTTTTTTTTTTTTTTTTTTATTTATAAAGTAATTTTTTATGGGCGGAAAACAGATGAACCATATTCGTGATGGGGAAATTTAGGAATTTGAAAATGCATTTTTTAATATAAATGTAAAAGTATAGATATACTATTAGTTTTAAATAATATTAAGACAATAATATGAAAACTGTCGAAAATCTACTGTAATCGGTTGGCCTTAAGTGAATTCATGATTATTTAATAAAAATAAAATAAAAATAAAATAAAAAATAATGCTATATGTTTTTTATCTTCCTAGGAATTTTCATCGTATAACTTGTATTAGAAAAAATTCGTTTTATATTGTCCATATTAAATACTGTAACATTTGTATATTAAATCTACATGACGTATGATGAATTTTATTACATGTCATTTATGACAGATAATATTCAACTAATGTTTTCTCCCTAACTTAGTCGACTTACACCATAAAACATTTCGGAGCGGTAGAAAAACATTTGATTTTCTTTTGGAAACAAAAAGAAGAAAAAAACATTTTGGTCGATTTTTCTATTATGCTAAGAATTTGGAACTAGTTCTGAATTAGATTTAAATAGACGAATTCCTTGATAAAGACAGCAAAAAACTGTCGAAACGTCGGAAAAATATGTATTAAATGGTTTTTTAATTACATTAAAAAAAATATATTTTTAAAATTTTCCATAAAAAAAAATGTATTGGTATGGTTAAATTTCTTGCATTTTATAAATTCAGTTAAATTATTATAAATAATATACTAAAAATGAGCGCAAGATTTTTCAACCAGCGACTAATTTCTGGAAAAATTAAAAAAGATGTTTCATTTTATATTTGTCACAAAAAGAACAACAAATACTTTAAGTTTGACATTGATACGATATACTTTTTTGGCTGGGCAGTTGGTGCAGAAAGCTGCATATGTAAATTCCTGCTCATTTATGCAATATTCACTACATTTCTCTAAACACAACCGTCTTATAACACTGTGGAACAAATTCAGGTTAGCAAAAGTTAGGTCGATTCTGAGAGTGAGGGGTGAAAATAGAGGCTAAATTAGAAGACCCGTATCGCGGCGTTTGTTTATGTTAGTTCGAATTGTTTTTTAATCGACCTTCGAACTTTGCAGTCAAATGCCGATTTTCAGCATATTGTTTATATGGTTTTTTGGCTATAACTCTTCAACTAATTGATATTTTTCAATCTGTAAAAGCCAAATTATTGCTAGAGACCTGTCCAACAATCAAAATTTTTTAAAAAATTGATTTAGACTTAGTTTTGTTTAAAATATTTTCAAAAAGCATGAAAAAAAAATTTTTTTCCAACATTTTGCTTCATAAGCACCACAAAAATTTTATAAATCAATTTTTTAAAAAAATTTAATTGTTGGACAGGTCTCTAGCAATAATTTGGCTTTTACAGATTGAAAAAATATCAATTAGTCGACGAGTTATAGCCAAAAAACCATATAAACAATATGCTTTTACTAACCTGAATTTGTTTAAAAAAAATTCTTTTAAAATCCTTTAATTGGGCATCTACAACAACCTTGCAATTTCTTAAAGATAAATTTAGTCCAAACATTTTAACCAATTTTTATTTTATAAATGTGCCGCGAAAAAAGATACAAGATCCTTTATTACATATCCTGGGGAAACCTTCTTTGTTAGTTTTCAAGACTTATTGAGTTACTTGGACATCTGTGTAAATTTTGTTGTATTAACCAAATTTTGATCACAAAAAATGTAAAATCGATAGTTGCTTCCAAAAAATTAAGTTGTCAATCAATTTTTCAATCACATCCAAATCTTTTCTTTGTGCAGTTTGAAATACATTTTGAGTCAAATTAACTATTTTGCAAATACTCTACAAATCTAACTCACTTCCAGTCCCAATTTGTTAAACAAAAACTTTTAATGATTTGTAATTTTTAATTTGTTGCCTTTTGTCTACAATTAAACAAGTCTAGGTTAACCACAAGTTTAATATTAAAAATGAACTTTTAGCAAACATACACTCTTGTTAATTTTACCTGTAGTTGTTTTTTTTTTTTCTTTACATTTTTCTTTAGAACCACAAAATATATTTTTAGAAAAATGTTATAAGATTTTTTTTTAATATAATGCTCCAAGTGAACGATAGAATAATGTTAACACATATCACTTTGTGATATGTGAGTCTATGTGTAGATGTTTTTTGTAAATACGAAAATTTATTTAATGAAAAGTTTAAAATTTTCTTGTAAACCACAAATCAAATGCATACATAATTTTCCAAAAAACATTTGTGTGTGTATTTTAATTTTTATTTTTTTTTTTGAAAATAAGGTAAAAAGTTGCTAATACCAAAGGATTTTTAAACTGAGCCTGATGTATTTTTGTGTAGTATTTTATTTTTTTCTAAAAACAAGAAAAAAAAAAAACAAAAAATGCTGTAAAATATTTTTTTACACAAATCCAAATAGGACTTTTAACATACAATAACAAAAAAAATTGTTCAAAATACTTATGAGAGTACTAGTTGAAAACCATAATACATTCCTGACACTGCAAACAAAAAGTATTCAATAAGAATGAAAATAATTCCAATCAAAGAATACGCCACAAAAATTCATTATAAAAATCTATTGCAAAAATAAAATTTTCGGACATATAAATTATATGTTAATTAAAGAAACTTTTCTTTACAAAATTAACAATTTTTTTTTTTGTATTAAGTCGCCTGATGATTTCTTTGGTAACTATGAAAATTCATTATCGCCTTTTTCAATAAATTAATGAAAAACAAATTTATGAAGACGCCTGTTGATTGGTTTGGTAACCATGAAAATTCATTAGCGTGAAGTATTGGTTCTAGATATCATTTTTAAACTTCAGTAACTGAAAGTCAAAATACCATAAAATAATTCTATCAGTTAACTTAAATGACTACAAACATTGCATACTTTAGACCATAGTGTTTCTACACTTATATGTTCATACAAAACACTTTACTCTAGCATGCATGCATGCATGCATGAGTACTATATGATCCTTTATTTTTTAATTTTTTTTTTTTTTTTTTTGCAAATTTATAACCAATTTTCTGCTTATAACTTGCATGATGATGATGATGATGTGGAAAAAAAAAGTAGATAAAATTTAGAATTTGTTACTCTGTTTCCAAAAAAATACCACTAGGAAACTTCTTGTGGCTGTGTGTTATACACATATGTACGTTTTGTGGAGCAAAAGAGACAGTTTGAGATTTGTCTACACTTCCCTTGTAACTGGTATGCGTATGGCCCATGTCCTGCCATAGGATATTTTCTAGCTAGAGCTTCAACAACGGATATTCCTGTAGGTCTGACTGGGTATGGAGATTTGTTTTTTGTTTGATAAACTCTCAGTTTATTCTGGATGTGTGATGCTGTGGGCCTGTGTTATGAAAAAGTTGCATTTCCTTTACACTCGAGTTTGTTTGCATTTTATTATTGCACACATATGTGTACGTACTACATTTTCAAGTATTTTAGTATATTTGTTTATGGGAACATCGAGAATATGAATGAAAATCTGTTTTCTATTTAAGCATAATTTGTTAAGCATTTAATGTCGACTTGAAATAGTTTTGGGTATAAATAAAACAATTTTTTAAATTGTTTGATTTTCAAATTAAAAATGAAATTAAAACTTTTTTGGCATCAGCACAATAAAAACGACGGATATATGGACATTTTGCAAAAAAATTTCATGTTGATGAAAATTTCTTGATTTTACAATAATTTCTTTAATTTTGAACTGTTAAGAAAAAGATTAGATTAACTTTAATGATTAAATGGCTAAGCTGTTTACAAAATTTCAGTTTAATTGCCATGTACTTATAAACGCTCAAATTTAAAAAATTCTCAAAAAGCCGGCTTTGACAAACTCAAAATTTTTCATTCTTAAGTGTATATTATTAGTACATTACAATTTAGAACTTTAATGCCGAGTTTTTAGGATAAAGATTTTCTTAAATCTTAGTTTAACGCATATTACTTCATATTTTGTAACAAATGCATATTTAGCTATAAATGCATATTTTATGGGACATTTTTGAATATTTTTGCATTTCTTGTTGCATATTTTTAACTAGCTTTTTTGTACCCAGTCTTGCCCGGAACTCAAATACTTTTGAAATAACACATATTGAAAACAAAGACTTAAAATATCTCCAATTCGTTATCTTTATTATTATGACAGCCGAGGAGCCCCTGCGACCGCTGCCGTCGCCACATCACTGCCCTGTTTTTATGATACTGTGAAAATTCTTAAAGTATAATTTTAAAGTTCTTCTATAGCATATGAATGTTTATAATTTTCTAATGATTACTAGAATTTTCTTTCAAACCTGTGCAAAATTTGTATAAAAAGTAAACAAAATTACTGAATGGCTGTATATATAGTTAATCGTGTATGTGCCAGAAAACGAAACCGCAGAAGTAAAACGAGATTACAAGATAAGGTGTGCCAGATTCCGATATCGCAATTTTTTTGCTCGTTTTAAATCGAAAGTAAATAGAATGTTGATTTTTTCACATAGACAAATATAATATTATTTCAATTACATAAAAAAATATAAAGCGATCTTTTGGAGGGCCATCTTTTTAAAATTTGTTCGGAATCTGGTAAAAATAAAAATTTGTTTATGGAACATCCAAACTGAACCCTATAAATTTTATAAATTGTCATACTTTAAAAAATAACATGTGCCCCCCGGTAGGCTAGTTGGTAGCGTGCTGGCTTATCAGTGCGGGGGTCGTGGGTTCGATTCCCACCAGAGGCACTGCTCTGTTTTCGCTACAACGCTCCGAAGGCCATAGTAGCTAGTGCTCGGTTAGGGTAATAGTATATAATTTGTAATTATATGATTATTAATTAATAAAAAAAAAATAAATAAAAAAATAAAAAAAAATAAAAATAAATAACATTTGATATCGGAAATTCACAGTTGGCCTTTAAATGATAGATGATGGGTGATTAGTATTTGGTGACCTCGCCCTAGGTGTACAAACTATGAGTGCCAAATTGGAACAACATCCGTAAGAAAATAAAAATTGGTTTAGCAAACAACAGAGAAAAATTTCAGAGAAATCCGTTGAGAAATAAAAGTTTGTATGGCGAACAAACAAACAGAAAATTAATTTTATATATATAGAAGATGTCTTTTATTGATTTTAGTGCATGGTTTCAAAAAAGTTTATCCTTAAAAACATTTTTTTTTTTTTGTTTTTTGTATGGACTTGTTATTGCCAAAAACGGTAAGGAAAAAGAAAATTTTTTAAAAATGAAATCATACAGACATTGCGAAAAAATCAGGAGGTATATTATACGGGGAAAAAAATCTTTAAAACGAAATGGTTATTCCTAAAATGTTATGATTGCATTTCATACTTTCAAATTAAAAAAAAATAAGCTTTATTAAAAATAGTGGAATTTTTTGGTTTTGACAATTTTGATCAAAATTCGGTATTGAAGTGGGCTATGGTAATAAAACTTTTACTGAGGCCTTCCTCGGAAAACTTAGAATATATGTGAGTAATGTCAAAGAAATCCGTTAAAACTTTCTTAGAAGTTTGTATTCGAAAAAAACGAAAAAAGTTGAAAAAGTTGAAAAAAATTTTAATTTTACATTTGTTGTCAAAATCAGGCTTAGAAGTGGGCGTGGTAGATGAAAACTATACTACGATCTAAGTTGAGGTCCGAGGATTATTCATGAGCAATTCGAGGTAAATCCATTGAGAATTGCAAATTTGTATAGAGAACAAACAAACAGAAAATGAGTTTTATATATATAGATAGTGGAATTTTTTGGTTTTGACGTTTTTTATCAAAAGTCGGTATTGAAGTGGGCTATGGTAATGAAACTTTTACTGAGGCCTTCCTCGGGAAACGTAGAATATATTTGAGTAATTTCAAAGAAATCCGTTAAAACTTTCTTAAAAGTTTGTATTCGAAAATCGAAAAAAGTTGAAAAATGTGAAAAAAATGTAAATTTTACATGTTTTGTCAAAAGTAGGCGTAGAAGTGGTCGTGTTCGATGAAAAGTATACTACGATCTAAGTTGAGGTCCGAGGATTATTGAGAATTGCAAATTTGTATAGAGAACAAACAAACAGATAATGAGTTTTATATATATAGAAAGAAGAAGATAGATGGAATTTTTTGGTTTTGATGTTTTTGATCAAAAGTCGGTATTGAAGTGGGCTATGGTAATGAAACTTTTACTGAGGCCTTCTTGGGAAACGTAGAATATATGTGATTAGTTTCAAAGAAATCCGTTAATACTTTCTTAGAAGTTTGTATTCGAAAGAAACGAAAAAAGTTGAAAAAGTCAAAGATTGTACGTGCTTATTTTTTTTAATTTTGGTTTTTGTGCATATTTCGCAATTGTAATTTTTAAATTTTTATTTAATTTTCAACTTTTATTTAATTTTCAACTTTTCACCGCTATATGCAAATTAATGCGCGCAAATGGATTTAAGTTTGTTTGTAATGTTTACTATTTGAAGTGTACAAAGTGTCATTGATGTGCCATCAAAAAAAAATGTAATTACTTTTTATCCCAAATATTAAAAATATGTAATTCAAACCATTATCATTCCTAAACCAATTGAGATATTGCCCTCAAATAAACTGCAACAAATTTTGTTATGTTCGCAAAATGTAATGTATAGTATTGAAAGTTTTTATAATTTTGGTTTACTTTGTTATTTTTAAAAATTGATATTTAAGGTAAAAAAAAAACAAACTTTGGACACATATATCTCTTTACATTTAAGACATAACACACAAATTTAATCGCAGTTTTTTAGACAATAATAATTTTAATGTATAGGTACAAAAACTTTTTAAATTTGCCAACAATTGTAATTTTGACTATTTTTTTTTTTTATTCCATCTCATATTTCAAAAAACTCAATTAAAATTTTAATTAAAATTTATTCGATTTTAGAATGTTTGGATTAAATTAAGGGAAATCACAATAGTTTGAATTCCGATTTCACTGAAGTTTGAACATATCATAAAACAGACATAATTACCTAAACCGGTAATTTGCCCTTACGGCTTTGTCTAATGTTTAGCGGGTAAAAGGGCGTGAAAACTCACTTCAAGCCAACTGCTCCACTACAGCAAAAAGTACAATGTCGTATCAACATCAAACTTATATATGATAAGAATAAAAACTGAAATAACTTTTCTAATTATTCCAAAAAAATGGGAAAAGTAGGATATATATTGACAAGTTTTCCTGATATTTTAGTATATTATTTATAATAATTAAGAAATTTCTGGAAATTTTACTGTATCAATAAATTTTTTTATGAATAATTAAAAAACATTTTTTAATTTTTTTTGGAAATGCAGAACCACCCAGGGTGGAACAGCATTACCATATAAGTGTTTATATACGATAAGTACATATTTGGTAATGGAAACTACTTACAATTGTTATTACAAATCTCAATACAATTGTATGGTAATGTCCGGCGAAATAATGAGATATCATTACAAACGACTTTACGAAAAAGAGAAAAATATGTGATTACCTATATGCTTACTAGTATGGACAAAAAATAATGAGTTTAAAAATAAATTTAAAAAAAAAAACTAACTAATATAATAAAAATTTGTTTTTAATATAATGTGCCAACACGAGATTTGAACCCAGGTCTCCAGGTTTTTCATCAACCACTCTACCATCTGAGCTATATCGGCTTGTTAAACCTGATACTTCTCAAGCAACCCGTTGGGAGGCTGTCCTTGTTAATATTTTATACCACACCATAGCTCTTCGAAATGAGTGTTATTTGACACAACATTTGAATATGTTGCCACTGGTAAGCTAAAAGAAATATGTCCTGTCAATATCAAACTTGCAGTTTTTGTTGTCCTGTATGACAGGAATAAAAACTGGAACAACTTTTACAGTTTTTAACTATTAGAGTTGGAAAAATAATGACCCTAAAAATAGATTTTCCAAAAAATGTTTGATCTTTACTTTATATTTAAAATAATGATAAAAATAAGTACTTATGGGTAACGTTTTATTTTTTGTATTAAAATAATGGGAAAATTAACTAGTTATTAATAAGTCCTTATTATTTGTGTTAAAGCAATGCAATTTGTTGAATATTATATAAATAAATTAGCGACTGTATCCTGTTTATTGTTTAATCGTCGTGTTTGTAATTCGTGTATTGTCGTAGCGTCGGAAAAATTAATAAATAAATATTATAACGTTATATGAAAAGAACTAGCTAATATGTTTGATTTGCTTTATTTTTGTAAATATACGGAGGTTGAAAGCTCGTTATAAATTGAAAATAACATAAAAATAATCTCGATGTATATAAAAACAAAAAACTAATATAACTGTAAAAAATATTACTTGAGCCAGAGTACACACTAAAAATTTTTTATATAAATAGAACATTTTTGGTCTTCAAAATTTAGTAACGTCATGATGCTTGTTAGGAAAAGACCTAACCACGTGGTTGATTACTAAGAAGACAAGAATGGAGCAACATTGATTATTAATAGGTTTTTTGTTAAAGTTCTGCCTATTATATAGGCTCTAGCTTTTCTAAAACTTCGGGTTCTGATGAGATCTTTAGCCAGATCGAAATACTAGTATCAACCTAGCTAATATGTTTGATTTGCTTTATTTTTGTAAATATACGGAGGTTGAAAGCTCGTTATAAATTGAAAATAAATGAACAGTGTTTCTCTCTCTTGGAAATAAATAAATGGTTTGTAACGAATCCTGGGCAGCCGCGAGCTCTGCCCCAGCATAAGGTGGGAAAACACGTCGTTACCCAGTTTGCGAATTATTCGATAAACCGCTTTTTTTGCGTTTTTTAAAAAAAAAAATTTCAGAGAAATAAAGTTTTTTTGACATAATTTGCAAGGGTTTTTTTAATTTAAAATAATTTTAAATTAAAATATACGAATTATATTTGTTCTTTTTTTTTGCTTTTTTATGATTTTTTTACCCATTTGTTCTCTTTTTGCTTTATGTGCACTATTCGATATTGAGCTTTAAAAATTTGTTCTTAAGATCTAAATGCTAAATTACTTTTTTGTTGTTGTTCCAAGTTTTTTACTTTCATTTTATACAATATATTTTTGCTTTATTATCTACTATTTGACAGTATTGACGATATGAATTATCAAATTATTGTAAGTTATCTTTTGAAATTGACATTTCGTATCATTAATACTGGGAAATATTTGATATGGATAGACAGTGGTGGATAGCGTGTGAAGCAAGCATTTAATAAATATATTTTAATAATGATAATAACTCTTACAGTTGGGCATTATACTTTAAATTTGTTCAAAATAAGTTTAGTCAAAAGGGTCTTAAATAATCGCTATATTGTAGATTTAAATATGTTCGATTTATTGCCCTCAATGAATCGCAAGACGTTCCAAATTTTTTTTTTCTCCCGCTGTAATTTAACAATTTATTTAAATTACAATTGATTATTAGTATTATCGACCTTTTTAGTAAATATTTGTTAAGATTTTTAGAAATATCTAAAGTGGGCTTCTAAGGTCATTTGTTTTCAAAATAAATAAAAGACTTTTTATTCATTTTTCATCCGACGTTTCGTTGGATATTCCCAACATCCTCAGGGATAATTTTATTAATCTGGCAACTGGCAAAATACTGGCAAAACACTGGCAAAATAAAAAAAAAAACAATAACTTAATAACAAACATCAAACACCTGATACATTTTTATGGATCTATTTTACTTACATATAGTCTTTTTCTGTCAAATTTTAAACATTTAATTCACAATATATTTTACTTATACACAACATAAAACATAAAATTAATTTAAAACAAAGTAAAAAATAAATAAAAGTAAATATCACAGTATAATCCTCTAAAAACTAGTATCACAGTTTTTCAAGTGGGTCGACTATTTAACAACTTTAATATTATCCATCTCATATTATTAAAATATATAAAAACAAAAAACTAATATAACTGTAAAAAATATTACTTGAGCCAGAGTACACACTAAAATTTTTTTATATAAATAGAACATTTTTGGTCTTCAAAATTTAGTAACGTCATGATGCTTGTTAGGAAAAGACCTAACCACGTGGTTGATTACTAAGAAGACAAGAATGGAGCAACATTGATTATTAATAGGTTTTTTGTTAAAGTTCTGCCTATTATGGAGGCGATAGCTTTTCTAAAACTTCGGGTTCTGATGAGATCTTTAGCCAGATCGAAATACTAGTATCAACCTAGCTAATATGTTTGATTTGCTTTATTTTTGTAAATATACGGAGGTTGAAAGCTCGTTATAAATTGAAAATAAAAATGTGGTTGTTAGAACCAAACTGCGTATAGTGAGTAATATTATACAATTCATTATACGCCATGTGGTTCTAACAGCAGATTTTAGATTATTTAAGTTGGATAATATTCAACGAATATTTTTTCCAAAATGCTTCCTAGTTATAATATTGGCCGATTTTAAGATCAATTACGTTTTCTATAACACGAAAAGATCAGAACTAGTTCTAATTTTTTTTAAAAAATGTAAACGCTGAAACATAATTGACTTAAGCCAGGTATTGGTATGAAACAAAAATTTAAAAATTCAATGATTTAAATTAAAAAATAAATAAAATTTTCGTTGCATACCAACACCTGGCTTAAAACAATTCAGCCTAAATTCTTTTTTAAATGCTTCCTAAAAAAATCTATTCCTACCACGTCTTATTAAAAACCGAGCCCACTTTTTGAAAAAACTGTATTATACTGTCATACAGGACAACAAATACTGCAAGTTTTGATATTGACAGGACATATTTCTTTTAGCTTGACAGTTGGCAACATATGCAAATGGTGTATCAAATAACACGCATTTCGAAGAGCTATCTTGTGGTATAAAAGACTAACAAGCAGAGCCTCCCAACAGGTTGCCTAAGATCTTAATGAAATTCTGTTATGTGATAGAGGAGAAAAAAATAAGGGACACTTATATTTTTAGCAGCGTAATTTCACGCTTAATTGTTAAAAGGTGTGTTTAAAATGATTACTGTTTTGTATGGAAACATTTCAGAAATTAATGAAATTTAAATTTATTTGTATGCAGCGCTGAGGTACATCAGGGAACATTAATTTTATTTATCCATAAAAAATTAATTTTTGCGAGAATCGTAGGTGATGGAAAAAATTCAAAGAGCCGATTTGGAAGTTGGAGATCAACGTTCATAAAACCCAGATAATAATTTTATGTTGAGGATATCCGTGTTATTCAAAATAACTTACAATAAAAAATGACTCATAAATATCCGCGATCTTTAAAATTTTATAAAAAAATATTTGTGCAGTGAATAAAAGACATTGATTAATATGGAACCTAATCATTATAAAAATTTTTTTGAAAATGGACTCATATAATTTTCAAAATAAGTGTTTTTTTTTTACGTTGAACCAACACTCAGGGGATGCTCCTACTAATGCATTGCATTGTGTTGACATCTGGAAAATAGGTCATGGGGAGGAGGAAAGAGGGAGTAGTGTTTGTGGACATTTGACTTGAATTTTTCTAAATTGTAATTTGCAGTGAAGACTTCCGCAGGGAGACAATTCCACATACGGCTAGTGCGACTGAAAAACGAATTTTCTCTGTAATGCGTTGTGCGATTTGACGGGCTATAGACAACAAACGGATGAGATCTACTTGACAAGCGGATAGTACGAACAGAGACCCGGTCGCTCGGGATGAGTCGGCTTATCTCAGCAGAACACTTCCCATGGTAATATCTATAGAACAAAGTCACATAACCCACATTCCGACGATGCACCAACGAGTCAATAGAGTTCGAAACCCTACTGTCGTTGATAAGCATTAACGCTCTCCGTTGCACACGATCCAGAAGCCCAAAATGGACTTTGAAGCACCTATATAATTCGTTAACAAAACGCCGGATTATGTCATTTAATAAACTTCGTTTAACAAAACTACTTGAAAATAATAGGACATATTTTATATAATAAAACTTTAAACCCTCTTTCATTTGGTAAAAATTTGTCTAAAATTTCTTTAGAACAACACAAAATCAACCGAAAAACGTAAAATGGGTTAATTTTTGACCCCTGAACATGAGATTGGGCAGGTAATATGTCCCATATTTTTTTTTTTTTGCCGAAACGTTGCATTTACATTTATTTTAAATTTAAATATTTCTAGCTTGTAGCAGCTCTGATTCAGAATCATATGAATTTATTTTCTTCTTCTGAAATTATTTTCTTCTGCATTCCCGCAGAGAGACCGGTCTTTTGTCGGATATAATAATAATAAAATATATCATATTTTTACATATTTTGCTCACAATAGCATTTTTTTGCATATCATGTTCTAAAAAGCATATTTTGGAGCCTGGATATTTTTTTATCTGGCGGTTTTATTTTCAATATCACCGACTTTTTTCTTTTTTTTTTTCTTTTTAAAGTTTTACTCAGTTATTATATAAATGAGACCGCTCATTTTAACATGTCGTTGTCATAATAGCGGCTAATTGTCACAATTTAGACAACTTATGACATGTCCCAGGATAAACCCAAAAGGATATTTCAAATAAAATATATCATATTTTTACATATTTGGCTCACAATAGCTTATTATGTTCTAAAGAGCATATTTTGGAGCCTGGATATTTTTTAATCTATCGGGTTTATTTTCAATATTACCTACTTTTTTCTTTTTAACGTTTCACGCAAAGCTTAGTTGTGTTTACTTTCTATTTAATTGGTTCTTTATTTAAAGCCATTTTAAAAAACAAAATCTTTAAAATTTTACTAAATCTACTAACCACAATTTACATACTTTTGCACATAAATAAATACCCAGGTAGAAATTATCAACCATACAAAAAAAAAAAAAAAATAGTACTGGCAAAATACTGCTATTTTTGTAAAACCCACCGTGTTGAAAATTACCAAAGTCACAGATAATGGTGTACTAGGAAAACACTATTTTGTTTGTAAAGCATGTGTTTTGCCAGTACCACCCGCAAAATTCTTTGCCAATGTTGTTTTTACCAACATTACAGCCAATTAGAAGTATTTCTTTCATGTCTTGTTATATTTCACACATTTAAATATGATCGAATTGTTTTGCTGCTTTATAAATGTGTTTTATTATACACATTTCTCCAAATTAATTTAATTTCAAGTATTTTAAAAGCCCTCAATTTGTTGAATTACCAACGTTATGCCAACGACGGAAAGTTTGCTCAAACCAGCGGTTGGCCACTGTCATCAATCGGGTAACAGGAGAGTACTGTCGAGATTGTTAATCTCACGTTCTGATCAACACATAACCGACCGTCGCCGACGCTTTGCCAACACTGTGCCAATTGTATTTTTCTGACTGGGTAGCTACACTCTAGCATTTACATGCACATAAAGTTAAAAATAAAATGTTGCTTTAAGATCAACTCTGATGATTGCTTAAGCCCTTCAAAATTTATTTTTTTTTACTGTTTTTGCAAGATACTTTACAAAGTTTACAGAAGTAACAAACAAAACCAACATTGAAATAGAAAAATATGCAAGTGATGCTGTAATAAATATTTCAAGATGCAACATATTTACAACAAAAATTAATATCAACAACAACAAAAAATACTGGGGTCACGTTCCACTGTTGCAAAGTGGCTTAAAGGCAAATGAAAATGTTTGTTCCATTGAAAACGAGGATGACAACCAGGGCAAGTTTAAAAAACGTTAAAATAACATGCTAAATATCGCAAAAAAGAGCAAAAATTGCACGAAAAATGCAAAAATGGCATGCTAATTCCAAATATTCTAACAAAATAAAAAAAATATCAGTTGGTTAAAAGTTTTATAATAATTTTTGTAAAAAACAATAACGATAAAAGTTACAGATGAATTGCTATATGTTATCGCAGTAAGCTACAATGATTTAAAAAGTTTAAGTTTTGGTAACGTAGAACAAAATACACCTACACTAAGAAAAAAAAAAGTCTTGAATGGCTACTAAAAATTTTGCTATTATTACGGGAAATTTAACTATTTTGAGACTCCCGATATTTTTTGCTAAATTTTGCATCACATGTCTTCTGAACTGTAGTAAACTTAAATTAGTAAAAATAAATTAGTAATCGCGACTAAGTTTTAGTAAAATTTCTGTAAACTGCAGTTTAAAATTAGATTGCTAAACTCAGCAAGATATTTTCTAAATTTTAATACATCCAATAGAACTTCACAGAAAATAAATTAAAAAATTAATATAGAAATAGTTTATTTTAAAGTTGTATTTAGTCGACCTTTCAATATTTAATAAATAAAAATCTTCGAGCTCGAGGTCTAGTTTTTTTTATTTTTTAATAATAAATTTATTTTTTAATATTTCGGCATTCGTCGAATGTCGTCTTCTGGAAAATACTAAATGTTTACATAAAAAAAACAAAAAACTCAACGTCACTACTTCATCTAATAATAGATGACGTTGTGATAACATCTAGTAATAGATGGCGAAGTGATAACAACGGTTTTTTTTAAGTTTTTTAAGGTAAACGTTAAATATTTTTTAAGTTTTTTGTTTTTTTACGTAAACATTAAATATTTTCCAAAAGATGACATTCGACGAATGTCGAAATATTGAAACATAAATTAATTATTAAAAAAATAAAAAAAACTAGACCTCGAGCTCGAAGATTTTTATTTTTTAAATAGTTCATTTTTAAGTTCTTTACACTTTTTCCTAGTAGATGAGCATTCTTTTAAGTTTAAATCTGCAATAAAAAATTTTATTTATTTAAAATATTTTCTTTTTGTTTGATTAGCAAAATAGTTGCAATATTAAGCAACTGGTTTACAAAAATTGGTACAAAATTCAGTAATTTGTAAAATAAGAATAGCGAACAAGTTTTCAATTTATTTTGATCAATTGTGATAATCTTTAACTTCGAGCTCATATATTAGTTCGCATTTAGTGGGAAAACTAGGTTATATGAATGTTTGATGTTTAACATGGGATTGTCACTTCTTCAAAACGTGTTCTGGTGATGGGAATCTAGAAACTTCCCGAAATAGATCTATCAACACATTTCTGAAAGTGGTCAATTAATAAATTTGAAAACAAAAACTATATAGATTATTTGTGAGGACAATATCCTAATTAAGATATATAGAGTATGGCCTCGAACTTGAATAATTTTAATTTTCATTGCACAATTAAAGGTCGAAAAAACATAATTTTTATATTTAATAAAAATTATATCAAACTTAATAGCTAAAGATGTTACTAAACTAAAAAAATTAGTACAAAAATAGTAAAGTGCGATTCAAAATTGTTTCTACTGACTTCTTTTTCTGAGTATATCGAAACTTTATTTTTACAAATATTCGAAAATCTATTTTTTAATTTTTTGTTTTTGTAAAAATTGTGTTTTTTTCAAATTTGTTTACTTAAAATTTTGTAAAAATTTTGGGCTTCGAATATTTTCTTTGCATTTTTTAACAAAAGGTTTGAAAAAAACTCGCAAAAATGGTTTTTATGGCAAGAATACTTAAAAATGGCATTTTTACAAAATGTTTGGAAAAATGGCATAGTCAGCATTTAATGGAAAATGCAATAAGAAAACTTGCACTAATGATAACAAATATTTTATTTCTACATTCTTTTTGATACAGATTATGAAAATGCGTTTTTTGACTAAGCAAATAATAAAAGTGGAGGCTATTTTTTTTTGTAAACGTATGGTTGCGAAAATATTCCTCATAATGTTAGTTTTAAGGAAGAAGAATGTTTTTCTAAAATTTTTGGTAAGCTATAAAAAAGACGTTAGATTTAACTCCTATTTAATTTAAAGATGTTTAAGGTTTTTAAATTTTGCTGCACTGAACAAAATCCTTTCAGCAGTTTAAAATAATGAAACATTTATAAGTATTTTTTGTAGAATAAAGGAAAATTTCTTATATTTTATTTATTTTAAAGACGAAACTATCAAGGATATTTGATTTTGGAAGTGACTAGGGACAGATTACACTGTGAAACAAATTGAGGTTAGCAAAAGTTAGGTCGATTCTGAGAGTGAGGGGTGAAAATAGATGCTAAATTAGAAGACCCGTATCGCGGCGTTTGTTTATGTTAGTTCGAATTGTTTTTTAATCGACCTTCGAACTTTGCAGTCGAATGCCGATTTTCAGCATTTGTTCGTTTAAATAAATGGGGAGTTCCATAAAATTGATTCGCCAAAAAAAATACCATTTAAGAAACAAAACCATAAACCAGTTTCATTAATTTTTTTCAATAGTGGGCGAAGTAGGCATGGTTAAATGTTTAACACTTTTAAAATTCTCATAAAGTTTCTCCTCTTAAGATTTTATTAAAAATAAATTAATTGCAACTGAACACATTAAACATGCCTACTTCGCCTACTTTGTAAGCCAAGTGTGGCTTTATTTGTGTCCTTTAACCAAAACTGTTTACTTTTTATTAGACTGGAAACAGGGTCTGGCATGCCTCATATTAATGTTTTGCTGTATCTTTTTTTTTAATGTTTGCATATGCATTTGTTAGAGTTGTGACTTTGCATTAATGTGTTCTTTTTTATAAAGCTGAGTAGAAAATTTATATTAAACGAGCTGTAAATGCATAAAATATCTAGAAAATGCTATGACTGCACAACAATAATAAGAACAAAAGTTATAAAGAAATGTATTCGGTAAAGACTGCCTGTAAGTTCGCTACACTGTATAAAATTAACCATAGTTTTGGCTGCAGAAAAACATTAAATTTATGACAAGTAGACTCGAGATATTATGTAGCTTACACGGTAAGTCTCCTCTAATGGGTTTTCTCCGATATTAATGAAATTCAGAAAAAAAAAAATTAAGGAACACGTATTTCATTAACTGCCCAATTTCACGTTCAGAAATTAAAAAGTGGGGTTAAAAAATTAACCCTTTTTCGGTTAATTTCGTATTGTGTAAAACAAAAACTTCAAAAAATGGGGGTACCACACAGATACAACAGATTAATCATGACAACTGAATTTCTTGACAACCGAAAGGTTTGGTTGCTGTAACAGAATTATTTATATATTCCTGGCTTATTTGAAATTTTATGCTCCAACTGAAATTTTGTTGCATAACCCGAATTTCTGTTGCCCCCAAACAAAAAAAAAAAAAAAACGGTGTTGCAAACAAACTATGCGGTTTGCAAAAAATTCGGTAGTCACAATGAAGTTGTTTTCTGTGTGCAAATGAAAAATTTTTTGAAGTCGCATTATCTGGTATATGAAACGTGTCCGAAAACTTTCAAGTATTTTTGATATTCGAAATAGTTGTTGTAATTATGTATATTAATGCCTACACTCAAACAAAAAGTTCAGCAAAAAATTTGGCTGAATCAGCAAAATTTTAGTCTGTAGGATGCTTGCAAAAAAATTGCTAATATCAGCAAAATCTTTTGCTGAAAATCAGCGAGCTGATTTTTAGCAACCAAATTATTAGATTCAGCAAAATTTTGGCTAACACTTAGTGATTTAGGAATTAAAAAACTCTTGCTAAAAATTAATGAAATTTTTGCTGAATATTAGTAGACTGAAAAAAAACTAAAAAAAATTGTAGAAAAATTATACTTTAGTTAATTTATTTGCTGAAAATCATAAAACATATTTTTGTGATTCTTTTAAAAATAATTTACAATACGTTACAAAATATAAAAATGTTCATACTCCCACATTGACGACATGAATTAAAGTAATATCTAAAAAAATAGAAATAATTATATATAACAAAAACAAAATTATCTTTCAACTACTTAGATCAATGGTTATCTAAATGATGATATCTTTTAAAGGAACGCAATTATAGAAACGAAAAAATAACAAAATATAACATATACAACCCTTTTTTGCAATAAGAAAAAGGAAACAAAAAAAATCTACCTTTGATGTGTGTCTCTGTCTTTAGGTTTATTTAGTTTGTCTACCTGCTGTATATTTGTTTGCAATTTGACCACCTACATTCATTTAGTTTACAAATACACATTTAATCTTTATTAAATTTATATATATTATTTTGTCTTTTATTTAATTAATAGTCAATTACTTTCACAAGCCGGTGACAACGCATAATTTAAGTTGTTTCAATCCACAATTTTGTTTTATGTATGGAAAACAGATACAAAAATCATCATCATCAAAAATCATGGTTGATTTTTTTATATGTCTTACTGGAGTTGTACTTTTTAATATCATTTTCCTCGTCACTACAACATCTTGACATGCCGCGACATCTAATGCATGCATTAATTTGCTAATCAGCACAATTTTTTTTAGCAAAATAAATTAGTAAAATATTAGTAAAACATTAGTTCTAAACAGTTAAGTGCTGAATAAGTATAACTAAAATTTTAGTTGAAAGCATGATGTTAACAAAAAATTTCCTGAAAAATAGTGTACTTGATCTACAAGACGTTTTACTAACTTTTCTACTAACTTATTTTTTTGAGTGTATTTAATTTAATGGGGTGGTGTTTGAGCTTTTTCCGCTTTTCGAAACTGTTCGTCATTTATGCAACTTTTCCCAAAGTGTATCAAATGTTATAATTTTTTGAGTACTCAAAAGCTGCACACAAATAAATCTGAATGTTGTCAATTTCAGACCTCATGTTCCTTATTTGAGTCTGCTCTATCAAATATATGATAGGAGAGAACCTATCGGAAGACTCCCCTTAACAGCGTTTGCAGTTCAACCCATTATGGACCAATTTTTATGTGTTTAACCCGTTATATTTTTAAGCGGTTATATTTTTATTGGATACAGATTAAGTGGTTAACAATAGGATGCAAAAAAATAGTGGAAAATTGGTATCCAAAGTAGAAACATAATTATTTGAAAAAATAAATATATTTAATGGAAAATTTTTCAAAAAATTGTTTGAAAATATAAAGGAGCTTGAAGTTTAATATATTTTTGCTATTTTAAAATTTAAAATCGCTTAAAAATAAGGTTTTAAATGAAACCTTCAAGTTTTTGGGGTATATTAAAATATCTAAAGAGTTATAGCCTTTTCTGCTCAACAATTCTTTAAATTTAACGCTTTCATTAAATTTTATATGCGATATTCTTTGATTGAAAAGTGTAAAATAAAAATTTCACCTATCTTTTATTTTTAAAAACATTTAAGCTTTTTACTAGCACATATTTTCTTCTAAGTTATTCATTCAGATCGTAAAATACGAGTTCGATTTATTGTCTCCACTATAGAAGTTACATTGAAATCTATTCATATCAAAAACCTTTTTTAAACTTGATCGGTATAAAGATTACAAACTTCTGCATTAACTCACAATAACCTTGTAGGGTATCAAAAAGGTTAAATGAAACTTAAACAAAGCAGTGATGTCAACTTTTTGTAAAATGCTTTACCTTTATCATCAGTAGAATTTTTTTGCTAAATATTGGGAAAATGTCAGCATCTATAATAAAACCGTTAAGTTTACAAAATTTTAGTTATATCCGAGATAAAATTTAGTTAATTCAAAAAATAGAAATTTGCTCTTAAATCGGCAAAAACTAAAAATCGGCAAAAACTTTTCGAAAAATTTGTAGACAAAAAAAAAACAGCAAACAAAATCTGTAATATTAACAAAATGTTTGCTACATTTACCCAAAATCTAGTTTAATTTACTGTTGGACAAATAACAGGAAATCAACACAAATATTTTCCAAAAAAATGTAGAATGTTGATTTTAGAATAGCAGATTTTATTCACATAAAAGAATCTAAAGAAATGATTTGAACATTTAATTTTTTTCTGTCTACTAATATTTAGCATAAATATAACAAAATGTTTGTAGACTAACAGGTTTATTCTTATCTTACTAATAGTGCAATGTCATTTTTCCATTAATGTGTATAAAGATTTCTCAGTTTACAACCGATATTTAATCAGATTACTTTTAAAATTTAATTCTTTTCTGTCTACTTATGTTTAGCATAAATATAATGTCTTATCTTACTAATAATGAAATGTCATTATGAATATTTAGCATAAATATAACAAAATGTTTGTAGACAACAGATTTATTTTTGCTATTCTTATCTTAATCATAATGCAATGCCATTTTGAACTAAATTTTAGTAATTTTTGCAAAAACTTTTACTTATTTTTTTCCATTAGTGTGTATAAAGATTTCTCAGTTTACAACCGATATTTAATCAGATTGTATAACATCACTTGACAAATTTCACCATTATGCACAAGGTTTATAGCAAGTTTAGAGAGCCAAAATAATCTACTTGATTAAAGTTAATACACCTCTTTAATCTTAGTCGTTTATATAAGCATTTTTTGAAAGTTAAAACTTTAACTTGACAACTAAAACATTAACTTTGTCAGTTTAAAGTACCAAAGTGGTGCCGATTCGAGTAGCTATCCGTATTAAAAAAAAGGAAAAATGTAGGCATTAGCAAAAATTTTGTCGGCAGCAAGAACCTAATGTATGTATGTATGGTTTTTAGCGTTACCAACCGAAATTATATTATCACATATAGTTGCGCACAATTAGTAGTATGAATACAGAAGTCGTTTAGAAATTGTAGCCTGATAAAAAGTTGGATTTACTGTAAATCAATAAGATTAAAAATAAGTTTCAATCGGTCCTTTATTGAATAATTAATAAAATTATTAGTAGATTAACGTTTCTGTGTAAATTCCCTATTTAATCTAGTGTCCTTTAAAATGATGACTACAAATTTCCATAAAGTTAAACACTTAAAACCTTTAAAGTTAATATAAAAAAAAATAAAAATTTCGAAACTTTAAAATATATGGCGTTGACATGACTGAAAGCTGTTTCAAAAAAAAAAAAAAAAAAAACAAAATAAAATTTTACGTCATGTTAAAAACTACTTATGTGAGGTAATGACGTGCATAAGAAATTACTTTCTTGTTGCATTGTTGTGTTTATTCAACACACACACATACAAACAATCTCATAAAGATAATTTTTATATATGCGTTACTAATGGTTATAAAGTTGTATTTAAATGTTATAGTTTTTGTATAATTTTTCAGTTGTTTTTGTAGTAGTTGTTGCGAAATGAAAAATTGCATACATTTTGTGTGTAGTACGCAATCATTTGGTATCAAATATAAAAAGTTTATCTTCTTTTGATGTTTTTTCTCCAGTACACTCAAAAAAAAAAAAGTTGGTATAAAAATATGTAAAACAGTTTTCAATCTAACTTACTCGCAGATTTTAATGAACTTTGGATATTTAAGCGTTAAGGAGTAGGGTTAAAAATTCATTTGTTTTCGTACGAAAAAAACTTGTCTTTAATTTACGAAAACTAGATTTTTTGTACTCAGGGTTAAAGTACTCAAGAAAACCAACATTTTGAAACCCATGTTGCCTATGTAGTGGACCCACAGTAGCTACATTTTTTAATTACTTGAAATATAGGAGAAAAAGGCTCTTCGGGAAAAGTCGCATTAAAACCGAACAGTTTCGATTATCGGAAAAATCTTAAACATGCCATCGATTAAATTAAATATGCATGGCTATGCATTATTTTTAGCTTAATACAACTAAAATTCCTTAATAAAACTTCAGATTTAGGCCTAGTTTTGGGATGTCAATTTAACGTAGGTTAATTTAAAAACAAAATTAAACTGAATTTATCTAGGCCTACTGTTTTTCAGTTCTAGTTTAAGAAATGTCAAATTACTCGATGATGCCACATTGATTTTGGCATTACCTAAACAAATTATTATCGAGCTGTTTTTTGTTGACAAATGTACACAGAAAAAATTATCAACCTAAAATATCTAATTAAAGATTTGATTTGAATTTAATTTGTTTCTAAACAAATATTTAATTGACTCAATTAATATTTTAATTGACTTTTAAATATATAAATACATATTTTATTTTAGACGCAATTACCATATTATTTTTTCATATACTGTATGCATAAATAGAAAATTTTCAGTATAAAATACCAAATACATTTGAAGTTAACAAACAAATAAAACAAGCACACACACAAACAGACTCAGCGTTGCAAAAAACACACATACTAACGTATAGATCACACACTTTTTTTGTGAGTATCATATTTTTTTTGATGTTATTTATAACTTTTTTCCTTCTTAATTTTAATTGATAGTATCATTGCCCTGATAGGTGCAAAATCAATTAAAATATTAATTGATTCAATAAATTTTTTAATTGAAACCCGTTTTTAGCTTTTCTGTGTATGTATATATGTAGTTTAGCTGGCCCACCAGGCTGGGTTAAACATAAATTAAAAATATTATAAACCACATCTGAAAAACATAGTTATAGGTTTAACTAAAGCTTTACTAGCAAAGCTATATAATCTACATCCTAAAACTAGGCCTTAATGTTACTCAAATCACATTGTTTTGGAATAACAATAATATTTAAAAATCTTTTTGCGTAATTTGTACACCAGTGAATGTGTCTTCAAAAAACATTTCATTTGATACCAAATTTGTTTATACACAGAGAGAAATTCTTGGACAAGTTTTAATTAAATTTGTTCACTAAACTAATGAAATTTTCTTCACAATACGAATGAAATATTTCTTGAACTGTATAGAAAAAGCTTCATAGTTTTAATGAAACTATTTTTAAGCAAACTTTTTAAATAAATAAAATAAAATGTTTCATTACATTTTATGAACAACGGCATTAGTTTATTGAAAAGTTGCAATGGCCGAGTTCCAGTTACATTTCATAGATATAACGCAAAAATTCATTGATATCATGCAGACAGTTCTCTTAGTGTAGTTAATTTTAATAGAATGAAATAAATCGAGAATAAAACGTAAAATGTGGTAATTTTTGACCCCATGTATTAAAATTAACCTAAATTTCCATATATTTACAAATATGATCACATATGCTTATATATTATTTTACATGATAAGCCATATATGTTCATACTTTACAAATTATTTGTAATATTTTTTTAGAAATATTTTAAAAAACTGTTTTAATACAAAAAAAAAAACAATATTATTTAAAAGATCTAATTGCAATCCATGTATATTATGTATTTATGTATGGACTAACATTACGTTTATTGTCACAACACAACGAAATATTTCCGATAAAATAGCATTTTAAACAACTTTAAAACAAAGTATAATACGACCACATTAAATTAAAACATTGTGAATAATATTAATATTTTATGTTTTTTAAAGAGGAATTTACAGATAAAAATACGAATTACTTAAAAATTAAAATTATTTTCTCTTACAATTAAAAAAACTTTTAATATTCTATTTAATAGTAAGATTTGACTATGATCTTCAGTGTAATTAATTTCTGTTGAAATTTACCTAACTTATAGTAGGAAACTTTGTACGTTAATGAAAGAATGCACACATTATATGTAAGGAAGTGCACACAAAATGTGTAATATTACATTTCAAATGAGTAAAAGTTTAAATAAAATTTTAAAAATTTATTTGTAGAATTACCAAATACCTGCGTAAAACACAGGTTTTATGTGTAAATACACCCACAAAATGTCTGAAAATGCATTTCTAAATACGTAAAAATCCACAAAAATGCGTAATTATACCACCAATATGTTAAGAATAATCGTGTCTATTTCTGTAGTCACCTTCAATATACTTACTCACGGTAGCTATTCTATAATACGCTAGAGATGTGAAGAAAACATATGTTTTTTGTTGATCATCGATGTTTTCTATAATACGCCTTCGACGCGCGTTTGTATCACTTTTGTTTCTCGCCACAATGACGCGTTTTACAAGAAAATACTTGTTTTCCTATTCAAACATGAAAATTCTTTAAATTTTTAACTATTTTTCGATTATTTAATTAGTTTCAATAATAAAAAGGCACAAAAATCAACTCCGGCAAAATAACAAGATAACGGAGTCACATATATTTCCATATTTGTCCATATAAACTTTTTTTACCGGTTATGATGCAATTTTTTAGTAATCTTATTTTACATATTACTAAATTGTTTACTAATTTTAGTTGCCGATTTAACTAATTTTATTTTACTAACTATTGAAACCCGATTAGCTAAAATTTTCAAAAATAAAACACATAATTGTTTTTCAAAGCTAAAAATTATTTGATCTAGCCATAAAAAATGGAATAATCTTGAACATTTAGCAAATCGATTTTCATTAAGACTTAATTCAAATTTTACTAAATTTTAGTAACTTTTACAAATTTTTTTACTACTTTTACTTTACTAAAATATTACAGTCACGTTTTGCTAAAATTAGCATAACGATCTGCTGCCCTAATATTAGCAAAAATTTTTTGTAAGAATTACAGATTTTTTTGTAACTTTAACAGACTTTTTTATTTGAGTGTAGTTTTAACAGAACAATTTCTGTACATTTTTATTTAAGAGAATTGAAATTAAGAATAATTTCTTTTTGCGAAACGTGCATTTAAGCTAAATGACTTCTTTATTGTTGACAAGAACGCATGTACAACGGCTAAGGAAGAGTATTTTTTAAACAAAAAGTTTTAAATTGAACATGGCTTAATAAAAAAAAACCTTTTTTAAATCATGGGTTGTACTAAGAAGTACAGAATTTTTCCTTCACCATAAATTTGACAAAGCACACACTTTAGTAACCTTAATCAACACACTCGAGTTAGTAGCTTGTAATTCAGCAAAAACTGCATTTATTATATTACCCATAGAGTAGGGGGTCCCTACATAGGGATGTTTTTATGAATTTTCTCAAATAATATAACTCAAACGTTGCGTAATGAGGAGCTGAAGACGAAAAATATAATAAATTTTTCTGTTCCGACAAGCGATTAAAGATCTCAAAAATCCTGTTTTCCTAACAAAATTGTTTTTTTTTTTTCGTTGAAAAGAGCTCTAAAGTTGCATTACGTAGAACTTATAATAGGAATATTATTTTTAAATGGTTTTGGTAAACAGCAGAATTTTTAGGTTCTCAGCAATTTACGTAATAATTTGGTCCATGACAACGTTTTTATGAATATTGGTATACAAGTTAATAATGTCGATTTCTTTGCTTGAAAAATGCATTTATTATAATAACAAAATGAATTGATACATTATCCAAAGTATTGTACAGCGTTAGCCCCTACTTATTCCCACCATAGTAGCATATGGATTCCGCGCCAAAAGATCTGCTCCGGTTTTGAGGTAAAGAATGAATCAAGCCAATTTCTGATACCCTGTTCTGAAGTGAAGCGTATTCCAGTAAGGGCGTTCTGCATCGATTGAAAGAAATGGTAGTCAGAAGGGGAAAGGTCTGGGCTATAAGGCGGGTGACATTATTAACTTGTGTACCCAATTTAATATTGGAGAACGCTGTTTTGATCCAAATGGCTTTACGATTGTCTTTTCTAATAATTAAGTTAAATATGCTTCGCATTTCAAAACTTTTAAGACACATTATTTATTTCTCTAATAATGGTTAAAAAAATTCTTTTAAAATGATTCAATAATTTTTTGTACTCAATTAAAAAAATATGTATAAAATGTTTGCCATTGTTATAACTACATAACTTTTGATGCCAATTTTGATAAAAAAATAAAAAAAATTTGTTGTGTGCCATTTTTATATATTATATCACGAGCCGCTAACAAAAAGTACCTTCTAAATACAGTTTTATTTTTATATTTTCCGTTTTCAAATATTCAACGCGCGTTGTTTGACTGCGTTTGCTTGAAATTTATTTTGTTTTGTTAACGGGACACCCTATCCTATTGTTATGCTTTTAGATTTGCTATTGAGGAATCGTTACAATTATGACTTTTATTATAAAAGTAATTCTTGGATATTTATTTTTTTAAATAAAAATAAATATGGTAATAACTTTAAAAAATTGGATTGGTACTGGTGTAGTTAAAAGAAACACTTTTCAATGAGAAGCTTTTACTAACCAAGTAGCACAGAATTGGTGCATTTATGGTTTTTGAATGTCAAAGAAAAGTTTTAGTAATTTCTGCCATATTTTTTTGTTTTGTTACAAAAAAAACAATACTTATTGCTAATTTAATTTTCGAAAATTCATTCAATTATAGTAACAATCATATAGTAACAATCATCACAGTAAATGAGACATAGCACTGACTTCAGTAACGTGTGTAATTTAGCAAGAAATGTTAATTTCATGATTTTTAATTTATGGAACAAAATAAATTAAGAATAAATCCCAAAAACCAATCCCTCAAAATGAATATGTTTAGGTACAAATTATTCATCTAACCAAAATATAATTTTTTGGTGAAATTGTGTTTTCAGCTAAAATTTTAGTTATACTTATTCAACACTTAACTGTTTAGAGCTAATGTTTTACTAATATTTTGCTAATGTTCTACTAATTTATTTTGCTAAAAAAAAATTGTGCTGATAAGCACATTAATGGAATGGACGACAACCAGATTCAAAGATATACGCAGAATCAAGTAGATGTATCAGCATGTCAAGATGTACTAGAGACGAGCAAAATTATACTAAAAAGTACAACTATTGTAAGACATATACAAAAAATTAACCATGAAAGATTTTGGTATCTGTTTTTCATAAAAAAAGGACCCCAACAATTATAATACATATGTGGATTAAAAAAACTTTAATTTTGTAAGTAATTGTCTATCAAGTAAATTAAAAATAAAATAAAATACTTAAATTTAATAAACATTAAATGTGTGTTTGTAAACTAAATCTTTAAAGTGATTATTAATGTAGTGGGGTAAAATTGCAAACAAATATATATTCAGATAGATAGATTATAGCGAAAGATAAGTGCCCACCGCTTAGGGCATTTTTTATGTTAGCTTTTTCTTGTTGTAGAAAAAGTTTTGTATATTTAGACAGCCTTTGATGTAAGTACCTAACAGATAATTTTGTTTATGTTATATATAATTTTGCAAAAATGTTGAAGGAATAAACTAATTTTGTTGTTAAAAATCAGCTCTCACCAAAAGATTTTGCTGATATTACCAATTAATTTGCCAGCACCCTCCTGACTAAAATGTTGCTGACTCTGCAAAATTTTTTGCTGACTTGACTAACTTGTTTTTAATTGTATTGATAAATTTTGCTAATATACGAATTTAAAGTTATGGCCGGAATTACGAAAATTTATTAATATTCACAAAATGTCCGTGCAATGCACAAACTTAATTATCCGAAATAAACTCTTGTTTTTCTATACATGACATATTTTGAGTGAATGCAGTGTTTTACAAGAATTTGCCAAATTACATACAAAAAACAGTAAAATATTTATTATTTTTATTAATATTAAAAATTCTTTTAAAAACTATCAAATAATATCTGGGTGCACAAGTGTAATATGTCTTAAAATAGAAAAATGCCATTATTTTCTTGGTTGTATTAGGGAGTTTACATTTGAAGCCTGTTATACTTTTGCTCTTAACTGTATATCCTCTGTACCATCAATTTCAATTGTAAAAAAAAGTGGTTTACTGACTTTCGTTGTGGCCGCACAAGTCTAAATGACGCTGAACGTTCTGGACGACCAATAGAGGTCAATACACCCGAAAATGTCGAAAAAATCCACGATATGGTGTTGGCCGATCGAGGAGTAAAAGTGCGTGAGATTGTTGATGCCATAGGCATTTCATATGGCAGTGTGGTTTCGATTTTAAATGATCAGTTGGGTTTAAGGAAGCTGTCTGCAAGATTGGTGCCGCGTTTGTTCTCAGTTGACCATAAACGTAATCGTGTGACAACTTCAAAGGATTTAATCAAAATTCTAATGAGTTTTTGCAGCGTTTTGTAACTGTGGATGAAACATGGATCCATTACAACACTTCGGAGACCAGCAAGTTAAACATTGGGTTTCTCCGGGTGAACCGGCTCCGAAGAAGGCCAAGGTAAGTTTGTCGGCCAATAAGGTGAAAGCAACAGTTTTTTTGGAATGCACTCGGGATAATCCACATGGATTACCTTCAAAAGGAAAAAAACAATAAACGGCGAATATTATGCCAACTTATTGGACCGATTTAACCAAGATTTAAAAAAAACGACCCATATGACTTCTCATGAAGACAATGCACGGGTGCGCACGTGTGCAGTCGCAATGGCAAAATTCCATGAATTGTGCTAAGAATTGGTACCTCATCAGCCATATTCTCCGGATTTAGCCCCCAGTGACTATTTCCTATTTCCAAACCAAAAGAAATGGCTCGGTGGAAAGAGATTTAGCTCCAACGATGAAATTATTGAAATTATTTTTTGGAAGGGATATCAAAATTGGAGAAACGTTGGACTAAGTGTATTGAGCTAAAAGGAGATAATGTTGAAAAATAAGTTTTTTTTTTTTTTCAAAAAAAAAAAACTGTGTTTCATTCAAAAAGTCATGGATCCGCCCTCGTATAAATGTTTGTTAATTGTTTAGGTAGATACTTCCAGAGCCATTTAATATATCGTTGGTCATCATAAATTGTATTTTCTTAGCTTTTGTTTCCACTACACAAGTTTTCAAATAATGTTAAGAACATGTAAAATAAATCTCCCTCGGTTATCTCAAATTGTATAAAATTGTATTCTACATTTAAACTGTAATTAAAATAAATTTTTCAAATCAACCTTTACGCAAATTAAAAAAAAATATATATTTTAAAAATGTCTTTAAAAAAAACTTTTATTGCCACAAATAAATAATTAAACAAGATACATACAATAAATAAATCAATAGGTAACACTTGATTTAATTGAATATTCTTTTGAATTTAAATAAACAAAATAGCAAAAAAAAAAAAAAAAAAAAAAAAATAGATCATCCTAGACAATTGTTTTTAATGTAATTAAAAAAAATAGGAATGCCAATTTTATAAAATGCTATAATTTATAGAAAATTCTAACAACAATAATGGCATCACAAGTAGTAGTATCCATAAAATAACAACACAGTTGAGAATACCAAGACAATTAAATGAATTGATATGTCTCAAATACAATAGAATTTCACAAACCGATAGACAGACAGTACATTAGGGTTATAACTTCTGATATTTTGTGCAATTATGAAATTTTATCTAATCTATAAATATATATATAGATGAATTTCATATCAAAACCGATATTCGTTGAACCCGACCCCCTTCAGAATTTGATGAAAGTTTAAAATTTTTACAGTGTATGTTTTCGAAAGCTAATTGAAATACCTTTCTAATGGTACCAAAACCTTTGAAATCGGTTCTGCCATTCCGTAGTAATCTCAGCTTGAAAGTACATATTATCGTGATTTTTCAAAAACTTCGTTACCTTGCCACGCCCACATAATTTCAAAAATGCAATTTCTAAATATGAGGTTGTGTTTGTATAGGTAAAATGTAGCTGTATGCAAAATTTCATCAAGTTCTGAGGGGGTCGGTTTCAAAATGTGACTTTTTTTATAGGTTTTGTTATGAAATTCATCTATAGAGAAGCGAGATTTTATTTTTTCGGGGTTCGCAAAAAAGTTTTCAGTTTAAACCTTTTTGAAAGTCAAGATAAAATTAATATTTCCGTTTACCCTCGAACCAGCCTAAGCTTTTTCGCAATGAAATTTATACCACTTTTTTCGTCAAGAGAAACAAACAATATGTTCTTCTACCAAATTGTTTTTTGTTGCCTATTTTAGACGATATGGGCCAAAATAGGTTAAGAGTGAATCTCAAAACTTAATCCATAAAAATAAATAACTTCGCATAAACTATTCCTCTTACCAAAATATAACTACAGTCCAAAAATTACCCTTTCTGTGCTTTTAGTAAAGCAGATATAGCGATTTTCGTTTTTCGAAAAACGCCAAATTAAGCGAAAACGCACCTTAACTTAAACATATCGCTCATTTACTTCAAGAACGTCACAACTCAAAAAACATGATTTTTGAGTTAATGACGCAGAATTATTCGTTATATCACGTATCACATTGGGAAAAAAATTCGTATTGATATCTTGTATACTCACATCTTGGGAGAAAATTTGTCGTTATTTTTTTCTTCTAGGTGGGAGTAAGTTGAAAACATTTTTGAGTTATGACGTTATTGAAGTAAATGAGCGATATATTGATCAAACTTAAAGGCTTTGCTAATAATAATTAATAAAATCTTTCTCGCAAATTTCATAAAAATCCATACGTTTCCAAGTTATGACGATGTCCTTTACAGGTATCCTTGTGGAATCCTCTATGTCCTTAAAATAAAATTAGATATTTGTTTGTAAAAGTTTAAGCATCAGTCTTTCTATGTGTTTAGTATCAACGGTTTCCCGTCATCATGAATATGTTTTCAAGATTTTTGAAAATTGTGTTTATTTTAAAATATTTATTTTTTGACATTGTTCAAAATTTTCCAAATCGTGGCATCCACACAAAAAAATACATTACAAAATATTTTGTAGATTTGATTTTTTGTTCTAAATTACTCATTTCGAGCACTTATGGCCAATTATAAATACCCCAAATGGAGGCTGGCTTGCAGAGGTTTAAATTTCAAATTAATTAAAATATCGATCTTCAAGGACATAACATTTTTAAAATTTTAAGTGTTTGCGCAAAACAACGAGCGCATAACGTAAAAATTAATTTAAAATATCTCAGTCAGAAACTGCCAGTGGTACAAAAAAGCAAGCAATGCCATACCATTGGCTAACCGAGGAATTGTAAATAAACTACTGGCAGAAAACTTGTTTAAGACGATTTACCAGCGTTTCTAAAAGTGTTTTGCTAGTACTTTTTTACAATAATTTTAGTGATCTGCAGAAAATATCTTTGGCAAAGCATTGGATGAGACGACTATGCCAAAGTTGGTGAAGAGTGTTTCCCAGTGCTATTCAGTCAGAAGTTACCAATTGCTCAAAAGTTTAACCACTGGAAAAGCATTTGTTTTATAAAAATTATGCTGCTTTGTGCGAGACCGGTTTCAGGAAAATATTTATTGTGATTTTTTACATTGTTTATTATTATTTTCATATAAAATTGATATTTTTTTTGTTTCTGGAAAAGCTTCTATAAAACTACCTTTTTTCCCCAACGTAGACAAGTTGTTTGCACAGACAGAAAACAGACTCGGTAGTGGCCACCGAATTTGTTGCCAATCGAATGTTTCGGTTGCTGCCATCATATTTTTCGGCTATGACAACAGTCATTAGATTGAAACAACCAAAATTCTGCCACTTCAATAGAGTTTTGATTGCCTAATTTAAAATTCGGTGATAATTACAAAAAAAATTCGGAAGCTACAACCTAATCATTCGATTTTCTACAAATACGGTAGCTATGACCGAGTTTGTTTTCTGGGCGCATAAAAACCTTATGCCAGTGCTGATATATTTGAGCAGCCAACTGTTACCCAGCAATTATCATTTACTTACGTTTTAAGTTATCAAGTAATATATGTCTCGTTGGCTCAGTGGTTAGAGCAGCCGGCTGCCAATCTGACCAAAACATGAACATTTTTTTATTTTTTCTTTGGAAAACTAATATTTTGACCACCTATTTTATGGTTTTACCAACATTTTGACCAACGTTGGAAATTTCGTTTCCAAAGCACTTTTTGAACAAACGGACCTTTTGTCTAATGATGTTATCATTTTGGGATTGGGAAAGCACTTTTTTCCAGAACTTGTATCACTTGCTAACGTGCTTTGCCAGCGGTGGTCCGTTTGTATTGTTCTGACTGGAATGTTGTACAGTAATTTTGGTCCCCTAATTAAATCTTAATGCTAAAAAATGTGAAAAATATGCATTATTGGAAAATGCATTTTATGCGGTAGGCATAATGAATTTTTGGAAAATGCACATTTCAGAATGACCCAGAACATCGATTTTTATTATTACTACAATATTATCGATAACATGGTGATAGGTAAATATTTTTCAAAAAAAAAGTTATAACCCTAATACACCTACAAGTAAATCTAGTAATTGGAAAAAGGATATATCAAAACAAAATAAATAGGGCAATTTACCCAATAGTCGGCACTTTAAAGTTTTCTTTTTTTTTTTTAAGGAGTAATGCTATAAACACATAGACGACTGCAGCTACACGACTACAGCCTGTCAAAAATAAAAATACACTCGTCTATATGAAAACGATTATTTTGACCGACTACTTTTGCCGCTGTAGTCAACTTAGGATAATTTCTATTTTTGTTGACTACAAAACAAAAATAGTGTTGACAATAAAACAAAATATGTAACAAATTAGTGCTTAAAAATATTTTATATTGTTAAACACAAAAAACGTCGCAACAATAAATGCTATAGTTTCATTAATATTAAAGAAAGGTTAGGTAAATTTATTTTTACGTTATAATAATGTATTATAAATAAGTAATTGTATTTCTAAGTCAACTTTATATACGTGTCTACAACCATGCATGTTGCTCTATTTTCATAAAGCAAAAAAAAAGATGTAATTGGCACTACTGAAACAAAAATTCATTTGTATAAAAAACAGCTGTTTACTATGTTGCTATCATTTCCAAAATAATAAGTAGCTGACCATACGGCGACGATTGCAGTGAACTGCATTTGTAGTCGTGTAGCTCTGTAGCCTGCTGTGGTCTATGCGCAATACTTAACTACTGTTATTCTTATTAATTCATGTTTGAAGTAAACACATGCCGACTACGGGGGAATGCCGAACTTAGGCTACTTTACCCTATTTATACATAAGTAAACAAATATCAAATTTAAATTTGCAATTGCTAGAAAATTAAATAAAACAAAAAAAAATATATTGTATATATAATAAATAAAAGATTTTATAAAAAAATATTTCATTCTGCATGTGTGGGTGTGCAACAGAATATCTCTATGAAACCAAATATATTTGAATATGGTTTTCTATGAAATTTTGTAAATAAATTGATAGACAGAGAACAAACAAGTTCGTAGAATATGATATAGATGCAGCAAAAAATAAATATATCCATGTATATGAGAAATTTCAGAAATTATCGACACTTTGAAAAACAAAATTTGAAAAATATTTTAAAATTTTCGTAAAAATAGAAGAAAAAAATTGTAATAGCAGAACATTTTTGTAAAATTTGTTAAAAATTATCTTGAAAAAAATATATGGTTGAAAAAATTTTTATTAGATATAGGCTTTTGTAAAGTAATAAAAAAAAAAAACAATATAATGTATTATTTTATGACTTCCGTCAAGTTGTAAATTTTTTGTTTAAGTTAAGGGGGGGTAAAGGTATTTAAAACTTTTTTTTTTGCATTTTTTTATTTTTTAAATAAATGCTTAATATGTTAAGAATATTGTGTTAAAATTTCAAGTCGATTGGAGCAAAATTGACGAAGTTACGAGTATTTTTATGTCAAGTATGTCAGTGTAGAGTATACAATTTAGTGCAGCAGTAAATATTCTATCGAGCAGACGTACACGTGCGTTCCCATTTTCGTATCATTTTAGCTCCGTTTTCATTAAGTTTTCTGTTAAACTATTACTAAAATGCTAAAAAATATTACAGGATCTGATAGACAATCAGCTGGTTCGAGATTATGTCGACCTACAAAAATTGTACCTCCGCAAAAACGTAACAACGAAGGCGTTTCAACAAGTAGCGTGTCAGCTAAAAAAATTAAAGTGACCATTGCAAATCAAGTTACGGAGGATCTTGAAAAACATTATAGTATAACTGATTTTTTATTAGTCTTTTATTAGTTCGACAACCGAGAATCCACAGCATGAAAAATGACTGAGCGGCGCGGTCTCCTGGTGCGAATGGCAAAAAAGCTGCAGCTGCTACTGCATTCGTTCAAACACAAGTACAGTGCTCTTCCCGAGGATGTTTTGAATGCCATTAATCCTGTCTATGAAGATCTGAGCAAAGATGCCCTCTTGGAGCGATGTGTCGGAGGCTTCACGCAGAACAACAATGAGAGTTTTAAGCAAATCATTTGGAAAATCTTACCAAAGCACTTGAGTGGCAACCAGTGTCTTCAATAAAGGTTCTTTTGCTTTAATAACCTTCATGCAAGACATAGAATTCAAGAGTGGATCAAGTGTTCATGACTGTGCGCTATCAACTGTCAACATACGCATAAGCAAAGCAGAGCAGGAAGCTGAGAGAAAACTAAAGAAGGCAGGATTCGTTGTAGACATCATGGATGATAGTAACATCATTTATGGACCTAGCACTGATGATTCAGTGTTTAATACCAGATTTTTTAGTCTCCACAACTTTAAGGCGTTTTTCCCACAACTCATATTTTTAAAGTCGGTGCACCTCATAACTTCAAAACTACTGCACCGATCCTTTTGAAATTTTGAACACTATTTCTGTACATAATTTACGAGGCAACGCTGGAGACTTTTTTTCAAATTTGTTAATAACTTTTATTTTACAATAACAAATTAGCCGATTTTTTTCACTAAAAATCGCGTTTTTCCCTTTTAAGTGTTCCAAAAAAGTGAAAAATTAAAATTTCGAAAAACTCTCCCAGCGTTAACTGGGGAAAACTATTATCTAACGAATGAACTTTGATTTTTTGATTTCAGATGACCCAGCACCAAGTTCTGAGGGGCACCGCAATTCTACTTTTTTTTTGCGACACGTCCGAATAGTTGCTGCCATTCGTGAAAATTGTATACGACATTCTTCAAATGGCATGCTTTAATGTCATATTAGCTTAATTAAGAGATTGCAACTGTGTCGTCACAAAAAAAAATACTTTTTTTCTTACGAATTAACCAACTTATATAATTGTATTGGAAGTGAAGCAGAATATTAAGGTTTTTTTTCATTGTGACACATAGTATATGGTTTAAATGACGAGGTAGATCGCGTTCAATATACAAATTTACTATATATTTGACGCTGCCATCTGGAAGATATAGACGGGATCTTAAATGGGATACCGCAGGATCGTTCTTTACACGACCTGGTCTAATGAATGAAAAAGGTATAAGTTTTTTATCATTGTAATTATGAAAAAAAAATCACAATTTTAATATACTGCATTGAATGTTTTTTTTACGAACTTATTATTGATTTTACCAGTTTTTCTGACTTCTTGAGTAACTCTAACATAACCGTTTGGTAAATATATAGATTTATTTTTCAATTTAATCTCTATTTTTGCGTGATCACTGTAGCGCTCCACTTGTGTATGGCCTTTTTCTAAGTACTTCTGTGCAATAAATTTATTGTTTTCTACATCAAAATTGGATAGAGCATTAGATTAAGGTTTGATTTTGATAACCACAACTATCAGATGCGTAAGAAAATATTAAAGTTTTAAAACCAATACTAAAATGGGAGAATTTACGATTTTCCAAGAATGTCCTTTAAATTTCCTTGAAGATACAATACTGAAATCAAAGGTAATCTTATGTTCGTTGTTTTTATGGGGAATGAGGAGTTAATTGACCTAAAAGTGACGGGTTAAAGATGGACTTATCACAGGGCTGGTATAATTTAATACTGTAGTGGGTTAAGCAGTGACAATTGTCTTACAATTAACAATGCTGTGACTGGTAAAGGGAGGGCATACCACTTAACCAGAATGCTTATTAACAAGAAAAAGCCAGTTGGCCAGAATTTTACCCATTGGAAGCTGTTTTCGTTTATGGCCCTTTTGCGAGTGTCTTGTGGTATGCCCATCTTTGGTTAGTTCCGTTGCATGCCACTGTGTGGTTTAAAGCAGGACAAATGACCCCCTCCTATGACAAGCCAATGTTAAAGTTGCCAGTTGTTTACAAAGGGTAGGGTTTAGAAGAGGACCGGTCTCTGGCACGAAGGGACCGATCCTGTGGCACACGCAGGACCGGTCCCATTCCCATTATTTAATCCCGTATTCCCGGATAATAGGTTAGTAATAAAGAAAAAAATTCTTCATTAAAAAATATAATACGCGATATTTTAAAAACGACCTACGCGATTTAAGAAATTTAGCCAGATTTAGTAAGAAAACATATCGCACACCTAATTCAAAAGTGACTTAACTCAAAATTTTTAATTTTTCAGAAATTGAAAAAAAAAAAAACATTTGCAACTTTATACCAATTGAAACATAAAGAAAGACATAACTCTTTTTTTAGTAGCAGTTAACAACAACAAAATACACTGATATTTTTTTATTGCATATAAACCCGAAAAATGAAAACTTTGAGTTGAGTCACTTTTGAACTAGGTGTGCGATATATTGCAATAGGAGTTTATTCGAAAAAAAAATTGTTTTATTATTATATGAAGAGATAGAGGCTTTTTCAATCACAAATGAATTGTTTAAGAAAGAGAAATAACAAAATGTAAATAAAATTGTAAAAAACTGTGCTTTTACTTTACAATTGATACCATAATTGAGGTATATTTTACTGAATATTTTGCAATCAAAAACACATTTCATGAAAATTTAAGATAGAATATATTGAATACAGGCCCTCGTTATGTATGTCTTTATCAATAACAATAAATTGCGTTTATTACGCCGGTCTTCCTTATATTTTCAAATATTTTTTTAAATATGTGCTTTCAGAAAAAGCGAAAAATAGTTCTTTTTTCTAAATTAAAAAACTGTTAAACCACATTTGTAGACAAGACTTCAAATTTGAATATGCTTTTTAATGCGTCGTTATATCACCTACCTATCAGTTATAGGTTATGAAGGGTCAAGTAATTTTTGTAAATTTTCGACGTTGAAATTGCCATCAATTCCTTAGGTCGAAACTTTTCGAAGCGAAACTTTGCATGTCATAATCTTTAAGTAAAATATTTCTAAACTTGTCCCTTAGAGTAGAGCGAAGAACAAATAATCGGAATTCGACTTCGACGATAGGCGTGATGGGTTTGAATAGACATTATCAGATTACTTGTGAAGTTTTAGACAGGTCGCACTTAATCTGTGAAAATTCAATTATTTTTAAAAATATAGCTTAGTGAAACAAAAATTTAATTAAATGATATACGATATATTTAACGTAAATATGTTTTATTTGATCATAGTTATTAATATAAAAATTTTTGTCTTTCTGGGATACTTGTAACCATTTAAAATATGACGCTAAAACAATCGTTACATTTTGAATATACCAAAAAAAAAAAAAATTTGCAATAATTGTAACTTTTGTTGATATTATAGCGCAATTTAGCAGTTTTATTATATTTTTGCATAAAGTGATGTAAAAAACTAAAGCTATATAAATTTGTATGTGGAGTGATTAATTTGCAGGATATTTTTTAATAAATAATTTTAAATTAATTTTCATTTGGTTTCTTACCACTTGCATTGTGTTTATTGCTCTAGTTTGGTTATTATATATTCTATTAATGTATTAACCCTTATTGGCCAGAGGATATTATAATTTTGTGCATTAATGGGTTAAATAATGCATAGAAAAAAAATGTAAGCAAGTCTTTGCAGATTTCCAAATAGGCTTAATAGTTAATATCTCAGTATTGATAAAAAAAAATGCTTGCGGGTCATTTTTGACCTCTAGTGAACATGGGTTAACTCTACTCTTTAAAGATAATATATAATACCCAAATCAGAGCAATAAATGGAACGCAAGGTGTAAAAGAAATAACTAAATTAATTAACCATTTTGCGAAAATTATTTATTGAAAAATATTCTGGAATTGAATCGATCCATACATCACATAAAAATTGATATATCTTTAATTCTTTTACATTTTGATCCTTGAGTATCACTTTATGCAAAAATGTATAAAAACTACTAAATTGTGCTTAATATCAACAAAATTTACAATTATTACAAATTTGAGGTTTTGGTTATGGTGTTTCGCACAACGCATTACAGAGAAAATTCGTTTTTTAGTCGAACGATTCGTATATGGAACAAACTTCCCGCAGAAGTCTTCCCTGTTACTTACAATTTAGAAAAATTTAAATCAAATATCCACAAACACTACTCCCACTTTCCTCCTTCCCGTACCCTATTTTCCTGATCAATACAATGCACTGCATGAGTAGGGGGCATCCCCTGAGTATTGGTTAAATTAAATTAAAAAAAAAATAAAAATAATCTATAGAGTTTTTTTGTTTTCAAACGTATTATTTGACCCTTTCAGGAATGTGTTGATCTATCTATTTCGGGAATTTTCTAGGTTCCCATCATCAGAACACGTTTTGAAAGAGGTAACAATCCCATGCCAAACATCAAATTTAATCACTATTTTTGCGTGATCACTGTCGCTCTCCACTTGTGTATGGCCTTTTTCTAAGAACTTCTGTGCAATAACTTTATTGTTTTCTGCAGCAAAATTGGATAGAGCATTCATATAAACTAGTTTACTCACTACATGAGAACTAATATATAAGCTCGAAGTTAAAGATTATCACCATTGATCAAAAATAAATTGAAAACTTGTTTGTTATGTACAAGGTCCACCTTTGGTGGATATTAAATACACTTTTTTTGTTTTTTTTTCCTCCTTTTTATTTTTTGTTTTGTCTATAAACAACAACAGGGAGAGTAAACTAGGCTGTACTTTGTCTTTTATACAAGTTTGATATAATTTTTATTAAAAATAAAAATTATGTTTTTTTCGAACTTTAATTGTGCAATGAAAATTATTCAATATATGAGTAGTATGGCCTAGAACTTGAATAATTTTCCTTTTCATTGCACAATTAAAGGTCGAAAAAACATAATTTTTATTTTTAATAAAAATTATATGAAACTTAATTTAACATTTTTTAAATTGTTTGCACAATCTGTCTAAAATTTCTCAAGTAATCTGTCTTAATGCCTATTGGAACCGATCCCGCCTATCGCCGAAGTCAAATTCGGATTTTTGTTTTCTCGCTCCACTCTACTGTCCATCTTTTCTCTTCATTCAAAAAACCTTATGAAAGAAGATTCATCTAAAGTCAGTTTCAAAAGGTGTCGAAAAATTTTGAAATAACTAATATACTGTATTGTTGCAATTTTAAAAAAACTATTTATTTAAAAGATAACTTAGTTTTTTATTTTTATATAAATTTGCTGTAATTTGAGTGCAATTGAAAAGAAACTTTACAAAAATCTAGGGAATTTTTTTTGAATTTATTCTTTGTGGGCTTTAACCTCCTTAGAAATCACTGAAAATAAAAATATTTAAGCAATTATAAAAAAACGTATAAAGAAATTGTTAATTAAAAATGCTTTTTATGATCGAAAAACACTGAATCACAATATTTGTTTGTAAAATTATAATTAAAAATATGGCAATCCTTTATTCAGTGAGTGACGAGGTAGAATGCAGGTAGAAATATCGAAAAATAAAACAAACTACAAATGTATTTAAAAGGCGATTCATAAAAATTACTTAAAATCTATTATTTTTTAATAATAAAAAAAAAAACAACGAAAAATTTAGTAAAAACAACTGTCGAAAGCAGTCAAAATAACTAACATTCAATTAATAGCAGAATTGTAAAAACAATTACAAATGAAATAGAAATAACTAACTGAAATCTTCTACATATACTGAGAGAATTATGTGCATGATATCAATGAAATTTTGCATTAGATTTATAAATTTTCACTTAAACTCGTCAATTGAAACTTTTTATAAAATAATTGCTGTTTTTCATAACATCTAATGGAAAATTTCATATTATTTATTAAAAATTTCATACTACTAATGAAAAACTTTCATTAAATAAAGTTTCATTAAAACAATATATTTTTTTTTTTTTTGTTAAAATAACAAACAATTTTATTGAATTTAAAAAAAAGTTTTAATTTTATTAAAATGCATCATACAGAAATTTAAATCATTATTTTTCTTATTTTATTACATATCCAATACAGACAGGATTTAAGTAATCACGTGCTTATTGAATTATAACAATTAATGTTTATTAGGCCGGATTGATTTGTATGGAGGCAAACAAATCGCTCAACGTTCAAGGAAAATCGTATTCTAGGGATCAAAATAAGTAACTTTGCCGAAGGAACCATACCTTTAAAACGAATTCTGATGTCCCGACTTTAGACCCGTAGGGTCAAATTTTGAAAAAGCCCACTTTGATATTTCAGAAAATAGTAGGAATCTCTCCAAGATTATGGGAGATACTTCTTCTCCGGGAGACGCGCTAGCAGATTAATGCATAAATCATCATTCTAGGGGTTAAAATTTAAGTTAAAAGAGGGCTTTTTTAGCCGTGTTTTTTTTAGCAAAATGTACAAGTCTCGGGATAGAGATATTACAGAAAGTAGGAGGAGTCTTTCCAAGATTAGGGTCTCTATTTATTCCGGAGATTGGATTGGATTTGATTGGGGCACTCTAAATGGGTCAAAGTGGGATTTTTCAAAATTTCACCCTACGGGTCAAAACTCGGGACATCAGAATTCGTTTTAGAGGTATCGTTCCTTCGGCAAACTTCTTATTTCGATCCCTAGAATACGATTTTCCTTGAACGTTGAGCGATTTTTAAATCGACCCGCCCTAATGTTTATGGTATGATATTGTTTTCTAATTTATACTAAGGTAAGTTATTCACGACTTCTTAATGCCTGTATAAGGTCGCCTATGGTTCTTAGCCATGTCCAATTTCTTATATTGCGCAACCACGACATTTGCTTTCTTCCTTGAATTTATTATGAAATTTTATGAAAATATAAAAAAATTCAAACAGAAAAATTATTCTTATAATACAGTATTACCTTTGTTAAAAAATGCTTTTAACATTTAAGTAAACAATATTAAATGAACTTAGAAAAGTTAATTCCGTGTATTTCATATAGAAATTTTAGAATAATTTTGCCCCAAAATTGTTTTTTTCTTTTCTTTAAATTTATTTTTTATTTTTCATTAAATATTTAATTAGTTTTTCATTAAATATTATATTAATATTTAATAAATTTTTTATTAAAGCCAATTGTGCGCCCGGTAGGCTAGTTGGTAGCGTGCTGGCTTATCAGTGCGGTGGTCGTGGTTTCGATTCCCACCAGAGGCTCTGGTCTGTTTTCGCTACAACGCGCCGGAGGCCATAGAAGCTAGTGCTCGGTTAGGGTAATAGTATATAATTTGTAATTATATGATTATTAATTAATAAAATAAAAAAAAAAAAAAATAAAGCCAATTTTTAAAATATATAGACAAAATCCTTATAAAGTAGCTTGATAAAAAGCATATATCAAAGTTTTAGAAATGTCTGTATTGATAAATGCTTACTAAATAAAAATAACTTTATTTAAAAACATATTTATACAACCATGCATTTTGTTTCTTTATATCTGAAACAAAAATAAGTCTGATAAAAGTCAACTAGCATGAATGTCAATCGATAGCTCAGGGGTGGAGCGTCAGGTTGGCATGACCAAGTTCGTGTGTTCAAACCCCACGAAAGCCAAAAGTTTTTTTTTTTAATTTAAAAATAAATAAAAACATGTGAAATAGAACATCGTTTTCATTGATTTAAACTTACATTGATTGTTGTTACCTGTGACAAGCCAATGTTAAATTCACCGATGATAAACCTCAATTTCAACATCATTCGGCTCAACAGTTGTAGGGTTTCTATTACTCTTTTTTCCTCACTATGTTTGCTGGGTTTGTATGAAAATTTAGAGGTGCCTTAACATTTTCACTCACAATTTTTTAACCGATTTTGCTCATTTACAACACCCAGCTTTTCGGGAGGATGTGCATCAATCTAGGTAAAACTTAGCAGCCTAAATTTAGTGTTCTGGCCGTCATTTCAACAAACAGACGGACATCGCTAAATCGCTATATATCGCTGAGTTACAAACGGAATGGCAAACTGATATATACAATCATCACATATGGTGGAGGGTATAAAAATATGTTGTAAGGTTGATCCACAGTAAAGTTACATTATTTGAAATGCTTTTACTTCATTAGATTAAAGTTCACTAGGTTTTTTTTTTTAAATCACAAAAATGCAAATATTCAAAAAATTTGTTATATTAACCAGCTATTTATTAAACCCTTAAGCAAACAAAAATTACAGGTCTTCTATGTTTTATGCCTGTAAAAGTATCTCATGCATATGCTATATTTGTTTTTAAATAAGAAAAAAGAAATTCCATTATAACCTCATCAAAGACAAAACAAAATTTTAAAAATAAATTTTGAGACTCAAGAGGAATCAATGATAATTGTAAAAATGTTTTGTATGCAAAAATTTTTATTAAGTAAACAATACCTATTTGTATGTAAGTTTACTATACAGGCAATTTTGTCTAGCCTAAAATATCGATTAAAAAAAATTTTCAAATTCAGAATTGTTTTCTAATTAATGTTTAGTATATTCAATGAATATTTTAATTGGCTTTAAATTGTTAATAATTCATATAAAAAATTTTGTAATTGAAACTTATTTTGAAAGTTTTTTGTGTAGGATAGTACGATACTATATAATTTTAAACTTTATTTGTGGATATTATGAGAATAAGTTTAAAAATACACAAAAAATTAAACACACAAAGTTTAAATAAGTAAATATTTTTATTTTGCAATTAACAAGTTTGTTTGAGTTGAAGATCAATAATTTTTTTAAATTTTTGTTTAAATGAAATAATTGCTACCTTAATATATTATTTTTGTATAAATATGTTTTCAACAAACAATCCTTAAGAGGTCATAAGAGTTCTTTTTATATTATTCGTTTTTTTTTTTTAAGAAAAAAAAATAAGAAAAATTTCAACAAAATATGTGTAGAATATACTATGCATGAAAATACAAAATACTTGCACAAATCCACATACCAAAACATGTACAGATTGATATGTAAGTATTTCTATGTGTGGGTGTGAGTTCTATATTCATGCATGCATGAATGTATATATATGAGACATTTCTTGCAGTATTTAAAGCTCCAAAATACCACATTAGCTATTAGAGAACCCTAATATAATTATAAAATAAAGAGTTACGGTAATTTAAACGCCAATATGTTAAAAATTTAAAAGTTATTGTATTTGAAAGGAGTTCTTTTAACCCGATATATTTACTCTGATAATAATCCATGCGTAAAATTACGAAAAAAATGTCAAAATAACCAAACTTTTTGTAATATAAACGAAAATTAGTTTATTTTACGAAAGATTTCGTTAGTTTGACAATAGTTTTGTATTTTTATGCATGGATTATTATGAGTGCAGATCGGTAACTTATATAACAGAGCATATAATTGTATAAAAACAACAGGGTTGCCACATATTTATTAAATAATCTCAATATCACAATTTATGTAAAAAGCTTCAAAAAAATACAAATCAAAATTTAAAAAAAAAATAAATCTTTTAAATTCTCTTGATTCTAATAAATTTTATCACTTTGGATGTAATTATATTTAATTAGATAAAATTTATTAAAAAATTGTGGTGTAATGGTTAGCGATTTGGACTGTTACACAGATGGTCGCGGGTTCGATTCCCGGTGACGACAACATCAATTTATGAGTTTTCTATCACTTATATGTATCGCTGCGCCCACCTTCGCTGTTCCCATAGCACTTAACACCACCTAAGTAAAATAATGAATCAGGGCTATGAAACAAAAAGCATCAATAAATTCGCCAACTCTACATCAGGTGGCGAGAAACAACTGTTCTAAGACTTATCATCTCGCATAATTACAGTGTTGCCATGTTTAAAGCCCTTCATCTTTCACCACCTTTCATCTCTCCACTAGCCCTTTTCCAAAGCAAGCAACACATTACTTAATAGGAAGAATTTCCTGAGTGTTGCTTCTCTTTTATAAAAAAAAAAAAATATACATATATATATTTAAATTAAAAGATATTAAGTTACATATATTAAATCTCCATAAAACGGGTTTAAAACACAAACGTATGCTTGAAATTTGTAAATAACTTAACCCTCTAACCGGCATAAGCTTTTTAGGACTGAAATTTATTCCACTTGTTTGGCACGAGAAATAAATAATATTTTGTTTAGCGAAATTTTTGAGCTTTTAGATAAAAAGATATGGCGATTTTCGTTTTTCGAAAAACGCGAAATCGAGCAAAAGCGAACCTTAACTTTAATATATATTGACGAAACTTTGAAGCTTTGATAGTGTTACCAAATATAATATTTCAAATTTCATAAAAATCTGTCCACTCGTTTTCAAGATAAGATGATGTCCTTTATATGTATCCTTTTAAAGTCCTGTATGTCCTTGGAACAAACTTAGAGTATTTTCCAAAAGTTTAAGCTTTAATCTTCCTTTGTGTGGAATATGAATGGTTTCATGTTAACAAAAATGTGACTTTTCAAAATTGTGGTTGTTTCAAAATATTTATTTTTTGAAATTACTGAAAATTTTAATTATAAAGCTTTCTCGCTTCCAAACTATGACATGTACACAAAACATTACTTCGCAAAATATGTGGCTAACTTCGTTCTCTATAGATATAGCTTACATTTTTATAATAAACCACTTTTTTTGGCGAACTTATGGCCAATTTAAAATACCCCGCCTAGAGGCGGGCTTGCCGGTTAGAGGGTTAAATTTTATTTATATTTTTTAGGACTTCAAATTTTTGTTTTCAGCGAAATTGTTAATAATGTGATTTAAATCCAAAAAAAAAGCTAAAAATGAATTAATTTTTGACCCCACCTTTTAACTCCAGAACAATATCTGTTAAAAAAAAAAAACCTGTCCCTTATTGCATTAAACTCGGAGAGAGCCCATCGGGAGGCTCCCCTTGTAAGAGAACAAATTTAAAAATCTAATTTTAAAATATCTGATTCCATTGAAAAATGACAGCCCTCCATTATATTGATTGCAAATAGCTCCGCTAGAAGTCTATAGCCATAGCAAATGTCCTTCCTTATCAGACAGTTGATGCGGATTAACCCATATTTTTTACGAATTACAAAAAAAATATAGAAAATATGTGTACATGAATGTGAAGTATGCAATCACTGCTTTTTACATTTTCTTTTCAAAATCGTAGAAGTATGAATTTCACAGGAAATATAAGGTAACAAAACAAATCATAACGAAAACACATGTTTTTTTTGTTCATTTTCCTATTTATTCAAGAACTAGAACTAAAAATGAAAATGAAAATAAAAATTTTAAAATTTCTTTAAATAGTTTAATGTAAAGAAAGGGTATTCCGTCTTAATTTTATAATTTTACAAATTTTTAATACAAAAAAAAAATAGTTGGCACTGTTAAACTTTAAGATAATATTTAAAAATTAAGTAGATAAATAAAAATCGTAATTTACTACATTTTCGTTTAACAAATTCTTGGTTTAGAGCGTACGTACGGCTTAGAATCAAGAATAGGTCGACAGAGAATTTTTGCAAACTTTAAAAGAAAAATTAGTTCAAAATTATACAAAATTTTAAAAAAAAGTTACTAAAATATTAAACTTTACTAAAAGACTTTGTTATCAAAAACTTAATTTCTTTAAAGTTTTTTTTTAAAAAAACAAATTCAGATTTTGGGATATGGATTGACAAAAAAATGATGTAGGGAATCGTATTAAATCGATAACGGAACAACTGATATTACGTTATTAAGGACACGTCAAATGACCATGGACAGTTTTTTTTAACCAAACTATTCAAACATATCGAACAAAGTTTGATTAAGAAATTTTTGTAATTTTTTTGTTCTTGACCATTTATTAAAATTGCCATATGGCAACATTGAGCTTATTATTTTTAAAATTGCTGTTGTGCAGTCAACTGAAAAGCTTAATTATATTTACGAAATGTTTTTTATGTTTTCGTCCAATGTAGAGATTCATAGTATTTATGAAAAATTATAAAAGAAAATTAAGTTCATCATATTTATGAAATTTTTCACTATATTTATATTTTGTATTATTAACCCTCTAACCGGCATAAGCTTTTTTGGACTGAAATTTATTCCACTTGTTCGGCACGAGAAATAAATAATATTTTGTTTTAGTGAAATTTTTTTTGTTGCCTATTTTAGGCGATATGGTTCAAAATAGGTTTAGAGGCTATCTCAAAAACTAACCTATAAAGTTTAAAAAGTTAAGGCATAAATTATTCTTCTTACAAAGATATAACAACAGTCCAAAAATTAGTCGTTTTGAGCTTTTAGATAAAAAGATATGGCGATTTTCGTTTTTCAAAAAACGCGAAATCGAGCGAAAACAAACCTTAACTTTAATATATATTGGCGAAACTTTGAAGCTTTGACAGTGTTACCAAATATAATATTTCTGCCAAATTTCATAACAATCCGTCCACTCGTTTTCAAGATAAGATGATGTCCTTTATATGTATCCTTTTAAAGTCCTGTATGTCCTTGGAACAAACTTAGAGTATTTTCCAAAAGTTTAAGCTTTAATCTTCCTTTGTGTGGAATATGGATGGTTTCATGTTAACAGAAATGTGTTTTAAGGACTTTTCAAAATTGTGGTTGTTTCAAAATATATTTTTTTTTAAATTACTGAAAATTTTAACTATAATGCTTTCTCGCTTCCAAACCATGACATGTACACAAAACATAACTTCGCAAAATATGTGGATAACTTCGTTCTCTATCGATATAGCTTACATTTTTATAATAAAACACTTTTTTGGCGAACTTATGGCCAATTTAAAATACCCCGACTAGAGGCGGGCTTGCCGGTTAAAGGGTTAAGGATTTCATTATTTTTGTTTAGAAAAAAGGCCATATAGACCATGAAATGGTCATTATAAGTATTGCTGTTTATGAAATGTTTCATAAACATTGATGAAATTGTTGCATTGGACAAAAATTGATGAAATGTATTTCCATTTTTTTTTTTTTTTTGGTGTATTTATGTTTTAAGTGATAACAGAAAAATATTGAAACATTTTTGACTTTGGCATTTTAAAAACCCATGGTCTGACCGATTAGAATTTGGCATATACAAATCCGTGGTATGAAAAACGCCCTAAGTTAAATAAAAGACATGGTATACATATAGAACACATGTATTAATGTAGAAAAAACATACTTAGGACCATGCTTTTGGCTATAATTGAGGGACCAATAGAGATACCACCCAGACTTTTGCATAAAATTAGAGTAATAAGCATATATGTTTTAAGAATTAAAAACAAAAATGCACATTTTGAGATATGACCATTTTAACTCAAGACCATAAGGACACAACGAATTTTGTATCTTGTATAGTTTAAAAGTTAGTACATTTTGCAATTGACGTCATATTTCGGAAACCGAAATAATCCTGACTTTGAAATATATGTTTCGTCGATATCTTGTCGAGTAAGGCAGTTATGGTGAATTTCACTCAAAATGGATTTTCCCAGTGGCTGGTCAAAACAAGATCTGCAGAAAGTGAAAACTGAACGGACCAGTGTATTTTCCTTTTGTAAATGGCTGGTTTCAAGGGGCAGATATGTATGTCTTCGCACACAAAATGAAATCAAAAAAAAACTTTTGGGGATTTTTTGTCTACTAATATTATGCAAATTTTTTTCTGATTTTTACATACACATTTGTAACTCGCAATTAACTAAAATAGTCAGAACAGTAAATTGAAAGTTTCCGAAAAAAAATATATTCTACCTACAAATATGCAGTTAACAGCACAGTTATACTTTTTGCGTGTTTGTATAAAAAGCAAAAACTACAACAAAATATAAAAAGTTTGGAAAGTACAACACAAAAACCATAATATAGTTGAAGTTTAGTTGAGCAAAGTCTCAATTGACACATTTGTCTAAGAACACACATCTAACCACAATATAATTAAAATGTTAACTGTTTAAAACAAAATAAAAATTATCATTAAAAAAATTACGCTAATACAAGAGAAAATATGAAAATCTAAAATAACAAAAGTTGCAAGAAAAATTTAAGAACAATTAAAAGAAAAAAAATACCCAAAAATTTTATTTATCGTTCCAGTTTAAAGTTTTAATTCATAATCATATCACAGCAAAAAATAATCCGGATTTGGTAAGTAGGAACTACATTTGTATGCTTCCAAAATAGCACTACACCAACTTGTATAAAATAAAGCAATTAGGAAGCCCAGGAAAAAATAGAAATAGCGCTTCCGGAAGGCATTATTCAATTACGAAGCGCTTCCGGAAGGCATTCCAGAAGGCATGATTTTTGTTCGCGATGTCCCACTTGGTATGTCTCTTTTAAAGAGCTTCTTTCATATGCTCTTAGAAGCTATAAATTCATGCCTTCTTAGGCACTAAGAAGCCCTTTTTTGTATGTTGACAACATTAGTGCTTCATGGTATGCATACTTTATTGCTTCATTGTAAGCATACTTTATTGCTTCAAAGAAGTCATTTTCGGAAGCACTACAGAATGCTTTAGATAATTGCTTTATAGTATGCATGGCGGTGAAGCACTATTTTGGAAGCATATAAAGGCAGCAACTGCTTACCAAATCGAGTTTCTTTTTGCTGGGAAGGCATTCTGTTGTGCTTCCCAAAATGCCTTCTTGGAAGCAGTAAATAATGCTTACAATGAAGCAATAAAGAATACATACCATGAAGCATTAATGTTGTCAACATACAAAAAAAGCGATTCTTATTGCCTAAGAGGTATGAATTTATTGATTTTAGATCACATAAAAGAAGCGCTTATCAACTGCTTAAAAGAGACATACCAAGAGGGGCATCACGAACACAAATCATATCTTCTGGATTTGCTGTGGAAGCACTTCGTAATTAAATAATGCCTTCCGGAAGTGCTTCTAGTTAAGCACTATTTTTTGCTGGGATCATAAAGTCTAAAGTGGTTTACAAAACTAAAAGAAGTTTTGGGTCTTCAAAGTTTCTTTGCATTTTGATTTAAATACCAAAATGTTAATCATATTTACTTTGATAAGATTCATATTTATCGAAAAAGAAACATTACTTCAACTCATTACCAGGTTATTTACTCGCAACATTACTTTTGTTCCCGATGTCCAAAAAGTAATGGGTACCCATTACCATATCGCTTACAAAAATGCACAAAATAATGGGTAACCATTACGCTCTCGCTTTACCAGAACACAATAATGAGTACCTAGTATTTACTTTCGGGACACCGCGAACAAAACAAGTGTTGGAGTAAATAGTCTAGTAATGAGTTAGAGCCTGTATTGCTGTGCAGCTTAAAAATTAAATTTTAATAATAACATTAAAATAACTAATTTAACTAAATAATTTAAATAATTATTTTTTGCACTTAAAAAAGTTGTACAGTTAGTACATGACAGTTTTCTATGTAGTTATCAGTAATTGTTAATGTTTTTAACTGCAATTACAGTTGTTTTTCTATGAAGTTATACACAACAACTATTTTGACAGCTATTTTAAAAAAACAACTGAAGAAAACTACTGTAGTTTTTTTGCAGTTGTTTTAGTATTTTAGTAAACACTACCAAAACAGTTATTTTGCAGTTAATTTTTGTTCGTTATTTAAAAAAATTAGATTATGTTGAGTTGTTTAAAATTTTTGTTTATTAAAATACTAAAATAACTACTCAAAACAACTGTTACTGATGTATAGTATTTTCGGTTAGTTATTTTTTGAATTAGTTGTTCCTCATTTTCTCAATAGCAGTTAAAGCAACTACTACTGTTTACTACCCGAATGATTAACATGTAGTAACTGTAATAATATTCGGAGTGTAGCTTGCAAATAATAAATATTTATTTATTTATTTATTTATTTATTAATTAATAATCACATAATTACAAATTATATAAATATTACCCTAACCGAGCACTAGCTACTATGGCCTTCGGCGCGTTGTAGCGAAAACAGACCAGTGCCTCTGGTGGGAATCGAACCCACGACCCCCGCACTGATAAGCCAGCACGCTACTAACTAGCCTACCGGGGCGCACAAAAATAATAAATAGAAAATGTAATTGTATCTCCAATGCAATAAAACGTCATAACTGAAGTACCGTTTAGAATTTTGACTGTGCTTTTTAAGTAGGATGTAAGTAGAAAATTCAAATTTTTATAGTAATTGTAAGAAAAAACGATTTGTTTTTGTTCAAAAATATTTTTAAAATACCGAAAATTTAACTGTAGCTTAAAAATTACTAAAAAATAAATAAATAAACTAATTATATCAATAATGGGTAACAAAAACCACTGTGACCTCCTTTATAACCTCTATAACCTCCTCTATAACTACCTTTGTGCGCGTTGGCATGTTGGGGTGTTGGCACGTTGGCACGATGAGGTGCGCGTCGCGCACCGGTCTGTGCATCCTAGTTCTTCATAGTCCTTGGTGTGACAAGATAAAATTATAGCTTTTGATAAATTTTCAATAGTTTATAAAAAAAAAACTTTTAGATTGTACTTACGACAATGTAGAACCACAATAATTCGACACATACCTGAAATGAGAAAATGAAATCAAATCAGATTTTTAAGAAATTTTCAAAATAATCGCTTAATTTATCAAACATAAAATAACTTATAAAACCTTTTGATATAATATAATAATTTATTAAAAGTTAAATTGTAACTAAATTTAAGTTTAATGTTTGTATATAACAAACTCACGGTGGACTTATTTATGTTGCATTTTAAAATAAACACATTCTTACCAAAATTTGCTAACCAAAAATATATGCAAAATTGTCTACAAAACTATATATCACGAATTTAACTTATCTAGAAATTATAAAAGTAGCTAAGTTTTCTTTGCGAAAATATAATTTCTAAGAAAATTATGTAAAACGCAATTTAAAACTTTCTCAAAAAATAGTAAAACGAGGAATCTCAACCTAATTTTGAAAAATGTTTGTTTCCACACTTACAATTTTGTTGTAACGCCCAACAGCAATAAACCGCAAATACACTTTCGCAACAAAATTCGTTTCTGTCTAAAAAGGTTTTCTTGTGAGTAGAACTACTTGCAACTTTAGCATTTTCCAATTTCACCAAAAAAAAAAAAAAATAGATATAATAACATCTTTTCGTGGAAAAACTTTCCTTATTATAGGATTTTGTATAGTAACTAGAAGAAAAAGTCTTTTTGAAAAAGTAGAAGTAGAAGAAGAAAACACAGAAATGAACAATTTGCTGTGAACAGTACATAAACCAGAACTTTTCTATTAAATCCTTTAAATGAACCCCTACAAATATGACACTATGGGAAGGAAATTTATTTAATTTTGAAATGAAAGTACTTAAAATAAAATATTCTTTTAAAAAACAAGCTTCATGCCTTGTGCTCCTGTAAAAATAGCAGAAAAATCTACTGAAAAATTTGTTAAAAAGACGCTACAGAAAAAACTGCTATAATTAGCACATATTTTTGCAAATTTTATGCTGAAGTTTGCACATTATTTTGTTACTTTCAATTTACTAAAATTGAACTTAAATAAAAATACATTTTTGTGGATTCAACACATTTATTTTTGGCATTCTTGTCTTATATTATTTATATAATATTTAGCAAAAAAATCTGCTAATTTTAAAATTTTTTCCTGAAACGTCATTTTCAACTAAATTTTAGTAGTTTTAGCAAAAATTTGTACTATTTTTCTGTTATAGCTGTTAATAAAGATAGATTGTGGTAAAATAAGTTTTTTTTATTCTGGTACGTTTCTTTGTCTATTACGACTTCTCTCTCAAATTTTTCACTTCACCCCAAAATATATTCTTATAAATTTTAATTTTATTTATTAAAAAGTTGTAGGTATCGTTTAAGGCTACTTAAGGGGTTACTATATGTAATGTTGACTTTTTTAATTGCAGTAAATAAACGATATTTATTTTGTTGAATAATTGTCTGAAATAGTGTAAAACAGTTAATAAATGCGTAAACCATTTGGGGAAAAAAATCAAATATTACGAAAATATATTAGAGGTTCACTTTAGCAAACATTATAAAAATTTAATTTTTCACTTTTTTTTTATTTATTATATTTTTTATATAATCAATTAGTTTTGTTAAAATTGCGAACAAAATTCTTTCCATTTGGAAAAATCCGATTTGGAAAGGTCTTTAAAACTGGCTTGTTATTAACTTTTTTGAAACAACACTATTAAGCGAGAAAACCCGTGTACATTTACGTCGACAAAATAGAGAAAAATACTAAAGGTCCATTTAGAAAATAGACCACTTTGGGGAACATTCACTTAACTTTTTAATAAGAGCTATGTTTGTCTAATAAAAGGTACTTTTTAATAAAAAAAAGTACTTTTTTTATAAAATCAGCTATTAAAATACCACAAAAATAGGAAACATATCAAAGTCCACTTTAGAAAATAGACCACATTAGGGAACATTCCCTTAACTTTTTAATAAAAGGTATTTTTGTCTAATGAAAGCGTACTTTTTTGATAAAATGTGTGGGAATTTGGGGTGATATGTTAACAAAGTTTTCAGCTCTTAAAACACCACACCAACGATTTTTTAAGTTGTTCAATAATCACATCTTACAGAATAATTAGTGGACTAGCTTATTTGCTAACTAACTTATCAAATAATTCATTTGTTTGATACATTCCAAAATACATTTTGAGAAATTTGCGGAAGAAGTGGTAATAGACAAAAAAAAAACAGATAAATACACTAAATGAAAATGTTGGTAACACTAGAAAAACTGTTAAATTTAGCAGATTCGTTTGCAAAATTTTAGTAACTTTTTGAGTTGTTTTGAAAATTTGTATATAATTTTTTTTTCATATAAGTGGCATTAAGAAAATTATCTATAGCAACAAATTACCAAAGAGCTGATGTAATTTGATTTGAAATATTCCGCTAACAAGCAAAGTCTAACTATGGGTTTTTTCAGATATTAATAATTCGGATACGTTATAGAGGATAACAAATTAGAGTACACGTATTTTTTAAAGGCCCAATCTCACGTTTAAGGGCTTAAAGGTAGGTTCCAAATTAATATATTTTTGTAAGGAATAAAATTTCAACTAAATTTTTGTTTGATTTTAAATTCATTTTCAATTAAAAGTTTAATAATAGCTATTAAATGTTTAATTCAAAATGAATTTGGTATACACAAAACTTTCAGTTTTTATAACCCATAATGCCAACAAATTGAAAAAACTGCCTACACTAAAAAAATCACATAAATTAAAAAAAAAAAAAAAAATAATTAAATTGAAAAAATCGGTATTATTTTAAAAACTCGGCCAAATTGAAAAAAATTTCTAAAATTGGAAAAACAATTACTTAAATTAAAATAAATCGTCTAATTGAGAAAAATTTCCACAAATTAAAAACAAATAAAAAACGCAAAAAATTCAAAAAATCGCTATAAAAAAAAAATTAATATAAAAACAATCCACATATTAAAAAATTCGCAAAAATTTTAAAAAAAAAACATAGAAAATAAAAAAAAAACTGTTAAAATTTAAAATTTTATAAGTTAATTTTTAAATTTTGGCGGTTCTTTGTAGTATTGTCGAATTTTAAATTTTTAGCGTTTATTAAGTATTGAAAATTTTTGTCAATTTTATTTCAATTTTGCGTCTTTTATTTTCTTTTTTGATTTTAGCGATTTCGGAAATTTTTTCGTTTTTGAAATTTTTCAAACTAAATGATTTTTTTCAATTTTAGCGATTTTGATGATTTTTTCAAAATTTTATTTCTATTTATTCAGTTTTAGAAAATTTTTAGATTTTTCCCCAACTTTTGCTGGTTTTTTGCAATTTTAATTAAAGCTTTAATAGAATCTACTACAAATTTGTTTCGAAATTTATAGATATGATTAAAATCTTAATTGAAACTAAATTAATTAAATAGTTACAAGTTATCTCAATTGATACTACAATTTCGTTAATGAGACCGAATTCAATTATATTTTTAATTTACAAATGTTTTCATTAAAAATCGATTTAAGTTTCTTCTGTGACGTCTGAAATGTACGCAGTGTAGAAGTAATCAAAAATAATGATACCCATATTGCCTATGTAGTATGTAAGGGTTGCTAATTATTTGAAATATATAAAATATTGGTGAAATAGCTCTTCGGTAAAAGTCCCATAAAGGAACATTTTTTTAACCCATTTATACCACTCATTGATCCCGAGAACATTTTTTTACGAAATTTGGTAGAAAGATGTAATGGTGTCTCAATAAGCTTTTTCTGAAGTCATTGTACACTTATTGCGCTCTCTAGCGGTGGTCTTTGCAATTTAAGTTCAAATTTTAACGCTTTGTATGTACTTAAAGGGTTACGATTTTTTTTTTAATTATAATTTCTCGGATGTTTACGATTTTTGAGAATTTTTGAAAAATATTGGTGTTATTACACAATTTTCCAAAATTGTAATATTTCAACACTGGCAAATCAATTTTTAAAATTATTTGTCTGTTGAAATCATATAGCTTTTCTCAAAATCTTTACAAAATCAGATCCGATATTTTAAATTTACATAAAAATCGCGGCACAGAATTTTTTCTCATTTTCCCATACGTCCCTTATCAAATCAGCATAAAACTTTTATAACACCTTTTAAAAATATATAATTTTTCAAAAAAGTTCTCTAAAAAAATGTAAAAAAATGTATTTTTTAATTAATAATATGGCAACTTTGGAACAATAGTTTTTAAATTTTGTTCCAATAGTAAATACTTCACATTTTCACGTAATTTTTACTGCGTTATTATATCTCTCCTATCCAAAATTATCGGACTTTCAAAATGTGTGTTGCTTTAAAGCAACGGTAGTGTAAAATGGGTTAAATAACCAAGTATGCTCTTTAAAAAAGTATCTTTTTTTAAAAAGTGTCTTTTTATAAAAAGTATATTTAAAAAAAAGTACCTTTTTAAAAAAGTACCTCTTCGGGAAAAGTCACATAAAAGTACCATTTTAAATATGGTACCTTTTTTTTAAAAAAATTTTCTTTTTTTTAAACTGCCTTTTTAAAACAAAATAAAATACTTTTTTTTTTTTTAAAAGACTATTTAGGTAGAGTATAATATTGAAATTAATACAAATTAGATTAATTTTCTATCCCATAGTTCTGTACTTTCAAATATTACCAATTGTTGTTAGTATGTTTTGTGTTCCACGGAAGTTGAACGTTGTTTGGTTGAACAACTCTTTTATTTTTTTCGCTTCTAGTGAGAGACTGTGCATGTTGTGTATGCGTTTTAAATTATCTGCTTAAGCCTACAACAAAATAACACCCACACGACACCGTTCGTATACACGGTACACTAGTTTCAATAGATGGCTCTCGAAGTTTGAATTATGTATCCGTTTTTGTTGCGTTTTTGCAACTTCCTGTAGATGTTTAGGTTCTGGGTATGTGTGTGTAATGGTTGCCTCGCATAATATCCACTGGTTTTGTATATTATTTTTGGTTAAGGCTCTTAGCCAAAATAAGAACACACAAAAATAAAGTTGGTAGGTTGTTTTGTAGTGTGTTGTTTTGCAACAACTTTTCTGTGGGTAAATAATAATTTTATTTAATTTTATAAAACTCACTCGAGCACGTTTTGTTATTTGACTAAAAGTGGGCTACAGAATATATATATGGCTTTTTTGAAAAAAATTTCTTTACCAAAAAAAAAAAAAAAATATATAAAAATATACGTCTTATAGAACATTACAAACAGAAGTTTTTAATAAAACTTTATATATTTCTTCTTTACAGATACATTTTTAAAATTTAGAGTTGGCTGCATAAAAGAAAGGTGTATATTTTTGCTAAGAAGAATAAAGAAAAAGCCACTTAAAGATATTGGGTAAGTTTTTATTAAAATATATTACCCACCGCGTATGAGTTATATTGAATCATGAATTATATTAATCATACGCCATGTTAACCAAATTGCACTTTAAACACAGGTTTTATTTTTAATTTTGTAATATTGAAAACTCTTATTTATTTATGTTTAACAAAATAAAATTGACAACATCATCTACTGAATATACAATTTGAGAATAAATAGTACCTGTAAAAGAAATGAAATAAATTTATCATTTTACACAATACAATCAACGACAGCAAATTCAATTTCTTAACATACATATATGAGCTATATCAAAGATTGTCGACACCTGTGGGAACTCAATTTAGATACCACTTATTTCTTAAGGTTTTTTGAATTGAGAAAAACGATTGACGGTATTAGGTAGAATATACTTAGAAATTATGAATTACAAAGTTTTACGTTGAAAAGTCTTTCATTAAAGAATCAATGGCCATTTAAAAGTCGAAGAATTTAAAACATGACCTGAATCTTAAATGAGTTTTTTTATTCATTTAATTGTTTTGCTCATAATTGTACGGCGGTTTACAAGTGAAAAAGTCGTACGGCAGTTTACAAGTGAAACCAAAATTTCCAATTTTTAAACTTTCGCAGTTTTGTCCATAGGGTTTTTGTGCTGTTTACTGGAATAATGTTTTGGGAACAGTACCCGATCAACAAAAAAAGTTATATCTCAAATATTAAATCGTTTCTTCACTGAAAAACCTAAAAACGGGTTTCAATTAAAAAATTTATTGAATCAATTAATATTTTAATTGATTTTGCACCTATCACGGCAATGATACTATCAACTAAACCTTTTATTATAATTAAGAAGGAAAAAAAAGTTATAAATAACTTCTACAAAAAAAAAAATATGACACTCACAAAAAAGTGTGTGATCTATACGTTGGTATGTGTGTTTTTTGCAATGCTGGGTCTGTTTGTATGTGTATTAAACATTAAACATCTAAACATTTTCTATTTATGCATACAGTGTATGAAAAAATAATATGATAATTGCGTCTTAAAAAAAATATGTATTTATAAATTTAAAAGTCAATTAAAATATTAACTGATTCAATTAAATATTTGTTTAGACACAAATTAAACTCAAATCAGATCTTTAATTAGATATTTTAGGTTGATAATTTTTTCTGTGTTAAATGATATAGATCGATATTTGTTCTTATCCAAGTTTAAGTCAAAATTGGGGTTTCCAGTAATATGAAATTAGACACCTCAAATATATTACTACATTAAGGCCCGATTACTGAATGTCCAGTTAAAAGTTTACAAACAGTTAAATTGAAAATTTATATGTGAAGCAACAACAAATGTGCCCGTTAAAGTCCCAGTTAGTAGCTAACGGGATTTTGTGAAAATGAGGCTAAACTAGACCAAAATTGATCTGAGAATTGGGGGATCCAATTTGATATTTATTCAGATGCTGTTCGATCACAAAATAACCCATGGCATTAACTTAAACCTATGGGATCTAATTCGATCCAAAAAGATAAGTACTTGTTGGTGGATCGAGTTAGATATTTTGAGGTTAAATTGGATTTACTTAAATCCCATGAATTATTTAATTTTTAATAAAATTTAAAAAAAGATTTAGTCGCCTGGCGTATATATGATTATAAATGGGGTTATATATTACAATTAGTGTCCGACCGAACAGTTCGGCCAAAAACCTATATTTTGTCGGTTTTTTGATATCTAGAGGCAATAATGACAAATCTTGGTATTGGAAACATGTTTGTTGAGCCGATTTATTTCGATTTTGTGTATAAAATTTAAGAGAAAAGCTGAAGTTTGGCTATAAAGTTAAAAGTTCGGCCGTCGAACTATTTTCAATTTGGCCGAACTTTCTGAGGCCGAACAGTGAATTCATTGCTTAACTACAGACTTTTCTTCAAATTTGACACTCAAAATAGCATCTAATCAGCCCAATAAACATTTTTCCATCCGCCAAATTTGTCCATAATTCTTTAAAATACCGAATACAGACCAAATGCATTTTCTTAATTTTTAAATACAATAATTTTTAGTAGTTTTGGCAAAAAATTTTACTCATTTTTTACTATCAGTGTAAAGATAAATGCTTAACGCGGATGGATTAAGCATGCTTTGATGTCGATTAACACATACACAAATGGTAATTCATGTCATACAAAACAAATTTTAAATATTTTGCCTCAAAGTGTCAAACAATTTTGAAGTTCCTCATATACAACTATAAAAGAAGTATTTTTCGACTAGCTATTTTTCAGTTGGGGTTTTTTGCGATTTTCTTCAAATACAACAATGCCAGTCAACTATATTATATAAATTCAATGTATGAAATAATGTAACATCACCAGCAGTAGAATCAGCAAAACCAGCTACCACAATAAGTACACTCATGAAAATAAATATGTAAAAACAGCAGAAAAAGCTACTAAAAATTAGTTAAAAATTACCTTGCAGAAAAAAATGCTAAATTTAGCATGTTTTTTTTTTTTTTTTGCTAAATATGATTATTTACATTACGTTACATTACAAGAAAAACAAAAAAAAAAAAAAATCAAAACAATAATCAAGTGCTATATTTCTTATTGTACTGAAAACGTGTCAATTTGCGGTGCATATATTGTGTACATAATTTGTTTTGTGATTTGAGTTTATTCAGATTTTTTTGTATTCAGGGACTTAAAGTGACTTTTTGCGGAACATTTTAGCCCTTAAATCCCTGTTTTAATGGTGTTTTTTGTTTTTTTTTTTTTAAAGAAGGACAAAAAAGCCCCTTACCTTGAGGAGTTAGCATATTCTACAAAAATGTTTGATTTTGGTGTATTCAGGGACTTATAGTAAAACTTTTACATTTTGACCCCATAAATCCCTGTTTTAAAGGCGGTTTTTGCTCTTTTTTAAAAGAAGGGCAAAAATTACCCTTACCTTGAGGAGTTCGAGGGTTAACATATTCTACAAAAATGTTTGATTTTGGTGTATTTAGGGACTTATAGTAAAATTTTAACATTTTAGCCCCTTAAATCCCTGTTTTAAAGGTGGTTTTTGCTCTTTTTTAAAAGAATGACAAAAATTACCCTTACCTTGAGGAGTTAGAGGGTTAATATATTCTACAAAAATGTTTGATTTTGGTGTATTCAGGGACTTATAGTAAAATTTCATGGCGAATATTTTTGTGGAACATTTTAACCACTTAAATCCCTGTTTTAAATGTGTATTTTGCACTTTTTTAAAAGAAGGACAAAAAAGACCCTTACCTTGTGGAGATAGAGGGTTAACATATTCTACAGCAATGTTTGATTTTCGTGTATTTAGAGACCTATAGTAAAATTTTAACATTTTAACCCCTTAAATCCCTGTTTCAAGGGTGGTTTTTGCTCTTTTGTAAAAGAAGGACAAAAATTACCCTTTCCTTGAGGAGTTCGAGGGTTAACATATTCTACAAAAATGTTTGATTTTGGTGTATTCAAGGACTTATAGTAAAATCTTAAAATTTTAACCCCTTAAATCCCTGTTTTAAAGGTGGTTTTTGCTCTTTTTTAAAAGAAGGACAAAAATTACACTTACCTTGAGGAGTTAGAGGGTTAACATATTCTACAAAAAAGTTTGATTAAATCCCTGTTTTAAGGGTGGTTTTTGCTCTTTTTTAAAAGAATGACAAAAATTACCCTTACCTTGAGGAGTTCGAGGGTTAACATATTCTACAAATCCCTGTTTTAATGGTATTTTTTGCTTTTTTTTTTAAAGAAGGACAAAAAAAGACCCTTTACTTGAGGAGCTAGAGGGTTAACATATTCTACAAAAACATCCTTAACATTTTACATAAATTTGCTGAACACACCATATACTTTAAACGTAAGATTTACTCGATTTTCTATGCCGATTGGCAATACAAAATTTATGTTTTATGGTTGTTACTTATTGGTTTATTTTGTGTTACACTGATCTACATGATATTATTTTGTGTATTATATATTTTTGTATATTCTAATTTAAGTTTTCCTGAAGATGCCATCCGATGGATGGAGAAATATATTGAAAATAAAAATAAAATAATTTTTTTTTTAAATCTAACACCTCGAGCTTGACTATCTATTTAATTGGATTTTAAAACAAAAGGTCGAAAAAACATAAACACTATTAAATCTATTAACTTTAAAAAATTTTAGTTATATTCAATGTGAATTTTAGTTAATTGAAAATAGCATTTTAGTCTGTAAAATTAGCAAAAACGTTTATTAGATATTTTTAGACTTAAGTAGCAAACAAAAACAATATCATTAACATAACTTTTGCTATATTTACCCAAAAATTTAGTAGAATGCAAATAACAGTTTATTTTGCTAAAATCAAGAGAAATTAGTGCTAAAAAAATTGTAAATAAAAACTAAAAAAAACCTTAAAAATTTCACATTTTTTAGTGATTTTTTTTTCTGTCTACTAATATTTAGTAAATGTTTTTGCTTATTTCAATAGATTATTTCAACAGATTTTTTTTTTTTATTCTTATAATACTAATTTTTAGTAAAAAAAAACTGTTTTGCAGTTTTTTCTGCAAGCTCATTTTTAACTAATTTCTAATAGCTTTATTTTTGCAGGTTTATTTCTATGAGTGTACAGCAAAACCGCCAAAATGCAAACAATTCAAAAACCACTTCACGTGTCAACATTTGTTTACCAAGAACCGTATTTTTTCTCATATTGTTGATGTCGATGTTGTTTGTTGTTGTCGATGTTGTTCGTTGTTGTTGTTATTGTGTTGGTGGTTTTTTTTTCTACCACAAAACTAACTTTAGCTCTTCTTTTATGACAATAGTCTTCTCTACATTCAGTAGTACTTCATGGCGCTACTAGATCCATACTATTTCGACTTCCACAACAGAATTCCTTTCAAAATATGTTTACAGGAGTAAATTTTTATATTTTGTATATGTATGCAGTTGTGTGTCATAGCGTACCTATGTATGTATATGTTCACGTAAATGTTATATTCTGTATGTATGTTTTGCATTGTTTACGTTCACCTTCATCATATGTCCGTGGTTTATTGTTTGTTCACCGTTTTCAAATAGAACCTGATGTTGTTGGCCTATTTATTCTATACACGTTGTTTGCATACCTTTATTAAACCCTCCACCCCATTGTGCAAGATGGTATATATCAGGTTTTTTTCATACCTCGCATGTCTTTCGTATGGATTTTTGTAAAAACTTCTTTTACCATTATGATTTCTTCTTTTTTTGTATTAATAAACAACATATATGCTGAATGCATTACTGTTACATATATTTATTTAATGAACAACATTTTTTTCAATGTATTTCAAGAAGGCTATCACTTATTTGTCAGGTGCTAATGTGCAACTACACAGAAAATTAAAAAGACAATCATACATCCCGAAAAAAGTATAAACTAAGTATTCAAAAGAGGCGTATGATGAATTTTATGATATGTATTATATGATTCATCATACGACATGAAGTTCTAACAATGAGATGAACAATATTTAATGCATATTTTCTACAAAACGAAGCCAAGTACACTTTGAAGCTTATAAATAAAAAAATTGCATTTAGAGCCCTCAAATTATTTACAGTGTTGTTTTTGTCCTGGTTTTTTCGTTTTATTAAGCTCATGTGTATATATTGCAAAGCTAAAGTTGTTTGAGAGAAAATTCTCACATTGGTAACCGAGGGGTAGTATGCTGACTTCTGATGCAGAAGGTCACAGGTTCAAAGCTTCATCAGGCCACAATTTTTTTTTATTATAATTTTGGATTTTTTTTATTTTGTTTTATGTTATAATATTTAACTTTTTATTTTTTCTGTTTGCAAGTATTTAATAATTTTTTAACCGGAATTCAATAATATTAATGATAAGATCCTGATAGATCCCAAAATATCCCATGAGATCTAAATCTAACTAAATCCTAAAAGTTAAGTAATTTTTGGTGTATAGAACCAGATATTTTCAGATTGAATTAGATCTACTTAAATCCAATGAAATATTTAGTTTTAAATAAACATTATATGTCACCATACATTGTTATACACGAATAAAAAAAATTGTGTATGGTCTTATGTTTTTCATCATATTATGTTATACCCGAGTAAAACAATTTATGTGTGATCTTATGTTTTTTCATCTTAAATATATTATAATATGCATGCACTAAAAAATAATATTTTATGCGCCAATAATATGCTTGAAAAATCTTAAAATATGCACTACAAATTACAAAAATAAGCACTTAAATTCTTTTTTAATTTTCCGATTACAAAAACTGATATGGATCTTTATATAGTTTTATTTAATTCAATATAAAATTCATAATTAATTATATGAAGTTTAAACCCAAAAAGGCCCTGATTAAATTGTATCAAACTACATCTAATTATATCATATTAGATTAATTTAGATAGAATTCGAAGTGATTTGATACAGTTTTGTCCGAATTTTGTTCTGACCCAATTTATCAAATTATACGTTATACTCGTACTATAACATTATATCTAATTTAGTGTAGTACGATTTAATATGATTTATATATTATCTTAAAGATAAATATCGTATGGTTCCTTAACATTTTCAAAATCTATAAATAAGAAAAACTTTAGTTTTCATGCCGGAAAGGAGTTTGTTTTATTTATTCGCCATTTCAATTAAAATCAACAAAATTTCAAATAAATTAAAGTTTTCTATTTAAAGAAGTTTATACATTATTTAAAGTTTTCATTTCAATTTTTAAATAATAGTGCGAATATTCAAATTGAAATTAAAATTTTTGTAATGTTAAAAATTGCAGAACAATATTGTATATTGAGCATATATGGGCAACTTCAAAAATTTACGGCACCTAGACATTTTTTTTTAAGTTTTTTTTTTGTCTGACATCAATGTCGATTTACGTGTATATAAACCGATATTGGAGCATGTGAAATCCGTTCGCGTTAATAATTTTTATTAAACGGCGCAAATTTTAAGGCGGTCTCAAGTTAAAAATTAAAAAAAAATATTAAAATTACAGTTTCTGTTAAAATTGAAAAATGATAACACGTGTGGATAAAACCCCTTAAGGGCTTTCTTAGCACACTAAAATATTTGTAAAATCTTCAATACTTTTTAAAATACACTGAAAAAAAAAAATAAAATTTTTTTTTTTTTGATGGTGTATGCATATAAAAATTTATTTAAAATTGTTAAGCATTTTACAAAATTACGGCTAGTATAAGACATAATTTCCAATATTTTGGAAAAAAACTATTTGAGTATCGCTAATGGTTTAAGAGATATAACCATTTAAACTTTACCACTCATGATTTTTTGTTATTTTGATTTGTTACCTTTAATTTTGTTACCTTCAAACATTCACAAGATTTTCCACATTCTTTGCAATTAAAATTGTTCTGCAAATTGGAAGCTGTAACTAACATTTCGTTAGTTAAATCGTGAGTTTGAGTGACAGATTCTAAGCCGTTTTAAATTTTTTTTAATCCGCAATTTTGTGTTTTGATGGCATTGTTTTTATTATTATTATTGTTATTTAAAACCGAATACCTAACTGACTTTTTTACACCAATTTGCGATTTGTTTTTTTTTTGCTTTTTATTTTTTCAAATTGGCGATAGTCGCGTCTTTTGTCGGTTAATTTGTTTCGCTTCTCAGTTTTCTTTTTACGAATTTCACGTTTTTTTTTAACGTGTAATCTGAAACCATTTTACTAATTTTTGTTCGCAAAGGCTACTATGAATTTTTATAATAAAGAAAGTTCTTAAAGTTCTTTCAATTGTTTTGTTAAAATTTGTTAAGGTGGCCCTCGTAAATATTGTTTAAAAATATAGTCTCACTTTCTAGGGGTTCAAAAAAAAAACGCGTTTTTTTGCAAATAATATTGTTGGACCGATTATAAAATACTTGTTGGGATTCTGGGTAACTTATTAACCCGAATTCAAGAATAATTCTTTTAAATTTTCAAAATCAAATATTTCATACAAGGGTGCTTTTTGAGGTTAGAAACATTCTGTTTCCTCCATAAAATTTTAAATCCTTAAAATTTTTTGGTACGTTTTCGATTTTAGTATCAAGCTCATTAAAGTCTTCCGTTCGATGTACGTTTGAGCGGAATTGATACAGCGCTTTAGTTGTCACAAAGCGAAATGTGTTTGGAAAAAACTGCCGCTGCACGCGACAGGATTGAAAAAAAATTATTATATTTTTGCACTTTCTCATTTTAGTCCGTCGCGAAGAATCTATTTAGATACCTAAACATGTTCCCTTGACCAGTTTTGATCTAAAAAAAAGCTTAAAAAAAATCGTTTTTTTTGCAAAAATTTTCAAAAGTTCATAAAATTTTTGCGTTTAAAAATTTTAAAGTGCGTTTTCGCCTCGGAGGTGCACTTTACGAAGTTACTCACATCACGCAATACACTAGCCAACTTAAAAGATAATTCAGATTGTCAGACGCAAAAAATATACATTTTCAAAAAATTTACGCTAATTTCTTTTAAGTTTGTGATGTCCGTGATACGTTATTGGTGAGCTGACACCAACTTGATATACCTCAAACTTTATAAAATTACGCCGTTTTATTAATTCTGCGCTTAAAACAAATTTTTATTAAACGGCGCAAAAACCCTATTAAAAATCTTCAAAAAGTTCAAAATTCGGAAAATTTTGGTTTCACTTGTACACCACCATGCAACTTTTCACCCAGCAGCGATATCAAATATTTCTTTTTTGTGGATATATCCTCCAAGTCTAGTGACTATAGTTTGTATTGGTTTGGATCTGCAAGCTAAAAAATATTACAAAGAAAACGGAATGAATGATAAACTCTTGCAAGTTTCAAGTGGTTTTTTTAATTTTTCTAATTTTAGATGACCACCAATTCTTAAGGTGAACACTTTTTAACGTAAAACTTTGCACGTCATATCCTTCAAGTATAGTCATCCAAACCCTGTACAACGTTTTTTTCAATTCATAAAACTTAACGAAATAAGAGCCATAGTATGTCGGTTTCAGCAAGTGCTCAAAAAATTTGAAGTAGCCCATATGCATAACATAACAAGATATGATATAATAAGATATAATATATACTCTTTAAGATATAATATATACTCTTAAAAAAAAATTGTGTGGTATATAAGATATACTAATATATGGAGCCATATGCATAATACAATTCAAAATATAATTATATATGACATTAAATGATGTAAGAGTATGTAATATTCCATATATGACACAATATTACCAATTTAGTTTGAGATATGATTATATTTGGTATAACATTATTAATATTGTCTATGCATATATATAATCCCATACATAATTATATATGTGCATATGTCTAAACTATTTTTCTTCCCTAGTAAAACAATGTATACATGGCTTATGTTTTGCCATCTTAAAATATATTACAATAAGTGATTATATATATTATCGATCTATATCTGATTTTATATCTGTAATCTGATTTTATATTTGAGATATAACTTTTTTGGTTGGGCTTATTTTTTTTTAAATTTTTATTAAAAATAATACATGTCATGGATGTTAAGTATATCCAATTTAATCTCAAAAAATCTTATTCAATTCACTAAAAATTACTTATATTTTTGATATTATTAGACCCAATTAGATCTGAATAGATCGCATGGGATATTTTGGGATCTATCAGGATCTTAAATTATATATTATTGGATACCCCGATTTGGAGATCAATTTTGATCGAACTTAATCCAGTAATATATACGAGGGATCTAATCGGATATTACTTGATACACCAATTTTGAGATAAAATTGGTTAAATAACATAGTTAAAAACTAAAAATACATCGGACATGCAACTTATCAATTCTGATGATGATTTTAGGAAATAGATGACGAAATTTGAATATTAGTACCGGTTTTTAAAACATTCGCGAATTTAACTTTTACGAAATATCATGTTTTTTCTTTTAAATGTCATTTTAATTCATAGAATAACATAACATTTAATATGGTTTTAAAGTATGTACTTTGAGTATTTAAAACCATAACAAATAATTGCGGTTGGGCGAAGGATATCCTTGCAATTAAAATGAAAACTTCACTTATTTTGAGTTTTTGTGAATATTATAAAATCCTTTAATTTATTTTGCAAATTTATTCTAGGTTCAGTAGTTTGTGTTGGATGATTAAATCGGTGTTTTTTCCTATTTTAACTCCACGTTTTAAAAACTACAATTTTAGTGCACCACGGAACGCTTATCTAAATAAGTTTTGGGCAGGAAGTTAGGTAGAATATTTCCCGCCACCGTAGTAGTTTAAAAAAAATCCGTCCCAGTGGGAGAAGTAACCTACATAACTAATTTCAAATTAATAACTTCGGCGGTTTAAACAGTCTATTAAGTGGAAGACTTTGCACTTTTATTGCCCTTCCCGAAAGAATTTCCGAAAATCCAGCCTAGGCGGTCTGGGGTTTCCCGGTGAAGAGTGTTTTTGCGAGTTCGCTTAAGTAAGCACTCAAACTATGCATATTGAAGAGCACGAAAAATATAACGAACATTTTTTAGAGGGTCCTTTAAGGTTCCGACAACCGTTTTAAGATATCAAAAACTGTATGTTTAGTTTAAAAAAGGTGTCTTACTTTTTATCGAAGTAGAGCTTAAAAGTTTACTTATGTAGAGCTTATTATGAGAAAAATATTTATAAAATTTTTTTAAAACAGTTTTGCTACAGCCCAGCTTTTTTAAGAGGACAAATGCTCATGTTTTCTATTAAAACATGAAAATTCTTTAAACTTTTAATTTTTGTTCGACTATTTAATTAATTTCAATACTAAAAGTGCAAAAAAATCAAAAAAGGATAAAGTTTGAAAACTAAAATGTTTGCCTCTATGTCTGCCCAAATTTTTGGATCGGGAAAAGAATCATTTATTTTTGCAAAAACACATGAAAATGCTTAAATTTTCTGCATTTCATTTATTGTACATGCAAAACTAATAAAAAAAAAACAATGTAATTTCAATTTAAACAATAAATTAACATTTGTTAATGTTTTTTGGATCTTCTTCTTCTTTGTTTTTGTTTATTTTTTAGCGATGGTAAAAATTTGATAGCTTTAACCGATAATTCCACAGCGCGCGCATTTTAGAATGTATCGAATCATGTGTGGTGAAAGTGAAGAGTCAACAAAGTGATGTGCGTATTGTCGAATAGACATGAATATAAAATAAAAAATATCTTCAACCGTCTACGATTCAGAGCCTAACAAAATTTTTATTTTGTTTCCCATTATTTCCTCTTGAGTGTACTTTAAAGCATAAACCATTTCTTTACCATTTTATGCAAAGTTTAGTGGAAAATTGTCCAACGGATCCATTGCGTGTCCTTAATGAGTTAATATTATTCATATATTTACTGCTAGGATAGAAAAACTTTGTTATTTGCTCAAAAAAAACAAAAGTTATAACCGTAATGTACATACTGGCTGGCTAACAGCAAACGTATATTGGTTGAGTGTGTATTTGTATATAAAAAAATAAATAAAACAAAATACAATTCACTAGCCCGTTCTTTCAGTATCATGAAACCTGTCAAAGAACACATAAAAGCATAATTTCTAGCTTCTTCCAAAAATCATATTCGCATTCTGTGTTTAAAATATATAATCGCAATTTTCACGGTTTTAACTACTAATCCTGAATGTATGAAATTTTGAAGAGCCATTTATTCGAAATTTGTTATCGAATTTCTCTGATCCAAAAATACTTCGATTGGGATTGTTTTATTTTTTTAATTTCGATTTCCTCTAATTAAAAAAATAATAGTGTATGTTATTAATACAATAAAAATCGAATGGCATGAGATCTGAAAAAAAGTTTTTTTCTAAGTTCTTTGATGGATATCATAATATGTTGTTTAATATTTTTTGTTAAGCCAAAAAAAAAAAGAATATTTTCATTATTTTTCATTTTTTTTGATCCAATTTACATTAAATTAAGTAATACATATTGAATAAAGTTCTAAAAATCTTATTTCTCCCTTCTTTAATAGAAAAATGCTCCATTCAAAATAAATGCTATCCTACTACAATCACATAGTGTGTATTTGTTAGGGTAACGCTAAAAAAACAGAATTTGAAAAAACATTCTTAAGAGTTATTTTTCATGCACTAGGTATATAACCTACTATTGAAATGTTTACTGCCGGTTTTCAAGGTGTTTATTGTTAAGATTTTTTTTCACCGTGGATGGTTTACTCAAATTCTGTTTTTGATGTTTGTAATTTTCCAAACAAAAAATTTCAATAAAAATATCTTTAAAAAAAATCATGCTTTAGAGTAAAGAAATCTATGAGTTGAAGGTCGAATTTAAACAAAAAAAATATTGATTTCCAAACAAATAATCAACAAGAATATATGCTACAAAAATCAAATCTAAGACTTTAATTAAAGATGTCAAAAAATAATTATTAATATATTTTTATTGATTTTATAATCAAATCGGGCTTCCAAAGGCTTAAGTAACTTAAGTCAGGCTTAAGTCACTTAAGGCGATTATATTTCAGACTTAAGGTAATGACTTTTTGGTTTTATAAACATTTAAAAAAAAATTTATGATATTGTTTTAGTTTATAGAATTATAGGTTTTTTCTTCACTCTTTTTAGATTTTTTTTTTCTTTCTGTGTAAGTTTTAAATTTGCATTTAAAGTTTTAAACTTACATTTTTTTATATTAAATTTAAATCTTTTTAGTTATCTCCCAATTTTATGGTTTTTGCATTTATTTTACAAAATCATTGCTTTATTTTTTGGACCATTCAGTTTTTTTTTTTTGGAAATGTGTCCTGTATTCCATTTCATTGTTTTATCGAAAAAAAAAACATTGTAAACTTAATTTAACTGCTTTGTTGTTGGTTTTTTTTCGCTAGTTTAACAACTGTCTACTGACAATTTCCGTTTGTTGCCATACTTCCGTTTGGCATTAAAATCGAAATTGTTAAAAATAAAATTGTTTTGATTCTAGTTAACGGAAAACCCAACAACAATACACCAGTTCATTTAGGATGTAAGCATTTTTTTGCATTGTTTTAACAAAAAACAATTAAATTAAACGAAAATCAATAAATAGAAATAAAATTTTTTGCAATTTGTGATTTTTTTTTCCATTCCTGTGAAAGAGTAATTATCATGTGGCTAAAGAATTCTAAATAAAAAAATTTTCTAACAAAATATTTGGAAAATGGGTGAACACGTTTTTAACGTATGAGTGATATTAATGGTATTTATTTTATTAATCATACGACACGTATGACAAAATTGTGCTAAACTACACAAACAGAAAAATACAATGGTCACAGCGGTGGTAAAGCATCGGCGACCATCAATTATTGTGATTGTGGATGCTTTACAGTAACTATATCTATAATATATGGGGCCTTCGACGCCAATTGCACCGTCACAGGAAAAATTATATCGGATTAATAACAACTTATGAAACAGGGATGAACTTTTAGTTTTGTGGATGAAAAAATACGAAAATTTATTTATCTGACAAAAATTAGTTCATCGCTTGTATATAATTTATGAAACTCTGACCGATTGGACCAATTTATACATAAAATTATAGAAATTTAACATTTTTAATATATTTTCAACTATCTAGGATCTGTATTCACTAAAAGTTCCAATTTTGGTTGCTAATATTGCAACTAAAGTGCGCTTTTTTTTTGCACATTAAATACTATCTTTTGATAAATTCTTATTTCAAGCATTTTTCAAATTTCATTATATTTAAAAAAAAAAAAATTTTACAAATAACGAGCACAAAATGAACAAAATATTAGTATCTTTGATATTTAATATAAAATTTTGAATATTTTTATATATATATATACCCTAAGACAAATTTCAATATGTTTTGCCTCACATGTTAAACAGGAGACCACATGAAGTTACACTGCTAAATTGCAGGTTTCTTTCCTATTAGCTTTTTCTGTTATACTCAGAAGTGACAACACTACGAAACACAAATATTCTATTTTTATATTTTATTTTTTTGTTTATATTTTCTAATCTCCTCCGTCTCTATTTATTTTTTTGCTGACATTTAAACATTATTAACAAAACACACTTTTTTGAATTGGTTGAAGAAATGGCACTTAAGCCATGCTTATTAAAGAGCTCAATATGGAAAATATAAGTAAAAAAATGTCTAAAGTGGATCTTCAGTTCCCTACCAGCGATTGAAGTTGCCTGTTTTAGTGCATTTTGTCCAAAAAAATAGGTAACTTTTGGCGTATTAGTGGAAAAATATTTTTAAATATTCTGTAGAGTACTTTTGGTTCACCAGAGGTACAGTCGCCCCAAAGCATATTTTATATTTTATTTTTGCCTACATCCTTAGTTTAACAAAATAATGTTTTGTACAGTAGCACCAATGCGTATTTTATTTTTGCCTGCATCTTCAGTTTTCAAAGTTATCGAAATATCATTCATTTACGGTCTGTTTTTACAAGACGTGTGTACTACCACACGAATGTGTGGCACCCGAACGAATACGTAATGAAATGAACGAATACGTAATGAAATTTATAATTCGTTCGTCTGACTTACGTTTGATTACGTAAAGCTTTATGTTTTATCAAACAGTAAGATTGCCAACATAATGTTTTTCCCATTTTGTTTACTTTTTTTCATATACAAATAACTCATTTTTCGTTGGTTGCTGGCAACCCAACACTGTAAATGAAATATAAACAAAAATAGCTGATTTTTGCTGGAAAAAAAGTATCTATTTTGTTTAGAAAACAATAAAAGTGATGATAAAAATATAATATGTATAAAAAAAAAACAAAAACATTTACAAATAAAAATAATCGGGTCAATTGCCATGGGTTTTGATAGCGATTCCAGTGCCAGTGATAATGAAGATAGTCGTTTTTATTACAATTTTTTGTTAAAAGGTATTTTTTTTTTGTTTAATATTTTTTTGTGAACGTCTGCTTTTGACGTTTGTGACTTTTCAAATCGCAATGTGGAAAAAAAAAGAAGAGACGAAAAAACAACTCTTACGTTTTCACTCAATTCAAAGTGGCATTTGCGAAACAGAACCCCAAAATGAATTTCTTCACTCATTTACACGAATTTTTTGAGTGACACGTCTTACAAAAACAGGCCGTTAGTAATTTTTTTAAATTAGTATATTTTTTTAATATTCTAAATATTTATTTTCACATACATGCGTTCCTTGTTTGATTTGTAGTGCATACACAAGAAAACATTAAGTGAACGAATTCAAACGCGATTGCATTTTGTGTAACTCTGTTAATATTTGTGTTTGTTCGTACCTTTTCTTTTTTCTCTACTTCGTCCATACAAGCTGCGACATCTACATCTCGACTTTTTACTTGTTATTCATGCTATAAATGTGTTTATCAGAGCAATGTCAGCAAAAAATTGCTGAATGTTAGATAAATATTTTATACAGACTTTTCACAAAATGTTCAACTAACTTGTTTTTTGGAGTGTATCAATAAAAATCTTTTCTAAAAGTTAGTACACCCATTATAGTTCATTGAATTTAAGGCACATCTAGATGGTATCTAAAATTGTACCCACACATTTTCAATTCAAAATCGTTTTGAATGCTAACAAAGAAAACGTTAAGTAATGGTTCCACATAGAATTCATAATGAACTTTCTACTAAACGCAACAATTTTTAATATACTAGTTTATACCTAAAATTCTGAAAATCATATCATTCGTCATAAATAGTGTTTGTTTTAAAAAATTCATTAATATTTTTCCGATTCTGGGTACTTCATATAAAAATCTTAAAAGAGGAAAGTTTGAAACAATATTTATTGTTTAAAAGTAAAATCTGTGTTTAAAATTTCGTTTATTACAAACTACTTTGAAATATGATTAAATTATACTTTTTTTTTGCACAAAATTTGGGTATTTTTTCTACATCCTGCTGTTCAAGTTCTCATTTATACGGCTAGTTCAATAAAGTTACTATCCAGTTCCTGTACCGATAATTAAGAAATAAAAAGCCATTTAAGAGTTTTTTTATTGCAATCTTTAATATATTTTACGTTTATACCCTCTAGCAAAAACCTATCAAAATGTTAAAAAAAAAGTCATGAAGTCACATTTTTTATAATGGCAAAACACTTTAACATATCCAAAGATTTTAAGAAATTTGGAGTTTAGTACAATATACTTAATTCATATGACGATATAAGAATTTTACACAGATTTTTCTTATATATTTGCGACAAAAATGCGGATAGCCAAGAAAAATAAATAATTTTTAAGAAATGCTATTAACTAAAAAATATCGTCAATTTGTTACTTTGTACCATATACTATTTTCCTTAACTGTAGGTAAATATAAATACCAAATTCAGTAAAATTTTAAAGACCATTATCTGAAAGGTGTGTTGAAAGTTTTTAAAAGCTCCATATAAATAAAATATTTATAATTTTTTTTTAAATTTAAAAAGTTTTTCAGTTTTTTCTACGTCTTAAATGGGACATTAAATGCTGCAAGCATGGAAAGCCTCATATGTTGGTATGGAAAGACTCATATTGTATAGCTCAATATTCACTAGGGTATTTAAATTACTCGGGTTTGGTTTTGTTTGAGTAAACGAGTAACTCGATTTTGAGGTTTTTAACTTACTTGATTAATCGAATAAGATTTTAAAATTACGCGAGTAACTCGAATAATTTCAATAGTTTCATTTCATTAATTTTTACTTTAAAATTCATAATAAAACACAAATAAATTTACTCCGAAATGCATTTTATCATAATTCAAAAAAAAAAGTTCGGTAATTAATTTAAAATTAAAAAAATCTTCTAAAATAATATACAATTGAGGTGTTTTATTTACCTTATTTCGTTTTTATAAAGTTAAACTGTAAGAAAACATTAGGGATATAAATTTTAGAACTTTTCGCAAATATCAAAAATATTGTATTTATTTTATTAATTAATAATCATATAATTACAAATTATATGACTATTACCCTAACCGAGCACTAGCTACTATGGCCTTCGGCGCGTTGTAGCGAAAACAGACCAGTGCCTTTGGTGGGAATCGAACCCACGACCCCCGCACTGATAAGCCAGCACGCTACCAACTAGCCTACCGGGGCGCACAACATCAAAAATAATATGTCTGTGCCTAAGAAAAATATAAAATAAAAATCACATAAATCTGATTACGTTGAAGAGAGTTATGTAGATCCGAATGAAAGAAAAGAGTTACCGCCCAATCCGGGATATAATTCCAAAAAATGATGATGAATTAAGTAAAGGGTCCGCCAAATAACTTTTTTTTTTTAACTCCTGAACCAATTGGACTTTGTATGGCGTCATACCAAGGTCTTTATGCAAAATTCGTCTCAATGATGTCTCCGAAATGTTCAATTGTTGAGAACGACGGTGAATTGATGTTAAAGGCTCTTCACGCACACTTTCTGCCACAGCAGCAATATTCTCGGGTGTACGCACTGTTTTCTCTTTTCACGCTTTGGTTTATCGATGAGGATGCCAGTTCCTTTCACTTTTTTACAAGATAACGAACATACGGACCATATTCGTTCAGCAGAAGGATAAAACTAATTATCTGTCAAATCAGACATGAGCTAAGTGTTACCATTCACGAAATAAGCACAGGTTGAAAAAAAAACGTTAGATGGCGGACCCTTTACAATTTAAATCTTGCAAACAAATTTAACACAATTTTATAGTTCTGAGATTGTTGCGAATTTTTTTAGTATATTTAGATACTTGAAAATTACGCTTATTTTGTGGAAATGGGACCGACCTTTTGGTGTTAAAATTTTTTATACTGTCTACCTTTCATTTAAGTATAATAATTTCTGTAATTGTTTAAGATATTTTTAAAATATCTTTAGGAATTGCTGACAATGTGATATTTTAGGCATTGGTCTCGGTGCCGAAAGTTTTTTTTCCCAAAGAAAACTACACTGCTAATATAATATTTAAATTAAAACCGTAACTAACACATTGCTTTATATATTATACTAGGTTCATATTGAGGCCTAAACTACGTATTTTCGTGTTTTTGAAGCTTTTGGTTTAAAACTTGTATGAAATTTGAAAGAAAGAAAAAGAAAATGCGTATTTTGGGGTTCGGTGTGAATGTAAAGGGTCCGCCAAATAACTTTTTTTTTTTTGAAAATATTATAAAAAAAAACTACTGAATATTTTCTCAAATTTCTTTTTTTGTTTGAAAGTACAATCCTTCCGGTTAATAATGGAAAATAATTTCATTCGAATGGCTGCCTCGGCTGGCCATGCAGTAGCCATTATCGAATTATCGATTGTGTGCAGCTGTATTTCACCAATGGCTTCACGAATATTGTCCTTTAAAGCGTTAATTGTCTCTGGCTTGTTGGCGTAACACTTATCTTTGACGGCACCATACAAATAATAGTCCAACGGTGTCAAATCGCAGCTCTGAGGTGGCCAAACGACATCAGCTCTGCGGCTGATAATGCAATCTTAAAAAACAGGGCGCACATTCGCACACATTCTGCAACATTACCATGATTTTCAAAGTAATGTCGCAATATTTCCCAGCGTTGTTCAAGCGTATACATATATTCGTTCAGCGGAAGGATAAAACTAATTATCTGTCAAATCAGACATGAGCTAAGTTTTACCATTCACGAAATAAGCACTAGTTGAAAAAAAAACGTTATATGGCGGACCCTTTAGTTTAATAAAAATAATCTTTTTAATACATTGTCTCGTATTAAGTTGATTTTTATAAAATAAAAACTGAAATACAACGAATTTTGATTTACTCGAATAACTTGATTAATCGACCAAAATTGTTCGCATTATTCGTTTGGTCTTAAGAGATTAATTTTTTTATAAAACAGCCACAGGGTGTCCGAAAATAGAATGAAACATTGGCCCAAAATGGAACGATATGGAATGAAACGGGGAACGAGTGGAATCGGAACACTTAATGTATTTGTATTATCGAAAACAAATTTGTTCGCGGTATTCGTTACTCGAAAATGGTAATTTTAATTTCCTCGAACAAATGTTTGAATAAAATTCATCGATAAATCGAATGGCGTTTAACTGATTGAATACCCTAATATACACTCAAAAAATGGTTGTAAAGTCAGCAACACTTTTGCTGGGCCGATCCTTGTAAAAAAATTACTAATATCAGCAAAAAAAATTAGTAAATTCAGAAAAAATTTTACTGAATTTAGACCCTTTTTTGCTGCTATTAGCAATTTTTCTGCTATGATCCTCTAAGCAAAAATGTTGCTGACTTACTTTTTTTTAGTGTAGAACATATAAAACAACGACGCTTAATATACAAAAACTATTGCTTTAGAAATTTTATATATATTTTTTTTTCATATATCACTGAATACAATTTAAAAGTATATTGATTTGTTTATTAAATACCTCCAGCTAAAAAACAGAATAACAAAATTTGCAAAATAAATGCAACGAAATATTAATTAAAATAACAAACAATTAACTAACTACATATACAAATAGTTTATATTGCCAGGGAATGTTTCCTATTGTGTTGTTGGATGAATATGTGAAAACTGTCAACTGTCATCGAGTATAATTTTCTCTATCGCTATTTTAAAAACGTTTAGACTTGAGTGCACCTGTTTTTCGTGGGTTAATTGTATCGTTGCTAGAAAACGTAATAAAAAGTGCAATTTTTCGTAAACATAAAAAGTTAATAACAAACGAGTTTTAAAAAAGATTTCTAAGTCAAATTTTTGTAAACGGTTAGAATTTTATTCACAATTTTAATAAAACTAATTGATTCCATAAACAAATATAACTTATAAATGTAACTAAAATCCAGCGTAAAAAAGATCTGATCTGACCAGATCTAGTTAAATCTTCTTTACCAGATCTAAAGAGATCTCAAAATGGGAACAAATTTAAGATCTAATTAATTTTAAATTCAATACGGTTAGTCAAAACCTTGGGGCAAATAAATATAATAAAAGACAAGGTGAACCAAACACACATTTTTAAATTTTCACTTTTTAGGCTGTTAGGTTCATACACGCAAAGAGAAAACATGGTTGAGGGAACCATATTCGAAGAGCATCATACATTTTTGGATTTATGATTGCGACAACCATGTTACTATGGTTGTGACAACCATACTCTTATCTGCTTCTGTATCATAATATGATAATTTGATTGCCATATTATGGTTCCAAATATATATTGATACAATAATAGTTTTGGAAATTTGTTTGAATAATCATAATATGAGTCCTCAGCATTCTGTTGAAGCTGGATTAAAAAGATATGCGTGTTTTTGAACAGTATATTTATTGCATAATTCACATATTTAAATAAACTAAGGTTTACAATAATTTCAGTAATTAAATTGTCTTTGCGCTGAAGAATAAGCTTTACAATATAAAGCGCGCATAAAAATATTGTTAAGAATACAATTTCATAATATATTTATAATGATCAAACCATGTTTGCAGCAATCATAATAATTGTATTATAACCATATTATAGTCCTAGTTATCATATTATGATCATGGACACGAATTTCATTTATTACCATGTTATGATTATTGCAAACATATTATGATTATTTCGTACTGCATACTTAAAAGCATGTGCATTTTGTTTAAAGTTTTCTTCCACATTTTTTTAATTTAACAATATTTTTTTCCGTAATTACAAACAATTAAGAAATGAAGCACTTTTTTAAAATAAACAATAGCTTTAACGGGTGCGCGACAATTAAACTTTTTGCCTAGACTTCCAGGGCAGAGAGAGTTTGAGACTACAATTTCTTCCTTCTTCCACAAAACAAATCACACTTTTGCCTAGACTTCCTGGGTAGACCGGGTTGAGACTACAAACTTATTTATTCCTTCTTCCGCAAAACAGATCACCATTACAATTAACACCACTTCGTTGTTTGTCCATTTTTAATGTCTTTTTGTTTAATATTATTTAATTTGTTGGGGCTGACTATTTCTCACAACTTCTTTTCACAAAATCTCAAACAAGAATGAAACTAAAAGAGCGAAGATGCTCATAAAAAAAACCGACTGATAATCTTATAGTTCACGCAGCTCTAATATGGCTGCAGTTAGATAGAGGAATATGATAATAAATACTATAGTATGAGTGTAGACAATACAATAATATGATAACTGAGAAAAAAGAAAACTTTTTACTTGAACATGATATAAGCAACCATATTATTAATGAAATATGATTGATACAATAATAGTTTAATTGAAACAACCATTTATTGCTGTAGGAAACATAGTTTTGTGACCGCAATCATATTGCAACCATATTTTTTTTTTTTTTTGCGTGTATTAAAAGTTTGCGTAGTCATTTGTTAAAGTGTTTATAAAACCTGATTAATGAGCCGAGCAACCGTCGTCTTCGTATATTTCGTGTGATCAGATACGGACACAGATTGACACGGAATATCAATTTCATTTCTTGCATTTGAATATGCCCGATTAAAAAAAATAATATGATGCAACAAAGAAATGTATCGAATTTGATATAGCCTTATATCTAATTGAAATACAATTTGATCCGAAAAATGGTGGATTGAGTTTAATATTAATTTTATACGATTCAATGTAGTGAATATAATTTAGTTAAATTGAATACAGGCTGATAAATATTATTGTTCTATTATTAAGAGTCCAATTTAAATTTAACGTACTGTTAAATTAAAATTTTGAATGCATAATAAAAATTTGTCAAACTAAAATGTTTGTTGTTTGATATTTTAAATTGTGATACCCATTTAATATAATTTTAATAGATATTTTCAATGAAAATTTTTGAGTTGATATTAAAATTTTGAGTAGGATGTTATGGATTTCAAAACAAAACCGGCACTTTTTCACAACTTAAAAATTTTTTTTTTATTTACATGGGGCAATACATTGGTTTGTTTAATGTCATATACTAATTTAATTCTGCCACTCCAATTATATATTGCCCGTCCAATAACAATAACGTATGGTATAACATATTGTAAGATATAATTAAATATGAAATTTTACGAAAAAGTGCAGTGGCACTCATAGAATAACAAGACATGCGACGGATCTGAACGTAGCGAGATGTCGCCTCGAGTTGACTAAACAACGAGTTACTTTCGCTGGTGCTAACGAGTATAACCAATTACCTGACAGTCTTAAAAATATTTCTATATTGTCAACTTTTAAAGGAAGTATAAAACAATACTTGCTTAATAACGTCGAAATACTTCTTACGACTTAACATTATTAAAAATGTAAATATGTATATTTTTAATTCTTTTTTTTTTTATTTCTATATATTATATATTGTTAAATTTTTAATTTAAATTATACATTAAAATTGTAATATATTTATTGTTGCCTACTTTTTTTTTAGCCTCTATAAAGCCATAATTGGCGCTGAGGCAAAAAATTTAAAATTTGTTAAATGAAATATTGAAATAAAACATTAAAATTAAAAAAAAAAAAAAAAAAGTAAAATTGTATCTTACTATACGTGATGTCATACTTAACTATATAAAATTTTACAAAACTGGTTCACATTATATGAGACTATATAAAATTATTTTTACTCGGGTGTACAAAATATTGGCTGATGGGTCTATTCTTAAATAAACTTTTTACATTCCAAGAACAGCACATAGATACAAAAAATTAATGAAAATTTTTGAAGAGTACCGACCATTGATTGTAAATATTTTGGCCACGCTCACTTTAATGGCGCACACAGTTTTTCACTTACTTTTCGCAAATTTGCATTAAAGTTTTGAACTTCGGATATGTTGTAGAGAATAAAAATTTAAGGGATCTGTTTTTTTTTTTTTTTAGCTGCTTAATCTTATGTTTAGACGTGGGGTCAAATATGACCCCATTTTACGTTTTTCGGTTTGTTTCGATCTATTAAAAATAACTATAACAAATTTGGTATCAAATAAATGGATTTTTGAAGACACATTCACTGGTGTACAAATTATGGCTTAAGATGTTCAAGTATGTTCGTTATTCAAAAAAAATCTGTTCTGAGTAACATTAAACATGCCGTTTTATTAAGGAATTTTAGTTGTATTAGGAAGCAATGCCTGTTTCATTTAATGGAGGGGGAGTCTGAGCTTTTTCCGATATTGGAAACAGTTTGCTTGTTATGCGACTTTTCCGGAAGAGTCATTTTCCCCTATATTTCAAATAATTTAAAAATGTGTCTACTCTGGGTCCAGTATATAGGCAATGTGAGTATCAAAAGTTTTGTTTTTTTGAGTCGTACAAATAAATCCAGTTTCCGTAAATTAAAGAAAAGTTTTCATACAAAAACTAGTAAATTTTTAACCCTAGTTTTTAAGGCTTAAACGTAAATACGGGTCTCTTTTTTTGCTTTTTTATAACAAATCCGAAGTTCATTAAAATCAGCGAGTTCGGGTCGGGACACCTCCCTTGTTAGTTTTTATGGTAAATACATAAACGACCCTAATTTACATTCTGTTATCAAATTTGGTTAATAAATGTGCAGCATTAACAAGTAAATCCGCATTTTTTTTCTCAGTTTTTACTATATTTTACCATTTTTGCACAATTTATCATTCCATTTCGCAATCGATCCAAGCATTTTTGTGCATAAGCAAAAAGATAAATCTGAACAATTATATGGTGTAAAAAGAAAAAAAAAAAGTGCATTTCAGGAAATTTTATATGACAATCTCTATGTTGTCATATAAAATTTAGTACGACCTATGAGTTCATCTTTTAGTTTAAGATGTAAATAGCTTAAAAAATTGTGTATACCAAAATTCAGTCAAAAAAGTTTATATTTGTGTAAGTTATTTTAAGGGGGGACATTACATTCGCGGCAGAGAAAACAGACCTTTTTTAAAAATTCATAACTCAGTCAAAAACAAACATTTTTCCAAAATTTTTTCCAATATTTACTATTGTAGAGAATTGAACAAATTACAGGAAAAAAATTAAAAAAAATATATTTTCACTCCAACATGGTTTTATAGAGCTCTAAACTGGCGACAGAGAAAAAACCGGGGCCTCGGGGCCGGGTCGCAAAAATTGTCCGATCTGGAAAAAAAATTACTTTTTTAAATCTTAACAAAATTGGTTATCGTTGACACGAGCTTTTTTTTAAATTTTTTTTCAATTTTTGGTGATGTTCCAAATTTAAAAGTGTGTTTTTTCGAAAAAAAATATTGACTTTAAAAATTCATAAAAAATCGAAAAAAAATTAAAAAAAAAAGCCCGTGTCATACGATAGCGAATCAAGTTTAAAAAAATACAACAAAAAAAAAATTAACCCGCTAGTGCCGCAACCAGTACGAAAAACATGGTTTCGAGATAAACGCGTTCAAAGTTTGTGAACAAAGATAAAAAGGTTACCTTCAATCTGCCATGCCTGATTCTTACTGTATGCCTTCGTTATCTTGTGTTGTGCTGTTTCTTACAGTTTTTTGCAATCGTTTAGCAATTCGGGCTTCTTTTGAAGCTTCATATGCCTTCACTCTGGCGCATTTCAAACAATTTGCATCATTTCCACCAAAAGTCAGGTAGCAAGTAAAACAAGTATATACCAGCTGCCGTACGTAGGAAGCGCGAAAATTAAAAATGCGCTCTCACTAATCCGGCTGTAACTTTTGAACCCGTAGGAATTTTTCAATGAAATTTTTTTTCTTAGAATCTTAAGAATATTTACTAAAATACAAAATTATAAAAAGTCGATTTGAAAAAACCGCCAATGTCATGTTCCCCCTTAACAAACGCTCTCATTGCAGTGAATGTCTACAAAATATTTTTAAATTTTATTTTAAAATTCATACAAACATGTGAACATTTTTAAAACAAAATTGAAAAAATATTTTGGTTTAGGCCCTAATATGATTACCGCAATAAGAATATATAATGGTCGTTGAAATTGTTTGTAACATCTTTCTAAATTTCAACAATATAAAACATCCTGTTTTTCGCATCCTTGTTGCTGCTCACACAAATTAAATATTTTCCTAAATATTTTCTAGTTATTAAAATAATTGGAAATGTTATATATTAAACGCTTTATGCTGTTTATCAGTGTGTTTGTTATTTTTTTTTTTATTATTAAAAAAAAACTAAAATTATGTCACGCATATGGTGGACAGAGTTTTCCCTTATACACTTTACTCATTTATATTGCTTTCATTATGCATGTATGGAAAATTATGTAAACACAATAAAAAAAAAATAATATAAAAACGAAAAAAATAATACGAAATTGTTTCCTTTCATTATAATGAAAAACTTGTTTTTCCTGATATTTCTCAAAGTTATGCGAATATAAAAGGAGAAAATGTGAAAATAATGAATATTGTAGTTTGAGTGTGCTTTTTTTTTATATGCCTTAAATTGTATATGCAACTTATTAATATCCTTTATGCATATAATAAATGTTCACAGTATGTGTTTATGATACATCATATTAATAATATAAAACTAACGAGGGTAAATTGATAAGTCTTAAGTAAGGTTAAAACTCGCTTAGGTGAATAACTTTTGGGGATATTATGTTTTATGAATTGGGAATAATGATTTTGCAATTTTACCAACCAAATAATTGTTCCGGTATCCTTATAAGAACGTGATAAGATTATGCCTTTGAATTGGTACTCCTACTTTAATATTCATTAAAATAGACATTCCATAGGACGTTAATATGTTTAATAATATTTATTATTAAACATTAAATGAAAATTACATACACTTGTGTACATTAGACTGGCCCATACTTGTATGAAAAAATGAAAGTACATTCTGATTCTTTCTCCACAAGCCTGCGTTTGTTCCTTTTATCAAAATACACGTGTTTAGCAAAAATTGGCTCAATCGGTGTATATTTAGAGGTCGCTATAAATTGCAATTTTTTGGGTTTCGTCTTTTATATTACTTGCCATTATTAGTTTTTCAGCGTAATTGTATTTATTTATTCACAGTCAGAAATATGACTATATATTCTTGTTTTACAGTGTATTTATATAATTTGGACATTGTTAATACTATTCATATTCTTTTATATGATCATAACTATCCGTATTTATATTTATATAATGTTATCTGAGGGTAGTATTAAAAAGAATAACAATAAGTTAAAATAAAGTTAAGTCAAAATAAAGTTAAATCCGAATCTGGAGCTAAAAACGTTCCACCGACTCGACTTTCCGAGTTAAGAACCATTCATTTTTAACTCTCTTACCCGGGAAAAAATTGTTTATGGCTCAATATTACGGAGATGTCTTTAAAATCTGTTTTATTTTTTATGAATTTGAATCTTACATAAATGTAACTCTAATTTGAGTAAAAATATGTTGGAAAATACGCAAAGGTATTCTGGAACATCGAAAGGGGTCTCGAAAATAGTATTTTTGTTAGAATTGAAACTACAACATTAAGATTTGTTAAAAAAAATTGCATTTATTAAAAGCATGTTTATAATATGAACTTTAATAAATAAAACGAGGGGTCAAACTTGGAAATCCAAGCAGTAAATCCAGAAATATATGAAAAATAGGCCTATATTTTGAGGCCTGATTTAATTTCGGTGTCTTGACTTCAGATTCGTGTTTAGACGGCCAAAATACTTAAAAAAAAGTTGTATTAAAAGTCCACCCAGAAAACAGTCTCAGTAGTAGCAACCGTATTTGTTGCCAATCGAATACGTTGGTTGTTGTGACGGAATTTGTCGGTCGTGATAACAGTCATTCTATTGAAGCAACAGAAATTCTGTCTCGACAATAGAATTTCGATTATCTCAACAGAAATTCGTTGATGGCTGAAACAATTTAACCAAATAATTCGATTGGCTGCAAAAACACGGTAACTACTACCGAGTCTGTTTTCTGGGTGTCTGTGCAAAAACTTTTCTATATCCATAAAATATTTAAATTTTGTGTTAAATTTCGACCTAACCTTGAAAAACCGATAATTTATAGGGAACTGTAATTTGGACCTAGCATTACTGAGCACGAATGCAACAGGGGCAGCCTTGTGGAGCTCTACCAATCGGCAGTCTTTTTTTTTTGGGTCTACCCTAGTGTACATGAAATAATCTCGGCCAACAAACTGTATGTATTTTCTTCCATATATTCACAGTTTGAGGAGTAAAAGTTATTGCATGATCTATTATTTTATATCATCGTAGCATCGTTTATCATTAACCAACCATATGCTGTTTTCGTATGCAAAACTTTGTTCATTTAAAATGTTAAAACGATCTGATTTGTATGTTTTATATGGCTCATCATCAGCATCATCGCCTTGCAGGCAACCCAGTTACCAAACATAAGTTATACATAATGGTATAACACCTCGTGAAAACTTTTTATACAGATTATGCCAATAGCAGAAATGCAACACAAAAAAAAAAACAAAAATGTGAGTAAAAATCAAGCAAAATTTTAATATGGCAAACGCGGGTCAACTTATGTAAAAGTGTAACAACTGCTCGACCCATCTTTAATGCAAATGTACGCACATATATTTACTCTACTTCGTGTTACTAAATATTAGGTAGTCACTTAAAAGTAAATTTTATTTTTTAATAGTGTACTTAGTAAAAAGGTTAAGATATGACCAAATGTAATTATATCCAAAATTTGAGTCTATCAAGTTATATCAGAGTTCAGTTATATAGTATGCACAGCGCATACTTTAGGGACACGCCCAAAATTGTCCCCGAAATATGCGGTGTATTATATCAGAGTTCAGACATATAGTATGCACAGCGCATACTTTAGGGACACGCCCGAAATTGTCCCCGAAATATGCGGTGTATCGAACCAACTGTCCTCATCTTATAAGCTAGATGTATGAAAAAGCGCGAAAACTTTGCGGACAGTCCCCAAAGTAAGCAAATGTCCCTAAACTATGCGGGGGAACGAATAAATGTCTCTAGAGTATGCTCTGTGCATACATATATATATATATATATATATACCATCAGATACAATTATATATCATTTCATATATGTTTATACATGTATGCACAGCGCATACTCTAGAGACATTATATATATGTATGCACAGCGCATACTTTAGGGACACGGCCAAAATTGTCCCCGAAATATGCGGTGTATCGAAACAACTGTCCTCATCTTATACGCTAGATGTATGAAAATGCGAGAAAACTTTGCGGACAGTCCCCAAAGTAAGCAAATGTCCCTAAACTATGCGGGGAAACGAATAAATGTCCCTAGAGTATGCGCTGTGCATACATAAGGTTTTACATAAATATATATGGACTCTGATATAATTGGATAGACTAAAATTTCAGATATAATTATATATGGTCATATACACGGGGTTAAATTTTTATGCAGAGTTGCCAAATCATTCTTTAAGAAAATCAATTTTGCACATTTTTCGATGTGATCTTCTTTAAAAATTATTTAAAAATTTATAAACCCTAGTGTTTTTAATTATTATTTTGATGAGACATTAATCTGCTAAAAATTAGTTCATCGATTTAAAATTTAATATATAATCAAAAAATCTGACAGATCCGACCATGAAATTTTCAAATACACAAAGTCAAATAAATTACAACATTTATTTCGTTTTCACTCATTTTTCCTCCGAGAGTAAAAAAAAAGTATACATGTTCTTATGTTTTAAAATATAATACCTACACTCAAAAAAAAAAGTTTGTAAAGTCAGCAAAAAATTTTGCTGAGTCAGCAAAATTTTAGTCAGGAGGATGCTAGCAAAAAAATTGCTAATGTCAGCAAAATCTTTTGCTGAAAATCAGCGAGCTGATTTTTAGCAACAAAATTTGTAGATTCAGCAAAAGTTTTGCTAACACTTAGTAGATTACAAATAAAAAAGCGTTGGTAAAAATTAATAAATTTTTTGCTGAATTTTAGTAGACTGAAAAAAACGCAAAAAAATTGTAAAAAAATTGTAATTTAGTTAAAATATTTGCTGAAAATCATAAAACATATTTTTGTAATTCTTTTAAAAATAATTTACAATAATTTTCATATTCCCACATTGACGACATGAATTAATTTAATATCTGAAAATATATAGAAATAAATATATATAACATAACAAAAATTTTCTTTCAACTACTTACATCAATGGTTGTCTTAATGATGCTATCTTTTCAATGACGAAACTGCCGAAGATAATTCTAGAAACGAAACGAAAAAATAAACAAAAACAAACGAAACGAAAAAAAAAACAACTCTTTTTTTGCAATAAGAAAAAGGAACCATACAAATCTACCTAAGATGTGTGTCTTTGTCTTTCGCTTTACTCTGTCTACATGTCTGTATATGTTTTTTTTATGGTTGATTTTTTTAATTGTCTTATTAGAGTTGTCCTTTTTAGTATCATTTTCCTCTTCTCTACTACATCTTGACATGCCGCGACATCTGCTTATCAGCATAATTTTTTTTAGCAAAATTAATTAGCAAAACATTAGTATATTAGTAAAGCATAAGTATAAAACAGTTAAGTGCTGAATAAGTATAACAAAAATTTTAGCTGAAAACACGGTTTTAGCAAAAATATTTGCTAAAAAATAGTATTCCTGATTTACAAGACGTTTTACTAACTTTTCTACTAACTTATTTTTTTGAGTGTAGGGGTTACCGCGTACCTCGATTCGAAAATAAATTTTCGAGTTTGAAAATCTTGAACCTTTCGTAAAAAGAAAATCTTCAGCACAAATCTTTCTTTGTTTATATGTAGTGTACAATAATAAAAAGAATATAATAGAAAAAAAGTAGAAATTTTATTCAGAACTTTTCCTTTACAATATGTGGAAGATTTCCGAATTCGAAATTTTTTTCCAATCGAGTTACGTTATTAATGGTTACAACAATAGTAAAAAATGTTATCTTCTACTATTTTATTTTATTGACATACCAAATATCATATTATTTTTGTACTTTCTGTGACACTTATCTCAATAAATCGGAAACTAATACGTTCTCCACCATGACACTTGCGGACAGTATTAGTAAAGGGGGGTATTAGGGGATTTTTTGGAAATTTTTAAAAATACTATTTTTTTAAATAAGATGCTTCATTTTGTAAAGTCGTTTAAGTACCTTTTTACGATATTTTAAATTTTTAAGATGCGATATTTCGCGAATCTAATAATCCAAAAACTGGTGTCAATCTTAGTTGTGTTGTCCAAAATGCAATATTTTTCAGTTGAAACAAGCCAGTTACACTTATTGTTGTAGCTTAAAACATTTATGCGCAAAATTTGATCTCTTTATGATGCTTGATACGATTTTTTTCTCTTAAAGTGATAAATATTTTCTCTTTCAATGATAAATATTTTCTCTTACAATGATAAATGAATACGAATTTAACATCAACTTGTTAAAAACTTTAAAAGGCACATGATTTTAGCACTATTACCGATTAATTTACTTTAAAATTTTTTTCCGGGTTTGTTCTGGGATCACTAAATACGAATTTCATATCAAATTTCATAAGTTAATTATTAAATAGCTTTTTTAGTTTTCTAAAATATAATGGCCTTCTTGGTTATTTTTTTCGTGAATTTTTAAATCATGGATCATTAATAAGTTTCTGCTTATGCCAGTGCACGTTAAGACCAATATTTGATCCAAACTACAGTAATAACGTCATAAAGGAAAAAATGTTTAATATTGCAGAAAAAGCTGTTGGTTGGATGATTATTGGCGTTTTAATTTGTTTACTTTACTTACTGTCTTCTGGACTGACCTGGCGTATAATTTATGTGACCAACTATTTTGATACGAAAAGCGGTAATTTGCAATAAAAACTAAAATATCCTTTAGCCAAAATATGAAAAAAAAAAAAATGAACAAGTTTATTTATTTATGAACAGTAGAGAGTTATTTTTTATATGAAGCAAAACGTTTTCTTTCGATTTTCATTAATTGTTGTGTTAATTGTGACATAAATGTGCAACATATGTGAAGAAATTTTGAGCAAACCCGTAAGAAAGGCTTGTTGCATAGATACCAACAAAAATTTGTTAAATTTTTTATTAAATTAACACAAATTCTAGTGCAACATGGCGTATGAGTAATAAGTTTTAGTATTAATTAACGTATTACTCATACGCCTAATAATGCTTGTATTTAAATAAATTTAGTAAAAAAAAAATCTCATATTTTATTAAACACAATTGGCCGTAATTTATCTATCATTCCAATTTTCTTAAAATTATGATCAGAATGATTTTTTCTCCAAATTTTTCATAGCATAGGAAAAAGTTTAACACCTTAAGTTTTTGAAAAAGGAAAAATGTGAATAAAATTTCGAGTTTGCTAAATTGTCTGTATTGCTACATAGAGTCATTCTGTTTACAATATGAAAAAAATTATGTGACAAGAGATCAAAATATACCAATTTTTCAATGCAGTTTCCTGGAATTAATGCTACTCATTTCTTTGTTCTAATATGTAAAAAATACAATTTTTTTGTTTGCTTTCTAATTTTTTTTTTTTAACTTAAAACGACATTTGTAACATATTTAAATAATTTTTTAATATTTATTATTGTTATAGCACTAAAACCAAGAACTGACTTAAAACTACTATTCATGTGGTTTGTTTCTAAATTATTTGTCTGTGTCGTCGGGGGTGATTAAGGAATGTATCGACTCTCTAAATGGTCTCGGACTTAACAACTCCTTGACAATGGGCTGGGTTCCTGGCCTTGAGGGGCATGAGGGCAACGAACGGGCTGACTGTTTGGCCAACTGCGGAGCTCGTCGGCAATTTATTGGCCACGAACCCTTCAGTGGCGTACCCAATGGGTATGTCAGAGAGAGGCTCAGAAGATGGAGGGAGTCGGAGTTTGGGGCCTATTGGGCCAGATCGCCTGGGCAGCGACAGGCGAGGCTGTTTATATCTCCCTCTGGGGAGAGGTCGCGGAAACTCTTGTCTATGACGAGAGGCGAACTAAGGACCGTGACGGGTTACCTCACGGGACACTGTGGCCTTAGGTATCAATTGTACAAGATGGGACGATCCTCTACGGATACGTGCAGGTTTTGTGAATTGGAACCCGAGACCTCAGAGCATGTTCTCTGCAAATGTCCGAGGCTCTCCGACAGGAGGGTGCGTTATTTTGGTGGTCGAATAGTGACGCCATCGGACGTTTGGAATTGTTTACCTGGTAGGATAGTTGGCTTCGTAGGGTGCCTGAACCTATAGGGTATATTCGTTGGCAGCACAAAATACCAACTTCTGGTCGCAGTGCATAGTGACACGCTAGTCTAATCTAATCTGTGAACAAATTGTTTATATTCCGCCAGAAATCTCAATAATAAAAAAATTTGAAAAAACCAAAATTAGATTCTAGGATTCAGCTGGACAAAATAATTTAAAAAAGTAGTTGCACTTACAGCTCAGAAAAGCATTATTACTTTTAAATCCTCATAGATGTAAAAAAATTATTTAAACGTTACGTTGCATAGTAGATTGAAAATAGTAGATATATATTTGGAAGTTAAGAAGACATTTTTGATTGTGCTGATTTTTTATCTACTAAGCCAAATTTTTAATGAATTTAGCTAGTTAATTTGTTATTTCCAATTAACTAAAACTAAGCTCAAATATAACTTAAATTATTTAGATTTAATAGAGTTAAATTAGATCCTAATGTCTTACTAATATTTAGTAAAAAAAAATGTTTTTATTTCAGCAAATTTACTGCAAAGTAATTTTTAGTAGCTTATCTGCATTTTTAACAGATTTATTACTGTGACTGTACTAAAAGTGGTAACGTTGGTCAGATTAAGTACGATGCAGGTTGTTGTTAATGATGTACCTCTTATCAGTTGCTTATAGGGATTTTTTTTATATTCAAACTTTTTTTCCCATACCAATGGTCTTAGGATGATAACTGATAATTGGGAATTTTATATTTTAAGAAAAGCTTGCTAAATGACTTTATAGAGAAAATATTTACCATTTTAATCTGCTGAGGTAAAAACACAATTTAATAAAAAGTGGGTCAACTTATGACTGTTTAGTACACATATTATATTACGTTTAAGTTAAAACTATTTGGTAAACTTATGTGAAATATGCTTAATATGCATAAGCTTAACGTAAGCGATAGTGCTTTCTGACTAATGATTAATTAAAACCTTAAGAATATGCAGCAATAATTTTTAAGCAATTAAATATTTTAAGCATATAAATTTTAAAAAAACTCTTTTAATATTTGCATTAAAGAAAAAAAAATGTTTTTTTGGATCTTTAATTATTTTCATATATTTAGTCAGAATATTGTTCTACCACAAGTCCAAAATCTAATATGATATTGTCATATTAGAGATTTATTTGTTACTTTTTAAAAAGTTTGAATATTTTCATGTTAGACAACACTGTAGTTCCATAGGCATTACCCTAATCTTCAGTGAAGATGCCTATTTGAACAATCAGCTAATATTATACCACGGTTCCTCTCATACAAGCATTGTTTGTTGGGATATATGTTGTTTTTACAAATTGTAATACAACAAACATATTATATACAAAGTATGTTGATATGTACAAATTTATATGTACCAAATCCTCCACAAAAGCAGACAAAAATTCTCATAGAGTATATTTTTCGGCTGTATGTAATGTCTCGGTTTGAGTTTTCTTATTGCGGACAACTGAAGATTAGGTTGATGCCTATGAAACAATTGCATTGTCTGTCATGAAAACTATTAAACTTTCTAAAACGCAACAAATAAAAATCTTATATGACAATATCATTTTAGATTTTGGACTTGAGGTAGATAATATTCTAACTAAATAAAGGGTGTCCCAAGAAGAGCGCAATTTTTAAATTTTAAATAAAACACAGATATTTAAAAAAAAATCGTGAAACTTTATTATATCGTAAAGTAGACAGAATGAGGTTATGTATGGAACAATATATCGTGCAGATGGCCGCCGCGGCTTTGCTGGCATGCACGCGATCTTTTAATGAAATTTTCAATGACCGTTTTGCATGAATGCTGCGGTATTTCATTAATGCAGCGTCCAATTTCCTCTTTTAAGGCTTGAGTCGTCGTCGGCTTATTCGCGTAAACCATCGACTTCAAAAAACCCCAAAGAAAAAAATTTAATGGTGTTAAATCGCACGATCTAGGCGGCCAATTCTGATCTCCAAAACGCGAAATAACACGACCGGGAAATGACTGATGCAGCAATTGAATTTTTTTTCTGGCTGTATGACATGTGGCGCCGTCTTGTTGGAACCACATGCCCTCCACATTCATTTCTTCAATTCTAGGCAAGAAAAAACTGGTTATCATTTCACGATACCGAACACCATTGACTGTTTGCGCTTGACCTGCCTCATTTTCATAAATGACCATCGACCAGGTCGATCGACCTGGTCGATGGCGCGTTGTTGTCTTTACATCACTAACAGACCCAGTTTCAGCAAATTTATCCATTAATCTCTTTACAGTTGACTCTTTTGGAGCATTATTGTGACCCCAAATTGATCGCAATTTGCGAACTGTAGCCGTAAAACGTTCACCATTTTGGTAAAACAATTTCACAATGAGAATGCGTTGTTCATTCGTGTAGCGCTCCATTTTTACTAACCTCGTACCTTCTACTAGCAAACAATAACAATTGTTCAAATGTCAAACAATGACACTTCGAATGCTGCCAGATTTAAAAATTGCGTTCTTCTTGGGACACCCGGTATATGGAAATAAATTTATTTACTTCCTATGAAACGAAAACTTTTTAACATTAACAAATTTTGGCCAGATTTTGATAAAGTAAATGAGTGATTTCAACAATTTTCGATATCTGTTAAAACTGACTTAAAATTCTTCTTATTTATCAAGGTTTTTTGATTTAAGAGAAACGATGAACAGGATTAGGTGGAATATACTTAAAAACTATGACATGCAAAGTTTCGCCTTGAAAACGTTCCAGCTGAAGAATAGATGGACATTTAAATGACAAATAATTAAAAAACTCACTTGAAACTTTCAAGAATTTTTTTCACTCATTTTATTTTTTAGATCTTATTTTTTAACTACTACGCAGTAGTCAAGATAAAAAACTTCGCTTTTTGCGGCGAAATAAAAAACACATGCTGCACTCATGTAAGGTAAGGAGGTAAGGCGAAGTATATATACCCAGTAAAAAATTTTCAAAAAGGTAAGCGGGTTTGTAATCAAGCATTTTGGGCAGAACGCATTCCTTACTAGATTACCTACTCGATTCTTTTAACAGGGCGAGAGACTAAAATAATTGATTCTTTAGAATTGATTATTTTTTTTACCGAAGAACTATTTACTTTATATTTTTAATAACTACATACATTTCTTAATAAAGAAATAGTTCCATTGTAAAACTACGAAGTACTTACAAAAAAAAAAGGAAGTAGTTCCATAAGTAAATTCAACTTTTACTCACACGTGATTCTCCTAGGTCACTCAAATATAACGATCAAAACTCATACGGAAATAAAATCCTAAAAAGTAAAACATCGGATTGTTATGATAACATGGGTTTGTCATAATTTTGGAGCTATAAACCACGAAAATATAAATTTTTCAAAAAAAAGAACAATTCAAAATTGAAAACGCACAATCCCCCTCGAAAATTTTTTTTACACTCACTCACGATAACGTCAGTAATTTCAACTTTCACTCACAATTTTCTGCTCACGTGCGCTTCCCTAATTTATACCTAACCACAGTTTAATAAAATTTAGGCAACATGCAATTTCTGATTTTAGTATTATTTTTCTGCAAATAAAAATTTGTTTGAAAAAATATATGAGATAAATTCTTTAAAATTGTATAACTTCTTTTTTCAAAATTAGAAACTACTTCCAATAACGTCCTTTTATTAAGAAAAAGTATATGATTACTTCTTGAGTACGAAAAGTTATACATATAAGTTAATAGCATTGTAATTTTCTTTTAAGTAAATGATTACTTTGTTATTGAGTTCATGCTTTCTGGTTTAAATTTAAAGAATTGATTACAATACTACTTGCTTTTTTGACTCTATCGTTGGAATGAGTTTGGTATTGCAGTAACTAAATTTGGCAATGAGATATGTAAGGAAGTGTGGGCATCACCTTCTTTTTGGAATGTGTAATTTTTTCCTGGGTATATATGTCTTACGCAACAGGATAAAGTTTAAATAAAACGTATATGTACGTTTTACGCAGCAGAGAGGTTAACTTCCAGATCCAAACTAATACAAAATAGAGCCACTAGACTTGTAGGTACATTCACTAAAAATCGCTGACTGGTGACAAGTTATATGGTGGTTTAAAAGTGAAAGCAAAATTTTCCGATTTTTTAACCTACGCAGTTTTTCTTAAACGGAGTTTGCCCCATTTAATAGAATCGAGTTTTGAGAACAGTATTAAATAAAAAATTGTGTAATTTGATACAGTTTAAGATATACCAAGTTTATATCAGTGCACCAAGAAAATGTATGGTTTTTGCGGGTGACATTATTGGAGCCCCTCCGATCCAAAAAGGCATTTTTAAATGCAAAAATTTTATGAATTTTGTAAAAATTCTGCCAACTTAACTTGATTACTAAGAAGACAAGAATGGAGCAAACTCGATTATTAATAGGTTTTTTGTTAAAGTTCTGCCTATTATGGAGGCTCTAACTTTTCTAAAACTTCGGGTTCTGATGAGATCTTTAGCCAGATCGAAATACTAGTATCAACCTAGCTAATATATTTGATTTTCTTTATTTTTGTAAATATACGGAGGTTGAAAGCTCGTTATAAATTGAAAATAACATAAAAATAATCTCGATGTATATAAAAACAAAAAACTAATATAACTGTAAAAAATATTACTTGAGCCAGAGTACAAACTAAAAATTTTTTATATAAATAGAACATTTTTGGTCTTCAAAGTTTAGTAACGTCATGATGCTTGTTAGCAAAAGACCTAACCACGTGCTTGATTACTAAGAAGACAAGAATGGAGCAAACTTGATTATTAATAGGTTTTTTGTTAAAGTTTTGCCTATTTTGGAGGCTCTAACTTTTCTAAAACTTCGGGTTCTGATGAGATCTTTAGCCAGATCGAAATACTAGTATCAACCTAGCTAATATGTTTGATTTTCTTTATTTTTGTAAATATACGGAGGTTGAAAGCTCGTTATAAATTGAAAAGAGAACATTGTTAGACATCTAGTGTGAATATTCACTACGAAGTACAAAAAAATAAATTTTTCTGATTCCTAGCGAGTACGGTAGCGGTGTTTTCCAAACACAAACAAACAAATTTCTTGCAAGAAATTTGTCTCAAAGTATCTAAAATTTTTGAAATTCCTCGTATACATTTAACTAAAATTAGCTTTTTCGTATTTTTAAATACAATTTTTCAGAAATAATATAATTTTTACTCATGCAATTTTTTTATTTATTTCCACAATTCCTAAAATTTAATGATCCATTTTATTTTTATTATTTTATCTTCAAAGTTAAAAACAAATAAATTTTCAAAAAAATAATTTATAATTTTTTTGCTTAAAAACAAAAGTACATAAACATTGGTCGAAACATTAAATCAAAATATAAAATGAATTGTTAATGTAGCTCATCAAAAAACAGGTAACCCTGTTATGGCTGCCAATATTTGGATATACATAGTATTAAAAATCATAATGTGGAAAGTTGTTTGATAAAATTATAAAAAAAAAACATATTATTTGCATCAAATTTGTTTTATTAAACTATGATAGAACTAATGAGAAGAAAAAATGTTTAAATTGGAGCAACTGTTACGTTTCCAATCAAGTTCTTTTTATTGGATTTAAATAAATAAGTGGGCTTAAAACCCTAAAATAATGCAACATCTTGGCTATAATTTTATATAAAAAATTTAAAAAAGATTGTTGTACAGAGTTGTCAAATGTTTATTTTTGCGCTTTTTCGATGCGACATTTTCAAAAATTGCTGTGTTGATGAGAAATTGCGAAAATGTATATCTTTGCTAAGAACCCAGGAAAACGTTGGTAATGGGTGCGATAAAGTAATGCATTACCTTGTAATGTGTACTTCTTACCTGTATCATTATTTATCAACACAAAGTAATGAGTTACCGATAATGAGTTACATAATGCATTACTTTGTAATGCATACGCCATACTTTCACCATTATTTCGAAACATAAAGTAATGAGTTACCGATAATGAGTTACATAATGGATTACTTTGTAATGCATACTCCTTACCTTCAGCATTATTTCGAAATATAAAGTAATGAGTTAACGATAATTGAACACTAATGGATTACCTTGTAATGATATCTCATTACCTTTTACATTACTTCAAAACATAAAATAATGACTTACCGATCATCAATTACATAGTGCATGAATTATAAAAGGAAAGTAATTATTAAATTATCTTTTTGGAAATCTATTTATAGACACATTACTTTGTGATTTTTAGTAAGCACGGGGATAAGGTGTATATTTTTGATATCACGAACGAAAACACGAAGCAGAACAATTCTATTACATTTTAAGCAACCAAATATTATATGTTTCGATAGCTCAGTTTATAGAGTTCTCACATAACTAATTGTTATCAGCCAGAGACCCCATGTTTGAATCTCAGCGTGAACACGTTATTTATTTAATAAAAAAAAAAATATTTGTAATTATTTTTTTTTAAATATATTTTTTATGAAAACACATTACTTTCTCAAAGTAAAATATGCAAAAAAAAACTGATTTCGTTTTTACTCAAACTGGCTATTTTTTTATTGAAATGATAATAGACGTACAAAAATTATAGTGTCTGGGTTACCATATGAAAATTTTAAGAAGAGGATAAACGAAACCGACAATAACAAATGCATACAAATATGTTAAAATAACAAATGCTTTTGTAAAATATACAAAATTTTGTTTTCAGTTTTAAAAAAAAAACTAATATTGATCTTTATATATTTCCAAAGCAAAATTAAAATTCCAATTCAAAATTGACAAATCATGTCATTGTTGCTGATAATAGAGGTTTAGCAAACTTAATTCATATCGTCAGCAAAAGTGCAAAAGGCCTTATTAAAAATTCGCTTTATTTTAATAATTTTTGACATACTATCCAAAAAAAAAACCTGCCGTTTTCGTTTGGTTTACTGTATGGCATAAACGGAATCCAGCACCGTTTCCTGGATCAGTATATGTAATATTGTATATTAATCGGCAATAATGGCGATTAATATATGCCACATTATTTCAATATATATTTAGATAATCAATATATATTTCGATATTAATATGTTTGTTAACATATCAAAGAATTTCGACAAATAAAATCCAAGATAAAATCATATATGATTATATATCCCATTATATTAACATTATATTAAACAAGAAAGTTTACATTATTTTTACATTTTTTTCATATTTTTATGTATAGATTATTAAAAGTGCACGAACTTTAACTCATTAAAGGCATTTCATAGATCCGCTGGATATTTTTCAACCAAATTTTACAGATATAATAAAACAAGCTTCATTAAGAAATTTTTGTAATTAGTTGTGCCTTAAAGCTCCGTCTACCGAAAATATTAGTAACCAAAATATAAATTTTGACAGTACATAAACCATAGTTTAAAAATTTATTTTTTGTGTAAATTTGTGAACAAAACTTTATTCAAAAATATATAACAAATTTTTAATTTTTTTTTTTTTTTTATTTAAGTTATAACGAGCTTTCAACCTCCGTATATTTACAAAAATAAAGCAAATCAAACATATTAACGAGCTTTCAACCTCCGTATGTTTACAAAAATAAAGCAAATCCAACATATTAGCTAGGCTGATACTAGTATTTCGAAGTGGCTAATGATAATCATCAGTATCTGAAGTTTTAGAAAAGCTATAGCCTCCAGAATAGGCAGAACTTTAACAAATAATCTATTAAATAATCATCAATTTGCTCCATTCTTGCCTACTTAGTAAGCAAACACGTGGTTAGGGTCTTTTCCTAACAAGCATCATGACGTTACTAAACTTTGAAGACCAAAAATTTTCTATTTATATAAAAAAATTTTAGTTTGTACTCTGGCTCAAGTAATATTTTTTACAGTTATATTAGTTTTTTGTTTTTATATATTTTTTTATATTCAAGTTCGGGGCCAAAGTCAATATTTTTTTATTACTTGACCACTTTCAGGAACTTGTTAGATCTATTTCGGGAATTGTTCACGTTCCCATCTTCAGAATGCGTTTTGAAAAAAGTGACAAACCCATGCAAACATCAAACATTCATGAAGCTTATCAATGACAGTATGTGGGCGTTGTGGTGTAATGGTTAGCGCGTTGAACTGTTACACAGATGGTCCCGGGTTCGATTCCCGGTGACGACAACATCAATTTAGAAAAATATTGTATGAGTTTTCTATCACTTATAAGTATCGCTGCGCCCACCTACATCAGGTGGCGAGCAACAACTGTTTAAGACTTATCTACTCGCGCAATTACAGTGTTGCCATGTTTGAAGCCCTTCATCTTTCACCACCTATCATCTCTCCACTATCCCATTTCCAAAGAAAGCAACACATTAATTAATATTAAGAATTTCCTGAGTGTTGCTTCTATTCTATTTGATAGAATTGATCATGAGAGTTTATTATTTTACTGTGTTATACTCTCTATATTTTTATAATGGTAAATTTTGTTTTTGCTTTTATGTGCTTAAAACTAATCATTAAACTAAATAATATTATACATGGTTGTCTATCGGCTGATTGGTTTAAAACATTAACAACTTAAATTTTTTACTTTTGTAATTTGTAATTGAATGCGTAATTAATTACAAAATGTAATGATTAACGCCCATGTCTGAAGGTATATGATGTCAATAAAATATTTTAAAAGGATAATATAAATTAGTTTTTTCGCTCTCCTAAATAACATACATAAAAAACACATAGCACTATTTGCAGGCAAGCCGTCGATAATCTGTCGAATTTTATACATCAGTAGCTAATATTTCCACTACAGGGCGCTTAAAGGCTACAAATATAGGAACAGTAGATGCCCATATCTAAAGGGATAACTGTATAATTTATCAACACATGTATATATAAATTAACATAACAATATTTAGTACTGCTTTAAAACAAAAACCTAACACAGTCATATTGTTTTAAATATTAAAATTTTGCCCAAAAGCAAAATTTTGAATAAGTTAGTGTATGTTTGTCAATAGATGTTTATGGTGTTTAAACACATACTTACATATATTTATGTTGAATGGATTATTTTCGTTTCAATAATTTGAATGTGTGTGTGAGTGTGTGTGTGTGTATAGAGTAATATTAGCAATAACAACAACAGCAACAAGAATTGACAGAAATAAACACAATTAAAATATTATATAATTTCATGTTATTTTTCCAAATTAACATTTAAATGAATTATGTTTTATGTTTAAATTGCACACATGATAAAGCAATTTCCTGTTTTGCAAAATAACAACGACAATGACAAATAAACTCAATCATACATAAACAAACACTTATGCACTCATACATACATATATACATACATACACACAACTATACACTAATATATCTGTATAAACAATGAAAAATTAAAATAAAAACAACCATTAGAAATGCATTTATAAAGGGTCCACCAAATAACTTTTTTTTTAGAACTCCTGAACCAATTAGACTTTGTATGGCGTCATACCAAGGTCTTTATGCAAAATTCGTCTCAATGATGTCTCCGAAATGTTCAATTGTTGAGAACGACGGTGAATTTATGTTGATGGCGCTTCACGCACACTTTCTGTCGCAGCAGCAATATTCTCGGGTGTATGCACTGTTTTTGGCTTTTCACGCTTTGGTTTATCGATGAGGATGCCAGTTTCTTTAACTTTTTTCACAAGATAACGAACATACGGACCATATTCGTTCAGCGGAAGGATAAAACTAATTATCTGTCAAATCAGACATGAGCTAAGTGTTACCATTCACGAAATAAGCACTAGTTGAAAAAAAACGTTAGATGGCGGACCCTTTACATAGGAACAAAAATTATTGCTTGGGAGTTTTCCAATACAAATCGATATACAAATATGATACCAAAATTATTAAACAAATACTAAGGTTAAGAAAAAAAAAAAGAAATTTAGCGATACCGAAGATGGCAAAAAGTCCTTAAGATCCAATAATCCGTACGCTCACAAGAAAATTGTTAACTCGTAAAACAAAAAATTACAGATCTTGAGCTCAAATATTTAATTTATTATGAAATACTAATCAACAGGACAAACAAAATAACAATAATTAAAAAATTTCAAGCTAAACTCTTAAATTTTGATCTATTTCTTTATTTTAGAGAAGAAGTAATAAAACTTTAAGAAATCCGAAAAACTATAGATACACGCATACAAATAATTCTGTAAAAATAGCAGAAAAAGTTACTAAAAATTTTTAAAAAATTACATTACAGCAAAAAAATAGTAAAATTAGCAGAATCTTTTTGCTAAATATTGGTAAAATAAAAATAACAAAACAGAACTGTAAAATCTACTAAATTTTAGTTAAATTTTTAGTTGTTTGCATGAAAACTAAGCGCCATTTATTCGAGAAATTTTGTATTATAAATAATAAAACTACAGATCTGTATTTATAACATAAATAAAATACAGAGTTGTATTTGTCTTTTATTTGTGTTTATTATTTCCTTTGTTCCTTTTGTATGTGCATCAGAATGCTATATAAGTCAGACATGGGCGGCGTCAATTACATATCACAATCATTCACTTGTGAAATTTGTCATATAATTAATAATTTCAGGCCTACGCTCACAATTGATGGTTTAAACGCTTGCTTGGAAAGTTTTAAATTTTGTCAATACCAGGCATTTGATATAATACCAATATTTTTGTATTTTATTACAGGCTAATTACATTTGAACGTCTAATTGCATGTAATATGGTGCAATTGAGTAATTGCCCTGTAATTGAATACCCATATGTTGTTACTAATCCCCATGTTTAGTATTAAACATTTTAAAAAAATTTCTAAGGAAACGTTTAAGCCTACAAGTGTGAGCGTAGGTCTAAAATTATTAAAGATATTCAAAAATTTCACAAGTGAATGATTGTAAAATGTAATTGACACCGCCCATATCTGATATAAGTTAATCTAAAAAAAATTAAATAACAGAAAATGAGGCAAAAATATAATTAAATAATTGTTAAAAGAAAACTATTTTTTAATTATTTTATAAATTGAAAAATGAAAATGAAAATTATTCAAGTTCGAGGCCATACTCTTTATTTCTTTATTAAGATATTGTCCAAACAAATAATCTATAGAGTTTTTTTGTTTTCAAATTTATTATTTGACCCTTTCAGGAATGTCTTAATAGATCTATTTCGGGAATATTCTAGGTTCCCATCATCAGAACACGTTCTGAAAAAGGTAACGATCCCATGCCAAACATCACACAACTAGTTTACTCACTACATGAGAACTAATATATGAGCTTGAAGTTAAAGATTATAACCATTGATCAAAAAAAAAATTTAAAACTTGTTTGTTTTGTGCAAGGTTCACCTTTGGTTTATATTCAATACACGTTTTTTGTTTTTTTTCCTCCTTTTTATTTTTTGTTTTGTTTATATACAAAAACAGGAGGAGTAAACTAGACTGTACTTTGTCTTTTATACAAGTTTGATATAATTTTTATTAAAAATAAAAATTATGTTTTTTTCGACCTTTAATTGTGCAATCAAATGCATCTTAATTAAAAATTAATTGCGACTGTCTATATGACGTTAATATAACACTGTACTAAATTACATTATAAAATTTGCCCTGTGGCGATGTCTCAACTTAAAACGCAAAAGTTGTCAGCGCTGATCGTAAAAACCATACGTCAATCTGGTAACATTGTGAAATAGAGACGGAGGAGATTAGAAAAATAAAAAAAAAAATCTAAAAATAGAATATTTGTGTTGTTAGTGTTGTCACTTCTGAGTATAATATACAATAACAGAAAAAGCTAATAGGAAAGAAAATTTGCAATTTAACTGCGTTAGATTCGAGGTCATACTTGGGTGTGATCGCTAAACGGTCATGACTTGGTATTGTTACGTTTGTAATGTAAGATAAGCGCAGGTTTGATTCTTACAGCCGCAGGTTGTTGAAAAATTTATCATATAGAGACAATCTGACAATTATAAGACACAAATAATAATACAATTTAAATGGAAAATCACTGATGAGCCTGTCCATAAAAAAGTCAGAAACTAGTCTAGCCTGTTTATAATTTTTAGAAAAAAACGTTTATTCTTCTGCTTAACCTCAACATTTCTAGAAAATTAAAATTATTTTTTTGTTTTGTCTATAAACAAAAATAGGGTGAGTAAACTAGACTGTACTTTGTGTTTTATACAAGTTTGATATAATTTTTATTAAAAATAAAAATTATTTTTTTATTTTTAATAAAAATATATAAATGCAATTCCCGTCACAAAAAAGTGAAATTGTTTTATATAAAAAATTTTAAATTTTCGTATAGTGTTTAAAAAATTTTGAAGGGGGAGAATAATTTGAAAAAGGCATCTAAAAATTGCATTTGCATTACAAATGTATTTTTAAACAGACAAATTTTAATTTTGAAATTGCATCAAAATGCATTTTTAAGCAGAATTTTTTAACAGGAAAATGCAGCACTTTCTACATTCTATTGTGATTTTTTAAAAAAATTTTTGTTCCACAACCTGAAAATAAGAGAAAAGTTTTTTTTTCAAAAAAATCACAAAAAAAAAGAATAAATGTAATTCACGTTGAAAAAAAGTGAAATTTTTATTATATAAAAAATGTTAAATTTTCAATTTATGCATGTTTAAAAAATGTTGAAGGTGGAGAATAATTTGAAAAAAGCATCTAAAAATTGCCTTTGCATTACAAATGCATTTTTAAACAGGCAAATTTTAATTTCGAAAATTCACCTAAAAATTTTATTGGGATCAAAAAATGCCTTAAATATATTATATTACTTAATTTAATAATTTTCGGGTTTGGATATTTGTTCATGTTTAAAAAATATTCTTGGAGGACAACATTTTGAAAAATGCATACTCAAATAGTATTTACTGCAAAAATGCATTTTTTTAATATGCACTTTTTAATTGCTTTAGTGTGAAAAGAAAGACAACCACCCACTGGAATCTAATGTTTTTCTCGTCATTGAAATTTGGCAAAAAAAAATTCGAAAATAAGGCCATTCAAAGTTAAATACTTTTGTGTTTTTTTTGTTTTCGAAAAATTAACACCGTGAGAAAATCGTGATTTTGTTAAAATTTGTAAAGCTTACTATGGAGATATGTTATAGGTGTCATAAAGTATATTTCGACAAAAAATTAATAAAATCCGAATACCATTGGTCAAATCATATGATATTTTAAACAATATTAGTCCACGGAATATTATTACTACGGAATCAATTCATGGATTTTGTTGAAATAAATTTTAAATTATTATTACTATTTTTATGTATAACTGTCGCTCTAGTGTACAATTTTAAATATGGTCATTAAATGACAATATTAGTATACCCTTCTTAATTTTTATTAGGGGCCTAGTATTTATCCAATAATATATCGCCAACTAAAATGCAATAGCGCGTAACTTACATATTTACTTTTTCACAGGAGAAGCAAAAACGTTCACAAATATATTTTTCGTTAATAAAACTGATAGTATTAATCATAGACGCAAAAATTTTTGTGGAGAATTGTAGTTCGATGCACGTCTGACGACATTAAGTCATAGTTGTATGTTCTAATTTTAATTATATTCTTGAACAATTTTGTAATTTAAAATGAATTTGGAGATAAAAAAAAAACTAACTAATCACTAAACACTAAACACTACTTCAATATTTTACAGGGCAACTAAATAATTTCGCGAAAACAAAAACATATAAGATTTTAACTTTATTTATAAAACCGCTATTTTTGATCGCAGAAGACCAACATTTTGTGTAGGCATGTAGTTTAGAAACATGAATCGAAATCACCAAATGAATCGGTTTCGGAAATTTTGTTAGTTACGACCTTTTGCATTTTAGGTGACGATATTGAGTTTTTTTCTTTATTTATATTTTATTTATTTATTATTATTTGTAAATTTAGTTATATGACATTTATACAAATTTATGGCAACAATAAACATAAATTATAATTAAATTGAAATTTTGTTTATATTTTGTTCATCTACTCTCAATTTTTTATGTTTTTGTTAATGTGTGTTTAAAATATTTAACGGAAATTCGTCATTTTATTTAGGTGGAGGGGAGGTGGCATGAATGTAGTAAATAGGATTTATGGTAATATAATATCAAAATTTACATATGAATTAGTAATAAATCGGTAATAATGTTTATTTGGTCTAAAAGACATAACCGCAACATATTTATTTTAGCAAATAATAATACAAAATTGGACCTACCCTGCGGGAAATGGACCAGTCACTGGTATGGTCACTTGACTAGAACTTTGTGTTTATGAACCAGTCCTAGTTTCGGTTCTTCTATATGAAAGTGACCGGTACTTTTAACATGGGCTTGTCATAGGAGGTGACAATTTCTACCTGTGGAGTACTGTTTGACGTGGCGAATAACTTGACCAAGCATATTGTCCTGTAGCATATTCACCGTACCGACTGAAATGAATATGCTACGGTACAAGTTAAAAGCAGGTACTGTTAAAGAAGGATAATTTTGAGATTTACGGTGATACACAACAGGGGCTCTATGAAACAAGACCCCAATGAAATAAGTCCCCAAACCAAAAATGACATAAGGCCCCAAAAATTTCTAATAAAAAAAATTGGGGTCTTATTTCATTTTTTGGGTCTTTATTTCATTTTTTTTTTGGGACCTTATTTCATAATGAAATAAGGCCCCAATTTGAGAAATGAAATCATTCCCCAAATAATATTTTTGGGGTGTTATTTAATTTTCTTAAAAATCAAAATTTTTAAGGAATGTAATCAACCAATCTCATTCAAAGCACGCAGAAAAAACTTTATTTCGCGAAGCCGCCTGCCGCGTTCTACGGAGGAAAAAAACCCCTAAGAGCGGCCGAAGGCCGCCACCCAGAAGAACTTGTCTTTCAAATCAGATGTCGAATCCGTTGAAATCTTATATTTTTAAGACATCAAGTAACATTTATTTGACCTGTCATAACTTTTTATGTCCCAAAATACCAACCCACACCAAGAATTATTGTTTTTTAATGATTATTTTTTTAAAAGTCTATTTTATTAAAAATTTTACGTATATATTAGTGTCCAAACGTTAAATAAACAAAAGATAAAAAACAATCAATTAGCTGTTTAAATGACAAAGATATGACTGGTCAAATTATATTACTTATTGGTTTAAAAATAAGATTTCAACGGATTCGACATTGGATTTGTAAAAACAAGTTTTTCTATGTGGCGGCCTTCGGCCGCTCTTATCGTTTTTTTCCTCCGTAGAACGCGGCAGGCGGCTACGCGAAATAAAGTTTTTTCTGCGTGTGACACAAAAAACAAACTATCAATTCGTTTGCTATATTTTTTTTTAGGGTACAAGAATAATCTTCCAGTGAATATTGTTTAAAATTGTTCTTTAGTGAAATATTTTTAATGTTCATATTTACAGGATTCATATACTAATTTTTCTTATGTTATTGCCGTCATACAGATGATGACTCTATGCAGGTATATACACAAAAACTATGTATTAATTAGGAATAAAGAAATATTTTAAAGTAATATATAATTTTGTTTTTTTTTTAATTGGGGCCTTATTTCATTTTCGAAATGGGGCTTTACTGCATTATGAAATAAAGCCCCAAAAATTGCGGCATTATTTCATTTTATTTTGGGGTTTCGTTTCATTTGGTTGGGGGTTTATTTAATTTTTTTTTTTTTTGGGGTATTGTTTCATAATGAAATAAAGCCCCAAAAAATGGGGCGTTATTTCATTTTTGGTTTGGGGACTTATTTCATTGAGGTCTTATTTCATAGAGCCCACAACAGGACCAGTGGGAAATCATTATCACGTGACTGGTGTAGGTGCACGTAGAACTGCAGAAAAGTTCTTGAAGGAAAACTGGTCACATATTAAGCGCAATGTGTTATGCTACAGAGGTAGGTTGAATGAAAGAATTTTGTAAAGTATCATTGCACTGCGAAAGGTAATTGGCAAGTAACCTGTCACTTTTTATTCAGCGTGTGTCATATTATGTACGGGTTGCTAAATAGCCCGTCCGGAACCAGTCTCTATACTTATTCACAACAGAGTGTCATACCACCTGTTCAAAAAACGTCCAAAAAGGCACAACAGATATTTTGTCTATACCCAACACTAAACTATGACATTAACATCATTATGACAATTGAAATTTGGAGAAGTACATAAACTAGGCAAGAAGTCCGGATGTTCAAAATATAGAACAATTTCTACTAATTTTTATGTTCCTACACTTCTAAAAAGCACTTAATGAACATTTTAATTTTGTATGCTGAATTATAACTCTAGTTCACAATAATATAAAAAGAAAGAGCTGCAACAATTCAGCACAAATTTAATTAATAACTTATAAAGAAGAGTAACAAAATATATACTCAGTTTCAATTTTGTTCCCCAAAAGAAATTCTTAAAAATCGACAATTACTTACACATACAAAATCGTTACCAAAAATCTTGTAAAATATCTAAAAAAAGATATTTCGACACCAATATGCAGAAATTTTGCAATTTTGATCTATATTCTTGTAAAGTGTTTCAAGTTTTTAAAAAATTTGTGCAAAAAATCATATTCTGGTGATATATTTCTGATTTTTTGGTAGCAATATTTTATGTGTAAAATCTCCATTCACTCGAAAAATCGCCACAAAAATCGGCATTTAAAAAATGAACTTGCCAAACGAGTATTAAGATAGCGACGCTTGGCGAGAAATCGCCACATCTGACAAACGAGTTCACTGTCTAAACAGTTCAGTATTCAGTTATTTTAAACCAGTGAAGTGTTACGCCTTCATTCCTACTGTTACAAAGTCGGTACATAAAAAATTCCTTCAGTGTTGTGTACACTTGGTAGCAGTCAAGGAACTACATTCTTTGGTACTAATTGCCATGTTTTTATCCACTGCTAGCAGTTTTCAATCAGTTCACTTGGTAGCAGACAAGGAACTACATACTTTGGTACTAATTACCATGTTTTTATCCACTGCTAGCGGTTTTCAACCAGTTGAATGGCCAGTAGCAACTTCAACTGCAACGACCCTAGTTGCTGCAGGACACTTTGATGTTATATTACTTTTTCTCCAGTAACGCGATTTATCTGGTACCAACCAGTAAATGGTTTGTCACCATAACTATAGTCACGTGATTGAACAATTCACCCAAACTAACACTTTTTGGTGCACTACAATATTGATTTCACCAGTTGCGTGACGTGCTGCTTAATCATACATCACAGAATTACCACTTTGGATCAATCGACCCTTCATTTCCCGCAGGGTAACGCATTTAAATTAAAGTTGATTTGAAAATTAAAAATAAATCTGTGATTTACTGCCTTTATCTAAAGAAGATAATATATTTCTAATCTTTATAGTGCTGCTGTTATCTTTACACAATTTACGGACCTTCTAGTGAAATTTAAATAAATTTTCAAGAATTTTCATTTTATATTAAAAAAAATGTCACTTATAAATAATGCCTATCAATTATATTGATCACAATAAAAACAAATATATATTAGAATTTTAATAAAATGGCAAAAAAATATTTAGTTAGTAAAAATTTTAATACGTAAATTTTTACGAATTTAAAGTTAAAAAAAAAACAAACATAAAATCTAATATATTTTATATGAAATATTATTTAAATGTGTGTATGATATTGATATTGCTCGTATTGTATAAATATTTAAATAAAACAAGATTTATGAAAATATAAAAAAATAAAAATTATCTAACACAATTTTATTATAACCTCTGGTAAAATATACATAATAATATTTCTACTACATATGAATAAAAATGTATCTCTGTGTTTGTATATATTTGTATATATATATATTTTTTGACATGGAGTCCATATCGAATAGACAAATAAACAATTTCCTCTTTGAGTGGCATACATAACTACACCAATAAAATGGCAGCGGATGTTATGCGTATGAATGTTGGTGAAAATAGTAGAGTTGTATGGGTGGGAGGATGAGGATGAGGATGGATGGATGGAAATCTCTGTAAATGCAATAATAAACATATTTTTTGATATACTTTTATTTACACTTTCCTTTATACTTCCATATAAATATGATTATCATTTATTCGTTGTTCCCGTTGTACCACTTTAACAGACCGTCATGGAATCACATATTGTAGTTATAACCAACAACAACAGCAACAATAACAAAAAAAAAACAAATATAACGAGCACTTATAAATTGTATTTATACATATGGACACATTTTTCATCTCAGCAGCAATAACAACAATCATATTTTATAGAACTATGAGCTTAAAAGCCCGATACTTCGTTACCGGTAGTTTTATATAACGGAATATATTAGAATGGAAAATTGATTATTTTTTAAGGAATTTATTTTAATAATAATTTTTTAAGTTGATTTTTTAGTAATTTTAAGTTTTAGATTTCCACATTAATGGAATTCCGTAGGTCAAAAGAATTTCTTTATGTTCAACCTTATTTATATTACCAAGATTTTATAAAAACCCAAAAGATATATTTAATAAATTAACCCATACTTAACCCTCCGTGACGCACATGTTCCGATAGTCACGTACGTAGCGCATGTATCTGGCCAGATACACTATGTATTTCAGTACATTTATATGAAAAATATGCAATTTTAATGGTAATATTACATTGCTATATTGTTATCACGCCAGGCAGATATATATTTTCAATTTTTTGTTTTGTTCTTAGTACATGCTAAACCACCTACCCGAGCAAAAAAAAAATTTAATGAGAAATAAAACAAGAAAAATTTTGTTTTTGTGTTTAATTTCAAAAAAATAGTTGTTATAAAGTTTATTTCAATTAAATTTAGTAGTCATAAAGTAAGTTTTAATAATTCTAAATTAATTCTACCCGAGCAAAAAAAATTTTAATGAGAAATATTTTATTTTTGTGTTTAATTTCAAAAAAATAGTTGTAAAAAAGTCTTACACAGCTTCAGGTAAGCAACTAAAACATGTATACTCTGATTTCGAATGCTGTAGGCATACCGGATTCGAGCACTTGGAACAGAAAAAACGAGTTAGTCGGCGAATTTTGTCATCTCCCAATATACACAGCTGACAACTTTTTCTCTTTTGTAGAGTATCAGCACCACTTGCGCTAGGATCTACTACTGAAAACTGAAATGAAAAAGAAAAACGAGGAAAATGAGATGTAATGAAAGGCAAATGTTATATCAATAAAACTTACATTTAGTGGTCTTCCAAAATACGATTCCATGGCCAAACGAGTGTTGAACTGTTTCATGATGTGAATGTTGTTCATTCGGTTTTCAATATTTGGAAGAACCAATGAATCGGCTAACGTAGTGAGAAATTTTCTTCTAGCATTATTTTGATTGAGACCATCAACTTCCTTGCAAATACAAAATGCAGCCAGTGCCATGGTGTCCAACATGTTGCAGAAAAACGCTAAAGTCCATCGTCTTGTTGAAAGTTTAGTAGTAAAATGTGTAACCATTTGGTCCATACAATCTACGCCAGCTTTATTTTCATTGTAAAATAAAATTGCTTCGGGTTTCATTGCTTCCTCTTCACAATGTTTCGTATAATGAACGGTCGAAAGTAGGTTCACACATTTATTTTTTTTTGGCACGTAGCTGCAAATTGATACCAAATTTTCGTGGAATCCAAATAACGATGACATAACAGGACGAGAACGATCCTTTCTCATTTCGTTAGGAATACATCTTTTATTGGAGCGAATGGTACCAACATATGCCAGACCAATTCTGGCCAGACGCTTTACTCCTTCTAAAGTAGTAAAAAAGTTCTCAGCTACAACTGTACGGCCAGTATTGCTGTACGGCTTTGCGAGTTGTATCAAAACATTTTCACCTTGATTCACTTCCCGTTCTTCTCCTTCTTGTCGGCCGGTATAGAGCTTTCCTTGCAGTGGATATTTTGTTTTGGAATCGCAAGCCCACCAAATTTTGATGCCATATTTCGCTGGTTTTGATGGTATGTACTGAGTAAATTTAGTTTTTCCACGATATGGGAACAGTTGTTCATCAATTGTTATGCTGGCATGCTGACTATAGTTTTTGGCAAGATTTTCATTTAAAAAATTCCAAACGTCACGAATGGGTGCAGCTTTGTCATCGCGCAATCGTTGAGCGCGTGTTCTACCATCATCAAAACGAATGTATCGTACCAGTGTAGAGAATCGATTAAAAGACATGGCTGCTCTGAATATGGGTAGATTATTTGACTGCCACATAGCTTTTGTGGTTTGCATATTATTGTGGGAATAACCAGCTGCCAAAAGAATGCCGACGAATGCGTCTAATTCAGTTGCGGTCAAATCTGTCCAAACTTTTTGTTTTTTGCTGGGATTAGCTGCATTCCACTTTTCGACTACAGCTTTTCCATGGCGATTCGTTTCAGAAATGATAATAAATGTTATATTTGGTGTGAAAAATTTTTTGAACACCTCAATTGGAACACTGTTTTGTTCCTTCGGACCAGGTCGAAAACGCATGATATTATGCGGACGCAAACGAACTCCTCTATCTGGTTCATTTTTACACCATATAGTACCGTCCTTACCAACAAAAGAATCTTCGGTAGCAATCTGTTCTTCAATTTCTTCATCGTCGTCACTATCATCACTATCAAACACTTCATCTGCTTCGACAACGCAATCGTTTTCGACATCTGAGGCATCGCCATCGTCTGGAATATAATCGTCCATATCGTCGTCATCTCCTGGGAAGTCATCAATCTCATCATTTGCAACCACTTCTTCAGCGGCTCTTTCACGCTCTAACTCATTGGCCAATGCTTCTGCTAGTCGTGTATGGAAATTCACATTACTACTACTATATCGCGTATTATAAACAAACTGTACTTCTTCACCCATTTTTTTTTTCGAATAAATAAAAATTCCTCCGTAAATTATTGTCTGTACCTTTCAAAGATCACTATGCAACTGAAGCGAAAAAATATAAAAACCAAAAAAAAACCTTGTTTGTGTTTGCTTTTATTACTGTGAGAGTGATTGAGAAAAAAAAGCAGAGAAAAATAAAAAAATACCAATAAAGTACAGTACTCTTCATATAAAATGTGTGTGTATCTGGCCAGATACATGCGCTACGTATACGATGTATAGATGAAAAAATCCACATAAATGTTGTTTGTTGTTTTTTTTTTTTTTATTTTTTTTTTCATAAAACGATAAATAACAATATTTGTAGAGACTCAAACCCCTAGCTAAATTAGAAATATATTTAAATCACAGTTAAATTCGTAAAATATCTGGCCAGATACATGTGCGCCACGGAGGGTTAAATAAAAAATGTCAGACTTTTTGCCTTAATCGTTTTTCCCTCCCTGCATACAATTTTTAAAAATAAAAAAAGGGTTTTGGAAAAATAGGGTAGACTCTACAAAAACAAACACACGAAAGATGCAGCAAAAGTAGACATTCGAGAAAAAGTTAAAAATTTTATTCAAAACAACTTAAAAATCTGAAAGCTTTGTAAATTATTGGCTATACAAGTTAATAGTGTCGATTTGGACAACATATGGCATAACTATCACATATGGTTTGTGTCAATAATAACAAATATGATATTTTGGAGGGTAAACATCTGTCATTATAATTCAGCATTCGATAGACGCCAAAGTGTAACAACACATTTTTTTCAATCGCTATAATAATGTCAAATTTAGTGCCTAAAAAAGATGTTTTGCGGGGAAGTCTGAAAACCTTCTTTCATTTGAAGAAAACGGCTGCTGAAAGGTATCGATTGTTGGTAGAAGCTTACGATCAACATGCACCAACTTAAAAAACGTTTGCGCTATTCAAAATTGGTGACTTCGACAGAAGAAGACAAGGAGAGGCCTGGTCAGCCTAAAAAGTTTGAAGATTAGGAATTGGAAGCATTACTCCACGAAGATTGTTGGCAAACGCAAGAAGAACTTGCATTACAACAAGCGATTTCCCTACGTTTAAAAGCATTGGGATTCATTCAAAACCGAGAGACGTTGAAAGGCGATTTTGCATGTCGGAAATGCTGATTGAACGCTACAAAAAAAAGTAATTTTTGCATCGCATTATTACTGGTGATAAAAAATGGATACATTACTATAACCCCAAGCGCAAAAAGTCATATGTGAAGCCCGTCATATGTAAGCCAGGGTAATGCTCTGTATTTGTTTTGTATTATGAGCTGTTGAAATCGGGTCAGACGATCACAGGGGACATGTACTGAACACAATTGATTCGTTTGAAGAGAGCAATCAACGAAAAACGACCAGAATATTCGACCAGCCACGATGCCATAATCTTCGATCATGACAACGCTCGGCCACATGTTGCAAGACCGATCAAAAACTATTTGGAAAACAGTTGATGGGAAGCTTTGGCTCACCCGCCTTATAGCCCAGACCTTGCCCCTTTTTACTACCATTTGTTTCGATCGACGCAGAACGCCCTTACTGGAATACGCTTCACTTCAGAACAGGTTATCAGAAATTGGCTTGATTCAACCTTTACCTCAAAACCGGAGCAGTTCTTTTGTCGCTGAATCCATATGCTAACAGAAAGATGGGAAAAGTTAGTGGCTAACGATGGACAATACTTTGAATAATGTATCAATTCATTTTATAAAAAATTATAAAAAATGCATTTTTCAAGCAAAAAAATTGACTTTATTAACTTGTTTACCCAATAAATCGTAATATGAAATGTTTATCATTAATAAAAAAATAAAAACTTAAAAATTAATCTGTTTGTTTTAAAGTTATATTAATTTCTCGCACTCCTTATTTTTTTTTTTTGTTTTTTGAATAAGTTAGTTTTATTAAAATTGGTAATAAAATTCTTACAATTTTCAAAACTTCAGCTTAGAAAATTCTGTAAAACTAGTTAAATGTTAAGTTATGTTAACGAAAACTAAAGCCAGAAAAAAGTGTGTGGAAATTGAGTATATTGACAGTTGAAAATTTGGTGATATTAATGCAACAAACCGAAATAAAGGAAATACCAACTTCATAACGAGGACGGCTCAATAAGTCCGTGACGTTTCGAACTTCCCTCGTTATTATATGAAATACAACACTGCTCACATCAATTAACACCTGTTAATAGGATTCTGTCAAATTTTGAGAAAGTTCCGTCATTTACTTTCCGTTTAACAGCTGTTCACAACATACAACCTCGTGTTTTTTTTTTTTTTTAATGGAAAAAAGTGAATTTCGAGTGCTCATTAATCATTATTTTTTGCGAAATAATGGTGATGGCAACAGTTTTTGGGATGCACGCGGGATAATTCACATCGATTACCTTCAAAAGGGAAAAACAATATACGGCGAATATTATGTCAACTTATTGGACCGATTTAACGAGAATTTAAAAAAAGCGAACCCATATGGTCAAGAAATTTCTATTTTATGGACCTCAAAAAATCTTATTTTTTGGAAGGGATACAGAAATTAGAGAAACGTTGGACTAAGTGAATTGAGCTAAAAGGAGATTATGTTGAAAAATAATTTTTTTTTGCAAAAAAAAAACTGTGTTTCATTCAAAAAGTCACGGACTTATTGTGCCGCCCTCGTACTTACAAAAATTTAACTTTTTCTATGAAAATAATTTGTAAGTTTTTTTTTTTTTAATCGAGAAAACTAGATGATATTTTTTATACAAAATTATATTTATATATGATATATATAAATAATATTAACCATCATAAAGTAATATTACAATGTGTACTATACGCTCAAGGACACTGCATACGTTTTTTTTTTTTTGTAATAACTGGTATAGTATGTGTAACCAAAAAGTGTTTGAAGTATTTTTTGGTCATGTTTATACCGATAGTTATAAATTTGCAGGTCGTTATAGAAATTTAATTACTATAGACATAAGAAAGACAAAGAACATGTCTATTGCTCCAAAATTGTTCCAGCTGCTTACCTTAATTTTAAAAATAATGTTAGTTTAAAGTTCGCAATTTATGACCATTACTATTTTTGTGCGTAGGTAGAATTTTTGTTACAAAATTTTAAATTTGTGTATACTCGCAACTTCAAATATTGACCATTACGGTGGAAGCTTTAATTTTATATCTCTTCGAGTGAATATTCAGGGTTGTTCAATGCAACTTAAATTTTTAGTAAAATAAATTTTTAAAAAATTCTTCACCATTTTAATATTTATGCATATAAGAGATGCTATAAAAATGACAATACAAGTCAGTAATTGTGTTTCAAACCAATTTACATACATTCACAGTTTGTAAATCCATAAATAAATTTTATGCAACTATTTTGCAATCAGTTTTTACAATTAAATAAATAGTTTTTATGCGTTACACATTGATTTAAATTATTTTTTTTTTATATTTAATCATATTTTTAATAATGTTGTGCTTCATTGCGCACAGTGGTTCCAAACCTAAAAACGAAAATAATATAAAACAACCCAATAACTACAGAGTAGGAGTATAGCTTTCATAAACTTAATTTTGAAGTCACGCGTTTGGAACGCAGAGTGAGTAACAGTTTCACAAAGTTGACAATTTAGACAATGAAAAATTTCAGGCATCTCATTTTTATAATTAAGGCTCAATTACAACAATTTTAACTCCTTGAAATCAACTTGAAAAGACAAACTAAAAAAAAAGACATTGCCAGAATGAGGCGAAAATATTTTTTGAATATTGTCCATCTCAAAAAAAATAATAATAATTTTTACAATCACCCCTATCGTGAATAAAAAGGGAAATGTTTGTTCCCATGTAATTTTTATTGCCCCTCAAGTGAAAATTAGTATCGTGAATTTCCCCTGAATTTATTATGCTATTCACGAGTGACTTATTAGACAAAGGGAACAAATTTTAAGGGAACTTTTATTCACGATTGGAATTGAGTGAAAAGGGAAAACAATTCGAGGGAAAAAATATTCACGATAGGCGTGAATATGTATGATTTTTTAAAAACAGGAAGAAATGTTCCCTATTGTGACCTATTCCCTTTCATTTTTTTGTGTTGTTGCATGTATGTATATGTCAAAACTGTCAACTGTCATTGAGTTTAATTCCCACTATCGACTTGAATGCACTCTAGGGTTATAACTTTTGCCTTTTTTTGCAAATATCAAATTTTACCTATCCTAGGTGTATAGTGTATAAAGAAACTCAATTTTATTTTTTCGCTGTTTTGAAGTTTGACACAATTTTTTTGTTTTTGTATAAAATTGTTTAGCGGTTTTGAAGTTTGACACTAGCATTTTGTGTACATATTTCAATCAAGCATTACTTGGTAAAATATAACAAAATAAATATGGTTGAACATAACAGATAATAGCTAATTTCTTGTACAAGCTTTAAATGCTTTTTTTGAGAACGAAAAAAAATGCATACATTGTATTTCAATGAAATAACATTTAAAAAAAAAATTGATTAAACATTATTTTGACGTAAATACATCAAATATTTAAATTAATATGTGCACTCAAATAAAAAAGTTAGTAAAGTCAGCAAAAAATTTTGCTAAGTCAGCAAAATTTTAGTCAGGAGGGTGCTTGCAACAAAATTCCTAAAAATTCCTACTTCAAAAGAATGCATTCAGGGAAGCACAGCAAAATGCATTCGCAATTACTTTCTTGTAGGCATACAAATGTAGTTACTGCTTGCTTACCAAATCGAGGTTATGTTTTAGTGGATTAGAAATTGAAAAACCCTTGCTAAACATTAATAAAATTTTTGCTAAATATTAGTAGACTGAAAAAAACTCGAAAAATCTGTAGAAAATGTTTACTTCAGTTAATTTATTTTCAGTTAATTTATCAGTTAATTTATTTTGCTGAAAATCATAAAACATATTTTTGTGATTCTTTTTAAAATAATTTACAATACGTTACAAAATATAAAAATTTTCACACTCCCACATTGACGACATGAATTAATGTACACAGAAAAAATTATCAACCTAAAATATCTAATTAAAGATTTGATTTGAATTTAATTTGTTTCTAAACAAAAATTTAATTGAATCAATTAATATTTTAATTGACTTTTAAATATATATATACATATTTTATTTTTTCATACACTGTATGCATAAATAGAAAATTTTCAGTATAAAATACCAAATACATTTGAAGTTAACAAACAAAACAAGCACACACACAAACAGACTCAGCATTGAAAAAACACACATACCAACGTACAGATCACACACTTTTCTATGAGTATCATATTTTTTTTGTAGAAGTTATTTATAACTTTTTTTTCCCTTCTTAATTTTAATAAAAGGTTTAATTGATAGTATCATTGCCGTGATAGGTGCAAAATCAATTAAAATATTAATTGATTAAAAAAATTTTTTAATTGAAACCCGTTTTAAGTTTTTCTGTGTAATATCTGCAAATATATAGAAATAATTATACATAACATAAACAAAATTATCTTTCAACTACTTATATCACTGGTTGTCTCAATTATGCTATCTTTTAAACAAACGCTAATGCCGCAGAGAATTATAGAAACGAAACGAAAAAATAACAAAATGTAACATATACAACCCTTTTTGCAATAAGAAAAAGGAAACATAAAAATCTATCCGTCTACCTGCTGTATATTTGTTTGCAACTTGACCACTCAATTTGACTACAAATACACATTTAATCTTTTCTTAATTTAAATATTTTATTTTGTCTTTTATTTAATTAGTAGACAATTACTTTCACAAGCCGGTGAAAACACAAAATTTAAGTTGTTTCAATCCACAATTTTGTTTTATGTATGAAAAACAGATACAAAATCTTCCATGGTTGATTTTTTTATGTGTCTTACTAGAGTTGTACTTTTTAGCATAATTTTCCTCGTCCCTACTACATCTTGACTTCTAATTCATTCTGCGTATAACTTTTAATCTGGTCGTCGTTCACACTATTGATGTGCTAATCAGCACAATTTTTTTTAGCAAAATAAATTAGTAAAACATTAGTAAAATATTAGTAAAACATTAGTTCAAAACAGTTAAGTGCTGACTAAGTATAATTAAAATTTTAGCATAAAACATAATTTCAGCAAAAAATTTGCTGAAAAATAGTATACCTGATTTACAAGATGTTTTACTAACTTTTCTACTAACTTATTTTTTTAGTAAAATGTTGCATGGATCTTTTTCATTGTATACATGTCTGTAAAATTTAATAAAAAATATGTAAATTCCTAATTTCAGTAACCGCATAAATTACTCTAACAAATTTTATTACTTTGAAAGCCAGAGTAATTAAGCAAATTATAAAATGTTAGTCTGAAATAAATCATATTTTTAATTTATAAATTTAAACAAAAATTTCGTTCTAATTTAATTAATTTATATGCAAATAATTCTACTTTATATTAATTTCGAATTTATTTTATTTATATTTTCAGTTAAATCATTTCCATACAAACATTGAAGGTATGTAAATAAAATCCAGCGTTTTTCCAACTACCACATTCAATCCATATAAACCCCTATTATCTATATTTAGCTTAATTATAATATTGCTCAATTACTAAAACTCTGCTCTACTCGTTTACCAGAAACGTTTTATTTTTCTTTTTTTTTCAAAATCAATATCTATATTATACCCACAACAAATAGTTTTAAATTTTGTGGTTTTTAGGAATAGATAATTTTTAAACAAAAACTAATCATGCATTTTATGAGCGTAAACATGTAATCAACCCGAAAAAAGAAAACAAGTTATAATAAATATTTAAAACAATGCAATTTGTTAACTTAATGTTAAAATTTTGTTGATTTTATAAATTAATTTAAACTGAATATTTAAAATTGTAATGCATGTTACTACTGCAACTATGAGAGAATTTTTGATAATGAAGTATTGATGCATGAACTAAATTTTGTACATGTAATTTTTTGTTTAAGGCTGACCAAATGAAAGTTTTTGTATCTTTAAAAAAATTTTTAAAAAATACAATAAAATAAAGTTTTGTAAAGACAATACAATTTTTACATGTATTTAACTAGGGCAAGGAGTATCATGCAAATGCATGTTTTTTCTAGGTAACCTAAAACTGATATAGAATAAATATTTATGAAAATCTTCAAATTCATATCCAAATGGCAGTTTAATGCATATTTTGTCCTTTTTAGTGCATGTTTGTGCATATTTTCCATTTGTTTTAAGTAATTTTTTTTTTAATTTGTTAAAAAAAAAAAAAAAAATTTGGATACATTTGTATATTTTGATTTAACCCTAGAACACACACCCGGGTACAAATGTAACCACTTGCAACTTTGCAGTGCTGTAACTCAGGAACGACTTAACTTAAGTAACATAAGTAATTTCTAATCTTTTCAAGGTTATTTGATCCAATCAGTGGTTCAGCTACTAGATACGAGCTTCTAAAGTCGACACCTACACTCAAAAAAAAAAGTTTGTAAAGTCAGCAAAATTTTAGTCAGGAGGGTGCTTGCAAAAAAATTGCTAATGTCAGCAAAATCATTAGCTCGCTGATTTTCAGCAACAAAATTAGTAGATTCAGCAAAAGTTTTGCTAACACTTAGTGGATTAGAAATAAAAAAGCCTTGCTAAAAATTAATAAATTTTTTGCTGAATTTTAGTAGACTGAAAAAAACGCAAAAAATTTGTAGAAAAATTGTAATTTAGTTAATTTATTTGCTGAAAATCATAAAACATATATTTGTGATTCTTTTAAAAATAATTTACAATAACTATGAAATATAAAAATTTTCATTTTCCCACATTGACGATATGAATTAATTTAATATCTGAAAGTATATAGAAATAAATATATATAACATAACAAAAATTTTCTTTCAACTACTTACATCAATGGTTGTCTAAATGATGCTATCTTTTCAAGGACGCAACTGCAGAAGATAATTATAGAAACAAAACGAAAAAATAAACAAAAACAAACGAAACGAAAAAAACAACCCTTTTTTTGCAATAAGAAAAAGGAACCATAAAAATCTACCTAAGATGTGTGTCTTTGTCTTGCTCTTTACTCTGTCTACATGTCTGTATATGTTTGTTTGCAATTTGACCACACTAGATTATTATTCTATAAACATTTAGTTTAGAAATACATATTAAATTTAAATATATTATTTTGTCTTTTATTTAATTAATAGACAAATATTTTGACAAGCAGGTGATAACGCAAAATTTAAGTTGTTTTAATCCTCAATTTTGTTTTATGTATGAAAAACAGATACAAAAATCTTCCATGGTTGATTTTTTTATATGTCTTATTAGAGTTGTACTTTTTAGTATCATTTTCCTCTTCTCTACTACATCTTGACATGCCGCGACATCTACTTCATTCTGCGTATATCTTTCAATCTGGTTGTCGTCCACACTATTAATGTGCTTATCAGCAGAATTTTTTTTAGCAAAATTAATTAGTAAAACGTTAGTATAATATTAGTAAAGCATTAGTAGTATAAAACAGTTAAGTGCTGAATAAGTATAACAAAAATTTTAGCTAAAAACACGATTTTAGCAAAAAATTTTCTAAGAAATAGTATACCTGATTTACAAGACGTTTTACTAACTTTTCTACTAACTTATTTTTTTGAGTGTACGTAAACACACACAACATTTGGATATCCCATGCCCGTGACCTTTTTTGCCTATATCTCTTAAACCAGATATAGTATTTGCATGAAACAAAAACTAAAACATTTGCAAAATATTAATATACGCATTTAAAAATTGGACCATTTAAACATTAGAAAAAGCCAAAATAAGCTAGTAGGTACAAAAGTATCCCAGGTGTGTGTTCTCGTAGAAAAAGTTGGGTATGCATCGTACGGTTAAGCTAAATCATTTTTATATTTGAAAATCTTGCTGATCCGAAGAAAAGCGTAAGATTATATTTCTAGGAAAAAATATAGATGCCAAAATCATTATTTTTTATGTTTTTGATTTTTGCAAAATGTGTACTTTTAACAGCATATTTTTTATGTTTTTAGTGAATATTTTTATTGTCAGCTGCATTTTATAAGCGCATATTTTCCTCTTTTACCCAGTATAAAAAAGCTTTAACAAATAATTGGTTATATAAGTACATATTTGGTAATGACAAGCATTTACAATTGTCATTACAAATCTCATTATTTTTATATGGGATGTAGGGCAAAATAATGACATATTATTACACTTAGAAAACTATGTAGGCAAAGACCACTGCGAATGTAGTTAAAAACAAATGAAATTTCACTTAAAGAAAGGACGACTTACATTTCAGTAAATTTAACTAACATTGTCATTTGTTTTTTAATGGTCAAAAAATGAACAACAATTGTAGTAAAAATTAACCAAATGTTAGTAAAAAAAACTAAACAAACATTTATTTTTTTTATTTTTTTAAATTATAAAAAGCTACTGTAAAAAATTAATGTAAAATCATAAAACAGTAAATTGATGTGGTTTGTTTTTTTTAAATGAACTACTAGGTTAGTAAGAAATTAAATTTGAAATGACTGACATTTACATTACAAATAAAGAAACTGTAATTACAACCCAAACAACTGTATATTTTTAAAGCAGAAGTTACCTGAATGTACTAAACACATAACGAAAAACCAAAAACTATGTGATTACTAGGGCAAGTTTTTTTTTTAGCATATGCCACAAACTGCAGCATTTGCCATTTTTTCAATTATTTTCCAAAAATGCCATTTTGCTCCACCTTGGCATAAAAAGCCATTTTCTACCTCCTTCCAATATGTTTTAAATTTTTTTCTATAAAAATTCCCATTTTACCCATTTCAAATTAAAATTACCAGATTGAAGAGTAGCAGACTTTATACGTTAAATTTTTAAGATGTCAATTCACTTATTGCAAATTTTAAAGCTGTCTTTCTTAAGGTAAGGCCTAGTTTATGGGAGCTCAGTTAAACTTCGTTTAGCTAGACCGACAACGAATTTTGTCCACCATTTCCAAACATTTGCGCGAACAACTTTTTCTAACTCAAAATTTCGGTCTTTACTGAATTTAAAGCAAACTAAACAAAATTCCAATAGCAGTATTCCAGTTACAAACTGCGTTAAACTAAGATTCAAGATAATCTACATCGTAAAAACTCGGCATAAGTGTCTTGTTATCTAGTTTATAATTTTAATATCTTTTTAGGATCCATTTCGCCAAACTTTGTTACAATCAATGTATCCGAATTTAAGTAAACCTTGTATTAAAATGTTGTTGTGATAATTTCAATGAAATTTGTGAGGTTTTAAATATGCTTAGTGACGATGATGCTGAATCTATACGCAATGCAAAATTTATATTTCAAAAACGTGGAATAAAGTCTGATTTACCTTATATAAAAAGTAATTTCAAACGTCTTTGTTTAAGCATCACTAAATTGAAAACAAAACGATTCTCTATACTATCTCCACTACTCTTTGCTATTTTAGGAAAGCATTCAGGACGATTTTCACAAAACTTGTTGTTGGTATCGACACTAGAAAGATGTAGTTTTTAGCAATACCTATAAATTGTAGCCTGATAGTCCCAGAGCATTACAAGGTCAACCCAAATTTAAAATATCAAATTTTTGTTTTTTAATGATTTTTTCACGTTTGTCTTTTTAGTTTTTTTTTTAATTTTAAAATTATGATTTTAATCTATATTAAAATGGTTATTATTTTTGGTTAGGCATATTTTAAAGCAAAATTTTAATTTTGACAAAATCTTAAACAAAAAAAGCGATAGTTCTCTAATTTTCTCACTTTAGTACTATATTTATCCCATAGGTGGAGTAAAGCGCCAAAAGCAACGCAAAATTTATGTATTAGTCATAGGCCTAAGTCTCCAAAAAGCTTTGTCAAAAAATCGTTATTGGATTAGGTTCGAATGACCAAACTTTTAAATTTTTACAAGACTATTTGTTATTATAAAAGAACTAAAACGGATCTTTCGAATGAAATTTACGAATCCCCAGAAGAAGTCGACAAATAATCGACGAAACGTCGGGACAAAACTGTAAACAAAATTTTTGTTTTTATTTACAGGAATATTTTATATCTTATTAGCTCAAAAAATTGACGACAAATGGTTACTATATGCCCCATTTTTACTTTTTGCCATTTGAGAAAAACCGATTTTAATAAAATTTGTTGTGATCGATTTTTACCGATACCTGTAGTCTCAGAGCATTACAAGGTTAACACAAAGTCAAAAAAAAAAATTTTTTGCTTTTTATTATTTTTTTTAGTACTATATTTCTCCTAAAGGAGGGGGCAGTAAAGCGCCAAAAGCAGCACAAAATTTTTTTATAGTCGTTTGCCCAAGTCTCCACTAAGTTTAGTCATAAAATCCTCAGCGGTTTAAGTTCGGTCATCAAAGGCTTCAATGACAATATTAAAATTTGTTGTCGTTTTTTAAAAATTATTAAAAAAAATTCCAATATTAGCAATTCGAAACAATTAAAAAACCCCGAAAAACCATTTCAAAAATAATGAGTATAAAATTAAGTTAAAAAAAACTAAATTTACTAAAAACAAATTTATTCTTTTTAATGAAATTTTTTTTTTTAATAAAATATGCCCACACGGAATTCAAACCTGGTACTCCAGGTTGTCAGTCTGTTTTATCTACCAAGTTATACCTGGTAGATAAAAACATAAATTACCTGCTTGCACAAAATGTCATCAAGTTCCAGCTTTCAAAAAATTACGTTAGGGAACAGGCCATACGTTTTTTTGTTTTTTTTTTTTAGTTTTTGTCAAAACTAACAACTGTCATCTATCACAATTTTAAAAAAAATTCAACTTGCATGCTTCTTGGTTTTATTGCGCAATATAAATTGTAATTTTTCGTAAACATAAAAACTGAATAACAATTTTTAAAGTAGGATTTTTGTAAAGGGAAAAAATTTTATTCACAATTTTAATAAAATGAATTGATTCCATTAACAAATATATGTAATAAAACAAAAATATGAAAAATTAAATTTTCATAATGTTCCCTAAAGTGGACCTTTGATACATTTTATTACTTTTTTAAATTTTTTGTCAAGTTTTAGTATTTTTTAAACGATCAAAGTGATCATGAACTGTTCTTTTACATTTTGGACGATTTTTCAACCTGATTCACACGAAAACAATTTCGTTTTTTAATCGCAAATAATAAAATTAGCATTACATGTGGTAGACAGCGTGGTAATGGTTACGTCTGGTAACAAGTTTTAATAAACAAAATTAAAATAAATTTTGATTTAAATACAAATTTTTGTCGATTTTTACTTAATTTTCTAACAATTTTATATGCTTTTAGAGAATTTTATAATTTAGGTCCACTTTAGGGTATATGTTCCCTAATGTGGACCTTCTGAGTTGTTTTGAAATTTAAATTTATTTTCATCGGGATAAACATTAATTGCATTTATAGTAATTAAATGTGCTAAAGTCCCAAAACTTATTTAACAAATTGTGAAAAGCAATCTGATGCAGGCGTGTCCCTATCCGGATTTCATTCCTGCCTAAGGAAATCTTCAGGGGACTTTGTTATTAGAATTTCTAGAGATATTTGTTATGTTAAATCACAAACTCAATGAGAATTTCTTGTCCTCGTCTAGGAGCGAGATTCAAAATTTAAAATATCAAAGAAAAAACAAAAACAACAACAAAAAATTGTCACAATTGGCTTTGTCATCTTCCAAATACTACTCTGTTGTATTGTTAAATAACTTTTTTAAATTAGTTGCCACAAGAAAATGACATATAGCCAAAAAATAACCACAGAGTTAGCTTATAAGCTGATATATTTCGATTTGGTATATTCCATTTAGTTTTTTTTTTTTTTGTATAGCCCAAATACCAGGCGTACGGCCAAATTAAGGTACATTCCCTTAGTTATATATGTACTAACTAGAGTTGAAAAATAACTAGTCTAAAAAAAGATTTTATAAAATTTTAAGATCATTACTTTATATTTAAATGATGATAATGATAAAAAATACCTACGTTAACCAAGGCATTATTTATTGAAGTAAAATAATGGGATAAGTAACTAGTTATAAGTAGGTCGCCATTATGTGTGTTAAAGTAATGCAGAGAGTAAGCTGGTGTCATTACTGGTGATGAGAAAAGTAATGACGTGACATTGCCGTTCTACACGTTAATAAAAAACATGTTTGAGCGAAACATATTTGAAGAGCATTATACATTTTTGGATTGACGATTGCTACAACCATGTTACTATTGTAACTGTTGTGACAACCATACTCTTATCTGTGTCTGTATCATAAAACGATAACTAGATTCCAATCTTATGATTCCAAATAGCTACCAATATTATCATATTACGATTCTAGAAATTTTTATGAATTATCATAAAAAGAGTCCTACAGTATTCTCCTAGCATTCTGTTTCAGCTGGATTGTATTTGCGCTGAAGAATAAGCTATGTGAATTATTCTGTCAGCTATACAAGCATTTATAATGATCAAAGCATGTTTGCAGCAATTATAATATTTGCATTAATGAAAAGAATTTCGTCATCATTTATTACCATAATATGATTATTGCAAACATATTATGATTATTTAGTACTACAGACTTAAAAGTACATGCATTTTGTTTAAAATTATTTTTATAATTTTTTAACAATATTTTTTTTGCGTAATTAAAAACAAAAATTAAGAAGTAAAATACTTCGACCTTTTTGTTGTAATTCAATAATCAATATCAATATTAAATTTTAAGATTTTTGTGTGGTATGTTTATACTGTTTGATTATTGTTGCTCGTTGACAGCGAAATACCGAAAAGTGAAAAATAAAGAATAAAATATAATAAAAAAAACTGACTTTGAGCTTGAATATTTATTTATTGAAGTAATTATAAACAATTAAAAACCAATAATTTTATACTTAATTTGTAACACTTTTAAGTCTTTTTGTTAAATGTTATTTAATTTGTTCGGGGTAACTGTGTTTAACAACTTTTATCACAAAATCTCAAACAAGAATTGCACTAAAAGAGCGAAGACGCTCATAAAAAACAGACTGATCATCTTATAGTTGGCGCAACTATAATATAACTGTAGTTAGAGAGAGGAATATGATAATAAATACTATACTATGATTGTAGACAAGACAATAATATGGCAACTGAAAAAAGAGAGATTTTTACTATAACATGATGAAAGCAACCATATTATTGCTGAAATATGATTTATACAATAATAATTTAAAAGAAACCACCAATTATGGCTGTAGGCAACATACTTTTGTGGCCGTAATCATATTGCAACTATATTTTTTCTCTGCGTGTACACTGGGTATTTTAAGAACTTTAATTTTTTTGTAGATATTGCTATTTTTTGCTACTTTTTCAATATTTGTTTGCTATAACCACTTCGGAGTTTGCCATTTTTTGCCTTCTCTGGTCATAACCAATATATGAGTCATTTTATGTCAAACTGAATATCACGATTTTTCTTTGACTTAACAAACGTATTCTTATATCAAAAACATTTGCCACATATTTTTGTAACAATTCAAAAAAAACTTGAAAAATGTTCCGACATGTCGATATTTAAATTGAAAACTAGTACCCCGGATACAGTGGTTGATGGCTTATTTTCCAATTTTATATTTCAATACGGTTTAAGAGAAATTTTATTCTATTGAAAATATCCTCGCCCTTCTAACAAAATAATTTAATCTCTAAACTGAATTAAAATAAATTTGCAGAATTATTTTGCAAGTCTGGCAAGCCTATTATATATTGTCATGGTTAAATGGCTGTATCAATGGTATTTTGATACCAGATAATAAAAAACACTTTGGCATTGTTAGGTTTAGTTTGAAAATCTAATAATTTTAAAAACCAAAAACAAAAATTTTATAAAACAGCTATGCAACATGCATGTGATGTTAGTTGGTTAGATGGTTAAAGTATATAAATGTTATTTGTTATTTGTCAAGGCTTTGAGGCTTTGTTTTTATAAAGCAAATTGTATGGATTATGCCACAGGTTATATAAATTTATTAATACATTTTTGGCATTTTTTAACAAAATTACTAGCGAAGCTAAAATTTTCAAAATAGTCATTATTTAAAAAATTCTGTGGATTTTATATAAAATAAGCTTAACCGATTTAAGTTAAAAAAAATAGTACGAAAATTTTGATGAAATTGTAAGAAGTTTTTTTTAGCTATTTCAGATTATTTTGTGTAATAATATGTGATCGGTCATTACTAGGCCGATTCTATTTTCAATTAATTAACCTCACACTAATAACACTAGTTTACGGCAAAAATGTGCCATACATGGGACTACTTTTTATTAATAAAACAGAAAATCGCATTTAGAAATTGTTTTTGTATACAGAAAAATAATAAAATCAATTTTCAATTAAAATATTTGTTAATAGAATTACAAGTATAATTCGGTCGCATTAAGAAAATTTTAGTATCAATTAAAAAAATTTGTAAGAAGTTAAATTATTTAGTTTCAACAAAGATTTTAGTCATATCTATTAAACATTTCATTAACGGTCTGTTTTTGTAAGACGTGTCACTCAATAAATTCGTGTAAATGAGTGAAGAAATTCATTTTGGGGTTTTGTATCGCAAATGTCACTTTGAATTGAGTGAAAACGTAAGAGTTGTCGTTTTCGTCTCTGTTTTTGGTTTCCACAATGCGATTTGAAACGTCACAAACTTCAAAAACAGACGTTCACAAAAAAGTATTCGTCAAAGAAAAAAGGCAACACAATTTAATATTAAAAAAAAAAAAATACAGTAAAACTCGGTTAAGACGAACCCTCGATTACGAACTAATTTAAAAGTCCCGACGTTTTGGCAAAAATTTTCATATAAAATACATCTTATAATACGAACTCTGTTAATACGAACCCTCGGTTAGTACGAACTGTTTTAAGCAGTCCCAAAAACTAGTTATTATACAAATTACCATGTTTAGTACACTCTTTATCCGTTTAATGGGATAGACCTAATATGAATTTCATATCCGTGGATGACTTTCTAGATACAGATGCTAATGTTTTGACGTCACATACTTTATCAGGTGAAGAAAAATTGGAAATTGTTAATCCTGCCGATGTTGAAAATTTGTCAAGTGATATATTCGAACAAAATCGTGTGCCGAAGAAGCTGACAATCATATTTTGGTAATAGAAAAACTTATAACGAATGAAATCGTTAATTCCGTCATTCAGAAAAAAATAAAAGATTTTTTTTTTTAATGAAGAATTTTAATTGAATTTTTAATTGTGAATGCATGAAATGCTAATTTTATTTTTTATTTATGTAAAAATCTTGTTTTTGTTTTAATAAATACATATTTTTAATCGTTAAAAATACCCGCTTAATACGAACCTCGCTTAAGACGAACTAATTTTTATGGTCCCTCGGAGTTCATCTTAACCGGGTTTTACTGTAATACTTTTTAACAAGAAATTGTAATAAATAAAAGAATAATGATTTTTTTTTTCATTTATATTTATTTACATTTTTAGTTGTAAATGTTTTAGTTTTTTTTTTTATACAAATTATATTTTTATATCCACTTTTACTGTTTTCTAAACAAAATAAATTAATTTTTTTTTTAGCAAAAATCAGCTGTTTTTGTTTATATTTCATTTATAGTGTTGGGTTGCCATCTAGCAACGAAAAATGAGTTATTTGTATATGAAATAAACTAACAAAAACCGAAAAGCAATGTCATGGCAATCTCTACTGTTTGGCATAACATAAAGCTTAACGTACTCAAACGTAAGCCAGGCGAACGAATTATAAAAAAACTCATTTCCTTACGTATTCGTTCGGGTGCCACACGTCCGTCTGAAATTATACACGTATTGTAAAAACAAGCCGTAAATTTTAATTGAACTTTTAGTAGCTACTACTAAAAATTTAATTAAAATTGCACAAAAAAATTTCAAAATTAAAAACATTAGAAAATTGAAAAAGGACCAAAATAAAAAAAAAAATCTTCAAAATTAAAATAATCTACAAAAATATTACAAATATAAAAAACAAAACTGATAGAAACCCAAAAAAAAAAACATCGCAAAAATTGCATAAAATCGAAAATGCTTGAAAATTTTTTTAAAATTAAACAAATTGACAAAACTTGTGTTTTAATTTTTAATTTAGTAATGATCTGACTATCAATTATATATATTTTGTACATGCTGATTTTAATTGTGCACTTAATTTGTTAATCAATGGTACAGATTTCGTGAAAAATGTTTTTAAAGTTTTGTGGTTTTGCATTTAAAACTTTTCGAAAGCAAACAATCTACTGTTGTTTTGACGGAATTAAATAACAAGACCTGTGTTCATATTTATGGACCATATTTAATGCACAAAACGTTCTATTTTAACCACTGCTTCACGTTTTATGAAGGTTTTTACGTTTTTTTATTACAGTTTTTGCGAATATGAACTCGTAATGAATAATTGACCTTAATAAGTGTTAGTTCTTTAAAATAGGCATAATAGGAAATATTTTGAAAGAAAAACTTTGTTTGCATATAGCGGATTATACTATATCGCACACCCAGTTCAAAAGTGACTAAACTCAACGTAAAAACCATACGTCCTTCTAGCAACATTGTGAAATAGAGACGGAGGAGATTAGAAAAATAAACAAAAATCTAAAAATAGAATAATTGTGTTGTTAGTGTTGTCACTTCTGAGTTTAATATATAATAACAGAAAAAGCTAATAGGAAAGAAAACTGCAATTTAGATGCATTAGATTCGAGGCCATATTTGGATGTGATCGCTAAACGGTCATGACTTGGTATTGTTACCTTTGTAATGTATGATGAGCGCAGGTTTAATTCTTACAGCCGGCAGGTTGTTGAAAAATTTATCATATAGAGACAATCTGACAATTATATTAACAAATAATAATACAATTTAAAATGGAAAATCACTGATGAGCCTGTCCATAAAAAGGCAGAAACTAGTCTAGTCTGATTTAAAAATTAATAGTGTTTATAATTTTTAGAGAAAACGTTTATTCTTCTTCTTAACCTCAACATTTCTAAATCAAAATTTTAATTTTTCGGGTTTAAATGCTTAAACTATGCACAATACACTTGTTTATCTATAAAAAAAAAATATCAGTGTATTTTGTTGTTGTTAACTGTTGCTAAAAAACAGTTATGTCTTTTTTTTTATGGCACATCTTAAAAATGTTCTTGCAAAAATTGGAGTAAAGAAGTATCATTTTGCACAAGTTCTCATAATGAACCGATTTCATTAAAATGTATTCATTGATTTGATGAACAATTTCATTAACTGAAACAAAATTCGCTAATATTGTTAATATTTTTTATAAAATTTTTAATGATTTTTTCATAATTTCATAAAAAAAAAAATCATTAAATCAATGAAAATTTCCAATACAAATTTTAACTTGTAATATGTTATTTTTTGATTTATTTCCTATATTTAAAAAAATAATCGCTGAAGTTAAACGATTTATATTACAAACGACATACATTTCTTTGTTAACCAGAATCAATTATAATTTAAAAAAATATAAATATCTTAGGAGTTCTCATAAAATTTAGCGTATAAAATTCTTGAAGAGTCAACAGATTTTTTTAATTTAAAAAGTGTTTTATAAAGAAGTAAACTTTTATTTGTGGGGTCAATGGGACGTGTGGGGTCAATAAAATTGCCAAACAAATATCATTTAGTAATCAATATATCTTTTGAATACTGTTTTTGAATCGGTTCAGTAGTTTAGGAGCTATGCGTCGAAATCACACGGAAAAATATAATTATTCCAGAAAATTAAATATGGAAAATTTTTAAGGATAAAATGTAACAAATTTGTCTTGCAATGAATATAAACTATTTAAACGTAACAAAGAAAAATAAAATCATTTGCGAAGCAAATTTATAGCTGAATAACAACGCTATTCGGCCTGATTACGGTTGTCGTAGTCGTAGTGAAAATTTGTCGTTTTTAAAAAACGGTATACGTTTGTCGAAAACTACGAATGTACAACACTGCTAGAAAATCTATTACAATTTCCGTATTACGGTTGTCGTTTTCGGCTGTCAAAATGTATAAAAACAGTCGTCTATTTTATTTCTCACGACAGATTTAAAAAATTCTTAAATAATGCAAATTTCAATGAAATTTTAATTAAATTTAAATAAAAAATTATAGCACCGAAGCTGTTTGCGAAATTGGAGGACGTTTTAGGGTTAAAACATAATTGGCAAAATCTGGAACAATTGCAGTTTAGAAACATAACTACGATTACTTCAAAACTTTTACCCCAAAAACTAATTTTTAAGAAACAAAATATTTGTAGTCGCCGGCGCCCCCTTGCGGCTGGGCTGGGCATTAAAGTCGAAAAAGTTTTTTTAAGTATCTCAAAAAGTACAATATTGTACTTTTGCATGTCGTATGAAAGCTCTTTTAAATGGCTTTTCAATGGTGTACAATATGTCAATATAAATTAACCCATTAAAGGCCGATTTAAAAATTTCTTATTTTTACTTTAGTTTTTTAGATAAAATGTGCTTTTTATTCAAAAATTAGCCTGTGTAAGTACTTAATAAGTTTATAGAAATGGATAGCCGGATTTATAAGCTTTCTTTTGAGGTACAATATGACCACATATCTCTTGAAACAAAAAAAATATCAAAGTTTAAATTTAGACAGTGGATTTTTTGCGATTTTTTTAACCTTTAATCTCTTTTTTATTTTAAAGATATGGTAGTCCATTATACCTTTAATGAAAGCTTGTGAAATTTTCTTTAATTTTTTGTACAGTTTTTATATGCTTATATAGGCGATTTTTTTAATAAGGTGATCTTTTACAAAAAAAAAACACAAATAAATATAAGCAAATTTTGAATTGGGCTGTAATGGGCTCATATCGTACATTATTGAATAGATATTTTAATAAGCTTTGATATGACATGTATATTGTAATATTCGGACGTGTACTTTTTGAGATAATTGTAAACAACTTTTCCGAATTTAATGCCTCGTCCAGCCGCAAACATAATTTTTCTTGCTTCTTAAAATCAGCTCAAAAAGTACTATGCGAGGTAAAAGTTTGGACGTGATCGGAGTTATTTTGCTAAACAACACTTAGCCGTTTTCTTCGAATATCATTCGTCTGAGCCATAGCCACTCATATTTTTCATCTGAAATTAAAAAAATAAGTCCAAACTTAGCATTTTTTTTTTATATTTTTGATAATTTAACAACAAAATTAAAAATTTCTTATTGCCGCCAATCAGCTGTTTTTGACAGATCGTCATAGAGTGCTTCATAATATTATTAAATTTAACAAATTTGTCAACACTCTGTTGTTTTCAATCTATTACAAAAACCTTTTAGTCGAAAATTGTATGTAATACCGCAACAAATAAAAATCAACAACGACTTCGACTAGAGTCGAAATACGACTACGACAACCGTAATCAGGCCCATTATCATTTATATAAAAGTATCCATACATATTTTGTATATAACAATACAACCTGTAGCAATACTTGGTCGAACAAATTTTTCAGTCTATAATATTCATCTTGTCGTTTAATACTATCAATTTTTTTTTTTTAATCTAGTATTTTTTTAATTTTTAAAAGTGATTTTAACTTGCACTTCTAGAAGACAAACAAAAAAGGACTTGCTTATTTCTCAAATTGAGCAATTATTTAACCGAATATTTTATTAGTTGACTTTGTAAATCAACACAAAAAAAAAACTGTAGACAACAAAATAATAAAAAAAAAAACATGCTGGATGCTCCTTTAATATTTATTTATTTCTTTCATCTTATTCATGTTTTTTTTTCATATTTATTTGCAACAACTTGAGCAACAACTGTGTTCTGTAGTCATGTTTAATATGCTGCACTATTTCAAAACTTTTTTCTTTCTTCCTATTTGTGGCATAAAAGTCAAGTCAAAGTTATAGAATAAAAAACATATACTTCTAGGTATAAGCCGTACTATGAAATGCTTTTCTTTTTTTTTTTCTTAACACAAATATCTTAAGGATATTTAAAGTTATCCTAAGAAAACAAAAACAACAACAACAAGAAAATTATTTTACCAAAAGAAATATAGAAAAAGTCTAAAGTCAACAAAAAAAAAAAACAATGCAAAAAAAATGCAAACTCTAAGAAAATTGCATAAATGCAAAATATCAAAAGGATATAAAAGATATATAAAGAATAATAATGAAGTTGATGATAATGATCATTATTATATAAACTATAAAAAAACAATAAAAAATATAACTCTTAAAACAAAAATCCACAAGTTTTTAAATAAAAATAACAATGATGAGAAAAAAATAAACCAAGATGTCATTCAAATTGTTATAAAGAATCATATAAGAACATTTTTAATCGATCGACAATGGTCTTGTTAACGCTCTACTTGATTTTAAAAATAGATAATAAAAATCAGCCGTTTTCGTTTACCGGGATTTTATAAACAGAACCACACAGCGTATGATTGATATCAACATCACTCATACGCAACAGTATTCAAATAATTTTTAGTCATCTTAGGGTGACATTGTCTTATATGGAAGCAAATGTTTTCTAAATTTTAACGAAACCCAGGCGAAATATAATAACACAATATAATGAAATTTGATTACACACAGAGAAAAATTTGGATATTTGCCAATTGAAATTTGGTGACTACGACTTAAATTCGGTTATTACGAATTTTAGTCGGTTTTAACAAATGAACATTAGTTTTCACAACAAAGTTCGATTGATTCAATTAAATTTTAGTTGCAACACCCAAAATATTCAACAATCTAATGTAAATATCGTTGTGCTAACTGAATTTATAAGTTGTTGCTATTAAAATACGCTTTTCAATTCGGCTGTCACTTTATTTCTCTGTGTGTAGAAATTTTACATTCTCCAGCCTTCTAAGTTCATTTATATTGCAGAAAAATTTTAATTTTCAACCATAATTCTTATAAAATTTTCGGTTTTATCCAGGGACCGTAACGGTTATAAGTGATATCAAAAAAGTTCCTTTATAACAGTTATTTGTGGCTTAAAAAGAAAAAAAAAACATAAAAAAAGTTATTTTTCAACGTAAAAATAAAAGATCGGATGAAACTCTTAAGAAGAGAGCTTTATTTCGCCTTCATTAAATAAAACTCTTTTGAGGAGTTTTATTTTTTCCGTATAAAAAAAAAAATCATTTGAGGAGTTTATTTAAAACTCATTTGAGGAGTTTTATTTTTTCCGTCAGAGAATAAAACTCATTTTATGTAAATTAACACTCTAAGCTTGCCGTTTGCCAGATCATTACAAGTTTATCTCATTTTGAGCCCAAAATTAAACAACTTGCCGTTGCAATATGTTTACAATTGTTTTTAATCATTTTTGAAAAAATTAACCATTTTGTTTTCTGGAGGTTAATATGAGCCAGGATCTTTAAAAATATTTTTAATTTTACGATGTGAATAGATTTAAAAAAAAAATCTATATTAAGTATAAAAATATTGATTTTGAAATAACAGTATTAACCGTTATATTATTTGATTTATCAAAAATATTTACTTTCCATATTTAAACCATAATTTTTGAGTAAATCATTAACCCAGGCTGAATATTATGACACAATATGAAGAAATTTATTAAAGCAGTGCATGTTCGACGTCCGCATTTTTTCGAAGTATTTTTATTATCAACTTCATCTTTTTATTTCGTATTTTGTCGAAAATTAAGTTTTTTGTACTTTGTCGATATTCGGTCGCAATATTGTTACAAAATCGTAATATTTGATTTAAAATTTGTAATTTTCAAGCCTTCAAAGATCATGTGTTAGCAAAAGAAAAATTTTAATTTTTAAATATAATTCTTCTACAGATTTTGTTTTGAGCTCATTTTGAATACAAACGAAGTCAAATTTCTTTTCCAATATGTTTAAAACAATTTTAAAAATTTTTTGAAAAAATTAACCCTTATGTCGTATGGGGGGTCATTATGACCCATGCTCTTCAAAGTTGTTTGAAGATTTACGTTGTGAATATATTAAAAATACACGTTTTTAATTATAAACATATTTTGTTTTTAAATTACCTGCATTAACCTTTCTGCCATTGTGGTCCAAAATGTCTATTCATTAAAACGCATGTTAAAAGATTAACACCAACTTACATATATTTAAATAAGCTGAAAACTATAAATTTAACTATACATTTTTAGCATCACAATTCATTTACGGATATCTAAACACTTACTTCCTAATCATTTTATTATTAACCCTTTGTATTTTAAGGGTCGAAATGATCCGCTCATGGAATGGCATTGCATTATAAGAAAAAAATTACTGCTAAACTTGAACGAAACTCAGGCTGAAGATTGTAACAAAATATTTTAAATTTGTTAAAAAAAAATCGATAATTCTAAGCCATGCATATTTTAAGGTCAACATTATGTTTTAGAAACATTTTTAATTTCAAAAATAACTTATCTTAAAATTAAGTTTAGTCAAATTGTTTCTTCCACTATGTCAAATATTATTTTCAAACGTTTTTGAAAAAATTAACCCTAGTGTCTTCTGGGGTCAAAATGGCCCGTTTTATTAAAGTCATTTAAAGTTTTCAGTACATATTCCAAATTATAAAAAATGGTTTTTGAATTAAATAATTGCATTAACCTCTTATGTTTTTTGGAGTCCAAATTGTCCATTTATTTAAAAACATGTTAAATTTTTAATATCATGCTGCATATTTACATAATTTTTGAGTAAATCACACATGGATACCTAGCCGCAAAATTTTCAATAATTTTTTTAATTAAGCCTATGAATTTTCAGGGTCTAAATAAAGGATGGTATTACGTTATATGTATAAAAAAATGCTTTCTAGGTTTTAACGAAACTCAGGCTGAATGTTTTGACACTTTATGAAGAATTTTAAGTCGCGCGTATTAGGTGTCAACCTTTAGGTTTTTTTTCAATTAATACGCATCTTAAAGTTTAGTTTTTATTCCGTATTCAGTTGCACATTATGTTTTTTAAACTTTAGCGAAATCCAGACTAAATAGTATGACAAAATTGTAAAATTTTATTATAAATTGAACATTTTCAAGCCATCAATGTTCATGTATTAAGAAAAAATTAACCCTAGTGTCGTCAGGGGGTCAAAATGGCCCATTTTTCTTAAGTCATTTAAAACTTTACGATGTGCATATAATTGTTAAATACGTTACTTAAATTATAAAAAAAAAAATGGATTTTAATAAACTGCATAAACCCATCTGCCTGTTTGGGGTCCAAGTTGTCTTTTTATTTAAAAACATGTTTAAAGATAATTACGGTACAAGCATTTGCTATAAATCTCAAAATACGCTAAAAACAATAATTGTGAAATCCTAAACCACGTTTTTTCATGTTTAAAAAACAAAAGTTCTAACGTATTCCATGATATAATTAAATATTTTGTTGATTCATTATTTGTTAGTCCTCTTTTTTTTAATAATATATCCTGTCTTTTTACTCCATAATAATCATACACCATTATTCGCCGATATTCAAAAAATGATGTTTTTCAATTAACCCTTTACATTTTTGGCGTCACAATTACCCTATATAATTTACTAAGATTTCCATTTTTTTCTTAAATACTACATACAGAAGTTTTATTCCAAATTGTTCCAAATTTGTGGGCGTTGTGGTGTAATTTGTGGGCGTTGTGGTGTAATGGTTAGCGCGTTGGACTTTTACACAGAAGGTCCCGGGTTCGATCCCCGGTGCCGGCAACATCAAAATAATATGTATGAGTTTTTTCTATCCCTCATACGTACCGCAATGTCCACCTTCGGTGTTCCCATAGCAATTAACCCCACCGAAGTAAAATAATAAATCAGGGCTATGAACCAAAAAGCTTCAATAAGTTCGCCAACTCTCCATCAGGTGGAGAGCAACAACTGTTCTAAGACTTATCATCTCGCGCAATTACAGTGTTGCCATGTCTGAAGCCCTTCATCTTTCCCCACCTTTCATCCCTATACTATCCCTTTCCAAAGAAATTAACACACTAAATATAGGAAGTATTTCCTGAGTGTTGCCTCTCTTTTAAAAAAAAAAAAAAAAAAAAAAAAAAATGAAAAAAGTAAATTCTTTTTTGAAAAACGTTAACCCATGTTGTCGAAAATGACCTACTTTGGAAAAAGTGTATTTTTATTAGTCATGGGTCCCCAAGCCAGTAAGGGTAAAAGATTTTTAAATAAAAGTAAAACTACCCAGGAAAAAATTACACATTCCAAAAAGAAGGTGATGCCCACACTTGCTTACATATATCATTGCCAAATTTAGTAACTGCAATACCAAACTCATTCCAACGATAGAGTCAAAAAAGCAAGTAGTATTGTAATCAATTCTATAAATTTAAACCAGAAAGCATGAACTCAATAACAAAGTAATTATTTACTTAAAAGAAAATAACAATGTTATTAACTTTTTGTACTCAAGAAGTAATCATATACTTTTTCTGAATAAAAGGACGTCGTTGGAAGTAGTTCCTCATTTTGAAAAAAGAAGTTATACAACTTTAAAGAATTTATCTTATATACTTTTTCAAACAAATTTTTATTTGCAGAAAAATAATACTAAAAACAGAAATTGCATGTTGCCTCAATTTTGTTAAACTGTGGTTAGGTATAAATTAGGGAAGCGCACGTGAGCAGAAAATTGTGAGTGGAAGTTGAAATTACTGACGTTATCGTGAGTGAGTGTACAAAAAATTTTCGAGGGTGATTGTGCGTCATATTTTTGTTTTTCAATTTTGAATTGTTCTTTTTTTTGAAAAATTTATATTTTCGTGGTTTATAGCTCCAAAATTATGACAAACCCATGTTATCATAACAATTCGATGTTTCACTTTTTAGGATTTTATTTCCGTATCAGTTTTGATCGTTATATTTGAGTGACCTAGGAGAATCACGTGTGAGTAAAAGTTGAATTTACTTATGGAACTACTTCTTTAAATGTAAGTACTTCCTATTTTTTCTAGGGAATTATTTATTTATTTTTTTTTGTGTAAGTACTTCGTAATTTTACAATGGAACTATTTCTTTATTGAAAAATGTATGTAGTTCTTAAAAATATAAAGTAAATGGTTCTTCGGTAATAAAAATAATCAATTCTAAAGAATCAATTATTTTAGTCTCACGCCCTGTTAAAAGAATCGAGTAGGTAATCTAGTAAGGAATGCGTTCTGCCCTAAATGCTTGATTACAAACCCGCTTACCTTTTTGGAAATTTTTTGCTGGGTAGTAGTAGTCTTAAATAAAATAACAGACATTTTTCGGGACTCTATGCAGACTTTGATGAAACCTTTAAAATTTTGTTCAGCTTTTGAGAAAGTAATAAATTTTCTTAAAACGTCCCATAAAGAAGTCACGAATTAAAATATTTTCAATTTATTTTTTTTCTCTTTAATTACAATTATTGCCGTATAAAAAGTGAAATTGGCATTTCCGAATTAGGAATTTTTAAAAATCTATAAAACTGAAATGAAAATGAAAATTATTCAAGTTCGAGGCCCATATACTCTATATTTCTTCATTAGGATATTGTCCCAACAAATAATCTATAGAGTTTTTGTTTTCAAATTTATTATTTGACCCTTTCAGGAATGTGTTGATAGATCTATTTCGGGAATTTTCTAGGTTCCCATCATCAGAACACGTTTTGAAAGCGGTAACAATCCCATGCCAAACCTCAAGCATTCATATGAACTAGTTTACTCACTACATGAGAACTAATATACATATGAGTTTGAAATTAAAGATTATAACCATTGATCAAAAAATAAATTGAAAACTAATTGTAAAAAATACGTTTTTGCATTTTTATCAAATTCGTGGATCATTTTTGATTACAGTTAAGTAAGTTAATGATATCCGATGAAGTCAAAATTCCATATCTATACAATTTTAAGTATATTAAAAATATAAATGGAATAAAAAATTTAAATTTTTAAGTTTTGTCAATTTTTAATAAAGGTTTCCATTTTTGTCTGTGATTTTGAGATGGGTAAAGTTTTCCAAAAAAAAAACACGAATTCTTCCATTTGAGACCATTTGGAATTAAGTTAATTAATTGCTACTTACTTCATTCAACAATTATATGTATGTTATTAGGCTTTGAATGTAGATTTAAATGAATGGGTTAATTTTGGCCCCAAATAGAGAGTAGTCTTAATGAATTTCATCATGAATTTCATCATAAAGTTTTTAAATATACGAGAATGTGTATTGAGAAAATGAATGCACAATTTATAATTTGAGAGAAATAATTTTGAGAAATTGGTAATTTTACAAAATGCCTTCCCAATTGCTTTATTGTATGCAAGGTGGTTTGTTCCAAGATATACTTTTTAGGTGTGCCTTGAAACATGTGCGATATTCAGAAAAAAAAGGTTAAAAAATTTGATTTTGGCTTCAAAAATCTATTTCATTTTGTAATCCTATTGTTTCGGATCGCAAAAAATTAGCAAAAACGAAAAATATCGAAGCCAAATCTTGAAAGTTAGTTTATTAATAATAATAATTTATTAGTATATTAATTAATTAATTAATTAATTAAAAACTTTTACTTAATTTAAATATATCACATGTGCTCCCCGGTAGGCTAGTTAGTAGCGTACTGGCTTATATGTGCGGGGGTCGTGGGTTAGATTCCCACCAGAGGCACTGGCCTGTTTTCGCTACAACGCGCCGAAGGCCATAGTAGCTAGTGCTCGGTTAGGGTATAGTATATAATTTGTAATTATATGATTATTAATTAATAAAATAAAAATAAAAAAATATTACTTTAATTTACCAATAGAGTTTTTACCGTCCTCTTTCTCCAGATATTTAAAAATAAAAAACGGAAACATTAAAAGATCTTACGTTCTAATGCACACTCGTTTCATTGCATTCCACTTTTCCCCCACCTGTAGTTAAACTACTTCTCCAATACTTTTTTTTCATTGTCAGGTATATTTTAACTTATTAAAGAGTGCGCCCCGGTAGGCTAGTTGGTAGCGTGCTGGCTTATCAGTGCGGGGGTCGTGGGTTCGATTCCCACCAGAGGCACTGGTCTGTTTTCGCTACAACGCGCCGAAGGCCATAGTAGCTAGTGCTCGGTTAGGGTAATAGTATATAATTTGTAATTATATGATTATTAATTAATAAAAAAAAAAAAAAAAACTTATTAAAGACACTTCTCGTCAAATTAATTATTAAAAAAAATATTTTAAAATATGCAATGAATTCAAAATTGTTAAATGAGCCTTTTTTTATTTCTTAATATTTTTTTTAACCTCATCAAAACTTAAAAATAATTTATATCTCATCTTATTTTAGCTTTTTTATATTACATACTTGTGTAGCATATTTATCTTGTTTTCATAAAAATATATCAATATTTTCAACTTAAGTTCGTTTTAAGTTTGTTGTACTGCAGAAGTAACTTTGGTGCAAATGTTAGAGCGGTCTACTTCAATGCAATAGATTGTGTTTCAGATTAGTGTGTTCAATACTCTCTGGCGCCACAAGATTTTTTTAATCTTTAAAAAAAAATCCCCTAGAGTATACTGCACATTTTTATTAAATAAAAATGTTAATATGTATTTGAAAAAGACCTTCCATGAACTATTGAAGAATAGCATTCAAGCACTGTTTAATATGATACTTAAAGAAATTATATATCCATTCCATCCGCCCAATGACACGACGATATTAAAATCATTAATGATTCACCTAAATTTGCACCACATCCGTATCAGTAGATGGATGTGGTGTTTTTAATACTTCTAGCTTAGTTCTTATTTTGCTGGGATACAAATTAAGTTAATGCTTACCAAATTGAGGATATTTTTTGCTGGGATATTACTGCAACAAACGATCTTAAAATCCCATGCACTCCCATTTTATGGTGTAGTGAAAAGATAAAAATTGCAAAAACCAAAAACAAAAAACAAAGAATTTAAACATTCCTTGGTTGAAAACAAATTGTTGTATATCTCTTCTTTTGAAACAAGAATTGGTAAATAAGTTTTATACTGTTATTCAAAATGTAAATAAAAATGAACAATGACAAATAAAGACATACATACAAATATAAAATTTATGAAATATGAAGTAAAAAATATGAACACTGGTAACATCGTTACAAAAACCAACGTAATCAAATAAAGTAATACCACGAATTTGACATGCAATTTAAAGTTGGTTAAACATTTCAACCCAATCAAGGATATATAAGTCGTAATTAATATTGTTATTATTTACTAAAGAATTTTTCAAAGGGCATATTTACAAGAGGGAAAAAAAATTTTTTAACTGGAAAACTATTACCAAATATTTAAATATTACAATATATACAAGGATTCGTGTGTGTCAATAGAAAACACTACTCAACAAATTACAATTTTTTGCAGAATCTGTCTTTGAAATACATATTTTTTTAATAGACTTAGGTGCATACTGATTCCAAATATGTCAAAAAAAAATTTTTCAGAACACACTTAAAGAGTTTTAAGTTTTTTCACTAATTTTTGACTCGTGACTGATTTCTCAATAATTTTTGCAGGTTTTTTAGCCTTTAGTTCAAAATATCTATAAATAGCGCTACCATTAAATAATACAAAAATGTTAACATTTTTGTACATGATTGCATGAAAATATATGATTATATATATGATTGCATCAATAATACCTATCGTTTGAGTAAGTGACGAAATTCAAATTTTTTTTTAAATTCCAGGCTAATGGACAGAAATCGGACTTTCAATGCGACAATATATAGTTTTATTGAAAAGAAGATCTACATTTTTCTGCTATGGAACGATATATAACTATGAATAGGTCAAGATATCGTGTTATCCAAAATGAAATACGTTTTTTGTTTTGATATTACACTATATGTTATTATATACAAATTTGATTTGTGTTAGATCTAATTATACATGTATTCGTACATAATTAGATTACCCATATATAATTGTATATGTCATATAAAGGGTCCGCCAAATAACTTTTTTTTTTTGAAAATGCTATAAAATAAACTACTGAATATTTTCTCAAATTTCTTTTTTTATTTGAAAGTACAATCCTTCCGGTTAATAATGGAAAATAATTTCATTCAAATGGCTGCCTCGGCTGGCCATGCAGTAGCCTACACGATCGGTCCAATTTTTAAGCACATTATCGATTGTGTGCAGCTGTATTTCCTTCTCTTCAATTTTTGTGAACAAAAATTCGTTCAACATGGCCCGATAACGATCGCCATTGACTGTAACGGCCACTCCTTGCTCATTTTCGAAGAAAAATGACCCAATTATGCCTCTGGACTAAAATCCGCACCAAACAGTGACTTGTTTTGGGTGTATGGGCACACATTCTGCATCATTACGTTGTTCTAGCGTATACACAACCATATTCGTTCAGCGGAAGGATAAAACTAATTATCTGTCAAATCAGACATGAGCTAAGTGTTACCATTCACGAAATAAGCACTAGTTGAAAAAAAAACGTTAGATGGCGGACCCTTTATATTGGTCGATATGTAATAAGATGTAATTATATGTGGCATCTTATAAAAAAAATTTAGAGCAAAAAAAATCTTTATATATAAACATATGAATGAATACATATGGTTATGTGAATACATATCCCAGCAAAAAATAGTGCTTACCAGAAGCACTTCCGGAAGGCATTATTTTATTACGAAGCGCTTCCATAGCATACAAAGAAGGCACGATTTTTGTTCGCGATGTTCCACTTGGTAGGTCTCTTTTAAGCAGGTGAAAAGCGCTTCTTTCATGTGCTCTTAGAAGCAATAAATTCATGCCTTCTTAGGCAGTAAGAAGCGCTTTTTTGTATTTTGACAATATTAATGCTTCATGGTATGCATTCTTTATTGCTTCATTGTATGCATTATTCACTGCTTCAAAGAAGGCATTTTGGGTAGCAAAACAGAGTGCCTTCCCTAATTGCTTTATTGTATGCAAGTTGGTGTAGCGCTATTTTGGAAGCATACAAATGTAGTTCCTGCTTACCAAATCCAGGTTATTTTTTGCTGGGATGAATCGAGGGAAATTGAAGCGAATACGGATGAGCAATCTGTACACACAGCCAATCATTTCCAAATGTCAAACTCGCCCACAGTCCACCCTTGTCATGGTGTCCCTTGTTACGCTGACGAGGCTCTGACGATCGAGTTTGGGCGGTATAACCCGGTTATACCGGTTTTACTGCCAGAACGATTCAGATTTATCCGAGCAAGAATTGCCACTCCGTCTTTAAAGAAAATTAAAAATTCTTTAAAATCGTTACAACCACATATATACACTTATATAAAATAATACATGATTATATGTAAACGTTTTTACTCGGGTATATAAAATGTTTAATTTAAAATTATTTAAACCGAATCATTAACCCAATTAAAGAACATAAAACCTGAGGAAAATGTGTGTGTTTAAAAAATATCCCCTGTTTTCTTTTTAAATTCAAATATTTGAAATAAAATTTGTTTGCGTGTATCTTTATCTTTTTTGATGGTGTAATATATATTTTCATATGTGGTAAATGCAATGAGATCTGTACATTAATGTAACTTTAATTAACTCGAACCGATTCTGAAATTATAATATTTTTAATTTGATTTAAACTTAATACCGACATAATTTTTGGGCCGTTAAATATTAACGATTAACGCGGCTGGCTATCGCATGCTAAAACCTCGACACAACACAAAAAAAAAGTCTCTTCATGTCATACAAAAAACTACTTTTTAAATATCTTACCTCCAAGTGTCAAAAATTTATGAAATTCCGAATAAAAATGATTTTAAGTAAAATTTTATTTAAACTTACATAAAGAGAATTTAATTTTCCAACGATTACATCTTCAATTTTACACTTTTCTTAAAGTAAAATATTCCTTTGCAAAAATCCATCTTTTCTGAGAATTCTTAGAAAAATTTTTTTTTGTGGTTTAATAAAAAAAATTGTTCTATTATTATGCAAGTGCAAGTGTACAATCATCCAACTGCCATAAAGCCATTAAAAGGTGTCTAAAAAACACACTTTGTGTTTTTTTTTTTTTTTTTTTTTTTGCTTTTTTGACACTACAAAGAATATTTGGCCTGAAGTGTTATAAATAAAGGAAAAAGCACACAAAACAGGTGTTTACCAAGGCATGATGAATTTACAAACAAAACTAAAAAAAAAAAGGAAATTAAATCAAAAGAAGCCTCTTTGTGGTGAATTTAGTTTTCAGAATATAAAGAATTTCATATTTACTAATTTTGAAACACACAATTATATTTGGACTGTGAAAAGTCAAATGAATATATTTGAAAGTGATTTTTATAGCAAAATATTATATTTTGGTATAGAGCAATTCCATATGAAAACGATCAAAATTGGCAAATTTTTGGACGACCCCTCTCCGATTTTAAAATAAATAGTCTCAATCGATTGCCCAGCAAAAAATAATGTACCTACATATTTTTTTTTTTTTTATAGTGACTGGTTTAGTGGTGGTGTGCACCACTGTCATGTGACAAAATTGAATAATTCTTCATAAGGGACCTCATTGAAAGTTGTTTTAAAAAAAAAAACTACTAAAGCGATCGCAACGAGTGATAGGTCGTTGGAAAGGTATTGAATCAGGCTTTAATTGAAAAATAAAATTTTCCTAATTTTTCTTGTTAAATAATTAAAAATAATTCAATTATAAAAAATATAAAAACAATGAGAACAAGGTGGTCTCTTAAATGCTCTTCTCCTGTCCAAACAAGGAGTCGGGGCCCATTTTTTTATTGCTGATTCTTAAAGCAAAAATTATGAGGAATCCAAAAAAAATAAAATTAGCCGAAAAATTTAGGAGCTTCTGTGGAAAATCGGAAAATTTAATTTTCATGGGAAAATTTAATTTTCATGGGAAAAAAGGTAAATTTCTGAGAAAAATTAGGAAAATTTTATTTTAGGTACATTATTTTTTGCTGGGCAATCGATTGAGACTATTTATTTTAAAATCGGAGAGGGGTCGTCCAAATGGTGATCGCTTTCATATGGAATTGCTCTATATATTTTAATTAGTTGCTTGATTTTTTTTTTTATAGCATAGCTAAGAGCAAGACTCTTCAACCAGTGTTAAACAGTTTTAATGGTCCCACAAAAACTTAAAACTTACTGAAATGAAAAATAGCTAACATTACAATTATTAAATAAAAAAAAATATATATTTTTTTTTGCTCCGGTGGTTAAATTTGATTAGGGTTCGTGAGTACAGTCAAAAATGTTGAAGACTTTGATTTTTAGAAAGCAATTCGTTAAAAAATTAGCTTTACGTCTATTATTTTAAATAATAAAAAGTATTTATAAATTAAAATAATTGAAATTTAAAATATGATTTAATACAATGAACATTAATTTATAATAAAAATATTATAAATTATGTTTTATGAGTGAATTTAAATTTCTACTTTTTTATAACACACTTATACGTATGATCAATATTAAATTTCATATTCATAACACTCATACGTTATGGTGGTTTTGTTTGGCGAAGCGTATGAGCTATAATTACACTGTGGAACAAATTCAGGTTAGCAAAAGTTACGTCGTGGTAATGTAAAGACGTATAGTGATTTCTGCGTAGTGATTTACATTTAAAAACACTCTATACAAAAACACAAACAACATAATCCCTTTGTTTTCTTTTCTAAACAAAGTTAAATTCCTTTAAAAAAAAAAATTAACAAAGCCAACAAATTCTTTTTAACAACAACAAAAGTTCCCCACTAATCCACTGCTAATAAGCAGAATGGGTAATGGCAGCGAAACAAGTGAAGACGGCAGCGATGATAGTGTATGGCAGTTAGCAATGCCAAAGAAAAGACATCAAACACGATCACCAAAACTGCATGAACATAAACGTATAGCTTTAGAGGACGGTCCCTCTACTAGCAAAAATACTTTTTCAGTACTTGATGAAATCAATGATGATATTGAAGACAACAGTAATATAGAAAACAACAATAGTAATGTAAACTCAGAGCCTAAACCTCCTCCCATCATGATCCCTAACGTTTCTGATATTAAAAATATGGTAAATAATTTTTCAAAAGTAATTAATTCAAATGAATTTTCTTATAAATCAATGAAAGATGGTAATGTAAGAGTAATGGTAAAATCAACTGATTCATATCGAAAGCTGGTTATGTATTTCGACAGTAAATGCATTAATTTTCATACGTATCAACTGAAAGAGGAAAGGGCATACAGGGTGGTCGTTAAAAATTTACATTTCACCACCCCAACTGATTTGATTAAAGAAGAAATTAAAAAAAAATGGACACAAAGTCAGAAACATAATGAATATAAAAAGCAAAATTTCAAAAGAACCACTGTCAATGTTCTACGTTGATCTTGAGCCAAACAAGAATAACATGAAAGGTCACTCAAAAAAAAAATTTGTAAAGTCAGCAAAAAATTTTGCTGAGTCAGCAAAATTTTAGTCAGGAGGGTGCTAGCAAAAAAATTGCTAATGTCAGCAAAATCTTTTGCTGAAAATCAGCGAGCTGATTTTTAGCAACAAGATTAGTAGATTCAGCAAAAGTTTTGCTAACACTTAGTAGATTATAAATAAAAAAGCCTTGTATGAAAAAAAGATACAAGAGTCTTCCATGGTTGATTTTTTTATATGTCTTATTAGAGTTGTACTTTTTAGTATCATTTTCCTCTTCTCTACTACATCTTGACATGCCGCGACATCTGCTTCATTCTGCGTGTATCTTTCAATCTGGTTGTCGTCCACACTATTAATGTGCTTATCAGCACATTTTTTTTAGCAAAATTAATTAGTAAAACATTAGTATATTAGTAAAGCATTAGTATAAAACAGTTAAGTGCTGAATAAGTAAAACAAAAATTTTAACTGAAAACACGATTTTAGCAAAAAAATTTGCTAAAAAATAGTATACCTGATTTACAAGACGTTTTACTAACTTTTGTACTAACTTATTTTTTTGAGTGTATATGATATTCGAAATTTGTATAATGCCGTAGTCAAAATAGAAGCTCCAATGAAATCAGACGACATTGTTCAATGCTATAGGTATCAACAGTATGGCCATACCAAAGCATATTGTAGAAACCGTTACAAATGCGTTAAATGTGGTCTAAGCCATTCTACAGCTCTATGTACTAAGTCAATTGATGTACCCCCCCCCCCCCCCCAATGTTCGAATTGTTTGGAACACCACACTGCAAGTTACAAAGGTTGTAGAATATACAAAGAATTGCTGCAAAGAAAAAATCTTATCAGAGGACGGTCAACTGTTAATAAAAAACATTCAGAATTTAATATGCATAACTCCAATTTTCCCAACATCAATAGTCGCACCCCATTTCACAATAATAAAAATAACAATAACCCGAATTCAACACATTTTTCGTATGCTGATGCTACTAGGTATAATAACAGCCAACAAGGAGATACACATACCCTCCAAAGAATCGAAACGATCTTAAGCAATTTGGTAAATATGATGAACATTCTAATTACTAAATTATGCGACTAAATCTCCGAATAGCAATATGGAATGCCAATGGGCTTTCTATTCATACACGAGAAATATAATTATTTTTAAGAATTCATTACATCGACATAATATTAATATCCGAAACCCACTTTACAGATAAATCACATTTTTATATAAATGGATATGATACCATAAGCACTAATCATCCTGATAATAGAGCTCATGCTGGATCATGTATTATAATAAAAAATAATATAAAATACAAAGTATTATCTCCTTTTCATAAACCATTTTTACAAGCCACTATAGTAAAAATAAAATCTAATGACGGTGACTGGGTAGTGTTCTCTATATACTTTCCCCCGAGGCACAAACTAGTACTCAAAGACTACAAAAAATTTTTCAAAACTCTTGGTTATAAATTCATTGCGGGGGGTGACTATAATGCAAAACATCCATGGTGGACTGTCGAACCCAAAGGGCAAAGAGCTTTATAAATGTGTAAGAAAAAACAACTATGCAAAATTATCTACAGGTACACCAACGTACTGGCCAACTGATACCAGAAGGCTGCCTGACGTTTTAGATTTCGCTGTCTATTCTGGGATTTCAAACCACTGTCTAGAAATACATCATTGTAACGAATTGAGTTCCGATCACACACCGCTCATAATTAATTTTAGAACAACTGCTAACACTAGAACACTTAATCAACAAATTCTAACATCACACTCTGATATAAGAACTTTTCAACTATGGCTCGATCAAAATTTGAATTTAAATATTAAATTAAAAAATGGAAATGAAGTTGATGAAGCCGTAGAAAATTTTACTCAACTTATACATGAAGCAGGCTATCTGTCTACTCCTAATTATAACACTATTGAAACAAGAGAGCTTATCAGACAAAAGAGAAGACTGCGAAAGAGGTGGCAGCAAAGCAGAAATCCAAATGATAAACGTTTATTTAACAAAGCCTGTAAAGATCTCAAAAACTTTCTTAGCGACCAGAAAAACCAATCAACAGCTAAGTTCATCGATGAAATAAACAACTCTTAGTACGATGAACATCTTTTGTGGAAAAAATAAAAATAAATAAAGCAACTAAATACTTAAAAAGACCAACCAGGCGCAATATTTGTATCCAAAATACGGACGGATCTTGGTGTCGTTCGGATATTGATTTATCCGAAGCCTTTGCTAGACATTTATATAATATATTTCAACCCTTGCAGCTTAACACTATTTCTGATCAGGATGAAATTTTTAAATTTTTGGAATCACCCTGTCAAATGGACTTTCCTATAAGACACATTTCACCAAATGAGGTCAAAGCTGAAATTAAACTGTTAAACAGAAAAAAGTCACCTGGATATGACTTAATAAGTGGAAATGTCGTGAAAAATCTTACGTGGAAAAGTATAATATATTTAACTTTTATTTACAACTCTATATTAAGGCTTAATCATTTTCCGTCACAGTGGAAATGCGCCGAAATTGTAATGATTCCAGAACCAAGCAAACCTGAAAAGCAATTGTCATCATATAGGCCAATAAGTTTACTGGCAACATTTTCTAAAATATTTGAAAAAATATTCCTAAAAAGACTTCAACCAGTACTAGAAAAGCATAATATCATTCCAGACCACCAGTTTGGTTTTAGGCACAAACATGGAACGCCGGAACAGTGCCAACGGCTTGTTAATGTTATAACTGAATGTCTTGAGAAAAAATATTATTGTTCAGCGGTTTTTCTGGACGTACAGCAGGCATTTGATAGAGTATGGCACTAAGGTTTACTATACAAAATCAAGAAAACGTTACCTGCACCATACTTTCTATTTTTCAGAAATTATCTTACCGATCGATGCTTTTACGTCAAAAGTAAAGATGAAATGTGTAATATATTCAAAATCAATGCTGGCATTCCTCAAGGTAGCGTACTCGGTCCAGTTTTATACACAATTTATACAGCTGATATGCCAACAACTCCAAATACCACGATAGCAACTTATGCGGACGATACGGATATTGTTGCCACCAGTGACTCAGAAACGCAAGCATCTTCCTTTGTTCAAAATGAACTCAATTTGCTAGAAAAATAGCTTTTAAAATGGAATATTAAAGTGAACTCTGAAAAATCAACCCATACTACATTTACATTAAGGCGGGATGATTGCCCTGCTGTTACCATTTATCAAGAGGAAATACCCAAAAGTGAAACTGTCAAATATTTGGGAATGACAATAGACAGGCGCCTTACATGGAAACCGCACATCAAGGCGAAGCATGAACATCTAAAACTGAAATGCAAGAAACTTTATTGGCTATTAGGACCAAAATCCCAACTAAACTTAAACAATAAATTACGTATCTACAAAGCTATACTTAAACCAGTTTGGACCTACGGCATACAAATCTGGGGTACTGCGAGCAAATCCAATACCGACATCTTTGAACGGTTCCAATCAAAAACGCTTAGGTTAGTTACTAATGCACCATGGTTTATAACTGATAAACATATCCGTCTCGATCTAAAGATGCCAACAGTGAGACAAGAAATTCAAACGTATAGTTAAAAATATCTGCAGAGGCTGAGTGATCACACTAATCCTTTGGCTATATCCCTTCTTGATGACAGCAATGAAACAAGGCGATTAAAACGAACTCATATACTGGACTTGTCCTTCAGAAACTAATTCTGAACTCGTAAATATTAAAAATGATTTAAATAATTGTTGTACAAACATATTTAACCTCTTATTTTTTTATTACCTTTTCTTTTGCAATTATTTAATTATTATTAAAAATTCATTAGATAACTGATAGTTCGTTGTATAAAGTTATGTGGTTTAATGGAATCACATAACACCTGTTATTTAATATCATGTTAACAAATTTGCTTATTGTCCTTGGACAGATTGTAAATAAAGAACAATTGAAAAAAAAAAAAAAAAGCTATTTTATGATTACATCTGATCTGATATCATGCACATTTAATTTTACCTATTTTTATGTTCCGTGGTTTTCTTAACAAAAAAGTTTTTGTGTTAAGAAAAATGTATTTGAAAATCTCAATAGAAAAACTTTTTGAGTTTTTTAATTTTCATTTTGAGTTTTTTAATTTTCATTTTGAGTGTTTTAATTTTCATTTTGAGTTTTTTAATTTTCATTTTAATGGCCTGTTTTTGTATGACGTGTCACTCAAAAAAAAAAATCTAAAAACGAGTGATAGAAATGACTTTGGGGTTCTGTATCACGAATGTCACTTTCTAATGAGTGAAAACGTAAGAGTTGTCATTTCGTTCTCTTTTTTCGGTTTCTATATTGCGATTTGAAACGTCAAAAACAAACGCTCACAAAAAAACATTCGTCATGTAAACGTTCGTCCGAAAAAAATTTTCATTTAACTAAAGAGTTTAATAAAAACATAATTATGAGCAGCGAAAATAACAAAAAAAAAGGTAAATATGCATTTTGTACACAAAACATGGTGGTTTTAATTGTTTTGTTTGAAAATGTTAGCTTAAAAAATCCCATAGCAATTGACCCGAACATTTTTATTTGTGGATTTGTTTTGTTTTTTTATTTTCCAAACAAATAACAGCTGTTTTTGTTTATATTTCATTTACACTGTTGGGTTGCCATCTACCAACAAAAAATGTGTTATTTGCATATGAAAAAAGCTAACAAAAACCGAAAAACAATATCATGGCAATCTCTACTGTTTGACATAACATAAAGCTTTACGTACTCAAACGTAAGTCAGACGAACGAATTATAAAAACTCATCTCCTTAGGTATTCGTTCGGGTGCCACACGTTCGTCTGAAATTATACACGTATTGTAAAAACAGGCCGTAAGTTTTCTAATTTTCTTACATCTTTTTTGTTTGTGCTTTTTTCAAAACAAAAAAAAATTAAATTTCTGTCAAAATAAAAACAAAAATGTAAGAAAAATTTTGAAAAAAAAATTTATTTGTATTTTTGTATTAAGAATATAATTGTTTCAAATTGAATATAATTGCTTCACAAACTAAATAAAGCAATAAGGGATGGAAAAACAGCAATCATTTCATTTTTGGGAATATGTGGACATAAGAACATATTTTCTTCCAATGGAAAAACATTATTTTGGCATTTCTCTGTATTTCATTTGCTGCAATATTTCATTTCAGAGAAGTAATTGAATATGCTATTTATCGTAAAAATAGTGCATTTATTTTAAAATATTTTTTTTACATTTCCTAGCATATTTGAAAAATATTCGAAATATCAAAATATGAACATATGAACATATATGACACAATATATCCCAGCAAAACTTTGGTAATGGGTGCGATAAAGTAATGCATTAAATTGTAATGTGTACTCCTTACCTGTATCATTATTTTCCAACAAGAAGTAATGAGTGACCGATAATTGAACACGCATGGATTACCTTGTAATGATACCTTATTATATTTTACATTACGTCAAAACATAAAATAATGACTTACCGATCATTAATTACATAATGCATCAATTATAAACGTAAATTAATTATTAATATATATTTTTGAAAATCTATTTATAGACACATTACTTTGTGATTTTTCGTAAGCATGAGGGTAAGGTGTATATTTTCGATATCACGAACGAAAACACGAAGCACAACAACTCATTTACATTTTAAGCAATAAAATATTATATGTATCGATAGCTCAGTTGGTAGAGTTCTCGCCTACCTAATTGTTAAATACCAGAGACCCCAGGTTCGAATCCCAGCATGACCACGTTATTTATTTAATAAAAAAAAAAATTATTTACTTAACTAAAAAAAAATATCTGTAAAAAAATGTTTTATGCATCTACAAGGTAATGCGCCTACAAGGTAATGGGTACACCCATTACTTTTAGGCTCATCGCCTGTAAAATTCATCAGTGAAGTAACGTGTAAAGTAATGCATGGAGCCCTATGGCGATACATTACTTTACCCATGATTTGGTAATGTGTGGTTTTGCTGGGATATGCTCATGTATGAGTTATATTTGGCCATATACCCTCAAATTTTCGAATCCAAACATATGTATATGAATCTACCATAAATGATAATATATGATGATTTTCACATGGATAGTACAAACACTTTGAACTTGTGTATTAAGAGATCCTTTTTCTTTGCATGGTTAAAAACTCTTTTGTGGCCCAACGAATGCGCTACACATAGAGAATTTAAGTAAAAGAAAAATAATGAAAAATTTTAGTAAGCTTATAAAAATTGTATTCACAAATTGAACGAAAAACTTCTTAAAATTAATAAAAATTAATAAAATTTTTTATGAAACTAGTTTTTTAATGACACTTCTTAATTAAGTATATTACACTTTTAATTAATAAAATTATATATATTTTTTTTTTTTTATATAATTTTATGAAAACTACCATTAGTTTAATGACAAGTTTCAACTGCTGCTATGCAAAAATTAATTACTATCATGCAAATAATCTTCTCAGTGTAATGGCACATTTTTGGCCTCGATTCGGCACTAATGAAAAATTTTTAAACTTTTATTGAAACTGTTAACCTTATTTGAATTTAATTTCTTAAATTTAAAAAAAATTAAACTTTTTTAAAACCTTTAATTATTGTTTTAGAATATTCTATTAAGAAGTTCAAAGCGGGATTTTATTTAAAAAGCGGGTAAACAATTCAAAGCGCGATCAGACCAACAATAAAAGTATTACCTATTTTAGAGAAGAAAAAACGTATACGTACAGTCGAGAATTTGATTTGTTTTTCTCAGGCACGTCCCCCTTTGGAGGTGGCCTTGTTTAAGCTTAAATTTAAAAAAAAATCATTGTTAACTTTAAAGTGGACTGAAATGTATGTAAATGTATATAAATCACACGAAAGAAGATTTCATAGGCTTTTCCAATGTAATTTTTCAGATAATTTTAAACTTAAAAAATTTAACTCTTAAGTCATGTCGCCTACAAAGGGGGCGTGCATGAAATTTTTAAGCGGTGGCCGCGAAAAAAAAGAGCCACCAAAATTTTTTTCGTTTTTAGTGGAAAATAGTTTGTAGACCATCAATTTTTCTTTTAGTTTTTTTTTACATATTTTTCTTATTTCTTTCTTTTGCAAAACAGGAAAATTCATTATTTCTTTAGTTTTACTTTTTTATATTACCATCTAATTTTCTTCAATTTAATTTTTTTAAATTTGTCAACCTTAAAAATAGTTTCTGAAGCAGGGCTCGAAAATAACAGTTATTTTTGAATTTTTAAATTAAAAAAAAAATATATAGAGACAAATGTTGGAGAACTGATTCAAGTATACCATATTGACCCTGGCGGAGAAGTCTTTCATAAAATGCTCTGCTTTTTAAATTTTGGATTTTTATTTTTTGAGCAAATATAAAATATTCTTTTTGCAAGTTTGATATAATTTTTATTAAAAATATGTTTTTTTTCGACATTTAATTGTGAAATTTAATTTTTTTTGTCTACTTTTATATTTTCGAGCATATAAAAAAGTTATTTTTTTTTTTCAAAAATGCATTAAAATAATTTTTTGTGAAATGCTCATAACAAACGCATAAAAATGTGAGGAATCCTGATAAAAATAACCTTCATGGGAATTTTTAATTGCCATTAATTTAAAAAAACAAGAAGGGAAAAAGGTGGATTAAAAAAATAAAAATCAGAAAATAACTTTTATTTTTGTACAAAAAATTAAAAGTTAAAAATAACGTTTACTTTTGCTCGAAAAAAATAAAAATATAAAAATAAACAATGAAAATGAAAATGGAAATTATTAAAGTTCGAGGCCATACTCTATATTTCTTCATTAGGATATTGTCCTAACAAATAATCTATAGAGTTTTTTGTTTTCAAATTTATTGTTTGACCCTTTCAGGAATGTGTTGATAGATCTATTTCGGGAATTTTCTAGGTTCCCATCATCAGAACACGTTTTGAAAGCGGTAACAATCCCACGCCAAACATCAAACATTCATATAAACTAGTTTACTCACTACATGAGAACTAATATATGAGCTTGAAGTTAATGATTATAACCATTGATCAAAAAATAAATTGAAAACTTGTTTGTTATGTGCAAGGTCCACCTCTGGTGGATATTCAATACACGTTTTTTGTTTTTCTCTCCTTTTTATATATTTTATTTATAAACAACACATGGGGAGTAAACTAGACAGAACTGAACTGAAAAAAAAAAAAAAACTTATTTTGCTCAAAAAATTAAAAGTCAGAAAATAACTTTTATTTTTGCTCAAAAAAATAAAAGTCACAAAATAACTTTTTGCTAAAAGGAATAATAATTACGGTTCCTGTTTTCCATTTAAAAATAAGAAAAGTTTATTAAACGAATTTTGTGTAAAAAATTTGTTATAACTTTTTTTTTTTTTTATTTATTAAGCGTTTGTAAATACAATAACTACTATTCATATTTTAAAGTAACACGTTTCAAAACCTTTTTAAACAAATTTCATGATATTCTATCATCTTTAAAAAAATATCTTTAAAACATTTGAGTTCTTTAACTTGTCACTTCTGCGAATATTTTTCTCCATTTGATTTTTTTTTTTTTTTTGTTGAAGTCACATATTTAGACATTCATAAATTCAGTATAAGATTTCTGTTTAGGAATCAGTCAAAGCCAACAAAAAAAAATGTAAAAGAAAATTGACATTTACACGTATATCAAAAACCATACAATAAGCATAAATTTTGGTTGCTCAACAAAAGATGAAAAGCAAACATACACTATGACAAACACATACACAAAGACATCAAATACAATACCAATAGTAGGTTAACAGCAAAAAAAAAAAGACTAACACACATACATACATACACAATTCAATAATATTGGCGTTTATTTGGAAATATGAAATGACTTTTACAACTACAAAGCAAAACACAACAACAACTACAAAGTTAACTTTATACACACAACCAAATCAACTTTTCCTCGTTCATAAACATCATTGTCAGCTACAAGGAAAAGTGGTTTTTCATCTTTACACTCATAATTTAAGAGGTGGAGTAAATAAAAGGAACATATCATGATGATTTTGATGAGCAATGCTATCATAACAAAATGTTTGCACATTTTGTAATAAAAACTGTTCGACCAGTTTTGCCAGATATGAAAATTTTTCTGTTTTTGACGACGATTTTTACGGGGAGCTCGGGGTGATATGGAAAACACATTTTTTTTTAAGTCGTTCAATAGACACATCTTACAGGGTAATTATTTTACTTAATTTTGCTAACTAACTTGTCAACAAATTTATTTGTTGTGCGCCCCGATAGGCTGGTTGGTAGCGTGCTGGCTTATCAGTGCGGGGTCGTGGGTTCGATTCCCACCAGAGGCACTGGTCTGTTTTCACTACAACGCGCCGAAGGCCATAGTAGCTAGTGCTCGGTTAGGGTAATAGTATATAATTTGTAATTATATGATTATTAATTAATAAAAAAAAAAAAAAAATTATTTGTTAGTTGCATTTTTATCTAGTATTTTTGAGAGAAAAAAAAAACATTTTGGGCTGAAGTAAGATATTTGGGTTTTAAGTGTTAATATAAAAACTGATCAGAAATTAAAAAAAAATAATAATAATGAATTTTACTAAAATTCATGTTTATTAACACATAAATGCAAACGAAAGAGATACGAAAATATACAAAACTAAGAAAATAGCAAAGGAAACAACAAGTTTATTTAAAAAATCATATTAATCTACGTCTGAATATTTGAAGTCACAATGGACACAGGTGTAAAGGTTGGCTGTTTGCACAATTCCACATATCTATCACATATCCAAATTTTATTAAGATCGGATAGAACCCATCGGGTTAATCCCCTTGTGAGTTACAGTGGACAACATAACACCGTGTTATTAATGAATTAATAAATGCTTACTAGCAATTTTCCCAAATTTATTTTATGTATTTTTATTTTGTATAAAAAATTTACATAAATTTAATGAAAAGTTTCATTAATTGACGATATTTTAATAAAACTAGATGGCAGCACCGTATTAAATAAACAAGCATCTATGAAAATCTAAAGTAATAGAAAAAGAGAAAAATCTAAGAAACACTGAGAGAAAATCGTTTAAAATTAGAAACTGTTCAAAACGAATTTATAAACCCCTAGAAATGTACATACACTCTCATAAAAACTCTAAAATTTCTTCCAACCGAATTGGTTCGGTTGCTGCAACCTCGTAAATTCGGTTGCCTCAACCGAATTCTGTTAGCACAACCGAATTCGCTTGCCACAACCACCAATTCGGTTACTACAATCAAATTCAGTTGTGACAACTGAATTTCCGAGGTTGCAGCAACCGAATCAATGCGGTGGGATGAAACTCTATTGAGACAACCGAATCTGATATATCAGTGTACTAGAAACCGCTGCCGTAGATCTATTTCGATTCTGTATGAAACTTGGATATATGGTATTATTACAATTACAAATCTGAGGAAAAACTAAAGATCGAAGTAACAATCTTTAAATTTAGTCTGACTTCAAAACATTTTAAAAAACTTTTTCAATAATTTCTATTAGTGTAGTTTTGTTGTAAGCTAAAAATAGATTTTCAAAGTATATTTTATATGTATGTCTAGAGTAGATACAAATAAAAGTTTGATTTTTAGCTTTTTCACATCCATATTATATTATACATCGAAGAGTATTTGGCTGATGATGATGATATGAGTAAACACAGTATAACGAAAGTAGAAAGAGAAACAAAGAGTTTGTCTATCAAGATGATTTGGCAGTTTATAGGTGGCTGTAAGGTAAGGAGTTTTTAGATGATAATACAAATATAGATATCCACATGTTTAGGTGTATATTACACAACATACACATACACACACAGCCACTAAACACATAACAGACATTCACTTACTGGTACACTCCATACTCATAAAGACTTTTTTCTTTCAGATCATAAAATAAGGAAAATCAATTGAGGTTTCTTTTCCTGTTATTGTGTAAATTGTAAATGTCATTTCAGGTTACTTTTTAACTGCGAAAAAAACATGAATGAATTTTATTTTTATTGAATTTAAGTATGACTTTTGATTTCTTTCGATCTTTATTTCTGGCACACTTTTATGATTTTTTTAAAAAGCACAAAAAATACAAATATTTTGCATAACTCAAGGTTAAATATTTTTGGATTATTTTGAGGAATATGAATTACAACAATTTTAAATTGTAATAAAAAGTTAAAATAAAAAATTTTAAATGTTGTGTAAAGAAATTTGTTTTTAATTTAAAAGTGTTCTTTAATATTACGTTAAATTCTTTAAAAGATGACTTTAATTTTAACAACGACTAAACAATTAAAATTGTCATATTTTTGTCATATAAAATTATCATGCATTTTGTGTTTGAGAATTTGGAAAATGGAAAAATCTGAATTCAGTATATTTAACCTCTCGTTTTATCAAAGCTCCATCATGTTGTGCAAGACGTATATATACGTCCACTCTACAGAAGTGTAGCATGTGTTTTTTTTTATTTCGACGCAACCATTGAATGTTTTTTTATTTTGACTGCGCAGTTAAGTAGTTAAAGCAAAAAAAAAATATTGTAAAATGAGCAAAGTTATTTCAAAAATCTATATTTTATAAGTAAAAAAAACCATTTTAAGTCAGAAAATGTAAAAAAAAGACAATAAGAAGCCCAAAAATCGCAAGAAAACGCCAATTTAAAGCTCAAAATCAACAAATTACAAATATTCATTGAATAATTTTTTTAGAAGAATATATTTTATTTATATATCTTTTGAATGACGAACTAATAACCGCAAAAAATATTGCAAATTGTTTAAGTTCTGTGAATATTTGTAAATATGTTCAATTTGGAGTGAAGTTTTAATTTAATTTTGGGGGAAAGTATTTGTGTTGTGTTAGTAGAAAAAATATAAAATCTTAATTTTTTATTTATTTAAGAGACGTTTAGCAAAACTCAAGTGGAATTTTCGCAGCGAAAACAAACCCCTAATAGAGGTCTTAAACCAATGAAGAGTCCAATTTTAACATCACCTGCTGTTACAGGTCAATTGAAAAATAATACAGAAAAACTCATTAAGGAAAATTAAAAAAAAAAAAAAAACATTAACTGCAAAGGTGTTTTCCCTTAAGAAACAACTAAAATGGCCTCGTATACAGAGCAATGCACTAACATTTCCCCTGAATATCATCAGATATATAGCACCAAAACGAAAATTCTAAGAATTCGGTAAACTGTAACTCAGGCAAATGGGCTGTTCGCTTGAATTGTGCAAACACAACAGCTAGCTTTTTCACCTGTGTCCATTGTGACTCAGAATACTTGAAATATTGGTACTTGTTGCATAGATTTTTCCTTTGCTATTTTCTAAGTTTATTTTTGTATCTCTTTCTTTTGTAATTATTTTTTTAAATGCCTAAACTGCGGTATTTTTTATTTTTGTTACTTTTTTATATTACCACTTACCCAAATATATATATATATATATTTTTTTTTAATGCATAAAATTGCAAATAACAAATGAGTTAGCTTACAAGTTAGTTAAAATGCAAAAACTTAGAGACCATTCGAAAATTTTTAATATGAGAAAATATTTTATCGGCCCACTTTAGCGAACACATTAGCAAACATTGTGAAAGTTTAATTTTTTATTTTTTTTTTTTTTTTTTATTTTATTTATTATATTTTTTATGAAACCATTAGTTTTACTAATTTTGTGAATAAAATTCATACTGCAAATTCCTAAAAATTTGTTTGTTATTCACTTTTTGTATTAACGACAAATTACATCTTATCTTGCGTTTTTTGTGCAACGACACGAAACGGAAAAACGCATACAGTCACGTCGAAAATTTTCAAGTTTTTCTTGGTAATATTTTCCCTATATGTTGGATTTCATTTTCCGTTGTTTTTACAGTTTTAAAGTCATTTTTATGTAAGTATTCTTAACCGCATTTTGCAGTTGTTTTAACTACATTTGTCAGTTAATTTAACATCTAAAAATAACTGCATATTGCAGTTGATTTAACTAAAAATCTAATGTACGCAAAGCCCAGCTGAAAATGTAGCTATTTTAACTGCCATTTTTTGTGGATTTTACTTGCATGATTTTCAACATCCTATTTCAAAATTTTATAATCTAATTGGTTATCAACGTTTCAATCTTAATATATTGCTGCTCCGATCCACAAAATATCATCAAGTATTAGATTTTATTTTGCCATATAAATATTATTTCGAAAATTTCGGTTTTATTGCTTAAACGCTACAAAATAATTTTCCTTAAAAAATAAAATTAAATATTCTTAACTCGTCTTAGAGTTGCTTAAGTTTTTCTCTTTATTTTTGGATATAAATTTATATATTTTAATTCCAACACCCTTTGGTTATTTGTTCTTAACAAGAATTGCAATATAATAACGACACAGATACAGAACGAAACACGAACGAACAAACAAACAAACACACACACACACACAAATAATCAGGTTTACGGTAATAATCAGCATTTTGTACTTGTTCTCTAAGCCATTTACTTAAGAAAAATATTTACCGAATCGTACTCCTCACACAAACATTTATATCTTATTCTTGATAACGAGAATTTTGTATTTGAAGCAATTTTTTGTCGTACTCTATAGTAAGCAGAGATACAATTAATTATACATTTGAATTGGATTGAAATAATTACAACTAGACAATTATCTTCCTGATATCAAGGAATTCTTTAAAAAAAAATCCCCAATTATCTGTATTTGCTGAAAATTTTCATAAAACAATTTTTAATTATTTTCTGGACTTCATGTAGGTAATTTATACAATACATAATAAATTAAATGCACAGCTTATATTGAAGATTTTCAAATTTGACACCGATTCCAAACGGAACAAGCAAAGAATAATCATAATATGATCCTTAATTATCATAATATCAGCCGCAGTGATCATAATATGATCATTTATATTCATTTAGCATGTACTTTATCATAATATGATTCAATGTGATCATGTTATGATTACTATGCCTGCTATTATAATAATTAAGGATCATATTATGATTCTTAGTACCACAATATAATTACTACATATTCCCAATCATAGTATTATGCTCTTAAACCATATTTTTCTCTGTGTGAAAAATATTATGTGTGTTATGGCAAAATTTCAGTTTTAAAGTATCATCAAGTCGGTTTAACGTTCTAAATGTATCTTAATTGTTTTATTTAGAACTTTTAAAAGTTTTGTTTTTGTTATATAAAACTTTTTTGTTGTTGCTTTTGGATTATCCAAGTACTATTCACAAAAATAACAACAACAAAGTTGTTATTATTATTCTATATCAAAATTAAGTAAACAAACTGTGAAATATTCACTTTATGTGTTTAAATTTAAATCGAAATAATAAAAAAAATGACTACAGTTAAGATTTTTAATAAGTTTCTTAATCTTATTACAAAATTAACTTTAAGAGTTTAAATTTACGAACACATGCGTGATTTTTTACTCAATGTTTAAAACTATCAGCTCGAACTTTTTGGGTTAGACTTAAAGTTGGTGCAAAAACGGACAGCAATGCATATTACCACAGGCCAATTCTAGAAATTTTTTTTTTTATAAATTTATTCTTTATTTACAATCTATCCGAGGATAATAAGCAAATCTGTTGAATTTAATACATCACAGGGGTTATGCAACTCCAATGAGGTACATAACATAAAAATAATATAATGCAATAATAATAATAATATTTACAACATTATAATAAAAAGAAAATTATGTTTCAATGGTTGTAGATTTTAGATACGAAATGGGAGATCCAATATATGGCTTCGTTTAAGTCTTCTCGTTTCATTGGTACTGTCTAACAAAGCTATCGCCACACGATTAACATGGTTGCTCAGCCTCTGCAAATATCTCTCACTTATATTTCTAGCTTCGTCTCGTACAGATGAGATTGATAAATCTCTTTTAATAACGTTATTTCTCACATACCACGGTGCGTCAAGAATTAGTCTCAATGTTTTAGATTGGTATCTTTCCAGGATATCTATATTTGACTTGCTAGCTGTGCCCCATAGTTGAATACCATACGTCCAAACAGGTTTCAGAATTACCTTGTATATTCTTAATTTATTATTTAAATTTAACTTAGATTTTGGACCAATAAGCCAATAAAGCCGTTTCGTTTTATTTTTTAATTGTTCGTGTTTACTTTTAATATGAGATTTCCATGTAAGTCGTCTATCAAGAACCATTCCAAGATATTTAACTTTTTCTCGTTTAGGTATTACGTTTCCATTTATAGTTACATCAGGACAATCACCTTTCCTGAGAGCAAATGTTGTATGAACTGACTTTTCTGAATTTACTTTCACGTTCCATCTTTTTAACCATTGGCCAAGTTCATCAAGTTCGGTTTGAACAAAGAAAGATGCCTCAATTGGCGAATTACTTGAAGCGACAATTGCAGTATCATCGGCATAAGTAGCCACCAAAACATTTTCTATTGCAGGCATATCTGCAGTGTATATGGTGTATAAAATGGGACCTAGTACACTACCCTGTGGTATCCCTGCATTTATTTCATATAATTCTGAACTGTAATCATTGTTTTTGACGTAAAAATGTCTATTTGATAAATAACTTTTCAAAAATAAGTAATAATCGGCAGGCAAGAATTTTTTGATCTTGTAAAGTAAACCCAAATGCCAGACTCTATCGAAAGCTTGCTGAATATCAAGAAAGGCAGCAGAACAGTACCTTTTTTCTTCGAAAGCATCCGTTAAAACATTCACAATTCGATGAATTTGTTCAGGAGTCCCATGCTTATGTCTAAATCCAAATTGATGTTCTGGAATGATGTTTTTGTTTTCTAAAACTGGTAAAAGCCTTTTCAGAAATATTTTTTCGAATATCTTCGAAAAAATTACGAGAAGACTTATTGGTCTATAAGAAGTTACCAAATTTTCTGGTTTGTTAGGTTTTTGAATCATTATTATTTCCGCACATTTCCACTGAGATGGAAAGTAATTAAGCCTTATAATTGAGTTGTAAATTAAGGTTAAAAATACGACACATTTATGAGTTAGTTTACTGACAACATTTGCATCAACTAAGTCGTAACCAGGACTTTTCTTTTTATTCAACATTTTAATCTCTTTTTTAACTTCGTTAGGTGTAAAAAATTTAATTGGTAGATCCATTTGCAAAGGACTATTCAAAAAGTCATTTATTTCCTCTTTTTGGGCTTCTGTGTTGAAATCGTATGGTGTAAATGTATTTTTTAAATGACAAGCAAATGTCTCAGCTATGTCTTTGTCAGTTCTACACCACAATCCATCAGAGTTTTTAATTTGAATATTTCTTTTTGTTGGTCTTTTCAAATACTTTGTAGCTTTCCACAAAAGATGTTCATCGTACTTCGAGTTGTTTATTTCTTCCAGAAATTCAGAGGTTTTTTCATTTTTCTGGTCATATAATAAAGCTTTAAGTTCCTTACATGCTTTATTAAATAAACGTTTGTCATATAAACTTCTGCTTATTTGCCACCTTTTGCGTAATCTTCTTTTTTCTCTTAAGAGTTGTCGAGTTTCAAGAGAAATGTTAAAGTTTGAGTATTGTTGCTGTTGCAGTTCTTCTTGAACTGGTGTTGAGATATAAGCTGCTTTGTGAATTTCATTCGTGAAATTTTCAATTGCTTCATCCAGTTCGATACCTGTTTTTAATCTGATGTTTAGCCTAACATTGTTATCGAGATATTGTTGAAATAGAGGAATATTTGACTTTGGTGGTAAGATTTTGTATTTAGGAGGTTTTAAAGTAACTGAGGTGTTAATATTGACAAAGAAAGGTGAGTGGTCTGAACTTAGTTCAGTACTACTTTTTATTTCTAGTTTACGACTAGGAATACCAGAGTAAACAATAAAATCTAATAAATCTGGAATTTTTCGCGGGTCAGTTGGCCAGTATGTTGGTGTTCCAGTAGATAAACTAGAAAAATTGTTTTTTGTTAAACACTTTGGAAGTTCCGTTCCTTTAGGATTGGGAACTCTAGAGCCCCACCATGGGTGCTTAGCATTGTAGTCACCTCCAACAAGAAATCGACTGCCAAGGGCTTTGAAAAAATCTTCATATTGTTGACATTTAACCTTATGTCGTGGAGGAAAATATATAGATGATATAACTAAATCACCATCATCACATTTGATTTTAAGACAAGTTGCTTGTAGATAAGGTTCCTGTACCCCGTTTATAATCTCGTATTTTATAGTCGATTTAATCAAAATCCCTGAACCTGCATGTGCCTTGTTGTCGGGATGATTTGTGTGTATCAGGTCGTAACCATTAATTTTAAAAAAGCTTTTATTAGTAAAATGCGTTTCAGATATTAAAAAGATATCAATAAAGTTTGTTTTAAGAAAAATTTCGGTTTCCCTTGTGTGATTGGATATGCCATTTGCATTCCATATTGCTAAACGTAGATTTAAACGCATAATTTTGTAATGATAAGTTGCATCATGTTCATAAGTTTGTTTGTAATTTCATTTTGCTTTTGCATAAATATTTCAAGAGTTTTTAATATGTTTTGTTCTTGATTATTATTATTATTGTTATTATTAATATTGTAGTTCCCTGCCATTTGGGCATATGTAAATTGATTTGATTCAAAACCATTGTTAGTTGTATTGTTATTATAACTATTGTTATTAAACTTTGGAAAGTTATTTAAGTTAAACGTGTTGTTTGTTTGTTCGTTTTGTCTGCGAAACATATTTTTTTTCTTCAAAAGATCTCTGTAAATTTTACAGCCCTTGTAATTAGCGGTATGATGTTGCAAACAGTTGACACACTGAGGTGGTGTATTTTCGGATTTAGGGCAGTTATCAGTTGGATGATTTAATCCACACTTCACACAATTATACATTTTCCTACAATATGCTTTAGAGTGACCAAATTGTTGGCATCTGTAACACTGAATTATATCATTTGTTTTTATTGGCGGTTCAATTTTAACGATAGCGTTTAATAGATGTCTGATTTCATAAATTTTCTTATTGTTCTGGTTAGGCTCTAAGTCAATGAAAAACATTGACATCGGTTGTTTTGTTATTTTGCTTTTAATGTTCATTATATTTCTAACTTGATGACCAAAACTCTGAATTTCTTCTTTTATCGCAGAGATTGGCGTTGAAAAATGAAGATTTTTTACAACTACTCTATAAGCTCGTTCCTGTTTGAGTTGATAGGTGTGAAAATTTTTCTTTTTATCATCAAGATATTTAACTATCACTCTATATGCTTTAACATTTTTTGTCATCAATCTTACCTGACCATCTCTCATAGATTTGTATGAATAATCTTCAGCATTTACTATTTTTGAAAAGTTATTCATCATAGCCTTTATGTCAGAAACATTAGGAATGATAATGGGTGGCGGTTTGGCTTCAGAAACTTCGTTGTTAACATCATTATTATCATCATCATAATCGTCATCATTATTATTGTCCACATCAAGAGCAGCAAACATATTATTGCTAGTACTAGGTATATCATCATTACTTGTAGAATTTGGTATATGAGTATTTTTTGAAGCTTTGTTGGTATGTTTAACTAATTCTGGTGATCGAGTTTGTCGTCGTTTTGCTGTTCTGTTGTCTGCGACTTTCTGCCAGACAACGTCGCTTTCATCAGTAGCATCGCTGCTACAATCCATTCTGCTGTAACAGCAGTGGATTAGTAAAGCTGATTGTTAATCCCTTTGTTTGTTACTTTATAAAAAGTAATGATTTGTTGTTGATTTTAACACACAAAGTGCTAAATAATATTTTTCAAACAATAACAAATGTTATTGATTTGAATTTTAAACAATATTATAAAAAAAAAAGATCACAATATACGTCTGCACTTTATCACAGTCAGAAATTGGTTCCCAAAAAGTTACACACCACTTAAAATTTTTTTATGCACTAGGTAGTCAAATTTGCACCCTGTAAGTACATACTATACTAAAGCAGAGTGACGCAATTACAATACTTCAAAAGATAAACACCTCCTTTACATTTTCCAATCTGTTTCATTCAAATCAGATTAGTAACTCAGAAGTTCTATATTTATTGCTATAATTTTTTTTTCAAATACCCCACTGTGCGGCGTTCAAAGTTGAATATGTTTACTAAAAGTACATATAGATAACTTTAGTAGACTTAAAAGTAATGAACATTTTATGAAAATTTTCTTTAAATTTAATTAGTTCAAAATGATGTGTCACACAACATATTACTGTTAAGAGAATTTTAAAAAATATTCAAAATGCGAAAACTTTGGTCACAGGTTACCAAGGGTTAAAATATCTGATTTTTTCTCAAATTCTTACCACATAATTTTTTTCTGTAGTGGTACAATACTCCGAACAATATTTAAGGAAAATATTAATTTTAAATAAAATTTCCATATACAAAGAGTAAAATACTAAAATTTTAGTCCGTGGTGTAATATTTTCATTATTTTTTTTTACTTTTTGTTACGTATAATCAGGAGCGGATCCAGGAAAAGGTTTTGGGGAGAACTTAGAGCATTTTTAATTAATTTTTTAATCTTTTTTACATTTTTGTATTGAAAAATATCAAAAAGGAGGGGGGGGTTCCCATTCCCCCCCCCCCTCCTAGAAACCGTACCTGCGTATAATATATACATATTTTATACCGACAGATAAGAAAATATGTCTTCTTTTAACACAAATTATAAAAAAAAAAACTTGAACAATTTTGTAAAAATAAAACAGATTTTTTGTTTGAGTTAAGCTTTCAATATCTTAATGACTGTAAATGATATTTAAACGATTTTTTATATAGTCCTAAATATACATAATTAAAATAATTAACACCTGTTACTAATTAACATATCCTTTTTTTTGGGACCAAAAAATTTTATATCAAAAACTTGTAATTTTTCACAAAATCTTCTGTCCTGACTTTAATTATAAGACGTATGTGAAGGTATTCATACCAAGTTTTCAGAAAACTTTGTTTCCTTTTCCAAGATCATAAAAAGTTCTGAAATGAATGTGCAATTTTGTTAGCACACTCTAAAAGTAATTTTTTTGCAAAAGATTGTAATTTTCGACCAATGCTTGACTTAGCGTGTATACCCAAAAGCTGGTGAAATTATATTTAAAACTTTTTCAAAGTCCAATCTTTCAGAAAATATTAAAATTTGTACTGTTTTTTTAACAAAGTTCCAAAGAAATTGTCAAGAAATATAAATACTATTCTGGAGGCTCAGATGAGATCCAATGGGATCTCATGAGATAAGGTTATGTGCTGCATTTTACGGATCAGCTTTGATATGATGTGCTAATGAATTATATATATGACAATATATGATTATATATACATATATCGAAGCTTTTTTCATCGCCCAAGCAAAAAAAAAATTGTGTGGTGCATCATCAAATTATATTAAATTAAATATAAATTAGATATGCGATGAGATTAAATTTGATCCGAAAAATGAGAAAATATAATTGTATCTACATCAAATTGTATCGAATTCGATACAATTGAATCGAATTAGATCTAATTCGATGCAATTAAATACAATTTTGTACAATTTGATGTATATTAGATACAATTTCATTCGAATTTTGTCTAGCTGACCAGGCAAACGTTGTTTTGCCTTCAAATTTTAATTGTAATTAATTCTATAAAACAATAAATTTCTTTTACGCAAATAAATAATTAAAAAAATAAGTTCACATTAGTAAATCATTTTAAAATTTGTAATTTCATGGGAAGCCCAACGCCTCTTTGTCCTTCTATCGCCTTTATTTGCTGAAGTATATAAAATGAATAGCTGAAAACAACTGCCATAACAACTGCGACGTCACCTATTACCGGTGCATTAAAGCGCCGCTCATGCTCACCAGCCGCTGTCTGGTCAGCTCTTATCACAACCGTAAATTCATCTGTCGGCATCTGGTCTAGGGCTGTTTTGAATAGACGGATGAGGCTGTTGTGTTCGTGTAACATAGCTTGAAGATTAACATAGGTTTTTTGTAAATATTAACATAGGTTTTTTGTAAATATCTTCGGAACTACATAACCGATTTAAGAGTTCGATATCTCATATATATCAATTTTTGATATAATTTGGACTATAGCCTTTCAAATGAAACCGGTTTGGGCCAAATCGGTTGGATAGTTTTAGAGTCTATAGAGGACAAACATATAAACATTGTATTTTATATATATAGATTAATATTAATTTTGTATATGAGCTAAATAATCACTTTGTATGGGAGCTGCCAGGCCCACTGGTATGATCCCGCCCAATTTTCCCATGACTATTCATAATATAATCAACGTGCACAAATTTCTAAGACTCTGGCTATTATAGAACTGTAGATATATGATATTAAATATTTACTTTGTATGGGAGCTGACACGCCCACTTGTCCGATCACGCCCATTTTTCCCATGACTATTATAGTACTGTAGATATATGATATTAAATATTTACTTTGTATGGGAGCTGCCACTCCCACTAGTCCGATCTCGCCCATTTTTTTCCTGATTATTTAAATCAGTAACATATGGGATACTGCAATGTTTCAAAACTCTTGCTATCACAATAGTCAAGATATATGATGTTATTCAATTTATGTGGGAGGGGCCACGCCCACTTGAAATATATATAGCCGAAAACCTAATCTGGACTATAACCTTTCAAATGAAACCGGTTTGGGCCAAATCGGTTGGATAGTTTTAGAGTCTATAGAGGACAAACATACAAACATTGTATTTTATATATATAGATTGTATAGAATTTGATATAATTCGATATAATTAGAAAAAATTTGAATTTCTTAGTTTTTCTCAACAATTATATCTAATTTAATAAACTAATATATGTACATGACTAATATTACTTTAACAGTTTATTTTCGAAGGCGAAAATGTGGGTCACGAAATAATGACCCTATTTCAACAATTTAGCTCCAAACTGGGGTGTTTTGTATAAAAATTATCTTTTCTCAGACTTTTTCACTACCAGGGTGAAAATAGTTATATCTAGTCATATAAATATGATTAAGTCATATCTGAATTTGAATGGAGTTTATAAAGGGTTTATATTATTATAAAAAAATACATCTGATAATTTTTATTGATAATTTTTATTTTTTATGTAACAACATAAGCCATATTATAATAGTCCAACTACATATAGTGATCGATATGATTATATATGGTCCCATGCTTATTCTTATTAAATTATATGTGACGTCATACTGAAAATAGTTTCCTAATTGTTTTTATAGCATTATATATAATCCCATACATATTTTGGTAAAGTTCAATATCAAATTAAGTTATCTGCAAGTTAAGACTTTATTACGCATGACTTCACATACAACTATATTCATTTTATAACGAAATCATTTTCAAATGATTTCTTTTATATAACTTCAAATAAAAAATATATACATTTTTGAAACACAAAATTTATACTGGATAATTTTTAGAATTTCGTTATGTTGCATTTAAAAAAATGTGGGTCTTTAAAATTGTTGATTTCTAGAAATTTTAATTTTCAACTTAAATACGTTTAAGCAAGTTACAGAAAGCATACCTACTATCGGCTAAAATTTTATAAAATCAGTTATATTTATATCTAATTATATATCATTTAATACCGGATATGGACAAATCTCGGATAAAATTGTATCAAATTATATCTAACTTGATATAATTAGATACGTATAGATGGCCCATTTTTCGGACCAATTTGGATGTATTAAAATATGGCAACTTATCAAATGAGATATAATTATATTACACTTCATATTAAAATTTTTACCAGGGCATTAAAATGCATACATCTTTTTTTTAGTCTGTATGAACTCTTAGCATATGTTAAACTTATTATGCTAACAGAAGTGGATAAAAAAATATATGTTCCGAAAATATGTTAATTTTCATTAAAAGTACACAGCTAATACTTTTTCGGAAGTGCGCTCCAGCGGGAGCTAGAGTCGATCATTTTTTTTTTTTTTTTCATTTAATCAATACGCAGGGGATGCCCCCTACTCATGCAGTGCATTGTATTGATCAGGAAAATAGGGTATTGGAAGGTGGAAAGAGGGAGTAGTGTTTGTGGATATTTGATTTTTTCTAAATAGTAAGTAACAGGAAGTTTGTTCCACATACGAATCGTTCGACTAAAAAACGAATTTTCTCTGTAATGCGTTGTGCGAAACACAGGACAATCAACTACAAATGGATGTGCTCTACTAGATAAGCGAGTATTACGAATAAAATCTCACTTATCTCAGATGAACACCTCCCATGGTAATATCGATAGAAAAGTGTCACACAACCCACATTCCGACGATGCTCCAATGAAACAGAAAAACCAACAAACACAAATAATCAACTGTGGCTTTGTAATGGACCATATACGTCATATCTGCAGTCAGTTAAAAAATATTCAAAACATTGGACCTCATATATTACTATATAATTTTGTATGTATCAATTTATGCCCTTATAAAAAATTATACAAAAATACGTGAGAAAAAACGTTTACATATAACCATGCAAAATGTTATATAAATCTATATGTTACTGCATGCTATTATATGTAATTACATATGCTTATGTATGCTTATATATACAGTTTTTTCGTATACATTTTTGGATACGACACCACATCTTATTACATATCGAATAATATATAATTGTATATGACATATACAATTATATATGTGTAATTTAATTATATGCGAATCCATGTATAAGAAGATATATTACAATTCAAAATTATATATATAATTAAAACATATATAATAAAACATATTACACTATTAAAAAAAAAATGTATTTCATTTTGGATAAATAGATATCTTGACCAATTCATAGTTATATGGATATATAAGGATATATCGTTTCATACTTGGAAAAAATATATTTCGGATGAAATTTTATAAGATTGCATATCGCGTCATACAGAAATTGATATGACTACATAAAGCTACATATGGTTTTTTTTAATCGGGTATTTTTAATGTTGATTCACATGAAGTTTTATATAATTATATGTACATTTATGTTGAATTATATACGAACGCATGTATGACTCTATATTGATATATAGTAATACTTAATTAGGTGTATTAAATATAATTTTATATAAGACAATATAAAATAATATATTGCTGTACATTTTGTCGAAACAACCAAAGCTATATACTGTAAGACATAAATATGTATGCTTTAACATTTTTTTCACATGACTATACATTTTAACATTTATTTGTATAAAATTATATCTGAATATACATATATAAAATTTTTTAATTGGGCGGATAATTAAATATGGAGTCATATTAAATTAGATAAAATTATATACAGCTTTATATTAGTACTTTGTAATCGGGCTGCCTAAGTTTATATAAAAATGTCCACAAGAACTAGTCAAACAAAATGTTAATAGTTAAAATTATCTTATTAAAAACATAAAAAGAATATCCTGACAAATTACACATTATACTAATTATCCTTAAAATACAATTAACTAAACTAGTATACAGACAAGTATATCTTTAAATTCCTAGTAACTTAAAATGGCAAAAAATAAATAGAAGATGTCATGCAAATAATAAATATGGAATATAAAAACGAACAAAAAATCGTTTGTTGGTAATAAAAAAAAAGTCATATTATAATGAATGTGCGTGCTAAAAACAAATTAATTATAAGGTGTAGATTGTTGCCTTTTTACCATGATTAAGTTACATACACACACACACACAAATTCACACATATAACTACAGTCATATGAAAAACTTGGTACAAAAGTGAAACAAAAAAACGAAATAAAAGAAAATATTTTATGATGGGTGTGAAAATTACTCATAAAAAGCAACAACATCAGGAGCATAAGCAACAAACAATATTAATGGCTGCCAAGTAAGTACTGGGGAGTAGTAAGTAGTACTTTATGTTTTATTCTATTCTGTATTTCTTTTTTTTTTTTTTATTCGAACAATAGCATGCATTTGCTTAATTATGCAAAGATACAACTACAATGAGAATTTAAGAATGTACAGAGAACACACAACAACAAAAAATATAACAGAAATTTATGAATGGTTTTGTTACTTTGAAAAGGACTTTTTTGTACTTTGAATATTTATGTGTGTGTATATGATGTTTGTATGTTTATTAGAGTCAAAACTTTTAAAACTTTCATTATACCATAAATTCTTGCTGTTTGTTGTTGTAACATAATAAAACATGTTGTTAAACAACAACAACCAACAACCAAAAAAAAAGACATGTTTAAGGAGTGCCATGACGAATCACACAAATACATAAATACTTTTACTTATTTCTTATTTTTAAAGTTTAATGAATACGAAAAGGAAAATATTTTGTTGAACTTATACATATTTTCTCCTTTTTTCATTTTGTTGGCTAATAAGACGTAGATTTTTAAAAAAAACTTTTTTGGCGCCACTTGTAATGCTGCTTAAAAGAAAACACTTTTCTTGTACAATAATCTTATAATACTTCTCATATAATTTTCTTTTTATGTTCTTCTTTTGATTCTTTATCATTTGAAATCAATTTACACATCAATTTGCTGAAACACATTCCAAAAGATTTTTTCTATCTTTCTTGAGTGATGACCATCTAGCGTGACATTGTTTTGTGGCACTTTGTAATACGTTTTAATAACAATAGAGTTGCCAGGTTTGGAAAAAAAATTTTGTTAGTTTCTACAAATTTGAAAAATCGTTAAGTTAGACTGCGTGTTTTACTTAAACTAATTACGTCTTTTGCTAAGACTACGTCTTTTTCTAAGACTACGTCTTTTTCTAAGACTACTTCTTTTTCTAAGACTACGTCTTTTTCTAAGACTACGTCTTTTTCTAAGACTACGTCTTTTTCTAAGACTACGTCTTTTTCTAAACCTACGTCTTTTTCTAAGACTACGTCTTTTTATTAAACTACGTATTTTTCTAAGACTACGTCTTTTATTAAAACTACGTATTTTATTTAAACTACGTCGTTTGTTAAATCAACATAATTTACTAAAACTACGTCTTTTACTAAAACTACGTCTTTTACTAAAACTACGTCTTTTACTAAAACTACGTCTTTTACTAAAACTACGTCTTTTACTAAAACTTTGTCTTTATTTCTATACATTCGTTAAAAAATTTAAGCAGTAAACAAATCGACTTTAAAAAGTACAACTTTCCCTAATGTGCGCTGCTCCGGAAGGTCAATTCGATATAATTTTGTTACTTCAAAAGCTTCAGTATATATTTTTGCAAAAAATCTTCAATACTAGTGCCACAGTAGAGCTTCGAAGGCTGAATTTTATGTTGATTGAATTGCCCTAAAATTTATTCATTGGAATTCATTCACTGAAATTTACTAATAGGGAATTCAACCGATTTATCTCATTCGATTTTATCAATTACACCGGTCGAGAAAAAAAAAAATATTTTGGGTTTCTGTTTTAGTGCATAAATTATGATTCTATACATCGAATAACACCAAAATATCCATTCCCAGCTTTTGAACTTAGCTTTTTCTGTTTTAAGTATATAAGTCAGTTTTGAAGATTTCACAATCAGCAGTTGGTACCAATTAGCTCACACACACTTTTATAAAAAAAATATTTCTTTCCCTTTATTAGTAACACAAAAGAAACTAAAATTTGACTTTTATAAGTCAGACCCAAAAATCGTGTTGAACGCCCTGTGTACACTTGGAGTACGAAAGCTCTTATCAAAGAGTCTTCAGAAATCTAGGATACATAGCTATAGTAGGGTGTTTTTCTTTGTCAACGAAGCCTCTTTCTGAACACTCTTTTATGACTCATAAAAGACTTAAGACTATTTTTGGAAATTTTAGAATTTCTCAGCTCTTTATGAGTAATTTATGATTAATTTTTGAGTTATTTGTTTTCAAAAATGTTCAGTCTCATAAATAAGAGTTAATTATGTTTAATTTATAAGTCAGATATGTGAGCGCTTAGAAAATTATCATATTTAAGAGTCTTTTATGAGTCATAATATTTGAGCGCTTAATGGGAATTCAATCATTGGGAGTTCAATCGATTTTTACTCATTCGATTTACAATTTATTGATTTAATCAGTCATTCGATTGAACAATTTGGAAAAAACATTTGATTTTCCTCATTCTATTTAAAAAATTCTAGAAAAATAACAATTATGCAGGGTTCGTAATTTAAGCATATGTGCGAAATTTTATGTGCTAACAAAAGATGCACAAGAATCACAAAATTCGAAAAATTCAGTCGTTCAGTCGTAAAACCGACATCAATGCCGGTATTATGGAAAAACTTCATTTGAAAATGAATTATGTGTTGTTGTTAAAAAAACACAATGTTACCAACACAAATTGAACATTTTTAGCCGAACGTTAAGTTAGGAAAACGATTTTTTTTTAAGTAAAATTAATTTGAATTTTTGGATATTTTGCAAAAAAAAAATTCCATTTTTATTTAAAAATTCTATACTGGTACTATACCGGTACTGAGAGAAACAGTTATGGTATACCGGTGTGGGCGTTGTGGTGTAATGGTTAGCGCGTTGGCCTGTTAAACAGTTGGTCCCGGGTTCGATTCCCAGTGACGACAACAACTATTTAAAAAAATAATATACATGAGTTTTCTTTCTCATATGTATCGCAGCGCCCATAGCACTTAACCCCAACGAAGTAAAATAAAATAATAATGGCGAGCAACAACTGCTCTAAGACTTATATAGTGTTGCCATGTTTGAAGCCATTCATGTTTCTCCACCTTTCTCTACTATTCCCTTTCCAAAGAAAGCAACACATTAATTAATAGGAAGAATTTCCTGAGTGGTGATTCTCTTAAAAAAAAAAAAAAACTTGATCCTTGCAGCACTAGAACCAGTTTTGCCACGTGATTGGGGGTGCAGTACCCAGTTTACACGAGAATGCTATTGCATGTAATGACAGATTTGCGTAAGCAGTATTTAAAGTTAAAAATGCCAAAATTAAAAATTGAACAAAATTTAAAAAAGATTGTAATAAAAAAATCGACATAAAGCAAAAATTTCAGAATATTAAAATTTTTAAAAAAACATCAGAATTTAAAGAAATAAATTGTAAGTAACTTTGATATTTGCAAAAAAAAATCGCCAAAATTTGAAAAAAAAACTTAAAATTTCTCGATTTTTTAATTGTTTGTCCTTTAAACATATTTCATTTTTTTAATTTTTTGATTTTTCAATTTCTTGCGATATTATTCAACTTGATATGAAATTTTTTGGATACACAAAATTTCATATAATATATTAAAAACAATATGTAATGAAATTTTTAATAGATACCCGTTAACAACAATTATATCTCAAATATAAAATCATATCCCATTTGATATAGATCTATATTTTATCTTTTTAATCTGGTATGACTGAATCTTAGTTGAAACTAAATCAAGTTAATAGTTACAAATTAATTTATTTGAAAATTATTTTAATTGATACTACAATTTCCGGAAAACACTCAATTAAACTTGTAATCGAATAAAAAAATTTTTTTAATAAAACTCGATTTTAGCTTTTTCTGTGTGCGTCTTTTACTAAAACTACTTCCTTTACTAAAACTACGTCTTTGTCTTTTACTAAAACTACATTTCTTACTTAAACTACGAATTTTATTAAAACTACGGCTTTTACTTAAACTACGTATTTTATAAGAAAAATACGCAATTTACTTAAGCTTCGTACTTTACTAAAACTACTTTAACTTCGTCTTTGTTTCTATAAATTCGTCTCGGAACATAAATTTGATAGAATTTTAACATAAAAGAGCTTTAGGTAAAGTCTTTGCAAAATGCTTTAATGCTTGGCAATCCTTAAAGTTATAACAAAAAGCAACAAGAAAATAGAGAGACAAAACCGGAAATAAAAGTCAAAACATCAGCACATAAAGAATTTGAAGGTAATCAATTACATTACAAAAGAAAAACTTTTCTATTTTTATTTTTAATGGTCATACTTTTTATTGGTTACAAAAAGTTTGTAAAAAACTCAAACTTACACACATAGAGTACAGTGAAGAAAAAAGATACAACTAAAGTTTTGTATTGGTTTCATTTCCTTTGGAATTCTTAACAGTTTTTAGGAAACAAACAAACACCATCAAACAACAAAACTGTCATTCATACATACATACATATATTTTTTCAATAAGTATTTGTTAACCCACACCCAGTTTACTTTAGAGTTTACCTTCATTGTCAGCAGGGCAGCGACTTTCACGCACTAAAAACAAGTGCTTTTAAAATACGCAGTAAAAAATGCAAAATATGCACTAAAAATATGAATTGGAAGTAAAATATGCACCAAAACCACAAACCACAATATGCACTAAAAACACAAAAAATTCAAAATATGATAAAAAAAAAATGCATTTAAAACCATATAAGATTAGATTAGACTAGAGTGGCACTATGCACCGCGAACAGAAGTTGGTATTTTGTGCTGCCAACGAATTCAGGCTCCCTACGAAGCCAACTATCCTACCAGGTAAACAATTCCAAACGTCCGATGGCGTCACTATTCGACCACCAAAATAACGCACCCTCCTGTCGGAGAGCCTCGGACATTTGCAGAGAACATGCTCTGAGGTCTCGGGTTCCAATTCACAAAGCCTGCACGTATTCGTAGAGGATCGTCCCATCTTGTACAATTGATACCTAAGGCCACAGTGTCCCGTGAAGTAACCCGTCACAGTCCTTAGTTCGCCCCTCGTCATAGACAAGAGTTTCCGCGACCTCTCCCCAGAGGGAGATATAAACAGCCTCGCCTGTCGCTTGCCAGGCGATCTGGCCCAATAGGCCCCAAACTCCGACTCCCTCCATCTTCTGAGCCTCTCTCTAACATACCCATTTTGTACGCCACAGAAGGGTTCAGGGCCAATGAATTGTCGAAGAGCTCCGCAGTTGGCCCGTTCGTTAACCATATAAGATGCAAAAATATGCAATTATAACAAAATATGCTAAAACTAAACGATGTGGTTTTGATGCAACATTCTGTGAATCAGAAAAATATTTTTGGTAAAAACCGATTTTAGGCTTTACAAACCAGAGTTTCCAAATATTCGAAAATTGGGGGTTCGAAGACTTAAAAAAACACATTTTTAAAAAACCGGTAAGTGGTTTTTCAAATTAAAAACCGGTTCAAGTAATCGTTTTTATATATCGTATTCATTGCTAATATCACACAGTTTTTGTAAAAATTTTAAAAAATTATTAACAATTTAAATGTTGACATTTAAAACTAAGCAGATCTTCTTTCTAAAACATGAGTCTTGGGAAAATCTAAAAGTTTAGTCATTGTAAATTAAAAAAATTGTTTAATTATAGCCGTAGAAAAATATAATACAACGCCTTGCAAATTATTAAGTGTTGTAAATCGAACTTATTTAAATTTACAATACAGCGGTAATTCAAGACGTTTCCGACTAAACTTATTTTGAGCAAATTGAAAGTAGTAAAAGTATATTTGACTAACATGGAATGTCTTTCTCACCGGGACACCCACCAATATGGAAATGTGATATTTAAAAATAAACAGTGGACAAATATAACAAAAAATCAAACAATTTAATCCCTTTTATTGAAATTGGTGGGTGTAAAATCTGCATAGCCGTTAGCGTTATTAGAGTTGGGCACTTTAGGTCATTTCGTTCACGAACTACTTCATTTTCAAATTATCTTTTCTAATCTGCGTTCATTATATTCAGAACTGTCAAAAACGCCTTTGCCCGATATAATCTTAAGAATAATAAAACGCAAACGCAAAATTTTTTAAAATCGAAAGTCAAAAGCTGGGTAAAACTTGTTTATCAAAAAAAATCAAACTGAATAGAAAAATTAATATTTTATGAGTAAAAAAGTAAGTCAAAAAGAAAGAAAAATATGGGATAATCGAAAAAAACAAAAAAATGCAAATGCATATTAATTAAAAATTAATTGCGACTGTCTATATGACGTTAAAATAACACTGTACTAAAATACATTATAAAATTTTCCCTGTGGCGATGTCTCACCTTAAAACGCAAAAGTTGCCAACACTGAACATAAAAACCATACGTCAATCTGGTAACGTTGTGAAATAGAGACGGAGGAGATCAGAAAAATAAACAAAAATCTAAAAATAGAATATTTGTGTTTGTTAGTGTTGGTCACTTCTAAGTATAATATATAATAACAGAAAAAGCTAATAGGGAAGAAAACTGCAATTTAGCTGGATTACATTCGAGGACATACTTGGGTGTGATCGCTAAACGGTCATGACTTGGTATTGTTACGTTTGTAATGTAAGAAGAAGCGGAGGTTTGATTCTTACAGCCGCAGGTTGTTGAAAAACTTTATCATATAGAGACAATCTGACAATTCTAAGACTCAAATAATAATATAATTTAAATGGAAAATCACTGATGACGTCTGTCCATAAAAAGGCAGAAACTAGTCTAGTCAGATTTAAAAATTAATATAGTTTATAGTTTTTAGAGAAACCCGTTTATTCTTCTTCTTAACCTCAATATTTCTAAAAAAAAAAAACAAATGAGGAAAAAACATACAAAAATGGAACAAATCAAATTTGTATTCTCAAGAAGAATTTTGAATTGAGAGACATTTGCTAAAATTTTTAAATTGAAAAATATTCGAAAATGACGAATTATTCGCAGGGATGGCAGGCAATACCGCTTAGATACAGTTATCGATTCAAAACCCTTTCAACTGGCTATCGTATCAATAAAATACCGTTACTGAAATAATTGAAATACGTTTATCCTTAAACTATCGATACCGATATAACTAAAAAATCCATATCCCTAAAATACCGTTACCGAAATAACAAAATACAATTGACGCTAAAAGACCATTACCAAAATTAAATAGCGTTACCCTTACCGATACCCGCGTCGAACCAGTTACCATCCACGATTATTCGAATGAGCCAAAAAACAACCTTTATCAAAAACCGGGTTTAAAAAACCGGAAAAATGAAAAAAAACACCGTTTTATCGAATGATTCGGACATGCATTTGAATGAAAGTCACTGCCCTGATCATCACCTTTGCTAACCATGGTCTAGCTATCGTTATGGTATTTAGAAATGTCAATCAATGGTTCAGAAGAAAAACTTTCTTGCCTTCTAGTCTCTTTAAAACCAAAAAACAACATCTTAAAGTTTTTGCTTAAATATTTCAAAGAATTTTTGGACTTTTTTCTATTTTTTTTTTTTTAGTACAATTATCACCTTATAAATATTTTTAAAAGTCATTTCGTTTTATCATTCATTATGCGCTCATTAGTTTTCTTTTGAATATTTTTTTTTTTTCTGTTTCTTTTTTTTCTTTTATATTAGTTTAAGCTAATTTAAATTTTCTTCTGCGTGCGTTTTTCGTTTTTTTAATGAACTTTTTTTTTTTTTTTTTTGTTGTGTAATTTTTCACTAGAATTTAAAATTTTCTTATTCGATGTTTGCACGTTTGTGGAGTATTTTACCTGACGCTTTAACACACGAATGATTGACATCAAAAGTTTGTATTCTTGGTTTAACTGTCTGCTGACATATAATTAAAAAAAAGTCTCATCGTTAGTACAAAAAAAAAAAATATTGTTTAATAAAGAAAATTGGCAAAAAATTCATTAGATATTGATGCAAATTAAGAATTGTGGAAGGGAAAAATGATTTGACTAAAAGAAGCCTATTAACAAAGTGAAGCTAAAATTTTAATAAAGACGTTAAGTTAGATTAATAGTGTAGAAAATAATTGTTTGAAAAGCTATATTTTTTTCTCAAAAGCCAAGATTCAATGCCAAAAAATCAGAAGGTGTGATCTTTATTAATGAAGTAGTTACAGTTATTACAGTAAACGTAGTATATGATGTGTCATAGTTAGTGATGAGGTAAATATTAATGACGTAATCATACACTGATAAAAAAAGTTTGTAAAGTCAGCAAAACTTTTGCTGGGTCAGCAAAATTTTAGTCTGGAGGGTGCTAGGAAAAAGATTGCTAATGTCAGCAACCTTTTTTGCTGAAAATCAGAGAGCTGATTTTTACCAACAAAATTAGTAGATTCAGCAGAAGTTTTGCTAACATTTAGTAGATTAATAATAAAAACCCTTGCTAAATGTTAAAAAAAAAGTTTTGATGAATATTAGTAGACTGAATAGAACTCAAAAAATGTAGAAACATTATACTTAAGTTAGTTTATTTGCTAAAAATCATAAACGTATTTTTGTGATTCTGTTAAAAATAACATACTGCTACAAAAAACACTTTTTGTCAGAACTTGAAAACCGACCTAGTGGGTATTGTAGGCCTAGGTGAGGACATACAAAAACCGTTTTCAAAAATTTTGAAACACCCACAAAATTTTGAGTTATTTTCAAAGAACTGTAGCACTTTAGTACCTCTAACTCACACATTTTTTGACCGATTTCAAAATTTTAAATAGTTTTGGAAAGGCAAAGAACTAAGCTTTCACGAAATGTATTCATTAAATATATATTCCAAGAAATTAGATAAGTGTTTATCAAAAGTTTCTAATTTTTCTGTTTTTTTCCTAATTTTTCAAATTCAATAAGAGTTATTTTAATTTTTTTATATGAAGACCTACATTTTTTGCACTGTATTTTAAAGACAATATATAGAAAAAAACGAGATATTATTTGTTAAAATCGGTTTATATTTGCAAAAGTTACTAAACTTTTTCTAAAGTAAAAATTTTGGGATTGCAGACTTTTCTTTTGGTAAACCACTTGACTTACAAACGTAAATTAAAACCTGTACAAATAGCTTAACCTAAGTTAACATGTATAGTTAAAAACAGGTGTTAATGAAAAGTTGAATAACTTTTACAATTTTCATCCGATTTGAAAAATGAAAACCATGTTTTGTTAAGAACTAAATTTGCTTTATAAGTTGGTGTAAATTTTTATAAGCTTTCATATTAACATAAGCAATGAAGAATTACTAAAATCAAAAAAGTTTATAATTTTCGTTTTTTTTGTAGATATTCTTAACAAAAACAATACTTATAACTTAAAAATATATCACAAAATGCACGTCATTTTAAAGCGTAATCAGTTTTCTTTCCAAACCCTTTAAAAAATTTTAAATCGGACAAAAACTGACTGAGTTACAGGTCGATAAGTTGACGAACATCACTGAAAACATTTTTTTTAGAATAACTTCTGAATTTGAGGGTGTTTCTGAAATTTTTTGACACAATTTGTAATGTACTCAACAAGACCTATAACCCACGCTAGGTCGTTTTCCGCGTTTTTTTTTCACTGTAGCACCGTGTAATTTACAATACGTTGGAAAATATAAAAATGTTCATACTCCCACATTGACGAAATTAATTAATGTAATATCTTAAAAAATATAGAAATAATTATATATAACATAAACAAATTTATTTTTCAACTAAATAATGATGATGTCTAAATGATGCCATCTTTTAAAGGAATGCAAATGCCTTAGATAATTAAAGAAACTAAACAAAATAATAACAAAATATGGCACATACAAGCCTTTTTTTGTAATAAGAAAAAGGAATCATAAAAAACTACCGATGATGTGTGTCCTTGTCTTTATGCTGCCTACCTGGACGTATATTTGTTTGCAATTTGACCAAACTACATTATTAATCTCCATAAACATTTAGTTTATTAAACACATTTAATCTTTATTAAATTTAAATATTTTATTTCGGTTTTATTTAATGAATAGACAATCACGTTCACATGCCGGTGACAACACTAAATTTAAATTGTTTTAATCCACAAATTTGTTTTATGCATGAAAAACAGATACAAAAATCTTGCATGGTTGATTTTTTTTTTTTTATATGTCTTACAAGAGTCGACTTTTTAGTATAATTTTCTTCGTCTCTACTACATCTTGACATGCAGCGACATCTAATTCATTCTGCGTATATCTTCCAATCTGGTTGTCGTCCGAACTATTAATGTGCTTATCAGCACAATTTGTTTAGCAAAATAAATTAGTAAAACAATAGTAAAATAAAACATTTGTTCAAAACAGTTAAGTGCTGAATAAGCATAACTAAAAGTTTAGCTGAAAACATTTTAGCAAAAAATTTGGTGAAAAATAGTATACCTGATTTACAAGACGTTTTACTAACTTTTCTACTAACTTTACTTTTTGGGTGTAGTTAATGACGTAGTCATAACTATGTATGTCGTAGTCGTATTAAATAAATTAGTGATAATTATGACGTTACTATAGAATATGACGTAGTAATGGATTATGATGAAGTCATATATTATGGCGTAGTCATAAATTTTGTCACAGTCAAATATTATGATGTAGTCGCATATTATGGAGTAGGCATAGATTATGACGTAGTCAAAGATGATGACGTACACTCATAAAAAGGACAGCAGAAATAGGTAAAAATTCAGCTAAAACAACAGAAAAAAGTATATTTCAACGAGCAGAAATTGCAATGAAATTCATAATCTTAATCTGCCAAATTTAGATGACCTGAATTTAAGCTAAGAAATTTAGTAAAACATTTTAGCTAACTAGACTATATAATCCATTGACAATACTAGATAAATTAGCTAAGAATTTAGCTTAATAAAGAGAATTTTATATAAACTTAGTTCCAATACGGATGGAATTTGTTCTTGTGGTGAAATGATCACAATTGAAAATAGTTCAACAGAATTGGAACCGATTAACAGACTTTTGTACTAACTTTTCTTCGTAAGTTTTGGCGTAGTCAGAATTAATGAAATAGTCATAATTATTGAGGTAGTCGTATCTAATGAAATAATCATAATTAATGAAGTAATCGTAGTTATTGACGTATTGACAGTTCATGACGTAATCCTAAACATAATAATGAAGAAGTCTTAATTGATAAAAAATTCACAACTAATGAATAATCATAGTTCAATGAAGTAGTCAATGAAGTATTGATAGTTAATGACATATTTAAAGCTCATGACGTAATCCTAGTTCATGACGTTGTCATATATGTGACGCATTAATAGTTAATGACGTAGTCATACCTATTAAAGTCGTACATGGTAAAAAGAACTTTAATAAAATGATTTTGACTTCTATTGCTATTTTAAATAATTATTAAATTAGTTTTTAAAATATTTATATTTTTTTTTATTTTCAGGTAAATTTTTGACTATTGTAATAAATGACAAATCAAAATTATAGTTTGTTGTAAGCAAATAAATCAAATACAATTGTGAGTATAAAAATCTGCTGTATGTAAAAATCAATTACTTTAAATTTAGAAAAAATCGCTTTAAAAGACGTATATCTTTGTATTGCAAATGAGCTTTCCAGCACAAAAAACGTATAACGCAGTAATCAAACTAACAATCTTTGTTCTACTATATGATACTAATATAAACTTTACCAATTTTTTTAAAAAGTGGGCGATGTAGGCGTGGTTAAATGTTGGCAAATTTTGCTCTCAATTCTAGCATATACACTAAAAGTTCTATAACTGTCACATGATTTAAATGTCGGTATGTTTTAATGGTCACCCCCCTTTGGGACAGAAAAATTGATTCATGCACTACTTTAATTGTGTGAATTTATAGAATTTATAATTTTAAATTCTATAAAAGTCTTTTTAAAAAAATAAAACAAAAAAATATATGAAAAAATATTGATTACTATTACGCTTTAAGCGTCCGAAAATTCTATGTCTTGTTTTTTAAAAAAATTATTCAGATAGATGACACTTATAGAACGTTTAGTGTATATAAAATTCATTTTCTGTTTGTTTGTTTGTTCGCTAGACAAATTTTTGTTTTTAATGGATTTTTTTTTTGATATTTGGTACACTTAGTACTCCAAGGAAGGTTGATACAGTAGTCGCTCGGTTATATGAATATCCAGTTATGTAAACTTCCAGAATAGTGAACAAAAAAATTTAAACACAGGAGGTTCTAAAGAGTGAACACAGCCTATCTCTATTATGTGAACAGCTTTCAACCGTTGATTTTTTTAAATGTTTGTTTTATTAGAAGTATGTTTTTCCCCGAAATAAGTGAAGAACCTGCAACCGTTGTTTTTTTTTTTTAATCTTTTGAGTGTTGAGTTTTGAGTGATTGTCTTTTGTCTTTCGAGGACAAGACACTACAGAAATCCCTTGAAGCAAAAAAAGTACAAAAAAATATAACCGACTACTTTCATGTTATTATTAAAAAACTTATTAAAAATAAAAACGTAATGTATTTGAATTACCTATTTTATATTCTCTCGATTATGTGAACTTCTCCATTTAGTAAACAGGCTCTGTTTGAATTAGTTTATATAACCGAGCGTCTACTGTATATCATTTTTACCGACCACGCCCACCTAATTCATTTTATGTTTGTTTGTTCGCTATAAAAAATTTTATTTTTTAACGGATTTTTCTGAAATTTATTACACTTGATCTTAGTACTCTAAGGAATGTGCCCATTTGTCTTACCGAACACACCCTTTTTTTTATAAAAAGCATGAGTTTGTTATATTTTCTATTTGTATAAGAGATTCATGTACGGGGGCAAGGTTGCCATTCAATTTTTTTCAATTTTTTCCTAACACATGCATATCCCACCTTAGTTGTTTACTAAACAAATGTTTAGTTGCTTATGGATTTCGTTCAAATTTGGCTCTCCACATTTTTAGGGCGAGGTCACCAAATACTTATCACCGACCGCGCCCACATAAAGGCCAACTGCTTTTTAATTTCTAAATGCATGTTCCCTACTTTTTAATACATGTCGCTTAAATCTCACAATTTATAAAATTTATGGAGTCCAGTTTGGATGGTCCATAAAAAAATTTTATTTTTCATTAGAGTCCGCTCAAGTTTTAAAAAGATCGCCACAAAAAAAAACCAAATAAAAAAATAAATTGCATAACAATCAAGTACTTTACATTAAAATTAAATTAAAATAATGTTATGCTTAAAGGAGTTCTACAATATTATAAAAGCGAGAAAAATCAGTGTCTTTTTCAAGTCTTAAGGTATGCAATAAAAATTTCTTTTAAGTTTGTGTTGTTTTAAAAGTATTTGAGTTACGGGCAAGACCGGGTACAAATAGCTAGTTATTTATAATAAATGAACTAAATTTCGCCAATACTACAAAATTTACTACAAGGTGGCGCAAAAGTAATCCTCCTATCAGAAAATGCTATAAATTTTGCGATTGGCCCCTAATGTCAGTTCTGTTTTGACATTTGTGTAGTAAACACATGCGAAATACACGTTAATAAACAATGTTACGCTACACTGCTCCAGAACGCGGAATATTGGTGACTATTTATTTGACCAATAATCGGTCGGTGACTTTGGCACAACGTGAATTTCGTCGCAGATTTCCTGGAAGTCCAACGCCTACTGGTGAAACACTGCGACGTTTAGCCGCTCGCCTCGAAGAGACTGGCACAACACGAGATGCTGCCAGGCGTGGCAGACCCCGGAGTAGCCGTTCTGCAGAGAATATTGCTGCTGTAGCCGAGGATGTCATGGAAGCGCCGTCGACATCGACCAGACGACGTGCCACGCAAATGGGTATCAGTCGACGGTCTTTACAGCGAATTTTGGTACAAGATTTGAAGATGTTTCCGTACAAAGTCCAGACGGTGCATTAGCTGTTAGCTGCTGACCCTCAATCGCGTGTAACATACGCTCAAGCCATCCTTAATCACCACCAAGAGGAAGATGATTTTTCATCAAAAATAATCATGAGTGATGAGGCCCATTTCCATTTTACCGGGTACGTAAATAAGCAAAATTTACACTTCTGGGGCACTGAAAATCCGCGTGTAACCTCGCTGGAGGAGTCATCGGACCTTTTTTCTTCGAAGACGTCGCGGGCCAAACGGTTACTGTGAATGGTGAGCGCTACAGAGCAATGATCAACGAGTTCTTTTTGCCGCAACTTGATGAATTGGGATTGGAAAACATGTGGTTCCAACAGGACGGTGCAACGGCACACACTGCACGTGCCACAACCGATATGCTGAAGGATGCATTTCCCGGGCGCCTAATCTCCCGTTTTGGCGATTTGCACTGGCCAGCAAGATCGCCTGATTTGACCGCTCCAGACTTCTTTTTGTGGGGCTTTTTGAAGTCGCGGGTTTATGTCAACAAGCCTCAGACTCTTGCAGCTCTTAAAGACAATATCCGTCAAGAATGTGAGGACCTATCGCCGGAAGTTTTGGCCAAAGTGATGGAAAAGAGCTCAAATGACAATCAACTGTGGCGGCGGCCATTTACATGACATCATATTCTCGACTTGATGTAAAAAAAAATTAAAATACCAAATAAAAATAATCCACAAGAAGAATCAAAGTTTTTCATTTTTTTTTTTAATTACAGCCAAAAAACATCGGAAGGTTATTTTTGCGCCACCTTGTATTTCAACAAATATTTTTATGAAGAATTTAAAAAAAAAAACAGTATTTAAAAAATAATTAGAACTAGTAGTAAATTTTTAGTGTAATTCCATATCAAAGTCTAAAAGTCTTAGAATTTTTAATTTATGTAAAAGCTGTGTAGCTGGTACTTAGGCGTATGAGCAATATAATAAAATAGCTTATACGCCTTAGTAACATACCACAGTGGGCTCTATCAAAAAAATTGTTGGAAACATTTCGGCCATATCTTACTTAGTGGTCTGATTACATAGAAATTTTGAACAGGCATAATTGACGTAATATAGAGTTTAAGTTTTGATGTTGAACCTCCACCAAAGTAGAGTAATTTTTGCATAAAAAATTTTGAGTTCACGGCATTTTTTGATTCTATTCAGAAAGTTAACATATTTGTAATTTGCTAGTAGAGACTAACAAAAAACATGCTTGCTTAATTTAATTTAAGAAAAGTAAATTTTTTTACAAAACAACCCCTGTTCGTGGTTAAATTGTTAAAATTTAGTCATTATTTCTTGGCTTCACAGTTTCATCTTATATATTATATATAAATTTGATATAATTGTTGAGAAAAACTATGAACTGTTTGTATCAACTTTTATCTAATAATATCGTTTTATATCTAATTCGATACAATTATATATGTTACACAAAAATTTGTATGGGGATAAAATTCGGATGAGATTGTATCTTATATAAATCAAATTGTACAATTTTTTATTGCATCGAAGATTCGATACAATTTTATCGAATTCGATGCAATTTGATGTATTTGAGATACAAATACATGTTCTCATTTTACGAATCAAATTTTTGCTCATCGCAAATCTTTTTTATATATAATTTAATATAATTTGATCATGCTCCACATCAATTTTTTTCTACTTGGGTTAACAAAAAAGGACATGTGATCTTTTTATTAAATAATAAAAATTAGTTTGGAATTTTTACATAAATTGTGTTATATATTACACTAAAAATTCGAAACTAGTTCTGAATTATTTTTAAAAATTTTATTTTTAAAACTCATCAAAAAAAATATATCAAATTACTAGGATTTTGTGAAAATTAGTTAAATTATTATACATAATATACTTAATATAAGTGCAAAATATCTCAAAATTTAACCACGCCTACTGCGCCCACTTTTTGAAAGACTATAAAAATCGCATCATTTTCTGTTCGCATCATATCAAAGAAAAAATAATGTAAGTTTGACATTGATACTACATTATTTTCATGTAGCGGCGCAGTTTGCTTAGAAAGCAACATATGTGTCCTTTATTCCCACACATAAACATATCCTGACAATCATTTGCATAAAATTTAGAATTAATAGAAAATAAAAAAACATGTCTGTCTATGATAATGTTAATAAATTTTAAGTCCTATTTTTACTATCATGTGACATATAAAAAAACATGACCAGCAAAATATATTAATTCTATTATTCGTGACCATAATCATCACCGAATATCATTAAATAACTCATAATAAGTATGATGAGGATGACAATGAGAATATAATAAGCTGCACGCCATGCAAACATATATACATTAATATTTTAATCTATAAAATTAACATTACAGAGCATTAGTTGACAAGCAGAGAGTGAAAATTATGCAAAAAGAAAAAAAAAATCAATCAAACCTACTCCACGGGTTCAGCTTTAACCCAATAATGAGAAATAGCCACAGAAGGGTAGTCAAGTATAAGGCATTTTTGAATTACACTTAGTCTTAGTTAAAGAGTTAGTCAAAGTTTTAGTTAAATACGTAATTTTAGTAAAGGACGTAATCTTTGTAAAAGACGTAGTCATAGTAAAAGTCGTAGTCTTAGTAAAAGCCGTAGTCTGAGTAAAAGACATAATTTTCGAAAAACACGTAGTCTTAGTAAAAGATGTAGTCTTAGTACAAGACGTAGTCTCAGTAAGAGATGTAGTCTTAGTAAGAGACGTAGTGTTAGTAAAAGACGCAGTCTTAGTTAAAAGTCGTAGTCTTAGTAAAAAACGTAGTCTTAGTAAAAAAAAACGTAGTCTTAGTAAAAAGACGTAGCCTTAGTAAAGTACGTATTTTTAGTAAAAGAAGTAGTGATAGTAAAAGAAGTATTCTTAGTAAAAGACTTAGTCAATGAAAATGAAAATTATTCAAGTTCGAGGCCATACTCTATGAAGGTCGAAAAAAACATAATTTTTGTTTTTAATAAAAATTATAACAAAAAAGACTTAGTCTTAATAAAAAACTTAGTCTTAGCAAAAGACGTAGTGTTAGTTAAAGACGAAGTCTTAGTAAAAAACGTAGTCTTAGTAAAAAACGAAGTCTTAGTAAAAGACGTAGTCTTAGTAAAAAAGTAGTCTTAGTAAAAAACGTAGTCTTAGTAAAAAACGTACTCTTAGTAAAAGACGTAGTCTTAGAAAAGTACATAGTCTTAGTAAAGGACATAGTCTTAGTAAAAGACTATTGTCATTGATAACTTCATTAAAACAGTGGTTTTTATTTTTTAAAAGTCTTGTCTCATTTGAGTGTTAAATATAATCTTAATATTAAATGCTAAAACATGATTTATCATGTTTAAATATAGATTAATTTTAGTCACTGCTTATAATAAACATTATATACCCATGTAAAAAAAATGTTTTGAGAATTTTCGTAGTATATATAACTATATGAGAAAAATTAGAACATCTAATTGTGTCATATTTAATCTAATCTGATACAATTAGACATTGCTTGATACAATTAGATTTAATTTGATGAAATTAGATATAGTTTGATACAATTGTATCTGAATGTTGTCCACATACAAATGTATCAATGCAATACATTTACATCAAATTAGATACAATTGTATACAAATATCATATATAGATCGATATGTAATTATATACTTTTACATATTGCACTATATAAAGTTTAATATAAAGAAAATTATAATTATATATTTGAGATATAATTTTTATATGATTTTTTAATATATATATATATATATGTATGCGTAGCGCATACTTTAGGGACATGGCCAAAATTGTCGCCGGAATATGCGGTGTATAGAAAAAATTGTCCTCATCATAAACGCTAGATGTATGAAAAGGCGCGAAAATTTTGGGGACAGTCCCCAAAGTAAGGAAATGTCCCTAAACTACGCGGGGGAACGAATAAATGTCTCTGGACTATGCGCTGTGCATATATATATATATATATATATGTATGCACAGCGCATAGTTTCGTTCCCCCGCATAGTTTAGGGACATTTGCTTACTTTGGGGACTGTCCCCAAATTTTTCGCGCCTTTTCATACATCTAGCGTTTAAGATGAGGACAATTTTTTCTATACACCGCATATTTCGGGTACAATTTTGGACATGTCCCTAAAGTATGCGCTACGCATACATATATATATATATATATATATATATATATATATATATATATATATATATATATATATGTATGCACAGCGCATAGTCCAGAGACATTTATTCGTTCCCCCGCATAGTTTAGGGACATTTCCTTACTTTGGGGACTGTCCCCAAAATTTTCGCGCCTTTTCATACATCTAGCGTTTAAGATGAGGACAATTTTTTCTATACACCGCATATTCCGGCGACAATTTTGGCCATGTCCCTAAAGTATGCGCTACGCATACATATATATATATATATATATATATGCACAGCGCATAGTCTAGAGACATTTATTCATTCCCCCGCATAGTTTAGGGACATTTGCTTACTTTGGGGACTGTCCCCAAAGTTTTCGCGCCTTTTCATACATCTAGCGTTTAAGATGAGGACAATTTTGTCTATTTCAGCGACAATTTTGGGCGTGTCCCTGCGCTGTGCATACATATATATATATGTATGCACAGCGCATACTCTGGAGACATTTATTCGTTCCCCCGCATAGTTTAGGGACATTTGCTTACTTTGGGGACAGTCCCCAAAGTAAGCAAATGTCCCTAAACTATGCAGGGGAATGAATAAATGTCTCTAAACTATGCGCTGTGCATACATATATATATATATATATATATGATTTTAAAGTAATATATAACTATATCTAAACTTTTTTACTTGGGTATGATAAATTTCCACAAAATATTAGATATAAAAATATTTCAAAAAGAGTGTTAATCGCAAAATAAAAATTGACATATGATTGACTTTTATCCAGACGTTAAAGTAGAGATAAAAATTGTATAATTTTTTTTGAACTATTATTTAATGTTGAATTTTATTCACTTGTTTTTTTGGAATACTTAATATTTCACTAAATACCTTTAGGCATTTGAAAAGTTTATCTTTTTTTCAACAAGATTTACTACTTTACCATTGAAATCTTGCTCGTTTGTCTTTTTCTAGCGAATTAAGTCTAAACATGAATACAAAAAAACTCATCATCAAAATAACAAAATAAGACTTTATATCTCGTTATTTTTTTCTACTCATTCTTTATTCATTGTTTTGTTTTTTTGGAAATTGTCGTTTAATTTTTGCAAAATAGAAAAAAAAAAAAAAAGATTGCAACAAACGGAAAATCTTCTTATTGTGTGACTGTGCGGCCTAAAAGTAAAAACTTTATTTTTCTTAATTTGAAATTCATTGTAGTAGTTTTTGTTTTACATTAAAAAGTGCCCCTATAATAGGCATACAAATATCGTTAAAAGATTTGAAAATAAAGAAGTAGTCCTTGAAGAGATATAATCCTAGTGACAAAAAATAGTCAAAATTAAAAATATCTCCCACATTCAAAAAAATTAAGAAAAAAAATCGTCAAAAGTGAAAAAATGCACCAAAAAATGAAAAAAACGCTAATATGAGAAAAAACGTCAACATTTGAAAAAATGCTTATATTTAAAAAATCTCCGAAATTTAAATAAAAGTCGTAAAAATTTACAAAATTGTCGAATTTTTTAAATGTTGGTGTTTTTTACATATTGGAGTTTTTTTATAATTTCAGCGATTTTAAAATTTTGCTGATTTTTTTTTTTCAATTTCAGGGGTTTATTTAAATTTTGTCTATTTTTTTTTTTATTTAAATTTTAACGATTTTTTTCGAATCTGATAAAAATGCAATTCGCACAAAACTGGCAAAGTGTTTGAAATATTACAATATTAACTGTACCTTTGGTTATTTTTTAATACGGTGGGTTTTTAAAAAGTAACAGTGGTTTTCCAGTACTATTTTTTCACAGAGTTGGCGATTTCTGGCTAGATGGTTTGAGTAACTGACTTAGTTTAAATTATACACTAATAGAAAAAAATTAGTAAAAATTAGAAAAATAAAAATATTAAAAATTAGTTAAAAATTACGTTGCAGAAAAAAGTGCAGATAAATCAGTTGCATATACAAATATTTAGTTATATTTGAGCCAAATTTTAGTTAATTGAAAGTAACAAATGAATCTACTAAAATCAGCAAAAAATTTACTAAGCATTAGTAAAAAAATCATAAAAAAATTTTAAATTTATAAAGTTCTTTTTTTAATTTTTGTTGCCTTTCTGAAATCAGCAGTCTACAATTTGTCAGCAAAAATTTCTGTTGATTATAGCAAAATATACTGTTCTTTGCATTCTACAAAATGTAAGGTAAATATAGCAAACAAAATTTTGATATTACAGTTTTTGTTTCCTGCTTTTAGTGTACATATATTTAGAAAGTTTTTGCTACTTTCAGCAGGGTAAATTGCTACTTTCAGTTCTAAAATTCAACTCGAATATAACTTAAATTTTGCAAAGTTAACATTTTTATTTTTGGTGTTCTTATTTCGTTAATATTGAGCAAATAAAATCTGTAGTTTTGTAAACATCGTAGTCTTAGTAAAACACATAGTTTTAGTAAAAAAAATTAGTTTTAGAAAAACACGTAGTTTTAGTAAAATATGTAGTTTAAATAAAGTACATAGTTCTAGTAAACATATTAGTTTTAGTAAAAGAAGTACTTTTAGGAACGACTCGGTGGCTGTATTCGGATGTATTTGATACATCCATATTTAAATAGTAGTTTTGTAAAAGACGTAGTTTTTATAAAAGACTTAGTTTTTGTAAAATACGTAGTTTTTGTAAAGGATGTAGTTTTTGTAAAAGACGCAGTTTTTGTAGAAGATGTTTTTGTAAAAGATGTAGTTTTTGTAAAAGATGTAGCTTTTGTAAAAGACGTAGTTTTTGGCGTAGCTTTTGCTAAAGACGTAGCTTTTGTAAAAGTCGCAGTTGTTGCAAAAGACTTATTAGACTTAGTTGTAAAAGATATAGTTTATACTTGAAAACGCTAATATCCTTTGTAGTAGTCTTTACAAGTCGTTGGTAAGACCCGTTTATTTTCATTATAGTTTTTCTTATAATTTTTGTACAATTCCAGTCAAGTTAATTTTCCTGTAAATTTTAACTACGTACATTTATATTCTTTCTGTCTTTAACTTTTTCTAAGGTTTTAGTAATATGGAAATAAAAATAAAAGAAACAAAATCTGTCAGTCGCTGTATAAGCTTTACTTAAAATTCGTTTTTAGCTTTTCTTGTAAGGATTTCTATGATATAAATTTATTTGTCCTTATTTAAAACGTAAAAACTGCAATTTACGTGATTTGAGATAAATTCATATGCTTTCGTAAAATAATACGGTATTTTAGAAATAAATTACTTAATTTTCTTAAAAGATTTACCTGAACTATAACGAATAATTTCGAAAAAAATGTAGATTTTTATTTTCTTTTATTGTTAAACTTTTTTTTACTTCTGCAACATAAATATTTCGCTGTTTAACAACGTTTCTCAGACATTTGATATGGTAGTTTTACATTACTCTTACGTTTATATTTGAAAAAGTTAACAGAAATCTTATAAGTTGACAACCAGTTTCAGTTACTTTTGTTGAACAAAATATTTTATTTGTGTTTACTTGTATTTAGTTTATTTAAATAAATAGGAAAATGTTTATATTATTTTTTTTTTTTAAATGTTTCTTAAAGAACATATCGTCGGCTTGCCTGCAATTAGTTCTATGTGTTTTCATGTGTGTTTTTTCGGAGAGAAAAAAAAACTGATTTATATTATGCTTTTGGTGTGTTTTAATGACAGCATATGCCTTAATGATTCACTACCTGATTTACTAAAATACTGCATGAAATGAAATCCGGATTTAATCTCTCTTACAGAGCGGTGCGCTACATGATACAATAAAAAACAATATTCAAAATAACACATAGCACTACTTACAGGCTAGCCGAGGATATTAAATTTATGGTTTGTAAATAGCTCCTTCGAGTTTAATAAATATTGAAACACAGGTTAAATAAATATTGAAAGTTTGAATTATTCAGAGTAGACAAATCCTAAGTAAAGACGTAGTTTTTGTAAAAGACGTAGTTGTAATAATATACGTAGTGTTAGCAAAAGTAGGGTTGCCAGACGTACAGTTTTTCGCAGTACATATGCCGTTTTTTTTACAAAAAAAAGTACTGTTTTATGCATAGCACCTAAAACAAATAAGCAAATTGTGAAATTTCTGCAAAAAAATATTGTTTTAACTGCACTTTATAGAAGTATATTTGCGTTTTTTAAGTGTATGAAATTCCTTGCCCTACACTGAGAGAATTAGTTTCACTTCAGTAAAGAATTTCTTCATACTTCTAATGAATATTGTCACAGGAACTCGCCCATTGAAATTTTTCATAGAATCTATGAAACAGGTTTCATTACAGTCAATGTTTATGAAATGTTTGTAGAATTAATGAAAATCTTCATGAAACTAATGAATCATTCCGCCAATGAAGAATTATAGAATTTATGAAACAATTTCATAAAAATTTTTAATATCATGAAGTTTCTTTGAATTAATAAAACTCTTCATAAACGGCTGGAAAAATGCTTTGGAACTAAGCCAATGAACTGCTTCATATGATTTTTTAAAAAATTTCATTGAAGTCCACAATAAATAAAAGTCTACATTGAAATAATAAATCAATTTATTAAAAACTTCTTAATATAAATAAAATTTCGTGGATATAATGAAATCCTTCATTAAATCTACGTTATTGTTTCATTAATATTATGATTATAATTATGATATTAGGATAATTCTATCAGTGTAGCGATTTACTGATATATTAAAGGGAGACATTTTTATGCGAATAGATTAATAAAGAATAATGTTTTTGAAGCTCTGAGTACACACAAAAAATTTCCAGAGGGAATACGATGAAAGCATACTTAGTAACATTTTTTTATTAAAATTCTGTAGATTTTATCAAGTTTTGAAAAAATTATGCATTCCATTATGTTAATTTTGTATTTGCATTTGCACAATTTTCGTAAACTACTTTTCACGTAACAGGTCATTTCATGAATTTATAAAATATTACTTAACATTTGTATATATTTATACAACTGTTTCTATAATTTTTATAAAATGTCAAACTTATATTAAATACCTCTAACATTTTGTGTACTTATTTCAAAAGCATTACTTGGTAAAATGTAAAGGTGTACCCTTTAAAATCATCAGCTTAATAAAAGCTCTTTACAGCGACTCCCGATGCATAGTTCTCCACGAAGGCCTAAAGAGTAATTGCATTGACATCAGCGTGGGTGTAAGACAAGGCTGCGTTCTTTCCCCCTTACTTTTCAATGTTGTCCTTGATCTTGTAATGAGACAGTCCATTCCGAACGAGGGCGGTGTAAACTTGGATATTAATGCCAAACTAAACGATTTAGACTATGCAGATGACATTTGTCTTATTTCCCATAACTTCGGCGAAATGCAACGGAAGCTTGACCTAATTAGCTCATATGCTGACACAGTTGGTCTTAAAATAAACTCTTCTAAAACAAAATCGCTACGTCTAAACACCGATAACACTCGTCAATTTAAACTTTCTGATCAAGAATTAGATGATGTAAAGGAATATCTCTACTTAGGCTCTATAATTGATAAATCTGGAGGTAGTGCTGCCGACATCCAATACCGACTGAATAAAGCTCGACAAACTTTTGGTTCGCTCGGCAAAGTTTGGTCATCCTCAAATATATCCATAAGAACGAAAGTAAACATCTTTAATTCAAATGTAAAATCAACCTTGTTATATGGATGCGAGACCTGGAACCTGCCAATAAAAGAATTTAAGAAAATACAGTCGTTTGTAAATAGATGTCTTCGACGTATCCTGAAGGTGTTCTGGCCGAATATCATCAGCAACGAAGAACTGTGGTATAAAACTCAACAACCACAAATCGCTGAAACCATAAAAATCCGAAAATACAGATGGCTCGGTCACACTTTCCGTAAACCATAAAATGACATCACAAGGAAGGTGCTTGAGTTCAACCCCCAGGGTAGTAGAAGAATTGGTCGTCCGAGCAACACCTGAAGACGAAATACGCTAAGGGAAATTCAAGATGCAGGGTATTCCTGGAGCCAAATCAAACACATAGCCGAAGACAGAGCGGAATGGAAAAAATTTGTTGTGGCCCTATGTTCCTCCTAGGAATTTAAAGGATTATATATATATATATACTTGGTAAAATGTAACAAAATAAATAAAACTTTATTGAAATATAAATAAATCTTATCTTATCTTCTTTGTCTTATTACACTGTTGCCAGGTTTGACGATTTATCGTCATTTTGACGATTTTTAGTACCTAAACTACTAAATGACGATTAGACGATTTTTGCTTCCAAAATGACGATTTTTTGACAAACGTTTAATATGTCAGCAAAACATGTTTATTTGCTATTATTAAAAAATCACCGGATCTATTTTTGGATTTTTATTATTTCGTTAAAATTAAAAACTTTTTTTTATTGAAAGTTAAGCAAAAAAGTTATTTTATGGATTCATGTTAGGTTTATTTTAATTTATTTTCTGCACTTAATAAAAGTAAAGACCACTGCAAATGTAGCTAAAAACAAATGAAATTTCACTTGAAAAAAGAACGACTTACATTTTAGTAAATTCAACTAACATAGTCATTTGTTTTTTACTGTTCAAAAAATTAACTAGAATTGTATTGTTAATGAGTGGATCAGTCAGTGCAGTAAAAAATAAACAAACATTAATTTGTTTTATTTTTTTTAAATAAAAAAAAATATTGTATAAAATGAATGTAAAATCATAATACTGTAATTTAATGTGGTTTGTTTTTTAAATGGACTACAATTGTAGTCAAAAATTAAATTTCTTCTACTAATGAATGTTTTTTCACTTAAAATTAAAGATACTGTATTACAACTGAAACAACGACAAATATTTACAGCAAAAGTTCCCTGAGTATGTGCTTACTTTTTTAATGGTTGGCAAACACTACCTTTTCATTACAATGAAAGTTGCCTGCCACGGCCACGGCCACACCAATGCCGTTATGAATGTTTTAAAGCTACGATTCCAATAGTGGCATGTGTATTTACAGGGTTTTTTTCAAAATTCTACCCATTAAATTTTGTTACATCAACAAAATAACGTTAGAAATCGTCGTTTTGGTATTTTAGCGTTATTTTTTCTTTAACTAGTTCAATAGAAAACTAAAACCGTTTACATAAGAAGAAACCTGCCTTTAATAGAATCGCTTTTTTAAATTTCCATTCCGCTATTAGTGTTACTGTGATAGCCAATCGTTATTATGAAAAGTTATTGAATGCCAACCCTGCTTCTTTTAATATTTATATTTTTATAAAGTTTAATTAGTGCAAGATTGAGATATAAATAAAATATTTTTTTAATTAAAAAAAAAAACATCCAAGTTTTTGCGAAACAAACATCGAGTTTGAATATTCTGATTTATAAATTCATAAATAAATCCGGTGCTTAAAAAAGAGGCCTTATAATAATATAAATAAAGTGTTCCAAAGTGAAACTTCAGATATTCACAATTTATATTTGAAAATTTAAAAACACGCAGTAATAAACAATATTTAAATAAAAATAAATAATAATATAAATAATAAATACAATAATAAATAATTTTTAGCAATATCAAAAACCAACCCAAAATGAAAAATATGAAATAATCAAAAATTTCATAATTGATTTTATTAAACTATGTCATCACACGTAATGCAATTTGAAACTTCAATTCGTTAATGGAAGTCCAAATTTAATAATTATAGAAAATAACATTGTTGAAGAATTTCTAAACTATGTAAAAGAATTTAAGATTTAAAAATTATGCTACTGAAGTGGTGTTTACAGAATTATGTAGAAGGAATTAACAGTTAAAGTGGTAAAGTGCTATCGTTATAAAATATCATGATTTTCGAAGTTTAAATTACAGAAAAGTGTAAAAAATCGTATTATATTACACCGATAGCACTTGAAATGTGAATTACATTATTATTCTTTTTTTTTATTAAAACTTTATCCCACTTGTAACAAATATGTTTTGTTTTGACGATTTTTGAAAATATAATGACGATTTTGACGATTTTTATTGGAAAATTGGACGATTTTATGCTCAACATACCTGGCAACACTGATTTTTTATTATTCTCGCAAATGAGAGAAGGAGGTTTAACATTTATTAGTAAAGGTAATATTTAACATTAATGTCATGTATTTTTTTTTATATTTTATAAATAAAAATAATTTTAAATACTTTAACAAATAGAACACAATTTTTAATCTAAAAAAAAAATGGAACAATTTATTGAACTAACTAGGAATTCTTATGAAATAAAGTGGATATTTTTATTACAATTTCATAATATTTTTATCCAAATCATTATCCTAAGTTTATTGACAAACTTTCCAGAAACAGTTACTAATTGAAATGCTCCTACTGTACTCAGTTTTTATATCCATCTTTTGACAAATGTCCACCTAGATTTTTTTGTGTGTATAGAGAGGATAGAAACCAATTTATGCTTTTGATTGTTTTGCGTAAATTTCACAAATTCTTTTTTAAATCAGCAGCTTAACCACTAATGAAAAGTGTAACTACCCTGCAGGAAATGTCAATAGTGAAAAAGTATTGATTCACTATTGACTGTGTCACCAGTACTACTAACCAAATATTCCCCAGGCAATGTAATTTGCTATAGACATTTAACATGTACGTGTCATTGAAAATCACTAGTGACATTAGAACTATTGACTAGGTAGTGAATAGGTAGTTCTTATGGGACCATATGTAGACATTGGAACCAAAGATTCACTAGTGACTAGGTAGTTCTTATGGCACCATATGTAGACATTAGAAACATAGATTCACTAGTGACTAATTAGTTCTAATGGGACCATATGTAGACATTGGAACCAAAAATTTACTAGTGAGTTAATAAAGTAAAAATTGTAGACGCTTAGTTGACAATGTCAACAAAATAGTAGACAAAAGTGGAGACTTGGAGACACTTGACCCCAAGCTTCCTGCAGGGTACCCTGCAGGAAATGTCAATAGTGAAAAAGTATTCATTCACTATTGACTGTGTACTACTAACCAAATATTCCCCAGGCAATGTAATTTGCTATAGACATTTAACATGTACGTGTCATTGAAAATCACTAGTGACATCAGAACTATTGACTAGGTAGTGAATAGGTAGTTCTTATGGGACCATATGTAGAAATTGGAACCAAAGATTCACTAGTGACTAGGTAGTTCTTATGGCACCATATGTAGACATTAGAAACATAGATTCACTAGTGACTAGGTACTTCTTATGGGACCATATGCAGACATTGGACCAAAGATTCACTAGTGACTCGTTAGTTCTTATGGGACCACATGTAGACATGAGAACCATAGATTCACTAGTGACTAATTAGTTCTAATGGGACCATATGTAGACATTGGAACCAAAAATTTACTAGTGAGTTAATAAAGTACAAAGTGTAGACGCTTAGTTGACAATGTCAACAAAATAGTAGACAAAAGTGGAGACTTGGAGACACTTGACCCCAAGCTTCCTGCAGGGTAAAAACAGCAAATTTTATGAATTGGGGTAATACGAACAAAAGTCAAGCACTATTTTCGACATCTTAAGACCCGATAATCCATAAATTTCAAAAGTTCTAAGATTTGTGTTTAATCTGACAAATTTATTAAAAAATATGTATTGCATTTTTTGTTTAGTTCGGATTTTTAAGATGTTCGTTTCTTTTTTCTTGGAATACAAGAATTTTGAGTAGTAATAGTACTCAAGTTGTACTTTGCGAAAAATATTTAAAAACAACTTTATAATTGATTTTAACGCACTTTAAAGTTCTGAACAAGTACAATATTGAGTGTAGTAAATCGAACTTTTTTAAAATATGTTTTTCTATAGTAGTCTTTACATTATAAAAACTTGTTGCCTACACTCAAAAAAAAAGTATTTCAAATATTAAGTAATTTGAACAAAATTTTAAGAAATTCGGGAATGATTTGGCTCCAAAGAAAATTTAACTCAAATCAAGTATAAAGTTTTCTTAAAAACAAGTAAAAACCATTTACTTCAATTAGGTAAATGTGTGCTAAAATTTAGTAAATTTTGTTTTAAATTTTATGAAATTTTACTAAAATGTTGTATATTTTTGACTTAAATTAAGTATACATTTTGTTTTAAACTACTAAAAAGTCAAGTTTTCTAAAATTTTAAGACGCTTAAAATTGTGCTTATCCAAAATTAACTTATTTTTAGTTCATAAGTTATACTCATATTAAGTGGTTGTATTTAAAATAAACAACAACAAAAATTTTGCTTCTGTTTATTTTTTTAATATATTTATATTAGTTTGTAATTATAATTCTCAAAAGGTATTAACTTTCAAAAATATAAGTAGCTTAGTTTTGCCACCTATCATTAAGTAGTCAATTTCAATTATCATTTTAGTTAATATTAACGAAAATATTTTCGTTAATACAAACGCTTTTAATGTGAAATTTATTACTTATAATTTACTTGACAAAACTAAAACACTCAATAATATAAACTATAAAACGAATTAAGAACTCCAAAGTTTTAAATATTTTATTATTTCTAAAGACAATTTTTAAGAAGTTATTATCCTTAATTTTAAGATGTTAAAATTTTTGAATTTAAGTAAGTTGCGTAGTTGGTGTTCGTTTTGTCATACAATTTTAAATTTCATAACTTTTAGTTAAATAACTTTTTAAAATTCTAGATTTTTTACTAAAAATAAATAATTTTTTTAATATTTTCATTCATTTTAAGAGTATTAACCTAATTCAAGGAATTCCATTTAAAGAAATTGGCTTATTATTTTTGAGTTCATGAAAAATAAATATGAAATAAAATCTAACAAAAATTTGCATTACTTTTAAGCAATTTTATTTATTTTAAGCAAAATTTGAGAAACTAAATTTTAGTAAGGAGTAAACTTAATTTTGGTTCATATTTTTTTTTTTTTGAGTGTAATTTTGCAAAAAAAAAACGAATCTTATTTTCATCAGGGCTGCCGTATTGTATCCGCCATTTTGAATTTTTAAATTCCGATTTTATATTCGTGACCAGTAGAAGTCTTGACCTTCTAGGATACTTTTAACACATTAACCCCCCGTCAAACACATATTCTGAAACCATCGAACAAACACATATGCCTGGCCAGACCCCTATACGTTTTCATGCATTTGTATGGCAAAAAGGGTACCGTACACTGATAGGATTTTCCTTCATACTATTAATGAATGTCTTTCATTAACTTTGATTCATTGGTTGAATGAAACATTTTCATTAAATTAATGAAAAATTCATTAACTGAATGAAATTTTCATTAACTGTATTTCTTTGATCCTTAAAATATGCAATCATTTTTACATAAATATTTTTTGTACAGCACACAATAAGTTCCATAAAATTTCCACTGGAGGCGCTTCAACTATTGAAAAAAAATATTTTCTTACAAAAGTCTAAATAAGCACATCCTTTTGGTTTTGTAATTTAGGTCAATTGGTAAGGCGGTGCTGTTTGTATGGTGATGGTTGCGGGTTCAAGTCGTGTTCAGGGAGATAAAAAAAACGGAAAAATAAATATAAGATAATACAAAAGAAAAAATTAACACAAAATAAATATGACACAAGAAAAAAAATTTTTTTTTCAATTAATATTTGATTAATGAAAAATATTTCATTGAGCCAATGAAACTTTCTTTGGGGACTTTTTAATGAAAAATTCATTATATTAATGAAGGAACAAAATTCTATCAGTGTAACTTTGAATTGAATGAAGTATGCTCGTATATTATTTTGGTAAAAATGTAAAAAAAAATTTATTAATTTTGTGGAATGCATGAAAAACTAGTATAATCAACTTTAGAATGTTGTTGGCTCACAGGATTAGTGCATTTGGTACAGTAAAAACGTGTCTTCCTACGCAGCTTTTCGTCTTGCGTGAGACAAATTCTGCAATCTTTTCTGGAATTCAGTGTACTAGGGCCGCTTTGTTGGTTAGGCAGCATGTTGCTGGGAATATTCAACGGCCTTCCAAAGAAAGATTCAATGGCCAAACGGGTTGAATTTCCTCCCAAAATATGGTTGTTGTTGTATACGGGCCTGGCCAGGCATATGTGTTTGTTCGAGGGGGGACTTTTTTCTTTTGCAGTTTTCGTAGTGTTGGAACGATATTTTTGAACAGATAGAAAGCCAACAATATTTTAGGCGGCTACCGGGAAATACAGGTATCTACCTAAACTAGAAGTATGATTAATTAACGCTCAAAAATTAAATATGTCTGGCCAGAACTATGTGTTTGTCCAAGGGTTAATCCTCCACATTTTAGTTTTGGTCTAAAAGTGGTTTAAAATAAAAATAAGCCATTTTCTAATTATCCTTATTTTGTGGTTTTTGCGAAAGCTAAAGAGGCTAACAAACTTTTAATGTATTGATTAAAAGGTTATTCATTAACCAAAATACGTATTGTTTTCATTTACATTGTATTGTTTTTTTTTTTTACTCGATGTACTGATTTTTCATATTTTAATTCTGGCAGCCCCAAGCAAAAAATGCGCAATTTCAGTAAAAGAGGTAATTTTAGCAAAAGATGCAGTTTTAGGCGAAGTTTCAGTAAAAGACGTACTTGCAGTAAAATAAGTAGTTTAAGAAAACAACGCAGTATCAGCAAAAGACGTAGTCTTAGCAAAAAAAACGTAGTTTATATTAAACACATATAATATCCAGTTAGAAGAGGGCGATAGAATCTTAAAGGCATAATTTTTAAATAAATTATTATCCATCAAAAGTCTCGGTATCTCTTTTCCAACCATCAAAACTTCTCAAATAAAAAAAAATATATAAAAAGTCTCTTAGTCAGAGTATGACTATCATTTTTTATTTGAAAGGATATTATAGCTATTATAATATGTCAACATATCAAAGAGCATGAGTTTATATTTGTATGTAGGTATATGAATTGTGAATATTTTGGCCATAATATAACCAAAAAAAAAAGAAAAAAGGAATTTATTTACTTTATATGAAAATGCCAACGAACATTGCCACAAACAAAAAAAAATAATCGCATGCAAATTCAGTTTATGTTTACCCGCATAATTGGTGTGAATTTACGATTCATTTAGTTGCCGCAGAGAATGGACACAGTACAGTCTCAATATTATACAGTACAACAAAAATATCAACAAAAACTACAACAAAAAATGGTCTCTGAGCAAACATAAAACAACAACAGTTACAAAATTCATTTAGCAATATAAACAGCAACAAGCAACAGAGCTTCAGGCTTTTTTAAGGACTAAAAATTGTGCCTGGAAGCTTAAATAACAAAGTAAAAAATGTAGAGGGTGGTTGTTTTATTACATTTTAGGTGGCTTATGATATAAATATTTTTTTTTTTTATATGTAAATGTCATTCCCTACAGATATGCCAAAGAATTTATTCTGAAATTTGCAGTTGCAACAATTTGAATTTAAAAACCCCCATGTAAAAGTCGAAATATTTTTGAACAAACGCGGGCACACAGTGGTTCCAAACACAAAAAACATGGTAATAAATATAGATCTTTTAAACTACTGGTCCAATCGGGAAATGGTGTTCCCAAAAATTGAAAAGCGGGAGCTAACCTTTAAGGAAAATGTTTCTGTGGTCACCCTGTTTTAACACAGGGTGTGCTACAGGGTGTCAAAGTTGACCATCTCGAGTATGAAAGAGCTTTAAAGGGGTATAACTTCTATAACCATGCATCGATTTTAGTGTTTTTTTGGACTTTTTTAAATCTAGGTTACGAGACAAAGCAAAAACATGCTTCATGTACCATAGTAACTCTTACAGTTAAAAAAATATTTCACTTTGAATTTCAAAATCTTCATTTTTCGCCTTGACTTTTTTAATAGTTTTGCCAATAGATTATTCATTTTTCAAAGAAAATGCTCAAAATTTTTTCAAGTCATTCTAATGACCTTTCTTAAACTCCTAAAGAAAACTTTTTTGAATTATCTTAAGCCGTTTCGCAGTGATACTATTTTAAACTCAAAAATTAAAAGTGTGTTCTGAAAAATGGGGTTTTTTGGTCAGATAAGGGGTAACTTCACACACCTTTATATATATTTTGCTGATATTTTTTGGATTAGTTTTTTACATAGTTTGATAGAGTAGACTTCAAAAATGCTTAATGGTATAGTTTAAAGCATTTTGGATATGCACCCTACGTCCAGCATTGGTCGAAAATGATGAATTTTTGAACGGAATTCTATGTTTATGACCGTGATAAAAAAAAGTCACGCCACTTAGACACGATTTGAAATTTTTATACTGTAAAGAGATTTATTCTAATGAGTTTGCCACTTCATTTGCCGCCGCCCGCTCAAAAACGTAGCCTGGAGAGCAAATTTTGTGGAAAAAGTCATTTTTTCAAAAGCCTTTTTTTGATTTATAAAAAAAGCGTACTTATATTATCAATTTCAGCAAGATTTTATTTTATTTTTAATAAAACGTAAATAATTGTCCTACATTCCAAAAATCTTTTCGATATTGCTTATGGTTATTTTTACATAAAACATCAAAGTTCAATGTAGTATATCTAACTATAATTAATTGTACATTTATTGGCTTTTGCTTTCGGTAATGTTAAAAAATTTAAATAATTTCAGAAATTTTTTTACATATTATTAAATTAGACTTAGTTATCAATTCAACGATGCATAAATCGTTTATCTAGTGTAATAAATGAATTCAAACTATTGCGCTTAAATCAGGCATTTCAGGTCAAATTGCAGTATTTAACAAATTTATATATTCAGGTATACAGAGCGTGTTGCATTATATTTCTCTAAAAGTGTTACGGGTTTTTTTATTTTTTTAATACTATTTCAAAAACCTAATAACATATAAATGCAGGTAGAAAATGCGTTTTATGATGTAACATTTGCATAACATATTGTTTTAATGGGCTAATATAATGCGTTTTTTTTTTATTTTACCTATTTCAGTTTTTTGTTTTTACAAATCCAGTACCTGCTCGATTTTTTGTTTATAAAAAAACAAATATTTGTAATATATAAGCGTAGTAATTTTAAAAGGAGGTTATTTGAGTTAAGCAGTCATGGAGGTTACAATAAAATATAGCTCCCTTTGTAAAGTAATTTGGGATACTCTTGCCAATACTGATATACGATCGGAAAAAATAGGAAAACTGATTGATACCATTGTCTACTCGTATGGCTTAAATATAAAGCCAGATGAAATTGAAAATTTTTACAAAATTTATGAAAAAAGGATTAAAGATTCCGATTATTCTATACAAAAATTTATGAAGAAGAGTCAAGATTGGCTTAATAAGGAGATGTCAGTAGTTATTGAACAGAAAAAAAGGGGCCGCCCTAAAAAAGATTATGAAGAGGTCCAGATTAGGACTAAGAAGGTAAAACAGGAAGAAATGATTAACACACACTCCGCTAATGAAATAAAGGATTCTTTTAAAGCAGCTTTGACACGTATACAGCCTAAAGAAACAGGGAAAATTGTCGACGTCCTACCAACTGCGTCTCCTAAGCGTTTGAAGCGCATGATACAAAGTATTCCAACACCAAAATCATCAACTTCCTTTACCAGTGAAGATGCATTAGCTCTTTTTCTAAATTTGGGGTTAACGAGAAATAAATATGGTATTTTAAGAAAAGCTCTCATTGAAAAAGGATATGATATTTTTCCTAGCAGTAAAGCAATAAAAGAAACAAAAGAAAATATTTTAAAACCAATAACATCCCCAGTGCATGCCTCTATTGAAGGCGCAAAAGTTGAACTATCACAGTTAATTGACAATACTGTTTCTAGAATTATGTCCACATTTAGCAGCAAAGATATTGAAAGATGCAAGCAATCTGATGTCGTGTTAATGTTCAAATGGGGCTGTGATGGCACATCTGGGTTTTCCGAATACAAACAACCAACTGGAAGCAGCAAAGAAAAAAGTTTTTCATCAATTTTTATGGCTTCTTTTGTGCCGTTAAGAATGCGGTTGTATAATAAATTACCTTCAACCTCGTCTGCAAATGATATATGGACGAATTTAACCCCTGGATCTAAATTTTTATGTCGTCCAATACGATTTGAATATGTAAAAGAAGACATGATTTCAACACAAAGTTTAGTAGATTCAATAGAAAGGGAAATTTCGAGCTTGTCTCCACTTTACGTGGAAATATCTGGACAAGTTATTAAAGTTTCATTTCAACCACAACTTACAATGATTGATGGAAAAGTTGCAAATGCAATTACAGACACAACATCTACTTGGAAATGTAATATATGTGGAAAATTAAGTTCACAGTTTCATGAAGATAGTGATACAATTTCTATGAACGAAAACGCTCTGAGGTTTGGGATATCGCCACTTCATGCCAGAATAAGATTTATGGAATATTGTTTACACCTCGCATACGATCTCAAATACCGCCTTATTCCAGGAAACCTAAGCCTTTCCGTAAACAAAAACACTGATCTACACAACATGAGAAAAGAAGAGAAGAAAAGAATTCAAGATGAATTTAAATTAAGACTTGGATTAATCATTGATACGCCCCTTCAGGGGTTTGGAAGTTCCAATGACGGAAATACAGCAAGGCGTTTTTTCGAAGATCCAGAAACTACCTCCTCAATTACGGGTCTCGATAAAAACCTACTAAAACGTTTTAAAGTTATATTAGCAGTCATTAACAGTAAAAAACCTATTAATGTGGCTAAATTTAAACTCTTTGCCAATGAAACAAAAGACATTATACTCACCATGTACTCTTGGAGGCCAATGACACCAACAGTACATAAAGTATTAGCTCATGCCAAAGAAATAATAGAAAACAGTATGTTGCCTTTAGGCGAACTGACTGAAGAAGCCCAGGAGGCCAGAAATAGAGACGTCAAACATTTTAGGCTTTTTAACACACGTAAGTGCTCCAGAATAGCTCAAAATTCCGATTTGATGGAATTTTTATTAATATCATCGGATCCAGTACTTTACTCCATAAGAACAAAATGGTTACCAAAAATAAGCATAGACATTGAAAAGGAAGATTCTGAATCTATGCATATAAACGACCTTTTAACTTTTGATACTTCAGACTACTTTGTAGAAAATGTGTAGTCCTTAGGAATATATTCATATTTTTAGCACAATTACTACTGTACCAGTTAAATTTAATAAAACCTTATCTTTAGAACAAAAAAAAAACATTATTTTGTCTTTCAAATAAATGAATATATGGTAGTTATTTACCTGTTTTATATGGAAAATTAGAACAATATATTATGCAAATGTTACATCATAAAACGCATTTTCTACCTGCATTTATATGTTATTAGGTTTTTGAAATAGTATTAAAAAAATAAAAAAACCCGTAACCCTTTTAGAGAAATATAATGCAACACGCTCTGTATACCTGAATATATAAATTTGTTAAATACTGCAATTTGACCTGAAATGCCTGATTTAAGCGCAATAGTTTGAATTCATTTATTACACTAGATAAACGATTTATGCATCGTTGAATTGATAACTAAGTCTAATTTAATAATATGTAAAAAAATTTCTGAAATTATTTAAATTTTTTAACATTACCGAAAGCAAAAGCCAATAAATGTACAATTAATTATAGTTAGATATACTACATTGAACTTTGATGTTTTATGTAAAAATAACCATAAGCAATATCGAAAAGATTTTTGGAATGTAGGACAATTATTTACGTTTTATTAAAAATAAAATAAAATCTTGCTGAAATTGATAATATAAGTACGCTTTTTTTATAAATCAAAAAAAGGCTTTTGAAAAAATGACTTTTTCCACAAAATTTGCTCTCCAGGCTACGTTTTTGAGCGGGCGGCGGCAAATGAAGTGGCAAACTCATTAGAATAAATCTCTTTACAGTATAAAAATTTCAAATCGTGTCTAAGTGGCGTGACTTTTTTTTATCACGGTCATAAACATAGAATTCCGTTCAAAAATTCATCATTTTCGACCAATGCTGGACGTAGGGTGCATATCCAAAAATGCTTTAAACTATACCATTAAGCATTTTTGAAGTCTACTCTATCAAACTATGTAAAAAACTAATCCAAAAAATATCAGCAAAATATATATAAAGGTGTGTGAAGTTACCCCTTATCTGACCAAAAAACCCCATTTTTCAGAACACACTTTTAATTTTTGAGTTTAAAATAGTATCACTGCGAAACGGCTTAAGATAATTCAAAAAAGTTTTCTTTAGGAGTTTAAGAAAGGTCATTAGAATGACTTGAAAAAATTTTGAGCATTTTCTTTGAAAAATGAATAATCTATTGGCAAAACTATTAAAAAAGTCAAGGCGAAAAATGAAGATTTTGAAATTCAAAGTGAAATATTTTTTTAACTGTAAGAGTTACTATGGTACATGAAGCATGTTTTTGCTTTGTCTCGTAACCTAGATTTAAAAAAGTCCAAAAAACACTAAAATCGATGCATGGTTATAGAAGTTATACCCCTTTAAAGCTCTTTCATACTCGAGATGGTCAACTTTGACACCCTGTAGCACACCCTGTGTTAAAACAGGGTGACCACAGAAACATTTTCCTTAAAGGTTAGCTCCCGCTTTTCAATTTTTGGGAACACCATTTCCCGATTGGACCAGTAGTTTAAAAGATCTATATTTATTACCATGTTTTTTGTGTTTGGAACCACTGTGGGGCATTAGTATGTCCATTAAGAAATGATTTGTGGATTTTCATAATTATACTTCACAGTTTTATTCCAAATGAAAGACATCAATTTTAAACTATTTATTCATTTAATATACTCAATATACAGATATGAAATTCTGACTTTATCGGATGCCATTAACCCACTTTAGCCTGGAATCGTAAATAACCTACGAAATTTATAAAAAAAAGAAAAAAACGTCTTTTTAAAAATAACTTTAAAGATATTGTAAAATGTCTAATTTGGAGAAGTCGATTGCAATTTTTATAATATAATAGTTGTTATTAAAGAAAAATAACTATAAATTGGCAAAATTACAACTCGAACGACTCTCGAAAGGACACTTTCTGAAAATTGCTTATTTTTTTCAAAATTTTAAAAAAATTTGAATACTTTTCAGAAAATATCGCTGAAATTTAAGTAGACAATAATTATCTTTAATTTTATCTAAAAAATCTTTAACCTTTAGTTTCCTGGAAACAAAAAAGACCTGTGAAACTTAGTTTCAATTAAGACTAAAAGATTGAAAAAAAATCTAATCTTGATAAAAATAATTATTTTATGCAACGGTTAATTTTTACACTTTTGACCAAAGGAAATTTACAGAATAACATATTTCAGATGCTTATTAAATTCCTATATGTAGAGCGTACAAAACTAACGAACAAGCGCAATTCTTTGTAGTCTCGATATTATTTTAAGAGTTTTTGATAGGACAATAACTATATTCAGCTTTATCTAAAAAACCTTTAACCTTAAGTGACATGGGGACAAAAAAAGACCCATGAAACTTAATTTAAATGATGACAACAAGATTGTAAAGCATCTAACTTAATATAAAAAAAAAAATTCCCCTTTATACAAATAATTATTTTAATATAATTATTTAAAGTAACTTGATCGATATAGGGTTAATTTTAACACTTTTGGCAAAAAAAATACCCACTACGAACTTTACAACTTTCATAATTTTCGGACAATATTACTTAAATTTTATTAGACTATTTATTATCTTTACTTTTATTCAAAAAATGTTTAACACTTAGTGGTCGGGGGACAAAAAAAACACACACGAAACTTAAATTATGACTACAATAAAAAAATATACGGCATTTACTAGATCAAAAAAAAAATTAATTTGATAAAAATTATTATTATGTGTAACTTGATTCATAAAAAAAAACTTATGGCCTGTTTCTCGATTTCGAAAGAATGCTTTCTTTCGCTTTCTAAGCGAAAGAAAATTGATTTGGGTTTCTCTAACTAAATTTCTATGCGAACGATGACTTGAAGTACAAGTCGAATGAAAACGTAACAGTTTTCATACAAAATTTGGTTTCTCTATTTCGAACGAGTTGTCAACAGTGCGAACGTAAATGTCAAAACCAGTCACTTGCCTTTTTGATTTTGAGTAACAAAATATTTTCAAAAAAATATATCATTCATTCCATTAGAAAACGCAAAAAATCTGAATACGGGTCCTCTGATTTTGTTTATTTTTTCTACATGAATACTCTATGGTCCCATTTGTACATTTCCTTTTTCAGATCTCCAAATTTGTAAAAACTCGTGATTTTATGTTTTTTAGTTGTCATAAATATCAAAAAAATTCAAAAAGCACTTCACTTTGAAGTACCATAACTTTTTAATTGTATATCGCATGTTATTAATTTAAACGATATTTGGAAGATGCACTTGTCTACTTTATAACTGGATTTTTTAAACAATATGATTACTAAAAAAAATGCATACTTAATGCAAATGCAGTTTTCTAATGCATTTTTCAAAAAAAAAAAAAAAATACAGTTTACTAAAATATGGAATATTAGCTAAGTATACAAATACTGATTTTTATGGAACAAACATGTCTTTTGTTTTTAAGGATTTTTAAAAAAAATAATTTTTTTATTCTATAAAATGGAAATATTTTAATGAAGCACTTTTAGCATTTTTATCAAATTTATGAAAATTAAAAACGCGCATAAAATCGCGGGTTTTTACAAATGTCGAGATCTGAAAACGGCTATGTGTAAGTGGGACAATAGAGTATTCATGTACAAAATATAAAAAAAATCGGAGAACCTAAAAAAAAATCCTCATTTTTCAATGTTCTTTGCTGGAATGAATGATATAATAAAAAATTATAAATATTTAAATAAAAAAGAATGGATAACAAAAGGTAAGAATAAAATAACACGAATATTTGGAGTTTTTAAGAACTTTAAATTTCAGCTTAATGAAATCCACAATGAAACAGCTGAAAACGCTGGTGTACTTTTTTGATTTTCTTCTTTTGATTTATTAAATTTTCTTTTGTTTTATTTATTTGTTTTATTTATTTATTTGTCATATACAGCTGATCACTGTTAAGTAATGTTGTATTTATCTTCAAACAATTCAGTAGTATTTTTGGTATTTGTAAAGGAAATTGTAATAGAAGTTTAAAATATCCGGTCTGGCACCACTATGATTTGTAAATACGTAAAACACAAAAATTGACACACGTAACTATAGGCGAACGATAGCTTTCGAAATAGAGAAACCCAAATTGATTCGAATTCGAGTGACTAGCTTGCGTTCGCTTAGGTTTTCGTTCGAGATCGTGGAACAGGTCATTAGTAAAAAAAAAAAAACAGACCTGCTCGGAAATTTACTGAATAACATTTTTAGATTTTTATTAAGTTTGGAAATGTGGTAACAAACAAGAGCAATTTTCATACAATGTCGTGGGAAAGAGTCGCTCCAAACACAAACATGAATGATCATTTTTCAATTTATTTTTTTTTTTTTTTCTTAAATTATTTTTAAAAAATACATTTTTCAATTTTTATCAAATTCGTGGCTTATTTTGGATTCCAGGCAAAAGTGGTTTAATGATATCCGATGTACTCTTATCTGAATTATGAGTACATTAAGAGAATAAATAAAATAATAAATAATTTTTTTTCGAAACTCTGAATTTTTGAAATTTGTAATACTATTAATAATACACCTTTTTTCAAAATGGCCCTTTTAAGGCCAACTTTCGGCACGGGTTAAAAAAAAAATCGATTTCTTTCATTTGGGACCAATTGTAATGAAACTAGGGGGTGTAATGTCAAATCTTTTTTGAAGGGACATCCTAATGCTCATATATTATAACTAGTGTTGTCACTCGAGTAAAAATAATTCGATTAATCGAGCGAACAATTTCAAAATCATGAATAACGAATAGTTCCAGTAAATTTAGACGACTAATCGAATAAAACAAATAATTTAAAAAACACTTTTCTATTAAAAACTTTTAGGAAAAATTACCAAATTTAGAAGAATTTTTACTAAAATTCGTATTGGAGATAAAAAAAAAAAAAAATTATTAATAAAACCACTTACCACACCACTTACAAGCAGAGTAAAATTCGAATGGAGGAGAATATAATAAGGGACACGTATTGTTTTTAACGCCCCAATCTCATATTCTGGGGTTAAAAAGTGAGGTCAAAAGTTGCATTACTTTATGTTTTGTTTTTTCACTTTATTTCGCGTTTTTTCCAAGAAATTTTATACAAATGGGGTATAACATGTAGACTGTACAGCTGGATATATTTAACATACTTAAGATTTTTTATTTTTTCAACTATTTCCAAAATTGTATAAGAAAACTGTTTTTTTTTTTGCATCATGAGCTTAAAAGACAAATCTGCATTTTTACTTTTTTACCATTACTTATGGTGACTTTTTTTTGCATTTTAAAGCTTAAAAACTGCTCTTTATTGAAACTTTCGAGCTTTAAAAATGATTTTTTTAAATTGTTCATCATTCAAGTACTTTTTTATGCATAAAAACACCTTTTTAAATTTTATTTTTATTTTTAAAAGTGTTATTGTTTTTTGTTTTTTTTTTACTTGTTTTTTTTTGTTTGTTTTTTTTTTTTATTTGTTTTTTTTTTTGCCATAAACACGATTGATTGATTGATTTAATTATTTTTGTTCTCTCATTAAGAGTTAAAAATTCCAAGTTGAGAAGGCTTTTGAGGTTTTTAGAGTGTAAACGTAGTTGCATTTTAGTATCAGAATTTTCGGTACTCAAAATTCAATCTCCAAATTCATCAAATTTGGAAATAATTGGGCGAAAATTTGAATTATTTATTTTAAAATTATATTTATTCGTTACTCGTTCGATTAATCGAACAATTTTAAAAAGTTAACGGTGTGATAATCGATCAAAACAAGAGCCCGAATAAATAACGACCCTAATGATAGCACACAAGTGAATATAGGAGCATTAGGGTGGGGCAATTAGTATGGAAGGAAAAAAATCTTAATGGGCGCTTCGCGTTTCTGATTCTTGGGATTGTACTGAGCAAAAAAGTCCACTAGACCATACGTCTACGGTGAAAATCGAGATTCCAGATTTTGACTTTACGGCAAAAAAACCCTATTTTGAAATTAAAAATTAACCCCTTGAACCCCACCCACAAATATGATGGATGCATTAATCTGCTAGAGAATCTTCCAAAAAAGAGATTTATACAATAATCTTGAATAAGCTCCTCCTACTTCCTGAGATATGTCCATCCCACACATTGTTACTTCCACAATTGATTGATGCATTAATCTGCTAGAGAATCTTCCAAAAAAGAGATTGATACAATAATCTTGGATAAGCTCCTCCTACTTCCTGAGATATGTCCATCCCACACATTGTTACTTTCACAAAATACGGCAAAAAAAAGCCCTATTTTGAAATTAAAAATTTACCCCTTAAACCCCACCCACAAATATGATTGATGCATTAATCTGCTAGAGAATCTTCCAAAGAATAGATTGATATCATAATCTTGGATAAGCTCCTCCTACTTCCTAAGATATGTCCATCCCACACATTGTTACTTTCACAAAATACGGCTAAAAAGTCAAAATCTGGAAGCTCGTGGACTTTTTTACTCAGTACAATCCCAAGAATCAGAAACGCGAAGCGCTCATTAAGATGTTCCAATCGCCCCACCCTAATGATCATATATGTTTTTATACATATATATTTATTAAATTTTCACATGGAAATCATGAAATTTTAAAGAATTCATTCTTTTAATTCCACTTTTGATATCGTCCTCCCCTTATATTATGGAGACCAGGGACAAGAACTTCATGTATTAAAAATATAATATATATAAAGGGTCCAGCATCTAACGTTTTTTTTCAACTAGTGCTTATTTCGTGAATGGTAACACTTAGCTCATGTCTGATTTGACAGATAATTAGTTTTATCCTTCCGCTGAACGAATATGGTCCGAATGTTCGTTATCTTGTGAAAAAAGTGAAAGAAACTGGCATCCTCATCGATAAACCAAAGCGTGAAAACCCAAAAACAGTGCGTACACCCGAGAATATTGCTGCTGTGGCAGAAAGTGTGCGTGAAGCGCCATCAACATCAATTCACCGTCGTTCTCAACAATTGAACATTTCGGAGACATCATTGAGACGAATTTTGCATAAAGACCTTGGTATGACGCCATACAAAGTCCAATTGGTTCAGGAGTTAAAAAAAAAAGTTATTTGGCGGACCCTTTATATAATATGCAAGAAAAATCTTAAAATATGCACTAAAAATTAAAAAAATATGCACTTAAAATTTATATTGCAACCAAAAAACTTAACATGCAGCGTATTAAAAAAAAATTATAATGTTTTAATTCAGTCCCATTGTGTTCTTATTATACAAAGTATAAAGAAATTAAATAAATTTGAATTTGATAACATTTCAAACGCACAATTTAATCTATTTGTTCTCAAAAAGTTTTTGAACATAGGAAATGACCTATCATCGTCGACGATTGTGATCGGTGCATTTTTAAACGATGTTAATTCATTTGCTATGTATTGATTTTCTGAGTTTATTCCACAATGTGTTGTGAAATATTTTTTTTATAGTATTAAAACAATAATTTTGTTTAATATCGAGTTTATGAATTGTTTTAATGAGAAATGCATAATTGGAAAAAATAAAAACCAAATTATTTTTAATATAAAGTGAATTCAAATTCGTCAAATATAAAATACGAAAAACTAAGACAAATTCAATTAAAATAAGCATTTAAAGCAAAATAAGTAAAAATATGCAATCAAAATATGAATTTTTAGCAAAACTAGCTAACATATGGAATAAAAATATGCATTTAAAAAAAAAATATGCAAAAATATGAGTTTATGTCAAAATAAAAAAAAAATGTGCAAATCAAAATATGCTTTTTTAGCAAAATTAGCTAACATATGCCATAAAAATATGCATTTTACAAAAAAAATATGCAAAAATATGAGTTTATGTCAAATTATGCAAAAATATGCACTAACAAATGCCAGATGCCATTTAAACGCAAACTCTTTGATTCGCAAATATATTTTGTTTACCCTATTCCCAGACTTAAGCAAAAAAAAAAACATGCATTTGCTTGAACTTCCGGTCCCTGATGATGACATTGACTTTATTATTTTGTTATTTAAAATGGTTATTGTACGATGGTAATTCACAACCCACCAGTCAGTCAACCAAAGTCATTTGAGGTGGTCATTATAGCGACGTTGCAAAAAAAAAGGGAATAATTTAAGTTTTCCTTGTTTTTTTTTTTTTCTTCTTTATGTTTAAAAACAGTTTTATTTAACAATACTTAAGTTGGCGAGAAAATGGCATTTTAAAATGATTCCAAAAAAAATTAAAAATGTCTCCCCCTTAACAAAAGGACCATAAAGTTACTTTTCTCTTTATGTCATTTAAAATGTTTGACTTTGAAAACCGAAAAAACGGTAAAGTAGTTGTAATTACATACAAAAGTATTGTCGTCGTTTTTTTTAAAGTCCTATAAAGTTGTATTATAAAATCATCAACTAAAAATTGAAGCTAACCATGGAGGGTTAAAGGTATTAATTTTTTTTTTTTTTTTTGTTTGTTTTTATAATGCATGCTTAAACATGCCTTTAATTTTTGTTTTTCGCCCCCCTATAAAGAAAAGGTCAATTATTTTGAATTTGAATTTTTTTTTGCTGCTTAGTAATTTAGTAACGATTTGTTTCCTCTTTTTTTTTAGACATGAGGTTTTTTACAAAAAAAAAAAAAAAAAGGTTCATTGGGATTTAAAATTATATTTAAATTGTGTTTGTTTTGCGTGTTTCTTTTATAATATTCATCCCATAGGATTTGAAATTGATTTAGTAATTAATTCAACGTGGCTTATTTTTCAAAATTGTTAGCAAGAGTTGTAAAATGTTATTTTATTTTTTATGTTTGTTGTATTAATGAAGATAAAATGTATAAAATCAAATATTAAACTCACATCAAATTGTCACATAATTATATTAAAGTTAATGATCACAAAAATGGGATGTTTGTATTTGACAAAAATCATTGCAAATGGCATAATAAAAAGTTAAACATTATGTTTTTATTTTTTTTAATTTAATTATACCCGGTTAAAAAAATTAATTGATATACAATTTCATACGAAAAATGGTGGATCGTTTGAGTTTGATATAAAAAAGCATAAACAAAAATTAAGTTTACTTTAGAAATGTTGAGGTTAAGAAGAGGAATAAACGTTTTTCTTTAAAAATTATAAACACTATTAATTTTTAAATCAGACTAGACCAGTTTCTGCCTTTTTATGGACATGCGTCATCAGTGAGTTTCCATTTAAATTGTATTATTATTTGTGTCTTATAATTGTCAGATTGTCTCTATATGAAAATTTTTCAAAAACCTGCGGCTGTAAGAATCAAACCTGCTCATCTTTTTATTTTTTTTTTTTTTTAACGTTGAACCAACACTCAGGGGATGCCCATACTAAGTCATTGCATTGTGTTGATATCAGGGAAATAGGTTATGGGGAGGAGGAAAGAGGGAGCAGTGTTTGTGGACATTTGACTTGAATTTTTCTAAATTGTAATTTGCAGGGAAGACTTCCGCAGGGAGACAATTCCACATACGGCTAGTGCGACTGAAAAACGAATTTTCTCTGTAATGCGTTGTGCGATTTGCCGGGCTATAAACAACAAACGGATGAGATCTACTTGACAAGCGGGTAGTACGAACAGAGACCCGGTCCCTCGGGATGAGTCGGCTTATCTCAGCAGAACACTTCCCATGGTAATATCTATAGAACAAAGTCACACAACCCACATTCCGACGATGCTCCATCGAGTCAATAGAGTTCGAAACCCTACTGTCGTTGATAAGTATCAACGCTCTCCGTTGCACACGATCCAGAAGCCCCAAAATAGACTTTGAAGCACCTGCCCATATATGGGAGTTATATTCCATCTTCGGCCGGATGTAGGTGGTATATATAGTAAGGAGATCAGATGGGGTGAAGTATTTCTTACACCGGTTTAGAAAACAAAGACACTTGAAAGCTTCTTTCGATACTTGAATAATGTGATCTGTCCAACGGACATCACACTGTATTCTCATGCCCAGAACATCAAGAGTATCTGAATCCTCAATAACGATCCCATCCATATATACACAGATAACGTAGTTGAGTCCACAGACCTATGGGTCAACATACAACATTGAGTCTTACGAGCATTAAAATCGACCCTGTTTGCACGACCCCACTCTGAGATTGTCGAAAGGTCATGATTGAGTGTGTCATTCATAACCTGTCTTTTGCCCCCGACCTCCACAAGGCTTGGCCTACGGTCGAAGGAAAAATAATGACAAATGTTGCTGTCATCTGCAAAGGAGTAAATAGGATTGATAGTTCGACCAAGGAGGTCATTAAGAAAGATGAGAAAAAGAGATGGAAAAAGAACAGAGCCCTGTGGTACCTCTGAACATAACTGAAACTCGTCGGATGAGACCCCATCTATAACAACACGTATAGTACGATCTCTGAGAAAACTCGAGATAAATCGAGAGAAATCATTACCTACACCAAAGGCAATTAGTTTTGATAACAGCGCGCCGTGCCACACACGATCGAACGCCTTGGAAATATCTAGAGCAACTACCATGTTCTCACCAAACATGTGAATAGACCGACTCCAACATTCAGAAAGGAACGCCAACAGATCTCCCGTAGAACGAGTTCTACGAAAGCCATACTGTCGATCACTAATAAGTGAGTTGGACTCCAGATAATTACATTACAAACGTAACAACACCAAGTCATGACCGTTTAGCGATCACACCCAAGTATGGCCTCGAATCTAATGCAGCTAAATTGCAGCTTTCTTACCTATTAGCTTTTTCTGTTATTGTACATTATACTCAGAAGTGACAACACTAACAACACAAATATTCTATTTTTAGATTTTTGTTCATTTTTCTAATCTCCTCCGTCTCTATTTCACAATGTTACCAGATTGACGTATGGTTTTTACATTCAGGGTTGACAACTTTTGCGTTTTAAGTTGAGTCATAGCCACAGGGCAAGTTTTATAATGTATTTTAGTTTACGTCTTACTAAAATTAAGTTTTTTAAATTTTCCTTAAAGTAAATTAAATTGCTTACAAATAAAGCAAATTTGTTAGATTTTACTTCGTATTCATTTTTCATTAACTCAAAAAAAGCAAGCCATTTTTTTTTTTTAATTTTTCTGTCATGAATCAGCTTAATATTCTTAAATTATTAGAAAATTTATTTCGTTTTAGTAAAAAATCTTGAATTGTAAGCATTTATTAAACTAAAAGTTAAGAAATTTAAAATTGTATTAACAAATTAAAACCAAATACGCACCTTCTTTAAATTTTGTAAAAAAATTTTAACTTCTTAAAAATAGTCTTTAAGAAGATTAAAATGTTTACACTTATTAAATTCTCATTTGGTTCATAGTTCATATTATATAAATGTTTTATTTTTTTCAAGTAAAAGTTAAGTAATAAATTTCACATTGAAAACGTTTGTGTTAACGAAAATAATCTCATAATTTTTTTCGTTAATATTAACTAAAGAGATAGATGAAATTGTTTACTTAACTGATACGTGGCAAACCGTATCACTTATATTTGTGAAGTTATATACCTTTTGAGAATTACCAATTAATAAATAATTTTACAAATAGAATGAGAAAGACAAGCTAAATTTTTTTTTTTTTGTTTATTTTATATATTATTCCTACTTAATATGAACTAAAAATAAGTTAATTTTGCATTAGCACAAGTTCAAGCGTCTTAAAATATTAGAAAAATTAACTTGATTTTAAGATATTTCTGCTAGATTTAAGCAATATTTATACTTACTTTAAGTCAAAAATATACTAAATTTTAGTAAAGTTTCAAAAAATGTATGACAAACTTTTACTAAATTTGAATACAAATTTACCTAATTGAAGTAAATAGTTTTTGTATTTGTTTTAAAAAAAAAACTTCATACTTAATTTGAGTTAAATTTTCATTGGAGTCCAAATTTCTTAAAATTAAGTTCCAATTACTAAATATTTCTTTCAGGAATGTGTTGATAGATCTATTTCGGGAATTTTCTAGGTTCCCATGATCAGAACACGTTTTGTTACCTCTTTCAACACGGGATTGTTACCTCTTTCAAAACGTGTTCTGATGATGGGAACCTAGAAAATTCCCGAAATAGATCTATCAACACATTCTCGAAATGAGTGTCGTGAATATAAATTTAAAAAATTGATAGCGGACAACATCAAATTATATATAAACTAGATGACCCGACAAGCGTTGTTTTGCCTTCAAATTTTATTTTCATTGAAAGTCTGGTTTTCCAGCCATTTTTTATTTTTTGTACCCGTATCCAAGCAATGCTGTGTAACAAAGCAAAAATTTTTGATATTCACACAATTTATATGAAAATGACTAATGTTCAGAAAAATCACCACATCTCGACCAAACGAAAATATTTTTAAACAATTTCTTTTCTTAAATCATCCTCATTGCATGTTCTACAAAACGTATTCAGCCATTTTATATTTTATGCAGCCGTTCTCGAGTTATGGAGTGACAATCAAAATGTACACTTCTTTTTATATATATAGATGATATATGCGATGATATCAAATTTTGTCCGATAAATGAGAACATATAATTTTATCTGAAATATATCAAATTGTATCGAATTTAACACAATCGTATCCAATTACAACGAATTCGATGCAATTAGATATAAATTTGTACAATTTGATGTGTATTAGATATGATTTCATCCAAATTTTGTGCCCATACAAATTTTTGGGTATTATATATGATTTATACAATTTAATATTTTTGGATAAAAGTTGATAAAAAACAGTTTCTAGTTTTTCTCAGCAATTGTATCAAATTATATATAACTTAATAAAATTTTAAAAACTATTACATGTAATTTGATACGACTATTTTTAATTAAACTTTGCTTGAGTGATAACTAGAGATATCACAATTAGTGTATTTGATTACCGAATCTTTGCGGAATACTTCTTACATTCATTTTCATATAAATTTTATATAAAAGTACACTGCACTTTAGATATAGACGAAAGTAAACGGTAACGTAATACTTTTTGTGTTGAAAAAGCAGCCGAGTTTGACATTTTAAAGGAAAATGGTGTATGAAAACTAGATTTTTCTCAATTTTTTGTAAACTTTAATATAAACTAAAGAAAAGTTTTCATACAAAAACTCATGAATTTTTAACCCAACTTGTTGACCTTCAAACGGAAGATTGGGCAGCTAAAAAAAAAATAAGTGTTTCTTTTTTTTTTTTTTGCCCCTTTACAACATATCCAAAGTTTATTAAAATCTGCGAATTCGGGTCGGGATTCCTCCCTTGTTATATGCATTTTCATTAATCAGAAAATTTTAAAATTATTTTAAGCCGAAAAATAAAAAGTAATTTTAAATATTATTTTAATTAAAGTACATTATTTTTTAAGCATTAATTACTCTACACTCGTAAATTAAAATAATTATTCAATTTTATGATTTGAATCTTCTTTTATAGATAAATATTTATTAATTTATTGCCAAATCCGTTTTACATTAGTAAAAAAAAACATGTAAAACAAATTACCTCAACATTAAAATCATGTTTCAAATAAAAAAAAGTAAAAAAAAATCATCAGATAACACAACGATAGTATTCCACCATTGCACATTGGTCCAAAGACGACATTTTCAATATAAAAATGAGTACGCCTTAAAAACTGTAAATTTTGTTAACATATCATGGATGTATTTAATTTAATTGTAAAGAGCTATTAAACTACTTATAATATTGAAAATAGTAAATGTTTTCCGGTTTTACATTTTCCGAACTTTTAAAGTATAAAAAAATGTTGGCCTTCAAAAGCTTTTTAAAGATTATTTACACTTGCTTTGAAATATACTATTTTTTAAGGAATGCAATTATTTCGAAAGAAAACAAAGTAATTCTGGTGAATAATACTATTTTTAAATTTTACGTACGGTTTAGAAGCGAAAAATAGTCAAAGCCGAAAACGTAGTAGAAAATACATGAAATTGATTAAAATAAAGGGTCCGCCTTCCAACGTTTTTTTTTTCAACTAGTGCTTATTTCGTGAATGGTAACACTTAGCTCATGTCTGATTTGATAGATAATTAGTTTTATCCTTCCGCTGAACGAATATGGTTGTGTATACGCTTGAACAACGCTGGGAAATATTGCGACATTACTTTTAAAATCATGGTAATGTTGCAGAATGTGTGCGAAAATTCAAATCAGCCGCAGAGCTGATGTCGTTTGGCCACCTTGGAGCTGCGATTTGACGCCGTTGGACTATTATTTGTGGGGTGCCGTCAAAGATAAGTGTTACGCCAACAAGCCAGAGACAATTGACGCTTTAAAGGACAATATTCGTGAAGCCATTGGTGAAATACAGCTGCACACAATCGATAATTCGATAATGTGCTTAAAAATTGGACCGATCGTGTAGGCTACTGCATGGCCAGCCGAGGCAGCCATTTGAATGAAAATATTTTCCATTATTAACCGGAAGGATTGTACTTTCAAATAAAAAAAGAAATTTGAGAAAATATTCAGTAGTTTTTTTATAGCATTTTCAAAAAAAAAAAAAGTTATTTGGCGGACCCTTTATAAAAATTAAAAATCCATGCGTAATCGCACGTTAAGGGTTTCAAAACAGAGAGAGAATTTTCTTGGACGAGTTCTAATGAAATGTCTCACTAAACTAATGAAGTCTTCTTCACAATGTGAATGAACCATTTCTTAAACGTTGTGAAAAGCTTCATTATTTTTATGAACCTATTTTTAATAAAGCTTTTACATTTGGCGTATGACAGTTTGTATAAATCTAATGAATTTATATGTAAAACTACATTAATTTAATGAAAACTTTCAATGGACGAATTCAATTTATATACAATTTTTGTACGATAAATGACCAGACACCTCCTTGATAAAATTACGTAAGCATTATTATATGTTAATTTCAACTTAAATCAACAACAGCTTCCCATACAATTGTGGTATTCGAAAAATACTTTGTTTGAATATTTTGTTTTAGCATGGGCATAAACATTAATTTATTCTCAAACAGTATCATATTTGTAGATGTCCAATGTAATAATATCCCGATTATTGCCCGATGTATTAGATTGTATCAGTTTTTATCTAATTGTATCAGTTTATAACCAAACTTATACGAATACCCAGCAAAAAAACATCAAAAGAATATCTATAAAGAATCAATACATTGCAATGATTTGGATTTCGATGTTATGAAAATTTGGAATGGGACAAATTTTTATATGGACTTGTCATAGGGTGGAAGTTTTTTTATGATTCTTATTCACTGCATCTTAAGCAATGTTTATGGTTTAATGAAAGTTCAATTATGTTGATGTTCACAATGGAGAGAATGCCGATAGCGCTGGAATTTACCTTCTTTTTTTAACTTTTCGGAAAACATTTTTTCACCTAATTTGTGGTAAAGTTGTCTTCAAAGCTGAGGCAATATGGATATCAAATATTCTCTTTTGTCGGGTACTTTAACGTTGGGTCCAAAAAATTTTAATTTTCCTTTACAAAAAAAATATTTATAGTATATTTTCCCCTCCTTTTTAGATTAGATTTGGAAAGATTAAATTTTGCTTAAAATAACATCTTTGGAAGTTGTGAAAAATAATTTCTTTAGAAGAGGGAAATCAGAAAACGAATTTGGAATCTATGAAATATTGATTCTTTAAGAATCCCTTCCATATTATTTTCTGGGTTGTAATGAGATGTAATTATATGTGGCGTCGTATAAAAATAGGTTGCAGAAAAATATTTGATATATAAGCATACATAAACATATGCATTTACATATAATAACATGCAGTAACATATATATTTAAATAAAATTTTGAACCTTGCAGACACGCCGGGGGCGGCAATATGACACCTCAAAATATTTAACTTTTTGCATATAAAACTTTTAGTGCGGACAATTTTTCTTTAAAAAATTAACTTAAAGGTAACCACTTATTATATCATTGTGAGTAACCACGTATTCCATACATAAAAGCAAACTCTTATTTTTTCACTATGAGTAACTCATTATTTTCACTTTTTTTTGTAAGCGAGATGTTAATGACCACCCATAAATATTTTGACATCGCAAACAAAAGTAATTAAGCGAGTAAATAGTCTGGTAACTAATGAATCCCTTTGTGCGGTACTTACACAATTAATTAGTTGGTAATGTCTGTTTTTGCTAGGATTTAAAAGTGGATGTATTTCGACGTTTTTCGATACGTATCGGCTATATTTACGTTTCACTTTTTCCTTGCGACTGTAGTTTTCACACATGAACAAATCAATAAATAAGTGAAACTACCCAATGTAGAAACGCTAATGATATGGCATTACATTTCGGACTGCCAGTATTGACACCAGCTTACTCTCTACATTACTTTAATAGAAATAATAAAGACTTACTAATAACTAGGAAATTTCCCATTATTTCAACACAAAAACAATGCGTTACCCATAAGCACTTATTTTTATTACTGTTTTAAATATAAAGTATAAATTGAAAATCTATTTTTAGACTTATTATTTTTTAACTGAAGTATGTACATACATATAATTACTTATTTTTGATTTTTGGTAAGCTGGAAAGTAATAACATCTTGTATAGCAAGTCATGTTTGTTTTTTCTATTAAGTTTGATATGTTGAGATAGCTCAGATGATAGAGCGGTTGCATGACAACCTGGAATCTCAGGTTCAAATCCCGTGTTGTCAGATTTTATTTAAAACAATTTTAATAAATAAAATATTTTTTAATGTATTTAGTTTTTTTGAAAATTTATTTTTAAAACTCATTATTTCAAGGAAAATCGTATTCTAGGGATCAAAATAAGAAACTTTGCCGAAGGAACCATACCTCTAAAACGAATTCTGATGTCCCGACTTTTGACCCATAGGGTCAAATTTTGAAAAAGCCCACATTGATATTTCAGAAAGTAGGTGGAATCTCTCCAAGATTATGAGAGCTACTTTTTCTCCGCGAGAATGCGCTAGCAGATTAATGCCTTTTAGCCGTGTTTTTATAGCAAAATATACAAATCTCGGGATAGAGATATTTCAGAAAGTACACTGATAGAATTTTCCTTCATAGCATTAATGAAAAGATTTCATTAAAATTGATTCATTGGTTTAATGAAAAATTTCATTAACTAAATGAAAATTCATTAATATTGGTATTTTTTCATTAACATTTTTTATGATTTGTTCATAATTTCATAAAAAAAATCATTAAATCAATGAAAAATTTTCAAATTTTTTTCAATAAAAATTTTGAATTGTGATAAGAAAAAATAATTTTTTTTTTGTACTATCATTTTGAAATAAAAAAAAAAACTGAAAAATTTCTTTTAAACAGAATTAACCTAAACTTTGATAGAAATTATTTTGTTTATTAAGTTTGCCTAGAGCTAACAGTTTTTAACAAATTTAAATAGTTGGTCACTAAATTCTAGGGAACACATTCTCTAAAAAAAGCGATATAGTTTTGTTCAAAACAAGACCTAAATTGTTATCGTTTTGACGATGTTAAACAAAAACGTTATGCTAAACGATAATAAATTTTTGTTTTTTAACAACATTGTTAACAATATTTAACGTTTTTATCTAATATGGTCGTAATTTAACTACAAAAAGTGGACTATAATCGTCGATCGTTCTACAGAATTCCAAGCCAGATCAATAAAAAATTGCATATTTTGTAACACAAATTATAAAAAATGTAAAAAAAGATTGAATGTAAAGAAAAACAGAAATAAATAAAAATTGGTTTTTTTAGTTCAGCTTTTAATATTTTAATGCCTGTTAATTATATTTAAAAGATGTTTTCAATCATTAAAGTTCTTAATATGCATAATTTAAAAAAAGTACAATAATTAAAATATTTCTTTTTTATGGATAAAAAAACATTAAATTTGTAATTTTCGATCTGAAATCTAATCAGATACTTTTCAAATTTTATAGTTTTCGAATTCGTCAAAAATTATGAGCTTCAGCAAATTTGTTGAGAAACAATAGAATTTTCCCCACTGTGCTACATTGGTGGGTGGCCCCGGGAAAACCTTTCTTGTTAGATTTCTCTTTTGCATGTCAACCTATTCCAAGTAACGAAAATTTGCTGAATCAGGCTGATTTTAATAAAAATCTGCCATCGCTTTTGCAGAACATCCTGTGATGTTTACTTTCGAACTTTATTTTATAGATCCTATAAAGACCAAATAACTTCTCAATAACCACCAAATTAATGCAATGCTAAAATAATCATAAAAAGTGCAAATTATTAAATATCAACAAAAATATTTCATACAAACTATGAATTTTATTCATTAAAGACATGAAACTTTCATAACGATTAGGCTAGAATTAATGAAAAAAATTTTATATACTTTATGAAATTTTCATTGGGTCAATGAAACCATTCATTAAAATTGATTTAATGAAACACCTTTCATTGACTCAATGAAACGTTTCTTTGGGGACTTTTTATGAAAAAATTCATTGGATTAATGAAGGAATTCATTAATGCTACGCACAAATTTCTATCAGTGTAGGAGGAGTCTTTCCAAGATTAGGGTCTCTATTTCTTCTCCGGAAGACGCTCTAGCAGATGAATGTATAAATTATATTCGATTAGGTTGGATTCGATTGGGGCACTCTAAATGGGTCAAAGTGGGATTTTTCAAAATTTCAACCTACGGGTCAAATGTCGGGACATCAGAATTCGTTTTAGAGGTATGGTTCCTTCGGCAAAGTTTCTTATTTTGATCCCTAGAATACGATTTTCCTTGAACGTTGAGCGATTTTTTTGCCTCCATACAAATCGACCCGGCCTAGTAATTATATAACCACTTATATGATAATCCTTTTCTTCAATGGCTTACTAATATTTAACAAACGAAATCTGCTAATGTAAGCGATTTTTTCTGCAACGACACTTTTTACTCATTTTTAATAGCTTCTTTTGTTATTTTTTCAGAATTATTTCTATAAGAGTAAATTGTCGCCAAAAAAATTAAACTTTACCCATTATGCCTGTTTTTGAATAAAGCGTTGGTGTTTGTTTTTTTTTTTTTTTTTTGTTATACCTGTCATGTCAAAACTATACAATATATGAGTAGCGCATGTTTTATCATGCTACTCACATATTTTTTTGTAAAAAAAATGCGACAGCTTGTTTATTCATGTTTTTTATATATAATTTTTATTTTTTTTTCATTTGACCGATAGTTGTAAAGCATAAAACAGCAATTTTTATAGTAGTTAAATTTCATTTCGCTACTTTTTTCCCACCGTTACTGACCATTACAATTCATGTTTTTATTTCATTTTTACATATTGGATTTTTGTTGTTGTTGGATTCTCAATTCACCTGCTTATACCCATTAAGCGCCACTCAAATGTGATTTTTATTTTTGTACTTTTATACACATTTTCATTTTATCATGTAAAAACGTTAATGTTTTTAAAATGCATTGAAATCGAAAAGTAAAAAGGGAAAAATGTATAAAAAAAAAAATTATTGTTTTATCGGCCATTTGCCATCTCATTACCTTGTCAATTTTTGTAAAAATCACCAATCTTACTACTTGTGAAACTATGGATACGAGTCAGTGCATGAGAATTATTTTTTTTTTTTTTTGTTATAAGGGAGAGTGTTATTTTTCAGTTCAAAGATTTAAAGGAAAATGTACAAAAAGCTGTCCATTTTTACAAATGTTTACTGTTTACTTTTGGATATGTTTGTAAGCTTAAATGGAATTGCTTACGTTTTAGACTTCTTGTAAGCATGAGTGTAAGTCAAACGATTTAAAATATCTTAAAAGTTCTTATTTTTATTATTATCAATAATAACTGAATCTAAAGTCTAACAATGACTATGCTCGCTCTACACTCAACAAAATAAATTATTAGAAAAGTTATTAAAACGTCTTGTAAATCAGGTATACTATTTTTCAGCAAAAGGTTTGCTAAAATTATGTTTTCAGCTAACATTTTAGTTGAACTAATGTTGTACTAATATTTTACTAATGTTTTACTAATTTATTTAGTAAAAAAAAATATGCTGATAAGCACAATCATAGTGTGGACGACAACCAGATTGAAAGATATACGCCGAATGAAGTAGATGTCGCGGCATGTCAAGATGTAGTAGAGACGAGCAAAATTATACTAAAAAGTACAACTCTTGTAAGACATATAAAAAAACAACCATGGAAGATTTTTGTATCTGTTTTTTATACATAAAACCAAATTGCGAATTAAAGCAACTAACATTTTGTGTTGTCACCTTCTTGTGAAAATAATTGTCTATTAATTCAATAAAATATATTTAAATTTAATAAATATTAAATGTGTATTTCTAAACTAAATGTTTATAGAGATTAATAATCCAGTGTAGTAAAATTGCAAACAAATATACAGACGGGAAATATATACACTGACCAACTAAAGCGACAGACAAAGACACACATCTTAGGTAGATTTTTATGGTTACTTTTTGTTATTGGGTTTTTTAATTTCTAATCCACTAAGTGTTAGCAAAACTTTTGCTGAATCTACTAATTTTGTTGCTAAAAGTCAGCTCGCTGATTTTCAGCAAACTATTTTGCTGACATTAGCAATTTTTTGCAAGCACCCTCCTGTCTGAAATTTTGATGAATCAGCAAAATTTTTTACTGGCTTTACTAACTTTTTCTTTTGAAGTGTAGTCCTTTACTTTTGGACTTTTTTGTAAGCTGAAATGGAAGTGTTTACGTTTTAGACGTCTTGTAAGAGAGAGTGAAAGTACACAGATTTAACATATCTTAAAACTTCCCTATTCTTTTTATTATCAACTCTAACATAATCGAATGACTCTCTATAACAATGAATCCTACCGATAGTTAACCCCTTAACTGCGTTAGTCACTGAAAGACTAGCTGCTGCGTCATGAGTCTAGAAACTGTTACACTTTGAGTACCTAAACAATTTGTGCTGTTAATTCAGACTTATTTAAAATTAACTACACATTTAAGTGGTTTAATAAGTCTTACCCTAATACGTTTAATAAGTAAAGTATGACAACGACGTATTTCACATTATATTTTATGTACTTTAGCCCAAACGTTTGTTCCATTCTGTTCCGGACTATGATGTTCTTGCTAGTGTCGTCGTTGTATTTTCGCTATTGGCGCAAAGGCATTGACTGCATTTTAAAAAATGTCATTATTGATTGAGTTCTACAATATCCATTCATGCATGTGTTTAATTGACGGCATGTAATGAAATTCAATTAACACGCCATAATGTGAACATTCTATACAGACAATATTCAATACCTTTCAACCGAAATATAGCTGATATAGCAGTCAAAGCCCGGTATAACGAGTGATATATTGTCAGGCCCATTCGCTATGTCGAAATATTCATTATATCGCAACGACTAAATCGTCTGCACATTTTAACATTCCTCAAAATGCTGAGTTTATTGAAAATTAAAAATAAAACTGCAATTGTTTGTGTACTCCTTAATTAATAGGCTCTCTAACAAAAAATACTGTTTTCATTGCAATTTTTTTTTACTTTTGTTAATTTTTATATAGTTTGTACCAAGTGTTCGCTATGTCCAATATAAATTTTTAGAAAAATTCTTTAAATTTAGTTAGTCAAGGCAAACAATTTGCTCGTTCGTTATATCGCATTTGGTATAACGTCCAAGAATTCGGTATGCCGGGCTTTGACTGTACTATAAAACATACATGGAATGAAATACGATGGTTGTACGCATACAAATTTACTTAATTTTAACATTGAATAAGGATGATTTTTGATAGAAAATGAAACGATTGAATTGCTACAGAAAAAAAGATACCAAGACTAATGGCTCCTTTCCAAAACAACTGTCCAGCTAAAAAAAAATATATTTCAATATCACGAGTTCTTGAAATTTGATTTATTTGTTATACCATGGAGCACATAACCCATCTCCATATTTAGTTTTTAAAATTTTTTAAAACTCGCGATTTTTTCACTGTTTAAATTTTCAAAAAAAGGTCAACAAATTCTAAAAGTTTGTAATTTTGAAGAGCTCTTTATACAAAATAAGAAATGAAATAAGAAATATATTTTTTAATTTATTTCGTAAGTGTCAAAAAGGACAAATATATTAATCTAATGCATTTTGAATGACAGAAATCCGATAAAAAACGAGATCATCAAAATTACATAATTTTAGATTTTGTTTTTGAAAATTTAAACAGTGAAAAAATCGCGAGTTTTAAAAAATTTTAAAAACTAAATACGGAGATGTGTTATGGGCTCCATAGTACAACAAATAAATCCAATTTCAAATGTATCAAGTTTACTAAGTAGGTAAAGACCACTGCATATGTAGTTAAAACCAAATGAAATTTTACTTGAAAAAAGAACGACTTACATTTCAGTAAATTCAACTAACATTTTTATTTGCTTTATACTGTTTAAAAAATGAACCACATATGCAGTAAAAAATAAACACAAACATTTATTTGTTTTATTTTTTGAAATAAAAAAACTACTGTATAAAATGAATGTAAAATCATAATACAGTAATTTGATGTGGTTTGTTTTTTTTAATGAACTACAATTGTAGTCAAAACTGAAATCTCATCTACAAATTACTGTTTTTTTATTTAAAAATAAAGATACTGTATTACAACTCAAACAACTACAAATATTTATAGCAAAAGTTCCCTGAGTGTACTAAAAAAATTTTTTTTTTGATACAAATGTATATTTTAGATGCATTTTTGAAAATGTTCGCCCTCTTCAAAATTTTTTAAACATGCATCAATCAAAAATTAAACATTTTTTATATAAAATTAAATTTCGCTTTTTCTGTGACACGAAATTCATCTAAATTTCTCGATTTAAAAAAAATTTTTAACGACGTAGAAAATATCGAAAACTAAAAAAAAAAAAATATAAAGAATATTAGAATTTTTAACAATTTACCAGTTGCTGATAAAAATAAACAAAGTTAATCACTGAGTCGAAAGCATTTTTGTGTTGACCTTTGTTTTGACATTTGATTGAAAATCTACAAAATCCACCAGGTTGGGTTTCTGGAGTTCTAAGGTTAACTATTGTGTAATCTTTTAGTTTCGGCGACAATAACGGAAAAACTATATATTTATATAGAAAACCGGTGATTAAAGAAAATCGGATTTGGTATTGAAATCGGTTGAAAAAATAATGAATTTAAATTTGAAGTCACGCTGAATAATATATCAATTATAAAATAAGCAAAAGCATTTCTCACTGAATATATTTTAACGAAATTTTTTCCGCAATTTTTGTTTGCCAAATTTATTTTTGCGAAATATTTTTTTTCGCAAATTTTTTTTTTTCTTAAAAATTTTTTCAGTTTTTTTCCTCAAATGTTTAGTCGAAATTTTATTTTTAGCGAAAATGTCTCCTCCAAACAATTTTTAAAAGTAAAATTATTCCACTCCAAAATTTTGTTCTCTTAATAAATCCGTTTTATTGTGTAGTTTTGGCTTTAATAGCCGAAACAGTTTTAAAGAGAAGTAAAACCGATGATTAAAGAAAATCGTATTATATTCCCGGGGTAGAAAAGTATTTTCATATAAGTAGTTATATAAGTAGGGGAAGGTGGGGTAATTTGGGCAGAGGGTTAATTTGGAACATTGCATTTTTTTCCATACTAATGCATTTTTAGAATTTCTAACTATTCTGTCTTGTTCCTTGATAAAATATTATCACTTTGAGCAATCCATATTTTGCTACTTTCTGTAGCAAATAAAAAAGCAAACAAAAAAAAATTCTTTTGGGTTCTTGTTTTCTGCCAAGAAAAATATTTTCTTCTACATTAGTAATCAGGTAAATATAAACAAATTTGCAACTAATTAAACATTGCTAAAATTATGGCAGTTTTTGTGACTATGGTCATAATGTGGTAGTTTGGCATAAATTAAATAAATTATAAATAAATTAAATTTGTTTGTATTGTAAATTATTAATTTATTCAGACATTACGCAAGCGGAGGTACAACAAAAAAAAAGCAACCAAGCCTATTATGAAGAATGGTTTAGTTAAATCCATACAGGATATCAAACTTAAAGAATGAACTGCACTCCAAAGGTTTCCGCTAAGAAACATCATGCTACTAAGCCACCTATTAAAAACCCACCGTTGTCCTCATTATCTTCCTTAATATTTTGGGATATTTTTTTTTTTGCATATTTTTTTTTTATGAAATGTCCTTGAAATTAAAATCTAACAATTCAGACTGCAACACATGCAAGAGGGCTGTTCGCTTAAAATGTGCTTAAATAAAGGCCAGCTTTTTTATCTGCATTCATTACAACTCAGAATATTCAAACGAAGATTAAGAACTTTTATTTATACAAGTTTGATATAATTGTTATTAAAAATAAAAATTATGTTTTTTCGAACTTTAATTGCACAATGGTGATAATCTTTAACTTCGAGCTCATATATTAGTTCTCATGTAGTGAGTAAACTAGTTTATATGAATGTTTGATGTTTGGCAAGGGATTGTTGCCTCCTTCAAAACGTGTTCTGATGATGGGAACCTAGAAAATTCCCGAAATAGATCTATCAACACATTCCTGAAAGGGTCAAATAATAAATTTGAAAACAAAAAAACTCTATAGAATATTTGCTAGGACAATATCCTAATAAAGAAATATAGAGTATGGCCTCGAACTTGAATAATTTTCATTTTCATAACTTTTATTTATGCTCATCATAATTAATTTTATTTTGTAGTGATATTTCTTTGTGTTACTTTTTTTCTTTTTCATTTATCTTGTTAATTACACTTAGAATATTATGTAGGTAAAGACCTCTGCAAATGTAGTTTAAAACAAATGAAATTTCACTTAAAGTAAGGACAACTTACATTTCAGGAAATTCAACTAACATTGTCATTTGTTTTTTAATGTTCAAAAAATGACTAACAATTGTAGTAAAAATTAACCACATGTTAGTAAAAAATAACCAAAAACATATATTTTTTTTATTTTTTTAAATAACAAAAACAACTGTAAAAAATTAATGTAAAATCAGAAAACAGTCATTTGATGTGGTTTGTTTTTTTAAATAATCTACAAGGTTAGTAAAAAATTTAATTTGTATTGTATTACTACCCAAACAACTACATATTTTTAAAGCAGAAGTTCCCTGAGTGTATCATTTAATAAACAAAAATTGCAGTTAGAACTATAGTTTTTTTTAAGTACATTATATGTGGATTCCCAAATTACCCCACAACGTCCTAAATTACCACACATTTTATTCATTGAAAAAATCGCCAAAAAAAATCCATCCAACGAATAATTTGTTTGTGTTCTTTTTTGTTAAGACGTTACGCTACTAACCACTTTTTGAAATGGATATATCAAAAGACTAAACAACAATAGAGGAGGGTGCTATTTAGGAGTTAAAAAAGAACTCGTCAAAAATTACCCCACCTTCCCTACATATTCAGTAATTTTTTTTTTTTTTTTAATTGACTTTGTTAAATTAAATTAAATTCAAATACATTTTTCTTATGGCTAGTCCCGCGAAGCTAGATAGCTTGTCTGCAGCTACGATATTCCAATTACTCGGGTTTGGGTTTGATCAAGTAAACGAGTAACTCGAATTAAAAAGTTTTCAACATACTCGATTAATCGAGTAAGATTTTAAAATTATTCGAGTAACTCGAATAATTTCAATAATTTTATTTAATTTACCTAAATAACACATAGTAAAACATAAAATAAATACATCATGAGTTCCGAAATTTATTTTTATCAAAATTAAAAATATTCTCTAGGTAATTATTATAAAATTAAAAAGATCTTCGAGTTGTAGTGATAATGTTCATTAAAGCTATGCAGAAATTTATAACTGAAGTGAAGAGTACTTGATTTAATATTGTTTCTGCTTGATTTTATAATTTTTTATATATGTATTTATTCAATGTATTCTCTCAGTGCATAAAAAGCATTATACTTTTTTGTTAAGCCCCTCTTCTCTTATTCGTAAACTTAAACATGTAAAACAAGTCGTAAATAAAATATGGAAATGTTTTCTTATTGAAAAACTGTCACCAATTGAGCATCATAAAATAACGGCTAAAGTTTGTAAAGAAAAGAACGGAAAAATGTCATCTCAATGAATGAAAGTGTATACATAAAGGCAAACAAGGCATTCATTCACAAAAAAAAAATATAAATATATAACTACAGGATATGGACAATAACAAGACTTAAATGGGAAAATTTTTCTTCTCCAAAAGAATGATGTCAATTCGAAAATTGTAAATGAATATTGTCAATTAATAAGATGCAATAAAACGAAAAAGAAAATTATATAAATCATTTACTTAAATACGAAACACAGTTAAAATGAAAATTGTATGTTAAAAAATATTGAATATTTTATTTAACCGCTTCATTTTTAATTTTATTTTTGGCAAAAAATTATGATTATGACTTAAACTGCATCTAAATATATTTTTTTTTTACAAATTTAGCTTACCGTCGTTTTTTATATGTGATTGTGTTTAATTGTTTAATTAAATAAGACGTCTATATATTTTTTTTTTTATTATATCCCTATGGGGAATGAGGAGTCAATTGACCTAAAAGTGACTGGTTAAAGAAGGACTTATCACAGGACTGGTATAATTTAATACTGAAGTGGGTTACGCAGTCAATTGTCCTAAAATTACCAATCCTGTGACTGGTAAAGGGAGGACATACTACTTAACCAGAATGCTTATTAATAAGAAAAAGCCAGTTGGCCAGAATTTTATCCACTGGAATTATTAATTTTGTTTTTTTTTGTCGATATTTATGTTTTTTTTTTTGGGTTTATTAAAAATTATCGGCAGTTGACCTAAAAGAACCTGGACTACTGGAAAAGGACTTATCACAGGACTAATATTATTTACAATTGATGTGAGTTATGTAGTGTAAATTGATCTAAAAAGACTAGTTCCGTGACTGGTAGAAGTAGGACATATCACCTAACTGGTATACATATTGACTAGAAAAAGCCAATGAGTTAGAAATTTATTGTTTAATTTTCTACCATTTTTTACATTAAAAATTATTAAATTGTACGACAAGTCCCTTTCAGGATAGTCATGTGGTTAGTAAGTTTTCGTTAGTCCTCCTCCTCTTTGGTTAGTCCTGTGGCATGCCACTATGTGGTTTAAAGCAGGACAAATAACCCCCTCCTATGACAAGCCCATGTTAAAGTTGCCAGTTGTTTACATAGGGTAGGGTATAGCAGAGGACCGGTCTCTGGCACGAATGGACCGATCCTAAGGCACACGCAGGACCGGTCCCATTCCCCGTAGGGATTAGACTGACATTTATTTTTTAACTTTTAGAACTTGAAAGTATTATTTGTTTAAGAACATATTTTAAATTTTTATTGTAACAGGGAATTAATAATGTATAAACCAAAAAGGTGATGACTGTATTTTCAATAAAAATTACCAACATGAAACAATTATTGTGTATTGTAAAATCGACTATAAATGTACTAAAAGTTAAAACAGTAATAACACAGTGCAACAGTGAAAAAAAATGCATGGAGTCGACAGTATAGATTCGATTGTACTACCAAAGGTTAGTAAAACCCTGTATTCGGTTTGGTCAGTTTGACTACCAATTTTTTTTTATGGACCTCAAAATATTTTGAAAATCAGTGCACCACTCAAAAAAATGCGACCTCAGTGTTTGGCCAACAGCTAATTCAGACTTGATGATATTGCTTAACTATATTTGGCAATAACGTAGTGAAGAGTCATTTTTTCCTGCACTTTTTTGAAAAAATATAGGAGAAAATTATTTTTTTTTTGCTTTTTTCAGCATAACTTACAAGGACTCATAATTTTTCACTAACAATATATGACAAAATTGTAGCCATTGTAAATCTGAACAACTTTTGTGAACATATCAATACAATCTGAATGTGTCTAGGCATCCGAAATAGCTTACAAAGACCACTTTGTACCTTATAAATAGTCGTTTTTGACTAGACTACACTTTTATTGCATTTTTGTTTACTTTCTTCAATAACAAAAAAAAGTAAACAAAAATGCAATAAAATTGTAGTCTAGTCAAAAACGACAAAGTGGTCTTTGTAAGCTATTTCGGATGCCTAGACACATTCAGATTGTATTGATATGTTAACAAAAGTTGTTCGGATTTGCAATGGCTACAATTTTGTTAAGTATTGGTAGTGAAAAATTATGAGTCCCTGTAAGTTATGCTGAAAAAAGCAAAAAAAAAAATAATTTTCTCCTATATTTTTTCAAAAAAGTGCAGGAAAAAATGATTTTATGCACATAAAATGTTTATAAAATTTGTTCAGTAGACTCTTCACTACGTTATTGCCAAATATAGTTAAGCAATATCATCAAGTCTGAATTAGCTGTAGGCCAAAAACTGAGGACACCATTTTTTGAGTGGTGCACTGATTTTCAAAATATTTTGAGGTCAATAAAAAAAAATTGGTAGTCAAACTGGCCAAACCAAGTACAGGGTTTTACTAACCTTTGGTAGTACAATCGAACCTATACTGTCGAGTCCGTGCATTTTTCCAAAAGTCTTCATTTGTTGCACTGTGTAATATCATAAATTGAAATTACTAACACTCAATTTTTATTAAAATAATTTATATTAGGGAGTTTTTAAAAATTTTCTACACACCTCTCAGATAATGGTCTTTAAAATTTCATTAAACTTGGTATTTATTTTCTCCTACACAAACAAACCTATAAAAATAGCAGAAAAAGCAACTAAAAATTAGTTAAAAACTAACTTGCAGAAAAAATGCTAAATTTAGTAGATTTTTTGCTTAATATTAATTAAATAAGAACAGTAAAAATAAATTTGCTAATTTTACAAAAATTTTAGTTATATTCGATGTGAATTTTAGTTAATTGAAAATAGCATTTTACTCTTTAAAATTAGAAAAAAAAACTTTTAATAAATATTTTTAGACTCAAAATAGCAAACCAAAACTGTAATATTTACAGAATTGTTGCAATATTTACTTCAAATTTAGTATAATGCAAATAACAGTTGATTTTGCTAAAATCAACAGAAGTTTTTGCTAAAAAATAGTAGATTGCTGATTTCATAAGGGTAGACTTTTAGTCGTACTAAAAAAATTAAACTAAAAAAAGACTTTCAAAAGTTTTATGATTTTTTTGTCTACTAATAAAGGGTCGGCCATCTAACGTTTTTTTTTTCAACTAGTGCTTATTTCGTGAATGGTAACACTTAGCTTATGTCTGATTTGACAAATAATTAGTTTTATCCTTCCGCTGAACGAATATGGTCCGTATGTTCGTTATCTTGTGAAAAAAGTGAAAGAAACTGGCATTCTCATCGATAAACCAAAGCGTGAAAAGCCAAAAACAGTGCGTACACCCGAGAATATTGCTGCTGTGGCAGAAAGTGTGCGTGAAGCGCCATCAACATCAATTCACCGTCGTTCTCAACAATTGAACATTTCGGAGACATCATTGAGACGAATTTTGCATAAAGACCTTGGTATGACGCCATACAAAGTCCAATTGGTTCAGGAGTTCAAAAAAAAAGTTATTTGGCGGACCCTTTATTTATTAAATGTTTTTGCTCATTTTAGCAGATTATTTTGTAACTTTCAATTAACTAAAATTTAGCTCAAATATAACTAAATATTTGTAAATTCAACAGATTTATTTTTGCTATTCTTATATTGCTAATATTTAGAAAAAAAAAATCTAGTAATTTTAGCAGTTTTTTCTGCAATTTAATTTTTAACTAATATGTAGCTTTTTTTTTGTTAATTTTATAGGCTTATTTCTATGAGTGCAGGTAATATGAGTAGTTACGTGTTTTTTATTTTTTCAAAATTCGTTGTAGTACGCGTTTAGTAGCGGATCAAAGTTGGGGGGTTTTTAACAAATTTGTAAAACATATGCAATGTTTAAATTCTTATAACTTTTGACAGCGTCAATAGAAAATTAAAAAGTGTAATGTGAAGATCAAATCCTCTTCTTTAAACAGCGTTAGCACAAAAATCAATTTTTCGCGCAAAAAGAATCAAGAAATTGAAAAAATTTCCTTAATTAGCGAAAAAAACCTCAAAAACCCATACATAATTTTTCTGAAATTTATTTTGCAATTAACTCAAAGATCACATATACATATTTCAAGTTGGGAATCAGAGGGATTCAAAAATAAACTAATTTTTTCCGAAAGTATGTCTGATATTTAATATAAAATCTTGTATATTCATGTAGCGCCCTACGACAAATTTCAATATTTGTTCCACACATTCAAAAAATCGATATGCATGTCAAAAAAGTGACCACATGCAGTAGAACTATGTACTCAGATTTTCGTTATCACATCCTATTTCCTTTCAAAAGGACATATGAAGTTAAATGTTTAAACAAATTATTTAAATACTTGTATTCATTATATGATGCCAATATGGATATCAAATGAAAGAGCATAATCTCTGCTATTCTGCTATTCCACAAAATCATTTGTCGTAATATATCGGGACCAAAAATTTTAAAAATGTCCATTTTAAAAATACTATCCTTCAATGTGCTTGATTGTTTTAAATAAGTTCGTCAAGAGAAAGAAATCATGCTAAAGGTCTGAATGTACTGTAATGTATACTCAAATTTCAGCGTTTTAGCGTACTTAGTTTCCCTGTATAAACAAATTTTTTACATATTATATCGTCACCTAAAATCCAAAAGCCCGTAACTAACAAAAAATTCAAAATTGACTTCTTGATTGACAATGATATAGTTAACTAAAATACACCTTGCCACAAAATTTTAAACATTTACGTCCAAAAATACCAATTTTATTAACGAAAATCAGAAAGCCGTAACTGCAATTTCAACATATTCATTAACCAAAAACTCGTGTAGTGCTCTTTTTTGCTTTTAATGTAATGATTTATATGGTTTTTGTTTAAAAAATTACATTTAATTGTATTTTCTAGAAATAAATAAATTAATTTAGTCAATTTTTCGCTAAAGTTTTTAAATAAAACTTCAGCGAATATGAATGAATGAATGAATGAAGGAATAATGATTTATTATAAAAATATGTAATTACAATTCATATAAATATCACAAAGAAGTAGCTATGATTAAATCATTTGAAGACATAACATTTAACTTTAGCGAACACAAAAAATAGATAAAAATACATAAGTTGACTAAAAACTTTTTTGAGTACACTTAGGAAATTATGTTGGTAAAGACGACAGCAATTGTAGTCAAAAACAAATGAAATTTCATTTAAAAAAAGGACGACTTACATTTCATTAAATTCAACTAACATTGTCATTTGTTTTTTAATGTTCAAAAAATGACTAACAATTGTAGTAAAAATGAACCACATGGTAGTAAAAAATAAACAAACATTTATTTATTTTTATTTTTTTAAATAACAAAAAACAACTGTAAAAAATGAATGTAAAATCATAAAACAGTCATTTGATGTGAGTTGTTTTTTTAAATGAACTACAAGGTTAGTTAAAAATTTTATTTGTTCTACAAATGACTTACATTTACATTAAAAATAATGAAACTGTATTACAACCCAAACAACTACATATTTTTAAAGCAGAAGTTCCCTGAGTGTACTGCCGAAAAACAGTATTTTTTTAATTTACCTTTTGATTTGTTTTTGTGTACATTTTTGTATTGTAGTTATGGCCTTTGGCTTTCAGAAAAATCAAGTACAAAAGGCCGTAACTACGTTACTTAAAAACTACTACTTTTCCATGATTTTTTTTTTTTTTAAATCAAATCCGTCTTTGTTTTGGAACCAAAAAACCGGCAAGCCCGCCTCCAGCCGGGGTTTTTTAAATTGGCCATAAGTGCGCCAAATAAGGTTTGTAATAGAAAACTAAATTTACAAAATATTTTGTGAAGTAATTATTTGTGTGCACGTTACGGTTTGTAAGCCAGAAAGCGTTAAAGTTAAAATTTCGTAAATTTTTAAAAAACAAATATTTGAAAATGAACACAATTTTCAAAAATCTTGAAAAAATATTTATGTTGACTAGAACCCGTTGATATTAAACACAAATTAAGATTAAAGCTTAAACTTAAAAAAAAAAACTTTGGCTCGAGGACATACAGGATTCCAAGAGGATACCTTAACTTAAACATGTATGGACGGATTTTTATGAAATTTGGCAGGAAGATTACATTTAGTAGTATAAGCAAAGCCTTTAAGTTTAATCAATTTACGTTGAAGTTTAGGTGCGTTTTCGCTCAACTTCGCGTTTTTCGAAAAACTAAAATTGAAATATCTTCTTAACTAAAAGCACAAAAAGTGTAATTTTTGCCCTGTAGTTATATCTTGGTAAGAGGAATAATTTATGTCTAAAGTTATTAATTTTAAAGGGTTAGTTTTTGAGATTCGCTCTAAACATATTTTGGCCCACATCGCCTAAAATAGGCAACGAAAAAAATTTTGGTAGATGAACATATTGTTTATTTTTCGTGCTGAACAAGTTTTATAAATTTCATTGCAAAAACGCTTAGGCCAGTTTGAGGGTTAAGCATAATTTCAAAATTTGGTTGCTATTTACTTATAATGTTTTTTGTCTCTCTTATAAAACACTAAAAAGTGAAGTTACGACCTTTTAGATTTTAGGTGACGATATTAATTTTTTTATGTTTGGGGTTTGTTTTTATTGGAATATTTTTAAACGTTTGTCATTTCTAAACTAATATAGCAACACAGAAAAAATTGCTAGCAGCAACAATGGAATTTGTAAATTCAAACAACCTCGTTTTTAAATTCAAATTTATTTCTAACAAATTTTTTTATGTGAAGTGCTTGTAAATTGTAGTTTTTCATATAAAAGTTCTTTAAAAACAAAAATTCACAATTACAAAAAAAATCAACGAAAGGGTGTTTGTATTTGTAAAACCCAATTGTTGGTGCAACTTTTTTTTGTGTTTACAAAAATGCTCAATGACACTTGACAAAAATGCTCTATTACAAAAAATATTTTGTCATCTATTTCTGTGTTGTAGGCCGAAACTTGAGTGTGTCTTACAGTCAAACCTTTTACATGCATTTTTTATTTTGACGAACTTATTTAAAACAATCAATGATATTGAAGGATCAAATTTTTAAAACATTTGTGAAATTGTTGGTCCTGAAATATTACGACTAATATTTTTGTGGAATACCAGAGATTGTGATCTTTCATCTGATAAGTACAAGTATTTAAGTAATTTGTTTTAATGTCCTTTTGGAAGGATATAGGATTTGATAATGAAGATCTGAGTATGCAATACTTTTTAAAGAAGAGGATTCGATCTTTAAAACGACGCGTTCAATGACAATGAGTTATGACATTTCAAACATTGTATATTTCTTATACATTTGGTAAAAGGCTCCAAGCGCCAGCGACTAAACGCGAACTATAGCGAATTTTGAAAAAATAAAATACAAGTAAACTTCACATTACCGGTCTCAGTAGTAGTAATCTCAATGATTTTGTGATACAAATAAAATTACAAGCTACAGTACCAAACCTTTATAAAGCTTCAAATTCAAATACTGTTTTTGAAGTTTTAGTATCATACAAAATCTCATAGACTTTTAGTTCCCACAGAGAAATAATGTTATTAGCTATTTCCCCTAATATAATCACATGTAGTTTGTCTTTTAGTTATGTCACACAAAATCAGCTGTTTTGTTAATTTTTTTATTTTAACTAGTTTACCTTGAGTTGCGGTCTTTTAAAATTTTTTCTCATTTTGTTGCCGTTGAAACGTGACTTTAAATAAATAAAATTACAATAAAAAAACTTGTTAAACATTTTAACGGTAGCTTAATGGATTTCAACGTACATATTTGCTAAAGTGTTTTTGTCTCGACTACGATAAAATTGAGATGTGTGTTAAAAGTTGAATGAACTTGTTTAAACAAGATTTATAAAATGTTAATCAGAGATATTCAATTAACACCTTACGAGGCGGTGAAAAGATTAAAGAAAGTGGTGTAATCTCGAAGCAGGCATTTTTCGATAGATAGAAAAAAAGGCAAATTTACCTTATACAGAAAAAATGTTGTCGACTTGGCTAGATTTTAATGATCACGTTTTTTCTCGATATTCAGGCATAAATCTCGAAAACTAAATCAGATAATGGAAAACGGACAGTGTTTTTGGGCCAAGGTTGGCATAATTGCTTTAATAAAATTAAAACGTCCAAAACTCGGCAACTAAATGGTCTAGAGAAATAAGCCTGCACCAGAGGTCAAAACGCAGCCCAAGTACACCAACCCCAAAATTTCGACTGGGCTACATACCCTGCGGAAAAAAGGGTTATGCGGGAATTGGGACCCGTGATACACGAAACAAGGGCCGGTTTCCATACATATCACGTGATAGGTAAAAAAAATTATCGGTTTCTAAAGAACATACCATGACATATCATAATGTAAAGGATCCGCCAAATAACTTTTTTTTTTTGAACTCCTGAACCAATTGGACTTTGTATGGCGTCATACCAAGGTCTTTATTCAAAATTCGTCTCAATGATGTCTCCGAAGTGTTCAATTGTTGAGAACGACGGTGAATTGATGTTGATGGCGCTTCACGCACACTTTCTGCCACAGCAGCAATATTCTCGGGTGTACGCACTGTTTTTTGGCTTTTCACGCTTTGGTTTATCGATGAGGATGCCAGTTTCTTTCACTTTTTTCACAAGATAACGAACATACGGACCATATTCGTTCAGCGGAAGGATAAAACTAATTATCTGTCAAATCAGACATAAGCTAAGTGCTACCATTCACGAAATAAGCACTAGTTGAAAAAAAAAACGTTAGATGGCGGACCCTTTACATATCACGTGATCGGTATAAAAGTGTATATATATGAGTTTGAAAGTACTAGTCCCGTGGTAGGTGGAAACAGTGCCGGTACCCAAAGTGTCTACCATGTGATCGTTTTAAGTCTCTATCGCGTGAGGCGTCTGAAAGTATCAGTCATGTGGTATGTCAAAATAAGCCCGGTTCTTAAAGTACTTATCACGTTACTGATTAAAAAGTGTCGTGGCTGATATGAATATGTTAAAATCTGACGGGTTTTAAAGTACCTATCACGGGTTTTTGGGTTTTCTATAAAACTCAGTCTTTCTCCGTCTGCCTTCTTTTTATTTGTAAACTCGCACCAAGCAAATGAAAATATATTGCAGAAATTTTAAAGTTTAAATTTATTTTAAAAATCGTCTAATAACTTTTTTTTATATATCCCAAAAACCAAGGATATATATGCCAACATTTTAGGTTCTGTCAGGTTTTGTAAATGTCCCGAGTTTTTTAAAAAATAATCATTTGTCAAATAAATTTCTTTGTTTAAAATAAATTTCATATTTTGTTAATCATACTTAATTCTACCATTTAAACATTTAAAGGAAATTCTGAAAATAAGCCTTAGCCACTATTATGGTACTTTGGTAAATTATTATTCCTTAACAAGCGGAAGACAAAAAAATCCCATTTAATAAGTTTATTGTTCCTCGTTTTTATATATATTTTTTGTGAACAACAGTTCGTCCTTTATATAAAACTATCTATAGAACTATTGTACAGTAACTATACGTTTGCTTTGTTAATTTTTTTTTCCTGATTTTCAAACTGAAGAATGAATTTCTTTGCTCATTTCTTTTCTTCATATTTTTCCTTTAATTTTTTTCATTCTTTCGCTACTACACTACTACTTAGACCTTATTTAACTCCAACTGTGGTTTCCTTATAATCCTGTCAACACTTTGTCCTCGTTTGTAACGGGAATTTATTATTATCGCTTTGGTCATGCCAGTGGCTTTTTATCACAGTATATACGAAACTTTGTAGTATGGCTGGAGTCAGAGGAGTAAAAGTGAAAGAAGATCACTGTTGTGAATCTCCTGCCACTTTTTTAAGAACTTAAATCACAAAAAAGGAAAGAATATGAAAGGCGCACAGAAAAAGGACACTATGGCGTAATAACTAGTAGTACCTTGCATAATTGTGAAACCTATTAGTCGTTAGATTTTGTTCCGTTCCCTATTTTGTCCTGCTGTGTGTTGTTGTTGTTGTTGGGATAACAAGAATAAAAAAATAACCAAGTGTTACAATACAGGAATAACAACTTCAAGGATGTTAGTTTAGTGTAATAGTGTGGTTTAACTTTATGTTTAAAAATATACATAAAATTTCCCTACACTTTACATGCTTCCATTATTCACGCTTCGTCGGAAGAAGCTCTAACGAAAAAGTGTTAGAAACACCAAAAATGTTTTTCTTGGTATTCTGTTTGGGTTGTCCTAGAATAATTTTGCGAAAAAATTTATTTAGAATTTGCTAAAATATGAGTTTATGCATTTTAACGAAAATACGAAAAATATACATTCTAGATACGAGAAAAGGCTTAAGACCAAAATTATTTCAGAGGAAAAATACAATTACCCAGCTAAAAATAACCTGTATTTGGTAAGCAGTGACTATATTAGTATGCTCACAAAATAACGCTTCTCCGCCTTGCGTACAATAAATCAATTAGGGAAGGCATTCTGTTGTGCTTCGCAAAATGCCTTCTTTGAAGCAGTGAATAATGCTTACAATGAAGCAATAAAGAATGCATAACATGAAGCATTAGTGTAGTCAAGATACAAAAAAAATGTGCTTCATATTGCCTAAGAAGGCATGAATTTATTGCTTCTAAGAGCACATGAAAGAAGAGCTTTTCACCTGCTTAAAAGAGACATACAAAGTGGAACATCGCGAACAAAAATCATGCCTTCTGGATTTGCTTTTCAAGCGCTCGGTAAGGTAATTAAATAATGCCTTCCAGAAGTACTTCTTGGTTAGTACTATTTTTTGCTGGCTAATATGGCGTACTTTAAAATTTGGTTTGCAATATTATAGCTGACAAGGGAGGTATTCCAACCCGGAACGGCAGATCTTAATGAACTTCGGATATGTTGTAGCGAATAAAAATGTATGGAACCCGTGCTTTTTTTTGGCCGCCCAATCTCATGTATGCGCTAAAAATAAGCAAAATATGCGCTAAAAAGTTTATTTTTACACGAATATACACAAAAAATATCCCGAGTTAAAACGTTCAAATAGGGTGATTTTGTAGCAACTTTCTTTTTGGCAACACTTTTTTTGGCAGCTCAGCTGTTTTCGTGCAACTGTTAAACATTTTGAGTTTGATATATAATTTAACCATGAATCGACTTACAAATGAACAACGCTTATTGAATTTTATTATAAAAATTCATGCTCGGTTAGGAAAGTGCATCGTGCACTTCTTCCAATTTATAGTCAGTTTGGGCGACTTTCTGAGGCGGCTATTCGGAATCTTGTGACTAAATTTCGCACCATTAAACCACCGTAGAGTGCGGACAGAGGAAAATATCGCAGCTGCATCCGCCGATGTTGTTGATGACCATGAATTATCGATTCGGCGCCGTTCGCAGCAATTGGGCCTCTGTTACTCCACTACGTGGAAAATTTAGGGGAAGGATTTGGGTGTTAGACCTTTTAAAATATAGCTGGTGCAACCACAACGGCTAACTTTTGGTGAATGGGTGCTGGCAAAGTTGGATGAAGATCCACTTTTTTATCGGAAAGTTGTGTTCATCGACGAAGCTCATTTCTGGTTGAATGGATATGTGAACAAGCCAAATTGCCTTATTTGGTGTGAAGAGCAGCCAGAAGCATTGCAAGAACTGCCAATGCATTCCGAAAAATGCACTGTTTGGTATGGATTATGGGCTGGTACCATCATTGGACCGTACTTTTTCAAAGACGACGAAGGCAGGAACGTTACTGTGAATGGCGAGCACTATCGTGCGATGATTACAAATTTTTTTTTTTGCCCAAAATGGAAGAGCTGAACTTGGGTGACATGCGGTTTCAACAAGATGGTGGGTGCCATATGCCACACAGCACGCGAAACAATGGCCCAATTGAGAGGCGAGTTCGGTGAACAGTTTATTTCGCTTTTGGGACCGGTCGATTGGCCGTCTAGGTCGTGCGATTTAACGACTTCTTAATCACTTAATACAATGTATGAAATTTTCAAAAAATTAAAAAAAAATTGAGTCTTTAATAAATCCATTTTGCACTTTAGATTTATAATCCTATAGATATAGGATATACGTTAATTTTTAAATAGAATTAGAATTTCACTTTGGACATATTAAATTGTTTAAAGTACTTTAAGTAAAAGTCTTTAAATTATAAATTAATTATTGAATTGAAATTAATGAATTTTTTATTCCCCTTAAAAATAAGTAATATACGTGAATTTGAAACACTCCCAACCCTGGATTAAAATATTATTAAAATTCCCAGTATTTGTATTTATATATTTGACATTTTGACATGTTGTCTTTTGTATACAGCCTCTTTTCTTTTTAACCGAGACTTCATGTGAAGTCATTTTTATTATCGGGTCTCTTTTCCATATCTCCGGCGTATACAACAGGCAGCATCAATTAGCGAGCGTAAGATAAAATTATAATTAATAAAGTGATTGAAATTTGAGCAACCCGTCTACTTATTTACAACACAATAAGAAAACTGCTCCCTGTTTTCTTACTCTAAAAGAAACGTTTCCCCTTTTGGTTTAACTCTTTGGGTTATTGATTTATTTGCCACTTTACACGTCAATCAACCTAGGATTTGAACGTTCCAATTGACCTGGAGGTTTGTTCCTTATAAAATTCCAATTGGCTCGGAATTGTATTCATAAATATTAGAAATTAAATTATGGTTTTCTATTTAACATTTTGACGATTTTAAATGTAATTGATGTTGTGGTTTAATCTTATAATTTTCATATATAAAAATCTCAGCACAAAGTTTAATACATTGTTCTGAAATTTATAAAATTACAAACATAATTGGAATTCTGCATTAGATCTTTTAAAAACTACAAATTAAAATATGATTATCTATTTTAAATTGAGAAAATTTTAAGTCTAATCTTAAATAACGCAAAAATCGTCATTTCAATTTAAACATTCGCACTATCATTTCAAAATTTAATTGGAACAATAAATAATACTAAAGCTTATGTCTAACATTTAGTTGAATTAGATATAAAATTATGGTATAATTTATAAATTGATATAATTTTATGAGGATAAATTTCGGACAAAACTGTATCAAATCACTTCAAATTGTATCCCAATAAATCCAATATGATACAATTAGATCTAATTTGATAAAATGTAATCGGGCCATTTTTTGAAATTGTATATATTTAATTATGCTGTCATATTAAACTAGACAAAACTATATGAAGCTCCAGATCAGTTTTTTTTTTTCGGTATGCACTAGAAACCCAAAAACATACACTTAAAATTGAAAAAAATATGCACTTAAAGTTTGGGAACTGTTAAAAAATTAATCGTTGGTTTAAAAATTAAGTCAAATCCTAACAAATGACAACTACAATAGAATACATGTTATTTTTAATTAAATCTTAATTTTTATTTTTACAAAATATGCAATTAAATTGAAAATATGCAACACACAATGCCAAAATATGCATTAAAGCAAAATATGCATTTATAACAAAATATGCAATTATATGCAAAAACAAATCGATGTCATTTTGTTGCCAATTTTTTGATTCGGAAAGGTGTTTCATCAAAATCGATTTTGGGCTACTGACTACAAACATGCATTTCCATGAAAGTCGCTGCCCTGGCTATAGTATTGCAATGCAACTTTAAAGGTGTGCCAAAGTTATTGTTTTTTCCTCAGGAATAATTTTGCTCTTAAGTCGTTGTCTTCGTATATCGCACAGTTTTGCGAGAAAATTGAAAATTTAAAATTTTTTGCAAATTCAAAATAGTTGATCGATCAAAGATTTTGATTTTTATCACAAAACTGTCCAATTTTGATGTTCCCACTTTTGGGTTAGAGCTTCTTCCGACGAAGCGTAAATTGTATATTCTACAGTGTCCTTATTGTCAATAAAAATGGAACTTTATGTTAGTTTTTTCACTGAATTATTACTATAATATAGAATAATGTGACCCACTGTTTGTTAGTTATCATCATTATACTTATGTTTTCCTATTGAAATTATGGCAAATTCTATTAATGTACAAAGAGTGAGTGGAAAGAGAAATTGCAAGAAATGAAAACTTATTACAAAAAAGTCATTAAGTTTCGCGAAATTAAAAAAAAACCGGTCTTGCTCTTTTTTGCTTATATATAGAAACTAAGATGAGGAAAATCTAAAAACGGAAAGAAACTTTAAAAGAAAAAATTAAAAGGGATGTTAATTATAGTTGGTTAAAAACGAATATTTAATACTCTATTGCTATATTAAGAAAACAAAAACCCGGCTAACAAAGCAGCGACATTTTTAAAATTGTGGAATGATAATTGGCGGTTGATGCCAAATAGAAGTTTATTAGGGTACATAACCAGTTATAAAACTTCTTATATGAAAGTAAAGACCTAATTTTGACTGAGGGGAATAAGTTCTAGAACATTGTCTAAAGATTCGGTAACAAAAGAGCCTGTTGTAGAATAAATGCATGGGGGCCTGATTAAATATATTATTTTAATATAATGGTGTAATGGTTAGCGCGTTGGCCTGTTACACAGATGGTCCCGGGTTCGATTCCCGGTGACGACAACAAGAATTTGAAAAAATTATTTATATGAGTTTTCTAGCCCTTATATGTATCGCAGTGCCCGCCTTCGGTGTTCCCATAGCACTTAACCCCACCGAAGTAAAATAATGAATCAGGGCTATGAGTTAAAAAGATTCCATAAGTTCGCCAACTCTCCATCAGGTGGCAAGCAACAACTGTTGTAAGACTTATCATCTCACGCAATTACAGTGTTGCCATGTTTAAAGCCCTTCATCTTTCCCCACCTTTCAGCTCTTTACTATCGCCGTTCCAAAGAAAGCAACACATTAATTAATAGGAAGAATTTCCCGAGTGTTGCTTCTCTTTAAAAAATAAAATAAAATAAAATATATATAATTATATCTGATATTGGTTATTAAAATATTCTTTTATATCGCTTCATATAAAGTTATATATAACTATAGATGGTCTCATGTATAATTATATCTGCATGTATAATAGTATAAGAATTATAGAGAATTAAATATACTGATTTTTCGTATATAATTATATCTAATTATATCAGATTTAATAGAATTATATCCACAAATTTCTGCATATAATTATATATAATTTGATATGGCTTATATATCAATCAATTTCAATCGGGTCGTTACAGAACATATAAAAAACTTTAATGACCTGTCTCCTCTATTGTTAAGGATGTATCAAAAAATTATGCATTTCTCAAGCAACCCATCAAGTGTCATAAAGTATGAATAAGTGCAGGAAAAAAGTCCAAAGAACTTTCTACTTAACGCAAAAGAAAAATCTAATGATAGAACTTAATTGGTAATCATAATGAAAGGAAATAGCAATATAACTTGGGAAACTATATTTTATGTTTTACAAAGTTTATTTTTAACATAAAAAAGCTAAATGAAAATTATTTATGCAAGTGTTTAAAACTTAATGCAACAAATTTATTAGAAATACAGAGCACTAAATTAAAAAAACAATATTCCAAAACAAAAGAATTTGGAGAGACCTTTTACTTAAGATCATCCAATTTCAAATAGATTTGAAAAACTTTTAACAAATTTTTGTTGTTATACGTTTTACTTAGAATCACCAAAGGGAACACACCCAAGTGACACGAAGGACATGTCCCTATTTACTGTACTGTAGGAAACATTCTTTGCAAGAAAAATCTGTTTTACCCTTTACATTATCCTAGTTGGTGTTTGAAATTGGGAGAACCCTTACAAGTTATTCCAAAAAATAATCTTATTTCAAAAATTTCAGCTTACAACAAGTTCGAAATTTCTAGAATAACTCAAAAAACGCCTCTTTCAAAACACGGGTTAAAAAACTCAAAAAAATGTTTTAAAAAAACGGTCTCTCAACTGGTTTGGAAACCGGTTCTGACAACTCTTGTCGCAGGGGCTGGTCATTGGTCGAACTTTATATATTTAAGGGACCGGTCAATTTAATATGGCGTTGTCATAGGAGGTGATGGACACATTTAAGCACATACACATTGCAATGTGTTGGGTGGTGTGTCTAAAAATTAATTTAACAATTTCTAAAAAATCTACTAGGAATCAGTAACGCTCGTCTATCTAATCTAATGTTGCTTTTGCATATTACCTAGCTAACAGAAAAGTTATATTTTTTGGTCGACCTATTTCTGGAACGATGTGTCATCGGAAAGTTCCTTTGAAATCAATTGACTCATTTTATTTCTGATTTGGTTTTTTATAAACAGGAAAATTTAAAGAAAAAACTAGCTAGGGACATAGACGTCCACTAATTCTGTATTTTTGGAAATTTCTACACTCGTTTTATTAGTTGTTTATTAAAATACTAAAATAACTACTCAACACAATTGTTGCAGTAGTACAGTATTTTTGGTTAGTTATTTTTCATTGTCTAAAATACTCGTTTTACATTTTCTCATAGAAAAATTACTACAATAACAGTTAAAATAACTACTACTTTTACTACCTATTATTTTCATAATTTCATAAAAAAGTTTCATATACCGTGTGAACAAATTTCTTCTTTGTTTCGATTAAAATTAAGAATTTCCATTTAAAATTTAAAAATCATTAACAGAATTTAAGATTTTTCATTTCAAATTAAAAAAAATTAATTTGTTACATAGATTTTTTTTTTAAATTCAGAATCCATCATAACATCAATTGAAAGTCAGAAATTCCAATCAGTTAATGTGTTCTAAATTTTGCATTAAATTTTGTGAACATAAATATAATTTGAAAATGAAAATTATTCAAGTTCGAGGCCATACTCTATATTTCTTTATTAGGATACTGTCCTAACAAATAATCTGTAGAGTTTTTTGTTTTCAAATTTATTATTTGACCCTTTCAGGAATGTGTTGATAGATCTATTTGATTTAATTTTTATTTTTAATAAAAATTATATCAAACTTGTATAAAAGACAAAGTACAGTCTAGTTTACTCCCCCTGTTTTGTTTATAAACTTAACAAAAAATAAAAAGGAGGAAAAAAAACAAAAAACGTGTATTGAATATCCAGCAGAGGTTCACCTTGCACATAACAAACAAGTTTTCAATTTATTTTTTGATCAATGGTTATAATCTTTAACTTCAAGCTCATATATTAGTTCTCATGTAGTGAGTAAACTAGATCAAACATCAAACATTCATATAGTTTGATGTTTGGCATGGGGTTGTTACCGCTTTCAAAACGTGTTCTGATGATGGGAACCTACAAAATTCCCGAAATAGATCTATCAACACAGTCCTGAAAGAGTCAAGTAATAAATTTGAAAACAAAAAACTCTATAGATTATTTGTTAGGACAATATACTAATAAAGAAATATAGAGTATGGCCTCGAACTTGAATAGTTTTCATTTTCATTGCACAATTAAAGGTCGAAAAAAACATAATTTTTATTTTTAATAAAAATTATATCATACTTATAAATATAATTTTTATAAACTTTAGTGAAAATTCTTAATCGAATTAATGTTTTTAAATTCAAAATGAAAATTCTTAACTTAATATTATTTTTTCTGAATTTTAATGAAAATGAATATCAACTGATATTTTCAAAATTTCAATTTGAAATTCTGAGCTTTAATTTATATATTCGGAATTACAGTTGCAAGAATATTTTGGTTTAAAACTAATGTACGAGGGCGCATCAATAAGTCCCTGACTTTTCGAACTTCCCTCGTAGTTATATGAAATACAACACTGCTCCTATCAAGTACCACCTATTAATAGACTATGTACTGTCAAATTTTGAGCAAGTTCCGTCATTTACTTTGCGTTTAACAGCTGTTCAAAACATACAACCTCTTTTAAAAATGAAAACAATATTTGTTGTGAAAAAAAAAAACCGTCAATCAAACCAAAGAAAACCTTGATAAATACTATGGGGACTCTGCACCATCGATTTCAATGGTAAAAAAGGGTTTACTGACTTTCGCTGTGGTCAATACACCCGAAAATATCGAAAAAATCCACGATATGGTGTTGGCCGATCAAAGAGTAAAAGTGCGTGAGATTGTTGATGCCATAGGTATTTCATATGGCAGTGTGGTTTCGATTTTAAATAATCAGTTGGGTTTAAGAAAGCTGTCTGCAAGATGGGTGCCGCGTTTGCTCTTAATTGACCATAAACGTAATCGTGTGACAACTTTAAAGGATTGTTTGGAGTTGTTTGGCCGCAATTCGAATGAGTTTTTGCGGTGTTTTGTAATTGTGGATGAAACATGGATCCATTACAACACTCCGGAGACCAAGTAGCAGTCTAAACAATGGGTTTCTCCGGATGAACCGGCTCCGAAGAGGGCCAAGATAAATTTGTCGGCCAATAAGGTGATGGCAAAGGGAAAAGGGAAAAACAATAAACGGCGAATATTATGCCAACTTATTGGGCCGACTTAACGAGGATTTAAAAAAAAAACCACCCCATATGGCCAAGAAAAAAGTTCTTTTTCATCAAGATAATGCACGGGAGCACGCAAACGTGTGTATGGCAAAATTCCATGAATTGGGCTACGAATTGGTACCTCTACCGCCATATTCTACGGATTTAGCCCCCAGTGACTATTTCCTATTTCCAAGCCTAAAGAAATGGCTCGGTGGAAGGAGATTTAGCTCCAACGATGAAATTATTGATCAAACAAATGCCTATTTTATGTACCTCGAAAAATCCTATTTTTTGGAAGGGATACAAAAATTGGAGAAACGTTGGACTAAGTGTATTGAGCTAAAAGAAGATTGTGTTGAAAAATATTTTATTTTTTTTTTTTTTTTGCAAAAAAAAAACTGTGTTTTATTCAAAAAGTCACGGACTTATTGATCCGCCCTGCTATTAAAAATAAATTGTCTCCATTGGCTGTTGCCTTTATCGTTTATGTACGCTAGCAAAGACAATTTTTCATTTCATAAAAATTTATTAATTTGCTTCATCGTCATATAGTATTTATGAAACATTTCATGAAAACCTATAAAACTTCTTCATATTTATTAAATGCCTATCACCAATTCGCTCTTTTATGACACAACTTCATCATATTTATGAAGTCTTATATTGGACGAAAATCAATGAAGTTTTTCTTTATATTTCTGAAGTTTTTTGATGAAGCTTTTGCCCTGCGTGTAGTTTAGAAGTTTTATATTTATTACCATTCTTTTTTTTCAAATACCCCCACTGTGCGACGATAAGGTGTAAGAGAAGTTCTCGTTTTTCTATATTTTTCATTTTAGTTGGAGACATTTAAACTAATTAGCTTAATTGATAAGAAATTTATTAAGCTTAAAATGTACAAACACAGGAATATGACAAGACAAACTGTAATTGCCGCAGTATAAATAATTGAAAAATTTTCAAAAAAATATTGTAGTAGTAGTACAATTAAAAAAAAAAAGTTTGTAAAGTCAGCAAAAAATTTTGCTGAGTCAGCAAAATTTTAGTCAGGAGGGTGCTAGCAAAAAAATTGCTAATGTCAGCAAAATCTTTTGCTGAAAATCAGCGAGCTGATTTTTAGCAACAAGATTAGTAGATTCAGCAAAAGTTTTGCTAACACTTAGTAGATTAGAAATAAAAAAGCCTTGTATGAAAAACAGATACAAAAGTCTTCACGGTTGATTTTTTTATATGTCTTATTAGAGTTGTACTTTTTAGTATCATTTTCCTCTTCTCTACTACTTCTTGACATGCCGCGACATCTGCTTCATTCTGCGTATAACTTTCAATCTGGTTGTCGTCCACACTATTAATGTGCTTATCAGCACATTTTTTTTTAGCAAAATTAATTAGTAAAACATTAGTATATAAGTAAAGCATTAGTATAAAACAGTTTAGTGCTGAATAAGTATAACAAAAATTTTAGCTGAAAACACGATTTTAGCAAAAAAGTTTTGCTAAAAAATAGTATACCTGATTTACAAGACGTTTTACTATCTTTTGTACTAACTTATTTTTTTGAGTTCAGTACTTTTTTTAATTAATACATTTATAATAATGTTTTCTATTTTCTTACTCTCTTTACAGTTGAACTCGTCCTGCTATTGCAGATAAAGAAAGGAATTGATATATTAAAAACAACTTTACTAATATTTAAAAAGGGAAAAGTTTGTTGGTTTTTTTTTTCTTTCTTTGAAATGGCGCCAAAAATGACGCCATTTCCGTTTGTGGATAAAATGACAAAACCCAGATGGCATAATTTAACAATAATTACAACAATAACCATTTGTATATTATTTTTACAACAAATACAACAAATTAAAGCACAACAAGGTACGTTTTAAACAAATTACTATTTAAATCTTTTTTAATTTTTATTTCTATTTAATTTATAGAAATTATTTACATATATAGAAATTTATTTATGTTAATTAAACTAATTTAATTTGCATTTATTGTTAAATAAATAAACAATTTAAAAAACAAGTGACCAACGTTTTTTTAACCACAGACATTTTTTTTTTTATTTGTTAAAACCGCAAAACTTCATAAATTACACGTTTTTCTAAACTATTAAGTTTGCAAAATTGATTAACAAAAAAAAATTGTGTTTTCACTGTGGGTTATTTATATTTATTACTTCTTTTATACATTTTAAATATTATTTAACATTTAATTTAATTTTATTTTTTTGTGAAATGCAATTTTTTTTTTCATTTTTTTTTTTATAAAAAGAAAAATTAATTAAAAAGTATGTCTATTATAGAAATTGAAATCGAGTATAAAAAAAAAAAAAAAATAGTCACTACATAAAGTAGATAAAAATTCCATTAAATAAATTGAACTTTAGTAAAATACTATTGAAAATATGATTTAAAAAAACACTGTGTAACAAATTTTTGGTCATCGCCGTCAGCCTCAATGATTCCAATGCGAAATGAAAGTTGACTATTTGATGAACAAAACTGCCAAAGGGATTTGCAAAGTTAGTTTGAATTTAATTCTTATGGCCTTTTGAAGTGGACCATTTTTTTCCAATATCAGCGAAAATCAAATGAAATGCCATTGTACCCAATGTCATTGTGCCATTGTACCCAATGTCGAAAAATATATTTTTTCATATATTTCAACAATAAAGATATCATAAATTTTTTTTTTGTAGACATACTCTCAAAAAAATAAGTTTGTAGAAAAGTTAGTAAAACATCTTTTAAATCAGGTATACTATTTTTCAGCAAATTTTTTGCTAAAATTATGTTTTAAACTAAAATTTTAGTTATACTTATTCAGCACTTAACTGTTTTGAACTAATGTCTTACTAATATTTTACTAATGTTTTACTAATTTATTTTGCTAAAAAAAAATTGTGTTGATTAGCACATCAATAAAAGTGTGAACGACAACCAGACTGAAAGATATAATCAGAATGAATTCGATGTAGCGGCATGACTAGATGTAGTAGTGACAAGGAAAATGATACTAAAAAGTACAGCTCTAGTAAGACATAATATAATCTGTTTTTCATACATATATCAAAATTCTGGATTAAAACAACTTAATCTATTAATCTTTTAATTAAATAAAAGACAAAATGAAATATTTAAATTTAATAAAGATTAAATGTGTATTTGTAAACTAAATGTTTATATATATTAATAATCTTGTGTGGTCAAGTTGATAATAAATATACAGCAGGCTAAAGCGAAAGACAAAGACATACATCTTAGGTAGATTTTTCTGTTTCCTTTTTCTTATTGCAAAAAATGGTTGTATATGTTATATTTTGTTAGTTTTTCGTTTCGTTTCTAGAATTCTCTACGGCATTTGCGTTCCTTTAAAAGATAGCATCATTTAGACAATAATTGATATAAGTAGTTCAAAGATAATTTCGTTTGTGTTTTTTAGATATTACATTAATTCATATCGTCAATTTGGGAGTATGAACATTTTTATATTTTGTAACGTAATGTAAATTATTTTAAACAGAATCACAAAAATACGTTTTATGATTTTCAGCAAATAAATTAACTAAAGTATAATTTTTCTACATATTTTTTGAGTTTTTTTCAGTCTACTAATATTCAGCACAAATTTTATTAATTTTTAGCAAGGGTTTTTTAATTTCTAATCTACTAAGTTTTAGCAAAGATTTTGCTGACATTCGAAATTTTTTTGCAAGCACCCACCTGACTAAAATTTTGCTGACTCAGCTGAGTGTACATTTATTTTCTTTTTGGAAACAATCCCAAAGAATTTCTCATTAAATGTATCTGAAAGTCTATTGTAAGTAGAACTCACTTTTGGAATTCATTCTGAATATTCTGCAAAAGATTAAAATCTATTTAAAAAATATATATTTTTAAAATTTGCTTAAGAAATAGTTTTTTTTTTAAATATTTGTTTTTAAAGATTTATTGCAATAACAAATTAGCTATTCTGTTCAAATGTAACAAATAAAAAAGACATTAAACTATGAACGGCAAGATCTTTTCGAAGTTGATGGTAGCTGAAAATTTTAGAAGAAACAGCCATTATTGTGTGTTCAGAGCTATCAGATCTATTTTTCCCCAAAAATCTTTCTTTAATTAAGCGCAAAACTGTCAATTCTATATAATTTAGAATGCCTGAATTAGTACCAGTTTTCTATTATCTGAGAAATTCAAAGCATTTGAATGGAATAAAGCTTAATCAAATGTAAGTAGCGATCTTTATTTTAACAACAAATTTCATTAAGTGCTGCTGTTTTTATTTATTTCGGTTACATTTACTGACACGAGGAAAAATTTGGGCCAATCATACATTAACTTCTTTTTTTTCTACGGTTTTCAAGAAACTTTTCCCAATGCCACGACGTGTAAACGCTGAAACATAATTGACTTTGTAAGCCAGGTGTTGGTATGAAAGAAAAATTTGAAAATACAATTATTTAAGTCAATTAAGCCAATTATGTTTCAGCCTTAAGGGTGGCAATAAAACTTTATATTGCGGTACTAAAAGTTCCTGAAAGACATTGGCATTTGTGAGTTTACGCAATGCTCTCTCTCCCTCGATGCAGTTAAACTCCTAAAACATATATTTCAAAAATAAAACTATGTCACAAAAAATATAAACAGTTTTTCTTAAAAATCTATATGTTTTGTTGTCTTCGAAAAATTATTTCATTGCGAAAATTATTAAATTTCGAAAAATTATTTTCTTAGTTTTATATTTTTTCTTATCTCTTTCTTATGTATTTATCTATTAATAAACATTAATTGCGGTAAAATTCATTATATTTTTAATTTTGATACTTTATGTTTTATTACTACTTCACCCCCAAATTTCTCACTTCATCCCAAAATGTATTTTTTTGACAAAACACAGCTAACAAATGATATGGCAAGTTAGTTGGCAAATATGTAAGATGTGAGTATTGAACGTAAAAAGTGAGTATTGGACGCATACGCGAATCCAGGGGTGGGAAAATTGGGCATTTCCTCCCCCAAAATAAAGTTTTTCAGTACAAAAAGTGTAAAAAAGTTTAAAAAGTTCATTAAACCTATATCTATATACAGGTATCCCTCGATTTACGCGGTACTTTATTTGCGCGGTTTCGATATAACGCGATTTAATAATAGTGACCATTTTTCTGTATAACGCGTTTTTTTTTACGCGTTTTTAGTATAACGCGATTTAAAAATAGTGGCAACCCTCTAATTGCGCGCATTACACCATTTGTTTTAACATTATCAGCTGTTTGCAAAAAAGAAGAGGTTAAATTTAATTTGCAGTGTAAAAAATCTTTAAAGGTAATACAAAATAAACAATTTGCTGTGGTTTTGGTTTTCCTAATGATAATGCTGTTACTCCGTTAACAGCGGAAGTTGCTCAAATACAACAAGTAATTGAAACATCTGAATTATTTGAACAAATTGTTGATGAGGAGATGATAAATGATGTTCCAGAATTGACAGAACAAGATCTCATTGAATTAGCCACGGACCCCGATGAATCAACTGAAGACGAAAGTGATAGTGAGGATAATCCAGATTTTGATTCTTCTAAGTTGAAAACTTTTATACAAATGGCTAAGGATTTGATAAAATTTTCCACTGATAATGACCCTTGTACAAATCGATCAGATTTATTTCAGTGTTCAATAAAAAAATCGTTGGCATCATACGAAGAACTTTTAAAACAATAGGAACAGCAAAAAAGCAAAAGTGAATAACAGACTTTTTTAAAGTGGACGAAGACGTTAATTGTGACCAAAATTCTGAAGACGTTAACTATACAAAGACTCTGAAAAAGTAGTCTTTGACGAAGATACTGAAGATTTTAACTATAACTAATTCTGAGAAGATTAGCAATTCTGAATTTTATATTTTTTATGAATTTTTTGTTTTCTTTTTATTAATTTATGTTTTATTGATTTAAAAAGCCGGAATGAAGTTTTTTTTTATAAAATTTTTGTTATTTTTTGTTAATTTATAAATTTTGAATTTTTTTCAAATCTAGTTTAAATATACTATTTTTACAAATAATATTTTGTTATAACTATTGAAAATTACAAATAAAATAATTTTAATTTAAATTATATTAATAAGCTTTTCTTTTAACACGGATTTTCGGTCCCAAATTTGAATTTTGTATGAAGTTAGTGTTTCAATTTGCGCGGTTTATTATATTGCTGGTCCCAAAACAGAATTTTGTATTGATATAGAACCTTTATTTATGCGATTTTGAATTACGCGGTTTTTTTTCGGTCCCAACGTGCCGCGTAAATCGAGGGATACCTGTACCTGATTGAACAGCATACAAAAATCGTTTGTGTGATCTTTTAAAAAACTAGAAAAAGTGTGTTACCCAAACTCCCCTATAAAATTTTGTATGTGTAACTGAAAATGTCGAAGTTTCTCAAAAATATCTCAATTAAAAACAAACAAACAATATTTTTTTCAATTTTGACAGTTTTATTGAATTCTACACCATTTCCACTTGTAATTCAGAAAATCACAAATTAATTTCAAAAAATACCAATTGTAATTTCAAAATTGCATTTGATTTTCAGAAAATATCAAATGTAGTTTCGAAACCACAATTTTAATTTCGAAATTGCATTTGTTATTCAAAAAATACCTTTCAGAAAATACAAATATAAAATCGCATTTCTTTTCCAGAATTGAAATTCTAAAACTAACTAATCTAATTCAGAAAATAACAAATGTAATTCAGAAAATACCAAATGTAATTCAAAAAATATCAGTTGAAATTCTATTGTTATTTTTTGAATATCAGTTGGTGTTTTTTTTTTTTGAATAACATTTGCTATTTTTTGAATATCAGTTGGTGTTTTTTTACATTTCAATTGGTAATTTTTGAATTTCATTTGTATTTTTTTATTTTTTTATTTTATTTTTTTATTTACATTTGGTATTTTCTGAATTACATTTGTAATTTTCTGAATTACATTTGGAATCTTTTTTTAACTTAAATTAGTATTTTTAGAGTTACAATTGGCATTTTCTGAAAAACAAATGCCATTTTATGAAAAACAAATATGATTTTTTGAATAACATGTCGTTGTTATTTGAATTATAAATGAGGTTTTTGAATTTCATTTGCTATTTTCTAAATTACAAATAGATTTTTTTGAATTTGATTTGCAAATTTGAAATTATTATTTTATGATTAACAAGTGGAAATGGTGTAGTTATTTTGAAACATTTTTTTTTAGTAAAATTGTACTTTTCTGTATTAACCCAGCGGGAAATGAAGGGTCGATTGTCCAAAGTGGTAATTCTGTGATGTAAGATTGGGGAGCACGTCACGCAACTGGTGAAACCAAAATTGTGGTGCACCAAAAAGTGTTAATTTGGGTGAAATGTCCAATCACGTGACTACAGTTATGGTGACAAAACATTCACTGGTTGGTACCAGATATATCACGTTACTGGAGAAAAAGTAATATAACATTAAAGTGTACTGAAGCAACTAGGGTCGTTGCAGTTGAAGTTGCTACTGGTCATTTCACTGGTTCAAAACCGCTAGCAGTGGATGAAAACATGGCAATTAGTACCAAAGTATACAGTTCCATGATTGCTACCAAGTGGACACAACTCCGAAGGAATGTTTTATGTACCGACTTTGTGACAGTAGAATGAAGACGAAACACTTCACTGGTTTAAAATAAGTGAATATGGAACTGTTTAGACAGTGACCAAGTTTGTCAGAAGAGGCGATTTCTCGCCAAACGTTGCGATCTTAATACTCGTTTGGCAAGTTAATTTTTGAAATGCCGACTGGCGATTTTTCGAGTGAATTAAGATTTTACACATAAAATATCGCTGCCACAAAACCAGAAATAGATCACCAGAATATGATTTTTTGCACAACTTTTTCAAAAACTTGAAGCACTTTACAAGAATATAAATTAATATTGCAAAATTTCGGCATATTGGTTTCGAAATATTTTGTTGAGATATTTTACAAGATTTTTGGCAACGATTTGTTATGTATAAGTAATTGGCGATTTGTAAGAAATTTTTTGGGTACAAAATTGAAACTGAGTATATATTTTTTTTACTCTGCTTTATAAGTTATACATTAAATTAGTGCTGAATTGTTGCAGCTCCTTCTTTTTATAAAGATATTATTGTGAACTAGAATTATAATGCAACATACAAAATTAAAATGTTCATGAAGTAGTAGAAATTGTTTGATAATACCAGTGTTAGCAAATAAAGAAAAAATTTGCAAAAAAAATCTATATTTTGAACATCCGGACTTCTTGTTTAGTTTATGTACTTTTCCAAATTTAAATTGTTATAATGAATTTAATGTTGTAATAGTTTTTTAATGGCTATATACAAAATAAACTAATTTTAAAATTGATTTTTGTTGTGCATTTTTGAAGGTTTTTTAAACAGGTGCTATGACACGCTGTTTTGAATAAGTGCAGTGACTGGTTCCGGACGGGCTATTTAGCTACACTCAGGGAATTTCTGCTTTAAAAATATGTAGTTGTTTGGGTTGTAATACAGTTTCATTATTTTTAATGTAAATGTAAGTCATTTGTAGAACAAATAAAATTTTTAACTAACCTTGTAGTTCATTTAAAAAAAACAACTCACATCAAATGACTGTTTTATGATTTTACATTCATTTTTTACAGTTGTTTTTTGTTATTTAAAAAAATAAAAAAAAAAAATTTGGTTTATTTTTTACTACCATGTGGTTCATTTTTACTACAATTGTTAGTCATTTTTTGAACATTAAAAAACAAATGACAATGTTAGTTGAATTTAATGAAATGTAAGTCGTCCTTTTTTTAAATGAAATTTCATTTGTTTTTGACTACAATTGCTGTCGTCTTTACCAACATAATTTCCTAAGTGTACACGTACGTAATATGACACACAAAAGTGACAGGTTACTTGCTAATTACCTTTCGCATGCCCGGCGATATGTACTCCTTAGACCAAAACAGTGGTACTTTACAAAACTATTCCACTCAAACTACCTCTATAACAGAACACATTGCGCTTAATAAGTAAATAGTAATAATAAAGTTTTCCTTCAACAATTTTTCACCAGTTCTACGACACGTACACCTACACTAGTCACGTGATAATTTTTTCCCACTGGTTCTGTTGCATATCACATAAATCCTAAAATGGTCATACTTTGACACTACCTACTTTTAACTTGTCCCGTAGCATATTCATTTCAGTCGGTGCGGTGATAGGTTACCTTGGTCAAGTTATTCGCCACGTCACACAGTGCTCCAAAGGTAGCAATTGTCACCTCCTATGACAAGCCCATGTTAAAAGTACCGGTCACTTTCATATAACAGAACCGAAACTAGGACTGGTTCATACACACAAAGTTCTAGTCACGTAACCATACCAGCGACTGGTACATTTCCCGCAGGGAATGTCTTAAAAATGGATAATGTTATTAAATAAAGAATTTAAGATGCTCTATATGTTGTGTTTTGCACACACAAACGGGTTAACATCAATTTTAAATGCCAAAAATGTATTTTTATGAAAAAATTATAACTTTAACTATTTTAAAGCGATTTCATTAAAAAACCACATTTTTACATTAAATTAAACGCACAATCTTTAATTTGGTGTCTGGAGTTGGCCCAATCCTTTAGATTTGATTCATCTTTTTGCATGGTTATTAATAAAAAATATTTAATTTATTTCAAAGATTTTAAATTATTGTTAGAGTTTTTGTTTACAATTTGACAATTTAAAAAAATTAGTCTGGCACCAAAAAGATTATTTTTTTTGAGCATTTTTGGATTGTTCGAAAAACATTCATATTCCCCTACTTTTGTGGGTAATTTCTGACTTATTTTTTTTTTTTTGAGGCATAAATGTCCCTTACATTTTACATTTGAGTCATTACACAATGTTTTTAGATTGCTCATTTTTGCCTCAGAATAAAGAGTGTTTTTGGAAGAAAACTCATTTTACAATTCAATTCTCCGAAAATAATCTTTGTTTTGAGTTATTTAAGAATCATAAATTTTGAGGGCCAGAAAATTTGCTGGCTGGGAAATCAAATAATAATAAAAATATAAATAATTTTCATACCTTTTAAACATTTTTGTGATACTTCATAAAATCAATAGCAATAACATTGGAATGTACGTACCTGTAAATATAAAACAAAAAAAAAAACAAAAAATCAACAAAAAATAAGTAACATATGAGTCATTCTTTAGGAAATCGACACACCAATCGGATTACTGTCTTCCAATTTACACAAAATTTTAAGAAAGAATTCGCCTGGACCTTATTAACATATTTATTTCTAGTTTTTTCTAAATTCGTTGTAGTTTGCATTTTATTGCAGTTTAAACTTTGGACTTTTTAGTAAAATTCAGGGTGATCAAAACATCATATCTCTTAAACGCGTTATCCAATTGTTATGAACTTAGTCGCATAATAAAGCTTATACAACCTTCTCGAAGCGGTTTTCAGGAAAAATAAACCTTAAAAAAAAAGATAAAAAACTAAAAATGTCCTTGATTTTGAAATATCTCAAATTGCGTATCCTGATTTTTTATTATTTTTTGTTCAGAATTAACTTGACATGTTATTTTTCTTAAATTTCAGAATGCGTTCGAAATAATACGTGTAAATCTTTTATAAAATATTTTATGTTTAAAAAATTAGTATTATTTTAATAAAAATTTTACATTGTAGTTTACACTAAGTTGGACTCGAAAGTAATTTCATGTACATAAAATATGCATTACAAATCGTAAAATATGGTTTTAAAATTATAACAATATGCATTTATTATTGATTTTTCCAACGTCTTCAAGAATATTTCCACAATTTAAGCAATTTTTATCTTAAAAGTATTTAAAAATTTTAAAAAGAAAGTTAGTAATTGTATTTTTCTGTATATTGGTTGTATTCGTGATAAAAAAAATATATACCCAAGTAAAAAAGATTTCATGTATTCAGATACAACTTTATGCAATTAAATGCTTCAATATAATTATTTATATAGTCATATAAACATTTATGTTACAGCATAAATATTCGTATCTAAGTGTATATGGCTTAGTGTTGTTTCAAAAATTTCTATATGTGGGTATATGTATATAGCAATATATTATTTTATATGATACTGTATATAATTGTACTTAATATAACTAAATATATATTACTATATATACAAAATTGAGTTATATATAATTATATAAAATAAATGTTTATACAAGGTGGCGCAAAAATAACCTTCCGATGTTTTTTGGCTGTAATTTAAAAAAAAAAATGAAAAACTTTGATTCTTCTTGTGGATTATTTTTATTTGGTATTTTAATTTTTTTTACATCAAGTCGAGAATATGATGTCATGTAAATGGCCGCCGCCACAGTTGATTGTCATTTGAGCCCTTTTTATGACATTTTCCATCACTTTGGCCAAAACTTCCGGCGATAGGTCCTCACATTCTTGACGGATATTGTCTTTAAGAGCTGCAAGAGTCTGAGGCTTGTTGACATAAACCCGCGACTTCAAAAAGCCCCACAAAAAGAAGTCTGAAGCGGTCAAATCAGGCGATCTTGCTGGCCAGTGCAAATCGCCAAAACGGCAGATTAGGCGCCCGGGAAATGCATCCTTCAGCATATCGGTTGTGGCACGTGCAGTGTGTGCCGTTGCACCGTCCTGTTGGAACCACATGTTTTCCAATCCCAATTCATCAAGTTGCGGCAAAAAGAACTCGTTGATCATTGCTCTGTAGCGCTCACCATTCACAGTAACCGTTTGGCCCGCGACGTCTTCGAAGAAAAAAGGTCCGATCACTCCTCCAGCGAAAACAGCACACCATACAGTGACTTTGAGCGGGTGTAATGGCTCTTCGTGGGTTACACGCGGATTTTCGGTGCCCCAGAAGTGTAAATTTTGCTTATTTACGTACCCGCTAAGATGGAAATGGGCCTCATCACTCATGATTATTTTTGATGAAAAATCATCTTCCTCTTGGTGGTGATTAAGGATGGCTTGAGCGTATGTTACACGCGATTGGCGGTCAGCAGCTAACAGCTAATGCACCGTCTGGACTTTGTACGGAAACATCTTCAAATCTTGTACCAAAATTCGCGTAAAGACCGTCGACTGATACCCATTTGCGTGGCACGTCGCACAGTGGTTTATCGTCATAGTAGAAATGGAAAAAAATAGAAGGAGTCATCGTAGAACATCCAAATTTTTTACAGATGCTTTTTTTATCATCATTAGGAAATATATGAAGAATAAAATATGTCCGCCCACTTTTACGCCCACTCCCCATACAAGTGAAATATATAAATGGCAATATTTTCATTTGAATTTATGCTATTTCAACCGAATTCGGTATATATATGTTTTGTAGCAATTAAAATCAATGGCTAAAAAATTTACGAAATTCGCCCAAGTAGGCGTGGTTTACTTCCCATATAACAAAATTTTTTAATATGATGTATATCCCTTGTTATCAATGCTACAATCCCTAAACTTCATAGGATTATTAAAAATAATATCATATCCAAATCTTCCATACACACCCCTCCTCTAATACCCCAACTTTCCCCATCAATTTTCTAAATAATTAGAAAATTAACATGTAACCTGGTTTTAAATCAAACACGCTTTTAATCCTAGTAATAATAAAAAAACATTAAAATGAAACATGTATATATAAAATTAATATTTTATTATAACAACAATTCCTTAACATCTTCAGGTAGATCTAATTCCTGCTTTTTTTGAACTTTTCGAAACTTATTTATAAAAGGATCCGAAGAAGCTAAAAGTAAGTGCATCACATCTTTAAACGTTTACTAGACAAAGGCTTGCAAAAACTAGCAGCTGAATTTAACTTTATTGTTTAAAATAGACTTCAAGCTTTCATTTGGTATAAGGTAGAGCACCGCGCTCGACCGCGCACAAAAGTTCTAGTCCATCAAAGTTGAAGAAAATAATAATTTTTAGACTCCTAAGATGAAGCAAATTTTTGTCAAAAAAATTTTTTTTCTTTAATTTTTTTTTTTTTTAATTTTCATCTTAAATACCTAAATTATGGGAAAATACACAACAACAATACATATTTAAAGTCATTCCAAGAGTTTTTAGTTTCTTACTATTTTTTAGGATTTTCTTTCAAATGTTGTGTGTTAGACTTGGCACACTTTGAGGAAACGCCTACAAAAAAGTAATGAAAATATCGCCCTAGCATTTCAGATACATGATATTCAATATGTTTTTAATGAAATTAATAAATTTCATCATGAGCGGAAAACATGAAATTCAGTATTAATTTCAACTTTTCAACCACTGTGCGTCGTCTGGTCGATGTCGACGGCGCTTCCATGACATCCTCGGCTACAGCAGCAATATTCTCTGCAGAACGGCTACTCCGGGGTTTGCCACGCCTGGCAGCATCTCGTGTTGTGCCAGTCTCTTCGAGGCGAGCGGCTAAACGTCGCAGTGTTTCACCAGTAGGCGTTGGACGGCCAGGAAATCTGCGACGAAATTCACGTTGTGCCAAAGTCACCGACCGATTATTGGTCAAATAAATAGTCACCAATATTCCGCGTTCTGGAGCAGTGTAGCATTAACATGTAACATGTAACATTGTTTATTAACGTGTATTTCGCATGTGTTTACTACACAAATGTCAAAACAGAACTGACATTAGGGGCCAATCGCAAAATTTATAGCATTTTCTGATAGGAGGATTACTTTTGCGCCACCTTGTATAATTATATATAACTACATATGAACCAATAATAAAAATATTTTTTTCATAATTTTTGATAAAGCCATATATTGTTGTATAAAAAATTATATAGAAATTTATAAAATTATATAGATCCTTTGAATATTTTTTAATAATCTCAGATGTGATTATAAATGGTCAATTATATGTGTTGCCATATAAACATTAGGTGATATAGTCATTTTGGATATAATTATATAATATACGGAGTTAACATTTTAAAGTTAACTGAAACAATTTGAATTTTTGTTGAAAAGAACTACTTTACCTCCCTCAGGCGTAGACTTGCGCTGAAGTTTTAGGTCTGTACTTTAAGAGAAATTTAAAAAAATCCATGTTGATTTACGTGGCTCGAATAAAACGAAGAATTTTTGTAAAAAGCGCTCTTTTAAAATTTTTGAGAAAATTTTTATAATCAAAAAATCGTAGATACTTTATTTTTCTACACTCCAAAAAAAGTCTGTAAAGGCAGCTACATTTTTGCTGGGAGGATCTTTGTAGGAAAATTGTTAAATCAGCAAAAAAAAAAATTGTAAATTTAGCATTGTTTTGACCATTCGGCAGCATTATTCGGTTATAAGCTTTAAAATCTTTATTTTTCATATAAAAAAATGAGAAAAATCTAGTTTTTCTTAAAGATTTTCTATTTAAAATGTCAAACAACTCTGCTTATATTGATTTAAAATAAGTTTTAAACCTAAAAAGTATTACGGTTCAGTTTAATTTCGTCTATGTCTAAAGTATATTGTACTTTTACATCAAGTTTATATGAAAATTAATATAAGAACTATTCGGCAAGCATTTGGTAGCCGAACACACTGTTTGTGATATCTCTAGTTATCACACACAAGGTATAATTAAAAAAATAGTCGTTTGAAATTATATATAATCGTTTTTAGTATTTTATGAAGTTATATATATAAAATTTGGTACAATTGTTGAGAAAAACTAGGAACTGTTTTTATCAACTCTTATGCAATAATATTAAATTATATCTAATTCGCTACATTCATATATAATACCAAAAAATTTGTATGGGGACAAAATTCGAATGAAATTGTATCTAATATACAGCAAATTTCACAAAATTGTATCTAATTGCATCAAATTCGACACAATTCTATCTAATTCGATACAATTTGATGTATTTTAGATACAATTATTTATTCTCATTTTTCGAATAAAATTCAATATAATCGCATATATAATTTATATATAATTTAATATAATTTGATGATGCCCCACATCAATTTTTTGTACTTGAGTATCAAAAAAATATTTATAAATTTCAAAAAAAAGACAAAAAATCTATATATTTTGCCAAAAACTCAAATTTTAATAAAATATCCAAAAATGTTCTTAAAAATATGCATTTTAATGAAAAATAAGCAACAACAAATGAGAAAATATGCATTTAAATGTACATTTTTAGCAAAAAAGTGCATTTATAGCAAAATATGCAAATATGAACATGCATTAACAATCAAATCGATGCCATTTTGTTGGAAATTTGTTAATTCGCAGCGATATTTGATTTACTTTATTCTACAGCTAAGAACAACGAACATTTATTTACATAAAGTTCCGAGCCCAAATAATAAGTAAATATTTATGTTTAAATTGAACCGCAGATCCATCAACAAAATAGGTCTTCTTAAATATTTTGTTATGAAGTTTACAAAAGCTTCAATAAAAAATTTCTCAGTTACTGAATTGTGCTGCATTATTTCGCTAATCACTACACAATTTGGACACTTGAATCCGTCTCCATCCGGTAATAAACATCAAATGGATGTACTGTAGCCTGTCCATTAGTCCATTAGACCATAATTTTCAGAAAAATCTAAGACCACTAAATATTCGTCAAATTTTAAACCGTAACTCTAAAAGGGTAACAGTTTCACAATAAAAAAAATCAAAGTCATTCCAAAACACTATGATCCTTCTTACAAAAAGTTAAAACATATTCAATTATAAACTACAATGCAAAATTTGTATTCAAATAATAATAATTATTTAATAATAAAATATTTTTTTTATAAAGAATATGTATTTACAAAAATTAAGAATATCACGGAACATATTTCAAACCCATTCTGAAATTTTTATATGTCAAGTTAACTCTAAACAAAAAATATAAAAATGAAATTTGAGAAAAAATTAAAAACTTTGTAAGGTCCAGGAGAATACATACACCAAATTTGGTGCAAATCAAGAGATATGAATCCGAAAAAGTCATTTTTTGTATCTACGATTTTAATTTTTACCCAAATATTATTTTTTCGATTTATGCAGTTGCACCACTTTATTGAAGTTGAAATGTTAGTTTAGCTATTTGAAACGTAATCAAATATATTTCATAGAAATATTCATATTCATCTGTAGACAAAAAACAATAAACTAAAAAAAAATTTAAATTGCAGTGGAAATATTTATTTATGTTTTATAAATGCATTTCATATACAATTTGAAATAATAAATATTGAGTTAAACAAAAGGTATTCATAAATAACATGAATAAGATGGAAGTATTTGGTCTATAATATTTTTACGATTTTTTTCATAGAAAATCGATACAAAAAAAAATAAGAGGAAAGTATTCATCTTTGCATTATTAAAAAAAAAGAGTATTCGATAAAAAAAGCAAAAACTTTAAAGAATTGTCTGAGAATAAAGTAAAAAATATATATAATTTTAAATTATCCCCAAAGTTGAATACGTTAATCCTTTACTGCAGGAAACTACAAATCGTAATGAAAGTTGTATAATTTGTTGGTAAATGGGTAATAAGTGGACACCTTTTTAGGCGATTTTCCAGTAAAAGTTTTCGATACAAGCAGTAAAGGGTTAAAATGTATTTAATTGCATTAAAATAATTATCTTTCATTCGCTCAATCTCGGGAGATCATTTTTCGTTAATTTGGTCAGGGAAACTTTTCATTAAATTAATGCAATTTTACTTCACAAAATGAATGAAACATATCTTAAAATAAATTTTATAAATCATTAAATGTACAAAAGTTTTCAGAAAAAAATTTCTTATCAAATTTTATGATAAATTTTATAAATTTAATGAAAATATCCATAAATTTGATGAAAATTTTCATTAATTTATTGAAATACGTAGTTGTCTGAAAATCTATTCATTAGGTTATTCTCTTCTCACATTAATGAAAGTTTCCTTTATAAATTAAATGAAACCTTACTCAATATTAATGAACATTTTCATAAATATTATAAAACATGTTTTTTAATACAAGTTTGTCATTACGAAACTTTTCATAAACAAAATAAAAATGCAATGAAAATGAAAATTATTCAAGTTCGAGGCCATACTCTATATTTCTTTATTAGGATATTGTCCTAACAAATAATCTATAGAGTTTCTATTTTCAAATTTCTTAATTGAAAAGTCTTCCCTTACTAAAGCTACACTTAGAATACTATGAATACAATACAAATGAAATTTCACTAAAAGAAAGGACGACTAACATTTCAGTAAATTTAACTAACATTGTCATTTGTTTTTTAATGTTCAAAAAATTATTAACAATTGTACTAAAAATTAACCACATATGTTAGTAAAAAATAAACAAACATTTATTTTTTTCATTTTTTTAAATAACAAAAAACTACTGTAAAAAATTAATGTAAAATCATAAAGCAGTCATTTTATGTGGTTTGTTTTTTTAAATGAACTACAAGGTTAGTAAAAAATATAATTTGTTCTACAATTGACTGGCATTTACATTAAAAATAAAGAAACTGTATTACAACCCAAACAACTACATATTTTTAAAGCAGAAGTTCCCTGAGTGTAGAAACTTGAAAATTCTCCCATTTGGCGGCCTTGACAAGCCGCTGAAGCTAGGAACTTGAAATCTGATATGTGAGTTCCTTATACAGTATAGACATTCGGAATCTTTTTCTGCTTGGGGCATAAAGGGAAAAATTCTCCCATTTGCCGTCCTGGCTAAGCCGTTGAAGCCAAAAATCCTGCACGAGCAGGATTTTTGGAAATTCTCTACCTAGGCATCGTTAAAATCAGCTATTTAGCTAAAGTTATTAGTTATCTCATTTTACCTCAAGAACAAATTTCATTCGTATTTGCACAAAGTTTTCGACCTAAAATTTAATAAGTCTTGATTCTCAAATTTACAAATTTTGCAGGTTAATTTAAATCACAATTGTATTCAAGCCATTATTTTGTGTGTCTCTGCTATCGGTCTCACTTGTATGATATTTTTTATGTTAAAATCATAACATAGGCTATGTCTCGGAAACTAAGCGAAATAGAGCAAAATGCATCAAAATCCTTTCCCCGTCCATATTAAGTACTCTTTATTAACTATGTACATTACTGTTAATACATATGGACCTGCCTCTGGACAGATCTGGAAAATTCTGTTGATTTAGGTAAATTCTTAATTAATTTAACTACAACTGTCAACTCAAATTTAGTTCTTCTCAAATGTAGGTCACCTAAATTCAGCCGACTGTGAATCTTACACAGAAAAAATTATGGGCCAAAAATATCTAATTAATCGATTGTTTGAATATCAATGGCAATTTAAAAAAATTTTTTAATTGATTCAATTAAAAAATTTACAGCGTTGACAACATGTATACAAAATTTTTAAAAATTTGGCAAACTATTTTTTTTTTTATTTTATTTAGATAAAATAATCAAACAAAGGTTTAATTATATCAATATATTATTTAATTTGTAAATAAAAAGAAATCGCAAATGATTAACTTTTAATAAGTTGAATAGTTTACCGATTTCAAATACACGCTAAATCGTAGTTATTTCACTAGAGTTTGCAAACACTCTTTTTGTTGAGATATTCGTGTATGCACGAAAACTTAATTTAGTTTCGTGTTTTATCTGTGGTAATAAAAGTGCACATGTGGATTTAAATAAACCTTATCGAAAAAGGACAATTAACCTTTTATTTTTGTAAATAATTAAATTTTCAATAAGTATAAGTGTCATTAAACTATCATTTTAAAGTTGTGTGTGATTTTTTAAAGAAAGCAATTCAATTACAAGAAAAAGTTCAAGACAAGCGAAACAAAAATTTTGTCTTTACTTTTATTTGTTTTCTTATAATAAAGCAAATCAAACATATTAGCTAGGTTGATACTAGTATTTCGATCTGGCTAAAGATCTCATCAGAACCCGAAGTTTTAGAAAAGCTAGAGCCTATATAATAGGCAGAACTTTAACAAAAAACCTATTAATAATCAATGTTGCTCCATTCTTGTCTTCTTAGTAATCAACCACGTGGTTAGGTCTTTTCCAAACAAGCATCATGACGTTACTAAACTTAGAATACCAAAAATATTCTATTTATATAAAAAATTTTTAGTGTGTACTCTGGCTCAAGTAATATTTTTTACAGTTATATTAGTTTTTTGTTTTTATATACATCGAGATTATTTTTATGTTATTTTCAATTTATAACGAGCTTTCAACCTCCGTATATTTACAAAAATAAAGCAAATCAAACATATTAGCTAGGTTGATACTAGTATTTCGATCTGGCTAAAGATCTCATCAGAACCCGAAGTTTTAGAAAAGCTAGAGCCTATATAATAGGCAGAACTTTAACAAAAAACCTATTAATAATCAATGTTGCTCCATTCTTGTCTTCTTAGTAATCAACCACGTGGTTAGGTCTTTTCCTAACAAGCATCATGACGTTACTAAACTTTGAAGACCAAAAATGTTCTATTTATATAAAAAATTCTTTTAATTGATATTATTATTATTTTAATTGAAAGAGTTTTAATAAACTGTCTGCAAATTTTTTTAGTTAATACTTTCATTTCAGTGGTAGGTGCAAAATCAATAAAAATATTAATTGATTCAATAAAATTTTTAATTGAAACCCGTTTTTAGTTTTTTCTGTGTAACATCATTGAAGTATTTTCTGTTGTCGTAGCTAAATTTTAAATTATTTGTATGGATTCTTTTTATATGTGTACAAAATATTCACCAGACATAGGCATATGTCAATGAATTTTTGCATTAGATCTCTGAATTGTCACTGGAACTCGTCCATTGAAACTTTTCATTAAATTAATGCAGTTTTTCATAACATTTAATGAAAAATTACATATTAATAATTAAAAATTGCATACGACTAATGAACAAGTTTCTTTAAAAATAATTTCATTAAAGCTATGAAGCTTTTTCATAAAGTTTAAGAAATTTTTAATTCACATTGTGAAGAAAACTTCATTAGTTTAGTGAAAAAAAAAATCATTAAAACTTGTCCAAGGAATTCTCTCTGTGTAGTTACACAAAGCTGTGCTAAGTGTTCATAAATTGTGTCTCTTCAAGTTTTTATCAAAATTGAAGTGCACCATTCCGCAGATCTTCCTTGTCAGTGTTTATCACTTATTTTTTATTGTTTTTCCTTACATAGTATAGTATTCAATTTCTCTTAAATATCACACATGATTTATAAATAATGGTTTTTATTTAAAAAAAAAAAATCTGATTTATAATAAGTTTTATATGATTTAATAAAATTGTATTAAATAAAAAACACAAAAAACGAAAATTTACTGTGGCCTAAAATTTTTTTTTATATATTTTCGATATAAAATATATGATATTTATTAAACAATTTATTTAAAAGCTTTTTATATGAAACGGTTATCTTTTAACCAATAACGTATACAGTATAGTTTTGCTAACCATATATTATAGTAAAAGTGTTTTAAATGGCAAAACAAGAAAAGTGAACACCCTAAAATTATTATCAAATTTTTATTTTCGGAAGATTTCTGAATTTATAACTTTTTTTTCACAAAAACTATTACAAATATTTTGTAAAGAACAGAAAATGTACCCAGCAAAAAATAGTGCTTACCCAGAAGCGCTTCCGGAAGGAATTATTTGACAACGAAGCGCTTCCAAAGCAAATAAAGAAGGCATGATTTTTGTTTGCTTCTTTCATGTGCTCGTAGAAGCAATAAATTCATGCCTTCTTAGGTACTAAGAAGCGTTTTTTTGTATGTTAACAACATTAGTGCTTCATGGTATGCATACTTTATTGCTTCATTGTAAGCAGTGAATAATTGTTTCAAAGAAGGCATTCTGGGAAGCACGGCAGAATGCCTTCCCTAATTGCTTTATAGTATGCAATGCGGTGAAGCGCTAGTTTGGAAGCATACAAATGTAGTTACTGCTTACCAAACCCAGGTTATTTTTTGCTGGGTATTCTGTTTATAAATCAACCATTTTTGATATTATAGTCACAGTTTTTTAAAAATTTACATTTTACAGGACAGGGAAAAATCGGCTTTACCGTTGCATGAAAATTGAAAATGTATCTGAAAAAAAATAAATAATAAATTTATGTTGTTTTGTCGAATGGAAATTTTTAATAAGAAGTGTGATGACTAGAGAAATGAGTGATTTTCTTTAAAAGTTTTATTGACTAAAATCTTTTTTAAGAATTTTTTTTCTTAATTCGACTTAGGTGCTATTGTCAAAAGCCCACAGAGTAGAGTATTTATTAAAATGTAGCAATATTTAGGGTATTGCCAACAAAAAAAAATGCCAAAAATTTGTTATAGTATGTGGAGTTTTTAACCCTTTCAAGTTAATTGTTTTTATTTTTTTGCGTTTGTAGTTTTTTGTTGTCCACAAAGTGAACAAAAAATTTTAAAAACCATAAAAAAAATTTAATTCGCCTGATTGCCACTACAAACTATATACAACGTCATCAAACATAAACTGTGCAATTTAAATGAATATTGAAGTACTGGTTTTTGAGTATAATTTTATTTTTGCCACTTATATTTTCACAGATCAATGAATAATGTATTCGATATTTTGTTTAACATATCTAATACAATGACCAAAACCCATATGAACCATTTACTTTGGAAAAGCTATGAGTCCACTTTCAAAAAAAAATAGTTAAGAGTGGAATTCTGTACAATATAAGGGGATCTTTTTATATGTAAAAGAAAAAATTTAAAATTTTTTAAAACGATTGAGATATTCATGATTTAATTTCTGGTTAACGATTTAACAAAAATGTTTATTTTGAAAGTGGTATGAGTCCTTCTTTGTTCTTAATAGAAAACAACTTAAATAACATGGGTAAAAATTTTAATATGGAGACAAATATATGCATATCTTATTTGATAAGTTCACATATATAAACAAATTGATTCGAAAAATGGGTCATCTACATGTATCTTATTATATGACATTAGATATAATTTGATAAACTTTTATTTGAGATTTGTCTATATCCGGTATATTAAATTATATCTAATTGTATATAAATATGTCTGATTTGTTATAATTTTAGCCGATAGTAATTATGCTTTTTGTGACTTTAAGTTATACTTAAAAGTATTTTAGTTGAAAATTAAAATTTCTAGAAATCAAAAATTTTAAAGCCCCAAATTATTTGAAATGAAACAACGAAATGTTTAAAAATTAAAAAAAAAATTTTGTGTTTCAAAAATATATAATTAAGTGGGTTTGTCTTATAAAATGTACTAATTTTGTATTTCAAATTATATAAAAGAAATCACTTGAAAATGATTTCATTGTCAAATTAATATGGTTATATGTAAAGCCATATGTAATAAAGTCTTAGGTTAGGTTAGGTTAGGTGGAAAAGAGCATTCGGAGAAGTAATATGCTACCCTAATCAGACTCAAGTCCCTAAAGGACTTACACTTAAGCCAGAATGTCGGCTTGTTGTGCGCTCTAAAAAATCGGTCGCATGCCATACTGTAACGTGTCCCCAACGGCACTGCTGTGGTGATGCCAGCTAGCTCGCGTTGGCATATACCCCAGGTCGGATTCCAAAACACTACTTCAGCCCAGGGACAAGCACAATCAAATAAACACCAACACAAACAACATCTCTATCACACAAAATGAACCTTAAGAGGGAGGACAAGTTCGAAAAAAGTCTTAAAGTCTTAACTTGCTAAAAACTTAGTTTGATATTGAACTTTAGCAAAATATGTATGCTACCATATATAAAGCTATATAATATTATAAGAAGAATATGTTCAGTATGAAGTCAAATTTAGTTTAATAAGACTTAGCATGGGACCTTATATAATCATATTGATCATTACATATATTTGGATTATAATTTAAATGATTTATTTAGTTATATATAGAATAAGATTTGGACACATATAATTTTATATAGAGCCATATAAAAAATTCTCTCAATAAAAATTATCAGATGTATTTGTATATAATGATATAAGCCGTAATGTGACTTCATTTAAAGCCAGATATGACTTAATCATATTATATATGACTAGATATAACAATTTTCATCTGGGAAACAAGAATACTGAAATTATATTTTTACATTGGGTATAACACTAGACCATCTTTTTATATAAAACATAAATTAAATAATTTAAAAACTATAAAAATATTAAGAGAGAATTTTTTAAAGTTAACGATTTGACAAAAATATTTATTTTGAAAGTCGTATGAGTAATTCTTTTATTTTGTTAAAAGAATGAACTTAAATAAACAAGAAAATTGGAATAATTTTTGTATTGGAAAGTAATAAAATGCTGTTGGAAAATAATTTATGACCATCAATAGCGTTGAAAGTTGAAATTCGCGAAAATTGAGAAATCACAAATTTTACGTTTTTTTTTTCTTTCAAACTGCATTAACGATTATTCATGTCGAAATCATTGTGTTATTTTGGTTAAGAATGATAGATTATTTACAAATTTTACTAATTTTAAAAAATGAGTAAAGAATGGAATTGGCTACAACACAAGACAATATTTTTATATAAAACTAAAATTAAATAACTTTAACAACTATTGAAATATTGAGCAGGAATTTTTTAAAGTTAACGATTTCACAAAAATGATTATTTTGAAAGTGGCATGAGTCCTACTTTTTTTTTAATAGAATAAAACTTAAAGAAACACGCATATGGGAATTATTTTTGTAAGGGAAATTAATAAAATAATATTAATATTACTTTTAACCGCGTTAAAATTTTAAATTTGCGAAAAATTTAGCAAAAGCAAATCTCAAGTTTTTTTTTTTTTTTCTCGCAACTGCTTATTTTATTTGAACAAAATTCATTATTACAAATTTCAATTTGGCCTCAGCGCCAAAAAGGCATTATTGAGGCAAGTTGGCAAGATAATTTAAAAGATAACTGTACAAATAAAATATAAGTTAAAAAAAGTAGCTTATAATATATAAATATTACGAATTTTATAAAAGTTATTTGATTTTGCGCAAACGGTATAGTGTGGTAACCAATATTATTTATACATTTAAAAACAAACAATAAAACTTGGTATTCATGGAACCCATAAATTGGTAATATTGTTTTGCTTACTTCTTTATATAAAGGAATAGTTGAATACAACAACGGTAAATTATATATAATTTTTAATGCTTTGTTTTGCATACATTGAAGATTTAAGTAGTGCATTATTTTTATTATGAGCATATATAATGGCCAAGTAATTCAAATGAGATTGAATCAAGGATTGATATATCATCAGTTTTGATCTTTTTTCCAATTTGTTTTACAATTTATATAAAATTCCAATTGCTGGAGCTATCTTCCTTTTTACATCATTTATATGCAGATCCCAAGATAAGTTACTTTAAAGAGTAATTCCTAAACACTTTACCGAATGGGTGTCATGCACAATTTTTCCGTCTACATATACATTAAAACTATTGTTAATACTCAAAGAGTGTGGTCTAAAGCGAATTAGATTGGTTTTATTAGGATTGAGCAATAATCGATTCAACCTCGTAAACTCGAAAATCAGTGAAGCATCTCTTTCAATTTGAGTTTTGAGTACCAAATCATACTTATATGGATACCATACACTAGGCCGGGTCGATTTGTGGGGAGGCAAAAAAATCGCCCAAAGCTCAGTGAAAATCGTATTCTAGGGATCAAAATAAGAAACTTTGCGGAATTAACCATACCTCTAAAACGAATTCTACTACCCCGAAACTGTTGACTTTTGTCCCGTAGGGTCAAGTTTTGAAAAATCCCACTTTGACCCATGTAGAGTGCCCCAATCGAGTCCAAATGTATGACCGACCCCCACTAACTTTGAAGGGCCGATCCACCCATGCTCGTGGCACACCCCCCTGGAACTCCCCTGGGGGGTTCCCCATACAAACATTTCAAAAAATCTCCATTTTTGGCACTTTATTTTATTATTTTTTATTTATTTTATTTATTTTTAATATTTTATTTATTTTTTCTCTTTAGAAATTTATTTAGTCAGAACATATGTAAATGAAAAAATTAATTTAACTTAGTAATAGAAAAGAAAAGATAAAAATTACTGTTTGAAGTCTTTTTTGCTTTCAAGTCTGGGCAATTTCGCACGGCTCTCTAACGTCGTCGCCATAACAGCCTCTACATTTTCCGGTATAACTCGTTTGGAAACGCTAGCTAGCAATTGAACGTGTCGTTCTGTTCCTTGTATGTGTGATGGAATTTTTGGATCATTAAACGGTGGATCATCTTGATTTAAATATTCTTTCAAAGTATCGTATGGAATGCTTCGAGTGAATGGTGGTTCAAATACGTCATTTATGTCATTCATATTGATCATTTCCGTGTAACTTGTGCAATAAAAGTTTATATCTGGTTTTTTATAAGCTCTAAGTCCCGTTGGGTCGTCAACATCGGTTCGATAGCGTAGAATTATCTTGATAGCACAGTCGCGCTTTTCTTTGCTATCATCAAACAACATTGATAACAAGATATTTTCCGAATGCGCATAATATGAATTATCTGTAATTACTTTATTGACAATTTTGCGTAAACGAGGTTCTAGAAATCTTGACCAACTAATGAATTTGAAAAATAATCTACTACCGTACACGACAGAGCTGTAATACTTAATATTGAAGTACATTGGCACATAACATGTAATTATAAATTCAACCAGTATTCTTAAATTTGCATCTGGATTTTCCGTTGTCACATATAATCGTAATAGTCTAGCGGCCTTGGTGAGCCACCGAGAATGTACAATTTTCCCTGGTTTGATGTTAGCCAGATCCACTGAAACCACGCCGCTAGAAATTGCATGGGCCATGTCGTATAAGTACTTGGAATCGGTGGAAAATTCAATTTTTTCTGGAGCAGGGGGCATATTTTTCAACTCAATTTTCTGAAAGCCGTCCACCACCTGAAAATATATAAAAATAAAGCAATTAAAAACGGTTGACAATTATAATAAATGAGTGATAGCAATAACTTACCGGAAGAGTTTCACAAGTTTCGATTTGACGGCTCAATTTTCCGGTTGCCGATCTTGGTCCAGTGCTGGTTGATTTATCCAAAGCTTCAAACAAATGCCGAAACGGAAGTTCGTTGAAGTGTAGAAGGCAAACGAACCAATGCAATGGTCTTTTTAACAGCAATTCGAATCGTCGTATAATTCCACCGTGTGGGCCAGTGTTTGTTGGCTCACCGTCAACGCATATGCCAATTAATTCATTCAGTGATATATTTTTATCGTTAAAAAAATCATTTAATTTGGTTGTTTTGTATTCAGCGGTTTCATGTTCCAGTCTTACGTAACCAATCAATTCAGAATTCGGTTCTCTCAAAATAACAAGATGAGGTTCTTTTACCATCCTAGTATGATACTTCTCATCAATTGCATCTCTCGTTAAAGTATCATCTTTTCTGCCATCGAATGAAAATGCTAACAAATTGGTATCATCTAACCGTTTGCGAAGCACTTCTTGTCTGCATTTCTCTTTTTCTCGGCGAACTTTCGATTTATCCATGATGAGAGGTTTGCCATGGGTATCTTTCATTTTAAAATCTTGGAAAAGAGCGGTTCCCATTGCTGATGCTACTCTATCAGGCACACCAAATCTGTCACATACCAAGGCAAAGTTAAAACAATCGTATCTCTGTGTGTATTGTGAACTTGTGCTTATATCCAAATCTTCTTGAACCGGTGGCGGTGCGTATGTTGAATCATCGGGATCTTGGTATGTTGGCATTGATGACATAGACGTTGCTCCTTGCTCTTCAATTTCCATCGCAAATCCATCCATTGTTAGTCTTCTCTGATTATGTTGATCGTGCATAAACTCTTTGAGGCGTTCGGGAACCAAACCGCATGCACATGGAGCTGCCTTCAAATCGCATTTACATGTTCCAATGAAAAAAATTGTTTCCAGAGATTTTACATACTCTGTAAATTCTTGGTGTTTGTTTCTATTCTTGATTTGCTCTTGATATTTGACAAGCAATCTATTCAATTTATTATATACACTTTTTTTCAGCATTATTTCCATACCAAGTTTTTTCCAAATTCCAATCAACTTATCTTGTACTTGAATAGTGAATGATTTATAGAGCAATTTTTTTTGTTCGCTCAAGTAAAAATAATATCTCAAAATATCCAGATGGGTTGGTAAATTAAGATCAGTCAAATCAGTAGACACACCAAAAACAGTAACATCATGCCTGGGTATATGACTCATTGGGTTTTCGATAGTTGTTGATGTTGTTATTGCTTCATCTTGCGGTGTAAAGGATGGTGGATTCATTGTAAACTTTTTGATTTGGAATGATTTTTTTTTTTAAATATTTTTTTATCTGAAATTAGAACTTCACACTTTGAGTTCTTCACAACGACTTAATGCATTCACAAAAACTGTTGCGTTATATATGGTCTACGAGGTAATAAAAATGAAATGGTAATTTTAATTCTACCTGTAACCGATTTTGTTGTTAAAACTGCCCATTAAATACTTACATGTAAATTAAAAGTTAATCTGACCACAAAATCTGTTAAGCAAGTGCGCCTTTTATTACTTCTGGAAAATCCTTTATGATAATTTTATGCTCAATTCTACCTGTAACCGATTTTGTTGTCAAAACTGCCCATAAAATACTTACATGTAAATTAAACGTTAATCTGACCACAAATACTGTTAAGCAAGTGCGCCTTTTATTACTTCTGGAAAATCCTTTATGATAATTTTATGCTTTCTGTTAAGCAAGTGCGCCTTTTATTACTTCTGGAAAATCCTTTATGATAATTTTATGCTCAATTCTACCTGTAACCGATTTTGCTTAAGTAAGTTTACGACATGCAGCTGTGTCTTGTGGTGGCTTAAAAAACCCACACAACCTATTTTACGACCTGCAACAGAACGACACGTTCAATTGCTAGCTAGCGTTTCCAAACGAGTTATACCGGAAAATGTAGAGGCTGTTATGGCGACGACATAAGAGAGCCGTGCGAAATTGCCCAGACTTGAAAGCAAAAAAGACTTCAAACAGTAATTTTTTTTATTTCTTTTCTATTACTAAGTTAAATTATTTTTTTCATTTACATATGTTCTGACTAAATAAATTTCTAAAGAGAAAAAATAAATAAAATATTAAAAATAAATAAAATAAATAAAAAATAATAAAATAAAGTGCCAAAAATGGAGATTTTTTGAAATGTTTGTATGGGGAACCCCCCAGGGGAGTTCCAGGGGGGTGTGCCACGAGCATGGGTGGATCGGCCCTTCAAAGTTAGTGGGGGTCGGTCATACATTTGGACTCGATTGGGGCACTCTACATGGGTCAAAGTGGGATTTTTCAAAACTTGACCCTACGGGACAAAAGTCAACAGTTTCGGGGTAGTAGAATTCGTTTTAGAGGTATGGTTAATTCCGCAAAGTTTCTTATTTTGATCCCTAGAATACGATTTTCACTGAGCTTTGGGCGATTATTAAATCGACCCGCCCTACCATACACACTAGGGTATTCAAATTACTCGACTTTGGTTTTGTTCGAGTAAACGAGTAACTCGATTTTAAGGGTTTTAACTTACTCGGTTAATCGAATAAGATTTTAAAATTACTCGAGTAACTCGATTAATTTAAATAATTTTATTTTATTAATTTTTCGTTAGAAATATATACAAACACACAAAAAAATACAAAATTAGGAGTTTCAAGAAATATTTTTATCAAAATTAATTAATTTAAACTAAAAATAAGTTCTTAACTAATATACAATTAATATGTTTTACTTTTACTTATTTCGTGTTCATAAAGATTGACTTTAAGCATTTTTTGCAAATATCAAATATAATATGGCATTGCAGTCCTTGCCTTGAAATTATATTAAGAAAAATTATATTACTTTTTCGCCTTCATTAATAAACGAAAGAGTTTTGTTCAATTTTATTTTGTTTGCAAAGTATAATTTTTAATATATGTGATTAAGATGAATAAAGATCCAAAAGAAAGAAAAGAATGACGCCTAAATACCACCTGTAACACCAAAATGTGATGAATTCAGGTTATTCGATCTTGCAAAAAAAACGTCATTACAATCTAATGGTTTTAGGATTGTTGCAATTTGTTGGGTTGAATATTTAGATATACCAAAATGTTGCTTAATTTCATCAAATCGGATCTGTTAGTCTTACATTTGTTTTAGTTTCGAAATCTACTTAAACTAACCCTTTATTTGAGTATCATAATAACAGAAGACAAATATGCGTTTTCTCCATTTTTACCCATAGTTAATTTTTCTTTGCCATTTTTTAATTTGTTTTTAGAATTTGTAAGCTTTAGAATTGCCTTTTAAAATATTACTTGCTTTAAATTTTTTTTTCATAAATATTTTTTTTTACTTTTTCTTTTAAAAAGTGCATTCTTTACCTTTTTGCAGATTTGCTATTTTTTTGCTTTTCTCCAAACTTTTTTGGCCATAAACACAACGGATTTTGTCATAGTTTGTCTTCTCTGATCATAATGTCTCCAATTGTTCAAGGATATTAAAAATATATATAAAAATGGGCTATATTAGGCACATGTATCGGTGGGGAACGTTTTTTCTCTAAAATATCTAAAGAAAAAAAAATTTATAATCAGTAGAGTGTTGCCCATATCGTAGGCAAATGGCTTTAAAAAAAAAAAATTATACAAACAATTTAATTTATTTTTATATTTTTAACTGAAATAGAATAAATTTGTAATTACTCGATTAACTCGATTACTCGAATAAAATTGTTCGAGTTATTCGTTACTCGAAATTGGCCATTTTAATGTACTCGAACAATTGTTCGACTAAAATTCATCGATTAATCGAGTAACGGTTAACCGATTGAATACCCTAATACACACACATCATCAGCAAACATACACAGCTGACCACTTAAATTCAGATTTTTTATATCATTTAAATATATCGAGAATAATAGTGGTCCTAGTCCACTTTCCTGCGGCACACCATATCCCACAGAACCAACAAAACTCGTTGAATTATTTATCTTTACATATTGCTTTCTGTTTGTAAAATAACTTTCAAACAACAAAAGTTCACGATCTTTAACACCATAACACTTTAACTTATGTAGCATTATCTGATGATCTACTAGGTCAAAAGCTTTAGTGAAATCAAAAAATATTCCAGCAACTCCAGAAAAACCATCATCAAGACCCTTACAAACATTTTTAACAGCGTTAAGGACAGCATCTTCGGTACCACATCCTCGTCTAAATCCAAATTGAAAATTATACAAAAAATTATTTTCCTCCAGGTAAAATAGCAGTTTATCATATAATATTTTTTCAAAAATTTTATCAATTGAAGATAGAACGGCAATCGGTCGATATTTACCTACAGTATTCACATTTATTCCTTTTGGTATTGGTACTAATTTATGAACTTTCAAACTATCAGGATAAACTGAATTATTTATCATTTTATTAAAAATATCGCATAAAATTGGCGCAATTTCTACTTTACATTCCAATTACATCATCGACATCAATGTTTCTAAGGGTGAAACGGAAGAGAAAGCGAGAAAGCGTCCGTAGCAAATTACAATTGTCTCCAGGATAGATTTCACTTTCTCTCTTGAGGTCCTTTATGGCCGTTAAAAAATTGTTGTTAAAACAATCAACCTTAGTTTGATCACATGTAAATCTCTGCCCTTGATCATTAGGTGAACCTCATTATTTTTTTTACGACCGAGAGTAGTATTAATAAAATTCCAAGATTTCTTTGGGTCATTTCCGATTTTAGATAAACTGTTAGAATAATAATTTTCTGTACAGTTCTTTGTAGCAATTTTTATTACTTTACTTATTCGCTTCACAAAATCATTTAAGACTTACTTGCTTCTAGATTTCCTTCTTTTCCTTAATAGTTTCACTTTTAATAAAATTAATTCTTGAAGATTTTTGTTAATCCACTGAGTAAGCTCAAACCTTAACTGTTTTTTGCATTTACTAACTAGTTTATCTAAGTTTTTATCGCAAATTTTCTAAACGATTATAAGATTTTGTTATCAATACGAAACAACAAATTTTTAAATACTTAATGAAATAATTATGGTTTATAATGATAGATTTTTTGCAAACTTTTTTTTTTTTTGGAACTCGGTTTTAAAAAATGAGATAAAGATGGAATTCGGTACAACACAAGACGATCTTTTTATATAAAATATGAATTGAATCATTTTAAAAACTATAGAAATATTGAGGAAAAATCAAAGCTAACGATTTGACAAAAATGTTTATTTTGAAAGTGGCTTGAGTCCTCCCTTTTTTGTTAATAGAAAAAAAAAACGTAAATAAACAAGAATATTGGAAATAATTTTGTATGGCAAAGTAATAAAGTAATGTTAGAAAAAATTTTATTACCAATATCCGCGTTAAAAGTTGAAATTCGCGGAAATTTAGCAAACAAAAATTTATAGTTTTTTATTGCAAATTGTCTTATCTTTCGAGTCGTTCTAAATACACGTATTCTGAAATGTTTCTCGGAGTATTTTTGGTTAAAAGTTATAGATTTTTTTTCCTAAAACATTGCAAAAATTTTTAGCTGGAACGAGTTTATTTTTGTATATTTATTTTTTATTTTATCAGGCAGATTCAATAGAATAAGAATCTTCTTACGAATTTTCGGATTTTAAAACAGTTAATAAACCAAATGCATAGTGGATCAAAATAACATCACAAAACTTATACAATAATAAATTGGTTGTTACTTGTATTAATTTTGGTTAAATCAGCGGATTTTAATATGTACAGTGAAAAAAGCACTAACAAACATATCGATAGAAAAAATTGACCAATAACTTTTCCACAAAATTTTTAAGCAATTTTTTTAAGCGAAATGTTTTTAACACGTAATTTTTGGTGATATTTTCGTTTAAGTGCTGCCACAGTTCTTTAAATTAAGATTGTATAAGTAATGACAATTTACCATTTTAAAAAGCGCTAAAAAAATGCATCGATACGGAAAATTTTTTTCGGCATATTTTTTTTTGCAAATATTTTTTAAGTGACATTTCTTCCCTATTACTTGAAAGAAGTTCTTTTTAAACTCATAAGTAATAACAATTTACCATTAAAAATGAGCTAACAAACATATCGATTGAAAAACTGACGCATAATATTTCCGCAACATTTTTTTCCAAATTTTTTTTACGCGCATTTTGATTGCGAAATTTCCGTTTGAATTTTATTGATTTTTTTTAGTTTGTTTGAATTATGACGTCATTGTACAAATAATGACAATTTATTATTGAAAAAACAATAACAAATTTTTGTCCGAAATTTTTTTTTTCAAATTTTTTTAACACTTTTTTATGCGTAATTTTTTTAACACGTCATTTTTGGTGATATATTTCTCTCAGTAAATGGATGAAGGTATACAAAATGTTGCACTTCAGATTTTAATTGTTCCACTTGTATTTCAATTTTTTTAATGGGTAGTGTAGTTTTAACCCTTTGAGACCCAAGCTCACGATTGTGAGCTTTGATGAGTTATTTAGATGAAAAAAAATCTTATTATATTTTAAACTAAATTATATTTCAAAAAACATGTGGAACTATAGGGAAAGTGTAATAATTTTTTAATTATTTTACGTTAAACTTAAAAATTCAAGTACTTTTTACCTGCAGCTTGGGTCTCAAAGGGTTAATGAATAATTTTTCGTCAATTTTATATAATTTTCTAACTATTTTATACTCTTTACAAAAGTATTTATTATAGGCTCTTAGCAAACATGTTCGCTTATATGAGCCTTTTGAGTTAGTTTGAAAAAAGGTTAAGTTGCCTCGATTAAATCATAGACAAAAAAAAATGCCCAAAGAATTTGGATATACGCTGCTGTATTTGAATTTGATATATTTCATTTTTCTTATATACAAGGTGGACCAACTTAGACTGATTGATTTGTAATGCTTATAACTTTTATATTTAGCTTTTTATTTTTTCCAAATGAAAGTATAACTTATGAATAACTTATCCATTAAATGGTGTCCATTTTCCTGTTGGCATTTAATGGCTCTTTTCAAGACGTTTTTCATTACATTGCGTAACGTTTCTGGCAGCAATTCCGTAATTTCTGTGCGAATATAATGCTTAAGTTGCTGAATGTTTTTTGGTTTGTTGACGTAAAAGAAACCCCACCAAAAAAATCAGGGGCCGTTACATACTATTAAAATGTTGACGGTATTTTCTTTGTGTTGTAACAATTGATCGTCCAGAAATATAATAAAATTCAACAATTTTTACACGTTGTTTCCCTACTTTTTCAATTAAATCGATTTATTGAAAATATTAAGCTGTCAATTAAAAATTAATTGAATCAATTAAATATATGCTCAAATTTGGAACTTGCTTGAAATTTGTGTATACTATTGCTTAAAACATATTGTTGCTGTTTTTTGTAATATATATATACCCAGCAAAAATAATGCGAATTAGTTCAAAAGAAACAACATTTTCATTACACACAAAGTAGCTACTACTACTGATTTTTCTGATCTAATGCTGGCCTTTTAGATCAGTTCCTAAACTTAGCATATATGTAATGTCATCATATACAAGGCTAACTAGTAGAAATGTCACTAATGTTCGGTTACAATTCGGTATTTGAAATACTCGAATGGAATCGGGAGTTTGTGTATTTTAACAACTATTCTTTAATCTAGATGTCGCTTTGAATTAGTGTTTTCTGACCTTTAAATTTGAAAAACAATGATTACAAAATATCAGACTTAACAATAGTTTTCTTTTCAGTTGAACGAAAAACTATTATTTCGCTTTGTTTTTAAAGCTGGAAAGCTGTTTAAAAGTTTTTTAATTATAACCTTTTAAGCACTCCTACATATTCATATTATCACTCGGTAAATAAGATGTGACTTGGCATCACACCTTAACCACTAATTAAAAATAACAAATTAAGTTCTATGAAAAAGAACACTCAAAAATACAATCTTTCATAACCTTACACATAGTTCTTTTAATAAAGTGAAGTTTGAGGAATTTGCATTACATCTGTCCTATGACAACCCCATGTTAAAATCATGCGTGTTTCACCGCAATTTGCACTACATCTGAATCCGTATATGTGATGATCTTACACTGATAGAATTTTCCTTCGTAGTATTAATGAAACGATTTCATTAAAATCGATTCATTGGTTTAATGAAAAATTTCATTAACTGAATGAAAATTCATTAATATTGGTATTTTTTTCATTAACATTTTTTATGATTTTTTCATAACTTCATAAAAAAAAATCATTAAATCAATGACAAATTTTCAAATTTTTTTCAATAAAAATTTTGACTTGTAAAGAAAAAAATTTTTTTTTAAATTAAAAAAAAACTGAAAATTTTTTTCTCAACAGAATTAAAAATAACTTTGATATAAATTATTTTTTATTATTAAATTTGCCTAGAGCTAACAGTTTTTGACAAAATTTCAGCGAACAGATTCTCTAAGAAAAACGACATAGTTTTGTTGAAAACGAGACCTAAATTGTTATCGTTTTGGCGATTTTACACAAAAACGTTATGCTAAACGATAATAAATTTTTGTTTTTAACAGCATTGTTAACAATATTAAACCTTTTTATCTAATATGGTCGTAATTTAACTACAAAAAGTGGACTATAATCGTCGATCGTTCTACAGAATTTCAAGCCAGATGAATAAAAAATTCATATTTTGTAGCGACATATAAGAAAATATGTCATCTTTTAACACAAATTATAAAAAATGTAAAGAAAGATTGAACAATTTTGTAAAAATAAAGCAATAAAAGCAGAAATAATTTAAAATTGGACCAGACCAGACCTTATAAATAATATCAACGAATGATAATTTCTCAATAAACACCAAATTAATGCTATGCTAAAATAATCATTAAAAGTGCAAATTATTAAATATCAACGAAAATATTTCATACAAACTATGAATTTTATTCATTAAACACATGAAACTTATTAGTTAATGAAAAAAATTTCATATGCTTTATTAAATTTTCATTGGGTCAATGAAACCATTCATTAAAATTGATATAATGAAACACCTTTCATTGACTCAATGAAACGTTTCTTTGGGGACTTTTTTATGAAAAAATTCATTGGATTAATGAAGGAATTCATTAATACTACGCACAAATTTCTATCAGTGTACTACATCTTTTTCCAGTCTTTTTCGCTGGGTATATATATGTATGTAGTTGTTTTTTTATATATGTTTATGTATTTGTAATTAATATTTTAAATTCTTTTTAGTTAGATTTTATTAATTCTTATTAGCTGTATTACTTTATTAAGTTAATTTTATTTCAGTGGTTTAAATCTAAATATTAATTTATTCTAAAACATTATCATAAAATTGATAAATGTAATTTTTGAAGATTAATAAAAACAATTTTTTTAAAACAAAAAATGCTAAAAAATAAATTAAAAATTATTAAAAAAATATACTGGTTTTTTGAAAAAAAACATAATTTCTGTGTGAATTTATTCACAGAAGTTAATATAAATCAGCTAACTAAATGAGAATTACATGACGGTTTAAATTCAATGATATAAAATTCTAGCTATAAAAAAACATTTGGTATAGCAACAACACTATATCAAATTGTTTTTGCTTTTTGTGAAGGTATACAATATTGATCACTTTTTAATCAAATGAGTTATTATTTAATTGAAAAATTCTCAATTTCTAATCGAATTTGCAAATTTTCGTTATTGGCGAAATTTCAGCAATAAAAGTTATTGAATCGCTTGTTTTCGTGATTGACATGAGTCTTTATTTTTTTTTTGTGTATGATGACATTGTAAAATTTTGTTAATTTGTGTATTACCTGCAAAAAAAAAGATATTAAAAACTGTAAATATTCAATAAATACAAGCATTTCATATAAGCATTTCAAAACAGTCATTCGAAGTTGGCCAACCCTGTAGCTCAAAAAACAGGTGTAGGCTCACATTAGCGAACATTCCCTTAAGTTTTTAAATTTCATTTAGTTTCCAGTTTAAATCGTACATGTATGTAAATCATTTTTTAAAAACTGTTATTGAATAATTAACTTAAAATCCTTAATACTTCCTCTTCTTAAATTGAATAATCTGGAAAAAAAATGGTTTGTCTAACATTTTTCTTTTATTTCAGCATTTTAAACTTAATTTTTTTGCTATGTTAACTTGTTATCATTTATCTTCATAAATTATGCATTTGCGCTGTATGCAGTCTTTGCTATGATAAAGTCTTACAAGGAAGGTATACCGACTCGGACCGGTAGATCTTTTATCTTTTGTTTTTCTGTTTATTTCGTTCTATTTAAAGTAAATATAGACAAATTTGGCATCAAATGTTAGGGTTTTTTAAGACACAATCACTGTGTCCAAAGACATTCAAGTATTTTTGTTATTCCAAAAAATGTGTTTTGAGTAACATTAAATCGGGCGTTTCATTAAGGAATTTTAGTTTTATTAAGCTAAAAATAATGCATAAACTGATAGAATTTTCATTCTTATTATTATTCAATCAATTTCATTAAAATCAACTCATTGATTTAATATATAATTTCATTAACTGAATGAAAAATAATAATAATTAATATTGTTAATTTTTTCATTAAAATTTTTTAGGATTTTTTCATAAAAAAATTCATTAAATCGATGAAAAATTTTCGATCAAAATGTTACCTTTTATTAATCAAAATGTTACCTTAAAACATGGAAAAGAATTGTTTAGTGTAATTTTTTTCTATCACCTCTGTCCTATGTTTCACATTCCCATGAAAGTGAAATCACTTTTTGGTGCTTTGTCTTTCACATACCCATTTTTATTTTCGATTTATTTTCCTGTAGAAAGTAAAACGAAAGCACTTTTTTCCTTACAGAAGTTTTTTAAAATCATGCTTTATAAGTTAAAATTTAGCATTTTGACCGAAAATATATGTTTTCGATAATTTTTCGACATTTTTATACATTTATGGGTATTAGAAAGCACCAAATTTCAATTTCGTGTGCTTTTAAAATTTATTCGTGTTCAAAAAGTAAGGAAACCTAGTACATGGGTATATATTACATTTTGGATTAAAAAAAAAAAATCTGATTTTAAACGCCTAACATTACAAATGATATACATTTTTTGTTATACAGAATTAATTAAAACTTAGCAAAAAATTGATTTGAGGCGATTTCATAAAGTTTAGCGTATAAAGCGTTGATTTGAAATGACTACAAATATCTTAAAAACATTTTCTTAAGTGCTTTTTAAAAAGTTAACAGATTTTTATTTTTATTTTTAATTGAATAACAAATTGTTTTTGGCTTATATCTCAACCTCTTTAAAAAGTGTGTGATATAATTTCTAATAGAAAGTAATGAAAATATTTCATAAAAACTATTTTTTTTTTTTTTTTTTTTTTTTATAATTCATTCTTTATTTACAATCTATCCGAGAATAATAAGCAAATGTGTTAAAATAAAAATATCACAGAGATTATGTAACTCCAGCGAGGTACATAACAAAAACAAAATAAATTAGATAAATTTAAAGGAGTAAATAACAGTTCATAAAAGTAAATACATATTTACTTATTAACATCATGTTTTATTTTCGGAATGGGAGATCTAAGATATGGCTTCGTTTTAGTCTTCTAGTTTCGTTGGTGCTATCTAATAATGCGATCGCCACTGGGTTATCGTGATTGCTCAGTCTTTGCAAGTATCTTTCACTTACAGATCTAATTTCCTCTCGAACAGATGATACAGAAAGATCTCTTTTGATAACATTATTTCTGACATACCATGGTGCATCAAGAATTTGCCTCAGTGTTTTGGATTGATATCTTTCTAGTATATCAATATTAGAATTACTAGCGGTACCCCATAATTGGATCCCATACGTCCAGACTGGTTTAATAATAACTTTATATACTCGTAATTTATTATTTAGACTTAGCTGGGATTTTGAACCTATAAGCCAGTAAAGCTTTTTTGTTTTAATTTTAAGTTGCTGCTGTTTACTTTTAATATGAGCTTTCCAGGTAAGACGTCTATCAAGAATCATACCTAAGTATTTAACATTTTCCCTTTTTGGAATTAAATTACCGTTTATGGATACATCAGGACAATCACCGCGTCTGAGCGTAAATGTTGTGTGGTTGGATTTATCAGAATTTACTTTTACATTCCATTTCATTAGCCATTGGTCAAGTTCATCAAGCTCATTTTGTACAAGTGAAGATGCTTCATCAGGAGAATCGCTTGTGGCAATTATTGCAGTATCGTCTGCGTATGTTGCGACTAATACGTTATCAAGTGTTGGCATATCTGATGTGTATATTGTGTATAAAATTGGACACTTCCTTGTGGAATACCAGCATTTATTTCGTAAAGTTCTGATCTTTCATCATTAACTTTTACATAAAAGTGTCGATTGGATAAATAACTTTTAAAAAATTGATAATAGGGTGCGGGTAGAAACTGTTTTATTTTGTAAAGTAACCCCTGATGCCAAACCCTGTCAAATGCTTGCTGTATATCAAGAAAAACCGCAGAGCAGTATCTTTTTTTCTCAAGAGCATCTCTAATAACATTCACAATTCGATGTATCTGTTCAGGAGTACCGTGTTTGTGTCTAAAAACTATGAATTTTATTCATTAAACACATGAAACTGGTGTAACGTTTATGCTGCCATTAATGAAAAAAATTTCATATACTTTATGAAATGTTTCATTAAAATTGTTTTAATGAAACATGTTTCATTGATTCAATGAAACATTTCTTTGGGAAATTTTTTTATGAAAAAAATCATTGTAGTAATGAAGGAATTCATTAATACTACGCACAAATTTCTATCAGTGTAGCAGTGCCTATTTAATTTAATCGAGGAGGTGTCTGAGCTCTTTTCGATATTCTAAGCGTTCGGTTTTCATGCGACTTTTACCAAAGAGCATTTTTTCCCTATATTTTAAATAATTCAAAAATGTGGCAACTCTGCGTCCTCTATATAAGTCAATATGGGCTTAGAATTTTTTGTTTTCTTGAGTACTTTAACCTTGTGTACAAATAAATCTAGTTTTTGTAAATTAAAGACAAGTTCTCATACAAAAACAAATTAATTTTTAATCCTACTTGTTAACCCTTAAACGTGAGATTGGACAGCTAACAAAAAATACGTGTCTCTTTTGTTTTGCTCCTTTACAACATATATAAAGTTCATTAAAATCTGCGAGTTCGGGTTGGGATACCTCCCTTGTTAGTGAAATAGAATCGAAACCATTCCAACCAGACATATTACGAGCACCTAGATACTCAAACTGACAAGCTTAAAAGCATCAATTTCAACAGCAGTTTAAGATAAATATACATTTACCCACCACCATCACCAATTTGAATAACTTATATATCTATAGTATGTCACTATTAACACCTGTATGCTAGAAAAAATGGTACACTCAAAGAATTTCGTGGGTAGTAATTATTGAAAATGTTGGGAGGAAATAAACGAAAATGTTGTTAATAGGCGCTTACCGAAATTAAGGTAACAAAAGGTGTTGTTTATAGAGGTATAGAAATTTGAAATGGAACAAAACAAAAATGAATTTTTTAAATTGACATGAAATTTACTTTATTTGAAAGATAATCTTCTGGCATTACAATTTAAATATGACTTCTGGCATATGACCGCCATGGCTGGCTCGGACGTAGTCTAAACTGGAGACCCAATTTTCGATGACTTTTTAAAACATTTGTGGCCGTATATTGGCAATAACGCGGTGAATGTTGTCCTCCAAGTGGTCAATCGTTTACATATTCACACTGAAAATAAACCAGCGGCGTTAAATCGCACGATCTTGGAGGCCAATTCACGGGTTCGAAACGTAAAAACTATGCGGTTACCAAACGTTTCCTTCAATAAATCAATTGTGGCACGAGCTGTGTGACATGTTGCGCCGTCTTGTTGAAACCATAGCTCCAGCACATCATGGTTATTCAATTGATGAACGAAAAAGTCAGTAATCATGGCTCTATAGCGGGCACCATTGACTGTAACATTCTGACCAGCATCGTTTTTAAACAAGTACGGATCAATGATTCCACCAGCCCATAAAGCACACCAAACAGTCAGTTTTTCTGGACGTAACGGTGTCTCAACATACACTTGAGGATTGTCATCACACCAAATTTGGCAGTTTTGTTTATTGACCTATCCATTTAAACAAAAGTGAGCTTCATCGCTAAACAAAATTCGCATATGAAGTGCGCGATACGTATTTCGAACAGAAACATGAGTTTCAAAATAAATTTGCACAATTTGGAATCGTTATTCAGGCGTCAGTCTATTCATGTTGAAATGCCATGTTGAAAATGGCCGCTAGCTAAAAAAAAGTGTTGCCAACTTAAAGTTCTATACCTGTATAAAAAACATCCTTTATAATAGTAAAACTAACTAATAAAAGAATAAAGTTACAAACACTTTACTTAAAACAACGCACAGTTTGCCCAGGAGCAACGGAATTTCTGGACTCCACTTGGTGTCTAACTATTGAATGCACATAAAGCGCATCACAATAAGATAGTTAATTATGGAAATTAAATTGTTTATGTATTACACACAGGAAAAACGCATTCGAAAATTAAGTAGAAACAACTTTAAATTAAATAGAAACAGCTTTGAAATTAAACAAATTCCGTTTTCTATATAGTTTAAATTCGGAAATGGCATCAATAATGTTGAGATATTAATTTAAAGATAAAAATGTTTATTCCAACTAGAATCATATATACTTTAAAAATATTCATAATTAATTGAAAAATTTGCGTAAAAAATAAAATATTAACTTAAATATGAAATAATAATTGATTTAGCTATGATTTTTATATAACTTATGTAGGCTATGAATCACGAAATCTCAATTGGCTGCAACGATGAGTGTGATGTGATGTATTTTTTTATAAGATGCTGCAGCGATGCAAAGCGTGTAGAGGGTTGCCGGTTCGATTCCTGGACACTATATACTTTGTTTGATTTCATTGTCAATCTACCACATTTTTTTAGTTCCTAAAAAGGATAATTTCTTGTTTTATAGCAAAACATTTTTTAAGTGTGCTTAAAAAATCGTTTAATATAAAAAACACAAGGCAAAAAAAATAGAAATTCTAATTTTGCTATTTTCTTCATCAACATTTAGCAATGTCATATGCCACTGGCTGTTCGTTTTTTCACTAGTTGAGAGTATTTGCAAATGATAATAGTAACGATTTTACTCCAATGAGTTGTAAATTGAGTTTTCTTTTTTTCATTCCATTTTTCAAAAAGGATAATTAGTGAATATGTTCTGTTTTTTGTCATTGGTTGCAAATATTTAATGTCTATTCCTATTGGAAATAAATATATATTTTTGCTAATTTAATTTTAATTTATTCTTTGACTTTTTAACTATGAAATAATTAAAATTCATATATTATTTAAATGAGAAAACAGTTTTATACAACTTTCTGTTTTAATCTAAAATTTTTATTTTTAAAATAGCTGTTTGTACCCGGTCTTGCCCGGAACTCAAATACTTGTAAAACAACCTTAATGCTATAAACACATAGACCACAGCAGACTGCAGAGCTACACGACTGCAAATGCCGTTGACTGCAATCGTCGCCGTGTGGTCAGCTACTTATTATTTTGGAAACGACAGCAGCATAGTAAACAGCTGATCACGATTCAATTTAAAAATATCAATAGCTGTTTTTTATACAAATCAGGGATGTTAAAGTTGGTACAATTGTACTTTGTTTGGTACATTTTGACCTTCTAAAGTACCGTGGTACTACCGCTACTCATTTGGTACAATTTAAACATTTTTAATTTTTCCCCTTTTTGAATTTTTAGTATAGCAAACAAATTGTTATTGTGTCCTTTTTCATTGCATTTATTCGTTTTATGTAATGAGCTCTTAAAATATATGCGACTATATCCGCCAGATTTTACGATTTATCATCATTTTAAGGATTTTGAAGAATAAAGTTGGCAATTTTTTTTTTTTAATATCGATTAAAAATTTACGATTTTTTACAAAATTTATCTGGCAGCTCTTACGTATATTGACACTTGTTGCAGCCAACTTCACTTTTATTTTGAATTTATTAAAATTCTGAAGAAGTGAAAATTGATATATAGATATGGCATCACTTATAACATATGGGAAAACAGTGGACATTAGAGTGAGGTGAGTTTCTAAAAATAGAACTGTTGTGTTGTTGGAGTTGTACTTCTGAGATTATGTATGCAAGAACAAAAACAACGTGTATTGAATAAAACTAGTTTTAATCACAACAAAACTCGACCTAACTATAGCTCAGAGGGCTAAAGCGCTCTGTCTAACGTGTAGTGCGAGTGCATGTGGCATTAGAAATCAGTTTATCTATACCACGGTCAGTGATTGCACAGAAAAATTTCATATAGACGCAATCGAACAAATAAAAACATAACAAATATTACATTATTCAAAAATTCAAAAAAAAAACAGGGTCACTGACGAACGTTCAATACCAGAAACTGCGCAGTCTGATTCAGAAAAAATTTAATATTTGCAATGTAGTTAGATTTTTAGAAAATACACTCATTCTTCTCTACCACGCCTTTCACAATTAAATTAAATAAAATTGCATATTAATTATAGTATTAACTGCAATTGTCTGAAAAAGACGTTAAAATTCAAACTCAAACGAAAATTAAATTATTGTTAAAGAAATGAAAGAAAATTCCAAACAATCTTATATATGTTTAATTTAGAACGAGCGCTCAACCTCCGTATATTTACAAAAATAAAGCAAATCAAACATATTAGCTAGGTTAATACTAGTATTTCGATCTGGTTAAAGATCTCATCAGCACCCAATGTTTTAGAAAAGTTATAGCCTCCATAATAGGCAGAACTTTAACAAAAAACCGATTAATCGTTAATTTTGCTCCATTCTTGTCTTCTTAGTAAAAATATTACTTGAGCCAGAGTAAAAACTAAATTTTTTTTAACTGAAGTCGTTAAAAAATTAAAACGTTTGTAGTTTTTGGTCGGTAGTAGCTAATTTTCAAAATGAACTGAATGTAAATATGTTTCCAGACATTTCTAGTTGTTGCTGGAATTTTATCCATTCCACACTGGTCTGCAAATGTGGAAAGAGTTTTTTTCTTTTCAAAATATAATAAAAACTAAGGAAAGAAACAGACTACATTAGCCAACATTATCAAGTCTCATACAGACTAAGGATTGGTTAAGAGCGACAAATTTATGCTGCTATGATGTAGAAATTCCAAATAGTTTATTAACTAAACAAATAATTCCATGATTTGGTCTCATATATTCATAAGACTTTTTTATGCCTTATTTTATTCATACATATAATGTATGTTATTGGAAGGTTTTGTTTTTTTTTCTGTACAAGAGAATTTTTATGTATTTTTTTTTTTTGTTTTAAAAAATTTAAAAAAATGGTACCGTCAACGTCCAAAAAGTACAATTTTTTTTGGATGTTGGTACAAAATTGAAAACTCCATTTAACATCCCTGATACAAATCCATTTTTGTTTCAGTAGTGCCAATTACATCTTTTTTTTCTTTATTAAAATAGAACAACATGCTTGGTTGTAGACACGTATATAAAGTTCACTTAAAAATACAATTACTTATTTATAATACATTATTATAACCTGAAAATAAATTTATATAACCCCTCTTGAATATTAATGCAATTATACCATTTGATGTTGCGACGTTTTTTGTGTTTAACAAAATAAAATATTTTTAAGCACTAATTTGTTACATATTTTGTTTTATTGTCAACACTATTTTTGTTTTGCAGCCAACAAAAATAGAAATTAACCTAAGTTGACTACAGCGGCAAAAGTAGTCGGGTAGCCGTGTAGTTGTGTTGGTGCCAAAATAATCGTTTTCATATAAACGTGTGTATTTTATTTTTGACAGGCTGTAGTCGTGTAGCTGCAGTCGTCTATGTGTTTATAGCATAAGACTGAAAAAAGATCTCCGATTCCTTATCTTAATTATTACCCACGCCCAGTAGACCCCGCTCCACTCCGCGTGCCACGCGCAACATTCCTTGGTCCCATGGACAAAAATAAAAAAAAAATTGTGTCTTCGTTTTTAGCGAAATTTATTTTTTTGGATATGTTTTAAAATAACTTAATCTTATAAAAAGTATCCTTTGTGATACAGTTCAAACTGTCGTCACAAGGTGTCGCTAAGGTTGCTAAATTTTTAATGTATCTTGTAATAAGAAAAAGTTATTTTGTTTATATTTTACTAAAATAATTGCCAAAAATTCAGTTCTAAAATTAAGTATCAGATTTTTTTTTTGTTTTTATTATTCTTTTAAAAATTTTAGCGGTTTCTGGTAAAAATAAAATATTGTTTAGAGAATATCCAAACTGGACTCTATAAATTTTATAAATTTTCAAATTTAAGCAAATATATGTTGAAAAGTAACGATTTATATTGAAAAAGTCAATAGTGGTACATGCATTTATAAATTTAAAACAGGCGTGGTCAATGATTTGGTGACCTCAATCTAGGTGCAAAAATTATGATTGTTAAATTTTAACGAAATCCGTAAGAATCTACAAATTTTATTAGTAGTGAACTAACAAGTCAATAACTGATCAATAAAAAATTGTATGGCTACTTTGGCCATGGTAAAGGGATCTTTATACAAAGTTTTAGTGAAATTTAGAAAAAGTGGTGGTAAAAGTAGGCATGCCCAATTAACAGTATGTGGCGATCTTGCCTGTGATATAAGAATCACTTGTCCCAGTCTCGAGCAAGTTCCAATGAGAAAAAAATGTGTAATTTAGTGTAAAAAATGCATTCAAAAGATGTAAAAAGTGGGCTTAAAAGTAGGCGTGAAAAGTAAGTGGCGATCTTGCCGGTGGTTCAAGAATCAAGTGTGAGCAAGTTCCCGGGAAAAAAAAAATATTTTATTTAAAGTAAAATAATGCAATTAAAAAATTTAAAAAAGAGTGTGCGTAAAAGTAGGCGTGGACAATGAAATGTATAAAGTGAGCTCTGCTAAGGTATAAAGAACACGTATTCTAAGTTTGCGCGAAATCCGTTGGAAAAAAAAAATTTCATTATTAAAAAATATCAAATTCATATTTTTTATAAAAAAAAATGGGCATGGTCAATGTAAAAGTATATGGCGACCTTCTTTGGAGTAATAGAAACAAGTATACCACATTTCAGAGAAATCCGCTAAAAATAAAAAATTGTGCAGCGAGCAAACAAGCAAACAAACGGAAAATGAATTTTATATAGATATTAAATTAAAAATATTGTATTAAATAAAAAAACTTACACTTTAATGAAAACAAACACAAATATTTTAATTAAATGACACAAAAACTATTTCTATGAAAAATACGTCCATAACATTGCACATACGTATATTGGCTTTGGTTTTTCCATGTAGTATGGACAAAAATAATGAGTTTAAAAATAAATTTAATAAATTTATTTATTTATTGAAATTTTTTTTAATAAAATGCCCCCATGTCATTCGTACCCTGGCCTCCAGCTTGTCAGTCGACCGGCTCTACCATCCAAGCTATCTCGACATGTAAAGGGTCCGCCAAATAACTTTTTTTTTTTTGAACTCCTGAACCAATTGGACTTTGTATGGCGTCATACCAAGGTCTTTATGCAAAATTCGTCTCAATGATGTCTCCGAAATGTTCAATTGTTGAGAATGACGGTGAATTGATGTTGATGGCGCTTCACGCACACTTTCTGCCACAGCAGCAATATTCTCGGGTGTACGCACTGTTTTTGGCTTTTCACGCTTTGGTTTATCGATGAGGATGCCAGTTTCTTTCACTTTTTTCACAAGATAACGAACATTCGGACCATATTCGTTCAGCGGAAGGATAAAACTAATTATCTGTCAAATCAGACATGAGCTAAGTGTTACCATTCACGTAATAAGCACTAGTTGAATAAAAAAACGTTAGATGGCGGACCCTTTAGATAAAAACATAAATGAATTGTTTGCACAAAATGGCATTACTGTCACGCTTACAAAAAATCAAAAATAATTAGTTATATATGTACTTAAATAAAAACAATGAGTCTAAAAATATAATTTCATAAAAAATGTTTAAATCATTACTTTATATTTAAAATAATGATAAAAAGTACGTACTTATGGGTAACGCATTATTTTGTGTATTGAAATAATGGTAAAATTAACTAGTTATTAGTATTAGTGTGTTAAAGTAATGCAGGGAGTAAGCTGGTGGTTTTACTGGTAGTGAGAAACGTAATGACCGTTTCTACACTGGGATATCTATTAAATGTTTAATGAAAAATTAATTTCGCGAGCACACAACTGCCAGTTTTTATTACCCATAATACCAACAAATTTAAAAAATCAGTAAAATAAAAAAAAATTCCCAAAAGTGAAAAAATTGTTTAAATTGAAAAAAATCGCTAATATTTGAAAAAAAAAAAAAAATAGAAACGCCAAAAAAAAACTCTAAAATTAAAAACTTTCTAACATTAACAATAAAAATATGGACGTTTCAAATTATATTTTGGGAATTTTTTAAATTTTTGCGATTTTTTTTTTTAGTTTTGATGATTTTTGAAAGTGTTTGCTATTTTTTATTCATTAGCAATTTTTTTTTAGTCCCAGCAAAAAAATGGTAATGAGAGGTCATTAAAGTATACATTACAAAGTCTTGCGTATTGCATTACTTTAAAATGTAAAATAATGAGTTACTGGTAATTTGTTACATAAGTATCGATTTCATATTTTTTTGTTATAATATACCAAGTAAAAAAAAATGTACATGGGGCAACATCAAATAATATATAAATTAGATATGCGATGATATCAAATTTGATCCGAAAAATGAGAATACATAATTGTAAATAAAATACATCAAATTGTATCGAATTAGATACAATCGTATCGAATTAGGTCGAATGCAATGCAATTAGATACAAATTTTATACAATTTGATGTATATTAGATACAATTTCATCCGAATTTTGTCCCCATACAAATTTTTGGGTATTATATATAATTGTATCGAATTAGATATAACTAAATATTTTTGGATAAGAGTTGATAAAAACAGTTCCTAGTTTTTCTCAACAATTGTATAAAATTGTATATAAGTTCATACAATTTTAAAAACCTCTATATGTACATTGCTTGTGTGATAACTAGAGATGTCACAAATAGTGTATTCGGATACCGAATATTTGACGCATAGTCCTTACATTAAGATATAGACGAAATTAAACTGAACCGTAATACTTTTTATGTAGATAAAGAAAGAGAAAAGTGTTATGAAAAATTAGATTTTTCTTAATTTGTTAGATGAAAAATACAGATTTTAAGCTATTTTCTTTTAACCAAATGATTCTGCCGAATAGAGCTATTATTTGCTATACGGACGAATGATCAAAACATACAAAATACGACGAATACCAAATAGTAACGGAATATTCGTGACATCTATAGTAAAAACTTTTATTTAACGTATTTTGTGTTGAATACATGTCATGTAATATATATTAACATTTAAAATCGTTTAGAAAATAATGTTAATATGGCAGCACATATAATTGAATGTGTTTTTATAATGGACCATATATAATCACATCTCAGATGATTATTAAAAAATATTCAAAGCATGGGGCCTTATTAGTTTCTATATAATTTTGTACGGAACAATATATGGAGTATCAAAAATTATAAAAAAAAAATATTTTTATTATTAGTTCATATGTAGTTATATATAATTATATGAACATTTATGTTGAATTATATACGAGCCCATATATAACTCTATATTGTATATATAATATATAATTAGGTATATTAAGTACAATTATATACATGACTATATAAAATGTTTTTGAAACAACACAGAGCTAAATATATACAATTAGGTACGAATATTTATGCTATAACATAAATGTTTATATGACTATATAAATATTTATATTGAAACATTTAATTGTATCAAGTTGTATCTGAATATACAAAAACCTTTTTACTTGGGATAGTATTTTTTCATTTGCTTTAAAATTTTTTACAATCCCGGGAAAAATTTTAATATGGAGTCTAATATCTCATTTGATAAGTTCCCATATATAAACATTTAAAATTAGAGATATAATTATGTCACATTTTATATAATTTCATACAATTTTATCCTCGATTTGTCAATATCCGGAACATTAAATTATATCTAATTAGATATAAATATACCTGATTAGATTTAAATATATCTGATTAACTTGAAGTTATGCTTAAAAGTAAGTTGAACGTTAAAATTTCGAGAAATGAACAAAGTTAAAGACCCAAGTGAAATCGTTTGTATATCATAATGCAGTATTTTATATACACTTATATGATTTTGTCTGACATTAGATATAAGCGAATATAATTATATAAATTCATATGTATGCATAGCGCATACTCTAGGGACATTTATTCGTTCCCCCGCATAGTTTAGGGACATTTGCTTACTTTGGGGAATGTCCGCAAAGTTTTCGCGCCTTTTAATACATCTAGCGAATAAGAAGAGGACAGTTGGTTCGATACACCGCATATTTCGGGGACAATTTTGGCCGTGTCCCTAAAGTATGCGCTGTGCACACATATATATATACATATATATATATATATATATATATATATATATATATATATATATATATATGTATGCACAGCGCATAGTCTAGAGACATTTATTCGTTCCCCCGCATAGTTTAGGGACATTTGCTTACTTTGGGGACTGTCGCCAAAGTTTTCGCGCCTTTTCATACATCTAGCGTATTAGATGAGGACAATTTTTTCCATACACCGCATATTCCGGCGACAATTTTGGGCGTGTCCCTAAAGTATGCGCTGTGCATACATATATATGTATGCGTAGCGCATACTTTAGGGACATGGCCAAAATTGTACCCGAAATATGCGGTGTATCGAAAAAATTGCCCTCATCTTAAACGCTAGATGTATGAAAAGGCGCGAAAACTTTGGGGACAGTCCCCAAAGTAAGCAAATGTCCCTAAACTATGCGGGGGAACGAATAAATGTCTCTAAACTATGCGCTGTGCATACATATATATATATATATATATATATAATTATTTTTGTCGAAACATTTTAATATGATATCATATATAGTTGCGCCTTATCGCATCTCGATCAATATATATTTGTATATTGCATTTAGAATAAGATAAGATTAATCCAATTAAATATCACGTTATATATACCTAGACATTACAAAATACAAAATTATATACATTTAAATATTATATCATATATAAAAAGACACAATTTAATTTTGAATAAAATTGTATATTACCCCATCATCACATCAGAAAATTTTTAAATTTTTATATAGATATAATTGTATATTACATCAAAAACATTGAACAAATCCATATAACATGTTGTGTATAATTTACATATAAGGACAAGAGGATAGTGCTCGATTTTTTGATTTCAATGCGCTGAAACCTCTTGTTTTATGATGTTAGAAAAAAATGCATGAGCCATAAAATGTTGCTTAGGAGGTGGGATGGTGGCAAATGGTTCGCATCGTGGTCAGAAATCAAAACTGTCCCGGAGTCGCTCTTATAAGGGTAAAATGTAAAACCAGCCTTTTTTAAACATATTTTTAAAATTGAAAAGTTTTGTTGTCAAAAATTACTAATTTTTTGTACGAAAAGAATCAGAGAAGAATTCTGAAAAGAATCACACAAACATTTTAAGAAAAATATTAAATGGAACAAATGGCTTAGAATTGACACAGAAATGTAATTGAACTTAAATATTTTATGAAATTCAAACAAGGACTCCCAAAGTGTATAATTTTTGAGCCTATAGAATTTTTATTTATAATCTTTTTTGAGTAATTTTTGAATAAAAATAGAATGCTCTTCTGGATGAACCACTTTGATACAAAAATTTTAATTTTTAATAATATATTCTGAGCTCATTTCTCACTCATTTTTGTGCTAGTTTGCTGTCAAGATATTTCACTTTTTTTTACTTCTTAAATACAAATTTTTTAAAGTTTATTTGGAACACAAGTTGGTTTACTACAAATAGTTAATGTTTGTATCGAGATCATACATAACGTACGTCAAGTTTGTTATAAAATTTTCTATTAAAAAATATATAAATTGAAATTGATTAAAAATTTTGGATGTTTTATATAAAAAATTGTAGTTTTGGTCAAAAATATAATTTTTTTTAAAACCGATTCAATACTAGTATCGTACCGGCATTAAGATAAACGGTTGCGGTATACCGGTATTTTGAAATTCAGTTGTTTTGGTATTGGTATTGTATCGGTTATCAATTTGAAACGGGTTTTTAAAACGATAACGGTATTTAAAATGTATCGGTGGCCAAACTTACTTTTTTGTATTAGTTTTGTTTTTTTTTTATATAGTAGCAAATACCAGGTTTAGGCCCGCATTAGCGAACATTCCCTTTTTTACACAGAAAAATTCTTGACAGTATAACAAATTTTTAGTACCTCTATATATTTTTAAATATAAAAAAAAATACTAAAATACAAAACACATTCATCTTTATAAACTAGCGCATCGCATTTCAGAGTAGTTTTACAAAATAAAATTACACTTATTTGACATAAATTCCTTAAGACATGTTTACTGATAAAAATCTCCTAGTAAAATACCTACATAAATCAGTTGAAAATATAAAAAAAGACTAAAAGTGCAAACAAATTATAGTTGCAGGCAAACGAATTAAGACAATTACATGTAAATATGGTGAGCAAAAAAATAAAAAAATTGTCTAAAGAAATGGTAGCCAAACTATTGTCTATAAAGAATGATATATGGGATGTATGGTGTTGGTGGTTGACTGTCTAGTCTAGTTAAATTTTACAAGCAATTTGTTTGTATTAAAATCAACGAAAGACATACGAAGACATCTTCTCTGTAATCAGAGGATGTATTATTACCAAACATTGTTTAGGAATAGCGTGACAACATGTTGAAAACTTAAAAAGTTAAACGCATGCGTAAGCACCTTTATAGTAAAAAATTCAAATGAAGGGATTTCAACAGCAGGATAATGGTTACAAATTATGTATTATTGTGCATGTTGTGGTAAAGTGGCAGAAAATATGGTGTTAAACTATAGACATTGGGGGCAAGAATGATATATTTTACTGAGGAGTAGCCAAACTTAAAAAAACCAACCAACAACCAAACCATCAAATTAGTTTAAACTCGAGTGGAGTTAGTAAAAAACCACATACCAAACCACAAGCAAAACTAAAAAAAATGTAAACTACTAAGTTGCAGTTGAAAAATATTCTACCTATTTGAAAACCCGGTTTTCGAATACGTAAAAAACCGCATTTTTCTAAAACCTGTTTTCGTTTTTTTTTTATTAAAAACCGGTTTAAAAAAACCGGGTTTTAGGTTTTTCAATTCGCTTTTTATTGGTGATTTCTGAAATTTTCAGTACAAATTTTAAAAAATTACTAAAAAAAGAAACTAATCACATGTCCTTTATAAAGAGCCTTTTTATGTCCTTTTCAAAATAAACGGAGTCTTGAAAAATCTAAAAGTTTGTCCAAATTACAGCATGACAAAACAATGTCTTGCGAATTATCTTGGATTTGAAAATTAAATGTACCTTTTCATCAAACTTATTTTGAACAAATCCCCATTTAATATTATAAAAATGACTGTTGGTTTGTTTGTTTGTGTGAGCATCACGTCCAAACGCCTGAACCGATTTTATTCAAATTTGACACATAGATAGTGGGCGGTCTGAAAGGAACTATAGGCTATATGAAATTGTTATATGATGGGCGTGGCACTTTTACGCCCACTTTTTCACTATTTTCGATATGGCTTTACCGATGCAATTGATATTTGGTACCCAGAAAGAGATGTCACAGATAAGCACTTTAAGTTATATCAAATTTAGATATTGTGGGCGTGGCACTTTTACGCCCACATCTTCACTATCTTCTATATGGCTGAACAGATTTTATTGAAATTTGGTACACAGATATTGGGATGACTCATAAGCACTATTTGCTATAATAGATTAAGACTTGGTGGGCGTGGCAGTTTTACGCCCACTTTTTGTTATCTTTTATATGGCTTAAAGGATTTTATTAAATTTTGGTACACAGATAGTGGGCAAACTGAAAAGTTATCCATCATCCCAAAAACTAGGTCTAAGGCACGCTAACAACCTAGCGGGCAACGCCCGCTAGTTTTCAAATATTTTACTTTTGAATTTTATAACATTAAAACAAAGGCACTCACAATAAAAAGAGAAAAAGTTTTAAATTCCGAAAGTCAACAGTATTTTAAATCTCGTACCATACAAAATATATAAAATATATCCTAAAATTTCCCACCAAGCATGGTCATATGAAGAAGATTTGCCGATCATATTGCCTAGAAGAAAACATTTATTGCTAGCAATAATTATTTTCGTATTGCGGAAGTTTCTTCCGTCGGGCACAACTGTTACCCGAAAACGATATATACAGGTAATACGAAAGCAATATCGCCAAACTGTCGCTGGGAAGATAAAACGGCAATATTTTTAGACATTAATTATCGCCAGGAAGATAAATCAGCGATATTTTAAGACGTTATTTAACTACAGGTTATCGCCCAAATGTCGCATGGAAGATAATAAGATGATATCTCCCTGCCGTTACCTAACAGATAAAAATAAGTTTTTTTAAGTTATTAAATTTGGCATTTTAATATGTTTTCAGAAGAACAAAATGAAGTTAGAAACCCTATACCAAAACACTATCCATTAGCATCTCGGATTTCAGTCTTCTCTGATCTTCTTTATTTAGGTTTTCTCTTTTACGGCGACTAAATATTTTGTCGTTACTGCAAGGATGAAAATGCGGATTTTTGTTTATTATCTTTACAGAAATATATCAAATAAAACTTACACTAAACACTGGTTTGTTGAACAGAGGTGAAGTAAGTGGCGCAAAAGTCAATTTTGCAGCAAATTTTAGTTTGAATAATTTTTTTTCACAATGACATAAAAATGTAATTTTTGATTTTTTTTTTTTTCAATACAGCTAACATAACTTCTAGCTATAAAAAATACAATATATTTCAAATTTTACTTGGATAATTTTTCATAATGATGGTATTGCCGCAATATCTTCTAGGGAATAAATCTTCCAAATGCTTGAAGGATGTGTTTCAAATTTGAAAAAATGTTTGAATATATATGTTTGACTTTATTATAAATATTTTGTATATTGCGAATAAAGCAAAAACGTTCTTTTTAAAAAGTAGATTTTAACAAAGATATAGACTTTGAAAAAAGGCAGCAGGCTGAAGAAGTTTATTTTTCGATCTTTTATCATAAATTATGACGCAAGATTGTTCTAGTTTAAGACCATTATAAATATTATTATGAAATGAAATACTAGTATCAACCTAGCTAATATGTTTAATTTGCTTTATTTTTGTAAATTTACGAAGGTTGAAAGCTCGTTATAAATTGAAAATAATGAAAAAAATTTTATTATAAAAACAATATCCTTTTCCACTAACAGGCTTTAAATGTTTCTGTTCACGTCACCGAACTTCCTCAGAAATTCAATTTTGCTAACATGAAGAGACTTCTCTACAGGGACACCCAATTTGGAAATTAATAATTAAATTGTGCATAAAAATTACAACAACAAAATTTAAGGATATATTCCTTTAATCGAAATAGATGGGTGGCTTTATAGCCTTCACAGTTATTATCAGAGGAGGCAAAAAAGATAAATTCAATCAGCCTTACTATCAAAATATTCCAAATGTGAATTTTTGTTAAAATCATTTTTATTTTAGAGAAAAGATTTTGCGGGTGAATGCAATAACCCCCACTGAAATAACCCCCACCGCCGAAATGAAATAAGCCCCACCAAATTTATAAAAAATTTAAAGTGGGGCTTATCTCATTTTTGGTGGGCAAAGTTTCATTTTAATACGTGGGTATTATTTCATTTTATTACCCACCACATTTGGTGCGGGTTAATTAATTTTCATTGGTGGGGATTAATTCATTTTGGCGGGGTTTAATTCATTTTAATTCTAATATCAATTCTTGGTTTTTGAATTAATTCCTACTTTTACAGTACTAGTTTTATTTTGTAAAGGTGAATTAATTCCTACTTTTACAGTACTAGTTTTATTTTGTAAAGGTGATATTAGAAAGTACGAAAAAAGAATACGTTATTTCAATTAAAAAAACACATTTCTTCTTATTAAAAATCCATTCGTGCCCATATCACCAGGTTCCTTAGTTGGTAAAAAACTAATAATTTGCCCTTTTGCAAAATGTTGATATAAAGGTGTATCCATATTTTAGAAGGACACGGTGGGGTCCAATAACACCAACTGAAATAAAACAAAAATAGAAATGAAGTCAAATTCACAGGTTGACTTTATTTCCAATAAAAATGGAAATAAAACCAAGTTGGCTATATTTCCTTTTAGAGAATATCGTGTTATCCAATTTAAATCAATATTCCATTTATTTAATCTCACCGTGAAAAAAAAAATTTAAAAAAATGTTTATTGTTTTGTGTCGCGGGCAGGAAAACTTTATTGAGCGAAGCCACCTGCCGCGTCCTACTGGAGGAAAAAACCCCTAAGAGCGGCCGCAGGCCTCCACACAGAAAAACTTAAGCTTGCGAAGCCATATTTCATTATTTGCCTCGTATTGACAAAATGTGCCAACTTTGACCCCTTATATCTTCTTTATTTAAAGGGTTAAGAGGTTAAGTTATATCTTAAACGAAAGCTAAAAATGTGGACTATAATCAAATACCAATAACAATATACCATAATTACGTCATATTTAAAGAAATAAATCAATTTTATTTCTTATTTTGTGTCGCGGGCAGGAAAGTTTTATTGAGCGAAGCCACCTGCCGCGTCCTACTGGAGGAGAAAACCCCTAGGAACGGCCGCAGGCCGCCACATATAAAAACTTTAGTTTGCAAAGCCATATTTCATCATTTGCCTCGTATTGACAAAATGTGCCAACTTTGACCCCTTATATCTTCTTTATTTAAAGGGTTAACATGTTAAGTTATATCTTAAATAAAAGCTAGAAATGTGCACTATAATCAAATACTAATAACAACAATAATGTAAAGTGGGGCTTATCTCATTTTCGGTGGGCAAAGTTTCATTTTAATACGTGGATATTATTTCATTTTAATGCCCACCAAATTTGGTGGGGGGCTAATTCATTTTCATTGGTGGGGAATAATTCATTTTGGTGGGGATTAATTCATTATGGTGGGCACAAATCCGGTGGGGCTTATTTCATTTTCGGTGGGCACAAATTCAGTGGGGCTTATTTCATTTCGACGGTTGGGGTTATTTCAGTGGGGGTTATTTCATGCACCCGATTTTGCTTATCTGTACCATATAAAATACTTAAAATAAAAATTTTAAAATAATGTCAAACACATGCATTCAAAACTTTGGTTTACCGGGTTAAAAATTTCAACATGGTGTCTTATATAATTTGTTATGTTCCATATATAAACATATATATATTTGAATTATTACTATTTTAGATTTAAATTATTATTAGATTAACTCAAAAACCGGTTTCAAAAAACCAGAAAAATAGAAAAAAAGCTTTATGGAATAATTTGAAAACCGGGTTTGACAACTGTATGGTTTACGGTTTGGTTGATGGTTTTTTTAAGTTTGGCAACTCCTTAAGTTTGGCAACTCCTATATAGTTCTTGATTGTAGTACATATGTTTTTTTTTTAGAAATCTTAATACTACTATTAAATAAAGATTTTTTGTTAACAAGGTACTAACTAGAAGTATTGATTAAATCTAAAAATAATAGTTAGTTACTATACTCGTACATGCTAGTTCTTTGCTTCTATGCTAAATTTTATGTAATTCGTATAATTTGTAAAATTAAATTTAAAATTAAAAAACAACAATTCTATGAATTTATGTGTTAAAAGACTAAAGGTAGACTCGAAACTGGTTGTACAAGATTATAAAGACTAGATAATTTCAGAGAAGATTGAATTCACTGGGTAATACACGTATATGTATGTAGTATATGTGGCTTTCCGAGCCAGCTGTCCGGCTAAAAAAATAATTATATGGCATCAATAACAAACTTCCAGTATTTATTATTCTTTAAGAGATGAATACAAAATTTATTTTTTTTTTTTTTGAGTGAGCGAATTTGGAAAATGCTAGATATTGCACTATATCAATAGAATTTTTTTCAGAATTAAAAAAGTCGCAATTTTTAGTGTAGAAAAAAACCCAATTAAATTATATGAAAATCATTAAAAATTCGTTTAAATATTTTTTATTTATAAAAAAAATTATAAATGTTTTTTATCTGTCCCGAATGTTTCATCGAATAATTCGAACTACTGTTTTAGAAAATATTCGTCGATTTGTTTTTCATCTTAAGTATTTTAATATTTGTATGTTTAAACTACGTAGCGTATGAAGAATTTTGTTATATGTATTATTGATTTATCATACGCCGTGTAGTTTTAATAAACAAATATTAAAATATTTAACATGGACGAAGATCAACTAATATATAATAACAAATAAAGCATTTAAAAACATTAAAAACTATTAAAAACATTTTGGCCGATTTTTATCAAAATTGAGCTTTCATGACTAAAAATACAGAACTAGTTCAGAAATTTAAAAAGTTTAGTTTTTTAATTCTAAATTAAAAGAAATATATTGGTATAGGAAAAGGTATAGCCTTTTTAAAAATTCATTAAAAAAATTATTATAAATAATACACTAAAAATGAGAGTAAAATTTTTCAATAGCAGGATTCGTGTAATGTCGTATATAGTGTAAACATCGTATTGTTATAACATTAATGTCATAAATGTTTTGTCAACCCTGGGAAGTTTATTATACAATTTGTTTTGTATTTTTATTTGAATGAATCAAACATTTAAAAAAAAATGGGGAAAAAAAATTCTTTGACTGTTTATTATAAATTAGTCTATTTTATAAATATAGCAATATTTTTGAAAAGAAAAAAAAAACGTGGAGTATGAGATCAAACGATGGAACAATAGTTTATATCCGTACCTGGGAATACGATATGTGTACTTATTAGGGTATTCAATCGGTTTACAGTTACTCGATTAATCGATGAATTTTAATCAAAGAATTGTTCTAGTAAATGAAAATGGAAAAATTCGAGTACCGAATAACTTGATCAATTTTGGTCGATTAATCGAGTTAGCCGCGTAAATAAAAATATGTTCTATTTCAGTTTATATTTTATAAAAAAAATTAAATTGTTTCGTTTTTCTGAAAAAGATTTTTTTTTAATAAAATATAAAGAAATGTGTCAGTTACCGTTTTAATTTACATATTATATTTGTTTGGTTGGGATATCACATTTTTACGAGGCGCCACGATATGGGCAATACTATAGTGATAAATATAATTTCTTTAGTCATTTCGGAAAAAAAAAACGATTGGCACCTTGACCAATGACAAACATATCACAATTTTAGCAATTACTAAAGATATTTTAAAAAAATCCTTGAATAATTATACACATACGATACATTATAATATGTCAAATGTCAAAACTGTAAAAAATTAAGACCAAAAGTTTTGATTTCCAGAAATTAGGCCAATTTTTTAAATATTTAAATGTTCAACAAAAACAAAAAAATCACAACAATCGCAAAACTATTTATTAGATTGTGTTAACAGTTTTTCCAAGATTCGAAGTGTCCTTAATTCATTATCACTTTTTGGATAAGGCCATCTACTCTTTTCTTTCAGTCGGACCTATATTCAACTTAATCACATAAATTAAAAATAATATATTTTGCAAAAAAAAAAAAAAAAAAAATCAAAAATTAAGTAGATCTATGGAGCTGCCTCTGGTATTATCCGAAAAGATCTTTTTAGCAAAAAATTTCAGTTTATTCAGCTTTAAAATTCTGTTGATTTTGATAGATTTTTAGTTAATTTATCTAGACAACTCAAATTTAGTTCATTTCAATTTATAACGAGCTCTCAACCTCCGTATATTTACAAAAATAAAGCAAATCAAACATATTAGCTAGGTTGATACTAGTATTTCGATCTGGCTAAAGATCTCTTCAGAAACCGAAGTTTTAGAAAAGCTTGAGCCTCCATAACAGGCATAACTTTAACAAAAAAACCTATTAATCATCAATTTTGGTCCATGCTTGTCTTCTGAGTAATCAAGCACGTGGTTAGGGTCTTTTCTGAACAAGCATCATGACGTTACTAAACTTTGAAGACCAAAAATGTTGTATTTACATAAAAAAAAAAGTTAGTTCTTCTAAAATTTAGGTCACCTAAATCACCTGAAAATTAGCGAGCTGATTTTTAGCAACAACATTAGTTGATTCAGCAAAAGTTTTGCTAAAACTTAGTGGATTAGAAATTAAAAAACCATTGCTAAAAATTAATAAAATTTTTGCTGAATATTAGTAGACTGAAAAAAACTCAAAAAATTTGTAGAAAAATTGTACTTTAGTTAATTTATTTCCTGAAAATCATAAAACATATTTTTGTGATTCTTTTTAAAATAATTTGCAATACGTTACAAAATATAAAAATGTTCATACTCCCACATTGACGACATGAATTAATTTAATATCTAACAAAATTTAAATAATTATATATAACCCAACCAAAATTTTCTTTCAACTACTCACATCACTGGTTGTCTAAATGATGCTATCTTTTTAAGAAACGCAAATGTCGCAGATAATTATAGAAACGATACGAAAAAATAACAAAATATACAACCCTTTTTGCAATAAGAAAAAGGAACCATAAAAATATACCTTAGATGTGTGTTTTTATCTTTCGCTTTAGTCTACCTGACTGTATGTTTGTTTGCAATTTTACCACACTGGATTATTAATCTCAATAAACACTTCGTTTTGAACATTTCATCTTTATTAAATTTAAATATTTTATTTTGTTTTTTATTGAATTAATAGACAATTACTTTCACAAGACGGTGACAACACAAAATTTAAGTTGTTTTAAAAAGCAATTTTGTTTTATGGATGAAAAACAGATACAAAAATCTTCCATGGTTGATTTTATTATATGTCTTACAAGAGTTGTACTTTATGGTAACATTTTCCTCGTCACTACTACATCTTGACATGCCGCGAAATCTAATTAATTCTGCGTATATCTTTCAATCTGGTTGTCGTCCACACTATTAATATGCTTATCAGCACAATTTTTTTAGCAAAATAAATTAGTAAAACATTAGTAAAATATTAGTAAAACTAAAATTTTAGCTGAAAACATAATTTTAGCAAAAATTTTGCTGAAAATTGTATACCTGATTTACAAGACGTTTTACTAACTTTTCTACTAACTTATTTTTTTGAGTGTACTATTTTCTGTTGTCGTAGTTGAATTTTCTACTATTTGCACAGAATTTTTTTTATGAGTGTACTTAAACATGAATTATAATTTTTTAAATTTATTTTTGTTTTCCTAAATTGCAACGATTGTATTATAAAAATAGAGATCGACATTTCCAAATTAGGCATCTTAAAATAAATTTAAAAAAAATACGTGTTGCATTTTTTTATCAATTTCATGGGTCATTTTCGATTCCGGGCTAAAGTGGGTTAATGATATCCGATAAAATCAGAATTTCATATCTGAATAATTTTTAGCATATTAAAGAAGTAAATAAAATAAAAAATAAAATTTTTAAAAATTTTGAATTTTGGGAAGTTTTAATAAAAATACACTTTTTTCCAAATGGGGCCAACAAATATTGGATTCTTTCATTTGGAAGTATTTGCTAAAACGGCTGGTGCTATGAACGAAAATCAACAAATCGCTTTTTAAATGACATCCTAGTGTATATATTTAAAAAGCACAATAATTCTTGCAAAACTGTAAAAATATTAAAAATGTATTGAAAAATAACTTCAGATTTTGAGAGTGTGTGAAGTTGGTCCATTATGAGTTAATATCATTTAAATTGCTCTTTAAATTTAAGATTATTAAAAGTGTCCACTTAAAAAAAGAAACTTTACTACCAATAATGCTAATTTTAGCAACTCGGTTTGAAGAAATTATCTAAATATTTTGATAAAATTAGCAACGAAAATTAGTAAAAAGTTCGTAAATTTACAAACTCGTCATAGATCCGCAGCACAATTTTTAGCCAAACTTTGCAGATATATAGAAGAATGCTTCATTAAGAAACTTTTGTACTTTTTTTTTTGCATTAAAGCGCAATCTAGTGGAAATATTAGCAACCAAAGTTGAAACTTTAACAAAACATAAATACTAGACGGTTGAAGATATTATAAAAATTTTAATTTTGAATTATTTGGCAAATCTTCGTTATTCAAAAATGTATGAAAAATTAATTTTTTTTAAGTTAACTAATTTCTTAATTTATTTGGAATAATATAGTGGTTTTTGAAAAGTTTGTAAAATTGCCATATGTCAACCCTGCCTATAGAATTTTTTTAATTTTAGTAGTATTCTAATAAAAACCATTCTTTTTTTTATATTCTGACTGAAAATTAAATAAATTTTGGAATATTTTAAACTTTGTACATTTGAAATTGTATCGTCCGACCGGTCTGATTATGTAAATCATACATTTTCATATTTTTTTCATAAACGTAACGGTCTAAAATTTAGAAGATTCGGTCGGTTCGGCTTCTCCCAGTTGAAATGGTTGGCCACATTCCATTAATTGTGGCAAAGTATACATTGATATAAACATCATATATATGCTAAGAATATTTCTTCCACAAAAACAAAATTTTTGAAAACGTCCCATCAAAAATGGTTAAGAAAAAATTAATTTTTTTAAATAATAAAAAAAACTTGTTAGTCGCTTTTCTGCGGCCCTTTTTACTCTTGAACTTTTTAAGTTTTGTTCACCTCTATCACATATCCAAATATCATGCAAATGGTAGGGTTTTGCTTGGACTATTTTCCTTGTAAGTTGTAAACTACATTGAAAGAATTATCTACATGATAACAATGAATTTTTGCATTCGAAATTTTAATTGTCACTAGAAGATGTTCATTGAAACTTTTCATTAAACTAATTCAGTTTTTCATAAAGTTTTATTAAGAGTTTCATTTTATTTATTAAAAATTTCATACGTCTAAGTTTCATTAAACATAGTTTCATAAAAATTTTAAAACTTTTTCATAAAGCTTAAGAAATTTTTTTTTTTTTTTTCATTTTGTGAAGAAAACTTGATTTCATTAGTTTAGTTAAAAATGTCGTTAAAACTCGTCCAAAAAAAATTCTTTCTGTGTTTTTTTCAAAGAGTATATACAAATAGAGAGACTACACTTCCCACGCCTTTCAGTAACAAAATACCGAACTCGGGCAAAAATTAAATAATTATTGCAACATGTTGATAAAAACAAATGTTGCTTAAACACTCACTTATATATTGCTTATATTTTGCTGTTTTATATTAAAAATTAATATATTTTAATTTTATCTTGCTTATCTGATCATTAATATTTGAAATAATTAAAAATTTTATTAAATTATTATTTAAAAACATGATGAACATTAATTTAAACTTTTACAATTCTGCAACATATTTTGATTTGGTTGGTGCGAGTATACGAACAAATAAAAAGAGAGCAGATTGAGCGACACCGAGTAGTATGGAAACCCTGTGGTTTTTTATACTAAAGTAAGTTTATTAATCATAAAACTAAATCAACTATCTAACAGTTTAAAATATGACAGTTTCATTAGTTTGCATAAGAATTTTCTTTCATAGATAAAACGTATTTTGAATGCTACTTTAGAACTCTTTGGCATGGCATTTGACTTAAAGACATTTTCATGGTTAAACGCTTGCATGAAAACCAATATAATCATCATTATCATTATGGTCATACTTATCTTCACAAGTAGCATTATTATACAATCTTTATATATTAGGGTGTCCCTTAAAAATAGATATGCTATTACACCAATTTGGTTTTATGTGCATTTTTTGTCCCCCAGGCCACTAAGGGTTAAATATTTCTTAGATAAAAGTAAAGATAATTATTGTCTAAACAGATTTAAGTGATATTTTTCTGAAAATTATGCAAACTTTGTTGAAGACATTCAAATTTTGTTAAATCTGTGACAAAATAAGCTATTTTCATAAAATGTCCTGGAAAGGAGTCGCTTCAAATACAAACTCCATATAGCATTTTTCAAATTTATTTTTTTTTTCTTTAATACTACTATAATATTATAAAAATGCAATCGACATCTGCATTTTTTTGCATTTTTATCAAATTCGTGGGTCATTTTGGTTTACTGGCTAAAGTGAGTTTATGATATCCGATGAGGTCAGAATTCCATATCTGAATAATTTTGAGTATACTAAATGATTTCGAAATTTCTAATTTTGACAATTTTTAATAATAATTCACTTTTTTCCAAAATTTGCCATTTTTGGCCGTCTTGTGCGAGTTAATGTTTTCCAAAACAAAAATCGATTTCTTCCATTTGGAACCATTTGCAATAAAACTGGGCGTGTAAGGAACGAAAATCAGCAAACCGTTATTTTAAGGGGCATCCTATTATATACTTATATATAAAATCATAAAGCTTATAAGTAACTTTTACTGGTAATCATATGTTTGTGCTCTATTTGGCCCTTAAGAGTCAGGCCAGCACATTATTATGCATGGCCAATATATAGAATATGCTGTCAGCAAGTTCTAAACGAAGCTGTAAAAAGGAACAAAAACACAAAATGGTGAAAATAAAAAATGCACATATAAAAAATACACTACAACCTAATAGAAAATGCAATTTTCTATAACATTTTCCATTTCTTTTACGTTTTTTTTTTTTATTTTCAAAATCGCATGTTAACACAATTATTACATTTGGCCAACAACAAAAAATATACAAAATTGCATGTAGAAATTCTACACTGAGAGAATCATTTGTATGATATCAATGAATTTTTACATTAGATCTAAGAAATTATAAGAAATTCGTCCACTGAAAGTGTTCATTAAATTACAGAAGTTTTCATAAAATTTTATTAAAAATTTCATCAAATTTTCTTAAAAAATTTCTTTTTATTTATTAAAAATTTCATACACTCAGGGATCTTCTACTTTAAAAATATGTTGTTGTTTGGGTTGTAATACAGTTTCTTTATTTTTAATGTAAATGTCAGTCATTTGTAGAACAAATTAAATTTTTTACTAACCTTGTAGTTCATTTGAAAAAACAAACCACACAAAAAAAAATGTTTGTTTATTTTTTACTAACATATGTGGTTTATTTTTACTACAATTGTGATTCATTTTTTGAAAATTAAAAAACAAATGAAAATTTTAATTGATTTTACTGAAATGTAAGTCGTCCTTGCTTTAAGTGAAATTTCATTTGTTTTTAACTACATTTGTAGTGGTCTTTACCTACATAAGATTCTAAGTGTACGCAGAGTTAAAAAGTTTCATTTCAAATAGTTGCATAAAAATTATGAACTTTTCTTATAAAGCTTAAGAATTTGTTCATTCAATTTGTGAAGAAAACTTCATTAGTTTAGTGGAAAATTTCATTAAAACTTGTCCAAGAAAATTCTCTCTGTGCTCCAACAAACCCAGATTTATGAGGGAAAAACTCATTCATTCATACAAACATTTCTAAATGTATTTTGTACTCATGTTGGGAAAACTGAAAATTAACTTACAAATATTTGAAAACTACCGCAGAAACTGTAGCACAGCTCAAAAAAAAAGTGAGAAATAAAACAGTTCAGTTTAGTCGTGCGTAGAAATTTGTTTTACTCATCCTGTTTTTTTTTTTTATATCTTTTTTATTTCACAGGGAAGGAACAGATTTAAATGTTAGCAAAGATTTTAACTTTAGGTTCCAAACGAAAAAAAAAACAGAGGAAAATGTAGTTAAAAAGTCACTAAAAATGATAAATTTATGGCAAATGATAATTGTAATATCGTCTGTTACACAAAAAATAAACCATAAACCAAGTGTTGAAATCACGAAAGGGTTGCATGCAGCAAAAGAAAAAAATATTTTAGTTTTTTTTTTAATATTAACCATGGACGGTAACCGATTCGATGCGGGTATCGGTAAGAGTAATTCTAATTTCGTTTATTTCGTTAACGGTACGTTAGGGGTAACGATATTTCAGTTAATTCGGTAAAGACTGTATTTTACTTATTTCGGTATCGGTATTTGATTGATTATTTTAGGGATAGCAGGTTTTCAGTTATTTCGGTAACGGTATTTTAAAGAGAACGTTATTTAAGTTATTCAGGTAATGTCAATGCACATCGTTAATTTTAGCCCCATTATGACCGAATTCTAATGACTAGCTGGTTTATGATCAAGCTTTGAGAAAAAATATATCTATTTACAGCTATTATTTTTTTCTGATTTTGTCAGATTATTTCGGTAACTGTATTTTAAGGATAACGCTATTTTAACTATTTCGGTAACGATATTTTAGCGATAATTGTTTTTTAGATATTTCGGTAACGATATTTTAAGGATATTGATATTTTATTTATATCGATAACGGTAATTTACGGTGGACGGTATTTCAAATATTTCGGTAACGGTATTTTAGGGATAACAATAGTCAGTTGAAAGAGTTTTGAATCTATAACGGTATTGTCTGACATCCCTGATATTAACTGTATAAATTTGAAATTATTATAATGAACTTAATATTATGGGGGTTAATAATGTAAAAGTATTCATTTAGTTGGGAGGAATAAGAAAATTTGTGAAAATTTATGACGTTCTTTAAGCCAATTCCACTCGTTCCATTCCATTTCGTTCTACTTTACTTGTTTACAAACCAGACTGACAATATCTAAAATTTATTTCAGAAATTTCCGGCTTAATAATTAAACAGCGCTACAAAATGTACCCCTAAAATCAATAAGAGTACCGACCATTTATCGTAAATATTTCGGCCACGCTGATATCAGCAATAAATTTGCTAAATTCAGCAACATTTTTGCTAAACAAATTTTGTTGCTGATATTAGCCAAGAATCCTCCCAGAGAAATGTTGCAGACTTTACAGACTATTCTGGTAGTGAGCGTAGTATTCAAAAAGAGATTTTATCGTAAAAGTGTCAACACCACTTATAACGCTTTATATTCTTTTAGTATTTTCAAAAAAAAACATATTTTCCATCTCAATGAAGCACTTTTCACTGTATATGATGATTTTTTACATTTTGGATGAGAAAAGTCAAATTTTATAGAAAATAAAAGAGAAATAAAAACTTTAGTTTTTCCACGCCATTCTAAAAGTTAGAAACTACGATGCATTGGAATGTTAAAAGTCACTTTTCTTTTAGTTGGATAAAATCGAGTTGGATAGAAACGCTTAAGTTTCAATTTCCTCCTAAAAAACTGATATATGACCTAGTTCAAAAATGTTCGAAACCTGCTGAAACCGACACTAGATACCTCTTGTTTCTCACGGTTTTATGAATTAAGAGGAACGATGGACTGAGCTAGATTGACTATGTTTAAAAGTTTTGAAACGTTTTCGCCAAAAAAAATTGATGGGCATTTAAAAGTCAAAAAATTAAAAAGAAGACTTGAAACTTTCAAGATTTTCTTTATTCGTTTTCTTTTTATATGATTTTTAGACAGTCACTGCAATGCAAGTGTTTGTTAAAACTTTTTTGGTTGAATTTTGGTACACATCAATTTTGAAGCTATTTTAAAAATTTTTGAAAATCTGACCGATCGGACCACATTTATAAAAATTATAATGTCAGGGTTGTAATATGACAATTTAAAAAATGATCAAAAACCACTATATTTTCCCATTAAAAATAAAAACTAGTTGACCTAAAAATTATACTTTTTTATATAGTTTTGCATAACGACTTGTTCACAACGAATTATACAAAATTAAAATTGTTTAAATGTCTTCAGCCGTCCAGAATTTATTTCCTGTCAAAGTTTCAACTTTGGTTGCTAATAATTTCCCTAGAGGGCGCTTAAAGGTAAAAAGAAGTTACACAAATTTCTTAATAAAGCAGGGATTTATATATCTGCAATTTGGGGCCTATTGGGCCAGATCGCCTGGGCAGCGACAGGAAGGCTGTTTATATCTCCCTCTGGCGAGAGGTCGCGGAAACTCTTGTCTATGACGAGGGGCGAACTAAGGGCCGTGACGGGTTACCTCACGGGACACTGTGGCCTTAGGTATATCAATTGTACAAGATGGGGACGATCCTCTACGGATACGTGCAGGTTTTGTGAATTCGAACCCGAGACCTCAGAGCATGTTCTCTGCAAATGTTCGAGGCTCTCCGACAGGAGGGTGCGTTATTTTGGTGGTCGAATAGTGACGCCATCGGACGTTTGGAACTGTTTACCTGGTAGGATAGTTGGCTTCGTAGGGAGCCTGAACCTATAGGGTGTATTCGCTGGCAGCACAAAATACCAACTTCTGGTCGCGGTGCATAGTGCCACTCTAGTCTAATAATAATATATCTGCAAAGTTTTGATGAAAACTGTCCAGCGGATCAAAGACGTACCATTAATGAGTTAAAGAGCAATAAATGTAAATGCTTATTTTCCACAAGACTTTTGAGAATTTTTTTCGGATTTTTTGAAGGAGGATACGGGGTCGCTGAAATGTTTTTTGTGTGTAAAAAGAGGTTATGAAACAATAAAAAAAATAATTTTGCACAGATAAATCACTACTCAAGAGTGTCATTCTATTATTAGTTTAAAAGTTACTCTAAGTACTATAAAAGTTCAGAATTTTTCAAATTCAAGCCTAAAGAACTTCTAAAATAGGCATTCTATATTTGTGAAATAAAATTGGGTTGATACGTCTTAAAAGTACTTTTCATTTGATAGTTCAAATTAATATAAAACGTTATATTAATATTTCTATAATGGTTTTTTATTTTAGTCAAGTTATTTGTGTATTCGCATGAAAGTATTAAATTTAAAAACTCATTAAATTTAAAATCTCATTTTTTAGATTACTTAAAAAAATAAAATAAAAAATCTTCCATTCATACTATTTAGAGACGAGTGAGTAACTAAATACCAAAATGTTGGTATAATTTTTTTCATATAATTTAAAGTTTTTTTATTTTTTGTTCAAACAATGAATTTCAAACTTTATTATTTAACTCGTAAAGATATTTAACAAAATGTTGCACAATTCTTCTGTAAGAAAATAATACCGGCAAAAAAAATATATAAAAATAAGTAAGAATGAAGTGCAGAAATACAAAATGAAAGTTGTTTAAAGAGAATTTTTAACAATTTGTTACAAAGAATACCAGTTGGTATCATAAAGTTTAGAATTTTCCTAGAATATTTTTTTTTTTCATTATTTCTGTTTTTTGCTGAAATTGAAGGCACATAATATATTATGACTTCTGACAGTAGCAGTTGTAAAATAGTAAATTTTTATATCCAAATATTGATGCTTCAAAAGTTCATAACTAAAATAGTTTTTCTCATTTTTAAAAAGTGAGAATATAATTCATTTAAGAACTTTATATTTTTGAGAAATTTATGACTTTATAAAAATTATTGAAAAGAAAATTCAAATAATTCTCGAAGTTTTTTTATTTTTTGTTTTGACAGATTTTTTTTTTGTGTATATTAATATGATATTTTGATATAGTTTTAAAGTTTTAAAGTAGCATTAAGATGATTTAACCCTTAAATGTTACAATTATTTTGCAATAACTTTTTGTCAGCGAAAAAAAAAAACGGTATTGAGTTTTAACTAAACATAAAATTTTATTAAAATTTTTTTTTAATTTCCACTTTGCGGAGCTTTAAGGCAAACAAAATTTTAAAATATATTAATGAAGCCTTGTTTCATATTTCTGCAAAATTCGGTTACTAAAATTAGTCCCATCAAAATAAGCTCCAAACTGAAAAATGAAACAACACCCAATGAAATAAAATCCAAAGAAAATGAAATAGTACCGAAAAGAAAATAATGAAATAACCCCATAATTAAATGAAATAAAACCTACACACAGGGAAAATATTAGTTAGAAAATTGTTGTATTTACCATGATTTTACAATAACAGCATAAATTTGATTAGGATTGCAAAATATTTATTATATTAACAAATCGTTGTCCTCAGTAACTAAAAATTTGAAGTTTCAACTAAATTTATATGTTTGCACTAATCAATTCTATGTTCCTAACCAATTCAGACAAAAATATTTTCTTTTCAAATATTTTGATAGTGGCAACTGCTTCAAAAATGCAAAAAATCTAATTTTTCCCAAATAACTAGACACTGCGATTACATATTTGTTGCAATAATCAAATTTATATAACTAATTTTTACTAATGCTCTACTAAATAATATCTACTGAATCTTAGTTATATTTACCGATTTTAAAATAAGCTTTAAGGTTTTGTGATGATTTTTCAGTTGCGTCCCCAAATATAAAACATATTTAAATAAATTTTTGAAATTTTTGTTGTCATACCCATAAAATCAAGACCATAGCTAAAAGACAATTGTCTTAAAATAAATTTGTATTAGTTGTCAAAAAAAAATAAAAAAAATACAAACATATTAGAAATTAAATTTATTTTAAAATATTTATAAGAAGATTCTGTTTTAAGCAGTTACATGTTGTTTTAGTAAATTAAATGCATAAGGTAAAATGGCGGTATATTATATGCAATAAGCGGTCTTATACATGAAATTGGCGTAGCAGTAATAGCGGTAATTTTGTTTAAACAAATTTAAATGTATTTTAAATCAATTGTTTTTTTAAGGAAAAACTTTCAGGCGTAAATTTACCTTTAATAGGGATGCTGTGGCCGATACGTTTCAGTAAAATATCATGGGTCCAAGCAAAAAGAAAAAACCTAGACAAAATTAAAGAGTTTTGGTAATTTGTTTTGAAACCTAAAACAGAGTGTTGTTTAGTAAGTTTAAAGTTCGCTTCTTTGTAGTATGCATTACTATATTATTCTATATGTGTAAGCTGTGCATCACTGGGTTACTGAAGGAACAGGTATACACTTCTTAACCACCTATTATTTAAACTAAACCTTTAATTCCTCATTAAGTTTCATAATGCCAGTTGTTTTTCTTGTGGTCTATGGTGATGCCATTGCAGAGTATGTCTAATTGTTTACCATAATGAAGGAGCCTATGTCTAAATAATGCCGTTATTTTCGGAAGAGTAGCAAGTTTAATGAGGTTTTTTTAAATTATAACGAATTTTGTTGAGGCATACGTGTATATAAAATTACAAACGTTTTGGAAAGATTTGTAAAAATCGGATAGAAACTTAAATTGTTACTACACCGAACTAAGAAAAAACTTACTACAGCATATATGAGGCGCTCAGCGCCAAAACGGCCTAACCCACATTGTAAAAAAAATCAAACTGGCTGTGCTGGTCTGGCCGGAACCTTTTGAAATAAATACTAAAAAAACTCCCTATTCCATAATATAACACTAGGTTATACTACCTGCTGAAAACTGTTTTTTGAGTTTTTTTGGTATTTGTTTCAGGGGGTTTCGGTTGGATCGGCATGGTCGGTTTGATTTTTTTTACAATGTGGGTTAGGCCGTTTTGGCGCTGAGCGCCTCATATATCACAGAACGTTGAAATGTGCTTACTTTCAATAAAATCCAAACAGATTCATTACAAACGACTAAAATCTAATTGAAATTTTTGGAATGACTCATATAAAACTTTAATTGTTAAAATATCTTTAACCGTGTAAGTTTTATATTATGTCAAAGTTTCAACTTTGGTTGATAATATTTCCACTATAGGGCCCTTTAAAAAGATTACAAACAAGTTTTAATGATGCGTATGACGCGTCTTTAATGAGTTAAGATTTAACTCTTTTTTTCACTTATTTTCACATAGGGAGTTTAACTATGCTAACCTAATTCATACATAGCATTGGATTCTTCCTAGCAGTGTTATAAGCAATTGAGAAAACAATTTCAGAATCTCATTAAAATGTATCTCTTAGTAAACTTGCAGATTCGTACGCTATTTTTTTAGGGAAATTATGCGTTATAAAAAGAAAAACACTTAAAGGAATTTTTTTAACACGTAAATGCTCTTAGACTTTAGTTATATATGTATCTGTGATATTTTTTCTATATTTTATTTACTTTTTTTCAAGTTTACCTCAAATAAAAATATAAAAAAAAATTTATAATTGAATGGAAACGGTGTATTATTTTAATTAATTTGATAGGTTATACAAAATAATTTCGACTGGTCCAACAATCATAATTTTCTGATTCAGTAGGTACGGTTAAATAGAAATTCAGTTACAACAACCAGATCAGCAACAATATTTTAACATAGTACACATGACTACAAAAATTCGGTTGGCAAAAAATTCGGTTGTAGCAATGAAACTGTTTTCTGTGTGTAAATAAGAAATTAAATAAAGGCCAAATATTGGGTTTCATTTCATAATAAAAATGCCTCCCAAAAAAAAAATATGAAATACCTTCCACTGAAATTAACCGCAAAAAAAATTTATTATTACTTAATTATAAACACATTTAAAAAAAAAATTCTTTATATATATATAATTCTTCTGAAAGTGTGTTAGTAACTGAACTCCTCCTTAACGGCTGGGCCGATTTCGATGAAATTTTTTGTGTGTATTTGAGTTGGTCCCTGGATGGTTTAGATTTACAATCCTAACCGAGCACTAGCTACTGTGGCCTTTGGCGAGTTGTAGCGAAAACAGACCAGTGCTACAAATCTCTAGTGAAACACTTGGAAATACTCAATGGATTCATATGGGCTTTGAAGGCTTTTAAAAGTTTGAAGGCTTTTAAAATTGTAATAGCTCGCAGTTTTGTGTGTTTTTAATTTTTGAGTATAACATTTAGAAAATCAATCAATTAAAAGAAATAACCCACCCCACCAAATAACTCCCCAAAAAGAAAATGAAATAAGTCCCCAAAATATTGTATGGATAACAACAACAACGATAACTGGGGATTTTCTTCATTTTTAAACTGGGGAATTATTTAATTATGAAATATATCACCATATTTTTAAAATGAAAAAAAATCCCCAAATATTATTTTTTGGGTGTTATTTCATTTCTATTAAATCAATATTCTTAAAAATTCTAAGCTAAAAAATGGTAGAATTTCTACTCGCATTGTATAGTCGTTAACGAAAATCTAAGTTTGTGAAATTGCTCGTGAAGCAAATACCAGCCAATAAAATGAAAAATTATTCCCATAAAGTATTACTAAATGATACAAATTATAACAAAAAATTTTTGTACAATAACGAATTAATATTTTTGGTGTAAAACCAATTTTTCGAATTATTTATTACCAACGATTTATACTCAAACAATTCAACTATTAATTTCCAACCGATTTACACTCAACCAAAAATTGTCTGCACTAAAGTGGGCTAAGTATAAATTAGTTTTCGCGCAGAACAAATAAAAGTTTTGCTGCAGAAAATTTTTTGTTTGAGTGTAAATTGGTTGGAAATGCAAAATTCTAGCGAATTTTTCTAGCGAATTTTTCTTTCCAACCGATTTACACTCAAACAAAAATTAAGCGCCGATCGCCCCTATTTTTGACATTAAATTTTCGTCTGCGCCTCTTTAATAACTAAAAAAATAATAAAAGAAAGCGGTAAAAGTAAAAAATTATTAAGGTTGACTTATAGAATGAGGCAAATAGCTATTTCATCGTTTACCAAACAAAGTTAAATCATCCAATATTAGCTCTGTTCGACGTACGTTACCGCGGTTACCCAAGTTTGCAAATTGTTGTTGTTTCGGGTCAATTGGGTTCCCGCCAGAACCCTCGGTAACGACTTCGAACAGGCCTATTATATACATTAGGGCGGGTCGATTTGTAGGGAGGCAAAAAAAATCGCTCAAGTGACAAGGAAAATCGTATTCTAGGGATCAAAATAAGAAACTTTGCCGGAGGAACCATACATCTAGCACGAATTCTGATGTCCCGACTTTTTACCCCTAGGGTCAAATTTTTAAATCGACCCGCCCTAATATACATACTTATATTTTGATCACTAATGCGAAAAACTTTGATAGTCATTGCTTAATAATCTATCTACAGCTAATTATAACATAGAAAAATAAAAATATGTTTTCAGCACAATCGTAACGATTTCCAATTTTTAAAAAATTTAACAAAATCAGTGAGCAAAATAAACTTTTTAAAATTTTGAAATTTTGTATGATAAAATAACCCCCCAACAAATTAAATAGTCTCCAAAAAGATAAAAAATTAAGATAATCCCAACTTTAAATTTTTTTGTTCTTTTTCATTTGAAGATTATTTTATAATAAAAAAAAACTCCCACATCATCAATGAAATAATTCCCAAAACAAATGAAAACATTACCCAAACTCAATTTTTTAATTTTTTATTTTGGGGCTTTCTTCATTTTTTGGTTTGGGGGTTATTTCATTGGGGCTAATTTCGTAGAGCCGGTTGACAACTGTCGTTATGACGTGTCCAATAATGAGTTTCAAAAGTGTATATATTTAAAAATTTTATGAAAAGTTGTATTGGCTGAATTCTTTTGAAACTTAATTGAACATTTTCACTAACAAATATTATTTTTTTACTAAATATATCGGGCAATGATTTTGGAGATCGAGGTTCTTTCTTTCAATAAGTTTCTTGCCTCAAAAATGTTTTTTGTATAGATTTTTTGAAAACAAAGACACGATTGGAGCAATTTGATGATTAATGGGTTTTTGTTAAAGCCCTGCGAATTCTGGAGGCTCTAGCTTTTCTAAAACTTCGAGTTCTGATGAGATCTTTAACCAGATCGAAAAACTAGTATCAACCTAGCTAATATGTTTGATTTGCTTTATTTTTGTAAATATACGGAGTTTGAAAAGCTCGTTATAAATAGAAAATAATCTCGATGTTTACAAATCAAAAAACTAATAAAACTGTAAAAAATATGGTTTTACAAGAAAACGAAAAAAATATTTGAAATTCTGGAGAAAATTTTATTTATTATAGTTTTGCCATAGTAAAAGGTAACGCGAATATATACGACGAATTCACTGACATTATTAAACATTGCAATTATAACACAAAGAAAATTATCCCAGTGTTCTTGTTTCAATATTTCAGCCATAAAAAGAAAGGTATGTTTGTTACCCGCGTGACCAGTAAGGTTTAATTTATGTAACGCCAGCTTAAGGGGTTTACTAGCATTGGATTTTTTTTTTAATTTTTAAAATATATATATTTTTTTTTTCATTCTCAATCGTTTGAAAAGTTTGAAGAAAAAATCTCAGAAATAAAAAAGTTATAGCTTGTTAAGCAAACTCCTTGACCTACACACAGAGAAAAAAAGTGCCAACCGAATTGAAAAGTGTGGCAACAACTTATAAATTTAATTAGTACAACGATATTTACATTAGATTTCTGAATATTTTGGGTGTTGCAACTAAAATTTAGTTGAATTAACCGAACTTCGTTATGAAAACTAATGTTAAGTTGAGCCAACCGTCTGAAATTCGTAATAACCAAATTAGAGTCGTATAAACCGAATTTCAGTTGTTAAAAAGCTAAATTTTTCTCTGTGTGTATATTTTACATAAGCCATATTTACTTAAATGCTTTTTCTCAAAACAAAATATTGAAAATCGGGTTCCACTGTGCAGCCTTAACCGTTAGACCGTTCAGTTTTTTTTTTTGTTTTGTAGAGGAGTTTGACTATTATTTTTTTTTAATAAAACACAACGATTTTTTTTGGTGTTTTTTTTAATTTTTGGGTTTGGCGTTGTGTCATTTTAATGCAAATCAAAAATTGAAAAATCCGACTACGTTAGGGACTAAAGAATTTATTCGTGTGTGAAATAAAATAAAATTTTATTTAAATTTATTTTCATCGGGATAAACATTAATTGTTTCCTCAGATAAGTACCCAAAGCTACACGATGGTATGCGATTTTGCCTCTAAAAAAAGGGTTGCCATGGTAGTCTGAATTCTGAATTATAATTTTTAGAATAATATATAATATTGTGTTTTTCTATTGCAAAAAAAGTTTTTTGAATAAAACAATTATTTTTTTTTTTTTTATAATTGCTTAAATATGTCGTTTTTATTGATTTCTAAAGCTAGTAAACCCCTTAAACGTCATTATGTTAAGTTGAAATTGTTATCAAGAGCTTGCGTTTATTTATATTATTTTGATATTTTTTTTGTCTTTAATAATTTTTATTTTACTATAAAGCAACCAAGAAATTTTGAACTTGACATTGACATTAAACGTATTTTGTCTTTACTTGATTATTGTGTTGAAATGAATGAAACAAGTTTACATTTACGACTTTTCATTTAAATAATAAATTTTTATGGTTATCTTAATTATGTTAATCAGAGTCTGTGGATAAAATGATAAAAACCTTAGTTACCCGAGTAAAAAAATGTATATGTAACAATATATTCTTTAATATAAAAATATTTGATAATATAATATTTTTAAAATGTTTTAACAAAAAAATTCATGTATAAGCACATCCAAATACAATACATAATTATATATAATGCAAACATCAATAACGTCTTATGTCATTTGAGACATTATCATATAGAATTCAAAACTGTAGAAATGTTCAGTTCAGACAGTTTCTACACACAGAGAAATAAAGTACCAACCGAATTGAAAAAAGTGTTTTACTGGTAACAACTAATAAATTTAGTTATTGCAACGATATTAACCTTCGGTTTCTGAATATATTGTGTGTTGCAACCAAAATTTAGTGGAAATAACCGAATTTTGTTGTGACAACCAATTTTCAGTTACACAAACTTATTTCAGTCGTAATAACCGAATTTGAGTCGTAGTAACCGAATTTCAGTTGGAAAATAGCTAAATTTTTCTCTGTGTGTATGTTTTTTTTTTTTAAAGAGAAGCAACACTCAGGAAATTCTTCCTATTAATTAATGTTTTGCTTTCTTGGGAAAGGTGATAGTAGAGAGGTGAACGGTGGGGAAAGATGAAGGGCTTTAAACATGGCAACACTGTAATTGCGCGAGATGATAAGTCTTAGAACAGTTGTTGCTAGCCACCTGATGGGGAGTTGGCGAACTTAATGAAGCTTTATTTTTAATTCATAGTCCTGGTTCATTATTTTACTTCGGTTTGGTTAAATGCTATGGGAACACCGAAGGCGGGCGCTGCGATACATATAAGTGATAGAAAACTCATATATATTATTTTTCTGAATTGCTGTTGTCGTCACCGGGTATCCGTGTAACAGTCCAATGCGCTAACCATTACACCACAACGCCCACAAACCATTTTTAATATTGGCACATTTGTTTTAAATTAAATTTAAATAAACAATTTAGTTTCAAACGAAAATTTAATGATCTACAAAATATATAACTAAAATATAAGTTACAGTCAAATGACGGTACAACGAATTATATATTGGCAGGCCCATTCGTTACATCGAAATATTCGTTATATCGCAAAAAAATTTTGTACTAAATCGACTGCACATTTAACATTTCGCAAAATGCTTAGTTTATTGAAAATAAAAAAAAAAATTTTTTAATTTTTTCAAATTTTTTTTTTTTAATTTCTTTTTTTTACCAACTGTTTGTTATATCGAGTATACATTTTCAGAAAAAAATCGTTATATTAGTTAGTCAATTCAAACATTTTGTATGTTCGATATATCGCATTTTCGTTATACCGGGCTTTGATTGTAATTACAAATTTCAGGCAAACACTTTGTGCTTTGAACCCGATTTATGGAGATATGTAACTTAATATCTTTTTAAATATATTTGGATTCTATGCATATAATTGCATCTAATTGTATCAAATATAATATAATTAGATGTAATTATATCGGAACAAAACTCAAATAGAGTTGGATAATTTTTTCTTAAATTGTATCTAATTAAATATAATTAGATCCAAAGGGATACAATTCAATAGAACCATTTTTCGGATCAAATGATATCCTCCTATATATGCCGCAAATATCTCATCATATATAATTTTATATAAACCTTTTTACCCTAGTAATGGGCTATATACCTCATTACTGGTACACTATATGAAAAAAATTAGTAAAAAAGTTTGCTAAAAATTAGTTAAAAATGACGTTGCAGAAAAAAACTTCTAAAATTAGCTGATTTGATTTGCTAAATATTAGTAAGATAAGAATAGCAAAAAAAAATTGTTGAATCACAAATATTTATTTATTTTATTTTATTAATTATTAATCATATATTTACAAATTCAATACTATTACCCTAACCGAGCACTAGCTACTATGGAATTCGGCGCTTTGTAGCGAAAACAGACCCTCTGGTGGTAATCGAACATACGACCCCTGCACTGATAAGCCAGCACGCTACCAACTAGCCTACCGATGCAACTTCAATCACAAATATTTAGTTATATTTGAGCTAAATTTAAGTTAATAGAAAGTAACAAATAAATCTGCGAAAATCAGCAAAAAATTTCGTAACTATTAGCAGACGAAAAAGTCATAAAGAATTTGAAATCTCTAAAGTGTTTTTAGATTTTTTTAATGCGAATCGGTAAAAATCTGTACTTCTGAAGTCAGCAATCTACAATTTTTGACCAAAAATTTCTGTTGATTTTAGCAAAATATACTGTTATTTTAATCATACTAAATTTAAGGTAGTACGTAGTCTACAAATATTTAAACATTTTTTTTGCAAATTTTAGCAATCAAAATTGCTATTTTAAATTAACTAAAATTCAACTCGAATATATTTGCTGTTCTTATTTTAATTATATCTAGCAAAAAAATAAATCTGCTAGTTTTGCCAGTTTTTTCTGCAACGTAATTTTTAACTAATTTTTAGTAGCATTTTTTCTCATTAAGTTTTTACGTGACTCCGTGTGTCTTAATTTGATTTTGTTTCAAAGCATTTCATTGAAAAAAACAAAACTTAAATATTCAACTAATTTTAACTGCCTTTTAATTTAATCACCGTTTATTAATATTACACACACATACATATATAATTGGTGCATTTAAATTGAATTCTTCGAATATCCCATCAACAAAATGAATCCCTTCTCAAAGAATTATCGTTAATAATCTCACAATTAAAAAATTTAAATTTTAAAAACCTAGTTTCTTTATTGCACAAAACCCCGAATAAATATATGGCATAAAAACCACTCCTGATAAAGTTTAAAAGAATGGAAAGAGTTTTAAAGCATAAAAACTACTTCTTTTAAAGTTGAAGATAATGGCTGAGAAATCAACATAAAATAATTTATACAAAAAAAAGTTGAGATATTTTAAATGTTGAATCACTTACAAGAAATTCTCATCGAGTTTATGATTTAACCTAACCAATATTTCTAGAAATTCAAAAAACATTATGCGCTGAAGATTTCCTTAGGCAAGAACTGAAATCCGTATAGCGACCTGCCTACAACAAATTGTTTTTTTTTTTCAATTTGTTAAATTAGTTTTGGAATTTAAAGACATTTAATTAATACACTAAGAAAAGAAATCTGTAATTTTTTCTGTTATTACAGGAAATTTAACTATTTTGAATTTTGCAGTATTTTTTGTAAACTTTAGTAACACATGTCTGCTAAACTGTAGCAACATAAAATTCGGAGAACACATTAGTAGCCGCTACTAAATTTTTGTAAAATTTCAGTAAACTGCAACTTAAAATTAATTTACTAAAATCAGCAAAAAATTTGCAAAATTTAAGTACATCCAATATAACTATACACAATAAAAAAAAATAAAACGCTCCTCTACACTTGTTGATGAACATTATTTTAATTTTAACACTGTACTAAAAAATTGTCTTTATTTAAAATATATAATTTTTTTTTGTGATTAGCTAAATTTAGCAACCGGCTTTCAAAAATTAGTAAAATATTTTGTTAAAATCAGCAACAAAAATTAGTACGAAATTCAGTAATTTGTAAAATGAGAATAGCAAAAATTGCAGAATAGCATTAAAAATTGTACTAAAAATTAGTACAAAGCCCGATTGAAAACTGTTTCCACTAACGTTTTTTTTCTGATTTTAAATATTGTAAATTTGGAAATAACTAATGAGAGTTTCCATGAAATGGGTTTAAGTATTTTTGTTTGCTGGGACATTGAATAGTTTACACATGTTAGTTCATACTTCATCTGCATGAAATTGCTATATTTGTATGAATATCTTGTTAAAATATAAACAATTTGCAATAAACACCCGCGGTTCTAATATTACAATAATAACAAATTGCACCAAGTAAAACAACAGAAACAAAAGTAGTTACAGTAACAGTGGTATCAAGTTATATGAATAACAGCGAAGAAGTTTCAATACAATATGTGTTGAAACATTAGGATGACACTTATTTTCAATAACACGTTCTGGTTCTGTCCCGTTTCCATCAGTCACGGAACAGTTTATATGGTAGGTACTTTTATTCCATTATTCTATTTATTCTAGTCGAGCGGTACGATATTTCATACCGGTCCTGTTATCACTGACTACCGGGCAGGTCTTCGAATTTCAATTGACTCCTCTTTTCCCACAAGGCCCTGTAGTGTAGTTAAGACTTGGCGAAATGTATGATTTAAGTGCAACCCTGATTTTATTTGAGCATTGGTTTTCTGGATCCTTTTTTGTTTTTATTTTTTGTCCTTCTTATTAGGACAGCCAGAAATATGCTACATTATGTTTTTTCCTAATGTATATAATTTTTTCCGCTTCGGAAATTTTCTGATCTGTTAGGACATAGGGCATTATTCTTTTAGGACATATTGATATGTTATGACATATCTGTTAGGAGCATATTTTATTAAGTTTTAAGAGCTTATTTTTAATAAAAAAATATTATTGTTGAAGAAAGGCATTAAGATGACACTCAATGTAAGGTACAATATTTCTCTGGAACAAACTTACCCTCCATCGCCAATTTTCAGAGGGTCTCCATACAAAAAAAAAATGAATTTTCATTAAAATTTACCAAACTAGATAAAAAAAATTTACAATTATTACAATGAATAGAAATGGGTTATTGATGTTATTAATGTTAAAATAATTATTAGTAATTTATTTCCTTAGGTGATATCAAAAACGTACAATATATTTGGCATATTTTTGAAATCTCCAATTTAAAATTTTAAAAAATTTTCTTCTACAAAATCGAAAAAATTTAGATTGGAACTTCATGGAATTGTTAAATACATCTTACAGAATGACAGTAAAAAAAGTTAAAAATATCCCTAGGTAAACTTGGATAGGGTAGCAATTTGATTTTTGCGCATTTCGCAATTAAATTGTGTTTTTTGCTAATAACAAGGCTAATTTGTTGTCATAAAATATTTAAAATCAAACATTGTATTCATATACTGGTTACTTTGGCGATTTTTTTTTTTGTCTTCAATTTTGTCGTTTTTTCAATTTCGAAGATTTTTTAATTTTGATAGATTTTTGTAAATTTTTGATAGATTTTTGTTAATTTGTATATTTTACCATTTTTGGCAATTTTTTTAATAGTATCCACTAAAAATTTGTTTAAAATTAAAAACTATATTTAATTAAATATTTAATAGATATGATTAAAAAATTTAATTAAAACTAAACTACAATGTCAATGACAATACTACAATGTTATTAATAGGACCGAATTCAAATAAAATTTTAATTTAATTAAAAAATATTTTAATTGAAACTCGATTTAAGTTTCTTTTGTGTATCAATCAGAAATACACAACTTAAGGCAAACATTTATTTTTTTAAATATTTCGCAAATCTGGACAAAAATTTTCTACTATTTTATTTTTTTTGTTTGTAATTGTAGTCAAAATGTTGAGTTATTTTAAGGTTTTTAAGCCACTTAACACTTTCACTACCCTTGTCCATTACTGTGTACACATTTTTGAAACAATTTAAAAAATACGATAATGCAGTAAAACTTAATATATATATATAAATTCCTGGGATTCCTAGTTGGAACATAGGGCCAGTAAACTTAATATTTTTTGTTAAATATGTTCATTAAAATCTCAGTCATTCAAAAAAAGTCATCATATGCATAAACTGTTCATTAGGGAAATATAGTCGCGATATTTGTGTTAGCAAAGTCCTATTTTTTTAATCAGCCTTTATCTCCGTAAAAAGGGGAGTTTAGTGTAGCTCCTAAACTAGCGAAGCTAGAATGGCGAAATTTGGCGCATAGCATAATTTAATAATCAAAACAAAACCAAACAATGTTTTAGTGTTAAAAAATTGCTGAAAAGTTTCAATAATTAGATTTTCGGACCTATTTATTGGTACGTAGGAGGGGGATGGGGCACACATGCAAATATTTTTATATCTTGTTTGAGGTCCACTTACAGGAATCTGAAGTCAAAATAGGAATATATCCAAAAACAAAAAGTCGGTATTGAAAGGGTTAAATAAAAACTCATCTCATTCACGAAAACAACCGATTCAATTATTTTTATTTCTGAAATTTCGATAAAAACAAAAAGTGGCTCATTCAATTAAAAATTTAAAATAAAATTTACTTTCCCCAAATCCGTCGCCCTGTGTTAAGTAAGTAAAATAGAGACGACATATTGTAGTACATACTACGTTTACACATTGTATGGAGTTACATACAGCCCGTTTACGAAACGTATCCGCTCGAGTAAATAATCCTTTAGGATTTTTTTTACGTTTTTGTTTTTAGTTTTTTTAATGATAAAAATTTAGGTTAATACTAAAATGGTTACTATTTTTGAATTAAGCGTAATCTAAGACAAAATACTAAATTAAAATTTACACAAAATCTGAACCCATTCAGGAGCGATAGCCTATTAATATTTTAGCTTTAGCAGTAAAGCGCCAAAAACCAGCACACAATTTATTTAAAGTCATAGGGCTAAGTCTCCATGAAGTTTCGTCAAAACATCTTGAGCTGCTTAAGTTTGGTCGTCAAAGGGTTAAGGATATTTTAAAGTCATCAAGTATGCTACTTTATATGAATTAGAACTTTATTTTATTTTCTGTTATACTTAAATTCTTAACAATATGCAAAATAAACCATTATATGAATATACTATATCGTACTGTGTAAAGCCAACAATACAGAAGCGAATAAAGGAAGAATGAGTTGCAAGAATTAAATATGATTGTGTGTACACTGTCAAAAAAAATGAGTAAAAATGTTTGCTAGTACTACTAAAAATTACTTTATATTGACGTTGCAGGAAAAACTTCTAAAACTTTTTTCATAAAAATTAGTAAAATATGTATAGCAAAAATAAATCCATTGAATCCAAAAGATATTTAGTTATAATTGTGCTAAATTTTAAACTGAATATTTGCAGAAAAAGAAACCGCAAACAGAAACTGCTATATCTACACTATATATATGCTATATTCCAATAAAACCCACAGAAATATTTGCTAAAAAAAATTATAGACTGCTTATTAGTGTCTTACCGGACATATCGGCCAAAAAACGCATTTGGTCGGTATTCGGTAATTTGAAGCATTATGAACAAATATGGGGAATGGAAAAATCTTTATTGGGCTGATTAGATGCTGTTTTTAGAATTTTTTTTAAGAATTCACTGTTCGGCCTTCAAAAGTTCGGACAAATCAAAAATAGTTTGGCAGCCGAACTTTTAACTTTATAGCTAAACTTCGGCTTTTCCGTAAATTTTATACACAAAGTCGAATTAAATCGACTCAACAAACATGTTTCCAAAATGTATAATCATTGCCTCTAGATACCAAAAAAAACTGACCAAATATGGGGTTTTCGCCGAACTGTTCGGTCGGACACTACAACTTATTTCAGAAGATCAGATTTTAATTCGAAAAAAAAATTATTAAAACTTCATATTTGTGGTTTTTTTTTTTTTGATTTTTTTGTCTACTAATATTTGGTATATTTTTTGCTGATATTGAGCAATTCCATATGAAAGCGATCACCTTTTGGACGACCCCTCTCCGATTTTAAAATAAATAGTCCCAATCGATTGCCCAGCAAAAAATAATGTACCTACATATTTTTTTTTTTTTTTATAGTGACTGGTTTAGTGGTGGTGTGCACCACAGTCATGTGACAAAATTGAAGAATTCTTCATAAGGGACCTCATTGAAAGTTGTTTTAAAAAAACTACTAAAGCGATCGCAACGAGTGATAGCTCGTTGGAAAGGTATTGAAACAGGCTTTAATTGAAAAATAAAAATTTCCTAAATTTTTCCTTGCGATCGCTTTAGTAGTTTTTTTTTAAAACAACTTTCAATGAGATCCCTTATGAAGAATTCTTCAATTTTGTCACATGACAGTGGTGCACACCACCACTAAACCAGTCACTATAGAGCAATTCCATATGACGTGACAAAATTGAAGAATTCTTCATAAGGGACCTCATTGAAAGTTGTTTTAAAAAAAACTACTAAAGCGATCGCAACGAGTGATAACTCGTTGGAAAGGTATTGAATCAGGCTTTAATTGAAAAATAAAATTTTCCTAATTTTTCTTGTTAAATAATTAAAAATAATTCAATTATAAAAAATATAAAAACAATGAGAACAAGGTGGTCTCTTAAATGCTCTTCTCCTGTCCAAACAAGGAGTCGACGCCCATTTTTTTATTGCTGATTCTTAAAGCAAAAATTATGAGGAATCCAAAAAAAATAAAATTAGCCGGAAAATTTAGGAGCTTCTGTGGAAAATCGGAAAATTTAATTTTCATGGGAAAATTTAATTTTCATGGGAAAAAAAGGTAAATTTCTGAGAAAAATTAGGAAAATTTTATTTTTCAATTAAAGCCTGATTCAATACCTTTCCAAAGAGCTATCACTCGTTGCGATCGCTTTAGTAGTTTTTTTTTAAACAACTTTCAATGAGGTCCCTTATGAAGAATTCTTCAATTTTGTCACATGACAGTGGTGCACACCACCACTAAACCAGTCACTATAAAAAAATCGGAGAGGGGTCGTCCAAAAATTTGCCAATTTTGATCGTTTTCATATGGAATTGCTCTATTAGCAGACAAATATAAAAAATGTTGGTAGATTTAACAGATTTATTTTTGCTATTATTATCTTGCTATAATTAAGCATTAAAAAATCTGATCATTTTAGCATATTTTCCTGCAACGTCATTTTGAACTAAATTTTAATAGTTTTAACAAACATTTTAACTAATTTATTTTCATTAGTGTATGTATGAGTAAAAGTAACAAGAACAAACACATATTAAATGTAAACAACATTGAATGTTGTTGTTTCATTGCAAAACTGTAATATTACAAAACTAAACTATTGTTTTAACTACAGTTTCTGATAATGACGGTGATGTTTGCTTTTTCTTCTTCTATGATGTATTTTATAGTTTGTTTGCTACCATTTGTTTGTTCTTATATCAGGATGAGATTGTGTTTCATTGTTTTCAATACACAGTGGGGCGTTTCATAAATATGTTGGAAATAATTCAGACATTTCTTACTAGCTGATCGGACTGCCATAAAACTTCACATAGCCATAATCAACGTAATTTCAAGCTTAAGTTTCAAAGAAGACCGCACTAGATCCATCAGGACACCTCGAGAATTCAAAAATGTTGAGTTAAAACAAGAACGTAGACAAATAAAAACGCATTTGAACTCCGCGCTTTGAGCATTTAATTATTATCCTGAAGATGAACAGCAAAACTTTTCGAAATATCGATAGTAAAAAATTTCTTGTTAAAAATCAAAACTAGAGATGTCACGAATATTTAGTTACTATTCGGTATATTCGGCATGTTTTTACTATTCGACCGAATACCGAATATTAGCACTATTCGCCAGAATTGTTCGTTTAAAATAAAATAGCTTAAAACCCTCTATTTTGAAATAAAAAAATTAGAAAAAATCTAGTTTTTCACATAATACTTTCCTTTAAAATGCCAAACACTGCTGTTTGTATTGGTTTGAGAAGATTTTTCAACTTGAAAAAGTTTTATTATTTCATTTAATTTTGTCCATATACCAGGCGTGGGTCCAGGGGGATGAGGGTGATATATAACATAAAACAACATATTTCTATTTGCGCTGAAGCAGAGGATATTTTGTCTAACAAAAATCTGTAAAAACTTCTAATAATTTTAGATTTATAGAAGTTTAAATTCGGTGGGAAACAGAAATAAGCGCCAGAAAATTTAACCAAAAAAAAATTTTAAATTCTTATGAAAAATTACGAGTTTCACACCCATACTTTTACTGCAGTTAAAGAAGTTTTAATTCGGAAAATTTTGAATTTATACATTTAAGATCATTAAAAGTAAATAATTTTTAATAATCTGATCCACGAATAATTATTTTTTTAGTATCGTAGAACTCTTGAGTAGTAAATTTCACGAAAATATGAATCCCACACAAAATAAATACTTGTATGTTTCATATCGTAATTTTTCGGATAAAAATCCATCTCAGAATTTCCGTATCCCTACAAAAGATAAGAAAAACTCTTTAAAATTTAAAAAAAATGCTCAAAAATGATCAGCCCCCCCCCCCCCCTAAATCGAGGGCTGAATCCACCACTGCCATAGACCAATTACCAAGAACTGTTATTTGTGACGTTACCCAGAACAATAACATTTCTAAATAGAGAAACATAGACTTTATATTCAGTGCACCATTTGATTAACCTAATCTTATCAAATATCCTTAGAATTTCATTAAATATTACATATTGGCTTATAAATTGAAATAAAATATAAGTTCTTGTACGCTAAATATTCAAAACTCTTACACATTTTTCAAACAATAATATTTTAGTGTGAAAATGTGTTATTTATGTCGAATTTTATTTTCTTATTGAGTTTTGTAAATTTGTAAATATTATTGTTCCATATTTTGTCAAACTGATTTAGGGTAACCGAAAAATTACTTTTGTAGCAAACATTGTATAATTAAACCATGATTTTGTCTATATCGCAAGTACAGTGTACTTATATATGAAATTTATATGAAAATGTATGAAATATCCATTCAGCAAATATCCGATATTCGATTTAAATCGAATACCGAATATTTGATATTCAGTAAATACACTGAATACACTATTCGTCACATTTCTAATCAAAACATAAAAATTTGTGTTTTTATTTTGCAAACTTTATGACCTCGAACCGAACAAACCACATCAAACATATTGAGAGCTTGTCAATTTCACATTTATCAAACGATTCTCAAAAATTAAACATTTCTGTAATCTTCTTTAAATGGCCAGCAATAAATATGCTTACATATGTGGGCTATCTCTTAAAGTGCATAAGTTATCTACATGTTAAAATTAAAATTTTGCATTTTTGCAATAAATTTGCCAACGGAAAGGGCAAATCCAGTCCGATTGCTTTGAAAAGTGTTGGTGATATTGACATGTTTTTTATGGAATAGCTGGTTCACACTTATGTTGAAAATTATAAAATACGTGATTTTAGTAATTTTTTGTTCAAAAAGTTACCAAGAATCTTTTCCAGATTAAAGTTTCCTTCAGAAATACATATAGTGTTTACCTTTTTCTGAAATACTACTACATATAGTTTTATGAAAATTATTTTCCTCAGTTGGTTATTATTCTCCCCTCCTAGACCTATCCTAATTCGACCACAGAAATTGGAAAATAAAAAACTGGCGCAGGTGCTCCAATTTAGTCCAAACATGATAGAATCATCCTTTTTTGAACCTCGCTTCAAATGTGGATAAGACAGTGGATAAAAATCCCATTTTAGGAAATTTTTTACAGTTTTTTTTTTTGTTTGATTGTGGGATTTTCTTTAGAATTATATCAAATTTTTTTTCTGCAATAGAAAGGTACAGACTAGTTTTAAATTTCATTACAATAGTACAGATTAGTTTTAAATTTCATTACAATACCTTCATTAACAAATATTATATTGCAAAATAAAAGATTGACATTATCACAAAAGAAGCTTCTAATGGTTCCCTTCTTTGGAACTTAAGCTTGAAATTACATTGGTTATAGCTGTGTGAATTTTCAGAGCAATCCGATCAGCCAGTAAAAAAATCTCTGAATTATTTCCAAAATATTTGTATAACATCCCACTGTGCAATGGTAGTTAAACATTTATACATGTGAGCGAGCGTATGATGATGATGTGGCTGACGATATTGCTGATGAAGAATTTTATATACAGCCAGTCCTATGTAGAAATTTCTACAGTTTTGATTTATAGGTCTTTAAATGTTACATGAAGTTTACATACGGGTTACTATTTTTATTCTTCTTAACAATAAAGGTTAAGTGAATTTTTGTGCACTTGTTCTATTACATTGTATTGGATCTTTTACTTGTTATTGGCAAAAACTTGATAAATTGATTGTTATTACTAAATTGCCAAGAGTTATTAAACATTTTAACAATTGAGTGCGTTTTTCGATTACAAACAAGTTTAAAATATGTTAACCCAATTTCCATCTATTGTGTAATTGAACAATAAAATTTGATATGATATACAATATATATAATTAAATTGAATACACTTTTGAGGCATAACCGCAAAATTAACATATCAGAGTTGCCATAGGTTTTGGAAAATTTATAATTTTAAATTTTTCTGAAAGTATTTAAACGGATTTTCTAGTATTTGAAAAATTATTACTTTACAAAAAAAACTGCTAAAATTAGCACATGTTTTTTTTTTTTTGTTAAATATTAGCAAGATAAGAATAGTAATAATAAATCTGTTACATCTACAAATATTTTTTATAGTATTTGAGCTAAATTTTAGTTAATTGAAAGTAACAAATTAGTCACATTTTTTATAAAAATAAAAATTAGTTAAAGATTACTTTGCAGGAAAAACGGATAAAATTAGGATTTTTTTTCTTAAATATTAGCAAGATAAGAATAGTAAAAAAAATCTGTTAAATGTAGAAAGATACAAAGTATTTGAGCTAAATTTTAGTTAATTGAAAGTAACGAATTAGTCTGCTAAGATCAACAAAAAATTTGCTAAATATTAGCAGAAAAAAATCATAAAAAAATGTGAAATTTTTAGTTTTTTTAATTTCCATATATTTAGTTAGAATATTGTTCGAAAATCTGATATGATATTGTCATATTACTTTTTATTTTTTGCTTTTCAAAAAGTTTGATCATTTTAATGATAGACAATTCGATTATTTCATTGGCATTACCCAAATCTTCAGCTGTCCGTAATAGAAAACGATAATTGGCTTAACTCAAAATCAACTCTATGAGAATTTTTCTGCCTAAGGAACTATTTTTTTTTTATTAAAGACAAGCAACACTTAGGAAATTCTTCCCATTTATTAATATACTGCTTTCTTTGGAAAGGGGTTAGAAAAGGGATGAAAGGTGAGAAATATGAAGTGCTTTAAGCATGGCAACACTGGAATTGCGAGGAATGATAAGTCTTAAAACAGCTGTTGCTGATGGAGAGTTGGTGAACCAAGCTTTTTGGTTCATAGCCCTGATTTAATATTTTACTTCGGTGTGGTTAAGTGAAGGTGATGCTGCGATACGTATGAGAGATAGTAAACTCGTACATATTATTTTTCTAAATTTATGTTGTCGTCGCTGGGGTTTGAACCAGTGACCATCTGTGTAACAGACCAACACGTTATTGCAGACTTTGGCAGATTATAATGCTATTTTAAAATAACTAAAATTTAACTAGAAGTTAACAAAATCTTTGTAAATTTAAAAGTTAAATTTTTGCTGTTCTTACCTTACTAACATTTAGCAAAAAAATTTGTTAGTTTTTTCTGCAACGTCATTTTTAACTACTTTTTCTGCTATTTTTACAGGTGTGCGATTATGGCCATGAAAAAAATTTATTTTCTTTAAAACTAAAAGTGTGATACATAATTTTGAACTAATTTTAGGATGCTAAACTCGAATATGGTTTAATTTTTTAAATGAACATAAATACTACTAAAATTTGTATTTTTTTCCAATATTTAGGAATTTGCTGTACTTCAAAAGACGATTGACAGAAATACAAAGCTTAAAAATATTCGTGTTACTAAAGGCTAAAATTATATTTGTTAGGGTCATAGCTACACTCAGGAACTTCTGCTTTAAAAATATGTAGTTGTTTCGGTTGTAATAAAGTTTCTTCATTTTTAATGTAAATGTCAGTCGTTTGTAGAACAAAATAAATTTTTTACTAACCTTGTAGTTCATTTAAAAAAAAAAAAACAAACCACATCAAATGACTGTTTTATGATTTTACATTAATTTATTACAGTTGTTTTTTGTTATTTAAAAAAATATAAAAAAAAGTAAATTAGTTTATTTTATTTTAAACAGTAAAAACAAATGACAAATGTAAGTTAAATTTAATGAAATGTCAGTCGTCCTTACTTCAAATGAACTTTCATTTGTTTTTGACTACAATTTCTGTTGTCTTTACCTACATAATATCTTTAGTGTACAATAGGGCGGGTCGATTTAAAAATCGCTCAACGTTCAAGGAAAATCGTATTCTAGGGATCAAAATAAGAAACTTTGCCGAAGGAACCATACCTCTAAAACGAATTCTGGTGTCCCAACTTTGGACCAGTAGGGTAAAATTTTGAAAAATCCTACTTTGATATTTCAGAAAGTAGGAGGAATCTCTCCAAGATTATGGGAGCTACTTCTTCTTCGGGAGACGCGCTAGGAGATTAATGCATAAATCATCATTCTAGGTAACCGTTAAGGGGTAAAAATATAAGTTGAAAGAGGGCTTTTTTAGCCGTGTTTTTATAGCAAAATGTACAAATCTCGGGATAGAGATATTTCAGAAAGTAGGAAGGGTCTTTCCAAGATTAGGGTCTCTATTTCTTCTCCGGAAGGCGCTCTAGCGGATGCATGTATAAATTATATTCGATTGGGTTGGATTCGATTCGATTGGGACACTCTAAATGGGTCAAAGTGCGATTTTTCAAAATTTGAACCTACGGGTCAAAAGTCGGGACATCAGAATTCGTTTTAGAGGTATGGTTCCTTTGGCAAAGTTTCTTATTTTGATCCCTAGAATACGATTTTCCTTGAACGTTGAGCGATTTTTTTGCCTCTATACAAATCGACCCGGCCTAGTGTACAAGCTTTACAAAATCCACACTGAGAGATTTCTCTGCATGATATCAATGATGTTTTGCATTAGATCTATGAAATGTCACTGGAATTCGCATGGACGAAGTTTTTCATAAAATTTAATGAAAAATGTCAATTCATTTATTAAAAATTTCATACGACTAATGAAAAAGTTTTATTAAAATAGTTTCATTAAAACTATGAAGCCTTTATCATTCACATTGTGAAGAAAACTTCATCAGTTTAGTGAAAAAATTTCATTAAAACTCGTCCAAGAAATTCTCTGTGTGCACCCAGAAGATTATGACAAATGCGAAAAAATTTACAATTGTCAGCTTAAGCTTAAACAACATCGGAGTAAAGATTTAAAAAATTTAAAAGATTATTAAATTTAAAAACATCAGCGTTTTAGAAATCTATATTATAGTTGACGATCTTTCCTGGGGCAAGACATTTAGTAAAAAAAATTGCAATATTAAAAAAAATGCAGTTTAAAAGTGACTGATAACGAAAATTGGTCTGGGTGAGGGGGGTTTAGTACCCCAAGACCGGCATATATACGCCGATGCGTGTTCTTAATTAGGTAATTTTAATTAGAATGCTATTTTCATATACAAAGAATTAGAATAAACAGCAAAATTAATGACAAATTAAGTTCAAAAATATTTTTAAAAAAAACATACGTATGAGTAATATTAATGTGATAAATTTAAAACACGTATACGTCTTTGAATTTATTAAAAGTTCTAATTGGCAGCTATTAAAAGTTCTAATTGGCAGCTCTTAATATGTCTTTTAATTATGAAAATCAAAGAGTATGTTAAACTATGTTAACTCTTAATTTTTAATATTTCAATTAAAAGCTTACAACGCTTTTAATTGGCGGTTTTTTTGTATAGAATATTTAAAACTACCTAAAATTGGTATGAAAATAAAAAGTTTCTCAACTAGCAACGTTTTACAAAATGTATGAGCATTTTATGACAATTGTTAGTTGATGTTCCAACAACCCGACCTTCACCCCTATAATGTCAATAATGCCACATTTTTAAATATTTATCTCAAAAAAAGTATGAACGTGTTTTAGGTTATTAAAGTAAAATGTCTATATTCGTTTAACTTACAAATTGTTACAAAGTGATTATGGCTAGTCAAACTTTTTTTTTATGCAATTATATGACATTAAATTTAAACTTTGTTTTATAATTGCTGATGTTGTCACTTTTTTAATCATCTTTGTTTTCTTGTTCTTTTTCTTAATATGCTTCTTCTTTTCTTCTTCTTTATCTTCTTAAAAATGACACTTGGAGACAAAGAATAACTTTGACTCCTTTTGTTTTAATTTTTTTTTTTTTTGTAATAATTTTTTTTTGTTTTCCTTTCAAAACATAATAGTGTTGCAATTAAATTAAATATTTAACTTGATTACAGTTACTTATTGTTTTTGTAACTTATGTATGTTGAAAGTATGTTTAACTATAACCCAGCAAAAAAAAAATGTTGTAACAAATGGTTTGAAAGTTGCACTTGAAGCAATTATTTTCAACCAGAGTCTGTTGCTGCACAGAAAAAATTAAAATCGAGTTTCAATTAAAATATTTGTTAATTCTATTAATTGAATTCGATCCTATTAAGGAATAAGTAGTAGATCTTGTGGGTATCAGCGCTAGAGGGAGTGCCGCACTTTCGACCTAAGCGACTAGGTCATCTTCAGCCTTATCCTAGTCGCTTATGGCACTCCCTCTAGAGCTGATCCTCACATGGTTTTTTTCATCTTCTCTTACATTTATTAACAAATACTGTTTTCTATTTGTAATAGTAACATTTTAACTATGATCTTAAACCTGACAATTCAAAATTAAATGCAATTTTAAAAGGTCAACACTGCATACAAAATTCTCAGTATTTGTTAATTCTAATAAAATGTTAAATGAAGTCGGTCCTTAAGTAAATAGTAGTAATAATTTAAATAATTTAGGACTACCTGATAAAAAAAATTGATATTTAGCTTTATGTAGTCATATCAATTTTATGTACTCGTAATCTTATTAAATTTCATCCGAAATATAGACCCATATAATTGTATATATTTTTGCATGGTTTTAGATCTAATCTGATGCAATTAGATAAATGTCCAGTACAATTTTATCCGAATTATGGCCGACAGAATTATATTAGGTTGTATCAGTTTTATATCTAATTGTATCAGTTTATATCTAAACTGATACAAATAAATATATGGAAATATATTTATGAAAATTCAAAGAGTAATTTTGGTCCACTTCATCTTTCAATTTAAACCAAGTAATAAATAAAATTACTTGTTTTAAACTAACTGATACTGTGCTGGACCAAAATTAATCTATGGAAATTGTATAAATGTTTTTCCCATAATATGCTCAGCATTGTCAAACTTTTCTTCTTTGTCCAAAAATTTTAAAAATACACTACTAATTTGTACCCTCAAAGAAATGTTTGCTTTCTATCCATAACAGCTCAATAATAATAACTATCGTTGAGTACAAGACGAAATTCGCAAATTTTGAAAAACTTACGGTTAAAAATTTTTAAATTTCAATGCAATCGAATCAAACCAATTATCGGATATTGCAGTAGGCAGAGGCACAGTTTGCCAACTTGTTTAACTTTTGCAAATCTCAACTTACACTTAAATAAAAAAGTTAGTAAAGTCCGCAAAAAATTTTGCTGAGTCAGCAAAATTTTATACAGGAGGATGCTTGCAAAAAAGTTGCTAATGTCTGCAAAATCTTTTGCTGAAAATCAGCGAGCTGATTTTTAGCAACAAAGTTAGTAGATTCAGCAAAAGTTTTGCTAACGCTTAGTGGATTAGAAATTAAAAAACCCTTGCTAAACATTAATAAAATTTTTGCTGAATATTAGTAGACTGAAAAAAACTCAAAAAATTTGTAGAAAATTTTTACTTTAGTTAATTTATTTTGCTGAAAATCATAAAATATTTTTTTGTGATTCTTTTTAAAATAATTTACAATACGTTACAAAATATAAAAATTTTCATACTCCCACATTGAAGACATGAATTAATGTAATATCTGCAAATATATAGAAATAATTATATATAACATAAACAAAATTACCTTTCAACTACTTACATCAATGGTTGTCACAATGATGCTATCTTTTAAAGGAACGCTAATACCGTAGAGAATTATAAAAACGAAACGAAAAAATAACAAAATGTAACATATACAACCCTTTTTTTGCAATAAGAAGAGGGAAACATAAAAATTTACCTAAGATGTATGTCTTTGTCTTTTGTTATCAACTTGACCACTCAATTTGACTACAAATACACATTTAATATTTTTTAAATTTAAATATTTTATTTTGTCTTTTATTTAATTAATAGACAATTACTTTCACAAGCCGGTGAAAACGCAAAATTTTGGTTGTTTCAATCCACAATTTTGTTTTATGTATGAAAAACAGATACAAAATCTTCCATGGTTGATTTTTTTTAATGTGTCTTACTAGAGTTGTACTTTTTAGTATAATTTTCCTCGTTACTACTACATCTTGACATCTAATTCATTCTGCGTATAATTTTTAATCTGGTTGTTGTTCACACTATTGATGTGCTAATCAGCACAATTTTTTTTGGAAAATAATTAGTAAAACATTAGTAAAATATTAGTAAAATATTAGTTCAAAACAGTTAAGTGCTGACTAAGTGTAACTAAAACTTTAGTTTATAACATAATTTTAGCAAAAAATTTGCTGAAAAATAGTATACCTGACTTACAAGATGTTTTGCTAACTTTTCTACTAACTTATTTATTTGAGTGTACTAATGTTTAGCAAAGAAAAATTTATAATTTTAGCAGTTTTTGCTGCAATGTAATTTTTAACAAATTTTTAGTAAAATTTTCTGCTATTTTTGCACATTTCTCTATTAAGTTTATTTTAAAAACAAAATTTAGTGTTTTAATACTAGAAAACTTGACTGGGTTATTTATACCTCCACCATTGCACAGACACCCATACTCAAGATTCAAAGTGACTAATAGTTTTTTGAATGAAACACTCGATAATTTTGTATAAAAACTAGGGATGCCAAGCGGAATTGATACTTAAAATTCCCGGTATTCGGGATGCTGCTAACGCCGATCCCGAAAGCCGGGAAATGTTTAAAATACCGGATTTTTCGGGATTTCTAGATTCTGGTATTTGTTTATGTTCAACAAAACTATTCAATTGGCCACAAATTCGGTTTTTAGTACGAATATGTTTTCAACGTGCAGCTTTTACAGAATAATTTCGGTAATTTTTATGGTAAAAATGTTCCGAAAACAATACTAGTTATGATCGGTAATATAACATCTGATACAATATAACTTCTGATACAATATTTGGCTAGTCACCTAATGAACATGATTGTTTTTTTAACTCAACACAACATCGAGCGCAACCGCCAATCCGCTGGCTTGACATAATTTTGTCTGCCCCGGTCTAAGTAATCATCAGCTAATCTCGAACAGACATTTAGTTTTTTTTTTCCTTAAATGTACTTTCATAAACGATATCGTTTTTTTCAAATTATTATACGCTCTAGACCAATCTGACATCGATGTCATAATATAAAGGGTCCGCCAAATAACTTTTTTTTTTGAAAATGCTATAAAAAAAAACTACTGAATATTTTCTCAAATTTATTTTTTTATTTGAAAGTACAATCCTTCCGGTTAATAATGGAAAATGGCTGCCTCGGCTGGCCATGCAGTAGCCTACACGATCGGTCCAATTTTTAAGCACATTATCGATTGTGTGCAGCTGTATTTCACCAATGGCTTCACGAATATTGTCCTTTAAAGCGTCAATTGTCTCTGGCTTGTTGGCGTAACACTTATCTTAGACGGCACCCCACAAATAATAGTCCAACGGTGTCAAATCGCAGCTCCGAGGTGGCCAAACGACATCAGCTCTGAGGCTGACAATGCGATCTTCAAAAACAGGGCGCAAAACATCGAGTGTAGCTTTAGCTGTGTGGCACGTAGCGCCGTCCTGTTGAAACCAAATGTTGCCAATATCCTCCTTTTCAATGTATGCGTGGGGGTTTTCTGTGCCCCAAATGTGACAATTTTGCTTGTTTACATACCCGCCAAGATCAAAATGAGCTTCATCTGAAAAGATGATTTTTTTGGCAAAATCGGCATCTTCTGTAAGTCGATCGCAGGCCCACTTAGCGAAGCGAAAACGCATTGGATTCGTTCAGCGGAAGGATAAAACTAATTATCTGTCAAATCAGACATCAGCTAAGTGTTAGATGGCGGACCCTTTATATATATCATAATTTTTGACAATAGTAATACGTAAATATAACGAACAACTAAATTATTCACTATTTAAAACTTTATATCAAAAACTAAAATTTTTAATAATTTTACAATAAACACATTAGGATTATTACGAGTGTACACGCAAAAATAAAGGTGTCGTTCAAAATCGTAAACATCAAAAAAAAAAAATAGAAAATTCGAGGGAAAACGTAATTTATCTCAAAATTTGCCAAAAAAAAAAAAAAAATCCGAAAATTTCCAAAAAATCCTGTAAAAACCCGGGATTTAAGAAAGAAAATCCCAGGATTCGGGATTCCCGAAAATCCCGGTATTTCGGGACCTGTGATTTCCCATTTGGCATCCCTAATAAAAGCACAATTTTTTTTTTCTTTTATTTCACTTTAACAGTGAATAGTTGTTGATTTCTTCCTTTCTTTCTTATATCTTTGTATAAAATAAGTTGTATCCTTCGAAGATTTCTTGAAAATTGTCGTCTCTATAATGTCTACAATGTATACTTTTGGTAATTATCTTGTGTGTTTCAATGACAATGAATTTTACTATAACTACTTGGGTACTATTCTAGCTCTATTTCCTTGAAGGCTGTGTGTGTTTGGCAACATTTAGTTGTAGTCAATATGATAAAGATGTTATAACATTTACTTTACTTTTAAAAACAGCAATTTAATTTAATGAAGTTAAATTGTGTAAATATAATTGTAACACAAAAAATGTATGCAGTAAAAAGAAAACAAAAGCAATTATTAGTTTAAGTTTTACCAATTTTTGGAAATCGTTGAAAGCAAAAAATCAAATTAATTTGATTTTTGTGGTAAAATATTTGTGTGTTTACTAATTTTATTTACTGTATTAATTTTACTAATATTTAGTAGACATTTCAGAAAAACTGCACTTTACCGGGCGTTCCTCAAAAAAAATAAAAAATATGACCCCCTCTGGAATTAAAAAAAAAAGAAAGAAAGACAATTTTTTTCTATCTTCTATCTGTTTTTATATCCCCTAAGGGCCCCAAAAACCGGCCTGAGTAGAAACATATAAGTGTGGATACTCAAATGAAACTAAATTTCCTCAAGATTTCAAAAATTATATTATTTTTATGATCCATGATACCTAGCATCAGGCACGTAGTAATGTGGGGAGCGGGGCAAGGGGGCTGGAGCACCCGCCGAAATAATTTGACAAATTTCAAAACTTAATACAATTCGTTAGGAAGTAACAATGTTATTGATAAATTTAATATAGAAATACTTATTTTTGACTTGGATCAAATAGGAAATGTCTGTTAGTTAGTTCAGTATATGGTTCGAATCTTCAAATTTAATTAGAAAACATCACCTGCAAATGGGCTGATATCATTATTAGAGTTGATTTTCGACAAAAAAGCAATAACTAAAGTCATTTCAAAGGAATTTCGATGTCTTTGCCTATAATATAATCAAAAAATTGCTTGCAAACTAAAAATGAAATATGTCTATACAGAAAAAACTAAATATTAGTTTCAATTAAAATATTTGTTAATTCAGTTAAGAGTTTAATTGAATTCGGTCCTATTGAGGAAATTGTAGTAACAATTAAAATAATTTTTAACTATTTAATTTATATAATTTTTAATTATAACTCTATTCTTATCTATAAAACATTTAATAGAATATTTTCAATTTATAACGAGCTTTCAACGTCCGTATATTTACAAAAATAAAGCAAATCAAACATATTAGCTAGGTTGATACTAGTATTTCGATCTGGCTAAAGATCTCATCAGAACCCCAAGTTTTAAAAAAGCTGGCTCTAGCAGCTGGCTCTAGCAGAACTTTAACAAAAAACCAATTAATAATCAATTTTGCTCCATTCTTGTCTTCTTAGTAATCAAGCACGTGGTTAGGTATTTTCCTAACAAGCATCATGACGTTACTAAACTTTGAAGACCAAAAATGTTCTATTTATATAAAAAAATTTTAGTGTGTACTCTGGCTCAAGTAATATTTTTTTCAGTTATATTAGTTTTTTGTTTTTATATACATCGAGATTATTTTTATGTTATTATCAATTTATAACGAGCTTTCAACGAAGTATATTTACAAAAATAAAGCAAATCAAACATATTAGCTAGGTTGATACTAGTATTTCGATGTGGCTAAAGATCTCATCAGAACCCCAAGTTTTAGAAAAGCTAGAGCCTCCATAATAGAATATTGCTTTTTATTTCCAAAAAATTATTAGTAGATACTAAGTATTAAAAAATTAACAAAAATTAGAAAAAAAAATTGCATAAATTAAAAACAAATGCCAAAATTTAAAAAAAAATCACCAAAATTGTAAAAAAAAATCGCAAGAATTTCAAAAAATCTAAAACATTTGAAAAAAACCGACAAATTTGAAAAAAAAAATTCTTAAAATTTAAAAAACAGTCCTCAAAATTAAAGAAATTTCAAAAATTGCCTAAATAAACGGCAAAATTGGAACAAAATTGATAAAAATTGAAAAAAAAAATCTCCAAAATAAAAAAGCGAATTTTTACTTTAATCGATTTTTAATTTTGGCAATTTTTTAAAATTTTTTGCATTTATTTCTATGTTGTAATTATACGTTATAAAAACAGGAAGTTTTGTTTATACCAAATTCATTTTCAATTAAACAGTTAATACATATTATTAAACATTTAATTGAAAGTGAATTTGAAATCGAACAAAAGTTTAATTGAAATTTTTTTGACAATAATTTTTTCTGTAAACTTAAGTTTACGTGTTCCTTAGTGTCATTTCAAAAATTGGTCAGAATTTTTTTACGATATATATTACGATATCTCAAAATTCATTAAAGTGACTCGTGTCCAGCACACAGAAACTATTTTTTGAATTTTTTGAAATAAATTTGAGCTTCAAACTTTGATCGTTAACGTGGTACAATTTGGCTCTATTTTTCAAAATTTTGTATAGACTAAATGTAAACAAATTTCGATTGGCACTTCTTGAAATGCGACATTTTAAAATTAAGCTGTTTAGCTGCTTAATTTTAAAATGTCTTTGTGTTATAATGATGTTGTTTTCTTTAGAAATTTTAAAGGGTTTTTATTTAAAAAATTGATTAAAGAAAATTGTAGTTATTGACGAAAAAGTTAAATATGAAGGCTAAACACACAAGAACGCTTGAAAAATATCTGAAATCGTTCAAAATATAAATCAAAGTGAATTGGAAATACATATTTTAGTTTAAATAAGACATGGGCGATGTCAGGTATATTTTTAAATTTTCCAATTGTATATTTTTTCTTTATCATTAGGAAGGAATAAGCAACAAATTCACAAATTTCCCAAAAAAATCCGCATTTTTTAAGTTATACACCTAATATTAGCTAAGAAATTGAAAATTGATGAATTTTGAAGAGTACACACAGAAAAGTGCCAACCGAATTGAAAAGTGTATTTTAATGGTAACAACTTATAAATTCAGTTAGTGCAACGATATTTACATAAGATTTCGGAATATTTGTGATGTTGCAACTAAAACTCCGTTGAAGTAACCGAACTTTGGTGGGGATACTAATATTCAGTTGTACCAAACGATTGAAATTCGTAATTACCGAATTTGTGTCGTATTAACCGAATTTCAGTTAGCAAATAGCAAAATTTTTCTCTGTGTGTAGATTTTTACTTGCATCAATCATCTCTAAAAACCTTGAAAGTTTCACGACTTTTTTTGTGTTTTTTTATTTGTTGACTACTTGTATTACTTCTAGTATTTTCCTGATTTTAGCAAATTAGTTGGAAACATTCAATTAACTAAAATTTAGCTCAAATACAACTCAAATTTTATAGATTTAAAAGAATTATTTTTGCTTTTCTTACTAATATTTAGCACAAATTTTGCCAAAACGAGTGTTGGAATATAATGAAGAGCTTAAATACGTGTCTTGGCAATGCACGTGTTTTGCTATCTAGTGTGAACGTGGCTTTATTGTAATTTTTTCAATTATTTTTACAAATTTATTTCTACGAGTGAATCAATATACGAAGAGTTGTATCAGTCTGAACTCTGCATTCAAAACTTTTTAAATAATTTATTTTTAATATTTTGTTTTGTTTTTTTTTCCATTTTCAAAAGACCAAATTTTTTTAAAACCTGTTCCAAAATTTTCTGCTAAATAATGAAAATTATAGAATATCGCATAACTCTACCACTAACAGTTGAAGAATATCAAATGGCGCAATTGTATACAATAAGCGAAACATTACATAACGAAACTAACGGTGGTAAAAGTGTGTTATTAAAAAATGAACCCTTTACAAATTTTCCTCTTCTCGGCTATAAATTTCATTCTGGCCAATATACTTCAAAAATCTATCAATGGTCATCGAAAATTCCTTCATTTCTAAAGATAATTTCACCAAAAGGTTCATTGGATGTATACGAAGAAGCTTGGGATGCTTATCCATATTGTCGTACTCTTATAACAAATCCAAAATATCCAAAAGATAATTTTCATATCAAAATTGAATCAATGCATTTACCTGATGGTGGAGACCAGGAAAATGTACATGAATTATCCGAAGCGATATTAGCGAAACGTGAAATTATTTATATTGATATTGCCAATGATCCAATTCCACCTAAAGATTATAAATTACAAGAAGATCCGCGAAAATTTCAATCTATTCGAACCGGTCGTGGTCCATTATTGGGTACTACTTGGCGTCAGGCATGTTATCCCGTTATGACTTGTTATAAATTGGTTACTTGTGAATTTCAATTATTTGCTTTACAGCATACCTTAGAAGAATTTATACAAAATTTTGAACGCAAAGTTTTTACAAAATTTCATCGGCAATTATTTTGTTCAATAGATCGATGGTATGGTTTAACAATTAAAGATTTTCAGGATATGAAAGGAAAAGACAAGCAAGATGAAATGAAACGAAATTGTATTGAAGAAAGTGAAGCAATAGTTTTGAATGATATGGTATAGGCGATTCAAACTAAGTTTAAGTCATCACAAGAAATTTAACAAGTTTCCATAGAATTTTTTTTTTAATAATACGAAACATATTTACAATAGCCGATGAACAATTGTAATTATATAAATAATAAAATCGCAAAAAATAATAAACTGATCTTAATTTATTAAATATAAATCGAAAGGTGTTTAGTTTAGCTCCCAAAAAGCACTCACACTTAGGAAATTATGTAGAAAGAATTAACTGCAATTGACAGTTAAAGTAACTACACATTTTCTCAAAAGTTACACAAACTAGAAAATTATTATGTTTGTAGTTATTTGTTAAAAAATTCGAAATAACTACATAAAGAAAATATAACTACAATTCAGTAGATTTTGTAGGTGTTTAAAAAAACAACTGTCAAAAAAATTTAGTTTTTTTCCTTATTAAAATAACAGCCATTGTAGTTAATTCGAAATAACTACATAAAGAAAATATAACTACAATTCAGTAGATATTGTAGGTGTTTAAAAAAACAACTGTCAAAAAAATTTAGTTTTTTTCCTTATTAAAATAACAGCCATTGTAGTTAATAAGTATTACTACACTCAGGGAACTTCTGCTTAAAAAATTTGTAGTTGTTTGGGCTGTAATACGGGTTTTTATTTTTAATGTAAATGTCAGTCATTTGTAGAACAAATTAAATTTTTTGTAGTTCATTTAAAAAAGCAAACCACATCAAATGACTGTTTTATGATTTAACATTCATTTTTTACAGTCGTTTTTTTTTTAGTTATTAAAAAAATTAATGCTTGTTTTTTTTTTAATGACATATGTGGTTAATTTTTACTACAATTATTAGTAATTTTTTGTACAGTAAAAACAAATGACAGATGTTAGTTGACTTTAATGAAATGTTAGTCGTAATTTCTTCAAGTGAAATTTCATTTGTTTTTGACTACAATTACTGTCGTCTTTACCTCCATAATATCCTTAGTGTACAACCTAACTACTACACAAATAACTGTCAATTAGTAACTTTAAAATTTTTCTGATCACACTTATTGTATTTTTAACTCATTAAGGATACATCATATATTAACCCACAAACAATTTTGTGCTGTTTTGCAATGAAATGCATACCATGTGAACGTGTCGAAAAATTAACAATAAGTTCTTCTACAAAAATGTTTTTGGATGCCTACTCTAGGCGATATGAGCTAAATTAGGTTAGAGTGCATATCAAAAAATAAGGCATGAAAAAGAGAAATTTTGAAGTAATATGATTTCACTTACCAAGAAATAACTATAATTCTAAAATAATTGTGTTTGTGTTTTAATTTATTTAATTTTTTTTTTTTTTGAAAAAGCTAAATTGGGCGAAAACGCACCTTCAACATATAGGGTTGAAAGTGTAATGCCTTGCTACTAATATTAAATGTTTTTTTTCTGGCAAATTTCATAAAAATCCGTCTATTAGTATATAAGTTATCACGATGTCCTTTTAATATGTCCTGATATAATCCTGTGTGGCGTTGGACCAAAATAAGGACTTATAAAAGTTAAAGATTCACTCTTGCTTAAACCCATATTTCACTAGCACACTTTTTTAAGTACACTTACAGTACTATGTACACTCAAAGAAAAAAGTTTTTAAAGTCAGCAAAAAAATTTGCTGAGTCAGCTAAATTTTAGTCAGGAGGGTGCTAGCAAAAAAATTGCTAATGTCAGTAAAATCTTTTGCTGAAAATCAGCGCGCTGATTTTTAGCAACAAAATTAGTAGATTCAGCAAAAGTTTTGCTAACACTTAGTAGATTAGAAATAAAAAAGCGTTGGTAAAAATTAATAAATTTTTTGCTGAGTTTTAGTAGACTGAAAAAAACGTAAAAAAAATTGTGAAAAAATTGTAATTTAGTTAATATATTTGCTGAAAATCATAAAACATATTTTTGTGATTCTTTTAAAAATAATTTACAATAATTACGAAATATAAAAATTTTCATTTTCCCACATTGACGACATGAATTAATTTAATATCTGAAAATAAGTATATAGAAATAAATATATATAACATAACAAAAATTTTCTTTCAACTACTTACATCAATCGTTGTCTAAATGATGCTTTCTTTTAAAGAACGCAACTGCCGAAGATAATTATAGAAACGAAACGAAAAAATAAACAAAAACAAACGAAACGAAAAAAACAACCCTTTTTTTGCAATAAGAAAAAGGAACCATACTAAGATGTGTGTCTTTGGCTTTCGCTTTACTCTGTCTACATGTCTGTATATGTTTGTTTGCAATTTGACCACACTAGATTTTTAATCTATTAACATTTATTATAGAAATACATATTAAATTTAAATATTTTCTTTTGTCTTTTATTTTATTAATAGACAATTATTTTCACAAGCCGGTGACAACGCAAAATTTAAGTTGTTTTAATCCTCAATTTTGTTTTATGTATGAAAAACAGATACAAAAGTCTTCCATGGTTGATTTTTTCATATGTCTTATTAGAGTTGTACTTTTTAGTATCATTTTCCTCTTCTCTACTACATCTTGACATGCCGCGACATCTACTTCATTCTGCGTATATCTTTCAATCTGGTTGCCGTCCACACTATTAATGTGCTTATAAGCACAATTTTTTTTAGCAAAATTAATTAGTAAAACATTAGTATATTAGTAAAGCATTAGTATAAAACAGTTAAGTGCTGAATAAGTATAACAAAAATTTTAGCTGAAAACACGATTTTAGCAAAAAAATTTGCTAAAAAATAGTATACCTGATTTACAAGACGTTTTACTAACTTTTGTACTAACTTATTTTTTTGAGTGTAGGTAAAGACCACTGCAAATGTAATTAAAAACAAATAAAATTTCACTTAAAGAAAGGACGACTTACATTTCAGTAAATTCAACTAACATTGTCATTTGTTTTCTATTGTTCAAAAAATTACTAACAATTGTAGTAAAAATGAACCACATGTAAGTAAAAAATAAACAAACATTTATTTTTTTTATTTTTTTATTTAACAAAGAAACTAATGTAAAAAATCAATGTAAAATCATAAAACAGTCATTTGATGTGGTTTGTTTTTTTAAATGAACTACAATGTTAGTTACAAATTTAATTTGTCTACAAATGGCGGACATTTACTTTAAAAATAAAGAAACTGTATTGCAACCCAAACAACTACATATTTTTAAAAGCAGAAGATCCCTGAGTGTATCAGAGTTGCTTTTTGTTTTCCACACTCACACTACAAATACAGAGAAAAAATCCTTGCAAAGTTATTGTTACGAGTAGCAATTCAATTAATTATGAGTTTTCTCTCGGAAAAGTATTTGCTCAACATCAATTTTGGGCTACTGACTACAAACATGCATTTGCATAAAAGTTATTAGTTCCCTGCAGGAAGCTTGGGGTCAAGTGTCTCCAAGTCTCCACTTTTGTCTACTATTTTGTTGACATTGTCAACTAAGCGTCTACACTTTTTAATTTATTAACTCACTAGTAAATTTTTGGTTCCAATGTCTACATATGGTCCCATTAGAACTAATTAGTCACTAGTGAATCTATGGTTCTTATGTCTACATGTGGTCCCATAAGAACTAACAAGTCACTAGTGAATCTTTGGTCCAATGTCTGCATATGGTCCCATAAGAACTACCTAGTCACCAGTGAATCTATGTTTCTAATGTCTACATATGGTGCCATAAGAACTACCTAGTCACTAGTGAATCTTTGGTTCCAATGTCTACATATGGTCCCATAAGAGCTATCTTTTCACTATCTAATCAATAGTTCTAATGTCACTAGTGATTTTCAATGACACGTACATGTTAAATGTCTATAGCAAATTACATTGCCTGGGGAATATTTGGTTAGTAGTACTGGTGACACAGTCAATAGTGAATCAATACTTTTTCACTATTGACATTTCCTGCAGGGTTATTAGTAAGGCAAGGAATTTCATACACATGCATGTTTGTAGTCAGTAGCACAAAATCGATGTTGCCCAAATACTTTTCCGAATCAAAGAATTTTCAACAAAATGGCACCGATTTGTTGTTGCATATTTTGTTATAAATGCATGTTGTTGCATCGTTTGCTTTAAATGCGAATTATATGACATATTTTGGCATTTTTTGTTGCATATTTTGAATTTAATTGCACACTTAGGTAAATATTTGTAGTTGTTTCTAATTTGTAATACAGTATCTTTAAAGTGAAAAAACGGTCATTTGCAGAAGAAATTTCATTTTTGAATACAATTGTTGTAGTTCATTTAAAAATACAAACCAGATAATATTACAGTATTATGATTTCACATTCATTCTTTTTATTTAAAAAATAAAACAAATAAATGTTTGTTTATTTTTTACTACATATGTGGTTAATTTTTTGAACAGTCAAAAACAAATGACAACGTTAGTTGAATTTATTGAAATGTAAGTCGTACTTTTTTCAAGTGAAATTTCATTTGTTTTCAACTACATTTGCAGTGGTCTTTACCTACATAGTATTCTAAGTGCATATTTTATAAAAATAAAAATTAAGTTTTAATTAAAAATAAACAAAATAAAGCATTTGGTAGCCCTTAAAATAGTTGTCATTTGTTAATCATTTACATTGGATTCCATTTTTAAACCAACAATCTCGAGTAATAAATCGATTTTTGAAAATCCAAAAATTGTACGTGCATATTTTTTTGATTTTTAGTGCATATTTTTAGTGCACTCAAATAAAAGTCAGTTAAGTTAGTAATAAAGTTAGTTGAGTCAGCAAAATTTTTGCTGGGAGGATTCTTGCAGAAAATTTGCTAATATCTGCTAAAGAGTTTTGCTGATGTTCAGCAAAACATGATTTTAGTGCATATTATTAGGTTTTTTTTGCGTATTTTGATTTAAATGCATATTTTGAGCACATATTTTGGATTCCTTACTGTATATTTTAAGCCGCTATTTTCCTTTTTAGTATCATAAAGTTCCTTGCCCTAGTTATTAGTTATCTGATTTTACCTCCAGAACAAATTTCATCCGTATTTGAACTAATTTTGAGACTTAAAATTTAGTAATTCGTGATTAAAACTTAAAAAGTGTTCCAGTTAATCCACATTTCTTTTCAAACCATTATTTTTTTGTGCCTACGCTGTCAGTCTCACTTGTAGATGGCGATATTTTTTTCGTATTTTCTATTTTATAATCATAAATAGGTTATATCTGGGAAACTAAGCTAAATAGAGCAAAATGTATCAAAAATCGTTACACCGTACCTAATAGTCGTTATAAACACAGACATGCCTCTGGTCAACTCTGGAATGAGCAGACATTTTCTGTTGATTTAGCTTAAAAATTCTGTTGATTTAGCAAAATTTTCAGTTAATTGGACTACATACGTCACCTAAATTTAGCAGACTGAGATTTTCAACTTCATTGAAAATTCTGCTTTCGCAAATTCAGGTACTATTTTCTGTAGTTGTAGCTGAATTTTGAACTATTTTACCGTTTTTTTTTATGCGTATACTAATATTTAGCAAATTTGTTGGTGATTTTAGCAGATTAATTTGTTACTTTCAATGAACTAAAATTTAGCTCAAACATAACTAAAAATGTGTAGATCCAACAGATTTATTTTTGCTTTTCTTATCTGACTAATATTTAGCAAAAAATATATGCTAATTTTAGTAGTTTTTCTGCAACGTCAATTAAATTATTTTTAGTAGTTTTAGCAAAAAAAAATTACAAATTTCAGTGTAGTTGAATATAACAGTTTATCATGTTAAAAAATAGTACACAGATAAAACTGTTGGCACCAACAATTTCATTTTCAAATTCAAATAACCTTATTTTTAAATTGTAAATTGTAGTTTTTCGTATAAAATTTATTTAAAAACAAAAATTAAAAATTACAAAAATTCAACAAAAGGGTGTTTGTATTTACAAAACCCCATTGTTGGTGCCAATTTAAACTACTTTTTTTGTATTTACAAAAATGCTCTATGACACTTGCTTAATAATAAAAACCGAATTTTGTAACACTGTAATTGCTCGAGATGATAAGTCTTAGAACGGTTGTTGCTCGCCACCTGATGTAGAGTTGGCGAATTTATTGAAGCTTTTTGTTTCATAGCCCTAATTCATTATTTTACTGCGGGAGACTAAAGGTGGGCGCAGCGATACATATAAATAATATAAAACTCATACATATTAATTTTCTAAATTGATGTTGTCGTCACCGGGAATCGAACCCGGGACCATCTGTGTAACAGTTAAACGCGCTAACCATTACACCACAACGCCCATTAACTTAAATTTAGTTCAAATATAAATAAAATTTTGTATATTCAACAGATCTATTTTTTCTGTTCACATCGTACTAATATTTAGCAAAAAATTCTCTAAGTTTTAGCAGTTTTTGATGCAAAGTTATTTTTAACTAATTTTTAGAAATTAGCAGAAAATTTTTCTAAATATTAGTAAGATAAGAACGGCAAAATTATATCTTTTAAATGTACAAAATTTAAGTTATATTTGTGCTAAATTTTGGTTTAATAAAGTTTACAAATTAATTTGCTAAAGCCAGCAAAACATTTTCTTTATATTTTAGTAAGCAAAAACAAATCACAGCAAATATGTAAAATTATCAGTTTTTTCCGAATATTTTTTTGTTAATAAAAATTGATCCTTCTGAAATCAGCAGTCTACTATTTTAGGCAAATTTGTCTAAAGATTTTAGCAGAATGGCAGCTATATGCATTCAACTAACAGAAACGTAAATATATCATACAAATTTTTAGATATCGCGGTTTTTTGTTGCTATTTTTTTACTATAAATATTCAGCAAATTTATATGCTGACTACTGACAACTATAACTAAAATTATTTTTTTAGTCAACAGTTTTTTTTTTTTGCTGTTTCTATCTAACTAATATTTATCAAAAAAGTCTGCTAATTTCAGTGTTTTTTTCTGCAGCGTAAATTTTAACTAATTTTGTGTATCATTTACTGCTATATTTACTGGACTTTTATCTATGAGTGTACATAATTTTTAAATATATATATATATATCTCCATTAAAACATATTTCGAAAACTGTCATCATGTTTCCTCTTTCTATTATAAAATGAATATAATTAATCTTGTAATCGTTTACCTAAAGTATGAATACAACGAATACTTATTAAACACAGAGCGGGGAATACGAAGATACACAGCGATGCATATCCTACAGAACTATATTAAAACCACAAAATGCTTTATAATATAACAAATAATCGTATTTAATTTTTGTTAGTTTTATGGTTTACAACATTCGCAAAAAAAAAAATGAAAAGGGACACCAAGATTTGGGAGGATAGATAATATTTCTATAGAGACCGAATAAGAGTCAGAGTAAAACCAAAAATTCTACACTAATGACAGGACGACTCAAGGATATAGTTAAAGTTTATGCTAGTAATATAACATAAAGTACAATTGACCGTTTTATTATTTTAATTATGCATAATGTGTGTGTACTAGAGCACCCATAATGTATATTGAATGTGTAAAAGTTTTGTTTTTACAGCTCCCCGAGCATTTTCCGGTACATTGGGGATAAAAATACTTTCCGTGCGATAATAGTTACTCTTGGATGCAAACAGGCCAGTCAGAATTTACTTTTAAACTAAGAAAAAAAATTTGTAATAGCTACTAAGAATTTTACTGTTATTGCTTTAAATGTAACTATTTTTTGTACTAAAAATTAGTACAAAAATAGTAAAATGCGATTGAAAAATTTTTTTACTAACTTTTTTTTTGTAGTGTACTCCTAAAAGTGGAGTTAAATTAGTTCAAATTTTTTTTGTGGGTATAACTCTTAAACTAGTGGTTTTAGAGAAAATTGCATTTTCATACAAATTAAAATGACAAAAATTGGTTCATAACCAGTTTTACCTATCAATGACGCACCTTGATGTTGTAAGCGGTGAAAGTCAAAAAAGTTTCATCATACTGATGGAACTGTATCATAATTTGTTTGTTATCAAAAATTCATTACATTTATGACGTTTTCTTAGATATGGTCAAGAGTTTCATACAAATTTATGACAAAAAGTATCATAAACCGTGTGAAAATATTTTTTTGTTTTTATATCAATTGAAAGTTTGAATTTGCAAACTCATTTACAAACTACTGAATTTTGTACTATTTTTTGTTGCTGATTTAAGCAGAATATTTTACTAATTTTTGAAAACCAGTTATATATATAAATAAACAAATAAAATTTTTTATTACAGAGTAAAAATTAAAATAATGTTCATCTATTAGGAAAACAGTGTAAAGTATTGAAACACAGTGTAATTTTTTTTTAATTTTTATTGTGTGAAGTTCTATTGGATGTATTAAAATTTAGCACATTTTTGGCTGATTTGAGCAAATAAATTTTAAATTCCACTTTACTGACATTTAACTAAAATTTAGTAACGGCTGCAAATTTTTTTTCTAATTTAATTTTACTACAGTTTAATCACGAAAACCACTAATTCAATAACTTTAATCGCTAAAATTCCGCCAACAACGAAAACTGCTAATTCAATTAGAAATTGATAGATCTTTAATTGAATTAATTTAATTTTTCAATTAAATAATAACTAATTTGATTAAAAAGTGATCAATATTGTATAACTTCTCAAAAAGCAAAAAACAATTGAATCAAGTGTTGTTGCCATACCAATTTTTTTTATAGCTTGAATTTTATACGTAACATTAAATTTAAACCCGCATGTAATTCTCATTTAGTTAGCAGAGGTATTTATACTTAATGTGCACAAATTCACAAAGACATTAGTGTTTTTCTTTCTATTGAAATGTAGGGAGTATGGCAAACCATTTTTTGATTTTTTTTTTTTGCAGAAATTAACCCTTTTGTTAAAACAGTTTATTTTTTTTTTATTAATTTTAAATTTATTTTTGGCATTTTTTTGTTTAAAAAAAATAGTTACATTTTTATTAAACTAAATTTAACTTCAAAAATTTCATTATCAATTTTATGATAATGTTTTAGACTAAATTAATATTTAGATTTAAACCACCGAAATTAAATTATATAAATTAATAAAATAATAAACCTAATGAGAATTAATAAAATATAATTAAAATGAATTTAAAATATTAATTACTAATACATAAACATTTATAAAAATAACTACATACATAAATATTACAAAAAAACAACAACAATATGTTTTGAGTGATAGTACCCAGCCAGCATTTTTTGAAAATTTTGAACAAAAAATAGTCACATTTGACTCTTCTAGATGATCAAAACTATCAAATATGCACTCAATATTGAATCATAAATGACTCTGTCATCGGGAGAAAATGGTACCCTGCATATGACTACTCCTGAACAATCATTTATGATCTCCGCTTTTATGCAGTTTTCATGTATAAATGTTATCATTTGTACTCTTTTTTTTAGTCACTTTTTAGTCAAATTGGCAATCGTTTTCTGATTATATTTTTTATTATTTCTGAGCCATTTTTTAGTCACCTCCTACAGTAATTTGAAATCATTTTATAATCATATTTGTTATAATATTCGACCAATTTTAAAGTCACATCTTACTGAATTTTAAATCATTTTATGATCAAATTTGCTATAATTTCTTGCCCATTTTTGAGTCACATGTTTATATAATTTGAAATTATTTTATGATCATATTTTTTATAATATTCGACCCATTTTTTTATCGCATTAAACTATATTTGAAATCATTTTATGACAATACTTTTTACTATGTTAATTTTTTTATTTCAATTTATTAAATTCTTTAATATTAATATAAAGTTATAAAAGTTTAAAGTTATAAAATGTATTTTTAATGTGTATTATTGTTGAAATTACGGATGTTTACGTTTGTTAAGACGTTCCTTAGAATGTACAAAATGTATTTGCAATATACTATTGATTTCTTTGTCCTGGGCCTTATACTTCAAATGTCATATATCTGAAAATAAACGAAAAAATATTACATCATGTTTTAATTAAAATCATTACATTCTTACTTTTAATTATTGTTGTAATGATCTATATAGTTATGATCTATATTTTTAATTTTTTAATAACAAAAAAACACCACTTCTCACTTCAAAACACAAAACGATATGAATTTCAATAACATTTCAACTCATAAAATTTTAAACAACATTTAGCTTAAAAAAAAATCTCGTTATAACAGTAAACTCTAAAGCACAAAAATCAGTTTTGAGGCATATTGTACACTAACAATAGATGGCACCAGCACGAAGAAACAAATTTCGAATGTTCGTTGACTAAAAAATGAGTTCACTTTAATTTGTTGTAACAAGTATGATCCAAAACAAATCACACAAGTAACAAAAAAACAAAATTATCTATTTTTGATCACCAAGAGCAGTGAAAAAGGACTCAATCAAATGATGAAAAAAATATTATCAGTTTTTGGTCATCAAGAGTAGTGAGAAAAAACTCAGGCAAATTAGTAAAAAAATATCATCAGTTTTGAATCATAAACAAGAAACATATTTGATTGTTTCTTGTGACTAACTTTATGAAAACTCAATTTTTGAGCACCTAGAGTAGTCAGATATGAGTAAGTAAAATGACAATCGAAAATTCAATCATCCAAATGCTAGCTGGGTATGAACAAATTTCCAGCAAGTTCAGAATTCGAGCAAATATTTAATTGATTCAATTAATTTTTGGTTGACAGCTTTTAAAATTTTCAACAAGTCGATTTCATTGAAAACAGTAGGTAGATATTTTTTTCTGTGCTATATAAAGGGAAAAAAGCTATGACAAAAATTTATACCTTCACTGCTTACAAGCTTATGAGAAAAAGTTTTGTCACTTTATTTTTTATAAAAATGCTAATATACATAGCACTTTTCTCTAAAAAGACAAGTTTAAGAGTTTTCATCCGAGAGAAAACAATTTTTAATGCAAATTATTGTTATCCCCAATATTCCGGAAAATAGGGGGGAGCGGTAAAAATAAAACTTTTGCACATATAGGTTTTCTAGTGTGTACTTTATAACTTATGGGCAAAGTAAATTTGTTTGTCACATACAAATATAGTGTGACTAGGAAAGTTTCCATGGAAAACAGCTCTATTATGGACAAATCTTGCAGATGAATGCATGTAGATAGTCTTTATTTTAAATGAATTGCTTTAACACAAAGCTTTTAAATTAAATAGTACACTCGTAGCTAAAAATTAGTAAAATATGACGCATTAGAAAAACTTCTAATTCGCTGAGTTTTTTTTGCTAAATATTAAGCTATATTTGAGCTTTTTTACTTAAATAGAACTAAAATTTTGTATATTTGTCACATTTATTTTTGCTGTTCCTAATTTACTAAAATTTAAAAAAAAAAAAGCAAATTCCAGAAGTTTTTTCTGCAACGTAATTTTAAACTAATTTCTAATAGCTTTTTCTTCTATTTTTACGGATATATTTCTATGAGTGCAATATTTATGTTTTATGTATTAAAGTTTCTATAGTAAATTAATTTTTTTTATGATTGTCATTACCAAAAAGGATGATAATAAAAAACTCTTTGATTTAAGTTTGTCCCCATTTTGTTTGAGGTTTATGGTGAGGTTTTCGTATTATTTTCTTTGTCTTTTATTTAAAGTTATAAAATTTTAATACTGTAATTTCTTGGAAAATTTTATTATAAAATTACAAAACTAACACTACTAACTACATATGTACATTAAGGTGGGTCGTTTCAGAAAAAGCATGTAGTGGCTCCCTGAAAATATTCCCGAAGTATACCTTGTATTGCTATAACCGTTAGTGAGCTGGATCATTTTTACAATAGGTCTACTTAATAGTTTTTTCAAAATATTTTTTGCGTTTCAAGAAACTGTATACAAAAGGGGTATCAAATGAAAGATATTTTAAGGACTCATCTATATAGAAAAATATACACTTTGTTCACTAAGGGTTGGGCAAAAAAAATTTTAATATTTTGCGAATATTCATAAAAACTGTCAAAGTTCAATTTTAGGGGGCCGCTAAAAAGTTGTTATGTTTCGACCCACTTTAATGTACATTACTTCTTTCCAATCATAAAATTGATAAAAATTTGAGGTTAGATATTTGATATAGGCTATTAAATCTACTAAATCCTGTTTATGCACAGTGCTGTACTACTTGAAACTGAAGAAATTTATATCTTCGGTAACTTTACTAATAATGTCTGCTGATTTTCCATTTAGTTTGATAATTAGTTTACAACATTTCTCTCTTTTTTTGGGAAACGAACCATAACTTGAAATTAGCGAAGTTTTGATCAGGGCCTCCGGAAAACTAAACGCGATATAAGAACACAAAGTTTTGGTAATTCGATTCGATGCGGGTTTCGTTAGGGGTAAGGCTATTTTCTTTTATTTCGGTAACGTTATTTTAGGGTTAACGGCAACGGGTTTTTAGTGATAACGGCATTTAAGTCATTTCGGTATCGGGATTTTAGTTTTAATGGTGTTTTGGTTATTTTGGTACCGGTATTTTAAGGATAACGGGTTTTCAGTTATTTCGGTACCGATATTTTTAAAAGTAACTTTATTTCAGTTATTTCCATATCGGTATTTTACGGATAACGTTAATATCAATGCACACCAATATGTTTTACCCTATCATTGTCGAATTCAAATGAATATCTAGTTTATGATCAAACTTTGGGAAAATATATACACTATATATTATACAGCGATGATATTTTCTGATCTCGACTTAAATTAATTATATAAAAGTATTTAAATTTTTAGGGTAACGCTATTTTAAATTATTTCGGTAACGATATTTCAGTTATATCGTTAAGGGTATTTTACGGATAACAGTAGTTTTATTATTTCACTAACGGTATTTTAGGATTAACAATAGTCAGTTGAAAGGTTTTTGCACAAAAACTGTATTTTTGCGGTATTGCCAGCCATCCCTGATTTTTAGTTATTTGAACGGGCATTACCTCCCTATGGGGAATGAGGAGTCAATTGACCTAAAAGTGACTGGTTAAAGAAGGACTTATCACAGGACTGGTATAATTTAATACTAAAGTGGGTTAAGCAGTGTCAACTGTCCTAAAATTACCAATCCTGTGACTAGTAAAGGGAGCACATACCACTTAACCAGAATGCTTATTAACAAGAAAAAGCCAGTAGGCCAGAATTTTACCCATTGGAAGCTGTTTAGTTTTTGTTTATTTTTATGCTCATCTTTATGCCCATCTTTGGTTAGTCCTGTTGCATGCCACTATGTGGTTTAAAGCAGGACAAATGACCCCCTCGTATGACAAGCCCATGTTAAAGTTGCCAGTTGTTTACATAGGATAGGGTATAGCAGAGGACCGGTCTCTGGCACGAAGGGACCGATTCTGTGGCACACGCAGGACCGGTCCCATTCCCCATAGGGCTATGTCGCCTTTTAAACGGCATTTACGTTTGTTTTAACTGTCATTTTCAGTAGGTTCTACCGACTAATTTCAGCATTATTTTCTGAAACGTCTTATAATTCCCAACTTCTCACAAACAGTGGTACACTTTTCTTTATAGTATATTGGAAAATCTTATCAAATTTCAGATATTACATTAATTTTTACTGTTTTTACTTTTTATGTAATTGACAGTCAACTTTGTAAAATGTTCCGTTTACACTGTTTATTATTTGCAAGATATTTATTTAATCCCTCCCACAGTTTCAATAATAATTTTCCTTAAAAAAAAAAATTTGAGGTTTCTATTTTTGATACTTTTAACTAAATTGCATTTTAGTTACTGTTACCAATCTGCCAACCAATTTACTAGGCAAACAACCATGGTCCCTACCATTTATTCTAACATGTAAAATTAAATATTTATTGAGCAAGGATTTTATGTTCAATCTATATGTTTTAAATGTAGTGTCTGTAGTAGTTAGTATGTACAAATTTGTATTTTATCCTTGTTTAGTTAGACAATATCCCTAGTGTTTTTTTTTTATTTAGCTGGGTTTGGTCGAATATAACCAACAATTTAATATAATGTTCACAAAATTAAATTTTTTTCATGTGTTTTGTTTTCGGCATGAAACACAACAAAACCAGGCCAAATGAAAAAAAAAAACTCACCACTACTGTGTAAAATTTTATTGAATTACAATTTTTTTACAGAAAAAGCCCGGTACAACGAATACTCGGTATAACGAAAACACGATATAACGAACGAACAAATTGTTGTTCGTTATTTAAGGTAGTCAATCTACCTTAAATAACGAATTTTTCTGAAAATTGTTACACGTTATAACGAACAGTTGGTAAAAAGTATGCCAAAACTTTTAAAAAAGGACAAAATCGTAATAACTCGAGTAAAAACATATAATTGTACAGTATGTTTATATATATATATTATTGAATACTGTCATGCATTATTTTATGTAAATAAAGGGTCCGCCATCTAACGTTTTTTTTTTCAACTAGTGTTTATTTCGTGAATGGTAACACTTAGCTCATGTCTGATTTGACAGACAATTAGTTTTATCCTTCCGCTGAACGAATATGGTTGTGTATACGCTTACTTTGAAAATCATGGTAATGTTGCAGAATGTGTGCGAAATTTCAAATCAGCCGCAGAGCTGATGTCGTTTGGCCACCTCGGAGCTGCGATTTGACACCGTTGGACTATTATTTGTGGGGTGCCATCAAAGATAAGTGTTACGCCAACAAGCCAGAGACAATTGACGCTTTAAAGGACAATATTCGTGAAGACATTGATGAAATACAGCTGCACACAATCGATAATGTGCTTAAAAATTGGACCGATCATGTAGGCTACTGCATGGCCAGCCGAGGCAGCCATTTGAATGAAATTATTTTCCATTATTAACCGGAAGGATTGTACTTTCAAATAAAAAAAATTTGAGAAAATATTCAGTAGTTTTTTTTATAGCATTTTCAAAAAAACCCCTTTATATATGTTATGGCATGCTATGATATGTGAATACATATGTTTATGTATGTTTATATATAAAAAAAGCTTTTCATCTACATTTTTGAGTACAATGCCACATAAAAGATGTTTTTTATACTAGTATAGAACTTTAAGTTTGCAACACTTTTTTAACTGGCGGCCATTTTGTCAGCTGTCAAGTGATTTATATTTAGTTTGGTTTGGTATTTCAAAATAAATAGACTGACGCCTGAACAACGCTTCCAAATTGTGCAAATTTATTTTGAAAATCATGGTTCTGTTCGAAATACGTATCGCGCACGAATTTTGTATATTTTGTTTAGCGATGAAGCTCACTTTTGGTTAAATGGATACGTCAATAATCAAAACTGTCGTATTTGGAGTGATAATAATCCTCAAGTGTATGTTGAGACACCGTTACATCCAGAAAAACTGACTGTTTGGTGTGCTTTATGGACTGGTGGAATCATTGGTCCGTTCTTCCTTAAAAACGATGCTGGTCAGAACGTTACAATCAATAGTGACCGCTACAGAGCCATGATTACTGACTTTTTCGTTCATCAATTCAACAACCATGATGTGCACAAGCTGTGGTTTCAACAAGACGGCGCAACATGTCTCACAGCTCGAGCCACAATTGATTAATTGAAGGAAACGTTTGGTAACCGCATAGTTTCACGTTTCGGACCCGTGAATTGGCTTCCAAGATCGTGCGATTTAACGCCGCTGGAATGTTTTCTCTGGGGATATGTGAAGTTGCTAGTCTACGCCGATAAGCCCGTAACGATTGACCACTTGGAGGACAACATTCGCCGCGTTGTTGCCAATATGCGGCCACAAATGTTGGAAAAAGTCATCGAAAATTGGACCTCCAGATTAGACTACGTCCGAGCCAGTCGTGGCGGTCATATACCAGAAGTAATATTTAAATTATAATGCAGAAGAATATCTTTCGAATAAGCTAAATTTCGTGTCCATTTAAAAAATTCATCTTTATTTTATTCTATTTCAAAGTTATATACCTCTATAAAAAACACCCTTTATAATAACATCTTATTACATATCGAACAATATATAATCGTATATGACATATGGAATTATATGGTTAATCTAATTATATACGAATACATGTATAATTAGATATAACACAAATCAAAATTATAGATATGATAATAACATATAAATAACATACACAGAAAAAATTATCATCCTAAAATATCTAATTAAAGATTTCATTTCAATTTAATTTGTTTCTAAACAAATATTTAATTGAATCAATTAATATTTTAATTGACTTTTAAATATATAAATACATATTTTATTTTAGACGCAATTACCATATTATTTTTTCATACACTGTATGCATAAATAGAAAATCTTCAGTATAAAATACCAAATACATTTGAAGTTTACAAACAAAACCAGCACTCACACAAACAGACTCAGCATTGCAAAAAACACACATACCAACGTATAGATCACACACTTTTTTTGTGAGTTTCATATTTTTTTTTAGAAGTTAGAAGTTATTTATAACTTTTTTTCCTTCTTAATTTTAATAAAAGGTTTAATTGATAGTATCATTGCCGTGATAGGTGCAAAATCAATTAAAATATTAATTGATTCAATAAATTTTTTAATTAAAACCCGTTTTTAGTTTTTTCTGTGTATAACATATATATTCGAACAAAATAAAAACCGGAATAAACGACAACCCCAGTACCCACTATCGCAGTCGATTTAGTACAAAAAGTTGTTGCGATATAACGAATATTTCGATAAGCCTAATGGGCCTGACAATATATCGTATCATTCGTTATACCGGTCTTTGACTGTATTTTGCAAATAAAATCGTTATAATGAAGTACTTTGGTAAATAAATATAAAATTTTCTAAAACCATTTGGATACAAATTGTCCTTTGATATTAACTCATGGTAATTGTTTAAATATTTAAAATATTTTCTATAACATTGAAAGCAATTAGGTATAAAAGGATATTTAAGGAAATTTTTTGGTGGGTTTTAAAGGTAAATGAAAATAGTTTTTAGAATTCTGAGTATTTCTCAACCGTAGCTAATTTTATTAAAATAAGTAAACTCGTTTTAATGTTTTATTTCGTTTTTATTTCACCTATGGGGAATGAAAAGTTAATTGCCATTAACGTTCATATCTCGTGACTGGTGAAAGCAGTACAGTAGTAAATTGCAACTAATGTGGGTTAGACGGCGTAAATTATATTAAAAGAACTGGTCCAGTGACAAGCACTGATAACATTATTCTGTCTTTGCTATATTTTCAACAAAACAATTTCAATTTATTTTTTTTTTTTTTGTATATTTGTCAAGTTATTTTTAATTAAAATGTCAGTCATTTGTAGAACAAATTAAATTTTTTACTAACCTTGTAGTTCATTTAAAAAAAAAAAACAAACCACATCAAATGACTATTTTAAATGATTTTACATTAATTTTTTACAGTTGTTTTTTGTTATTTAAAAAAAAAAAAAAAAAAAAATGTTTGTTTATTTTTTACTACACACATGACTGACATGTGGTTCATTTTTACTACAATTGTTAGTCATTTTTTGAACATTAAAAAACAAATGATAATGGTAATTGAATTTACTGAAATGTAAGACGTCCTTTCTTTAAGTGAAATTTCATTTGTTTTTAACTACATTTGCAGTGGTCTTTAACTACATAGTATTCCAAGTGTAGAAAAAAGTACTTTCGGTTTTGCCAGAATTTTGCAATTTTCCGGCAACTTTTCCAAATTTTCTTTCCGAACCATATTCAGACTATTAAAAAACTTACAGAACAAAGTTATCAAAATCGGTCCAGCTGTTCAGATGTCAGGCGCTTACCATTTATTAAAAAATCGGGGTTTGAACTATTTATATTTATTAATTTATTTCGGATTTAAAATGTACAAATTTATCAGTAATATGTTCATACAAGGACAATGCAATATTTTCTCTTAATAAAAAGATAATCAGCCCCATTATGAATATTCCCTCGGATTTTTTCCTCTGTGGATTTTATTTTCTCGAGAAAAAAATTCTCCTATTCTAAACAGGCGGGGAAAAGAATAATAAGGGAGAGAGAATTGAATAATATTAATTGAATAATTGAATAATTCATACAAATGCTATCACAATTCTCCCTATTATTGACATTCATAATACCTTCTTTTTTAAGGGGGAAGAGATTTCCCATTTTCAAAATTCGTTTAGAATAAGGGAAAAGTGAAAAAATCCCCGGGCAGAATTCATTAAGAATAGGGGAACAAGGAATAGGGAAAAAATTCTCACGGAATTGTTATTGAGAATTGGGCTAAATATATTTTTGATAAAAAATTAAAAAAGCACAGTGGGATACGTCACAAACTTTTTGGAAATAGTTCGGCCATATCTTACTTAGTGGTCAAATGGCAATAAAATTTGGAAAAGGCATAAGACCACATAACAGACATAATATCGAGTGTAAGTTTTGATGTATAACCGCCCAGACACACCGGGGGAGGCAATATGTCTCCCCAGAGTAGGGTACATTTTGCATAAAAAATTTTGAGTGTTCGCCATTTTGTTTGTTTCGTATCCGATTTATTTAGTTAAGCAATATTTTAAAAAAGAAATTGGTCCCGATTTTGTCCCGCTTTTCGCAAAACAAATTTAGATAACACACACATGCAAACATGTTTTTTGTTAATCTCTACTAGCAGATTACAAATATGTTAATTTTTTGAACTTTCACTTTTTCCCGAATTATTAAATTTCCATGAAATTTTTCCAAATTTAATTTCCTTAAGAACCATACTCAGACTATTACAATACTATTACTTACTGAAAAAAACTATCAAAATCGGTCCAGGCGTTCTGAAGTAATGTGCTTACCAAAGAACATCATTCGATTTTTAATTATATAGAAAGAAGAAGATGAGGATAAAGTATATTATTTTTAGTTTAAAAAATGGTAGAGGTCGAAAAGACCTAGATTAACTTTTGTGTAACTTTTATTTTAAAAACTGTAGTTGGTTTGAGCTAAACAATTAGAGGCGATTTACTATTTCCCCCAACTTCACACAAGAACAAATTAATTTTTAACCCTTAAACGTGAGATTTTTAGTCCACTACAACATATACAGAGTTTATTAAAAGACAGGAGTTCGAGCTGGGAAACCTTCCTTGTAAGATGGATTTCAAAGCTGTTTCTATTTAATTTAATATTGTTTCTGCTTGATTTTCTGTGTGTAGTTTTAAATCTGGTTACAGCTTTTTGGCAGTCAAGGGTTAATGACAGTGGGATCAATGTATTCAAAAAATTTTCCAAACAATTATGAATATATTTCCGTTTAAAAAATTTTTCTATAGATTTTAATATCATAACATCCTATTTGCAATTGTATTCATTTTTTCAATATTAAATGACATTTTTTGTTAAAATAAAATATGTAAAAAAAATGTTACAATATTTTATATCCTCCAGTTATACATGTAAATAAACACAGCTACTACAAACGAAAAAAAAAATATGTAGGTAAGGTACACTCAAAAAAAATATGAATTGAAAATTTTGTTAAACGTCTAGTCAAAACATTTAGCTAGCTTTCAGCAATTTTTTGAAGCAAGTAAAAAGACTAGATGTTGATGTCGCAGTTTATATTAACGAAGTAGAGAAAAAGAAAAGATACAAACAAACACAACCATTATAAGACTTACACAAAAAGCATGCGAGATGGATTTCGTTCATTTAATTTTTTCTTTTGTATACTACACATCAAACAAAGGCAAACAGGTGCGCATACAAATTATGAATATTAAAAAAATATAAATAAAACAATACATAAAACAATAAATAAAACAATAAATAAATTAAATAAATTAAATAAAATAATTAAAAAATAATAATTAATGAATAATATTTGATAAATTTGAACATTGAGGATAAAGGTAAAAATGAAATATAAACTACGCTGTGGTCCGACTGTACAAAACAATAAATGCATTTTAAAAGATAAAGGGGTTCTATGATATTAAACGATGTTTTGAATATTTTTTTTTGTATTTTGTATTTTAGAATTACCTTCATTAGAAAATAAAAAATTGCGTCATACGTACATATACATGTTAGTAATAAAAATATTTTGTTTATCTTAATATTTTTTATTTAATTTCATTATGTTAACGATGTGGACGTCAGTCCTGGCATTTTTATATACATAACTAAAAACAATCACAAAAAAATAGATCTAAATTTCTGCAAAATAAATTAACGTTATACTAAGTTTTTTAGTTTTTGTTTCAATCTACTAAGCATTAGCAAAAAAATTTTGTTGATTTGAACAAGTCGATTTTTTTTTTTTCAATTTATAACAAGCTTTCAACGTCCGTATATTTACAAAAATAAAGCAAATCAAACATATTAGCTAGGTTGATACTAGTATTTCGATCTGGCTAAAGATCTCGTCAGAACCCGAAGTTTTAGAAAAGCTAGAGCCTCCATAATAGGCAGAACTTTAACAAAAAACCTATTAATCATCAATTTTGCTCCATTCTTGTCTTCTTAGTAATCAAGCTCGTGGTTAGGGTCTTTTCCTAACAAGCATCATGACGTTACTAAACTTTGAAGATCAAAAATGTTCCATTTATATAAAAAAAAATTAGTTTTTACTCTGGCTCAAGTAATATTTTTTACAGTTTAACTAGTTTTTGTTTTTATATAAATCGAGATTATTTTTATGTTATTTTCAATTTATAACGAGCTTTCAACCTCCGTATATTTACAAAAATAAAGCAAATCAAACATATTAGCTAGGTTGATACTAGTATTTCGATCTGGCTAAAGATCTCGTCAGAACCCGAAGTTTTAGAAAAGCTAGAGCCTCCATAATAGGCAGAACTTTAACAAAAAACCTATTAATCATCAATTTTGCTCCATTCTTGTCTTCTTAGTAATCAAGCTCGTGGTTAGGGTCTTTTCCTAACAAGCATCATGACGTTACTAAACTTTGAAGACCAAAAATGTTCCATTTATATAAAAAAAATTTAGTTTTTACTCTGGCTCAAGTAATATTTTTTACAGTTTTACTAGTTTTTGTTTTTATATAAATCGAGATTATTTTTATGTTATTTTCAATTTATAACGAGCTTTCAACCTCCGAATATTTACAAAAATAAAGCAAATCAAACATATTAGCTAGGTTGATACTAGTATTTCGATCTGGCTAAAGATCTCATCAGAACCCGAAGTTTTAGAAAAGCTTAGCTTCCATAATAGACAGAACTTTAATAAAAAACCTATTAATCATCAATTTTGCTACATTCTTGTCTTCTTAGTTATCAAGCAAGATATTAATTTGCATTGTACTACGTGTCAGCAAAACATTTTTCTCAATTTACTAATTTTTTTTTCTAAAAATCAGCTCATTGATGGTTAGCATAACACTTTTGCAGATATTAGCAATGTTTCTGTAAGGATCCTCCCAGAAAAACTTTTGTTGACTCAACTAATTTGTTTGGTTACTTTACGAACTTTTTTTTTTTGTGTAATTACCAAATGTTTAGGCGCCAAATGTGCAATAAATATATAGTCAGTCGTCCTCGAAATTGATAAAAAAAAAAAAACTAAATATCATATACAAAAATTTATCAGCGTAACAAACTGTTCAATTATAACAATTTTTATTATTTCATTTTCCGGGCAAAAGGTCGGTGTTTGAATTTGTTCACGTTATTTATATGGTTTTTTGTGTCATTCATAAAATACGGTATAAAATAATTTTTTTGGCCCAAAGGAAATCGACAAGCCACCATTGATTTTGTCAAAAATGAAATGGCGTAACATCCGTTTGTTATTTTTTTTGTTTTTGCTTTTCAAATGATATTTGAAAGCATTCACTATAAACTGATAATTTATTGTTATTCAAAATATTGTTAGGACACTGTATGTTGTTGTGTAAAATATAAATTGTGCAGCAATAATAAAAATTTATTTATTTTTTTTTTTTTTCATAAACAATAAACAAAATTTAAAAAAATTTTGTTTTCGTTGTTTACACATTTGTAAATCTGAAACATTGATTTATTTTTTTTCCCAAAAATATGTAGTATATGCTTGAAATTGGATTAAGTCGACTTTTATGACGTTTACACAAAGAGAATGTTTCATAAAATTTCAGTTAATCATAACTTGGTCTTTAACTAAACAAACAATTATATTGAAATTCTACTGAGGATTACACGGGAGAGTATGAATTTATGATATAGAAATGCCATAATACATAATAAATCAACGTTATGCTTTATAAAATGTTTTCTAATAACAAAATGTTAGTACTAATAATGGAAAAATGTAATTCCGGCATATGACGAAAATATATCAAAATTTTCTTAAAAAAAATAAAGTTTCATAAATTTTATTAAAATTTTTATTTAATATAACTTTACTTATTCAATATAGTTAGTACAACTTTTTCAAATAGAATGACAAACTTAATATATCATCATTTTGTTGAATAGTGTTTAAAACGTAACATGTAACATGTATAACACATGGTTTGCGATATGGAAATTATATGAAAAAAATCTTTTGGTTTTGTTTTACATGAAAAAAACATCAAACCGCCATAAAAAAAAATCGTCCCAAAAAACTTATGATTATCCAACATTGAGCATGTTTGTGTGTATGTGTGTTTTTTGTGCAACTGACACTTGTTTTTAAATCCCTACAAAACATAAATTATGTTCGCTATAAAAAATCGTATACGTTTTATTGCCTTTTTTGCATTTAAATTCCTAGCAGCCAGTGTGGCAACACTGTAGTGATTTCCCTTTTCGCATTTTTAGTATTGCATTTAAAGTTACTCACATAATTAGTCAAACACTTGAATTTAAATGACAATTAATACCTCATTTATACTAGAGCCATAAACGAGTAGTTTTCGAAAACTACATGCATTTACCAAATGGCGGTATGAAACAAGACCCCAATGAAATAAGGCCCCAAACCGAAAATGAAGTAAGGCCCCAAAAATTTCGATAAAAAAAAATTGGGGTGTTATTTCATTTTTTGGGACTTTATTTCATTTTTTTTTTGGGACTTTATTTCATAATGAAATAAGGCCCCAATATGAGAAATGAAATAAGTCCCCAAATAATATTTTTGGGGTGTTATTTCATTTTCTTAAAAACCACAATTTTTAAGTAATATAAGCAAATAACCGTTATAATTACTGCATGAATTATCAAGTTATTAATGTAAATAGTTATTTTCTATTAGTAAGTGAGATTATACCGTGTAGTAATTTTGAAGTTTCTTTTATGTCGCACGCAGAAAAAACTTTATTTCGCGAAGCCGCCTGCCGCGTTCTACGGAGGAAAAAAACCCCTAAGACCGGCCGAAGGCCGCCACCCAGAAGAACTTGTTTTTCAAATCAGATGTCGAATCCGTTGAAATCTTATATTTTTAAGACATCAAGTAATTTGTAAAAACAAGTTTTTCAGTGTGGCGGCCTTCGGCCGCTCTTAGGGGTTTTTTCCTCCGTAGAACGCGGCAGGCGGCTTCGCGAAATAAAGTTCTTTCTGCGTGCGATTATACGATTTATAAATTTAGTTTTATTTTGTGATATACTACTAAAAAATATTAAAAAAAACTGTATTGATATACTAAATATTATTAATCTTTTTATTTTAAAAAGGCTAAAAAAAAAAATCGAGCCATTTTTTCCAGCCTTTTTACTATGTATTAATTAGGAATAAAGAAATATTTCATAGTAATATATAATTTTGTTTTTTTTTTTATTGGGGCCTTATTTAATTTTCAAAATGGGGCTTTACTGCATTACGAAATAAAGCCCCAAAAAATTGGGGCGTTACTTCATTTTGTTTTGGGGTGTCCTTTCATTTGGTTGGGGGTTTATTACATTTTTTTTTTGGGGTATTGTTTCATAATGAAATAAAGCCCCAAAAAATGGGGCGTTATTTCATTTTTGGTTTGGGGCCTTATTTCATTGGGGTGTTGTTTCATACCGCCTTACCAAATGTCTGCGTGAATGTTTTGCAAAACATTCTCTTGTTTATACTGATGCCAGCTTTGATGATTTTTAATACTAAAAGTAGCAAAAAAAAAAAATATTTTGCATAAAAAATGCAAAATTTTTTCGTAGGTAACTATACTTTTTTCGATGTTTTCAAAATAAAACAGATTTCTTATTTCCGGTGCAAAATGTTGGTGTTGTAAAAAAATATGTTTTGCGAATGTTTCACAAGACATTCGTGCAGGTGTCAGGTATTTACTTGTCAAATTAAATACAAATTTTAAAATAAAAACTAATAGTTTTCAAAAACTTCTATTTTTTGATTGTAATATAAATTTAGTATAATAGATAAGTTTTAGGGGTTTTCTAATTTCTTGTTTAAGGCTTCATTTACACGCTATCGACTACTGTCCACCCATATATAAAAACGTTACCGATTCAAAACCGCTTTAACTGACTACTGTCAAGAGTTGGACATTCAAGTTAATTTCGTTCACAAACTGAATGATATTTTGTAATTTGCCTTAATTATATTCAGAACTGTCAATAAAACCATTGATTTAAAAAAATTGGCAAATGAACAAGTGAACTAGGAGTACAAACTAGGCCAATAACGGAAATGAACTAAATGAGCTGCGAACAATAATGCCCAACTCTACTACTATATTTAGTTTCTTTAAAGTAAAACGAAATAAATTGAAAAACAAGAAAAATTGGGTCAGTTAGGTCAGTCAGGCCACCACTTATTAGCATTCATATGTGAGATGGTACCGCTAAAAGAACATGTTCTTTTTCGCGGTTGGCAAACACTACCTCTTCATTATAACGGTACACTCAGGGAACTTCCGCTTTAAAAATATGTAGTTGTTTGGGTTGTAATACAAGAATGGAGCAAAATTGATTATTAATAGGTTTTTTATTAAAGCTCTGCCTATTATGGAGGCTCTAGCTTTTCTAAAACTTTGGGTTCTGATGAGATCTTTAGCCAGGTCGAAACACTAGTATCACCCTAGCTAATATGTTTGATTTGCTTTATTTTTGTAAATATATGGAGGTTGAAAGTTCGTTATAAATTAAAAATAACATAAAAATAATCTCGATGTATATAAAAACAAAAAACTAATATAACTGTAAACAAACAGTTTCTTTATTTTTAATGTCAATGTCAGTTGATTGTAGAACAAATTAAATTTTTTACTAACCTTGTGGTTCATTTAAAAAAACAAACCACATTAAATGAATGTTTTATGATTTTACATTCATTTTTTACAGTAGTTTTGGTTCTCTTTTACGACAATTGTTAGTCATTTTTTGAACATTAAAAAACAAATGACGATGTTAGTTGAATTTACTGAAATGTAAGTCGTCCTTTCTTTAAGTGAAATTTCATTTATTTTTAACTACATTTGCAGTGGTCTTTACCTACATAGTATTCTAAGTGCAGTTGCCTACCACTCCCATATCAATACCGACATGAAAATATTTAAACTACGATGCCAATACTAGCTGGTGTCTTATATAGGGCAAGAAGTTCGTAAAACGTAAATAAGCCAGAAATAATTAATAGTCATCTAATATAGCAGGGTTTATTTAAAAAATTTGAGCTATAAACTTTGTGATATCTACATGCAATAATACCGTTATAAATCGGCGTTTCGGTATTTTAGCGTTATTTTAACAGTAGTTCAAAATATTTCAAAATCAAACCGGTTAAATAGAAAAATAAAACCGGTTATATAAGAATGCCGACTCTATTTCTAACATGTTTGCTAATGGATTTTTGGTAAAAATCGTTGTCCCGGTAGAAGATAGATTATAACTGTCTAAAAGTGATTTGTAGCGAAGTTTCTAGCTGGCCCCACTCACCCCTTAGAAGACCGCTAAGTTGGTCGAAAGGTAATTGAAATTGAAATCTACTTTTTGTGATTGTTTTAAATATATATCAAAATTTAACGACTTCCACATCGTAAACATAATGCAATTCAATAAAAAATCTGGAAAAAAAAAATATTTTATTAATTACATTAAGAATAAAACATAATAATTCCCAATTATTTACTTACATGCATGTATGTATATGCATGTGTGTATAATGCAATTTTACATTTTTCAAATGAAGATAATTCTAAAATACAAATATCGCGTAATATCATAAAAACCCTTTATCTTTTTAAATCAACTACCTGAGAATGTCATTTATTATTTTGTACAGTCGGACCAAAGAGTAGTTTATATTTTATTTTTTACCCTTCATCCTCGTTTTATCAAAATATTGTTTTGTACAGCAGCACCAAAGCGTATTTTATTTTTGCCTGCATCTTTAATTTTCAAATTTATCAAAATATCATTGATTTAGTAATTTTTTAAACTCCTTTATTTAATATATTTATTGTTTTAATTTTATTTTTTAACATTCACAATTTTTATGTGCACATGCGTGCCTTTGTTTGATGTGAAGTATACAAAAGAAAAAATTAAATAAATGAAATCAATCTCGCTTGAAGTTTGTGTTAGTCTTATAATGGTTGCGATTACTTTCTACTAGTTCTCCATGCTATTTTAATGCGTTTATCAGCACAATTTTGGTAGCAACGTAAATTAGTTAAACATTAGTTCAAAATAAGTTTTTTGGGAAAAGCTTTTAACTAAAATGTTAGCTGAAAACACGATGTCAGCAAAAAAGTTTTCTGAAGTTAGTTAAATATTTTAAATAGACGTTTAACAAAATGTTCAACTAACTTTTTTGTTTGAGTGTAATGGTAATATATGTAAAATATATTTTTATAAGAAGAGATTTTTATTACTTTGGTATTTGAAGCATGTGGAAAATTAGTTGAAATTTTAAATTATTTTTTAACTATTTCAGGACATTTGTAATTTATTTGCAATTTTATTACAAAAATGTTTTCATTGGAATGTCTGGCATGCATAACGTGACCAACTGTGTTTGATCATAAGGCGGGACTGGGTAGACGAAAAAGCGGGATTTTGGTGCAAAAAGCGGGATATTAAAAATTTATTGTCTAAAAATACGGAATTTCTAAAATTTGCAATTTTTTAATTAAAATCACTTGAAAGACAATTTAAAACAATTATTAACAATTTGTGTTATGTTAATATGGGGCAATTCCAGGTCAAACCGCACAGCATTCGGATTTATCATCTCCGATTTGTCATCTCCGATTTTACAAATATTGTAAATGGGTAGTGTTTATCAAATCATTAACCTTTCGACCCCAAACCCTTTCGGGTTTCGAAATATGACGTCATGAAAATTGGCAAAAACGTCAAAATTTCAAAAAAAAGTGTCCATACAAAGTCGCTTATAACTGTAAAACTATACAACTTACAATATTCCTATTGGTATCATTTTATAGGTGAGAACATTATCTTCAAAATGTCTTCCTAATTTTTTTTTTTTTGTATTAAAAGGTCAAGGGTCATTTTTTTAAGTTTAATCTTCAAAGACACATATCTCAAAATCCAATTTTTTTTAAATTCTGAAAAAATATATGCTAACTTTTTTAACTTTGGAGATTGTTTTGTTCTCATAAATAATTCCTGTAATATCAGTAGTATTTGTGTTGTATATTTCCCAAAATATTTATAGTGTACCCTTAATTTTGTTAAAGACTGTATTCCCTTTTTTTACAATTCTATGTTATCTTGTAATTTATCAAATAAATTTTATTTTTATTTAATAGCTATTAAATTAAATGTGATCCTTTTTAAAATATAAAAAATATATATTATATGGAATACAATGTTACCCAAACGCGTTTGCAACAAAAAACCGTTCAAGTTTTTCAAATTGTAAATAATTGTTGACGGAAGGAAATTGATATAAATTGAGTTAGTAATAGGCAAAACCTCCATAAAGTGTATACGAGTAGTATAAATTTCTTTTACTTATGTAATTACAGGAAGCCTATAGTAAATTAAATTTTTACAAGATATATACACACAGAGAAATAAAGTGCCAACCGAATTGAAAAGTGTATAGTAATGGTAACAACTTATAAATTCAGTTAGTGCAACGACGTAGTAAAAAATTTTCTTGGTTTTCGAAGCAGGATAGAACAAATGCGCTGATGTAAGTGCTTACTATTAAATAATACTGAGAAATAGCAAAAGACACAAATAATTTTCGTTTAAAAATAAACAAAAAAAAAAATTCAGCTTACTGTTCTCCCTAACAAGGATGCAGGTGGTAATGCAGAAAGTTTCATATCGCGGATTATAAACGATCTGTGCCAGTTTTCCCGAGTGATTTCCGATTGTGTTTGCTGCTTTCGAGTATGTTATAGAAAATGATTAGTCATTTAACTGTTTCTGAAGAGCTAGCACGTGAAGCGGGAAAAAAAATTATTATGTTATATGTCTAAAATTTTAACAACAAAACATTAATATCAGTAGAATTTTATGTAAAATATATTATATTCATATTCATTTTACTTTTAATCGTAATAATGTAGACATGAAATATGATGTTACTGAAAGTCATGAAATCGCAGATTTTTATAAGCCCTAAAATCCGCACTTATTTTGCCTAAAAGTAATGCTTCCAAGTGGGAATTCGCCATATAAGAATCATGCCATATGTAAGCAGGTTTGAAAGGGATTATTTTTGGCTTGCTCCCTTACAAATCTGCTTGCTTGTAAGCACCGTTTTTTACTGGGGGATATTTTCATTAGATTTCAGAAAATTTTGGGTGTTGCAACTAAATTTGAGTTCAATTAACCGAACTTTGTTGTGAAAACTAATGTTGAGTTGTACCAACCGTCTGATTTTCGTAATAACCAAATTAGAGTAGCAGTAACCGAATTTCAGTTGGCAAATAGCTAAATTTTTCTCTGTGTGTAGTTATAGAACTTATAGGGGGAAATTATGAATTAGTGACATTTTTCTGTAATAAATAAGTTACGGATAATGAAATTTTGTTGTGTTTTTTTTAGCGTTGTGAAATAAAATAAACTTGATTGTGGAATTTTATAATTTAGTTAGATATTAAGGTTGAGAGATAACTGGTAGAACTAAATTTAGGTTTTTAAGTTTCCCTTAGCCCATTCACACAGTGAAATTACTCTACCAGACTATTTACTCGGAACATTACTTTTGTTCGAGATGTCACAAAAGCATTAATTGTAATTGATTCGATGCGGGTATTAATAAGGGTATCGCTATTTTCTTCTATTTCGGTAACGGTATTTTAGGAGTAACGATATTTCAGTTATTTCGTAACGGGTTTTTAGTAATAACTGCATTTAAATCATTTCGGTAACGGTATTTTAGCGTTAATGGTGTTTGGTTGTTTCGGTAACGGTATTTTAAGGATAGCGGTTTTTCAGTTATTTCGGTACCAATATTTTTAAGGGTAGCCTTATATCAATTATTTCGATTTTAACGATAGTTTAGTTATTTCGGTAACGGTTTTTTAGCGTTAACGGTATTTTACTTATTTCGGTAACGGTATTTTAATTATTTTAAGGATAACGGTTTTTCAGGTATTTCGGAAATGTCAATGCACACCGAATTTTTTAGGGCCATTATGTCCGAATTCCAATGACTGGCCAGTTTATGATGAAAATTTGGGAAAATATATCAATTTACAGCGATTATTTTTTTTTAACCTTGTCAGATTATTTCGGTAATGGTATTTTAGCGATAACGGTATTTTAGTTATTTCGGTAACGGCATTTTAAGGGTATTGATATTTTAGTTAGTTTTACGGATAACGGTATTTCAATTATTTCGGTAACGGTATTTTAGGGATAACGATAGTCAGTTGAAAGGGTTTTGAATCGATAACGGTATTTTAGCTGTATTGTCTGCCATTCCTGCCCAAAAGTAATAGTTACCCATTACCATATTGCTTACAAAAAGACTTTAATCAAGTAGATTACTTTCGCTGTCTAAATTGGCTATTACATATAAGGAATTTCAGAAATTTTCGACACTTTGGAGTAAAAGATTTTTAAATTTTATTTGTATGACACGAATAACCTGCTGTATATATTTTATCCGATGTTTAATAATGCTAATAATTTATTTTTCAAAATATACATATGTATTACATCACAAAAAATATAAAAATACACTCAACAAATTTCTTTGTCGTATATTATAACTTAAATAGAAATCCACGATTATTTTGGAAAACATGCATTTTTTACCAGTTTACTGATATTTAATTGGGTTGAGAGTTACTTATTTGCAGAAAATACTTTTGAACTCGCAAAATTTAAAATTTTATATTATCATGCTTTTTGAGGTTATGAAAATTTCGTTTGCTGCATAAAATTTAAAGTCCTTAAAATTTATTGATGCCTTTCATTTGAATTGATCAGGCAGTTTAGATGTCACAAAGTGAAATGTGTTTGAAAAAAAAAATGCCGTTGTACCTACTTGGAATGAAAATAAAATTAATTTATTTTCACTTTATCAACTAAGTCTAGATACCAAACTATCTCAAGCCATGTTTTTTTATGAAAAAAAGGGGAAAAAATAATTAATATTCACAACATTTTTCAGAAGTTTATAAAATGTTTGAGTTTAAAAATTTTAAAATGCCTTTTTGACTTGGCGGTGCTTTTTACAAAGAAAGTCAGTGCACGCAATATGCTTACCAATTTCATATGTAATTGCGAATGTCAGACGCAAAAAACATACATTTTCAAAAAATTTACGCTAATTCCTTATAAGTTTGTGATGTCGGTATCCCGTTATTGATGCGCTGACATCAACTTGGT